>CM060966.1:138858222-140240722 GCA_030765045.1 Tenodera sinensis | reverse complement strand
ATGTTCCTTTTTGGATTTTAATTAATATATCAAGCCATCTGCTGTATATTAAATTTTACAGAGAGAGAGCATACTGACATTACTGAAAGTTTCATATATCTAGCATATCAATTATACCAATAGGGCTTGGATTTTTAGATGCTAAAAATTGGGAAATATTTATCTATTATCTTTTATGCCAAAACAAATAAAATGTTCTTTTAATATTTGAATGGGTGAGCTAATATAAATATATATGGAAATCACCAGACATTATTCCTGGAAGGGATCACCAAGTACCTTAGAGTTACAGCATACGACCACACGCTCCTTAAAATTTTCTATCCTGAAAAATTGATAACTGTCATGAAGAGGTGTATAGGATTTTGAAAATAATCACTCCACATCTAGCATAATTATAACATGGAACGTCACTCACACAAAAAATGTCTTTATGTTGCCCACTAACACATTTGAAATTTGATATATTATGTTAAATCCATCATTATTTTCGACCTTATATTTCCTTTTTGCTGCATGGACCAGAAAGAACATTCAGTCTTTTTTTCCCCACATACTGAACTACTTGAACTGCTGCCCTCAAAGCCATGCTTCCTGACTCAAGTATCTTTATGAAATTACAGATGAAACACAAATTTACGGAAATGTATGCTAAGTCATTTTTCAACACAGTGCCACTTAAAAGTTCTTGCAGAATTTTAATTGAACTGGCACCTTTACAATTGAGTTGTTTTATGATATCAGCAAAACCATTTAGGTTTTCTCCATAGCACTGAACTGTGGCCAGCCATGTTACTTACTCAGTAAATCACCACAGGCGTAGTAGGCAACGAAGAGTTTGGAGTTTTGTTCTGAAAAATTTCAATCCTTTAAGTGACCTGATGAAGACTTTTTTCCCATTAGAAATCAATTTGTCAATGCCTGGAAAGATGACCCTAATTTGCACACATAGTCCATGCAATCCGTGCACAACATATGCAGCATGAATCATATTAGGATAACTAACTGCAAGACCTGCTGTTGCCTTTTTCATGTATGACGCAGCATCAAAATACCGTCATATCATACATGATACGACCACAATATTGTTTGATTAAACAATTGGCAGTAGCCATATGGTTTGAAACAGGCATGCCTTGGCAGGTCAGTAGAAAAGATGACTTAGAAATTTCAGAATCATTCTTCAATATTCCTACCTATACCTGCTCATCTATGCTCACCCATAGTTTTTCATTAGCACAGATTTTGCATGTAGGTACATGTCACAGTTTACTCACAGCACTTGGGAAGGTGATGGTTTCACAATGTTGACTCATCAGATGTGTCAATATTTGTATATTTTGCCAGGAATGTGTTAAACTGGGGTTGGCTCACTTTCAAAATGGGTATTTGCACTAAAACTAATTCTCTGCACAAATCCTCAGAATACACTGAAAATTTTGAAGATTCTGCTGAAGCACTGGCATTGGATCATTAATAAAAACTTTTTTAATTATAAAGTGTGAAGTAGCTGCCTTATATATTTTATCACTTATATATCTTACTTGTGAATGTTGGTCTGCCATTATAGTTTTACCACATGGCTAGGAATACAAGATTTTATGATTACATTGAATTTTGTTAAATTCAATAATGCTATAGCATGAATGCTTAAGATGATATTCCTTTAGTTTAATTTTAAGTACCTTATCATTCCAGGTCCTCAACTCATTAGGTAGCATATTAAATATTTTTATGCATTGGTAATGCACTCCTTTTTGGACACATGTGAGGTTAATTGATGGTATATGGAGTTCAGATCTAGATCCTGTATTGATATTGTGGATGTCAGAATTAGTAGTGAAGTAATTTTTATTTTTTATGTAAAAGGTAATCAGTGAATATATGTATTCTCTGGTAAGGGTTAATATTTCTAAATTTTTGAAAATGTTTCTACACCATGTTCTTGCATGAGAGTGTGATATAATTCTGAGTGCCTTCTTTTGTAATATGAAAGTTCTCTTTGAGTTTGTTGAACCTCCCCAAAAGAGTATACCATATTTCATTACTGAGTGGAAGTATGCAAAGTAGGCTAATTTTAATGTGTGAGCATCACTTCAGGGGGACAGAAGCCATATGCATAGCATGCGGAGCTCAGTTTAGGGATAATTTCATCTATGTGGGTCTTCCAATTTAGGTGCTTGTCGATTTGTATACCTAAAAATTTAGAAGCATTTGAATCTTGAACAGAATTTCCATTTATGTTGATTGCAAAGTTATGCTGTGCAGCATTGATGGTAGTAAAGTTTATAATATTTGTTTTATCAACATTTAGTTTCATACCATTTGCATTGAACCAAGAGTGCATTAATGTTGTTACATGATGTGAGGTTTCTTTAAGTCTATCTAAGTTTTTATGTGAAATTAATAGTGTTGTATCATCAGCAAATAGAAATACTTGTGCCAACTTGTTTAAGCTTGGTGCTAGATCATTTATAAAAACTAAGAAAAGTAGTGATCCTAAAATAGAACCCTGGGGAACTCCTTGTTTTATAACTTTACTCCTTGAATAACTAGGTATATTTGAATTTGGTTTCAATATTTTCACTTTTTGCATCCTGTTTGTTAAGTGTGAGTGAAACCATTTTAATGGAGTTCCCTGAATGCCATATTTTAATTTTTCTAGCAGGATTTGGTGGTCTATACAATCAAAAGCCTGAGATAAGTCGCAGAATATACTGTTTACATATTTTCTTTCATTTAATGATTCTAATAACCCATTAGTGAATTTATAGATAGCATTATTGATTTGTATTTCCTTTCTAAATCCAAACAGTTCTGGAACTAGAATATTATTTGATTCTAGGTACTGGTATAGCCGGTTATACATAATTTGTTCAAAAATCTTTGAGAATCTGGGTAGTAGAAATATTGGTCAATAGTTATCTATTTTGGTCTTTTCTCCCTTTTTACATAAAGGATTTACAATTGAGAATTTTAGCTGATCAGGAAATATTCCATATTGTAGTGATAGACTACATAAATAAGCTAGAGGGATGGTTATTGCTTTAGCAGTGCTTTTAATTATTCTGCTCGATATTTCATCATAACCTGCACTGTCTTTCAGTTTCACTGAATTTATAGTAGCCAGTATCTTGCCAGATGTGGTGGGAATGGGGATGAAACCAGTGAATGTTCTCCCAGCAAAAGCATTGTTTAAAATTTTAATTGCATTTCCTGTGTTTACATTGTATAGGTTCAGATTTGTGGCCATGTTTATGAAGAAATTATTAAAGCTGTCTGCAATTACAGTTGTGTCAGTGATTTTGTTATTGTTTACTACAAGGGTTGTGATGTTGTCATTACTTTTTGCCCTATTTGTTTCATGTTTGATTATGCTCCATATGGTTTTTACTTTATTTTGTGGTCCCTTTATCTTTGAATTATAGTAGTGTGCCTTGGCACTTTTAACAACTCTACTAAGAATCTTGCAATAGTTTTTATAGTATGATTTTAGCTTGTTATTATTACTATTTGTGCATAATAAGTATAAATTTCTTTTCTCCTTGCAAGCAATCTTGATGCCCTGTGTCATCCATGGCTGTTTATGTGTGGGTGAGCTAACATATTTTATAGGAAAGCATGCATTAAAATGATTTATATAAATGCCTAAGAACAAATTGAATGCAGCATTAATATCAATTTCATGGTATATGGTGGTCCACTCCTCTAGTTCTAGCAATGAATTTAATTTACTTATGTTTTCATCATTCACTTCCCTTTCTCCCTTCCCTTACTGTTTACCGTCACAACTGAATACCTTTAAATTTCATGACATATTGTTACACATGGTAACTTGCACTGTAAAATCAAAGCAGTCAATATTCTACTTTCCAACATCACAACACAACTAGAACCTTGTATAAACTTGCATATTCACAAGTATCAGTGAATAGACTAGATGTGTTCTGAAGCAGTAACAGATGCTTAATGAAGCATATGGTAATGGAGGAATTCCCAATGTAGCTTGAGAAAGCAGGATGTTTATATCTTGCTCTAACTGAAGGGATTCTATAGCTGACATATCAGTTCTTCCAATAATGAATAAAATATTGTGATATCTGGCCTACATAATTGAGCATTTAAGAAGTTTAATGTGACTTTTAAAACTAGTTTTGCTGCTGCTTTTATGTGACTATATCTAAATGTATGAGCAAATTTGTAAAAAGCTATCCTTCATTCGATTTTTGTGTAATTTATGTGAATAACCAAAAATATTTATTTACATAAACAATTCTGAAAATATACATTTCTGTGTACAATAAAACTTCAAATATTTGCTCCAGTGTGAACATCCAAAACATTAAACTCAGTTTGAGGATTGTATTAGCATGCAAACAAAATATGCATTTACCTAAAAATCTGAACCCTACTCATCAATTTACACTTTTACTCGGATGAGCACACATTTAAATAAATTATATACTTTCTGGTTCAGTTACACCTATGCTATGAGTTATATGCCAAATGTGTGAAATTAACATATAGGGAGAGAAAATTGGCAGAGTGTGACCAAATGATTTGGAGAAGTTTCAGAGACAAACCTAGGAGAAAAGGGGTAAATATACATATTGATAGGCAGGGATTGATTTCTGCCATTTTTATGGGAGAAAGGGCATGGAAAACTTAGTTTTCTACAGGTACAGCCACACTCTGATAATCTCTGCTCTGTGTACTTGGATCTATTATGCTTTTAAGAAGCAACTAATATAGTGGTTAAAATATGTAATTCTTATAATAACTTATGCATTTATTAAATAATTTTGTTCAAATAGTTTATTTAAAATTTGATTTTCAAAGTATTCTAGTCCTTCCATGTAATTATTTACTTTCCCCACATTATTACCAGTTAGTCTGTCTTTTTATCACCCAAATTCAAATTGCAATGGCACCTAATTTATTCTTTGGCCACAACAAAGATGGGAAGTTGTTGCATTTCTCAAAATAAAATACCTACATAAGATATAAATACACTTAGGGTTACCAGACATCTGGAAATTCCTGGACATGCCCTACATTTTGACCATTTGTATGGCATCTGGGGAGAATTGTTGGTGAGTCTCTGATGCCCTACATTTTCAGAAACAAGCATGACCATTAGAAAATGAACTGATAACTGCCAAAATAGAAATGAGTTATTATTCATTAGCTGCAACTGCAACTCACTATGTCAACATGGCTACACTCACTATAGTGAAAGAGCTATTCATGGATTAGTAGCATTGTATGAAAACTTGACAACACTGCATTTGCACTCCAAGGCAAAAGGTTGATATTCTGTGGGAGCAATGCTTTACTCTCACTCTTCAATTTGCATTTTGGTTATCAAAGAACAAGGAAGTAGAAAGTTAGCAGTTAATTCACAATGCTTTTGTTAGGAGCCAAAATGTAGAAACAGCAATGCAAATTTAATGATGTATTGTTGTTAAAATAGATGTGTATCAAGGCAAGATTTTTTATTTAACAGATGTATAAAGACTCGTAAAACATTTGGCTTCATGTTCTAGGTATTTCATATTTGTGAGAAATTTGTGAACTTATTTACTATTTGCTTACTCTGTATTTATCATAAATGGTGTTCAATGTTTGGTATGTAACTTTGAAAATAAACACTAAATCAATAGGCGTTCAATGTTACCCCACTTGAAGGGAAAGATTGAACACCACATTAAATGGTTTTTTTATATAAAAATTGCTGTATGGTAACTGGTTAACTGTGTAATCATTTAACCTCATTGGTCCCCCTAATATGGTGACCAAATCAAGATGTGTGCATTGAAATTGTATTTGGAATTTTATAATAAAGTTGAAAAGTGTTCAAAGTATCCCCGCTCTACGGTACAGTATCAAGGATGTGACGATCGCGCGGTACAAACATAGTTTCTGGTATGTGGGCATGGTTGAACGAAAAATGGAGTACAGCTGCCTGAGGGCTGAATGGCCTAGGCCAACCTTTGTTCTGGCATGTGGAGTCAAGGATAGACCGCAATGGAGCAGCACTCCGAGGTACTTGGTGGAGTTGACACCGGGGATTCTTCCCCGCCACAATCTCAGAGCTCTGTTCGGCTGCCAGCTTCGAACTTTGTCCAGCAGTAGAGCTTAGCTTTTCTGCGGTTTGATGGCCATTCTCTACTGCTTACTCCACCTGTCAATGGCGTGAGACGTCTCTGTAGAAGAGGGAAGCAATAGCGAAAAGTTTTGTTCTGTGTCAGAATGAGGACATCATCGGCATCCTGACACGTAAAGTACGAGGATCCACGGTGAGGTCAGACACGTAGGCAGCAAAGAGCAGTGCCCAGAGCCCGCTGCCTTACGGTACTCTAGCCGCTATGAGTCTGAGGATAACTTCACTTCCACCTGCACCCAGAAAGTGCAATCCTGAAGGAAAGAATCAGGGTGAATTAGGGATAAGGATTTTGGCCTCTCCTAGTTTGTAATTCCGGCACACCAGCGACGCGGATGATATCCTGGCAATTGAGAGCGTTGTTACACAACAATGAGTTTGTAAAATAGGCCCTGATGGCAAGTTGCAAAGGCATTTTCCACATCCAGAAGCAGCGCGATAGCCTTGAAGTTTTCCTGCACCCAGGACAGCTTTCTCAGTGAGCCACAGTAGCTGTAGGGTAGTGGAGTGTCCACGACGAAAACGGAACTGATGATCCGGGATGAGGTGCCGTTCCTCAAAAAGAGGGGTGAGGCGGGATAGGAGCACCCGTTCAAAGATCTTTGAACCATTTGGAAGTAAGCTGATGAAGCTATAACTAGAGGGGAAACCGGGTTCTTGTCGGGCTTCAAAATGCAGACCCCTCTTGCCTCCTTCCAAGAGGTTGGAAAGTGATGAAAATGCAGACATGCACTGTAAATCCGCGACAAGTAGACGACGGCCTTTCTAGTTAGGTACTGAAGCATGGACATCATGACACTATAGTTCCCGGGGATTTGTTTGGGTTCAGGCGACGACGGGGGTTCCTCAAAGAGGTAGTCCCCCGTGGCCTCCATGATTTGAGTAAAGTGTTCGTCCTGTACGTCTTCCCGTAGTTCCAACTCAGACTCCAAATGGTCTGCAAAATCTGCAGCTTTCTCTTAGGGCTCGAAGGAGAGTCTCCCGCGAGTACCGTGAAGAGGATATTGGTGTGCACTTCTGTCCTTCCTTGGGGATATGATTATCCGACCAGGTTGTTTTTCCATGAGGTCCAGGGTTTTCATTGTGTTTTCCCAGACTGCTTTGCGGTGTGCCTGAAGCAGGCACCTAGCCAGGAACTTAATCTGCTGGCAGACCACCTGTATCCTGGGAAAACAGAAAAACTGCCATAGCAAAAGTTGCTTTGGCTTTGAACAACTGTCGGAGTTCGTTAGGAATGGTTATTGGGTTGGGTTTCTCTGATGGTATGCGGTGTGTGTGTGTGTGTGTGTGTGTGCGCGCGCGCGTGTGTGTGTGTACGCGCGCGCGCCCACGTACCACATTCGGCTGTTGGGAGAATGACGTGGCCGTAGCTTCCAGCGCCTCGATAGAATGGATGCGTGGTTTTGGGTCCATGGACTGGTTTAGTTTAAGGACAGTTACATCACAGTCTACCTGACATGCCCAATCTGGGGTTACCAGTGCTGGCATATCAACGTTGCAGTCCACCAGGACTGGGCCGTGGTCAGAACCCAGCTCGTTGACCTCCGAGAGGTCTAGATGGAAAGGAATGTTTTTCATGATCATGATGTCGAGCACATCCGGCCTCCCTCGAGCCAGGTGGAACGTAGGCCCTCTCGGTTCATGCGCAAGTACGCTCCGGTTACCACTGATAAGGTGGTAAAGCTCACTCCCATTTGCATTTCTGACGTGGCTATGGCAATGGGCATGGTTCGCGTTAAGGTCTCCTGGAATACATACCACTGAGTGTAGATTAAGGAATGCATTGAAGTATGCCCCATAGAAGCGATGGCCAGGAGGATCATGTCACTATCGGCAACGTGTCCAAGCCGCCAAAGAAGAGAAGAGGAGATTTTTTTTTTTGTGTGTGTGTGTTGACGTCCTCCAACGTAATGTCATATCGGACGGTGAATGACTGAAATGGGTGAAATGATGCTTAAATGAGTCCGAGGTCCACAGAGCTTTAAGTTACCCGACATTCGTCTTCCTAGGATAAGGGAGAACCTCGGAAAAGGTCCTATTCGGATAACTTACCCTAAGCGAGATTCGAACTCGCGACCTCTTGGACGTGAGGCAGACACGCTAACCATCACGCTACAGAGTCGGTCTGGGTGGCTCAGTTGGTTAGAAGCTGGCCTACTGATCCCAAGGTCGTGGGTTCAAACCCGGCCCAGGCCTATGGTGTTTAAGTGTGCTTAAAAACGACAGCTCCATGTCGGTAGATTTACTGGCATGTAAAAAAACTCCTGCGGGACGAAATTCCGGCACACCGGCGACGCTGATGTGATCCTGGCAATTGACAGCGTCGTTAAATAACAAAATAATTTGTATTTGTATCACGCTACAGAGGCGGGCACAGAAGAGGAGAGACGAGAGGGGAGGGATGAGGATGGGCAATTGAGGGGTGAGTCGAGGAGGGGAGGGTGATGAGGGGAGGACGTGGAAGGTAGGAGAAGAAGGGAGAGTACAGAAGAGTAGGGGAGGGGAAGGGGAACGGGAGAGGAGAGCAGAAGTATCTACTACCCTTTGATTCTGGAGGTAATTCCAAGGATGAGGGTATAGGAGTTTTCACGTTATGAAGGCACAATGGCTCTTATGGAGAATCAGCGCGGCGTTGCCACGTATGTTGCGCCGCCGCGATTACCGGGGTTTTGCTAGTTGATTCCTGAACCACTGTTCAAATCTATCGCTATCCATTTCATCACGATAATCAGCAGAATCTTTTTTCGTCAAGAAAACAGGTTTTGCACTCTGTACAAATCGTACCATCGGCATGCAATATTACAAATCGTGGTCCGCGAAGACCAGTGGATAACCTGGCCAAAAGCGCTTCTTTAGGAGTTTTTGTAGTCTTATCCTTCCAAACTTTTGATACAGTGTGCCCTACATTTACCCAACTTTCATCAAGGTACACGATTTTCCTTACCTCTTTGCTGAATTGTTTTATTTTCCGTAAACAGGAATGGCGCCACACTATATGATTTGTCTCGATCACAAACGATTTATTTCTTCTCTTTTCAAAATGAAATCCCATTTCCTCCCTAAGCTATAAAAGGTTGAATATTTAAAATTTGGCAAGTCCTCATCCTCATTGACTTATTTCAACACTGTCAGAATTGTAGGGGGAGTACTTTGAAATAGAAATTCAGGAAATTTGTGCCATATTTGCGTTAAAAATTATATTTTATCTTCCTGCTGGTTTTGCATGTATGCCGCGGTGTAGTGATGGGACCCTCTTTACATTCTTTTCTTAATATAAAAAATGTAGGCCTACTTACACCAGTCGCCTTATGAAGCTCGCTAATTATAAACGAGTCACTGTATCCGGGGTTCTTTTTTTTCTTTCAGTAATCATACACTCTAAGAATTGTTTTTCGGTCGCCACTTTGAATAATTTCGCTTTTTTTCTGCGATCCATTCCGCACTGATCACTTAACTGCAATGCACATAATTACCAGAGAGCTTGTAAAACTCGCTCACGCCTCACATTCCCAAAACCTATTGAAAACCTGCGCTGAAGTACAATGGCTAATCGGCCCTTCAACTGTCACACCACATCTGGTTTTCGTCATCTCCAAGACACGAGGACCAGCTTTCGTCCATGGGGTGCTTTGTGCGCCGCAAACATTTGCTTCAAATGGTGATTCATGAATACGTCGGTACTGGAGACGTTCTATATGTATATAAAAAATAATTTCGTTATTATTTGACAACTTTGTCGCTGGAAGTTTTTACGTGGACTTACAGAACGAGAATTAGTCAGCGACTACATTTTCCACTGTATAAACGAAGAATCTTAACACTTTGTTTTAAACTTTATTTTTTTAGAAAAATATGTTTAGACATATTGATATAATCTAAATACCAACGTGGCCTATAAAAGCAAGCGAATAATCCAGAATTTTTTTTTCATTGCAATTATTTCGATTTGAAACCATGTTTTGACGTTCGGAGCGAGAAAGATGTTAAAAAATCTGCTTTCAACAAAATTTTAGATTTTATTATTTTAAAAACTATACAATTATATAAAAGGTTTATCGTGCATACCATAGTATTCTTCGACACATTTCACACAGAAATGCATGTTCATACTTTATCTTAGTCGCATTTGAAAACACGCACATTTGGCAACAGCGCACGTGAATCTTCCATAAGAATAGCATGGTCCATAAGAGCCCGTTGTGCCTTCATGACATGAAAATTCCTATAGAAGAGTCCCCTGTTAGAACTTTGCTACTGTTGTATCGCACAGTAGGCCAAAAAGCAGTCAAAATGGGACAAGCGTATTTTTATGGAATGGTAAATCTCAAAAACGGCTTACTTTTCATATGACTTCCGTAAACTCGAAATTGAAGAATCCGATGACACCAACAAATTGTGCAGCTGATCACTCATTGTATTATGGCGAGAATGCATTCTTGTGTGATACTGTCGGAATCTTTTAACATCCTTGTTACGTGCCTCCTCAGACAGTGGGCCAATGGATATCACTGCTGAATTTATGATCTGAGATCCATGAATTAGCGCTTTGTGGACACTAGCAGAGAGGCAAAACCACGGATATCCCTTTACAAAAAGTCGTGCACTCTCAAGTGCGTATATTCATAAGATAAATGCGCTTCAATTTATCTTCCTTCCAAGAAATAACTAAAACACTTGTCTCATGCATGAATTTGATGTTGTTAGGCCTACGGTATTTTATTAACGGTGGTCACGGATTTTGGCAGTGCAGTTCTTGTATATCATCTCCTTTAGCATATAGCAAAAGAGGAACAAAGGCGAAACCCCCTTCCCCGCCCCCCCAAAAAAAATCTGCATTAGATAAGTAACTTTCATCACTATATGTGTGCTGAAATTCTTGATGACTTGTTGCTACTATCGCAACCCCATTTGCTGAATAACTTTAGGTTACTCTTCAAAAAATTAGTTGGTATTAATCCATACTTTGAATAATCCGTGGTAATGTATGGTCTAACAAATCTTGAAAATTCATGTAAGCACTAATTTTTTGACACTAACGTATTCATGTAAACACATGCTTAGCTTTTATTATATGCTGGGTATATGTAACATTTTCTATTTCTTGCTCCGAGCCTTAATACTGAACATTGGTAGCTTAGAATCCATTATAAGTGCTAATCTTTCATTGCTATTTTATTTATTTAGTACCTGGGCGACCGAGCTTCGCTCGGCGTTTTTCGCCTCTGTTTTTTTTTTTTTTTTTTTTTTTTTTTTTTTTTTTTTGTGAAATCTTGTTTCTTGTGGGAGAAGATACTTATTTAGATAAACCTGAAAGGCAAAACGTTAACTAAATAAAACTACTTGTCGCAATTGTTAAGAGTAATGTCCGAGATACAAGAGATATAGAAATACATGAAAATATTTCATAAACACCATCATTTCAGCTGTAAAACGTGTACTGCTGAAAGCAGGCCTCCCCATAGATATCCACCCAGTTTGAGGTTTTCGTCGAGCATTTGTTCCATTATGGAGTTCAGTTCTTTGCTGCTGTGATTGACTCCAGGACGTTAACACGTTGGCCAAGGTCCTTCATACTTCCGTCGAGTTCTTCCATGGCTTCCTTAACCCCGGCCAGTCGCTCGTTAGTATTCTTCGATAGATCTGTCTTCATATTGGAATTCCCGTCTTCATCTTTTCCGTTTAAGAGTTTACATTTTCAATTTGCCTTCCATTTTTGTTCATATATTTTCTATTCCGTAGTTTACATTTTTCCAATTCGGTTTTCATATTTGTTTCCTCTGTCGCATTCCGGAATTCATTTCATTTCCCATTATGTCCATCTTGGCTAACATTTGTTTCATCAACTGTTCCATATCGTGCTTTTCGGCGCACTCCTGACATCAATTGTGATTACTTTACTTTTGTTTTAACTATTTCTTTATTTTTTATTAAAGCACCAGAGCAACACTAAGCAAAACCACTGTTGAACAACAACAAATACTACAGGAAGAAAATCTGGTTGATAAAGCCATGTGAATGTACTAAGCATTTCTGTTTCAATCATATAGAAAATTGTATGAATTGTTCGTAATTGTTCGCCGAAGCGGGAGTAGTGAAAGAAATGTGATTGTGTTTAGTAAAACAAAAATGAGTAGAAAAACGTGAATGTTATACGTTGCACTTATATTTCAAGTGTATGGAAAAATGTATGGATTGTTTGTAGAAGAGGGACTAGTATGCTAGGTAAAAGAAAAGGGAGTAGAGAAAGCCATTTGAACTTAATACATTGCGTGGTAAAATGGATTGCACAAAAACCTTCGCCATGAAAAAATTAGATATGTCACTTTTCATGGCGATCGGTCAAACTGTTTTGGAATTTAATCACTCTCAACATAAGATATGTATAAGTCTTGGTATGTATGAAGTTGATAAACCATAGGGAATAACATGTGAATTGTTACGTAAAACAAAAGTGAGTGGAGAAAGTAGTATGAATGTAATACGTTGTATTTGTTTCAAACATATTGCAAATTATATGAATTATATGTTGAAGGGCGAATAGCGAAAGAAGACTGATTGTGTCTCGTAAAGGAAGAATTAGTAGAGGAAATCGTGCTGCATTTATATTTCAATCCTAGAATATTATATGAATTGTATGTTGAAGGGCAAACAAAGGATACATGAATGCGCTACGTAAAAGAAAAGCGAGTAGAAAACCATTTGAAAGTAATATATTGTGTAGTAAGATTGTTACCATAAAAACTCTCTATGAAAAAAAATACATAGGTATGCGTGCCGAATTTCGCTGTGATCGGTTAAGCGGATTTCGAGATTAACAGTTAGATATATACAACCATTCAAGTTGTATAGATGATATGAATTGTTTGTAGAAGAGTGAGTGGAGAAAGACATGTGGAGGTGTTACCTAAAAGTGAGTAGAGTAAACACTGTGAATGTAACATGCAGCATTTCTATATCAAACATGCACAAAATTGTAAGTATGACTTATTTCTAGAAGAGTAAGTAGAGAGAGATGTGAATGTGTTACCAAGAGTGAGTAGAGAAAACAGTATGAATATAATATGTAGCATTTCTATTTCAAACATACAGAAAATTGCATGACTTCTTAGTAGAACAGTGAGTAGAGAAAGAGATGTGAACGTGTTACCTACTAGTGAAAGGAGAAAATGTGTGAATGTAATAGCATTTCTATTTAAAACATACAGAACATGGTATGACTAATTTTAAAAGTGGGGATAAAAGTGTTTTGGTGCAAAATCACGCTTTTTATGGAAAATTGTTTACAGACGAGTGAGTAGAGACAGAGATGTGAATGTGTTACCTAAAAGTGAGAGGAGAAAACAGTGTGAATGTAATAGCACTTCTGTTTCAAACATACAGAACATGGTATGCCTTATTTTAAAAGTGGGGATAAAAGTGTTTTTTGGTGCAAAATCGCGTTTTTTATGTAAAATTATTTATAGAAGGGTGAATAGAGAAGGAGATGTAAATGTGATACCTAAAAGTAAGTACAGAAACCACTGTGAATGTAATATGCAGCATCTCTATTTCAAACATACAGAAAATTGCATGACTTATTTGTAGAAGAGTGAGTAGAGAAAGAGGTGTGAATGTATCACCTAATAGTGAGAGGAGAAAACAGTGTGAATGTAATAGCACTTCTGTTTCAAACATACAGAATATGGTTTGACTTATTTTAAAAGTGGGAATAAAAGTGTTTTTCGGTGCAAAATCACGCTTTTTATGGAAAATTGTTTACAGAAGAGTGAGTAGTGAAGGAGATGTGAATGTGTTACCTAAAAGTGAGAGGAGAAAACAGTGTGAGTCTAATAGCACTTCTATTTCAATCATACGGAACATGCTATGACTTATTTTAAAAGTGGGGATAAAATGTTTTTGGTGCAAAATCGTGTTTTTTATGGAAAATTGTTTATAGAAGGCTGAGTAGAGAAAGAGATGTGAATGTGTTACCTAAAAGTGAGTAGAGAAATCACTGAATGTAATATGCATGTATACAAAAATTTAACCAAATTTTTAGAGCCGTTTCTGAAATACGGGGAATATATATACAAGAATTGCACTGTAGAAGCGGGAATAAAAAAATATTTTTTATGTGAAATCGCGTTTTTCCGGAAATTACACCTATATAGATGAACTTAAAAAGCAAAACTCTATCTGAATACAAAATTTGATCGAAATCGTTAGAGCCGTTTCCAAGTTGCGCGGAATAAATATATGTATATACAAGAATTGCTCGTTTAAATATATAAGATTTATATGGTCAGGAGAACAGTTTTTAAACGAAGCCCAGGCCTGTTTAGACTTAACTGAGCTTCAAAAGAAAGTTCCTTGGTACTAGTTGATACTCGGAGACTCTCTCTTCGTCTCTTTGATTTCATGCTACTTTCTCAACTCATAAATATTTTTTTTATCTTCCAAGGAGAGCTAAGGGAACGGGTTTACTTGTATATGTTCCATGGTAACATACCGTGATATCGAAATTCTACAACTGCTGTAGTTCAGTTTAAAACTTTCCTAATTTCTGTGGAGTTTGTGTCATCGTGAATTTTAGTTTGTGCAAAATGACTCCAGTTTTTTCTATTTGTGAATAAAGCTCTTCATTTTAGTCCTAGAAATATATATTTTAGAAACCATAAAGTCATAAATAGACTTGTTATTTCGGTTATTAGCAGCCAATGCCTTGTACAGGTCTCGACGTACGAAGCACTGACCACCTGCAATGTGAAGTCAGAGTGCAGCACTGGATGAAATAGAATGAATGCCCTGCATTCGAAAGTTGCAACAAGACGCAAATCAAACATTGACGATATGCTATGTAAGATATAGTTTTTCGTTCAGCGCTTAAAACAACATGACGAGTCGTTAAAGAAAAAAGCTTACATTTATTAGAACACGAAAATACTATTACTTAATCTCTAATATTTGTGTCACGTTTAAGTGGACCTATGCGTTATCAAACTCTATAAAATGTTAAACACTTATAAGCAAGTGAAACTCACCAGCTCCAAAATACATCTTGCTGCACTGACGATCAACACAACACTATCAATGAGGAAATGACTCGCTGCAGCTCTGGGTAATTTCGGCTGGCTGATGGACTTCTTATATAACCTATTCAAAGCCGGTCTTCAGGGGTGCCAATCGAAGGTCTAAGAAATGATTTATTCATGGTGTTCTATGCTTTAACATCTCTACTTTCACCTCCAGGCTTCAAATTCCTAATTTTTAACGTTTCATTTTTGGACTTTTCTCCCATTTTGACTGTCATCTGGCCCATTGTGCATCGGTTCAAATTTGGAAATCGGTTACCACGGAAGCCGGAGTCTCTCCCATCATTCGGGGCTGGAAGGAAGTTCTAAGGAGAGAAGAAGAGACCGTTCCGGAAATTATTCCATCATCCCCTCCCCAGAATTTTATATTAATATATTTGCAAGTTTTACCTTCAATAGCATAAGCATTTAAAATCTAAAGGTAGCGCCAAAAATTTTATGGGGGCACTCCAAACAACTAACAACACTTGTATAGTTCGGCCAAAAGGCGGCTTCCCAGTTGTTTACAAAGCAACCGCATTATTTATGTGTTAAGCTACCACCGACAGTCGGCTCTCTAGTTCCTTACAAAGCGACCGCTTAATTTACGTGTCAAGCTACCGCAAAGCTAGAATCAAGAAAACCGAAATGGAAACGCAAAGAGCGGCCCAACTATAAATGAATATATACGGAGTGTAAAAACGGAGTATCTGATATTGCAACAGGAATTGGGATTGCTCAAAACTAGAATAAATGTTCTATAAGTATATGTCTGGAAACAAATACCTATTGAGATATGAGCCATTTTGCTGAGTGTTACGTCCTGACACATCAGACAATAGACTTCACCCAACAAACGCACTCTAGGGAAGACATAAGTCTCAAACAAATAATGGAGCAATTGTTAGATAAACATCTATAAACACCAAACAGGAGTTGTGATGATTCGCCATTCTGTCCTCTGGTAACATCTGCAGGATATGTCGATACTACTACAGGAGGTACTCCATGTTTTATCCCTGCATTCTTACACATGCTTCAACTCCTCTTCTCGAAGAATCCAGAACTCTTTCGTTCATACCTGGCTGCTCTCGGATTTGGGCGCAAGCATTGGTCACACGCTCTTGTGACGCAGATTGTCGATGGGTTTGGCGTACACTAATGCCCTTAAATGTCCTCACATTAAAAAAAGCCACTGGATTGGGGTCCGGCAAATGGGAAGGCCGTGATACTGGATCTCTTTGAGTAATCCATTCGTTGAATGAAGTCCATTGTCTGGTGTAATATGGATTATCTAATATAAATTATATATTGTACACATGCAGAACGTTAGGACTTTGAGGGCGCAGACTTTAATTGCAACTTCTTGACGTTAACCTGAAACACAAGTTCCTCTACCATTGTCCTCTACACCGCATGGTTCCATAAATAAAAACCAAAATTGGTTGAATGTTTGATTGCCCATGCGTCAGCGCTTCTCTATTGTTTACTCCTGCAATTAGCATGGCGGGATAGAGCTTGAAATTATGAGTTATTTTTGTGTAGTTTTCGTTTCTTGCTAAAATGAGCCGTTTGGCCACAAAACGATATTAAATAATAATTGGATTCCAGTATGTGTATTGGGATAAGTTCGTGAACATGCGCTTGGCAATCGCGAACCTTTGGCGTGTATTTAGTGCGGAAAGTCAGGGATGTTGACAGTAAAAAGTACTTTCTCAGGTCTCATGATGACTGCTTGGAAAGCTTGATGCAAAACCACCGCCCCCTGCTTACTTGCAGTAGTTGATCACAAACACAGACACGTGGCGAAACCAGTTGTCGAGTCCTGACCTACGTTTGACTTTCACTCGTCGTAAGTGTGAACGCATGCATGGTAGCAGAAGTCTATTAGTAAACAAAACATTCTCCTGTTTGGTCCTATTGTGTTGTCAGGCACTGGAGAAAATCTGTTCAATAATGGTCAGTTATCCCCTTTAATGATAAATATTTTATTGGTATTTTTATTCGTCATATTTGAATCTACCATCACACGAAATCTGTGCATTTATGTCCCTAACACCTGTGAATATATAAGATTTGAAGAATGTACTTTGCTGTCAAATTATGCATGACAGCATACCAAATTAAGTATAGTTTAAATGTAATATCTCCTAAAAGTATTATCTCCTACATGTAGAGAGTGGACATTTTGTTTATAAGAGTTTGAAGAGACTCTTATAACCAATTAAACATCGGTTTGAAATTTATCAAACGTTTGAAGTAGTGTGACAAAATGACAAAATTAGTGTGTCTTTCTTCACTTCCTGTGTCTCTCACACCCTAATTATGACATTACAGTCACTCGTGACGCTCGTTGAATGTTCTCACGATGGCCCACACATGTACAGCTATCCCACACTCACTGATAGACTGACCTACTCATGTCTGTAACCGTAAACTCTAAAACTCATTCAACTTCCTAATATTGGGGATGAATTCACACGGACTTTTCGATTTCTACACACACACACACACACGCATCAGAAATGATTCAGTTAGAGATCTTGAGAACGTTTTCGATACTCCTTTTGTTTCTGCCGCCTTGATTGTAAAAAGTCATGCACACACAGCAGCCTCGCGAGACAGCCTGGCCTTGAACGTCTTTGCCCGTTCCCCGGCAGGGCACTGCCGCACACCGAGTCCAATTTCACAGTAGTTTATATGGGTAGCTCCAAACATTTTATACTTTTAAGCAATATATTGCATGTAGAAAACTGATGTGTTGCACTCACATGACTTTCTCTACTCTTGTACTAACCATTCTTACAAACTCTTATTCTTATATCTTCTTTGTGTTAGTTGAGACAAACATTTGCAGAAATTACCTTATTATCTTCTTATAGGTACAAGGAGAATATGGGAATACAATAGACTTTGAACGATAGTCAAATCTTTTAAAGCTTTCAAATTTTGTTCTCATTGCACGGTTAACATATAAACAATGAATAATGATGTTCCATTTGACAGAAGTATAAGTTCTCCAAAATTCACACAAATAACAGCACATATCTCCGAAATGGTTCACTACCCCCCCCCCAAAAAAAAAACTATTTGGACATAAATTGTGTATTTTAGCAAGATCTACATTGTAAGGTTTGCTCTATCTCTTATGGTTTACCAGTTATGCAAAAGTCATCCAGAGCAAATAGAACTACATGGGCTATAGCCAAAAACATTCAAGATATACACTTCATTTGCCATAAAAAATCTCAAACATATGGCATTTTAATCAAAATCATTAGAGCCATTTTCAAGAAAATCAAAATTTACAAAAAAAATTTCAATTAAAGGGTAGTTTAAGGTGGAGGAATTTTCTTCAAAATCTTCATGTCACACCCTTGAAAGACATTGAACTCAAATACCAACTTTGGTTTTTAACCAACTTTTCGTTGTTGAGTTATGCTGTCCACAGATTGACACACACAAACATACACACACACACACACACACACACACACACACACACACACACACACACACACACACACACACACACACACACACACACACACCCACACCTTTTTCTAAAAATCCCTTTTTTTTTGTTTTGGATTCAGGGGCCTCAAAACATATATATGTAGTAGAACACTATACATAGTAGAGAAAGTAATAAGACACAAATGTTACAAAATTTGAGCATCTCACGAGGTTTGAGAATCATGAATGATGAATGAGTAGTGAATGTTATGTAGTTTAAGAATGGCATTAGTTAACCAACATCTGCATGCCCTTAGTTGGGTTGTACTGAAATAAATAGCAATGTCTTAATGGGATATTCATAAACCCATATTCACAAAACAGAAAAAAATGTTAACTTCCTAGAAGAAACCAGTTTCATAGAGATAAATGCTTTAAGATAAACAGGGCCACTCAGATTTGGTCAACTTACATGAAGGTTGAGAATACTAGTGCTTGAAGAACTAGTTCACTTAAAACTGATGGTTGGTTCTAAGTTCATACAAGTAGTGAAATATTTATTTGAATGGCTCATTTATGTAGTACCTGTCATCAGAAGCAATACTTTCTGGATACTAATTTCAAAAATATGTAGTTCAGGTCTCCAAACATTAATTCTGTGACAAAAACCAGAATTGATATATGCATTCATACAGTTCAAAAGTATTGGAAAGCACGAATGCTAATGGCTTCATTGCCAGATGCAAGGCACTAGAAAACAACAACAACAACATATATGCATTCAAATTACCACTACCTAGATTCATTATTTATTTCATTAAACAATACTTCAACTTATCAACATTTACATCTGAAATGTACCTTCACAATAAAGATAAACAAATTCTTAGCATTCAGCAAAACACTAACTACCTGCCTTGAAAATGAATTTATAAATATAAATCAATGAGCTTAGAACCTCTCAGTACAGAGGTATGGCATACTTTAATTTTTATAAGTGTAACTGTGTTAGTAAGCCCCATTTATTTATTTTCTTTCTTAATAGAAGTAAACCATTTGTCATCAGTAACATTCATATTTGTGCTCACTATTGGTTCAGCCAGTGATAGGACAGTTGGCATTGAAAGTTTTCTTGGATTTGGAACATCTAGTGCCCCAAAATAAACAAAACCATATGATGCAATAGAGAGTACAAGCATCTATAAGAACCAGTATCTTAATTCTAAAATTAACTGGTTTCTTCTTGAATAACCATCATCTGAACTTCCATTTGAATGGCACTAGCTTCTCATAAACAGTTACATGTAGTCTACGTGAATAGTTGTACTGACAGTTGACAAAACATTCATAATAGGTGTGCCATTGTCATGTTTGATATTGAGGATGGCAATCATTTACATTAACTTATGAAGATTTCTTTAAGGTATCTATAATGTTTCTTCTTCTTTATCTGTTTACCCTCCCCTTATGTAGGGCTTACACTCCCCAGGTCTTACAAGTCAGTGCCTAGGGTGAGATGCCTGTCGAGGAGCAGGCGAACCTATGGACCGGACATAGTGAATATATGGAAGCAGATGGTCAGCCACGTACCAGGTATGTTAGTGAGGAAGAAGATGATATGAAATACAGGCAAAATGCATGATTGGAAAGGGGATGATGGAGCAATTGATAAAATGAGTGCCAGGGGAAACCAGAGAATCCGGAGGAAACCCACCCAAACGCCGCTTTGACCACCAGAATACCACATGCTGGTCCCTGGGATCGAAACTGGGCCGCCTAGGTGGTAGGCCGCCCTACCTAAAATATTCCAAGTTCATAAACAATTACATTTCGCATTATTTCTTACTTTGTGAAGCTTAGTTTATCCAACGTTATTCGTCATTCTCGTCATTCTACGCATCGTCGACACCTCGTCGGTGGTCGCAGTGGAGAGTTGATGCAGAAGAGTCAACGCTCCGCAGCTTCCCCCTGATTGATTTCTGCATGATAGTGTAACTTCAATCTACTATTAACCTGGTGCAACATACAACATCATCCGGCGGCAAAGGCGGCTAAACCCCAGCGCGACAGCCCGTGAAGGGCAAACCTTGCCACCCGGCCGCTGCGTTCCCCACCTCTGCCCACTACAGGCGTCATGAGTGGGTTACAGTACTGGAGGGTGGAACGTGGTGAGTGCCCCGAGCCCTTCCGGCCAGTTATGCGGCCTTCATGACCCGGGGTCATTACTTTTCTATCAAGTAGCTCCACAATTGGCCCCTCCGGGACATAACGAGCCTGAGTGCACTAGTAGTGTTGGAGCGGGCCAACGACCCGGAGGCAAAGATAGACGGTGTGGCAGTCCTCTATTATCTCCGGGTACACATTAAATCCTCCAAAAGTTCTGTCGATCCCCGTCAGTACCATCGTTGTCTGGGGTTTAATTCCTCCAGTCACTTCTGTCACCGCAAACTGCGCTGCCTTAGGTGCGGTGACGAACACCTTAAAGAGGTCTGCCCGAAATCAAGAGAGGATGAGTCCAATTGCGCACATTGTGACGGCGCACAAGTAGCGTGCTACGGAGGCTGTCCGACCAGAAAGGTCATCATAGCCTCCAGGAAACCACCGCAGGTTCACAATACTCGTTCGGTTTTTTTTATTGTAACAGACAGACTGACGACTACAATTTACAGCTTGTAAAGACCACAGCGAAGGGTTGAGAGCCTCTGGCCTGAAATCTGGAACCGAAATGGCTCTTATGGGCAACCCCCTCGAGGAGATTCGGTCCGCTGTCAGCAGCCAGAGAGCAACCGCCCTGACTATAGGTGATGGACAAGCACCACGATCTAGCACCAGAACCATTTTCCCTGAAGCAGCGGAACCTATAAGCTCTGCGCTACGCCATATACCTACGGTAGAAACCCGACCGTTGGTTTCCACCTCATGCACACCTAGGATTCGAATTAACGCGGGTGATGGGAGGATTCCCTCCTCTCATTAAATAATTTCCTCGTCTCATCCAAAAGAGCAGATTGTGCATGGTACGAGTAAGATCTGCGAGTAAGTAACAGTATCACATCGCAGGTAAGGTGAACAATAAGTCAGGTTCATTAGTTGGGTTGGCATTGATGGTCACAATTCCAACAATGATGATTGCAGCCTGCACTATTTAGTTTAGTTTCTTGCAACTCACTGTTCTATTGTTCGTCAGCATGGATAAATTGGTAACAAGAAAGCGAAAAGTTACAGAAAGTAATGACAGTGATGTATTCCAGGCTTCAACTTCAAGTGATATCAATATAACAGCTTCTCAGGTAAAAACTGCAGCATAGGAAGTGACGTATGTTAGCGAAAATGTGAAACTAACTGCATTACACTAATTGGGTGATGTGTAGACAAAACTAGACTGGAAAAATGGGAAAAAAATCGCCCCTGACTTTCATCAAATAGTTTTGGGAGAGTTATATGTCTGTACTGCTCAGAAATACAAAATCGCGCTGCTCTTAAAGGCGGTAAAATGCATATTACTGTTACTGCTATGTTTTATGTATAAAACACACCAATGCTACCACCACTGGTATTCGACTCGACTTCTGTTGACAGGCTGAGAAGAGCCCGAGGTGTGTCATTCGTGTACCTGCCCTTTTTAGGGCTTAACCACTTTATGACAGGATGTGGGGTTTTGCAGGGTACGGGTGATGATAGGGTTGTGCGTAGAAGGGAGGTAGCGACTTTATGCTCCTCAACGGCTGCTAATCAGTGTGCAACTTTCGTTAGGCACTTATGGTGTGTGTATCCAAATATGGGGGTTTAAAATTTTGAATTTTGAATCCACGCTTGTCTTGGAAGGACTGTATGAGAGCTCAGCTGGCGCTGTTGTTGGATTAGCTCCGTTGTAACCGGGAGTGCCTGCAAGCCATGCGGGGAACCCGGTGTCGCACAATCGTTCGTTCTCTGGGATTATAGTCCCCAAGAGACCTAACCAGGGCGCTCCGATGTTGTGGTAAATGGTCGTAGAATTTTGTAGCCTGGCGCCTAATTTCGTCTTCTACATACGGAAGAGACGAGGCCTCGTGCAGTAGTCTCAAGGGGAATCTGCGGTATACAGAATAGATTATCCAAAGTCCTCTATTCTGTATACGCTGCAGACACAGGATATGGGAATCTGCGACCATGCCCCAGATTTCGCAGGCGTACATGAGGACTAGGATTATGAGAGCTCGAAAAAGACATAGTTTCAAGGAAATGGGCATCCCAGATAGCAACAAGTGATGCAGCGAGACAGTTGACCAGCTGGCCCGATGTGACAGGCCCTGGATGTGTTCCCGAAAATTAAGGCCCTTATCAAGCTTCACTCCCAGGTAGGAGGTGGTATACGTTCATTCTATCCTTCCAAGATATGTGAATGTGGGGAAGTTGGCAGGAAAACGGCGCTTGGTGAAGAGAATGGCGCGGCTTTTCTCCGGGTTAATGGACAATCGCCAACGTCTGCACCATTCTTGGGGGAGGCGGATGTATCTCTGAATGGGGAGGAAGGTTCTACGAGGGTGTTTATCTGTAGAATATAGCAGCACGTCATCAGCATACTGGGCTATGTTGACGTGCTGCTCGGTTAGGATGTCGGCCATGTAAACGCTAAATAGCGTGGGGGACAGTACAAAACCTTCCGGAACTCCACCTCAAAATGGCCTTCGTGCAGATTTGTTCCCCGCAACTGACACCACAAAGGATCTGTGTGTGAGGTATGAGTGTAGCAGGTGTATGGAGCGTGTAGTTAGCTCCAGTTGGATGAGTTTATGTTGTTGTTAGCTAATGCTGGATTTCTGACAATGAAGTCATTAATCCTCTTGCTCTCCAATATTTTTCACTGATGGATGGGGCATTAGAAGTGGCCGGGAATATTTGAAGGTGGTCTCGATCCATTTCCTCTTGCAGATCACATAGAGGACAGAGTGGTGAAGAATATATCCCAATTCTGTTTAAATGTTTTGCCAGACAATCATGTCCTGTAATCAACCTGAAGGTTGCAACTGCTGTTTTTCGAGGATACTCAGGAATCACTGTTTGAATGTTTGGTAGTTCCCATCTTTTATTCTTTGATTTTTCATAGTAATATTTTGCAATAATTTTTTTGAATTCAGAGTTGACTAATCTTTTAGCTGCATAAAATGGTAAATTAACTATAGATTTTTGTACACCGCTGGTACCCTTTTTTGCAAGAAAATCAGCTTTCTCATTACCACTCAGTCCACAGTGAGCCGGTATCCATTGGAAGACTAGGTGTTTTTGAAGTGCTCTTAGATGGCTAAGCATCTTCCAACATTCTATAATAGTTTGGTTTTTTGGTGACAACTTGGAAGTAATTGCTATAATTGCTGCCCTGGAATCTGAGAGAATAACTGTTTGCTGAAAATGTGATGAGTTTATGTAGGATACCCTCATGCCAGGTCGTAGAGAATGCCTCCTCAACGTCCAGAGAAACTGCCGCAGTGTAGGCCTGGTCCTGGTATTCCAGAGCTTCCACCACATGCAGCAGTTGCTGAGGCATTGGGTGGCCAGGCCGGATCCCAAACTGATGGGGAGGGATGGCTTGAATGTCCCCAAGTATGGGGGACAACAGGGAAAGTATAAGTCTCTCGAGTACTTTTGAGAACAGAGAGGAGACTTGTGGAGCGGTAGTTTGCAGGATGTACCTGGTGTTTTTCTGGTTGCAAAATGCAGATCACCAGTGCCTCTCTTCACTCGCTTGGAAAGAGGCTGAGGACGAGGCACATATTTATCAGGTTTCTGGACTTAAAGAAATGACTCACAATAATGGATTTGAGTGAGTGAAGTAGTTCATAGTGGTGTACTGACTAGAAATAAATCTACCTCTTACAACTACAGTAGACATTCAATTATTCAGGATAATTTGGAGAGAAGGTGCATTAAAATAGAAAAACATGAATAATTGTGAAACCTTTAATTTAAGATCTTTTAAGGTACAATATGCAATAAATAGGAAATTACGCTTACAAAAGACTTATTTTCAAGTGTTAAAAAGTTTATCCAAGTTCTGTACTCTAAGTTAACATAGGTACTGTAGGCCTATTTATTTCTTAAAATATGTAGTCCATGATGTTGGATTGGATTAGATTAGATCGTATTCAGAAAGTTCACAAGTAGCCATAGAAGCCTGTGAATATTGAACATATCAATGGAAATGTACAGTATAGCATAAAGACACATATACAGGCAAGAAAAACAAAGCTGGGATAGTTTAGAAACACAATAAAATCTTAACATAAGTGCTGAGGCTTTCACGGTCAGCATTGTCAACTATGTTAAGTAGATTTTCCGGGCTTGTGGGCTGTGGTCAAGTGGATTGCCTTCCTCCGACGTTTCGCTGAAAACTGCGTCCAGTATCTTCAGGGTGATCCAATTAGTGAACTCCTGAGTCCAAAGACTCAAAGAGATGCTGGATGCAGTTTTCAGCAAAACGTCTGAGGAAGGCAATCCAACTCGACCATGGCCCACAAGCCCGGAAAATCTACTTAACATAGTTGACAATCAAATCTTTCCTGCTGTAATAAGATTAACATAATGTACATGTACCAATGCAAATTAAACTTTGTTTTAAACTTTTATGAGGATTTTCCAGCCACGTCCCATTATTTAGTCACATAAGTAGCAATGAATGGCATCTGTTGTCAGTTGTTCAATACATATAGATTTATTGTAAGTAGTAAGCAGGCATCAAATGTAATTAAACAGTGATTTGTCAATAAAACAGTTAGAAACTTCTTACACAGCTAGACAAGCATTAGCAAGATAATTTATCGTTCAGATAATCTTATACAGAATAAAATGATTTTAAGCATAAGTGCTCTTTAGCAGCAATTTTAAAAGCATTTGAATTGTCAACTTTTCCTTAAGATCATTAGGAAAAGCATTAAATATTTTTATGGTTTCCTAGTATGCACCTTTCTGGAAGCAAGAAAGTTGTGGACTAGGATGATGGGTGTTAATGTTTTTTTCCTCTAAAGGTGCATTTTTATTCATGGATGAATTGAATTGGATATTAGAACATAATTGTCACGTTTTTAGTGTCTTGACCAGTATCAAGAAATTTTGCTCCCATCATCAGAAGCAAGCATTTTAATGTTATAGTGGTTTGCAAGAAAACTTCAGTAAATTGCTATTTAGTGATTAGCTACTGCATCTATAAATTTAATCTATCACTAGATTAGAACAGTTGAAAATATTAGTTGATTGGTCTCATATAAAATTGATGAAAATGAAGTATTTAAAACAGAGGAGCACATCGATGAATTGAAAAATATGTCAATATTTCTGAACACATTCTGCTCCAACTTGCTTGTGATTGTGTTGATCACGGGACTGGTTCTGGAGAGAGTCCTCTCCATTGTTCAGCTGTTGATTGACTGGTTGAACATAAGGCAGTTACCTGTTGTTCAACCAGTTGATCAGCAGCTGATGATGGAGGGAATTCTCTCTGAAACTAGTCCTGTGATTGGCATGGTGGGTTGATAATATCAACAAATTTCAAATTATGATTTGACACACTTTAATTTCACCTATAAAGTTTTCACTTGGAACATGTTTTGCAGACATTTTTGCTGTCATCTGTATGTCCACTGGCATGTCCATCCCCTAATTCAGTGCAGCTTATCATGCCATCTATGAAATGGAACTTGATTACATCTTCCATCAGTAGAATTTCTAAGTTTTGTACTCGGGTGCAGTTTTTGGTGAATTTTTTTTCCTTTGTGAGTTCTACTGTTTTTTCATGTTTTAAAAGCTTTATTCCTATTTAATGTTATATTCTATTGACCAAAAATAGTAAACCACTGCATTAATTAAGGAAATTGAAGCTATTAACAGTGAAGCAACAAGATTCTAAAGTAAGAACAAATTAGAAATTGTTGTTGTTGTTTTCTAGTGCCTTGCATCTGGCAATGAAGCCATTAGCATTCGTGCTTTCCAATACTTTTGAACTGTAGTTTCTTCTGATCTTAATGCTTCACAGGTCTTCAAGTGGTCATTTCTGCTGGATCGTTACACAGGACACATATTGGAGAAGCTGAGATACCTATTCTGTAGAAATGACTTGCTAAGCAGTCGTGATACAAATTAGAAACTAAAAATTTCACTTATCTTAGTAATGTTGCAAGTTATTTTTTCAAACACTGACTCGAGTTTCAAGTTGACTCCAACTCATTCTCAAACCTTTGAGAAGTGAAGTTTTTAGTTTCTAATTTGTTCTTACTTTAGAAACTACTGCATATTCGTGTTTTTGTATGTTTCAAATGTCCCACGTCTTCCTTTAGTTCAATTTATAGGTTTCTCTTGGTTTTTTACATGTATTTTTCATGGCAGCCTTTACAATGAATTGATTTTCTAGTTTTTGGTATAGAGTCCTTTAACGGGTAATGAAGTAAATTTTTGAGGTAGTGTTCATTGTATGGAACAACCTTTATGCCATGTTCTAGAAAGAGTTTATTGAATTTGTTATGAATTTATGGGTGAAATGTAAATCTATTTCTTTTCAGTGAGATATCTCTGCTGTTGAGAGTGGGGATATCCTTCAATTTATTTTGACTTTTGTGTTAGTTTGTTAACTCTGTGGCGAATCCATTCTTCTGTATGGTTACTTTCTCAATATGTTGATATTCCTTGGAATCACCAGTATTTACAAGAGATGCGCTGCTAGTATTAGGAGCCATTGTCATATATACTGCTCTTTGGTGCCTAAGCTTGCTTCCTTCTCATAATTGCTGGCTACCTATACCTTAGATCCATGTGTTGAATTAAGCACAAAGAATTCTATGGACACATACAATATAACAGATACAGTAAACTCCTGATTTTTCATGTGTAGGTTATTTGTTTTGCAATTTATTCGGATGACCTAGTGACTGCAACAACAATGATAAAACAAACATTCAAGTCACTGATGATGCAAATGGTTGCTTTGTGAAACATGTTTAGAATTGAAATGTCCCCTCAATTCTCTCTGTCTAGGGGATATGTGGACGGTGACCACAAGATACCCAAGCAGAGCAGAACGTTACTTCCACTTACTAGTGTTTTGCTCCTCACTGTAGCTATTCTATCTGACCTTATGATCTTACCTTGGTCATCTCTTGTTCTCTTCCGACCTCGATGCTATTAGGGTACCCAAGGGCTAGGGAGTCTTTATTTTTCCAACCTTTCCACTTCTCTAATTTCTCTACAACCTCTTAACCCTAACATACTGATCTGTCATGGCATGCAATGTGTCCTCTGATTGGTAATCAGAGGACATGGTCAGTGAATTTATTTTGATAACTCTCCCAGTCAGGTCGGTGAGTCCCATAAACCAATGACGGGTGTGGTCTTCCAGACATTCTGGGGGTTGTGAGAGATCAATGTGATCAACAAAACATAAATATATGGTGCTCTCTAAAATGTGGTTACTTTTACTGCTATAACTCTCCCATATTAAATTATGAAATATGACTTGAGGTGTAAAATATTCCAGAGTTAAAATAGTCCCCCATTCAGATCTCAGGGTAGGGACTACTTCTCGAGAACTCAAACATTATATTAATAGAAGATCTAACATCAGAATTCTTCAATGGAATGCAGGTGGTCTCACACAGCAAAAAGAATAGAGCTCAATAACATTGTATTTGGTAATAACAAAGATATATTTTTCATTCAAGAAGCAAATCTAACAAATGGTCAACCTAAATACTTCAATTTTACTGGATTTTTACTCAACCTACTAATCAAAATTAGACAGATAAGTAGTGGAATAGTAGTTGGAGTCAAAAAGGATATTAAATCCTCCTTTCAAATTGTTAAAGAAATGTATAACACAGATAAAGCTGAATTAATTAGCTAAATTTTTGGGATAACAAAACTTCTACATTTATACAGTATCCACAATCCTTTCAGGAATGAACCAAATCTCTCACTTATTGGCCAATTAAATAAAACAATCATAACTGGGGGTTTCAATGCCCATCCCAAAAGATGGGATTATGAAATAGTGGATTCTACAGGGAAGATAATGGCAGAATTTTTTAATACTACAACCTTTGAACTGATTTTGTAATAAAGAACATTCCACAACCTTCATACATTACTCTGGAGCAGGCAGTAACCCAAACCCCTTGTTAGCTACAACAGATATTGTTTCAAAGATTAAAAAACAAGTTATAGAAGACCTAAGTGCTTTATTGTCACAAACGCTTAAAACTAGATAATGCAAATATCAGTCAACATAGCACGAATCTGTATTGAAACTTAAAAAAAGAAGATTGGAATAAATATAAAACTGAACTGGAAAATAAATTTAAAGAACAAACTTACAGCTGCATGACCAACCAGATCATATGAACAAAAATTTCTGTAAAGCCGTCCTAGAAACTGAAAAAAAAAAACATATTCCTCTTGGAAGAATAAAAAATTTCAAACCCTTTTGGAACCCACAGTTTGGAGAGCTGAAAAAGCAAAGGGATATAGCTAGAAATACAGCTGAACAAACAAAAATCATATGGGACACACAAATATGGCAAAACAAATGTGCCTCGCTAAAAAAAGAAATTAATACAGTTAAAAAGAATCACTTTAATAGTTTCTTAGAAAAAATGAATTATATGACAGATGGTAATAAAGCCATTAAGTTCATAGAAAATTTCATGGACAGGAAAGGAAAAAATAGCACACCTATTATACACTACAATAAAATATTAACAGATGATGGAGCCATAGCCAAAACCTTCAATAAATATTATACTAATTCACATAAAGTAACAAGAAATAATAAAAAGAAACATAAACAATTTAAGAATGATTTGGAACAAAAAAGATAATGTTATCCTAACACTCAACACAATATCTTTTTTCAAAATGTTAATATGCATCAACTGGACATTGCAATTAATAATCTAAAAAACAATAAGTCTCCTGAACCAGATCACATACATCCAGAGTTCATAAAAAACCTTGGAAAAACAGCAAGACAACTTCTACTAAAACTCTACAATGTATCCTGGAAAATCACTGTATCTGGCAAATGGTGAAAAGCAATAATTGTCCCACTCTTGAAGAAAGATAAAACAGCATCAGAAATAGAAAATTATAGACCAAAAGCTCTTACTAGTATGATAGTAAAAGTGATAGAAAGAATGGTGTCAAACAGGTTAAATTGTTTTCTAGAATCACAATATTGAATTTCCCCATGTCAAGCCTGATTTAGAGACTTCCACTCTGCAAATGAACTAGTCTTACTTTTCAGTCAAGAAATCTGTAACGGTACATATTAGTATGTATATTGTACATTAGGTTAAAACATAATTTGTATATAGATAAATATTTTAGGATAATAATTGTTTAAATATTGTTAGTGATAAGCAGTTATACTTGGAAACTTGTTAAATGTAATTAGCGACCGAGCGGTCTTCAAACGCCTCATTCAGGTATTGAAAGGAAACAAACAGGATGCGGGGCATTTGTCACCCCTCACTGCACAGGTATTTCTAAGGGAGGCATACTGACCGTAGCAAGGGGAGGTACGGTTATGAACAAAGTGCAGGACCACAAAAGCGTCGGTGCAGTGAACTCATCGACAGAAAGACTCAACCACTTGAATGAGGCGGGTGTAGCTGTGAGGGAGCTGGTGTAAGAGAAACTGAATAAAGTCAATGTCTGGATGCTAAGAAACACTTATTAATCCACCTGCATAACCACCCCTGAAGAAGAGTCCACAGCCGAGGGCAACGGAGACGACATCTTGGCAGCACATATTCCTCTCTTCACAACACACAGAACTACCCGTCTCATAGATGGCACCCAACGTGTAAAGTCGAGACGGCAGGTATAAACCAAGGACTACGAAGATATCTTCATTCAGCATCCACGCTACAAGCATCATCATTCAGCACCCTGGAGTACCAACATTCGTCATCAAAGACCGGAGCGCATCTACTACTAGACATCCCAGCAGAACATCTTCACAGGAAATACGCCCATTAGGTATAGGAAGCTCTAAAAGTGAGTTGTAAAGAACCACAAAAATATTTCTGTAAACAGTTTTGCATGCTAATAAGAAGTGGGAAAATTGTAGATAAAATGGAAGGTAGCCACCAAATAAATGGAAACAATTGTGAAGCAGAGATGGAGGCAGATATGCAAATGGTAGAAGTAGGTAGTGATAGTCGGGAACATGTACACAGGCAAGCTGTAGCCTCAGTCAGTCAAGAGATGATAGATAGAGATTCTATTAGTTTATTGTGGCGGTTGATAGAAAGTAAGTTAGAGGAAACTAACAGGGAAATTAAGGAAAACAATAGGAAGGTAGAGCAAAGCAATAAGAAGGTAGAGGAAAGTATAGCGAACTTAGAAAACAGAATAGAAAGTAAAGTTGAGCAAAGTAACAAAAAGTTAGAGGAAAATATAGTGAACCTAGAAAAGAGAATAGAAATGAAATGGCAGTCTCTTATAGTTAGCCAGGGGGAGATGAACAAAGAAATGACAGAAATGAGATCAGAAATTGAAGCAGTTACGGGAGAGATGGGTAGTATGCAGCAAGGGGTAGAGACCAAATTGCAAAATTTTCACCAAGAGATATCTGACAAACAAACTGGCTTAGAAAATAAAGTGTACAAGGATGTAAAAATGTTGAAGAACTTGGTAGAAACCTCAGTATCGAGTACAAATGCAGATGTTTTAAAAACTACTAAAGAAATTGAATCTGTCAGATGCCTCGTGGTGAATTTAAATGCAAGCCAACATAATTTAAGTAAAGAAATACAGGATATTAGGGGTACTTTTTCGAGGTTAGAATTAAATGTAACAAACACATGTACCGTTTCTGATGTAAATGTACCTGCAGTCTCAGCTGATGCTAGAACCGACAGAGTACAAAGTCCAATTCAAGCCTCAGCTGATCCAGGTGAAATGTTTGCAGAACAAATTTCTGCATCCGGTGAATCAAGTGTGCATGCTACAAACCCCATTAGTTACCAAACATGGCCGCATCATATATTAAATGAAATTCCTGTACCAACTTTTCAGGAGGAAAATGGTGATAACGCAAAATTATTTCTTAAAGAAATAGAGAATTACTTTAAACTAAAGCAAATTCCTGAGGCATTAAGGATGGTGGTTGTAGGCAAAGGCTTAGAAGGGCGAGCTAGAAATTGGTTGCGCCTAACTTTGGGCGAGGACACAAATTTCGATTCATTTAGAAAATATTTTCTGGCTAGATATTGGGGGGCAAACCAGCAAAATGCAATTAGGATGGAAATATCAAATGGGAAATACGATCCAAATTCGGGAACAAACATGATCGACTATTTTTTGAAGATCGTTCAGAGAAGCAAATTGTTAGATTCACCGCTAAAGGAAAAAGAACTCATTGCAATAATAATCGGTCACTATCCGGAGCACATTAGAAATAACCTTATAGTGGCAAAACCAGGAAGTTTCTCAGAAATGGTAGACTTGCTTTCTGTGTTCGACTACAGTCAGGTAAAACCAACCGAAAATATCAGGGATTCCATTGATCTCAATACAAAAAATGGAAACAGAAACAATTCAGGTTCTGTTAGAGCAGGGGCAGAATATTACAGAAGTTGGAACAGAGGACCCGGTCAGGATACAAGGCAGAGATACCAATACACAGAACCACATTTCCAGAACAGAACTTCAAGTAGAAGAGAAAACTTTCCTACGGGTAGACAACCACCACAGAGAAATGGAAATCAAAATCAAAATTACTATCAATATCAGAGGGGAAGAAATGGACAAATTAATACAGCTAGATTTTATGGCCATAATCGAGGACATCAAAACGGGCAGGAAAGGCAGGAAAACATTTATGCGAGTAATTTTAACCAAAACAATCGAGTACAGGGTGACACAAGAACTAATCAATTTTTGCCCCAAGAGTTAAATGGGAATGCAGGTTTGCCAACATTATTAAATCCTCGCGCAAATCCGTTTATCGGCGATAGTAATGCAGAGGCAGTTAGCGAAGTAGAAATTCAAAGACAGGGAAACTGATAAGCGAGCACTGCACGATCCCGGGAGTTCCTCGTAATAATCAGTGTACAGGTGTAGAAACAAATTGCCAGGGATCCGATGATAATACAAATCAATTTAATATGGGTAAGGCATTTAAATCAGATAGCAAAAATGTGATGTCCAACCCTCCCACTATAAAATTGACCTTGATGGGAAAATATTACTGCGCAATGCTTGATTCAGGGGCATCAAATTCGGTAATAAGTGAGCAGTTTTATAATACGTTACTTCAAGAAGGAAATAAGATAATGTGTTTACCGACTAGTGGAATTTTTTGTACCGTAGCTGTGGGAAAGTTAAGACAGCGCGTGAAATACCAGATAATGCTAGAGATTAATATAAACGGGAGTTTATTTGAAATGATACTACTTGTTGTTCCTAAGTTAGTATGTGATATAATAATTGGCTCAGACATGTTATCAATGTGGGAAGCTATCATGGATTTCCGAGAGAAAAGATTAATAATCACCCTGGAGGCAAGAAATTTAATAGTTCCATTTGAAAATGAAGAAAAAGCGGAAGCGATGCAGAACGGAAAGGACGGAATACTTCAGGAAGATGAAATATTTTTCGTGGAATATATAAATATAAGCATAAATAATGTGTTAACTGTAATGGGAATTGATAACCAAAACATAGGTAATCTGGGGAAAATTGAATACTTAGCAGAGGAAACCATGAATGAGGTAATTACGATTTATAATATTCCTATGGAATTTTGCGATGATCTGAACGGTCAGATGGAAGCTTCAAGACAGGTAGTTGACCCTCATCAAGAAACAGATGTTTATCTAATTGCCGCGAAAGCCCAAGGGATCAGTGCCGAAAGCAGGGAACGCCCATGTGATATCTTATACAAAAACCGTAAAGTTTTTTCTAAAAAACCAGGGTGTTGTACCTCTTATGTTCATAGTTTCACTGTAAACGGAATAAAACCTTTTCGGTACAAATGTAAACCCATTCCCATTTCTTTAAGGGACAAAGCGGATAAAGTCATATGCGACGTGTTACAAGATGGAATAATTAGGCAAAGCACTCCTGAGCATATCAGTCCTATTTGTTGGACTTAAAAAAAAAGTGGAGAGCTAAGAATGACAATAAATGCTAGAATATTAAATTCTTATTCGGTCCCAGACCAGTTTCGACCCGAAGGAATGGAAACTACTTTGGCAAAAATAAAACATTACTGTGTTTCATGCACTCAAACTATTTTCCTCTTAAAAAAAAAGTAAATATACGTATCATTCTAAAATAATATTCTTTGCACCATAGGTAAAATATAGACCGTAGTTGTTAGCGATGGGGTAGTATAACACACAATTCTATGCATGAGGGTTAAGTGGTATATCCACAAAAGAAATGTATGTATTTAAAAATTGTTTCATTGGTGTCAAGTGACAAAAATATGTATTGCCTTTTGTTAAAACTCAAAAATATGTAGTGCACAGTGGAAAGTGAAGAGTGATTAAAGACACAAAAAAAATGTAAATGTGCCATAAAATAAATAGACACATACAATTAATCAGGCACGCAGCCTCGACGAAAAGATTTTCTCACACATCGAGAAGTGTATCATAGTTTAAGGTTATTTAGGATTGGTTTCGCTGTTAGAGCATGTAAGTTAAAAATAATTTTTGTTACCAACAAATTATTTTAAACTTAGGGGCATATGTAACGGTACATATTAGTATGTATATTGTACATTAGGTTAAAACATAATTTGTATATAGATAAATATTTTAGGATAATAATTGTTTAAATATTGTTAGTGATAAGCAGTTATACTTGGAAACTTGTTAAATGTAATTAGCGACCGAGCGGTCTTCAAACGCCTCATTCAGGTATTGAAAGGAAACAAACAGGATGCGGGGCATTTGTCACCCCTCACTGCACAGGTATTTCTAAGGGAGGCATACTGACCGTAGCAAGGGGAGGTACGGTTATGAACAAAGTGCAGGACCACAAAAGCGTCGGTGCAGTGAACTCATCGACAGAAAGACTCAACCACTTGAATGAGGCGGGTGTAGCTGTGAGGGAGCTGGTGTAAGAGAAACTGAATAAAGTCAATGTCTGGATGCTAAGAAACACTTATTAATCCACCTGCATAACCACCCCTGAAGAAGAGTCCACAGCCGAGGGCAACGGAGACGACATCTTGGCAGCACATATTCCTCTCTTCACAACACACAGAACTACCCGTCTCATAAATGGTGAAAAGCAATAATTGTCCCACTCTTGAAGAAAGATAAAACAGCATCAGAAATAGAAAATTATAGACCAAAAGCTCTTACTAGTATGATAGTAAAAGTGATGGAAAGAATGGTGTCAAACAGGTTAAATTGTTTTCTAGAATCACAATATTGAATTTCCCCATGTCAAGCCTGATTCAGAGACTTCCACTCTGCAAATGAACTAGTCTTACTTTTCAGTCAAGAAATCAAAGACTCCTTCAGTAGAAAAGAAGATAATGTATCAGTTTTTATTGATTTCCAAAGTGCATATGGTTCTATATGCAGAACAAAACTACTAAAGAAAGTAAAAAAAAATAGGGATACAAGGTCCAATGTTTTCATGCCTATGTCATTTCCTAACACAACACTTTATTGCTACCAGATATAGAAGTATAACTAAATACAAACAAGTACACTGTGGCTTACCACATGGCGCAGTGCTCAGCACTACACTTTTTAATATATTTATTAACGATCTGCCACACCAAATACAAGAATCAGGTGTGAAGTGTGCACTATTTGCTGATGACTTAGTAATGTGGACTTCAAAACCAAAAAGAAAAAGTACAGAACTAGAAAAAACCATGCCACAATCCTTAACCAACCTTCAAAAGTGGACCAAAGAAAATTTAATGATTAGGCGTAGGCTTTCACGGCCGGTGTTTGAAATTCTAGAAGAGTCTTCCGGACTGATTTGCCGTGGTCTGCTGGAGTAACTTGGTCCAGACGTTTCGTCCACTACTGCGGTGGACATCATCGGTGGCGTGGTCGAAGTCTTCTTGGTGAAGGTACAGTTGCGTCTGAGGCGTTGACTGTCTGCATCCCAGACATTCTCAGTGCTATACACTTAGGTTCTTAAAAGTTGTTTGGCCATACAAATACTTTAAGAAAAGTTTGGAGACGAGCACCGTTTTTCCTTCCGGACTTGAAGCTATAGAAGCAGACTAGCCAAGCAACCCAGCAGAGTTTGTACTACTGAGTAGCTACCCAATCTTTGGAATTCATAAAGGTTGATCTACTTCTAAAAGCTGTATTTCAATTGAGATTATCTCAAAATTATGTTTTAATTATTATGCATGCTTTTCCTTGAAAAACTTAATAAATTTAAAGCTGAAAGGCCTACACTTATCTAAGATAATCTTTTAAACTGAAATAGAGTTATGCGTTTATTGTGACATATTTTAAAATATACAGCTTATCAAAAATTTCAATCCATTTTCCTCCAAAACCAGAGATACTATTAGCAGCTGAATTCCTCTAGTTCAGCAGCATGAAATAATGTTTTAATATGAAGCAAAAATTCCAAATCTCTGCTTCAAGATTTTATAAAAAAGGACTAACATTTTTCTCCTATTTTTGTCATTTCTCTCTCCATGTTCCTTTTTGAATTTTAATTAATTTATCAAGCCACCTGCTGTATATTAAATTTTACAGAGAGAGAGAGCATACTGACATTACTGAAAGTTTCATATATCTAGCATATCAATAGGGCTTGCATTTTTAGATGCTAAAAATTGGGAAATATCTTTTATGTGCTGAAAATGTCAAAAATATTTGCCAAAACAAATAAAATATTCTTTTAATATTTGAATGGGTGAGCTAATATAAATGTATATGGAAATCACCAGACATTATTCCTGGAAGAGATCACCAAGTACTGTAGAATTATATACAACCAAATACTTCTTCAAGTTTTCTATCCTGAAAGATTGATAACTTTCATGAAGAGGTATCTTGAATTTTGGAAATGATTGCTCCACATCTAGCATGATTATAACATGGAACGCCACTCACATAAAAAAAATTTTTATATGGCCCATTCAACACATTTGAGATTTTACACATCATGTTAAATCCACCATTATTTTGGAACACTTCCTTATGCTTCCTTTTTAACCTTTTGCTTCATGGACCAAAAAGAACATTCAGTCTTTTTCCCACATACTGAACTATTTGAACTGCTTCTCTCAAACACATTCTTCCTGACTCCAGTTTCTTTATGAAATCACAGATGAAACACAAATTTGCGGACATGTATGCTATGTCATTTCTTAACACAGTGCCACTTAAAATTTCTTGCAGAATTTTAATTTAACTGGCACCTTTACAATTGGGTTATTTTATGACAGCAGCAAAACCATTTAGGTTTTCTGCATAGCATTGGACTGGCGCCAGCCATGTTACTCAGCCAATCACCACAGGCGCAGTAGGCAACAAAGTGGTTGGAGTTTTGTTCTGAAAAATTTCAATCCTTTTAGATGAAGACTTTTTTCCCATTAGAAATTAATTTGTCAATGTCTGGAAACATGATCCTAATTTGCTCACATAGTCAATGCAATCTGTGCACAACATATGCAGCATGAATCATTTTAGGATAACTAACTACAGGTCCTGCTGTTGCCTTTTTCATTAAATAATCATTAAATAATTTGGCAATAGCCATATGTTGAAACAGGCATGTCTTGGCAGGTCAGTAGAAAAGATGACTTAGAAATTTCAGAATCATTCTTCAATATTCCTACCTATAACAGTGCTCATCTATATTCACCCATAGTTTTTAATCAGCATAGACTTTCCATGTAGGTACATGTCCCAGCTTACTCGTAGCACTCAGGAAGGCAATATTTTCACCAAGGTCACTCATCAGATGTGTCAATATTTGTATATTTTGCCAGGAATGTTTTAAACTGGGGTTGCTTCACTGTTAAAGTGTGTATTTGCGCTGAAACTAATTTTCTGCAGAAATCCTCACATTACACTGAAAATTTGGAAGAAGGGAATAGAAGAGCCAAAAACAAAGATCAAAATCAGATCATCTGGGTTAACCCAGGCGTGGGGTAATTTGGCATGGTACCTATCCATTTAGTACAGATTTACCCATGTGACATAAAAGGTAATGTCTTTTCTACAAGCTTTTGGGTCTGTGTTATAATGATTGTGATGATTGATTTCTCCTCTTTGTCTCTGACTGTGGGCTGCTTGCTTGGCCATCTTGTTGCAAGACCATCAAGCAAGGCAGTGCCAGTGCACGTGAATCTGAAAAGAGTAGGGCATGTGGTGAGGGTTGGCTAAATGTTGTTGACTACTTCATTTGCCACTGTGGGTGTTAGGATGCAGCAGAGGCAGTTACCAGCCCAGAGCATCCTTGGGCAAATAGTAGCCTTTCCGCCATCTGGTTAGGCAGTGGTCATATTGATCCAGCGTGTTGACCAGCTGATTTGGATAGGTTGCAATTTTGTCATACAGTGTGTGAACTCTGTCCCACACAACATCCACTACATTTGGAATGCCTGATTGGGTGTAAAGGATGTGAGACAGGAACCTACAGTCGGTATCGTAAATCATCCTGGGCACCCAGTTCTGCTCAGTCTGCAGCCTGCAGGTGATGGTTTGAGCCACCAATCCCCAGACCTCACACCCGTACAGTATTAAGGGTGTGATTATCACGCGATACAAAAGTAGTTTCAGGTATGTGGGCATAGTTGAACGGAAAATTGGGTATAGCTGTCTGAGGGCGGCATGGCCTAGGCCGGTCTTTGTTCTGACATGTGGAGTCAAGGTTAGACCGCGGTGGAGTAGCGCTCCGAGGTTCTTTGCGGAGTTAACACTGGGGATTCTTCCCCGTCATAATCTCAGAGCTCTGTTTGGCCGCCAGTTCCGAACTTTGCCCAGCAGTAGAGCTGAGCTCTTTTGCGGGCTGACGGCCATTCACTACTGCTCACTCCACCTGTCAATGGCGTGAGACGTCTCTGTAGAGGAGGGAAGCAATAGCGAACATTTTTGTTCTGTGCCAGTATAAGAACATCATCCGCATCCTGGCACTTAACAGGACGAGGTTCCACGGTGAGGTCAGATACGTAAGCAACGAAGAGCAGCGGCGAGAGCACGCTGCCTTGCGGTACTAAAGCCGCTGTGGGCCTGACTGAGCATAACTTCCCCTCCGCGCCCGGAAAATGCTATCCTGAAGGAAGGATTCAGGGTGAGTTGCGGGTAAGGATTTCGGCCTCTCTGAGTTTGTACAATAGGCCCTGATGCCATGTGGTTGCAAATGCCTTTTCCACGTTCAGGAGCACCACGATTGTTTTAAGGTTTTCTTGGATACCGAGGGCAGCCTTCTCAGTCAGCCGTAGTAGCTGTAGAGTAGTGGAGTGTCCACGACGAAAACCGAACTGATGATCCGGGATGAGTTGCTTCTCAAAAGAGGAATGAGTCAGGATAGGAGCAACCGTTCAAAGATTTTTTAAACGATTAGGAGTAAGCCGATGGATGCGATAACTAGAGCGGAAAGCCGATTTCTTGCCGGACTTCAAAATGCAGACCACTATTGCCTTCAAGATGCAGACATGCATTGTAAATCTGCGTCAAGTAGACGACGGCCTTTCTGCGTAGGTGCTGAAGCATGGACTCATGACACCATCATTCCAGGGGATTTGTTTTCGGTTCAGGCTTTTTATTTGGAGGAATGTGGTGAGCGTTGACTTAATGATGTCGACTACTTCATTTGGCGGTGTGGGTATTAGGATGCAGCAGAGACAGTTGCCAGCCCAGGGCATCCTTTGGGTGACTATGGGGATATCGTGCGGCGACGGGGCTTCCTCAAAGAGGCAGTCCATCATGGCCTCCATGAGTTCAGTAACGTTTTCATCTTGTACGTCTTCCCGAGGTTAGAATTGAGACTCCAGATGATCCGCAAAAACCGCAGTTTTCTCTTGGGGCTCCCCGCCAGTGCCGTGAAGAGGATGCTGGTGTGCACTTCTCTCCTTCCTTAGGGATCTGATTATCCACCAAAGTTGTTTTTTGATGAGGTCCACGTTTTTCATTGTGTATTCCGAGACTGCTTTGCGGTGTGCCCGAAGCAGGCGCTTAGTCAGGGTCTTGAGCCGCTGGAAGACCGCCTGTATCCTGGGATAGCAGAAACACTGCCATAGCTTTCGAAGAGTTGCTTTAGCTTTGAGCAACAGTCGGAGTTCGTTAGGAATGGTTCTTGGGTTGGGTTTCTGTGATGGTATACGGCGTGTGTTTGCGCACGGACCACATTCCGAATAGGTTGGGAGAATGCCGTGGCCGACGCTTCCAGCGCCTCGATAGAATGGATGCATGGTTGTGGGTCCATGGACTGGTGTAGTTCAAGGAGGCTGCATCCCAGTCTACCTCATATATCTAGACTGGAGTTACCAGTGCTGGCATGTCAACGTTGGAGTCCAACAGGACTGGGTCGTGGTAAAAATCCAGCTCGTTGGCTTCCAAGAGGTGTAGATGAAAATGAATGTTTTTTTCATGATCATGATGTCGGGCACATCCGGCCTCCTTTGGTGGAACATAGGCCCTCTCGGTTCATGCACAAGTACGCTCGGGTTATCACTGATAAGGCAGTAAAGCTCGCTCCCATTTGCATTGCTGACGCGGCTATGCCAATGGGCGTGGTTCGCATTAAGATCTCCTGCAGTACATACCACTGATTGTAGGTTAAGGAGTCTGTCTCATAGAAGCGATGGCCAGGAGGATCATGTCACTAACAGCAACGTGTCCAGCCCGCCAAAGAAGAGAAGGGGAGAGAATAGAAGGGAAGGATGGGGAGGTACAATTGAGGGGTGAGTCGAGGAGTTGCGGGGTGATGAGGGGAGGAGCGTGGAAGGTAGGAGAAGGGGGGAGAGTAGAGAAGAGTAGGGAGGGGAAGGGAAACGGGAGAGAAGTGGAGAGGTGAGGAGAATCATCCACTGGCCTTTGATTTTGGAGGTAATTCCAAGGATGAGGGTAGAAGAGCCCCTGTTAGAACTTTGCTACTGTTGTATAGCGCAGTAGACAAGATGGCAGTGGACAAACGTATTTTTATGGAACGGTAGATATCAAAAACGGGTAACGTTTCATATGGTTTTCGTAAACTCGAAATTGAATGATTCGATGACACCAGCAAAATGTGTAGCAGATCACTCATTGTATTATGACGAGAACGTAGTCTTGTATGATGCTGTCACAATATTTTAATATCCTTGTTACGTGCCTCTTGTGCCTCCTCACACAGTGTACCAATGGATATCACCGCTGAATTTATGATCTGAGATCCATGAATTAGCGCTTTGTGGACACTAGCAGAGAGGCAAGACCAGGGGTATCTCTTCACAAAACGTCGTGCAGTTTTAAGTACATATAGCTACTTATAGTTTATCTGAAGAAATTTCTAAAATTACTAAAACACTTATCTCATGCGTGAATTTGAAGTTATTAGGCCTACAGTATTCAGTTAACGGTGTCGCGGATTTTGCCAGTACAGTTTTTGTTGTCATCTCCTTCGCTATATAGCAAAACAGGAACAAAGGAGATCAAAAAAGAAAAAAGATCTGTATCAGATAAGTAGCTTTCATCACTATACGTCTACTGAAATTCTTGATGACCTGTTACTACCATCACAACCCCATTTGCTGAATAACTTTAGATTACCCTGTTCAAATGATTAGTTGTAATTAGTCTATACTATGAATAATTGGTCGTAGTGTATGGTCTAGCAATCCTTGCAAATTTATTTAAGTGCTAGTTTCTTTAACACTAATGTATTCTTTGTTTGGGTAAACACATGAGCTTAGCTTTTGTTATATGCTGGGTGTATATAAGATTTTCTATTCCTTGCTCCGAGCCTTAACACTGAATATTGGTATTTGGATAGTTTGGCATCCATTATAAGTGTTAATGTTTCATTGCTATTTTATTATTTATATTTTCAGAAGACTAGCCTTTAAATGAAGGCAATTAAATTAAATTATTTGTTGTTTAACGACGCTATCAATTTCCAGAATCACAATAACGTCACCGGTGTGCCGGAATTTTGTTCTTTCACAGGAGTTCTTTTACATACTAGTAAATCTACTGGCATGGAGCTGTCGTTTTTAAGCAAACTTAAAAGCATCGGATTTGAACCCGCGACCTGGGATCAGTAGGCCAGCGTCTAACCAACTGAGCCACACAGACCGACAATGAAGGCAATAATTTGGTGACTTTGGTGGAGCTCCTTAGTGCAGTTTAAAGTATTTTCGCTACATCAGCTTTCCCAGAGCTGTTTAGATTTAACTGAGCAACAAAAGAAAGTTCCTCGGTACTATTGATTCCCGGAGATTGGTCTGCCAAGGAGAGCTGAGGGAATAGGTTTACATGTAAGTAAGTGGTCCATTATAACATAACGTGATGTTGAAATTCTTAAACAATCACTGTATTTCAGTTCAAATTTTTCCTCATTTCTGCGGGATTTGCGACATCGGGAATTGTAGTTGGTGCAAACTTACTCCTCTTTTTTCTTCTGATTGCAAATAAAGCTCTTCACTATGGTAGCTAGAGGTATCTATTTTACAAATTATAAGGTCGTAAACAGACATGTTACTCCGGTTATTAGCAATCAATGCCTTGTACAGGTCTCGACGTGCAAAGCATTGACCGCCTGCAATGTGAAGTCAAGAGTGCGGCATTGAATAAAACACGCCCTGCATTCGAAAATTGCAACAAGACGCAAATGAAACTTTGAGGAAACTTTGAGGTGCTATGTAAGGTATACTTTTTCGTTCAGCGCATAAAACAACATGAAGGACCGTAAAGGAAAAAAGTAACATTTGTTGGAACACAAAAAATTATTACAGAATCCCTAATATTTGTGTTACGCTAAAGTGGACGCAGAGGCGAATCCAAAGGGGGGGGGGAGATAGGGAGGTTGTATCCCCCCCCCCCCGAAGATTTGGAAACTGTTAAGGACATAAGTAGAAAAAAGCATTCACATTAATTCACAAAGAATGTGAGCGTTTTCTCTACGTTATGTTCATTAAAATAATGAATGTACATTTAATGAAATATCTAAATATACGTATTATAATAATGTTCTGTCATCGTAATTCAGAGAAGAGATTTAGAGCGATTAACGATAAAATATGCTTCCCATAATCTCATTTGAAATCGTATGAACATCTACAGCATTACGATAACGCAAGTCACTCTGCAATTTTAGGAAACTCCTAGATTGCATTGGTGGTAACAATGGAGGGCTTATATCATCTTTGAATAGGTGTAATGAAATGATTTTCCCCGTAATACACATGACGCTGAAGATTTTCTACATTTTACCGGTAACAACAGCAACACCAGAACGTTCTTTCTCAACATTATATAGACCTCATCAGATCGCTCCCTGCGTCCGCCCCTGAGTGGACATATCCATTACCAAGCTCAATGTTAAACACATACGAGCAAGTGAAACTGACATCTCACTCTTCATTCCTGTACTTGCAGTGATTGAATGTTAGCACTATCAATGAGAAAATTACACACTGCAGCTCTGGATAATGGGCTTCTTGTTTAACCTATTCAAAGCTGCTCTTCAGGGGTGCCAAACGAAGGGCTAAGGAATTATTTCCTATGCTTTAACATTTCCACTTTCATTTCCAAGCTTCAAATTTATAATTTTTAACATTTCATGTTTGGAAATTGTTCCCATTTTGCCTGTCATCTGGCCCCCTGTGCATCGATTCGAATTTGGAAATCGGTTACCACGGACGCCGGGGTCTCTCCCTCATTCGGGTTTGGAAGGAAGTTCAGAGGAAGAGAGGAAGACACCGTTCCGCAAATTATTCATCATCCTCTCCCCAGGATTTTATATTAATATATTTACATGTTTTAACTTCAATAGCACAAGCATTTAAAATCTATGGATAGTGCCAAAAAATGTTATGGGGGCACTCCAAACAACAAACAACACTTGTACATGAATATATACCAGGTTTTTAAAAAGAGTGTCTGATATTGCAAGAGGAGTTGGGGTTGGTCAAAACTGGAATGAATGTTTTTATAAGCACATGTCTGGAAACAAATAGCTGCTGAGATACGAGCCATTTTATGGAGTGTTAAGTAGGTACTCGTACTTACATCAGACAAACCAACAAACAAACGCATTCTAGGGAAGACATAACTGTCACAAACAATTAACGGAGCGATTGTTAGATAAACATCCATAAACACCAAACAGGAGTTGTGATGATTCCTGTCATTCTGTCCTCTGGTAACATCTGCACGTTATGTCGATACTACTGCAGCGGATACTCCATGTGGTGTCCGTGTATTCTTAACATACCTAAACTCCTCTTCTCAAAGAATCCAGAACTCTTTAGTTCATACCTGGCTGCTCTCGGGTTTGGGCCCATGCATTGGTCAAACGCCCTTGTGACGCAGATTGTCGATGGGTTTGGCATATACTAATGCCCTTAAATGCCCTCACAACCAAAAATCCAATGGATTAAGGTCCGGCAAATGGGAAGGCCATAATACTGGATCTCTTTGACTAATCCATTCGTTGGATGAAGTCCATTGTCTGGTGTAATGTGGAGTATCTAATATAAATTATATATTGCACACATACAGAATGTTAGGACTATGAAGGCGCAGATTTTAATGACAACTTTTTTACGTTTAACTGAAACATAAGTTCCTCTACAGCGCATGGTTCCATAAATAAAAACCAAAATTGGTTGAGTGTCTAATTGCCCATACGTCAGCACTTCTTTATTGTTTACTCCTGCATTTAGCATGGAGGAGTAGAGCTTGAAATTATGAGTTATTTTTGTGTAGTTTTCGTTTCTAGCTAAAATGAGTCGTTTGGCCACAAAACGATATTAATAATAATTGGATTCCAGTATGTGTATTGAGATAAGTTCGTGAACATGCGCTTGGCAATCGCGGATTTGGCGTTTATTTAGCGCGGAAAGTCAGGAATGTTGACAGCAAAAAGTACTTTCTCAGGTCTCGTGATGACTGCTTGGAAAGCTTGATGCAAAACCACCGCCCCCTGCTTACTTGCAGTAGTTGATCACAAACACAGACACGTGGCGAAATCAGTTGTCGAGTCCTGACCTACATTTGACTTTCACTCGTCGTAAGTGTGAACGCGTGCATGGTAGCGGAAGTCTATTAATAAACAAAACATTCTTCTGTTTAGTCCTACTCTGTTGCCAGACAGCGCAGAAAATCTATTCAATAATGGTCACGTATCTCCTTTAACGATAGATGAATTTGTTATGGGTATTTTCTATCATGACGTGAAATCTGCGCATTTATGTCCCTAACACCTGTAAATATATAAGTTTTGAAGGAGTACTTTGCTGTCAAATTATGCATTTGGTGAAATCTATATATCAAATTAAGTATAGTTTAAATGTAGTACCTCCTAAAAGTATCATATTCTGCGTGTAGAGAGTGGAGATTTTGTTTATAACAGTTTGGAGAGAATTAAAACCAATTAAAATTTTTTCGAAATCTATAAAACGTTTATAGTAGTGTGACAAAATGACAAAGTCAGTCCGGTTACTTTTCTTTCATTTCAATATCTTCTAAAAGTTGACCACAAATACAATTTTCTTCTCGTCGTTAACACAGTCTACTTTCTTTCGGGCTATCACAACTCATGATTTCTACTTCTCATAACCTTACTTAATCCTCTTTAGTCCTGTCTCTCACACCCTAATTACGACGTTACAGTCACTCGCGACGCTCGTTGAATCCTCTCACGATGACACACACGCAAATCTGTCTCACACTCCATGACAGACTGACCTACTTATGTCTGTACAACTCTACAACTCACCCAAATTCTTGATACTGGGAATCACATCAGTATGCTGCTTTTGAATACCAAAGGGTAAAGTGAGTGTAAAGGGTAGACAACGGAGAGGAATATCTTCATACTGACCTCAACATAGACCTATTGTGCCTAATACCCCCAGGAGGGAGGGATGAAGCGAGAGGCAGAAGGCCACGAGGTCGCAGGAAGGCATGTCATACAGACGCGCGGAAGTCCCAAACAAGCACTGAGAGATCTTCATCCTGGCATCAGGACCCCTGAGCAGCCACTATCACTCCACGTCCGCTGTCGACAAGTGTCCCCCGAATGTCAACGACCACACAATGCCACTCAGCATCACTTGTCCGGCACCGCCATAAAACACGAGCCTGAAAACACACCCGAAATATTATAACTAACAGGGAAATAGAATGAAGAGAACGCACCCCAGTATTCGACTTTGGATTTGCGAATCCACCTGTCTTGGGGTGACTATGGAGATATGGATCGCTTTATCCGGTGGCGGTGGCTCCACAAAGTGGAAGACCACCGTGCTTCCAGGAGTTCAGAGAAGTCCACCTCTTGTATCTCTTCAGACGGCTCTAATTGGGGCTCTAAATGGTCCGCGAAACGCGCCACTTTCTCTTGGGGCTCGAGGGAGAATCTCCTGCTAGCGCCGTGAATAGGATGCTGGTACCGAGTCCTATACCTTCTTAAAGATTTAATAGATGGGAATGGAAAGGGTGTGTGTGATATGATTTTTGACTATGATAGTTGTACCGCCCATCCCCCTGGGCCAATCCGATCTGACCGATGGGTGACGTAACTCGGAAGCGATAAGTTGGTAACCGCATCTAATTGTAAGTGGGTTTCACAGACCATCGGGATGTCAGTTCCAAAGGATTGTACAAACTCAGTAAGGTTTGGATAATGACCCCTTTTCCCTTTGCGTTCCAAAACCCTGCTCGAAATCGCCTTTGGACATGTTTTCCGGTGATCAATTAGCTGAGTTTGGGAACAGTTAGTTGGTCCAGGATCTGAAGCAGGATTGTATGCTTCTGCGCAGGGGCCAGGTTGGGGTTATTGATCTGCAGCTTGCAATGTCGTAAGGTAGGTAAGGCCTCTTTATGAAATCACTAAACTACAGGGATAGGGCCTGAAATTCCTCCAGGCCTTTCTCGGAGAGCACATTTCCGAAGGCTAAGCAGGTCGCCAGGATAGTAGTTAGAGATGTTGCCCATGGACTGGCTGGCACCTCGGCCTCAAGTGGCGTCGGACCCGCACCAACGGGTGGATCGGTCGAGTGTACTTGAGCCAGGGGTCTCCGGCTGGTGTTTGGTAGCCGGTGATTTGCTCTCTGTGTTACGCCTTCTGCTGTTCTTCTTGCTGCGTCGTTTTGGTGCAGAGGGTGTAGGTACTGCAGCCTCCTCCGTCCTCCAGGCGATGGCACAGGTTCTGTTACAGGGGAGGTAGCTACAGCTGCAGCCGTCACTGCCTCTGCCTGGTGCAGAGTGGTATCTGCCTTTTGGAGGGGTGTGGTAAAAGAAATGCCCGTACGGATCTGGGCTGCCTCCAGGCGTACTTTGCGACGGTTCTTTATCTTTATAATTCGTTGTCTATACTCGACCCCAAACAAGAAGGTGATTGACAGTTACTAACCACGTGCCGGTACGGTCTAAATGAACAGGAGGGGATGGTTACGTCTTTGCGGTCGTCATAGCAACAAAAAGAACAAATTAGAGCTAATACTTTCCATAACAGCGGTAGCGCGAAACCAGTGTTGTTGGTATTTAACACGTGATTAAGCATGTAACATAAACTGTGCGTTAATATTCTGTTTTCGCTGCAATATATACAACGCCCTCCTCTAGCACCTGTTTACAATTCTTGCAGGAGTTAGAGATTGCTTGTGTGCTGAGAAGTTTGCATCTCTCTATTTATGTGGTTATTTGTCTTGTATTTATGTAACTCCTAGTCAGTGTATGTGTCAGTGCGTGCGTTGTGAGCATTTTCAATTGTCTTACTCTTTTAATGAATATTTAACTCAGTCCAAAAATATTGAAAAAGTTAGCTCAACCAAAAGAAAAACTTTGCGTACTTGGGCCTGCCTCTGTAGCGTGGTGGTAGCTTGTCTGCCTCACGTCCAAGAGGTCGCGAGTTAGAATCTTGATTAGAGTGAGTTATCCGGATAAGGTTTTTCTCTGAGATTTTCCCTTATCCTGAGATGACGAATATCGGGTAACTTAAAGCTCTATGCACCTCTATGCACCTATGCCTTTGAGCATCATTTCACTAATTTCATTCATTTACCTCGGATATGACACTGCGTTGGAGGACGTTAATAGAAAAATTTGCATGGAAGGGAATAAAACAGTTAAAGGATTACGCAGTCGATGGCATTGTTGCAGAATACGATCAGAAAATAAGTTTGCCCCCCCCCCATCCCTTTTCCTAGTTTAATCCGATTTAATTAATTTGGGCCAAAGTAAAGAGTTATGTTAGGCGAAACAACAAACATTTTATTGTGTCGTCTGTAACAAAGCTGCAGAAGAGGCTCTAATAGTTGTAAAAGCTGAAAACTGAAAAAGTGGAGCGTAATAGGTACAGCATCAGAAAATGACTTTTAGAAGAAAGGGTAGAAGAGCTTGTCATTTCCGTGGGTAATTCCAACAACAATAGCGATATCAACGGCATTTTCCCATTAGAATAAGCATCAGTAATTCACACGTGTTTGTTAACTTAAATGTTTACCGTGATACGTACTTGCATGTACTGTCCTTTGCATGTAGAGTTACTATTTTACTATTGTCTTCGAACACGAATATAAATCATACCCGCTCTACATTCCAAGCGCAATCCATCTGTCTTCGTGCAAATAATCCTAACGCGCTTTCCACGTGGTCGCGATAGGCGATAGTAGAGTAGCCTCTGCGCACACTAATGTGCGCTTCGTCGCAGTTGGCGTACTGACACTCTTCTCTGGGTTTAATGTAGTTATCCAGTAAATGAGGTCCAGCACAACGCAGACATGCTAACTTGCGCTGGAATGGTTGAACCCCATGCACCTATTGCACTGAACTGGTCCGTGCCATGAAAGCGTTCCACCTCCACGTCACTGAAAATCAGCTTACTCACGATGTCAATTGGTTGTAGTTTGGTCGCGCTACTTGGCCAGGACGACCAAAAAAGTGGCATTGGCACCTTGATGGAAGGCCCCGTCAAGGTGCCAATGCCACTTGGATTCGATGGCCTTCCTTAGCTGTGTCACCGAATTGACGCTGATGGTGTGTTACATGAACGCCGTCTCCACGTCCTCTGAGGTGGAGACTAGTCCTCTGATTACTGTGTAGTAAACATGGGGGCCCTGCGGTGAGTAGCTGTAAAATGGGACATTCATCTCTCACAGTACACCTTCATTGCCTCGAAATTCCCCATGTTGTGGGTCTGGAGGTGCACTTTCTTTGGGCTATGCTTTGTGTCATCTTCCATTGAGGCGCGAAACCAGGATTTGCATTACGCGAACATGATTTAAAAAGTGTTCGCTATGATGGACGGAAGCTTGGGCCCCTTTGTGACTTGGGTTTGGATAGCAACCTGTTGTTAGGGTTGCAGATCAGGGGAGTTACGTCCGCGTTTACGGCCCTCCACTATTCACTCAATTCACCCATTCCATGTCGGACTGAAGAGTCAGATAGGGGAGTGAGCAGTGTTCGAATCAGACTTTCTGACGAAGGGGAGGGGACTTAAGTTTGTGTTATTATTTATGGCAATAATGGCAGTACCAGGGGTAGTAACATTGGTATGTTATATACATGAAGCATAGCAGCAATATGCATTTCATTGCCTTTAAGAGCAGCGCGATTTTGTATTTCTGAGCAGTACAGACATATAATTCTCCCAAAATGTTTGATGAAAGTCAGGGTCCATTTCTTTCCCATTTTTCCAACCTAGTTTTGTCTACACATCATCCGATTAGTGCAATGCACTTAATTTCACTATTTTCGCTAACATACGTCACTTCCAATGCTGCAGTTTTTACCACTTGAAGCTGAAGCCTGGAATACATCATTGTCATTACTTTCTGTAACTTTTCGCTTTCCTGTCACAAATTTATCCAAGCTGACGAACGATATAACAGTGAGTTGCAAGAAACTCAACTAAATACTGCTTAGTACTTTTACTTAGTCTCAGCTCGCGCTCATACCATGCACAATCTGCATCGAAAGTGTTCCGTGTCTTCTTGTATTTTCAAAGAGCAGCAATAGTAAATACTTACAGTAAAAAGAAAATAATTACTTCCCTGGCAGGCAAAGAATTCTTTTGTATCAGCCGGGGAAACTATTTGATGAGAGGCAGGAATCCCTCCATCGGCCCCGTTAATTCGAACCCTGGGAGTGGGGGAAATGGAAACCAGCGGTCGGGTTTCTACCATGGGTATACAGCGTGGGGCAGAGCTTTCTTGCTTCTGCCCTTCCGTTCAGGTGCGTTCCGCTGCTTCAGGTGTGGTGCTAGATCTTGGTGTCTGTCCATCATCTGTGGTTAACACGGTTGCCCTCTGGCTGCTGACAGCGGATCGAACCTCCCATAAGAGCCATTTCGGCCAGAGGCTCTCAACCCTTGGCTCTGCTCCTGTGAGCGCGCTGAAATGGTAGGTCGTCAGTCTATCTGTCACATAAAAAAGGAAAGACGATAGTGAAAGACTAGTATGAATATGGGAGCTGCCTTTGCTCTCAAGGCCGAGCGGCGAAGCTAGAAGGGGCCAGTGCTCACTGCTTGCCGCTGGCATAGGCTTTGGTTTCACCTTGGTTTAGAACATGGCACGCACTCTCGCGGCGGCGCGGGGAAGCTAGAAGGGGGCCAGTGCCCTTGCTTGCCGCTGATTTGGGTCTTGTAGCCGCCTTTGCCGCTGTATGTTGCTGCGACGAAGACCGGGCGCCAGGTTACTTGTAGGTTGTAGTTGCACTACCATGCAGAAATCAGCCAATCACGAAATTCGATATAAACCCAGATCAAGGCGAAGCTGCGGAGCGTTGACTCTTCTGCGTCAACTCTCCACGGCGACCAATGACGAGGGTGTCGACGATGCGTAGAATGACGAATGACTCTGGATAGACTAAGCTTCACAAAGTAAGAAATTAAGATAAATTGTTTATGAACTTGGAATATTACAGGTACCTTAAAGGAATCTTCATAATTTAATGTAAATGATTGCCATCCTCAATGTCAAACATGACAACGTCACATCTATTATAAATTTATTGTCAGCTGTCAGTGCAACTATTTAAGCAGCCTACACGCAACTGTTAATGGAAGTTCAGATGATGGTTATTCAAGAAGACACCAGCTAAATGCAGAATTAATGCTGAATCTTATAGATGCCCATACTCACTATTTCATTGTATGGTTTTGTTTATTTTGGGGCACTAGGTGTTCCAAATCTAAGAAAGTTTTCAATGCCAATTGTCCTGTTACTGGCTGAACCAATAGTGTATACAAATATGAATTTTTTTAGGTGTAAGCAGGACTGAAAAATCCAATGCCATAGCCCAGATTTGAAGCACGGATCATCCACATTGAGTGGCTGTTTTAACCACTAGGCTACCATGGCCAACTTGCCAGTACAACATTAAATTCCTGGATTCCTACTTTTCCCGGTTAGACCACAAGGGAATCTCACATCAGAGATAAATACCCCAAGGGCGACTTACAATTGTAAGTACTTTATGTCCTGGGTTTTAAGTAACCTTTGGATGGTAATTATTATTTATTTGTGCCAACAAGCTTACTGTTTGTGTTTTTAAATACACAAGCCGTGTGTGGGCAATGTGGGTAACATGAGAGACATGCACTGACTGGCAATTATATTTATAACATCATTAGGAATAAGGATTAAATGAGTATCTTCAGAAGCAGATGGATAAAATAAGTAAGATTGCATGGGAGGAGGAGCGATTACCAGTTAGGCAACAACTGCATAATGTCAATGTAGTTATAGAACCAAGGAGATTAAGATCTCATCAGGTACAAGAAGAAAGAATAGTAGTTCAAGATGACGAGGTAAATATAATAGAAATGGAGGAGAGACTGCAGGAAGAGAGAGGAGATGGATCAAGATGAAGGAGAGACCAGTAAGGACAGGAGGGGAGATGGACAGAGATGGAGGAGAGATCAGCAGGAAGAGGAGAGGAAAATGGACCAAGATGGAGGAGAGACCAGCAGGGAGAGAGAGGAGATGAATCAAGATGGAGGAGAGACCAGCAGAGAGGGAGAGGAGATGGATCAAGATGGAGGAGAGACCAGTAGGGAGAGGAGAGCAGATGGACCGAGATGGAGGAGAGAGCAGCTGGGAGAGAGAGGAGATGGACTGAGATGGAGAGACCAGCAGGAGAGGAGAGGAAATGGATCGAAAATGAGGAAGACCAACAGGAAGAGGAAGTATTAAGCAATAAATTATGTGGTAGTGTTGAAGTGAGTATTAAAATTGGGAAGTGATTGAATGAGAGATTTGAAATCCCAAATGAAGATAATAATTTGAAAATATTTGTTTTAATGCGGTTAGCAATTTAAGGAAGGAAGAGAAAGTGGTATGTTATGGGTTTGAGTGGGGAAGCAAAGAAATTTGAGCTTGACAGTGAAGGTGATAGGTGTAAGGATATAAAGGTGACACCAAGTACATTAAGTGATACATTTTGTGCTGAATACCAGTACTGTTGGCCCTGGGCACTGGCCACTTTTAGTGCTAAGTTAGATGTAATATTTATAAACCAGATACCGGTTATTCACTTAATACCAGTAAATTTGTTCAATTTGTGAGTTATAGAAATTTATTTTATGTGGTTATATATATATATATATATATATATATATATATATATATATATATTAGTAAAATATGGGGATAAAAATGAGAAACATTATTTAATTTGTGGGATGGCAATTGGTTTTCAAATGGGAACCCACTGTCCAGAAATGCATGGTTTGGACACTGTAGCACATCGAAATGAAAGATGGGTGTGCGTTCACATTTCGTCAACAAACTCAACATCGACCTATCTATTTTACAACTTCCTATGTTATTGGCAGTGATGAGCCTCATGCACATGACCCAACCTGAGTTGTCTTTTAAGATTTTCAACTGCTCCATGGACTCAAGCAATAAGCTCCTCTGCTGACATTACAGGAGTATCATAAACCATACTCTTCATACAACTTGAGGTAGTAGTTTCATGTAAGCCCTCTGAAATAATTCAAATTGTAAATGTAGAGGTAACAGAAACCTCCTGAAATAATCATGCCAAAATATAGGCAGCTTAGGCTGAGTTCTTTTGTTCATATGTGATACAATAAAGGAGAAAGAAGTGATTTTGATCAACATTATAATGAGGAAATATAATAATCATACATAAAAGAAATAAGTGAATACATTTGATATTATGATATTCATAAAAAGGAAGCATATCATCAATAATTGATTGAGATCAATTGAATGTGGTGAGATTAGAAAAGAACATTGACTTTTCACAATCATTGGCTGTGCCTAGCCATTTTGTTTGTTAGCGAAGTCCGCCATATTTAGTAAGAACATTGTAAAAAGTTTCATGAGAAGGATGATAATTTTTAAGTGTTAATAAGTTGTTCAAAACATTCATTCAAACAATATTAATTGTTTAATCTATGGAATAGATCCATACTACTCCCTGTGATAACAATAATAGAACTTTATGGCTCTCCAACTGATGCTAGGCTGCGAGTAATGAAACTTCGTAAAAACTATCATTGCAACAAAGATTAATAAAAGCTAAATAGCACCTCTACTCAACAACATAATTAAAAATTGTTACAAACTCCACAGAAAATAGTTGTGAGGTGTCAGATCTGCCAACCATGCTGGCCATGGAGCTGGTCCACCTTTACTAATCGATTGATTTGCATATGCGATGTTGAGGAGTTTACGCACATTTACATCAGAGTGTGCTGCAGCTCATGTTGACCATTTCAGAGCTGTGCACTGATACATATTGCACTGCTGTTAAAAATGTTACTGTACTGGAAACTACACAAGTAACACAGTAGAATGAATACCAGGGACTCTATGGAGGAATTTAGCACATGTGTAAGAATGTTATTAGGCTCAGGTCATTCATCCCAGTACACAGATGGTAAAAGGGTAGCATACCTTCCATATTAAGATACCAAAATGAATGTTAACAAATTGTCACAACTGTTTGTTCTCAAACTTCAACGCTCTCCAGCATCCCAACCATGCATTTCCGGATTGGGGTTTCTATCTGAAAATCAAACAGTTTGCCATCCCACACAACATACTAAGCATTGTCAGTGTTTTTCTAGCACACCAAGTATAAAAGGAAGGTGCCAGGGTTTATTATTACAGGCTTTTGTGCATCCATCCTTCCATCCGTCTGTCCGTCCCTCTGTCCGTCCCTTGCCTCAAAAAAGTGTTGGTATTCAGAATGAATTATATATGTTCAATATGCAATTATTTTGTGATGTAAACTCAAACAAGTATGAGTAAGCTTACTGACTAAAAAATATTTATCATCATCATCATCACCATCACCATCACCACCACCATCATCATCATCATCATCATCATCATCATCATCATCATCATCATCATCATCATCATCATCATCATCAATCATCAACATCATCATCATCATCATCATCATCATCATTGTTATTCAGGTAATCTTGTGCAGAATAAAATTATTTTAAGCATAGGTACTCTTTAGCAGCAATTTTAAAAGCATTGAAATTGACAACCTTTCCTTAAGATCATTAGGAAGAGCATTAAATATTTTTATTGTTTCATAGTATGCACCTTTCTGGGAGCAAGAAAGTTGTGGACTGGAATGATGGGAGTTACCTTTTTGTCTAGTGTCTAGGTCTGCTTCTGAGAGGTGTTGGCACTTTTTCGCACAACACTTGGAAATTTTCATATGGCAATAATGTCATTGCACTGAAAACCCCTCTGGCTCATAATATAATCTAGAAGATTATCAACACTTTGCAATGCAATACAATGACTAACAAACACAGAAAACATAACATTCAAACAGATCAACAAATCAACCATAGCTTATCACTTCTGGTCAACTCAGCACACCATAGAAAAGGATATTAAATTATTAAAACATGCAAAAACCAAAGCAGAACTGATGATTTGGGGAAAATACATATTACGAAGAATGTTCACATAGCCATGAATTTTGATGTACTACAAGCAGACGGCACAACAAATGCTTCCTCTTCAACTGCCAGCCGAGAAATCATTGAGAATGAAGATGCTGTTCTTCGAAACACGTCCAGACAATAATAAGTGTAAGTGAAACTATACGTGTCTATAGGTTGACTCATGTACTTCTAAAACAGAAAACTGAGTTTGTGAGGTAGAACTGGAACTTAAAAATTCAATGCCACAACTGGGATTTGAACCACAGACCTTCCGCTTACCGGGCGGACGCTCTAACCACTGAGCTATTGTGACAAACTGCCAGAATAGCATTAAATTCTCAAACCAGTTCGTATTGGCATAAATAAATAATAACTGAGTTTGTTTTTAATTTTCATGAAACAAGCAGGGTAATAACAATGGAAGGAATGCTCCACTGTCCCACATTGGGTCATTGATTGCAGTCTCCTTGAACTCCCTCTCTAATGATACTCAAATGCAGAAAGCTTAATTCTCAAGTAGACGAAAAATAATGTACTTAATTTTTGGTTCTACACAAAGATGCCTGAATAATCTGTAAAATGAACAACTTGCACTTGAGTAATCGGGAATTTATGTATTACAAAATTTTTTTTGTTCCTCAATACTTTTTAGCAGCAATCACTTTATTTCTTATAATACATAAACCAAAGTTACTACAAACATATAACAAACGGATTGACTTTAGATAGTTCAGTGCTGTAGAAATGCATTTTCTAAATGTAAACATTTTGCATTCTGATTCAACCAGAAAATATTATCACTGTAGTAATGATGTTAACATGCACATCTTAACTCTTCATGCTTAGCCCTGTTTTTCATGTGATAAAGCCATAGCCTATTGTCACCTTTCACTCACCCCTGAGTATTGTGCATATACCTAGTGATTGCAGAGATGGTTAAGGTAATGGAAGGGGTCAAGTTTGTAACAGCAAGCCAGTTTACGTATCAGATGATTATTGCATTTTGTTTCAATTGTGATATTTAAATAAATTGTGCCTTCTTTGCCATCACCTAGAAAATATTTGTGTCTAGTTCAGCAGCTACTCTACAATATACAAAGAAAAACCACATTCAGGTTCCTGAGCAAATCATTAAGCAAAGATAAAAGTACTGCATCTTATCGAATTTAGTGAAGCAAAGAAACAGCTTTTTGTGGTAGAATTAATCGTGGAATATGAACATATTGTGACTACCAATATACACTACTGTTTGTAAAATTTGCAACACCAGGTAGGAAACACATTGTTGAAATGAAGTTTATACCACAGATTAGGTACCCCCATGGACAAAAAAAATGAGCAAACTATTTATGTACTTACACACGATAGCCATGAACAATCTGCATATGTTCTTAAATATTCATCCTATTTAAAAAAAACAATACTAATAGGTTATGTGTGCTTATTACTGAAACCTGATTAATAAGCAACATTGTTTTGCCCTCATGCTCCATTTTCCTTTGGGAAAATTAATTAAGATAGCAAACAGCATATTGCTACTGGACCAAAGGCAAGTTATGTATTAAGTTCCTTAATCTGTTCAGTCGAACATGAATGAAAAAAGTAAAAGTACACACATATAGAGAAAAACTTTAATGCAAGGTTTTGTTATAAATCTTAATTTTATTTATTAATTCACTATAAAAAAGACAAGCAAGTGTTCACTTAAAGCTTTATTATCTATTAGTGCAGGTGATATAACACAATTAATAGATGTTCTCATTGCTCCAATGGATTAGATACCCTTCCTGCAAAGAGAGGCACTCCATGTGGTTGATGTATGATAAAAATCAAGAAAGGCTGATCTGCTTTGAACTCTAGCTCTTCTGGATCACGAATGTAGACTCTACTAGTGCGGTAATAATGTACAGCTGTAAAAAAAAAAACATTCATTTTAACATTTCTACATTATTATAATTTTATATTATGTCCTTATGTTACAAAAGAACCTAAAATACAAAGTTTTGAATAATGCAATGAGGTAATACAGTAGATGACTGAAATAGCAGGGTCTGAAATACTGCAGAGTCAGATTTTATTTTAGACAGCTCAGTTTAAATTTTTTTTTAAATAGTGGTATTGGAATATACCTTTGCCAACCCTACCATTGACCTTGACCACTGCATTATGAAGAAATTCCTGAAGTAATGAGACATGCACACAGAAGAAGATATTCTGTATGTTTGTGAAGTGATAAGTACCTAAACAAGATGACTCTATGTATGGAGGAGCAAAATGAATCAAACAATATTCATCTCCATCTTGCTACAATCTAGCAATACGTTGAGACAGAATATTAGAAGACCCCAATAGAAAATCGTTCATGTAAATGTTTGTTAAAAGTGTATAAATATTAGAATTGTTTGTGTTCCATAATAAAAATAGGAGACGATAATTGGGATCACTTCCCTAACGAGAAAGAACTATTTGCGCGGATGAATACCGCGGATGAAGATGAAAAAGGCGGTGTGTTGCGTCAAAAGGACGCCAAGAAATAGTTTACTAGCGTCTATATGTTCAAGGTGATAAGACGTGTTTTGGTAGCATGTGAACATGGAACTTTCACCAAACTTTTATCCAGCATAAATTCTACTAAATTAAAAAAGTGTAAAGGTTTTTAAGTATTTAATATGGTTCTGAGAGTGTAAAGTATTGAAGTGTTAATAAACAAATACATTGTGATAAAGAAACATTGATAATGTGCATTCCATCCGTTACCACGACCTTGTAGATAGAAAACGAGTCTCATAGCACAGTCCATTCCATTAGTTACATTAAAAACGGCATCAAAATGGCTTACCCAACGTGGAGCTCGAATTTAGGATGGAATGCAAATTACAGGAATTGAAATCACGATAAACATCAAGTGACGCCATAGCATCGCGTCATGGAAAGAAGACGCCATTAGACCATCGTTTGATATCGCCAACAGAACACTGATGAACGGATAATCAACGATACATCAGGACACCGATGCACAGATAATCAACGCAGGAAAACACCGGAGATCATCTAGCAAAGCCAACTGCCCAGGAGACGTACATAACTGGACGAAGCAACGGAAAAAAAAGTAGGATCAAAAATTTTTGTTTTCACATACAGTTTATTTTCATTTTTATGTTACTGAGAAGCGGCAAAGTAGTGGGACTTTTAACCCTAAGTGAATTGAATAAAGAAACTAAAATGTCGCGAAAAGAGGTAGAAACAGGAGTGGGGGAAGGGGCAGATAGGCCTTGTTATCAGGTAGAACCAGAAAATGAGGAACAGCTAGCGATAGGGAAAGACCAAAGGTTATTAATGATCATGTTTGAAAAACTAGAACAAAGTTTAGGTCAGAAAATGGAACAAAACGAAGTAGAATTAAAACAGGACATGGAACAAAATAAGGTAGAATTAAAGCAGGACATAGAACAAAGTTTAGGTCAGAAAATGGAGGAAGTGAGAAAGGACTTAGAACAGAAAATGGAATTAGGAAGACAGAACTTAGAACAGAAAATGGAATTAGGAAGACAGAACTTAGAACAGAAAATAGAATTAGGAAGACAGGAGTGTAAAGAAAATATGAAAGTAATGGAAGCTAATTTAAAATTAGTACATAAAAACTTAAATGAGACAAAGGAAGCCTTAGAAGCTAGGATAGAAATCGTAGGAGATAGGATGGGAAAAATAGAATCAGAAATGAGAGAAAATAAGATTGTGTTAGAAGGAGAAATTGCTAGATGTAGAGATGAAATAACAGAATGTAATACAAGTGTAGACTGTAAGATTACAAATGTAAAAGCAGAAATAACTGAGGAATTAAGGAAAGAGATTTAGTTAGTAAAGAAAGACATTATTAATGAAACTGTAGAACAAATTGTAATTTCTAAAATTAAGACGATGACTGATGTGGTGCATTCGCAACAGGATGCTATAAATGATATGAAACAAAGTCACTTAGAAATAAAGAATGATTTAAAATCAATTTGTGAAGAAATGAAAAAAGGGAAAGAAAGTTTGGCTAATGTAAATGATGTTGTGAATGCACTACAAAGGCAAGATGATTTAGATGTAAGTAATGTACAAGATGAGAGTTATTTGAATAATGTACAAAATGTTGACTCACCATACAGAGAAAGAGGTTCACAACCAAACAATGACACAACACATAACACATGTTACACCAACAGCATATTACATGAAATCACACCACCTACATTTGACGAGGAGAAGGGAGACGATCCAAAACTCTTTGTTAAAGAGATGGAAGAGTATTTTAAAGTGAAAAGGATACCAAATGAGCTTAGGATGATGATAGTTAAGAAAAGCTTAAAAAACAAGGCATTAGAATGGCTCAGGTTAACACTAGCTGGTCATGAGTCGTATAGTTCATTCAGAAATTTATTCCCTATCAAGGTATTGGGGCCCAGCTAAGCAAAACCAAACTAGGGTAGAGCTAGCGACAGGTAGATATGATCCAACCAAAGGGTTATCGCTAGTCGATTATTTTATGAAAGTAGCCAACAAAGGAAAGCTATTAGACCCCAACTTGTCGGAAGCAGAACTAATTACCAGCATAACAAGACATTTCCCAGACACAGTGAGAACAGGGTTAATTGTTGCGAGGCCAGTAGATTTTGCAGATATGATAGAATTGCTGACAGCCTTCGAAACACAAAATGGTTGGCCTAATGAGTATAGACATAGGAACGGTCACCCAAACTCACCCATCTTAAACCGGAGCATGGCTACGAACAACGAGAGTGAGGGAGAAGATAGAAATACTAGGAGCACCCATTTCCCACAACCACACAATCATGGCGAGAGGATGGATTTGGATTTGGATTTGGTTTAAGGGCGCTCAACTTCTAGGTCATCAGCGCCCTTAACAGACTCATGGCAATAGCCAGATATAAATTTCACTCAAAAAATAAAAATACTAGAAACAACAAAATATACAAGGTAGAAATCAGTGGCAATAGCCAGATATGAAACAATGTGATAAATATGTCCAAAAGCAGAACAAGATAATTAAAAAATTTAAATCCTCAAATTTATATTACACTGCGCTAAAAAATTAAGAACTCTATCAACCGCTGTTTTGTCGTCCGCTAGGACCTCTGCAAGTCTGGCAGGCAGCTGCAGAGAATCCCGAAGGTGCGCTAGAGAGTAACACTCTAGGAGCACGTGGCGAACCGACAAAACGTTGTCACACAGCGGACATAGAGGCGCAGGGTCCCTTTTAAATAGGTAACCGTGCGAAAAGTTGCAGTGCCCTATTCTTAATCGAGCCAAACTAACCTCCTCGCGACGAGATGTGCGACAGGAAGTTACCCAGTTTATCGGAAGTTCTTTCACTTCTCTAAGCTTATTACCGCGGAGAGCTGACCACTCGTCGTGCCAGGACGACAGCACCGCTCTCCGCACTTCAAGCCTAAAGTCTTCCGAAGTAACACGTGAGATGATAATTCTGGGTTCTGTAGTTGCCGTCTTTGCTGCTAAATCTGCCTTTTCATTCCCAGGCAAACCTACGTGACCAGGAATCCATGCACACACCACGTCAACGCCAGAAGCGTGTAAAACATGGAGGGCATCCTGGATACGTTGTACAATAGGGTGGGGGTTGTACAACTGACAAAGGCTCTGCAGTGCACTAAGGGAATCGCTCAAAATCAGGCAGTCACCTAATTTACGACGGCGAACATACAAAACGGCTCGATAGATTGCATAAAGCTCTGCAGTAAAAATGGAAGTGCTATTTGGAAAACCGAATGTATATGGTTCGGTTCCATAAACATAAGCACATCCAACACCGTTGGTGTTCTTTGATCCATCGGTGTAAATATATTTACGGTCAGAGTAGCCTGACAAAAATTCTAAGAAACACGTGCGGATACTTGAAATAGGCATCGTGGACTTCTGGTGTATGGTCATCCCAAGATCTACATGGGGCGTACCAGATAGCCAAGGGGGGTAAAGTCTCTCGCCCTTGGCGAACATCACAGGCAGTTCCACTCCAAGCTTCACTAGGAGCTCTTGGAAACGGAACCCCGCAGGCTTTGGATTAAGGGTGCTATTTCTATATCGTTCTCTTAGCGTGGTGGTGAAAAAAGAAGCGAACGTTGGGTGCTTAGGCATACATCTAAGCGCACAACCATAATTTGCCAAGAGAATCTCACGCCGATATTGCAGAGGAGGTTCTGCGGACTCGGCGTAAAGGCTCACCACTGGGCTTGTTGGAAAAGCTCCTGTTGCAATGCGGATGCCCCTATTATGGACCACGTCTAATCTTCTCAGCACAGATGGTCGTGCTGACGAATAAACAATACACCCATAGTCTAGCTTGGATCGGACCAATGCGCGATATATTCGCAACAAAATTGTTCGATCCGCTCCCCACGATTTGCCATTCAGTACTCGCATAATATTTAGGGAACGGTCACATCTCGCTCTTAGCTGTGCAATATGCGACGACCAACTAAGCTTCCTGTCCAAGATCAAACCCAGGAAGCGCGTCTCTTCTGCGAAGGGAAGTTCATCTGGACCAAATCGGAGCGAAGGTGGTAATCGTCTCCTACGGCGCCAGAAATTAACGCAGATTGACTTCTCAGTTGAGAAACGGAAGCCGTTTTTCATGCTCCATTCTCTAAGGTTGTCCAAACATTGCTGCAGGCGCCGTTGTAAGAACGCCGTGCGCTGAGAAGTGCAATAGACAGCGAAGTCGTCTACGAATAGGCATGACGAAACTCCAGGTGGAACACATTTCCAGATGGAGTTAATTGCTATAGCAAAGAGCGTGACACTTAGCACCGAACCCTGAGGTACTCCCTCCTCCTGAACAAAAGAATTAGAAAAAACCGAGCCGACCCTTACTCGGAAAAAGCGGTCCTTCATAAACTCCTGGATGAAAAGTGGTAGGCGTCCACGTATGTTCCAGGCATACAGGGAACGTAGAATCCCTGCTCGCCAGCACGTATCATAAGCCTTCTCAAGATCGAAAAATATGCCAACGGTTTGACAGTTCTTCATAAAGCCGTCCATTATCTGTGTCGATATTGACACAAGATGGTCAACAGTTGAACGGCGTCGTCGAAAACCACACTGGATGTTAGTCAGTAGGTTACGACTTTCTAACCACCATACCAATCGTCCATTGATCATGCGTTCCATCACCTTGCAAACGCAACTGGTGAGGGAAATAGGACGATAGCTGGAGGGAAGATGACGGTCCTTCCCAGCCTTCAAGATGGGAATAACGGTGGCCTCCCGCCAATTTTCTGGGAGTATACTGTCAACCCAAACACGATTATAGACCTCGAGCAGGAATGCCTTACCTTCAGGAGAGAGCTGTTGTAACATTTGTACATGAATACCGTCCGGTCCTGGTGCTGTACATCGCGAAGATTTCAGGGAATACTCCAGCTCTGCCATGGTGAAAAGGCGATTGTAATCTTCTACGTTTCTAGAACGAAACGAGAAGCCTTGAGATTCCACCTGAGTTTTAATTGGAAGGAACTCAGGGGAGTAGTTTTCCGAGCTAGACACTTGTGCGAAAGCACTGCCAAAGGTATTGGCCACTTCAAATGAATCAACAACAGCTCCTGTGGCTGTTTTTAGTCCCGCTATTGGTATTTGGGTCGTTTTAGCTGCAACACGCCTTAATCTATCCCACACAACCGAGGAAGGTGTGTGTCGGTTAAATGAAGCTACAAATTTGCTCCATGATGACTTTTTGCTATCCTTAATGACTTGTCTGGACCTGGCGCGCATTTTCTTGTATTCAATCAGGTTTTCCAAAGTAGGGTGACGTTGGAAAACCCTAAGTGCACGCCTTCGAGCACGAATGGCATTCCGACATTCTTCCGTCCACCAGGGAACGGGAAATCGACGGGGATGTGTAGTCGACCGCGGAATCGATTGTTCAGCAGCAGAGAGAATCGTCTCCGTGAGATGCTGCGCCAAATTATTTACTGAGTCATTCTCGTTGTAGGTAAAGACAGCCAACTGGGTGTAAAGGTTCCAGTTGGCATGGTCCAAACGCCATCTGGGCATACGAGTGGAAAATGTATGTGGCGTCAAGAGACTAATAAGACATGGGAAGTGGTCACTAGAGTGTAAATCAGAGATGACATTCCATTGTAAGGAGACTGCCAACTGAGGTGAACAAACTGCAAGGTCAAGATGCGAGAAACTATTGTGAGAGTCCGAAATGAATGTAGGCTCTCCAGTGTTGAGGAGAGCTAGGTTGTGACTGTCCAAAAAATCGGAAATGAGTGTACCTCTCGCACAAGCGCGACTTGAACCCCAAAGTGGGTGGTGCGCATTGAAGTCTCCCATCAACAGAAACGGTGTTGGCAACTGGGAAACTAGATCTTCTAAATCAATGTGCGAGAAGTCATGGGACGGAGGCAAATATATATTACAGATGGTGAAATGGATGTCTGGCAGTAGAATCCTTATTGCAACTGATTGTATATCAGAATGCAATGGTAGAGTTTGCATATACACGTCATCTCTAACAAGCATCATAGCGCCGCCATGTGCCGGTACACCCTCTTCTGGTGTAACATCACACCGTATTGGGGTGTATCGCCTTAGATGGAAAGCGTCATGAGGACGCAGCTTAGTCTCTTGCAAACATGCAACCAGAGGTTCGTATTCTTTGAGCAAAAGCTCAAGTTCTGGCCGTTGAGTTCGAATTCCACGTATGTTCCATTGTAGGATAGCCATATTGCATTGTGTATGGGACAGATAGTTCCAAGGTAACTCTTCATTACTTTGGAGCAGGCGGTTGTCGAACTAACTTAGCCCTTTTTTTTTCTGTGGGGCTGGCATTCTTGTCTGGCGCTTTTTCGCGCCTTTTTTCTACTGGGGGTCTCCCAGTGTGGGCAGATTCCAATTCCATGTCCTCTGCCGAGGACGTCCGTGTTCCGATACTGAATTTTGGTTCGAGAGCTTCGAACCGATTTGACACGGAGACCGGCGAAGATGAAAGACGCCGGTCAGAGTCCACCCCTGAAGATTCTCCAGAAGAGGATATTCGAGATCTTCGAGGAGATGTTCGTGGACTCTTACATCCCTTCGATGTACTGGGATTAGACATACTATTTTCCTTGAGGAAGTCGGTCCTTGTGTAATTCTTTCTAAACTTTATCGGTGAGGCTTCACATCTTACGGGCTTGCTAGTTTTTTGCTGTGATCTTGGTGCTCTTGATGGTGATGTAACAGTGATGTTCTTTGCACTTGAAGATTTTGTGGAAGTTGACGTTGACATAGATGTGCGCGCTGATGTTGAAGGCTTTGGAATAGAGCTACGGGCTACAAGTGTCTTTTCAGATATTGTTGCCCCATTAAAATCGCTGGTCTGCGTTGCGATCTCTCTGCTCGGTACCGGTTTAGCTACAACTGAGCTATAGGTCCCGGACCTTGGAACAGAGGGTTGGCGTAAACGCAAGAGCTTCCGGGCTTCTGAGAAGGGCACCTTCTCTTTAACCCGTATCTCTTGAATCGCTCTTTCTTCTACGAAACGGGGGCAATCTCGGGAACTGGATGGATGTTCACCTCTGCAGTTCACACATGACGGAGCTGCTGTACATGCACCATCGTGGGATTCATCTCCACATTGAGGGCATGTAGCTTGTCCCTTGCAAAGCTCGCTTGTATGTCCAAAGCGCTGGCACTTGAAACATCTCAGCGGGTTCGGGATGAAAGGCCGAACTTCGATGGATTCGTACCCTGCCTTAATCCTCTGCGGGAGATCTACCCGGTCAAAGGTCAGGAACAGGGTACGTGTTGGCTTTAGTTCACCACCCTCTTTGCGCTGAACCCTGTAAACGTTAGTAACGCCTTGTTCCAAAAGATTTTCTTTAATCTCCTCATTACTTAGATCATCCAATGCGCGGGTGTTTATCACGCCGCGCGAGGAGTTCAAAGTTCTGTGCATCTCCACACTGATAGGATAACTGGCTAGCATATTCGCCTTCAGTATTTTAGCTGCCTGGGTGGATGAATGTGTTTCAACCAGCAGCGTGCCATTGCGAGATCTAGTGCATGACTTTACTGGACCAGCAATGTTATCCAGACCCTTTTGAATGGTAAAGGGGCTCACCGATAGGAATTTTTTACCTTCCTCTTTTCTAGTAATAACTAAGTAGCGAGGACCACAACACTCGACTACTTCTTTTCCACTTGCTTTTTTGTTGTTTGGAGTTTTTGGACTCATGGCGATGATATCCTCCACCATTGCAAATGTCTCCGATGGCATGCTCACTTCCTGGGCGCCACCCCGGCTTAGGTGAGAGTCCTGGCCTGGACCTTGCTCACCCTAGGGTCTCACCTCCCAATGTATAGACAGAGGGACCCAATCGCCTTCAGGAGTGCATCAGCTCATGCAATGGCCCCTCCCCGGGACTGACCTTTATCAGCGGATACGCACACAGATCCTACATGATAACCAGGGGCTGGGACTTACGCTATTACCCAGTCACCCCTTGCGTCACCCGCGCGTAGGTTATCCATCAGACTGTGTACAGGGAGGTAACAGGTGGAAGGTCAAACACAAAAGTGGACCAAAGTTGATTGGGCGTTTGGCATATGCCCTCTCACCTCTTGGAGGAACCCAATCGAGAGTATGGCTCGGGGCCCCGGGTACGCCAAACCCGTACCTACCATAGTAGGAGCCCCTGGGGGAGTTTGATTTCGGAGTCCTCTTCTCCTAGATGAGTTGTCGACCAAGACTACCGAGCCTCATCTACCCGTTTGGAATGTTCTTTGCTTCCCCTCACCTCTTGCCTACCAGTAATCAAAATGACACTTAGTAGGCCGTCTGGTTCAGGTACTGAGCCCCTCCGCCACGACAAGGCGACACTCCTTCGGAGGGGCGAGAGGATGGAGAACACAAGACAGCGGTACCATGACACAATACCAAGGGGTGAATCGAGATACAGAACGCATAGATATGATCGTGGAAGACCAGGAGACCGTACCCATCAAATGAATCACATACGATTCTGTAGGGAATACTTAAACAGCCAAAGGTCGTCATACAATAGGGCTTCACACCAAAGGGGCAGAAACCAATGGAACACCGACAACGTAAGACAACAGGAACAGAATGAAAATGTGCCGGATAGGACCGATGCTGCACAGAATACAGAAACAACAATCACCTCCAATGCCCAGGAAAACTAAGTACAAGTTAGTTAGTTGTGTCCCGAAAGTTGACCTGTGTGGCAGTAGGGGCAATATTGACCAATATAATGTAGGTACCTTGAGAAGACAGGCAAGTGAAAGAAAGGAAATAACCAATCCACCAATGATTAGGCTGAAGGTATGGGGTATCGAATTGCCAGCGATGATTGATACAGGAGCCAGCACATCAGTATGTGACGAACAGCTATTCCAGGAATTAATAACTAAGAGAAATGCTGAATTCTTGCCTGTGTGTGGAGTGTATTGCAGCACAGCAATTGGCAAGAAAAAGGAACATGTTAAATACCAGGTAAGGCTGGTAATAGAAATCGGAAGTTGGAAGTTCAATTTTATTGCCCTGGTAATACCTAGACCAGTGATGTCAAAGTCACAGGCCGCCGAGAGCTCCCCTGGGCATCTTGTACATGCTGAGGGCAAAACATGACGTAATACATATCAACACCAGTAGCGTTATCACCCGATACCTGTTTACTTGCAACTTGGCTGCGTCCACGGATAAAACCTTTCTTAGAGTGCGTATATATTATGAATGTTTTCCTTCAGAATTACCTACAAGGATGCACAGCACAGATACAAGTTGGATCTATGAAGGGGAACAATACTTCTCACGCGTAAAAGAAAACTACTTGACAGTTATTCAAGTTGATTAAAATGGTAACATAGTTGCAACTTTCTGATGATTAGGCTGAATTATAGGAACTTTTAGGTAGTATTATTAAACCTACTCTAGCCCTTGGGTTAGCATTCCCGTACTGTGAAGTGCACCATTTACGCTCTTTATACCTCTTAAAGATAAGACTTTTCAATCCCAGATGTAAAAATGTAAAAATTAATTTTCAAATGAATGATTAAATAAATAAACTAAATAAATAACAGAATAATTATACAGTATTAACAATAGTGTTTTTTATACGAACTTGTATCACATATACCTATTTTATACAAAAAGTAAATGGCAGCTTTGAAATCCTGTCATCCCTTAAACGGATATTCTTATCTATTTTGATTAAACATAAATGACAATATTTACTTGGATTATCTTCAAACAAGTGAAATAACACGAACCATTATTAGTAACAGGAGTTGACGATTTCCTCCAAAATTAAAGGGAAGAACTACAGGTAGGTTGTTTGAAAACTGCTGTCCTTAAAGATACATGTTTTAGTGTTAAGCGTTTGCATAATGAATTTAAGAGAATCTTACTGAACACCTAACTAAAATACCACATGTTACACATTTTTAGGATCAGTCACTTGGCATATTTTTGAATTCACACGCTTTTCAAAATTTGGCTCAATAATATTACAAAGACAGATTCTAAGACTGGATGCCAAATTGCTATCCGAGAGTCTGTTTTTGTGGCGAGTTTTCAGGAGCTATGCAGAAACCCTGTTCACAAAGGTAGGTACTACCATACATTGTCATAGTTTTTGCTGTCTTAGGAATCAAATTTGGGTAACGCCTATTGTCAAGTTTCTGGTAAAATTCAATCAGTGCGTATGAGTATGAATAATTGTCAAATTTCTTTTGAAGGCGACGATCACACTACTTCTAACAGCTCCAGCTGAACTGCTGTATTATTTACTTTATCTATTTCATAATGACTTTGTATGTTGTATTTTTAATGCAAGATACTGGTTGCATATTAGGTACTGAATACTACTACTACCACAACTTTACAGAGGAATTGTTTTCCCATTCGAAACATGCGAATCCAAATGACTCATGTCTGTGCTCTCGGACGCAGCCATTGCTCTGCCTGCATCACATGGAAAACTGGACTGAACTGGTTTCTAACGGACTTGCCCTCTATGCCCAGGGCACGCCGACTTGCTCTCTCTGTGGCATTGCCACTCGGGGCCACGATTGACACCACTGACCTAGACTAACAGCTACCCTAATCATTGGTAGTGATTTGCTTAATCTTTGGAGATCGGTGATTAATTATGACCTACATGAATTCATTATTAAGGAAGGAACCTCAGAATGCACTGCGAAGTTCCTGGAGGAAGAAACATGCCAGGAGGAACCAGACCAGACAGGGATCCATCCGGATGAACAATTCTTTGTGGAGAACATCAATGTCCACAAGAATAGGTTGGTAGACCTGAGGGTAAGTAAGGAGAAAACAGGTTGGACGAGCAAGGAGGAAACTAATGTTTGCAGCCATTGGATCTGCACAGAAGACGAGTATGTTACCTCGAACAACTACCAACCTGAATCACTACCAACAGATGGAGAAGAACCGATGTCACAGCTAATCGATGAGAAGGTCTGGGGGGCACATGGCATCTCTGAAGAGGAAAGGAACCAACTTAGAAAAATAATGATTAAAAACAGGAAAGTGTTTAATAAAAAGCCAGGTACATGTAATAAGTACGTGCATACTTTTACAGTAAAAGATATCACCCCCTATTCACATAAATCCAGGCCCATCCCCAACTCCATCAGGGAGGAAGCTGACAGAGTGATCCAGAAAATGTTAGTGGACGGAATAATAGAGCCGTCGGACTCATGTTATGTGAATCCAGTGGTATGGGTCCATAAGAAAGAGGGAAAATTGAGGATGACCATCGACGCAAGGAAGATAAATGCACTTACCTTGCCAGATCATTACAGGCCTGAGGGGGTAGACCAACTGATATCGAAATTGAAGGGAGGTCAACATTTTACAAGTCTTGACTTGACAGCATCATTCTGGCAAATTCCTCTTCATCCAGATGTCAGGAAATATACCTGTTTCTTGCACAAAGGAAAGGTGTACCATTTTTTAAAATGTGCCTTTGGATTATCGACCAGTAGCAGTGCACTACTGAGGGCTCTAGACAAAGTTTTTGGGGATACTATCGAGACTTTTGTAACGCAATATGTCAACGATTTTTTAATATACAGCAAGAATCCCGAGTCACACTTACATCACATAGATTATGTATTGTCCAAGTTCCAGGAAAGCAACATGACCCTAAATTTGGAAAAATGTGAATTTTTCGTCAAAGAGGCAGAATTTCTAGGCCACATCATTACGCCTAATGGTATACAACCTAATCCGGAGAGGGTCAAGGCCTTAGAGCATATACCACCCCCACGTAACTTGAAACAGTTGAGAAGGTTTCTGGGCATTTTACAGTACCAGTCAAAATTCGTGGTCAACTACGCTAAGGAATTAGTACCCCTTAGAGAACTGTTGAAAAAGGATACTAAGTGGGAATGGAATACCGAACACCAGGAGGCCTTTGAGAATATCAAAGAACTTTTCAAGCACAGTATTCTCCTGGAACGACCGGATCCAAATTCACCTTTTCTAATATACACCGATGCTAGTGCACACTCATATGGAGCAATATTAGCACAAGAAGATGCAGATGGCAACAAACATGTGATTGCCACAGCTTCTAGATTTCTAAACAAGATAGAAGCCAATGCCTGCATAACAGAATTAGAAATAGGTGCAATCCATTTTGCGTTACAAAAGTTCAAGCAATATATATATCATTATAAAATAATTATATATACAGATCACGTAAGCCTGTCCTTCATTCAAAAATGCAAGCTAACCAACTCCAAAATCTCAAGGTACATACACGAAATAACATCACACGACATAGAGGTCAAACATATCCCGGGGAAGGAGTACATCTTTAGTGACTTATTGTCAAGGCTAAGGTCGGAGGGTCACATACCCGAGACGATATACAATCCACACCATGAAATTAAAATCATGCAGATAAATAGTAAAGAAAGCAACGAAATCTTACAAGACTTCAAAAACATAGCGAAGCTACAACAAGAAGACCCTGAATTGAAGAGGCTATTCGACAAGGCTCCAGACATAGTACCAAAATTGGAAGCCAAGATAGGCAAATTTAGGAACATCCTATTTAAATTACATGGTCGCGACGTAAGGAAGTAGAAAATGATGGTACCAAATTCCTTACAGGACAGGGTCATTTTGGCATTCCACCACTCAATGCTTCACTCTGGTACTGAGAGAACAATGCTTGCAATTGAGGAAGTACTGTACATCAAACATCTTGGCAAGAAAGTCAGGAAGTTAATTTCCTCATGCGACCTATGTCAGAAGGCCAAGCCAATTAATGTAAGATACGATGTCATTCCACAATCCATCGTGAGGAACGAGAAAAATGCATTGGTGTGTATTGACGAACATGGAGAGCTACCAAGGGGGAAAGATGGAAATAGATACATCTTTGTCATGTTTGATGTTTTCACAAAATTCACTAAAATATACCCCATTAAGAACATTAAAAGCAGAACTTGCCTAGATAAAATCGTCAAGGACTACATCCCAAAATATGGGAGGATAAAATGTATTCTATCGGACAATGCAACAATGCATAAGAGTAAGTTATTCCAGAACACCTTAAGAACATTAGGAATAAAATTGTACTATTCCTCAGCGTATTATCCCCAAGGAAACCCGACTGAGAGAACCATGAGGGATATAAGCATATATTTCCGCCTACTCTGCCACAGAGACCACACTTCCTGGACGGAAAAATGCGGGTACATAGAGGAGGTGATTAACCATTTGGTGAACCCCACGACCAAGTTCACCCCAATCAAATTGATTACCAACACGAAACCCAAGAGATTGACAATTGACATTGACACTACGATGGCTGCTCAAAGGAAATTGTCAGAGAAGGAAAAATGTCAATTGGCATTCAGAAGATTACAGCAAAAGGCTGAAAAAGGGAGGAACAAGGTAAAAAGATTCGTCAGGAAATGGTCCCCACAAATTGGAGAAAAGGTGCTCTTAAAAAGCCACAAAGCATCCAAGGCATCTGAGAAAAGGTCTGGAAAGATGGAGCTATTGTACACTGGACCACTGGTCATAACAAAACAGCTGGGTGACCACACGTATGAGCTACAGAATACAAATGGCAAGTTGGTAGGAGGATACCATAAAAATAAATTAAAACCATACAAAGAAAGGACCAAATAGTCTTTGCCAACAAATATGTAAGGCAGGAATAGTAGAGATGATGGAAAATAACAATTTTTAATGGGTTACTTATAGAAAATCATGTTCAGATTAGAAATTACAACAAGAAAGAAAACCAACATAGTCATTGGCTATATCGACCACAAAGAGCATTGTCAACAAAGACAGATGAGGACACTGATTGTCATCAAAGAAAAGAATTATAGCGATGGAAAATAATGTGTTTTTGACATAAGGATGTCAGGGACAAAAATAAAAAGGAATCCATTGTGATGACAAAGATAAAATATTTCGACACAAAGATGTCGAGGGTGAATTGAGAAGAAAAATAATACAATTGCAGAATAATTATAAGTATAGAAGTTTTCTCTTATAGAAATAAGAAACAAAGAGGTGGCAATTAGTGAAGTAAGAAAAACCATAATCAGAAAAGCAATGCCCATGAATTAAAATGGATATAGCCAATGCTAAGCTCGAAGAAATATTGAACCAAATAATAATGAATAATAACCCAATTAAAATAAAATGGTACCATTAGTAACATCAGAGTTTAAGAACCGACTCAATAACCTGCCTATACATAATAAGCTTACAAGACAAAGAAGGCAAAGAACTGAATAAAATATTGCCATAAATATGATCATAATCATTAGCTCAAAATTTGTATCCTGTTTTTCTCTCCTCATAACAAAGAATACAAGTCAAAAACCACATAATAAACCATGATACACTTAAATTATATTTGAGTCAATGTCAAATGTACAATAACTGAGTATGTGTTGTATAAGAACTGAATATGTGTTGTACAATAACTGAATATGTATTGTATAATAACTGGATATGTTGTGTAATAACTGAATGTGTTGTACAATAACTGAATATGTATTGTATAATAACTGAATATGTATTGTATAATAACAGAACATATGTGGTATGATAACTGGATATATTGTACAATAACTGAATATGTATTGTATAATAACTGGATATGTTGTGTAATAACTGAATGTGTTGTACAATAACTGAATATGCATTGTATAATAACTGGATATGTTGTATAATAACTGAACATATGTGGTACAATAACTGAATATGTATTGTATAATAACTGAATATGTGATGTATAACAACTGAACATATATTATGTAGTAATTGAATATGTGAAATTTATAAAGACATGCTGTATCATGCCAAAACAAAAGACAAAGACAAACAGCGAAGAAGACTGTAAAGAAAAGAAAAAAAAAATATTGTACAAAGTGATTGCATCAGAGGAGTAAGGAGAAGGATTGTATTGTGTTTCAAGATTGTAAATATAGGTGACAACTTGAAAAACAAAACAAGGGGCATATGAGACAGAATATTAGAAGACCCCAATAGAAAATCGTTCATGTAAATGTTTGTTAAAAGTGTATAAATATTAGAATTGTTTGTGTTCCATAATAAAAATAGGAGACGATAATTGGGATCACTTCCCTAACGAGAAAGAACTATTTGCGCGGATGAATACTGCGGATGAAGATGAAAAAGGCGGTGTGTTGCGTCAAAAGGACGCCAAGAAATAGTTTACTAGCGTCTATATGTTCAAGGTGATAAGACGTGTTTTGGTAGCATGTGAACATGGAACTTTCACCAAACTTTTATCCAGCATAAATTCTACTAAATTAAAAAAGTCTAAAGGTTTTTAAGTATTTAATATGGTGCTGAGAGTGTAAAGTATCAAAGTGTTAATAAATAAATACATTGTGATAAAGAAACATTGATAATGTGCATTCCATCTGTTACCATGACCTTGTAGATAGAAAACGAGTCTCATAGCACAGTCCATTCCATTAGTTACATTAAAAACAGCATCAACGTGAAGAAAAAAAATTGTGAATAACGTCACCCAACAAAACTTACTGATTTAATTAAAACAATGCAGAGTTAGGTTAGCATAATATGGGTACAGTGTAATTGTATGTACTGAGTAAATTAACATTGGATGTAGAACTGGAATATATCCCCAGCATAACTGGTGTGTAATTGCATTTAAAAGTGGTGTTGTTTACTGCATATTACATACTTTAAAGTATATTGTAATTTATTGTTGCACAAATATTTCCTATTACCTGCACAGGATCAATTTGTGTTACTTCTAAGCTCACATTTTGATATATTATGGAATCATTATAATGCGAGGCTAAAACCTGTCCCCCAAGAACCACATTATTTTGGCATTCTACTGTACAGTTTGTCTAGATCATGGTGACACTCCACATGCAGAAGAGAGGAGAAATTAAGGAGAAGTGACTGGAGTGGTGGGGAGCAAGCAAGTGATATCAGAACTCAGGTAGTCACATGCACAAGCGGTGTATGCTTGCATGTTATAAACAATTATTATGCATTTATCGCAGTGAGAGCTAGTGAGATACTAATCCCTACCTCTCCTATTAGGCAAGTATGTGTGCTATTGTGCATCTATGCTTCAGGAGTGGGGGGAGTATCATGACAATCTGGATAAACTGAACTTGTTAGTATATATCTATATTTTAAATAAAAACAGGAGATGCATTGGGGATGTGGATTCTTCACCGCCACTGCTACTGCCACTGCCACTGCCACTGCCACCGCCACTGCCACCACCACCACCACCGCCACTGCCACCGCCACTGCCACCACCACTGCCACTGCCACTGCCACCGCCACTGCCACTGCCACCACCACCGCCACTGCCACCACCACCGCCACTGCCACTGCCACTGCCACCGCCACCGCCACTGCCACTGCCACTGCCACCGCCACCGCCACTGCCACTGCCACTGCCACCGCCACTGCCACTGCCACCACCACCGCCACCGCCACCGCCACCGCCACCGCCACCGCCACCGCCACCACCACCACCATATTTTTCAGTGTTTTATACCTAGCATGTTAATTCAGTTTAAACTCAGGGTTCAATTTTAAGTATCTGCACATAGTCTGAACTTTAATGAATGCGACTAAAATCCATTATTCTTATAGTCATGCAGATGTAATTACATTTGCTTTGTTGGAACAAGAACTTGCGTGTCTCGATTGAAGAATTTCTTTAAGCTACAATTTTATTGACTTGAGGCTCTAAATCTGCACTCCCATCTAGAAAGTGGTTTTAAACTCATTTTGGAACAAAAGTTTTCACTAAACTGTCTAAGCTCCACAGCTACAGATGTTAAATATGCAGAAGAATGCATATGATCTGAGCATTACTTTTTGCCAGGTCACTTAGCACTAGATTTAGATTGTAGCAAATATAAGAAGTAAGCATTGTACGCTTGTTGATACTATGAATTCTGTCTTGATCACCATTGTATTTCCCATTCATTATCTGTATTGCCATACTCCTGACATCTGCAATTTTGAGTGCCCAAATGTTATTCTTTCGGATATGTTTTAAAGTATCAGTAAAGCCCCAACTGGCACAATCACTACAACAGAAGATATAACTAACATAATATAACCAACAACTAACATCATCAGCTCTTGATTGTTCTTGTCAGGAGTGCAATCACGAATTATGGTATAATATTGCTTGAATTTCATGGTGTCCAGTATATGACTTCAGCGGTTGCACTCAGAAATTTGATATTTAATTTTTAATTTTCAGTGTAAAAGAGTGTGAATGAGGCTCTTTTCCACAAATGCATCTTATAAGCTCCTTCAAAAGGGCACAAAATATACATTCTCTCAACTAGTGTTAAGTTGTTCCCAAGCATGTTATTTAATCCTTAAGTTATGCCTGACATGAAATTTAATGGGGGGGTAACTCAACAAAACGTCAAATTGGAGGCTTGCTTCGGCTTGTGGTGTTCTATAGTTAAACATGCTGTGAAATCACACTGTAAATATCATTTGTGCCCGCGGAATTTATTTGCACAGTAGGAAAATTAATAATAATGGTCAGCTATCAGCTGCCATTAAATTTTGTATCTATCATGCTTTCTGCTAAGTACTATATTAAAGCAACTTGGCAGTGCTTTGCTTGGCTGTATGCAGAGAGGCAGTAAAATTTTCAATGGCAACATTTATTTCCATCTCACTGGAGTATGATAGCTTGGCATTTCCATCTTGTACTTCTGCCAATCTTTTTCCACATGATGGAATATCTTGGGCATCTGTGCAGTGCTGGTACCACAGATCTCAAAATGCTCTGGTAGATGGTTGCAATCCAAGCTATGATACACATTAAAGTTTTGTGAAATGGCCACATATTTTGTAAGTACAAAGTACAAAACCCAGGGTCAGAATGAATTGAGCAGTGCTAAAAGGTGGGGTCAAGTGTGGTGTATGCCTCCACATTGTCATGTTCTATAATAAATTCTACCAGAAGATATATGGACACATTTGCTAAGCGTGACTGCCAACAAGGGTGCTGGCCATTGAAATCTCCTGCAGTAATAACATGCTTCCCTAAATTGAGAATTCTTTGAGTTCTTTTAAGAAAAATCTGATGTGCTGCACTCACATGACTTTCTCTACTCTTGTACAAACTATTTGTACAAATTCTTATTCCTATATCTTCTTTGTCTTAGTTGAGATAAACATTTGTGCAATTTATCTTATTGCTTATTTCCTTGTAGGTGGAAGGGGAAAGTTAGAATACAGAAGGCTTTGAGCGATGGTCACATCTTTTGAAGCTTTGAGATTCTCTTCTCTTTGCACACTTGCCATGTAAAAAAATTAACAATGATGATCCATTTCACGAAAGTTTTAAGTTTTCTGAAACTCACACACATAACAAGGAATATCTCTGAAATGATTAACCCTACAAGAAAATTTATTGAGACATAAGTTGTGTATTTTAGCAAGATCTACATTTTTTGTATAGTGTGATTTGGTCTATCTCTAACGGTTTACCAGTTATGCAAAAGTCGTCCAGAGTAAATACGACTACAGGGGCTATAGCCAGAAAATTCAAGATATACATTTCATTTTCCATAAAAACATCTCAAACATATAACATTTTAATCAAAATCGTTAGAGCCATTTTCAAGAAAATAAAAATGTTTGAAAAATTTTCCATGTAAAGAGTAGTTTAGGGTGGGACTATTTTCTTCAAAATATTTGTGTCGCATCCTTGAAAGACATTAAACTTAAATACCAGCTTTGGTTTTTAACCAGCTTTGGTTTTTAACCAGCTTTTCGTTTTTGAGTTATGCTGTCCACAGACTGACTGATACACAAGCTGACTGACACACAGACACACACACAGACCTTTTTCTAAAAATGCTTTTTTTGGATTCAGGGGGTCTCAAAACATATATTTCCAGTGAAATCTCAACATCTTTCTACTTACCAGTAGAGAAAGTAAAAATATATGATGATAGATAGCTTTACACACAGTTGCCAAGATGCAAACTTTCTGAGATTTGATTCACCAAAGCAACCAACCTACTTAATTGATTGCACACAATTCCATGAATCCTACTAAAGTGGCAACAATCCATGCAGTGTACTTATCACTTCAAATTTATTTGTAATAGTAATAGTACTTTATTCATCACATTACACTTACATGGGTGAGCAGGTGCTCGTAAATTGGTAACTCGTCAATACATATATAATTACAACTTAAGGATTAAAATAAGTCTACAATTATTTACAAACACACTATAGAATATAAAAGAGAATATTAAATATGTAAAAAAATATGTACAGTAAAGATTTGCTAAGATTAAAGACAATTAAAATTAAGCTCTCAGTACATCTTCCGTGTACTTCCATGTACTTAAAGTTGTAGACATTGAGACAGAATATTAGACCCCAATAGAAAATCGTTCATATAAATGTTTGTTAAAAGTGTATAAATATTAGAATTGTTTGTGTCCCATGATAAAAATAGGAGACGATAATTGGGATCACTTCCATAATAAAAACTATTTGCGCGGATGAATACAACGGATGAAGACAAAATGGCGGAGTGTCGTGTCAAAGCGACGCCAAGAAACAGTTTAGTAGCGTCTATATGTTCAAGGTGATAAGACGTGTTTTGGTAGCATGTGAACATGGAACTTTCACCAAACTTTTATCCAGCATAAATTCTACCAAATTACAAAAGTGCAAAGGTTTTTTAAGTATTTAATATGGTGCTGAGAGTGTAAAATATCGAAGTGTTAATAAATAAATACATTGTGATAAAGAAACATTGATATATGCATTCCATCTGTTACCACGATCCTGTAGATAGAAAACGAGTCTCATAGCACAGCCAATTCCCATAATAATCATTTAAAACCTGCATCAAAATGGCTTACCCAACGTGGAACTCGAATTTAGGATGGAATGCAAATTACGGGAATTGAAATCACAATAAACATCAAACGACGCCATAGCATCGCGTCATGGAAAGAAGACGCCATTAGACCATCGTTTGATATCGCCAACAGAACACTGATGAACGGATAATCAACGATACATCAGGACATCGATGCACGGATAATCAACGCGGGAAAACACCGGAGATCATCTAGCGAAGCCAACTGTGCAGGAGACGTACATAACTGGACGAAGCAACGGAAAAAAAAGTAGGATCAAAAATTTTTGTTTTCACATACAGTTTATTTTCATTTTTATGTTACTGAGAAGCGGCAAAGTAGTGGGACTTTTAACCCTAAGTGAATTGAATAAAGAAACTAAAATGTCGCAAAAAGAGATAGAAACAGGAGTGGGGGAAGGGGCAGATAGGCCTAGTTATCAAATGGAAACAGAAAGTGAGGAACAGCTAGCAATAAGCAAAGACCAAAGGTTAATGATGATCATGTTTGAAAAACTAGAACAAAGTTTAGGTCAGAAAATGGAACAGAATAGGGCAGAATTAAAACAGGACATAGAACAAAGTTTAGGTCAGAAAATAGAGGGAGTGAGAGAGGACTTGGAAAATAATAAAAAAGAATTAGGTCAGAGAATGGAACAGAATAGGGCAGAATTAAAACAGGACATAGAACAAAGTTTAGGCCAGAATAAGGAAGAAATAGGTCAGAAACTGGAGGAAGTGAGACAGAACTTAGAACAGAAAATAGAATTAGGAAGACAGGAGTGTAAAGAAAATATGAAAGTAATGGAAGCTAATTTAAAATTAGTACATAAAAACTTAAATGAAACAAAGGAAGCCTTAGAAGCTAGGATAGAAATCGTAGGAGAAAGGATGGGAAAAATAGAATCAGAAATGAGAGAGAATAAGATTGTATTAGAAGGAGAAATTGCTAGATGTAGAGATGAAATAACAGAATGTAATACAAGTGTAGACTGTAAGATTACAAATGTAAAAGCAGAAATAACTGAGGAATTAAGGAAAGAGATTGAGGTAGTAATGAAAGACATTATTAATGAAACTGTAGAACAAATTGTAATTCCTAAAATTAAGACGATGACTGATGTGGTGCATTTGCAACAGGACGCTATAAATGATATGAAACAAAGTCACTTAGAAATAAAGAATGATTTAAAATCAATTTGTGAAGAAATGAAAAAAGGGAAAGAAAGTTTGGCTAATGTAAATGATGTTGTGAATGCACTACAAAGGCAAGATGATTTAGATGTAAGTAATGTACAAGATGAGAGTTATTTGAATAATGTACAAAATGTTGACTCACCATACAGAGAAAGAGGTTCACAATCAAACAATGACCCAACACACTACACATGTTACACCAACAGCATATTACATGAAATTACACCACCTACATTTCACGAGGAGAAGGGAGACGATCCAAAACTCTTTGTTAAAGAGATGGAAGAGTATTTTAAAGTGAAAAGGATACCAAATGAGCTTAGGATGATGATAGTTAAGAAAAGCTTAAAAAACAAGGCATTAGAATGGCTCAGGTTAACACTAGCTGGTCATGAGTCGTATAGTTCATTCAGAAATTTATTCCCTATCAAGGTATTGGGGCCCAACTAAGCAAAACCAAACTAGGGTAGAGCTAGCGACAGGTAGATATGATCCAACCAAAGGGTTATCGCTAGTCGATTATTTTATGAAAGTAGCCAACAAAGGAAAGCTATTAGACCCCAACTTGTCGGAAGCAGAACTAATTACCAGCATAACAAGACATTTCCCAGACACAGTGAGAACAGGGTTAATTGTTGCGAGGCCAGTAGATTTTGCAGATATGATAGAATTGCTGACAGCCTTCGAAACACAAAATGGTCGGCCTAATGAGCATAGACATAGGAACGGTCACCCAAACTCATCCATCTTAAACCGGAGCACGGCTATGAACAACCAGAGTGAGGGAGAAGATAGAAATACTAGGAGCACCCATGAAAGGGGGAGAGGGGCACACCATTTCCCACAACCACATAATCATGGCGAAAGGATGGAGAACACAAGACAGCGGTACCACGACACAATACCAAGGGGTGAATCGAGATACAGAACATATACATATGATCGTGGAAGACCAGGAGACCGTACCCATCAAGTGAATCACATACGATTCTGTAGGGAATACTTCGACAACCAAAGACCGTCATACAACAGAGGTTCACGCCAAAGGGGCAGAGACCAATGGTACACTGACAACATAAGACAGCAGGAAGTAGATGAAAATGTGCCACATAGGGCAGATGCTGCACAGAATGCAGAAACAACAACCACCACCAACACTCAGGGAAATTACAACAACTAAGTTCATCCCAACCGAGTGGATGACCAACAACACAATACCCAAGAGGTTAACAATTGACATCGACACCGTGATGGCTACACAGAGAGAAAGATGGACCACTGGTCATAACAAAACAGCTGGGTGACCACACGTATGAGCTACAGAATACAAATGGCAAGTTGGTAGGAAGATACCATAAAAATAAATTAAAGCCATACAAAGAAAGGACCAAATAGTCTTTGCCAACAAATATGTAAGGCAGGAATAGTAGAGATGATGGAAAATAACAATTTTTAATGGGTTACTTATAGAAAATCATGTTCAGATTAGAAATTACAACAAGGAAGAAAACCAACATAGTCATTGGCTATATTGACCACAAAGAGCATTGTCAACAAAGACAGATGAGGACACTAATTGTCATTAAAGAAATGAATTATAGCGACGGAAGATAATATGTTTTTGACATAAGGATGTCAGGGACAAAAATAAAAAGGAATCAATTATGATGACAAAGATGTAATATTTCGACACAAAGATGTCGAGGGTGAATTGAGAAGAAAAATAATACAATTGCAGAATAATTATAAGTATAGAAGTTTTCTCTTATAGAAATAAGAGACAAAGAGGTAGCAATTAGTGAAGTAAGAAAAACCACAATCAGAAAAGCAATGCCCATGAATTAAGATGGATATAGCCAATGCTAAGCTCGAAGAAATATTGAACCAAATAATAATGAATAATAACCCAATTAAGAAAAATGGTACCATTAGTAACATCAGAGTTTAAGAACCGACTCAATGACCTGCCTATACATAATAAACTTACAAGGCAAAGAAGGCAAAGAAATGAATAAAATATTGCCATAAATATGATCATAACCATTAGCTCAAAATTTGTATCCTGTTTTTCTCTCCTCATAACAAAGAATACAAGTCAAAAACCACATAATAAACCATGATACACTTAAATTATATTTGTGTCAATGTCAACTGTATAATAACTGGATATGTTGTGTAATAACTGAATGTGTTGTACAATAACTGAATATGTATTGTATAATAACTGAATATGTATTGTATAATAACAGAACATATGTGGTATGATAACTGGATATATTGTACAATAACTGAAAATGTAATGTATAATAACTGGATATGTTGTATAATAACTGAACATATGTGGTACAGTAACTGAATATGTATTGTATAATAACTGAATATGTGATGTATAACAACTGAACATATATTGTGTAGTAATTGAATATGACAAACAGCAAAGAAGACTGCAAAGAAAAGAAAAAAATATTGTACAAAGTGATTGAATCAGAGGAGTAGGGAGAAGTATTGTATTGTGTTTCAAGATTGTAAATATAGGTGACAACTTGAAAAACAAAACAAGGGGCATATGAGACAGAATATTAGACCCCAATAGAAAATTGTTCATATAAATGTTTGTTAAAAGTGTATAAATATTAGAATTGTTTGTGTTCCATGATAAACATAGGAGACGATAATTGGGATCACTTCCATAATAAAAACTATTTGCGCGGATGAATACAACGGATGAAGACAAAATGGCGGAGTGTCGTGTCAAAGCGACGCCAAGAAACAGTTTAGTAGCGTCTATATGTTCAAGGTGATAAGACGTGTTTTGGTAGCATGTGAACATGGAACTTTCACCAAACTTTTATCCAGCATAAATTCTACTAAATTAAAAAAGTGTAAAGGTTTTTAAGTATTTAATATGGTGCTGAGAGTGTAAAGTATCAAAGTGTTAATAAATAAATACATTGTGATAAAGAAACATTGATATATGCATTCCATCTGTTACCACGATCCTGTAGATAGAAAACGAGTCTCATAGCACAGCCAATTCCCATAATAATCATTTAAAAACCGCATCAGGTCAGGTCGGTGAGACCCGTAAACCAACGACAGGTGTGGTCCTCCAGACATTCTGGGGGTTGTGAGAGAGCGATGTGACCGCCAAAACATAAAAATATGGTGCTCTCTAAAAAGCGGTTACATTTACTGCTAAGTCTCTTCAATATCTGTGAAAAATATTGGAGAGCAAGAGGATTAATGACTTCATTGTCAGAAATCCAGCATTAGCTAACAACAACATTAAGGGCACTACACATTCAGACTCTTGCATATTATGTTACAAAAATTATTAAGTCACGTAATAGAACATCATTAGATATCATATTACCATAGATTTAAGTATATACATGAATATCAGACTTTCTTTTGTATACCTCAATATTGCTTCATGATTAAACTAAAATGCATAAGGGGTGTCTCAAAAGTAAGTTACGCTAAGTTTTTAAATCCATGCAGTAGGTGGGAAAAGTTCGGGAGTCACAGAAAACTTTGGTCTGAGTGTAGCAGCAGCATTCCTATGTGCCTACCTTTACCACTTGGACATTAAAATGGCAGTAACGATGGAGTCTCCACTCGCTCCTACCGCCGCTTGCAAAATTCTTGCTATAATCTGTTTTTTACGGCAAAGCATATATGTGCAACTGAAATTCAATGCAAGTTGTGCAGTGTGTACTGTATGAGCGTTATGTTGAGACCAATGGTTTCTCATTGACATCAATCATTCGTTAAAGGTGTGGAAATGAAAGGATGAGCCAACACGAAAGAAGGCAAAAGTTGTTGCATCAGCTGGCAATGTCATTGCAACGATATTCTGGGATCCAAAGGGAATACTGTTGATTGATTACCTGCCCTATGGGAGCACAATGACAGCTGCTGCTATTGTGAGGTGCAGAGAAAACTCAGGAGGGCAATTCAAAACAAAAGGAGGGGAAAGTTGAGCAAAACAGTTTTTCTGTTCCACAATTATGCTTGCCCACACGGTACCCATGAAACTTAAGCCCTGTTTGAGCAGTTTTAATGGAATGTTTTTGGTCATCCATCTTACTCACCTTACCTTGTATCGAGTAATTATAATTTTTTTCTGCAGCTGCAGTAACATCTCGGGCGGAGGCACTTGCTTCATAAATTGACAATGAGTTAAAATAAGAAGTGGAAAGATGGCTAGCCAGTTTGGTGGAAGAGTGGTTTGATACTGGATTAAAAACTGTTTTCATGGAACATGGAATATGTAGATTCAAGGAGATTATGGAGTAAAATAGTTACTGAATATAGCTTTCAAAATATATGCTTTTTAAAGTATTTAAACATCTTGATATTTTTTTAAAAGAGTTGTGTAACTTACTTTTGAGGCACCCCTCATACATATTGATATGTATTGCCATCTATTCATGAAGATTAAAATGGTTCTTTCATATGAGACAGAATATTGACTAATAGAAAATTGTTCATGTAAATATTTTTATAAGAGTATGTAAATTTTTAATTTATATAATTTGGATGTATTAGGAACTTATTTCTTTTTAATAATCAACATCCAATCTCTTGTCGTCACTTTGAGTTCGACCAATGAGAACTGTTGCGCGGATGAATACAAAAGAATGGCGGTGTTGCGTTATACCCACGCCAAAAACTACTTTCATTAGCGTCTATGACTTCAAAGTGTAAAGACGTATAATTGTTGATGGCGTGTGAATATGTGAATTACACAAACTTTTAACCGGCATGGACGCTATCCAATTTTAAGAGTGGTTAACTAATTGCTTTGTGAAAAGAAGTGTAGATGAAAGAATAAATGTGTTTATAATAAAAGTACGTTGACTTATGCATTCCATTCCACGACCACCTCCCCTGAAAAGAAGAGTGGCGTCTGCTCCAACAAACTTTATACCTTTTAGCAAAAACAGTGCTCCATTTGCTCCCTTATTCACACTAATATGTGTTAACCATCTTTTTTTAATAAATCCCCGCCACAAATGGCGCCCAACGTGGGGCGCGAATTTGGAGTGGAATGCAAAATTGAGAGTGCGAAGTGCTAACACCAAAAAGAACGCTATCTTATCGTGAAGGAGAAAGACGCCATTAGACCATCGTCTGATATCAACAAAACATCGATACACGGAGAATCAACGTGGGAAAAACACCGGAGATCATCTAGTGAAACCAACTACCCAGGAGACGTAAATAACCGGACGAAGAACCAGCAGAAAAAAAAAAAGTAGGATCCAAAATTTTTGTATCTTTATCTTATTCCCATTAGTTAATGATACTTAGAAGTGGAAAAGTAGTGGGACTTTTAACCAAAAGTGAATTAGATAAAGGAATTATAATGTCGCGAAAAGAGATAGAAACAGGAGTGGGGGAAGGGGCAGATAGGCCTAGTTATCAGGAAGGATTAGAAGGTGAACAGGCGGAAATAAGCAAAGATCAAAGGTTAATGATGCTGATGTTTGAAAGACTAGAACAGAAACTGGAACAAAATAAGGTAGAATTAGGTCAGAAAATGAAACAAAATAACATAGAATTGAAACAGGATATAGAACAAAGTTTAGGTCAGAGTATAGAACAGAAACTGGAACAGAATAAGGAAGAGATAGGTCAGAAAATGGAGGAAGTGAGAAAAGACTTAGAACAGAAAATGGAATTAGGTAGACAGAACTTAGAACAGAAAATGGAATTAGGTAGACAGAATCTAGAACAGAAAATAGAATTAGGTAGACAGAACTTGGAACAGCAAATGGAATTAGGTAGACAGAACCTAGAACAGAAAATAGAATTAGGAAGACAGGAGTGTAAAGAAAATATGAAAGTAATGGAAACTAATTTAAAATTAGTACATAAAAACTTAAATGAAACAAAGGAAGCCTTAGAAGCTAGGATAGAAATTGTAGGAGATAGGATGGGAAAGATAGAATCAGAGATGAGAGAGAATAAAATAGTGTTGGAAGAAGAAATTGCTAGATGTAGGGATGAAATAACAGAATGTAATACAAGTGTAGACTGTAAAATAACAAATGTAAAAGCAGAAATAACTGAGGGATTAAGGAAAGAGATTGAGGTAGTAAAGAAAGACATTATTAATGAAACTGTAGAACAAATTGTATTTCCTAAAATTAAGACAATGAATGATGTGATGCTTTCACAACAGGATGCTATAAATGATATGAAACAAAGCCACTTAGAAATAAAGAATGATTTAAAATCAATTTGTGAAGAAATGAAAAAAAGGAAAGAAAATTTGGCTAATGTAAATGATGTGAAGGCATTACAAAGACAAGATGATTTAGATGTAAGTAATGTACAAGATGAGAGTTACTTGAGTAATGTACAAAATGTTGACTCACCATACAGAGAAAGAGGTTCACAACCAAACAATGACACAACACATAACACATGTTACACCAACAGCATATTACATGAAATCACACCACCTACATTCGACGAGGAGAAGGGAGACGATCCAAAACTCTTTGTTAAAGAGATGGAGGAATACTTTAAAGTGAAAAGGATACCAAGCGAGCTTAGGATGATGATAGTAAAGAAAAGCTTAAAAAACAAGGCATTAGAATGGCTCAGGTTAACACTAGCTGGTCACGAGTCTTATAGCTCATTCAGAAATTTATTCCTATCAAGATATTGGGGCCCAGCTAAACAAAACCAAACTAGGGTAGAGCTAGCGACAGGTAGATACGATCCAGCCAAAGGATTGTCATTAGTCGACTATTTCATGAAAGTAGCCAACAAAGGAAAGCTATTAGACCCTAACTTGTCGGAGGCAGAACTAATTGCCAGCATAACGAGACATTTCCCAGACACAGTGAGAACAGGATTAATTGTTGCAAGGCCGGTAGATTTTGCAGATATGATAGAACTGCTGACAGCCTTCGAAACACAAAATGGTCGACCTAATGAACATAGACATAGGAACGGTCACCCAAACTCACCCATCCTAAACCGAAACACGGCTACGAACAACCAAAGCGAAGGAGAACATACAAATACTAGGAGTACCCATGAAAGGGGGAGAGGGGCACACCATTTCCCACAACCACATAATCATGGCGAGAGGATGGAGAACACAAGACAGCGGTACCACGACACAATACCGAGGGGTGAATCGAGGTACAGAACGCACAGGTATGATCGTGGAAGACCAGGAGATCGTACCCATCAAGTGAATCATATACGATTCTGTAGGGAATACATGAACAGCCATAGGCCGTCGTACAATAGGGGTTCACGTCAAAGGGGCAGAAACCAAGGGAACATCGACAACATAAGACAACAGGAACAGAATGAAAATGTGCCGGATAGGACCGATACTGCACAGAATACAGAAACTACGATCACCTCCAACGTCCAGGAAAACTAAGTACAAGTCAACTTTGTGTCCCGGAAGTTGACCTGTGTGGCAGTAGGGGCGATATTGACCAATATAATGTAGGTACCTTGAGAGGACAGGCGAGTGAAAGAAAAGAGATAACCAATCCACCAATGATTAGGCTGAAGGTATGGGGTATCGAATTGCCAGCGATGATTGATACAGGAGCCAGCACATCAGTATGTGACGAACAGCTGTTCCAGGAACTGATAACTAAAAGGAATGCTGAATTCTTGCCTGTGTGCGGAGTATATTGCAGCACAGCAATTGGCAAGAAGAAAGAACATGTTAAATACCAGGTAAGGCTGGTAATTGAAATCGGAAGTTGGAAGTTCGATTTCATTGCCCTGGTAATACCAAGATTAACAGCTACCCTAATCATTGGCAGTGATTTGCTTAACCTTTGGAGGTCAGTAATTAACTATGACCTACATGAATTTATCATTAAGGAAGGAGCCTCAGAATGCACTGCGAAGTTCCTGGAGGAAGAAACATGCCAGGAGGAACCAGACCAGACAGGGATCCATCCGGACGAACAATTCTTTGTGGAGAACATCAATGTCCACGAGAATAGATTGGTAGACCTAAGGGTAAATACGAAGAAAACAGGTTGGACGAGCGGTGAAGAAACTAACGTTTGCAGCCATTGGATCTGCACAGAAGACGAGCATGTTGCCTGGGACAACTACCAACCTGAACCACTACCAACAGATGGAGAAGAATCGATGTTACAGCTAATCGATGAGAAGGTCTGGGGGGCACATGGCATCTCTGAAGAGGAAAGAAGCCAACTTAGGAAAATATTGGTTAAGAACAGAAAAGTTTTCGATAAAAAGCCAGGTACGTGTAACAAGTACGTACATACTTTTACAGTAACAGATATAACCCCCTATTCACACAAATCCAGGCCCATCCCCAACTCCATCAGGGAGGAAGCTGACAGAGTAATCCAGAAAATGTTAGCGGACGGAATAATTGAGCCGTCGGACTCATGTTATGTGAATCCAGTAGTATGGGTCCATAAGAAAGGGGGAAAATTGAGGATGACCATCGACGCAAGGAAGATAAACACACATACCTTGCCGGATCACTACAGGCCTGAGGGGGTAGACCAACTAATATCGAAATTGAAAGGAGGCCAACATTTCACTAGTCTTGACTTGACAGCATCATTCTGGCAAATTCCTCTTCATCCAGATGTCAGGAAATATACCTGTTTCTTACACAAGGGAAAGGTATACCAATTTTCAAAATGTGCCTTCGGACTATCGACCAGTAGCAGTGCACTACTGAGGGCTCTAGACAAAGTTTTTGGAGATACCATCGAGACTTTTGTGACGCAATATGTAGATGACTTTCTAATATACAGTGAGAATCCCGAGTCGCACTTACATCACATAGATTATGTATTATCAAGGTTCCAGGAAAGCAACATGACCCTAAATCTAGAAAAGTGTGAATTTTTCGTCAAAGAAGCTGAATTTCTAGGCCACATCATAACACCTGATGGTATACAACCTAATCCGGAGAGGGTCAAGGCCATAGAGCATATACCACCCCCACGTAACCTAAAACAGTTGAGGAGGTTTCTGGGCATTTTGCAGTACCAGTCGAAATTCGTGGTCAACTACGCCAAGGAATTGGTACCCCTTAGAGCACTGTTGAAAAAAGATACTAAGTGGGAGTGGAATGTTGAACACCAGGTGGCCTTTGAGAATATCAAAGAACTTTTCAAGCATAGTATTCTCCTGGAACGACCGGATCCGAATTCACCTTTTCTAGTATACACTGATGCTAGTGCGCACTCATATGGTGCGATATTAGCACAAGAAGATGCAGATGGCAACAAACATGTGATTGCCACAACTTCTAGATTTTTAAATAAAATAGAAGCCAATGCCTGCATAACCGAACTGGAAATAGGTGCAATCCATTTTGCGTTGCAGAAGTTCAGACAATATATTTATCTTTATAAGATAATTATATATACAGATCACGTAAGCCTGTCCTTCATTCAAAAATGTAAGCTGACCAACTCCAAAATCTCAAGGTACATACATGAGATCATGTCATACGACATAGAGGTCAAACATATCCCGGGGAAGGAGAACATCTTCAGTGACTTATTGTCAAGATTGAGGTCGGAAAGTCACATACCCGAGACGGTATACAGTCCGCACCATGAGATCAAAATTATGCAGATAAGTAGCAAAGAAAACAACGAGATCTTGCAAGACTTCAAGAACATAGCAAAGCTGCAACAAGAAGACCCTGAATTGAAGAGGCTATTCGACAAGGCTCCAGACATAATACCAAGATTGGATGCCAAGATAGGCAAATTTAGGGACATACTATTTAAACTGCATGGTCGCGACGTAAAGAAATGGAAGATGATGGTACCAAATTCCTTACAGGATAGGGTCGTTTTAGCATTCCACCACTCGATGCTTCACTCCGGTACTGAGAGGACAATGCTTGCCATCGAGGAGGTATTGTACATTAAACATCTTGGCAAGAAGGTCAGGAAGTTAATTTCCTCATGCGACCTATGCCAAAAGGCCAAGCCAATTAATGTAAAGTACGATGTCATCCCACAATCCATTGTGAGGAATGAGAAAAATGCATTGGTGTGTATTGACGAGCATGGAGAGCTGCCTAGGGGTAAAGATGGAAACAGATACATATTTGTCATGTTTGATGTCTTTACAAAATTCACCAAGATATACCCCATTAAGAACACCAAAAGCAGAACATGCCTAGATAAAATCGTCAAGGACTACATCCCAAAATATGGGAGAATAAAATGTATTTTATCGGACAATGCGACCATGCATAAGAGCAAATTGTTTCAGAACACCTTAGAAACATTAGGAGTAAAATTGTACTATTCCTCAGCATATTACCCCCAGGGAAACCCGACCGAGAGAATCATGAGGGATATTAGTATTTATTTTCGTTTGCTCTGCCACAGAGACCACACTTCCTGGACGGAAAAATGCGGATATATAGAGGAGGTGATTAACCATTCGGTGAACCCCACGACCAAGTTCGCACCTATCGAGCTAATGACCAACACGAAACCAAGAAAATTAGCAATTGACATTGACACTACCATGGCTGCCCAAAGAGAATTATCAGAGAAAGAAAAATGTCAATTGGCATTCCGAAGATTACAACAGAAGGCTGAAAAAGGGAGGAACAAGGTGAAAAGATTCGTCAGGAAATGGTCCCCACAAATTGGAGAAAAGGTGCTCTTAAAAAGCCACAAAGCATCCAAGGCATCTGAGAAGAGATCTGGGAAGATGGAACTATTGTATACTGGACCACTGGTCATAACAAAACAGCTGGGTGACCACACATATGAGCTACAGAATACAAATGGCAAGTTGGTAGGAAGATACCATAAAAACAAATTGAAGCCATACAAAGAAAGGGCCAAATAGTCTTTGTCAACGAATGTGTAAGGCAGGAGTAGTAGAGATGAAGGAGGATAACAATTTTAATGGGTTACTTATAGAAAATCATGTTCAGACTAGGGATTACAACAAGAAAAAAAAAAGATCAACATGGTCATTGGCTATATCGACCACAAAGAGCATTGTCAACAGAGACAGATGAGGACACTGATTGTCATTAAATAAATGAATCATAGCGACGAAAGATAATATGTTTTTGACATAAGGATGTCAGGGACAAAAATAAAAATGAATCAATTATGATGAAAAAGATATAATATTTCGACACAAAGATGTCGAGGGTAAATTGAGAGGAAAAATAATACAATTACAGAATAATTGTAAGTATAGAAGTTTTCTCTTATAAAAATAAGAGACAAAGAAATGACAATTGGTGAAGTGAGGAAAACCATAACCAGAAAAACAATGCCCATGAATTGAGATGAATATAGCCAATGCTAAGCTCGAAGAAATGTTGAACCAAACAACAATTGATAATAACCCAATCAAGAAAATTAGTACCATTAGTAACATCAGAGTTTAAGAACCAACTCAATAACCTGCCTATACATAAGCTCATAAGACAAAGAAGGCAAAGAACTGAATAAAGTATTGCCATAAATAAGATCATAATCATTAGCTCAAAATTTGTATCCTGTTTTTCTCTCCTCATAGCAATGAATACAAGTCAAAAACCACATGAAACACTTAAATTATATTTGTGTCAATGTCAAATGTACAATAACTGAGTATGTGTTGTATAAGAACTGAATATGTGTTGTACAATAACTGAATATGTATTGTATAATGACTGAAGGTGTGTTGTATAATAACAACATATCCGATATGATAACTGGATATATTGTGTAATAACTGAATATGTTGAGTAATAACTAAATGCTTTATGCAAAAACTGAATGTGTATTGTGTAATAACTGAATATGTATTGCATAATAACAGAACATATGTATTATGATAGCAGGATGTATTGTGCAATAACTGAATATATATTGTGTAATAATTGGACATGTTGTGTAGTAATCGAATGTGTTGTACAATAACTGGATATGTACTGCATAATGACTGAGAATGTATTGCATAATAATTGGACATATTGTGTAATAACTAAATATGTTGTGCAATAACTGGATATGTATTGTATAATAACCAAATGCATTGTGTAGTAACCGAATATGTGAAACTTATAAAGACATGTTGTATTATGTCAAAACAAAGGACAAAGACAAACAGTGAAGAAGACTGTAAAGAAAAAAAAAAAAAAAATATATTGTACAAAGTGATTGAATCATAGAAGTAGGGAGAAGTATTGTATTGTGTTTCAAGATTGTAAATAAGGTGGCAACTTGAAAAACAAAACAAGGGGCATATGAGACAGAATATTGACTAATAGAAAATTGTTCATGTAAATATTTTTATAAGAGTATGTAAATTTTTAATTTATATAATTTGGATGTATTAGGAACTTATTTCTTTTTAATAATCAACATCCAATCTCTTGTCGTCACTTTGAGTTCGACCAATGAGAACTGTTGCGCGGATGAATACAAAAGAATGGCGGTGTTGCGTTATACCCACGCCAAAAACTACTTTCATTAGCGTCTATGACTTCAAAGTGTAAAGACGTATAATTGTTGATGGCGTGTGAATATGTGAATTACACAAACTTTTAACCGGCATGGACGCTATCCAATTTTAAGAGTGGTTAACTAATTGCTTTGTGAAAAGAAGTGTAGATGAAAGAATAAATGTGTTTATAATAAAAGTACGTTGACTTATGCATTCCATTCCACGACCACCTCCCCTGAAAAGAAGAGTGGCGTCTGCTCCAACAAACTTTATACCTTTTAGCAAAAACAGTGCTCCATTTGCTCCCTTATTCACACTAATATGTGTTAACCATCTTTTTTTAATAAATCCCCGCCACACATATTTAGGCAGACAGCACAACACAGTGTCTCTACACCAGTGCTCAATACATCTAATTACTCCTACCAATCTTGGCAATTTGGTTGTTGTAGATGCTCTATTGCTTAACCATTGTTCCAAAGTAAACTAGTTTAATATGTTTTTTAAAATTATTTAATATGCAACACAGCATTCTACAATAATTGCTGGTAACCGTGAAAGTTTAACACAGTAGAAATAATAATAATAATAATAATAATAATAATAATAATAATAATAATAATAATAATAATAATAATAATAATAATAATAATAATAATAATAATAATAATAAGATGATGATGATGATGATGATGGCGGTGGCGACGACGACAATAATGATAACAACAACAATAACAACAACAACAACAACAACAACAATAATAATAATAATAATAATAATAATAATAATAATAATAATAATAATAATAATAATAATAATAATAATAATAATAATAATAATAATAATAATAATAATAATAATAATAATAATAGTAATAATAGTAATAACAACAACAAGAAGAATAAGAATAACAAGAATAAGAATAATAACAATAATAAGAATAATAACAACAATAATAAGAATAATAACAACAATAATAATAATAACAATAACAACAATAACAATATAAATAACAACAATAACTATAACAACAATAACAATAATAACAACAACAACGAGAACGAGAACAATAACAATAACAACAACATCGAGAACGAGAACAATAACAATAACATCAACATCAACATCAACAACAACAACAAGAATAACAACAACAATAACAATAACAATAACAATAACAATAATAATATTAATAATAAATAATTGTCCTTTCTGTCCATTAGACCTTAGCACTTACCTGTGGCTGCAGCAGCTGTTACACCTTTTTCGTCAGCTCCTATTGTAGCTTTCTGTATAAATTCAGATACTTGAGTATGTTCACTACTCATACCACTAAAATCAGCTGCAGGTCCAAACATATCTTCTGCACCCATCTGTAACCATTAGTTAGTGTAAAATTGTGAATTAATTACATGACTGCACAAAATAGAGCTATTTTACTTGGGAAAGACAATGAATAAAGTCTTTTTGCTTCATGTTATAATCAATAAGAAGACCTAAGGAATATAATGTTGAGACTTTGTTTCTTCCATCTTTTACCCTTAGGTTTGCTGTAATAACATGTACATACATAAATTAAGATTATTTCAAGACATGACTGCCAACAGAATTAGCACTATTCATTTGTCACCAGCAACACACTTGACTGAGCTTTACATAAAGAATTACACAATTTCTTTGCATAATGAAGTCTGTTGAAATCCAAACACTAGATAAACTGGGAACCTATCCTGTTTACTTTCTCTATTATGCATAGTAAGTAGAGGAAGTATTGTATTCCACCCAAAATTTTGATGCCAAGATTTCGCCAGAAATATATGTTTTTTTGCCCCCTAAATCCCCCTAAAAAAGGTGTGCGTGCATGGGTGGATGTGTGTGTGTGTGTGTCAGTCTGTGGACAGCATCACTCAAAAACGAAAACTCAGTTAAAAACCAAAGTTGGTATTTAATTTTAATATATTTTGCACCAAGCAGGATGGTTCAGGTGGTCACATTTATGGCCCACATTTGGGAGGTCGCAGGTTTGATCCCCATAGCTGGCACTCTGACATGGGTTTTTCCGTGGTTTCCCCATGTCACAGGTGAATGTTGGGGTGCATTATTTCGTACCATGGTTTCCTTTCCATCATTTCCTTTCATTCCATTTCCTTATCATCTTTCAGGTATATTTTCAAGTGTGTAGTGTTGGCAGTGCTGGGCAGATGGCATGGATGATTGCACACGGTAACTGCTATTCTCAGTGCTAGGTGACGTTTGGCCAGCCCTTGGGATGGGGGATGCTCAGTGTGATACTAGACCCGCAGTATGATGGCTGCTTGGCAGGGCCTGGCGTCAGGATGAAGAGAGCTCAGCACTTGTTAGGGACTTCCGTGTGTTCTACGGCCTGTCTAGCTGCGACCTCATTTCCTCTGTGCCTCCTGCAGGATGGTAGCCACAATTGATCCGTGTAGGTGAAGTGAGCAAGGTGTCCCCTTCTTTATATGTACCCTTTACATTTTTAATATATTTTAAGGATGCAACACAAAGATTTTGAAGAAAATTGCTCAACCCTAAACTAACCCTTACATGGAAAATTTTTCGAAAATTATTTTCTTGAAAACGGCTCTAACAATTTTGTTTAAATGCCATTTGTTTAAGATATTTTTATGACAAATGAAATGTATATTTTGAATTTTCTGGCTATAGCCTATGTAGTCCTGTTTGCTCTTGATGACTTTTGAATAACTTGTAAACTGTAAGTCATAGACCAAATCTTACTATACAAAAATGTAGATATCGTTAAAACACAATTTGTTTGCAAATGAATGGTTTTTTTGTGGAGTGAGCCATTTCAGAGATATTCCTTGTTATTTGTGTGAATTTTGGAGTACTTAAACTTTCGTCAAATGGAAGATCATTATTCATTTTTTTATATCTTGGCCTTGCAAAAGGAATGGAATCTCAAAGCATTAAAAGATTTGACTATCGCTCAAAGTCCACTGTTAACTGTATTCCCTTACTCCCCTTACGCCTACAAGGAAATAAGATAATTTCTGCAAATGTTTATCTCAACTAACAGGAAGAAGATATAGGAATAAGAGTTTGTAGGAATAGTTAGTACATGAATAGAGAAAATAATGTGAGTGCAACACATTAGATTTTTTAGTAAAGGAATTTTTTGAAAATCATAGTTTTGTAATTGATATCTCACGCAGATGTGGTGGTATTGTTAAACAAGGCAACATAAAAAGAAATAACAGGAATGCACTGCTAAGGAATGCTACAATTAAAATGTTGTTGTTAGCTAATGCTGGATTTCTGACAACAAAGTCATTAATCCTCTTGCTCTCCAATATTTTTCACTGATGATATTGAAGAGAGCAATAGCAGTAATAGTAACCTTTTTTAGAGAGCACCATATTTTTGTTTTGGTGGTCACATCACTCTCTCACAACCCCCAGAATGTCTGGAGGACCACACCTGTCGTTGGTTTACGGGTCTCACCAACCTGAGCGGGAGAATTATCAAAATAAATTCACCGACCATATCCTCTGATTACCAATCAGAGGACGTATTACATGCCATGACAGGTCAGCATGTTAGAAGTTAATATTTTAGAGAAATGGAGAGGTTGGAAAAATAAAGACTCCCTAGCCCTCGGAAACCCTAATAGCATTGGGGTTGGAAGAGAACAAGAGATGACCAAGGTAAGGTCAGATAGAAAAGTTATAGTGAGGAGCAAAACACCAGTAAGTGGAAGTAATGTTCTGCTCAGCTTGGGTACCTTGTGGTCGCTATTCACATATCCCCTAGACGGAGACCCCTGAGAGAGAGACAGAAATGTAGGCTCTCCAGTGTTCAGTAGAGTTAGGCTATGTTTGTCCATGAAATCGGTGATTGGTTTGCACAAGCCCAAGTTGAAACTCTAGGAGGGTGATGGGCATTGTTGTCTCCCATCAACAGGAAGGGTGTCGATAACTGCGAGACTAGATCTTCTAAATCAATGAGAGGTCATCAGATGGAGGCAGATAAATATTGCAAATGGTAAATCCTATGGATGGCAATTCAATCCTTATGGCGACTAACTGGATATCAGACTAAGGGTACAGATTCCACAAAAATATCTCTGATGAGGGAAAGTGGAGTGTATCAATGTTAGCCGATTACTGTTGGACACTTCACTGACCTTCCTCCGATGGAGATACATACATGCCTAAGCTTATATAGGCAATAACATACAGTTATTATAACTTCAAAATGAGATCTAATCTTGCATTTTCACTAACATTTTCATTATCAGCACATCAGGAAACATATAGATTAGCTGTTTTCATGCCAGTTACAGAAAAAAATTAAAATTTTGTTGGCTAGTGTAATTATAACAGAGAAGTCACAAAACCATGTTCAGACTGGTGTTACAAATTCTTACTTTCTCTATTTCTGATTACACATGTCCAATTAAAATGTAGTAAAGTTCAATACCATCATGGAACTTCAAAAATGGATATGTTAACAGTTTGAGAGCATATATAGATTTGATTTATTTATGTGGTGATTATATTATAAAATCTGGCCCTGTGAGGCCTGGCCTACAGGAGATACATTAATTTTGGGAAAATGTTCTAAGAACAGAAGAATTTGAGACAATACCAGTTCTGAGACTGTATTCCTTAATAAGAGTTGCAGGCATAATGAACTGTTTATAAAACGATGCAGGTAGCACAATAAGCCTATGGCTGAAGTGTATCTGGAGAAAGGATGGAAATCTGTATTGCATAAGATAAGACAAGACAAGATATTACAGAATACTTTTGCTATACAGTAGGACTTCATCAAGATAACACCACAGCTAAATATGAGGTAAGTAGCAAACAAGTGTGAATACTTAGTTTTAATAAATATTGAAACTGTTCTGGCATGTAGTTGCACTTTTAAATCTATGAAGCTGAAAAGTAGCTTAATAGGTAGTATCAAAATATGATCAAAATGGGAACAAATTTGTAACCACACTGCTTACATCTTGAACAGACTTCAGTAAATAATCAGAATAATTCTTTAATATATCTGTGAGATACTAAAACTTAAATGCAAACAAATCGTTGCCAATCAAAGAGCTGCTGCATGTTCTGCCTCCACCCATGAAAGGCATCATGGGTAGACTTTAGTAAAAGGTCGCATGAGGTCAGCATGCTGCTTCCTGGCAGCCACTATGGTATGGTTCTCTAGACCACTACTTTTCCATCAAATAGCTCCACAACTGGTCTCTGAGGACACTAACTATTCCAATCTCCCAGAAGAGAAAAAAACCCTCATGTCAGAACTGAGAATGAAAAATGGGTTCCCTCATATTGCAGTCACACAATCACAGTACCATGGGGTGCATCTGTCAGATAGTATCAATAAATAGCTCTGGAAACACTGATTCAGAAAAGAATTGTAAATCTCTGAAATTGATAAACGAAAATGAAGCTGTAGGTTTACTGATTACCTATATCTAATGCTTTGAACAATGAGTAGAAGTTCAGTTAATATGAAATATCAGCTTTTATTTCCGCCATATTTGAGGTAATAGTATTATAATATGACTAATTATGGTTTTAGTGAACGAATTGAACTTTTTTGAGACTTCTTATAACTTACTTTGAATAAAAAATTAGAATTTGTTATTAATTTTTGATAAAAAGTGTCCAATTGTTTATTTAGTTATAAATTTTCCAATTAATAGTTTTTTCAAGTAACAAATTTACATAAGAGCTTGTATATTTCCTGCTAAAACTTTTTCTCACATAATACTGCACAGAATTGCATTACAATGCTATGAACATAATTATAATGCTAATTTTATTTTACACTGAAAAATTTATTTGCAGAAATTGCAAGTATAATCAAGATTTTCTACTCCTATACACTGAATGTGTACGCACATGTTACACATTAGACAATGGACCCAAACTTTCCCCCTCTTTTTTGAAAACTTGTCACTGCAGAAATGTATTCTGATCTACATCCGAGGGAACACCTTCTCCCCATTACTATGATGCTTGTTTGGCATTTCTGCAGAAAAAAATTTAAATATATTATAAAAAGTTCTGATATTATAAATTTTATTCATCAGAAACAATGCAGGTAGTGTGCAATATTTGATATAAATGGAGGGCAATGTAGGATACCTGTATATCACAATATCTGCCACGCCATTTTGTAACAAACAATGTCATTGCATGAAAATAAAATAAAAACAAAAGATCTGTGCATCACAAATGTTTCAACCTTTGTTATAATCATAATATTACTATACATCTATAATATGCACTGAAATATTTTTCATAAATATTTAAAAACCTATCTCCAAAATGTTTTAGATGATAGAAATCAAACAATCATTCACACTCAAACACCATGTGAGACTACTTGCAGGGCTCTGAAAGTAACTTCTGATGATTTCTAGTAGACACCGTTGGATATCAGTACCAAACAAGCAAGTAACTAGAGTATTCCATATTACCCGCCTATTCCATATTACCCGAAACTCCTATAACAATTAAATTATGAATTTACAGTTTAAGGAAAACTACAGTTACTAGATAAGAATATAGTTTATTACACACAAAACATCTATATTTAACATTTTATCACACAGATATTATAAATGTGAAATATGATTTGAAGCTTTCCTGGACGGTAAAGGACAAACTGCACCTTAATGTACCAGGGGTATACTGTATCCCCTGTGAATGCGGGATACCGTACATAGGGCAAACCGGCAGGAGCATTTCCACCAGAGTCAAGGAGCACAAACGGTCCGTATGATTAATGCAGCCTGAAAAGTCAGGGCTGGCAGAGCACTGCTTTGAAAAAAACCACAGAGTTAACTTCAAAGAAACAACCATTGTGACAAAATGTAGCGGTTTATGGGAACGGAGGGTTAAGGAGGCTCTGGCCATCTCCTCCGAGAAGAGTACACTGAACCGGGACGCTGGATTGCAGTTTAGTCCATCATGGATACCAGCCTTAAAATTGGAAATCGACCGACTCAGAAAATACAGATTCCATTTTTTTTTTTTTTTTTTTTTATTTTTTTTATTTTTTTTATTTTTTTTTTTTTTAAAGGGGTGACAGAAAGAGAGTTGGAAGGGAGATAGAGTTGGCTTATTACGCCGGGATATAGCTTTATTGGGGAGGAGTGTAGCGTTGTCACGAGGTCCCGCTTAGCACCCTCGGTAGTACGGGTATGCTGGCCGACCGGAGTCGACTTTAATTTGTGGTGGCCGGGTGGCAGCCATGACCAGGCCCTGACTGACACACACGGGTAGTTCTTCGTGTGGAGGGTAGTTGGTCGTGAATCGGCGAAGACTGCGATGTGGGTTCCGGTGAACGGCGACGACTGTGGTGGCACTCGTTATTCAAGTGGTCAGAAGAAATCGGTTGGGTCAAGTCCGGAGGCACTGCAGAGCTTACCTCTGCACCGATAGCTGCACGGGGAGTTGTGGTGGGCGTTGAACCCGTATCTGTTGAAGAGTGCGCGTTCTTCTGTTGTCGGTATCCTGCGTCCTTCTGGTAGTGCGTTTGGCGTTGTGGGTTGTGACCAGGGTTGGCTATGTTGCGTTGCAGGAGGTAGCGACGTAGTCCTGGGTTGGCGATGTTGCACTGCAGGTTGTGACAGGGTAGTTCGGGGTGGACTGTGTTGGTCTCGGTCATGTGCTGTTGGTGGTAGAGAGACTTGTGTGCTGGCTTCATGGGTCGGGGTTGGAGTTCGGTCCTCGATTCGGTGAAGTTTGCGCAGAATGGAGTCTAGGGTGGCCGTGTTGTCCAGTGCAGTGGTAGTTTCGCGTAGTTCTGCCAGAAGTTCTGCTGCGGAGTTGAAGCCGGTGGTGTTGTGGAGAAGTTGTTGGTGGATTGTTGTGAGTCCGTTGTGGTAGGTCCGGCGGAGACAGTTCGTCTTCTTGTTGATTTTCTGGACGTCGGTGCTGAGAGATGTAAGGCGGCCTGTTGTGGTGTTGCGTAGTTGACGTCCTTCGTCTATGATGGTTTGGAGTTGAGTCGTGATGGTGGCTGTGGAGTTGGCTATGGTGGATACTGCGGCGGTGAGTTGAAGTGTGGCTTCTTCCAGTCTTTTCAGTCTTTGTTGGAGGTTTTGTAGGTCTTGCTGGATGTCTTCGGTGTCGTTCCGGGGCAGTGGTGCAGTGATAGTGGCGGTGGCGGATGATGGAGCGGACTGTTGTGACGATGAGCGTCGTTGCGAAATAGGAGCTGGTCTGCGGCGAGGTTGTGAGTCTGCGATGGCTGGTGTAGTTTGCATAGTGTTGGCCTTTGGGTAGAGAGGGCACTGCGCCTGACCCGTAAAGTGGCCAAAGCCATTGCAGGTGGCGCAGTACCGACGTCTGCGGCGTAGATCGTGCCTGGTGCAGTCCTGTGTGAGGCAGTAAGCCCCACAGTAGTGGCACCTAGGAGCAGCGTTGCAAATGGTGTTGTCGTGGCCAAAGCGGCAGCAGCGGCGGCATGGCACATGTCTGGAAGTTCGTGCTGGTTCGACGAGTAAGTGCCGTCCGAGTAGGGTCAAACCCGTTCTCTGGGCGGCTTCACTGTCCGTGATGTCGGCGAAGACGATTCTGACTAGTGGTGTGGGTCCCCGAGAGGTGATGATGCGAATGGCTCTCATTGCTGAGGGCCACTTCTGACGTGCTGCATGTTGAATGTGTCTCTCGGGGATATCCCGTGGTACACCACGCAAGATGACACTGACCCCATGAGTGGGGCCACTGTGTGCAGGCGGTGATGGTGAGTTGTCTGGAAGACAGGCTGAACTCCGCGGTGATGAGGCCGGCAACTCCGGTGTTGGCACTGCCACTGCCATTACCGGGGAGCGGAGACGCTCGACTGGCCGGTTCTCTAGCTGCGGAGTGGTAGTAGCGGCGCAAGGTGTGGTTCCCAACGAAGATGAGGTGGCTGTGCTGACTGCATCAGTGTTCACAGTTGCGGCGATGTTTGTTGGTTCCCGGGCCGATGGAACTCCATTGCCCGGTGAACGCGGCGATTTCCGGCGCTGTTGAGGTGGCGCGTTTTTAGAAGAGGCGTTCTGCGAAGGTTGCGATGGTGTTGAGGTCTCCGGGGCCGGCACTCTCACTGCCTCCCCAAGAGGTGCCTCGGTGACGGTGGATTGTGCTGTTGCAGGTTGCCGTAGCGTTGAGGTCTCCGAGGCCGGCACTCTCACTGCCTCCCCCAGAGGTGCCTCGGTTGCGGCGGAGATTGGCGCTGAAGTTCGGCGTTGTGACTTCTTCTTTCCCATGGCGTCCTCCTCGCAGCGAATCACCACAGATTCCAACGGAGCGGTGAACCACCTCCACACTAGACTGGGTGTTTTCTACTTGGTACGTACTGGCTAACAGTACTGGTCCCTACACGGTGCTTCGGCGGTACCTCCCCACCTACGCTACACTTCTCCCCTATCCCCCCGAGAAAAAAACTCCATCCCATAACCCTTCTCCCTCCCTGGCGTAATAAGCCAACTCTTTCTCCCGTCCAACTCTCTTTCTGTCTCCCCTTTAAAAAAAAAAAAAAAAAAAAAAAAATTGCTAGTCATTCATCCTGAAGATGGGAGAGATGTACACTCCCGAAATGTCGATGTCTTTTCATCACTACACCTGGCTTGAAGCCCGAGAGCATCTTGAATATATTTTAATGTGGTTACTATTGTAAAAATTTGTAATGGTAAGCTCTGCAAAGTCATTTTTAAACATAAGTAAAGTAATATGCCTATAAGATAAGCCAGTATTGTTACTATACATTCAAGTTTAGTTATTAGGAACTGAGAATGATATCCTGTCGTTTGACATGGTACTTACAGATCTAAGTAATGGAATCAGTTGAATTTCCTGGTCCAACTTGAATTTAGGAATAGAAAAATTTACACGTTTATAATCCTGATAAGAAAAGATGCTCCTCCATTGTTGGTGTGTTAGCTGTTTGAGTGATTCCAGACCATGTCTTTCAGTGGGAAGCACAAGCAGCAGTGTGAAGTCCTGAACTAGCTGTTAAAAAGATACAAGGTACAAATATAAATCCCTATGGTTTTATCTTAATGTATATCCTCATATGCTTATGCACCAAAAAAGATCAATGTAAACTAGGCTATCATACTAAGCCAAAAAGGCATATCTTAGTATTTAATTATTTCTCAGTACATTGGGTTTTGTGAATTACACTGTAAGACTGTACTGAAATTTGACTGAAATATCCCATTTTGTTGGCATAAATAAATAATAATTACCATGTGAAGGTTATTTAATCCTGGGATATAAAGTACTTGCAATAGTAAGTCACCATTGGGGTAATTGTCTCTGATGTGAGACTGCCTTTGTGGTTTACCAGGAGAAATACGAACTGGCTTGAGAATTTAATGCCATTCTGGCAGTTTGTCACAATAGCTCAGTGGTTAGAGCGTCCGCCTGGCAAGTGGAAGGTCTGTGGTTCAAATCCCAGTTGTGGCATTGAATTTTTAAGTTCCAGTTCTACCTCTTAAACTTTGCCCACACACGGCTTGTGTGTTTAAAAACACCAACAGTAAGTTTGTTGGCATAAATAAATAATAATAGATGGAGTTGTTATTGGACTTTATTATTAGTCATATTTGGATCTCCCAGCATGCGAAGTCTGCGCACTCATACCCCTAACACCCTGCATATATATATATTATACACTGGATGTCTCAAAAAAACACAGACAATGCTTAGTATGTTGTGTGGGATGGCAAATTGATCAGTTTTCAAATAGAAACCCCTGTCCAGAAATGCATGTTTTGGGCCCTGGAGAGAACAGTTGTGACAATTTGTTAACATTCGTTTTGGTATTTTAATACAGAAGGTATGCAACTCCTTAGTCACATGTGTATTGGGATAAATGAACTGAGTATAGTAACATTCCTGTGCATGTGCTAAATTCCTCCATAGAGTCCTTGGTGCCCATCCTACTCCCGTTACTTGTATAGTTTACAGTACAATAATGCTTTTAACAGCAGTGTGACATGTACCTGTATATACACAGCTGCAAAAATGGCCAACTTGAGCTCCAGCATACTTTGATGTAAATACACAGAATCATCTTAATGTCACACATTCAAATCAATGGATTGGTAGAGATGGGCCAGTTCCATGGCCAGATCTGACACCTCTTGACTATTTTCTGTGAGTTGTATGAAGAGTATAGTTTATGGCACTCCGTTAGTATCAGCAGAGGACCTTATGGCTCAACTTGAATAAGTGATTGAAAATCTTCAAAGATAATTGCATGTAATGGGTCATATGTTTGAGGTTCAGCACTGCCGATATAGGTTCTGCAATGACACAGGAGGTACACAGTTCAAAGCCTATTTGTAATGTAGACAGCTCGATGTTGAGTTTCTTGACGAAATGTAAACATACACCCATCTCACACTTTGATGTGCTACAGCATCCAAACTGTGCATTTCTGAACGGGGGCTCCTGTTTGAAAACAGGAACACTCTGTATGTTTGTATAACGAGAAATGAATACCAAAGTATATCTTATGCTCTAAATGTAACTATTGCATTTTTTTCAAAGTGCCCACCATTTCTGTTATGATTCTGTTTGACTTCATCAGGAAATGAATATTAGTACATTTCAGCTGGGTCTGTCCTCTATGTGATCTGCAAGAGGAAATGGACCGAGACCACCTTAAAATATTCCCGGCCACTGCTAGTGCCCCATCCATCAGTGAAAAATACTGGAGAGCAAGAGGAGTATTGACTTCATTGTCAGAAATCCAACAACATTTCAGCTGGAAAAGCAGTCATTTGCCTGTGATAATATTTTTCAGTTCTTCTTGGGTTTTTGGTTGATTTAACTACAACCTGCTCTTGTGATAGGACTGAAAAAAGCAGATGCCTGCATATAGATCTTGAGAAACCCCAACAATTGCACTTTGAGGTGAAATGATCACTGAAAAGCTGATTGAAAGTTGCCATGGAAATTCCTGTAGTGTGACCTGTACCTCCATGTTGACTTCTCAAAGGGAAATTTTGCAAATTCCAGGGTAAGAATAGTCATGAGTGTTGGACATGTTATTATTGCCTTATGCCTGTGTCAAGGCAGTTGTACTATTATACCAGTTGGCTTACTGCAGCTCACCCTCGGGTAGGTAGATAAATCTTTGTACATTAAAAGGGTTGCAGAAATCCAGGGGTAAACCCAGTCAATGGCACTGAATTTTGTTCTGCTTATACAAGAAGTGGACAGGATGCCCGTCTAGCATATGTAGCATATGGTAATAGACAGGAATAGTCTTAGAATATTTTCTACTTCACTTACAGGACTTTATTTTCTTGGAAATAAACTCATTCCTGTATATGCTGCTTTGTCTAATATTACAGAGAACAGATTGTAAATTGCCATAATGAAATACACGCAAATGTGAGTGTGCATAATGCTTCATTGGCATTTATTTGTTTCTTCTTATTCTTGCTATTGTTGTATTTTATTATTATTGTGACTTTTGGTGTAGTTGTAAAGTAAAGTAGACAGATGTAGTCGAGATAAAGAAACACTTTTATTCCCGTAAACAGTAACTTGTACACTCGTTGCAACAGCAAGAAAGTCTTTTCCGATTCTCCAACAGCATGGCTCCGAATTCGTAACACAAAGAACTGTCCCTTCTCCGTCGGTACAACGCTTCACATCGTCTGTCCGTCTCCGTCGGCACGACTACTCAACGCTTCACATACGTCTGACTGCCTCTTCTGTCACACTTTACCGCTATTTATATCACCCAAGCACTATTCTGGAAGCTTCAGGAACGTTCAGTTATTGCGGTGAGATACAAAGTAGAAGATTCCAGTAGCCTCTATCCTTTTCTCTCTTTCAGCAAGCGCCCCAACAATGCGGCCATTCTCTATCTCTTTCCTTCGGCTCCTTTGCGGTAGTGCCGACAATAATGCGATGGGTGACACTGCTGTTGTCGGCAATTCGATGCGGCGGGCGTGGTGACAGTATTTTAGTTATTGTTATTATTACTGTTGTTATTAAAAAATTGTTATTGCTTTATTATTTTATTCTCATTAGTCTATTACTGTTAATTTTTATTATTACTATTACTCCTCTTATTATTATCATTATAACAACAATTATTTATTTTTTTTATAGTAATTATTTTTATTAGTGGTTTATTAGCATTATTATGTGTATGATTATTATTACGATTATTATCATCTATTTTATTATATTATTATTATTGTTGTTGTTGTTGTAGTGTTTAACGCCCGCCTTTACTACTACGGCACCATAGGCAGTGACATTGATGATACATGAAATGAAGATGGAGCACCGGGAAATGAGATGGTGGGGGAAACAGGAGATTCCGGAGGAAATCCACACCAGTGCCGTTTTGTCCACCACGAATCCCACATACGGTTGCCTGGGATCGAACCCGGACTGCTTTGGTGAGATGCAAATGGTCTAACCACTCGGCTATGGCATGGCCTCTATTTGGTAAAGAATGCTGGTGATCCTGCATATCTACGGTTTAAGAATTAAAATAGGGTGCACTTAATGAACAGATGGAAGGTCATGCACAACAATTGTTTGATTTATATGGTTTGTTAACTTTTAAAATATTTTCTGGTGAAATTCAGAATTAACTGTCACATAAACCGTGCTGATTCTGAAAATATCATATGCCGCCCTCACAAATTTATGAGTCACAGGCTGTTACTGGATGATTACATTGCTAATCAAATAACAAAAGAATGAGATCTGACAGGGAAAGGCTACTGAAAGTTTAAAACAAACTTAAATTTGTATTTAAATACATATGATAGTCTTATAACTACAGGGAAAACTTGATTTATTTTCTGAATTATTCTGGTTTTGTTTTTTGTTTTCTCATATAGCCAGCATATAATGTGCTTTTATGCTCAATATTGAAATCTAACGTTGATGTACATATACACTATTCTGTACGTTTCCATTGACATGTTCAATATTCACAGGCCTTTATGCTACTTGTGAACCTGCTCAATGCAACCAATCTACTCTAATCTTTTACTGCTGTTCTATAAAATTATGAAAATGGCAATGAGCTGCATCTTATTATTCTTACTATACATCATTATTGAGGTTAATAATTTTAACATTCTGAACACAAATTTAGTATTTTATTTCAGTACACTTACATTAAAAGTCAAATGTAGCCATTTTGCTCCCATTTCGCTTGATTCACCTGCTGGATAAAACTGTCGCTGATGCATTGTTGGCACCTGAATTTCTTCAGCAGGGCTTAGACTGAAACTTTCATTATTTACATCCAGAAAAGGAGTTTCCCAGTAGCTTCTGAAGAATATTGCATTAACCAGTACTAACACTGCATCAATAGGGATTTTATCTGCAATAGCCAAGTTTTACATTTTAGTCATAGACACAAAATCCATTGTCAGAATTTATTTCTGCAATGATGAAATGCTTAGCATTAGATTTTGATGCTTTTGTTGTATAATGCTACTTAGTCTCTTCCAGGTCTCTAATTAGTTCTTTTCCACAGCAACCTTGGGATACCAAAGGCAAAGCGTATCAGCCATATACTGGGTGTCCCAAAAAAACACTGATAATGGTTAGTCTGTTGTGCGGGATGGCAACCTGATGGATTTTCAAATAGGAACCCCTGTCCAGAAATGTACAGTTTGTGCGCTGGATAATGTCAAAGTTTGAGAACAAACAGTTATGACAATTTGAATTCATTTTCATATCTTAAAATGGAAGGTATGCAACCCTTTAGCCATCTATGTACTGGTATGAATGACTTGAGCATAATAACATTCTTGTGCATGCGTTAAATTTCTCCATAGAGTCCTTGGTGTACATTCTATTGCATTACTTGTGTGTTTTCCAGTACAGTAACATTTTTAACAGCAGTGTGACATATACCAGTACACAGCTGCAGAAATGACCAACATGAGCTCCAACACACTTTGATGTAAATGTGTGGAATCATCTCAACGTTGCATGTCCAAATTAATCAATTGTTAAAGTTGGACCAGTTCCATGGCTAGTACAGTCACCAGATCTGACACCTCTTGACTGTTTTCTGTGGGGTTGTATGATCTTATGGCTCAAGTCCACAGAGTGATCGAAAATCTTCAAAGACAATTGCACATATTGGGCCATGTGCATGAGGCTCACCACTGCCACCTCAGCAATGAGGTAGGACGTACAGAGTTTGAAGCCTATTTGTACTGTAAACAGGCTAATTATTACTTATTTATGCCAACAAACTTACTGTTGGTGTTTTTAAACACACAAGCTGTGTGTGGGCAATGTTCCAGTTCTACATCTCATAGACAGGTTAATGTTGGGTTTATTGACAAAATGTGAATGCACACCCATGTCACACTTCAATGTGCTACAGCGTCCAAACCGTGCATTTCCAGACAGGGGTTCCTACTTGAAAACGCATCTGTTTGCCATCCTGCACAACAGACTAAGTGCTGTCTGTGTTTTTCTTATATCACAGAATGTTTAACTCAATAAATCCTGCTGCTGTGTTTAAGTGTTCCCTCACTTTCCAATCGATAACATCACTTTTTGAAAAGAGTCTATGGTTAACTAAAAATGCACATCTACATGGCATCATCTAATGATTTATGGTTATGGTACCTATTTCTATCATCATTGTTCGTTGAATCAGTAGTGTAGTAGTCAGGTGACGTTGCTAGATTGTTTTTTACTTGGAGCTGCTCACTAGTAATTCTTTCCAGAACTTACAAGACTGTACCATGAGGGCATCGTGCAAATCAGTCTGCAGGATATACAAACAAGTCTTCTAATCTTTGAGTACAAATGCAGCATATCATCGATGGTAGTGGGCAATATGAACTTGACAATACAATGGCTTGTTTATATTTTGGAATACTATTTTTGAAGCAGAATGCTGACTGCAGGGATGTATCAGCATAATATGAACCACTACATTGATGATTTTCTAGACACATATCTGGAATTCTAGATACACCTTGAAGAATCCTTAAGATAAAGGTTAAAAGGTAAGCATGATTAGTTTTCAGTAATTCATTATGGCATGATGTACATAAATTACACATAGGTATACAAACTTATAGAGCAAATATTCAGTATTGCTGTTTTTCTCTGTGTTTTATTCAGATAACTATTTTGTTATTATTGTTACCCCTTAATAATTGTGTACTACTTTTTTAAAACTTTACTGATGACCAATCCACTATGCTCATGGGCATCACAAAGCGGGGACAAGGGGGGGGGGGGAGGCGGCCCCCCTTGGAAGTTGGTGAACTTAATGTGCCGCCAATTACTATTAAACTATTATTTTAATTTTGATGTAAACAAATTTTTATTTAGCAAAAATTAATACGGTTATTTGCAACAAATATTAATTTTGACTATAAAATAATGATTTAATATTATCTGATTGCAAACTTCCAACATGTGGCCAACGTGTGCCCCCCCCCCCCCCCCTGGAAATAAGTCTGCCGACACTCATGAGTATGCTAATATGTAGGTAAATGTCTTTCACTTTGTAATTTTACTGTCAGAATGTATTCCAATAAACCGTCAGAAAAAACTATTGTTGTGTGCTCTATGAAAAGTTTTGTAAACATAATGTGTAGGCCTGGATAGCAGAACAGAGTTCCCCTGCAACAGTCTACCTAGGTGTTCTCTATGTAGTGATGCCTGTTTCTTCAACTTGCTGAAACTAAAGACTCACTGGACAATGGTGATGTCATGTGGAACCATTGAAGTAACAATTAAAAATGAACACCCAGCATAATTGCACAGAGTTAGCAATAGCTCATAAATATATACTAGTAGTAATACTATAAAAATTATATATTCCAAATTTTATAGTGAAGGATTAACACTTTAAGGACTGATAATACAAATATGTAATAAGCTTATTGACTGTGTTAAAAAGCACTTGTAGCTGATGTTTGAATTTGTTTCTGTTTCTGAATAACAACCTAAAAGCAGATTTATTTGTAGCACATATCAAGAAGGTTTAATTCATAATTAAATGTTTTAATTTACTGTTAAAAAGTATACATATTTAAATAAAAGGAAATGTAGGCACTTTTAGGTAATATATACACTAGACTTGATAACACCAAGTGCTTATGCCTGAAGTTAAGGTGATAAGAGAATCAAAAAAGTATCAGAAAAGATGGTACCACAAATGAGTAATTTGCAAATATCTGGAGAAAATGTTAAGATATTAATTTTATTTATTGCACAATATATCAAACATGATATTTGAATCAGTGATTACATGGGTTAGGGAGAATTCTATGAATTCTTCCCCTAGTGCTCTTAAAAGATTCTGAATTATTGATTTTGGAGTTATATTATTCTCTCTGTTTCAATGTACACAAAATAAATTTAGTAATACACACTGTTTGGGAGCACCTCTCTGTTTCTTATCATCTTACAGGGTCTAGCAAGGGTTGAGTGACCAATGACAGTTACAGTACTGGGCATGAGATGTGGCGCTGTAATGAGGACAAGCAAAGATAGTGGTGGTGGGAGAGAGGAAGGGTAACACACCTGGTCTTGTAAAAATGCCACATTTTACTTTTCTTTAGATTTATCTCCAAACTGTTAGTGCCTATTATGGAAAGGGTTGTAAAGTTTGCTTGAGGTAAGCAGGATTTATTGAGTTAAACAATCTGTGATATAAGAAAAACTTTAACTTTGTCCTTAGAAACACAAAAATGTGTAAAGCTTTACAGTAAACCTAATGCAATATTATATTGAAAAATATAAAGGTGTTTAATCCACAACTCCTTCCTATACTTATACTGAAAGTTCCTATTGAAATAGCTTTAAACATGGTTATAGTACACTTTCTGTGTTTGAATGAAAGGTTTTCTTCTAATATCTATGGAATAAACCACCTTTCTTGGGTGACATTAAAATGTAACTACATTTCTGTGAATTTGCATGGTTTCTGAAACTTGTCCTACTATGTTACCAGCTTGTCATAGATCAATAATCTAGCCACATGTAGCCTCTGATGTACAACATGGTGTGAATCAAGCAACAGTTATAGCTTAAAAGTAATGATATACTGAAAGACTTGAAAAAATCGGCACTTTTCTTTTACACCATTGATTATAACTATGTCCAGCCAGTAGTATGAATTGTGATTGGAGAAGGGTAAAGGGAGGAGTAAGAATTTGCTGAGCAACAAGAAAAAAATCAATATTTTTCTTTCATGTCATTTGTTATAACTATGTCCAGCCAGTAGTATGAATTGTGATTGGAGAGGGGAAAAGGGAGGAGTAACGATTTACTGAGCAACTAGAAAAAAATCAATATTTTCTTTTCATATCATTTGTTACAACTATGTCCGGTCAGTAGTATGAATACTGTTGTTGTTAGAGAGGGATAAAGATGGGGAAGTTAGGAAGGCCTTGTTAAACAATCATGATGCTCTTGCATTTTCCTAAATTCATTTTCTGCACATACTACATGCATGTCCAAGTGAGCACAAGTATACACTCAAAAGCACAAACAGACATACAGAAACACACACACTTTCACAGTATAGTTTTTTAATAAAATCACTTTCGGTTTAAACTTCAAAGGTGTATTTTGCTAAATTTGAATGGAATGCAATACTTTCTCGACCTTGGGTATCAAAGTGCCAGAGAAAGCGAAAATTATATTAATAACAATGTAACAAATTTAATGCATGTTAATGGTTTCAATCAATAAAATGAATAATAAGAATGTAACAAAAATTAAGTAGATATTACTGGCTTCAATTTACATAATGCTTACAAAATTTAGGAAAGCTTAAGAAAAATTCTACCACTGTAATAAGTCTAGCAGTGGAGGTTCCTGGGTGATCGCATACTCGCAACTGCACACCCACTAATTTTTTCCGTATGTGAATGTGTATTTGTCTTTATAGACATGCACGTGAGAAAGTTGAATGTCTGACTTTGTTCTATATGAACTTGCTCGTTTAATTCAAGATGTTCTCAGGCTTCTAGCCAGGTGAAGTGATGCATAGCCATCGACGTTTCGGGAGTGTACATCTCTCCCATCATCAACACTCTGGCCCACAGAGCTGTGGCGGCGCCGTGGCCGAGCGGTTAGCGTGCTCGCCTACCACCTAGGCGGCCTGGGTTCGATCCCAGGGACCCGCATGTGGTATTCGTGGTGGACAAAGCGGTGTCAGGGCGGGTTTTCTCCGGGTGCTCCGGTTTCCCCCGCTATCTCATTCCACCGGTACTCCATCTTCATTCCATGTGTCATCAGTGTCACCGCCTGCAGTGCCGTAGTAGTAAAAGTGGGCGTTAAACACAACAACAACAACACAGAGCTGTGTCTGTCTCCGATCCCAGCCACCTAAAGCAAGAACTACAGCATCTGAGGCACACTTTCCACCAAAATGGCTACTCCATAGATGACATTGAAGCCTCAATCTTCAAGACCAAGGTAGAAAAACCACAATCTCAGCTAACACCAGACAAGCCGACCGCCACTGCCTGCATCCCATATACTGGCAATCTATCCAGCAGAATGTGGCGTATTGTCGTTGGGTGGTTCTCGTTGGATCGCCATTTGATGCGTAATGTTGTTGGTCACGTTGTGTCGCCCTTTGATGTGGTTCGCTCCGGCTAGTTCAGGATGAGATCTCTTTCTTTATCTCGGGTATGCGTAGGTGTTATAGATTACCCCAGAAAAACGGTTGTATATTGTTTATTCTTCTCATACACTTTCGGGAGTTATGCCGACTATCGATACGCAGAGGAATCGCACTCACGTGTGTACACCACAACGTGCAGTACCAGTCTGGGGTGAGTAGTGACGCTTTCTGGCGTCCCCACGCTAAGAAAACGTTCTCTCCAATTTTAAATGTCATGACGTCATCCAAAAGAAAGCCTCGTATCCAAAATGCTATTCCATTCCTTTTCCCGCAATTTAGAAATGTCCCTTTTTATTATAACATGTTCTTTTTTGAATTTCGAATATCTAGTTACCTTTTTATCATTAAACGATGTTTTCTTTATATTTTATTAAACATATCGCGCGACTTTTAAGATTGGCAGACCTGAATTTCAAACGTGAATTTAAACTATGTAGTATGACGTCATGACTCGTTAATTTCAAACCAATAATGCGTTTATCCTACAAATTTAACGACTATTATTTACTCATATCTTGCTCAACTTACAACACTTCCTACTCTATTATCTACATATGTTATTACTCAACACTTATCGCAAATCTCACATCTGGCAATTAAATTAAAACGTGTCTTTATCAAGCCCATTCGATTTGAAATCTAAATTTCGGTATCAAATGCCCCCATTTATGTTATTTTATTATTTCATAATAAAATAATGTAAATGTCTTGCCCGAAAGAAAAATTAAAAATTACTCCTGTATTTTGAATAATCGGCAACACTCCCATTATATACAATTTTCAATTACACTGTTTTGAAATTGGTTATTAACACATCTTCTCATTAATCTTTATAACATGACAAACAATTATACACTTGACTAACATTAATCCTTAAATACTAATTACAATATGTTATGGTTTCTTCTGTGAAAATTTTTATATAAAGGTTAAATTTCAAGAGTCTTTCTTTATACTTCCTTCTTTTAGTTCATGTTTGCTCACTTCGCTCTCACTATCACTTGCACTGTGATTTTGCACTTTTGTTATTGTAACACATATCTTTACTAGATCCTTTAAGCACTAAAATGTACATATATTTATATAAATCCATTACACTCTTCAGACAAGTTCTTTCTTTGTCTTGCTGTGATAACTATCTATACATCTAAATATTTTAACAAATGTTTACAAAGTAAATATTCTGTTTTCTCTCTATGCGGAGATGAACATTTTAACAATCTTTCTGAAGCTGTTATTGTGAGCTCTATACAATATATTCTTAAGCTCTTTGTAGTATATAGCAATTCACATTCTGCATTTTTCATGAATATGTAAGTACCTGACCAATATATGGTTTTCAAGTAAGCTAACATTTAAATTTTATCTCAAAGCTGATTGGGCGCCAATAGACAAATGACACTTCGATTTTTTTTTTTTTTTTACATGAAATCAAGGTTCCAAGGTACCACACGGTTTCTTGTATGGTCGAAGGAGTTGTTTATGCCACCTTCCCAGACATTTTTCATTTTTAACATCTTTTACTTCATAGGTATGATAACCAAATTTGGATATAATTTCTGCAGGACCTTTATATAACAATTCCATCCTTTTGTTCCTACCTCGCAATGCACTTGATAACTTATGGTCTTTAACTAGTACCCAATCGCCTATCTTAGGTTCCCATTTATGTTTTCTACTCTTTTTCTTTAATTTTCGCTTCTCTGCCTTTTTCTTGATTCGTTCAAAAGCAATTTTCGCTCTTTCTTCTTCACTTAACTGAATGTCATTAATTTTCAGTATTTTTGGTACCCCGATCAATATTGGTTCTGGTTCAATTCCTAACATTAATTTTATTGGGGCAAACCCAGTAGTTACATTAATGGTGTGATTGATAATCTTTTCTATCAATGGACAATATTTCACCCAATCCTTGTGATTATGATGTGTAAGTACACGTAAATAAATTCCTATATCTCGAGGACACGTTCTGTTGGATTCCCTGATGGAAAGTATGAGGAACAATGATATTTAGTTTTCTCGCGTCTAATGTCACCCTAATCTTTCCATTGGCCTTATTTACAATACATAGGGGATTCACAAATTCTGAATTCGAAATCTCAATAACCTCATCTTCTAACATTGACTTTATAACTGCATCTACCTCTTCTCTTATGGTATTAGGGATAGCTCTCGCTTTATGTGTAAAAGGTTTGATAGGTATCATCTCAAACGAATGAGTATAAATATTACATTTACCAGGTTTCTCAGAGAATACTTCTTTATTTCGGATTAATATTTTAAACAGTTTATCCCTCTGTTGTTCATTTAGTTGATCAGCCTGAGTTACCTTTTCCCGCAATAATTCTTCTAAGTCTTCACTACTCTCCCTATCATAGTACCTAGTTGCGTCAGAAAACCTCAAATTGTCTATGAAATCATTTTTATCCCATTCTACATTTTCTTTATTATCGACACTGTACTCTTTGACATTTACTTCAGTTAATTCCATAGCTCCTACTTTAACATATTCTACAAAGAATGTATCCCCTTGGATTTCTTCTTCCTCTTTTTCTCTTACAATAGTTTCTGAACTACTATCTTCCACAAATGGCACTATAATGGTCTCATCTTCAAGTTTCATTTCTACAATCATGTTTTTAAAATTCACCCCAGCTTCCCAGGCATAAAGACAATCACAACCTATTATAATATCTGTCACAAGTCTTCCTACAATCAGAAATAAAATTCCAAGTATTCTCCCATTTATTTCAATATTTATCATTGCTTGAAATTTTACTCTGTCTTTTCGTTTTCCCACAGCTAGCGAGCAATATATCCCATTAACTGGTAAAGACATTACTTTAAAACCACTACTTTGTAAATTATCATAAAAATTTTGTGAGCATACTGTGCTATTTGATCCCGTATCTATAATTGCATTGTATTGTTTTCCATTTACTCCAATTTTGATTTTAGGTGGATCTCCTACTTTTTCGTTTTCGTCGATTCTATTTTTACATTCTCTTTTCTTTTGTATCATCATTTGCCTTCCAGGACTATTTATTTCCGAGTACTTATCACAATCATTACTAGGATACCCAGTTCTCACTGAAGGCGCGTTTGACCGGGTCTGGCGTTTCCCTGATTTTTAGGTATGGCTCCTGTACAATTTCCCGAATTGTTACTTCTGTTTTCCTGCATTAAATCGGGGTTACTTCCTACCATGTTTTTGACCGTGTTAATGGCCTCTACCATTTCAGCATTTTCGGGGGAATTTCGTCCATTAGAATACCTTTCTCCCTGTCTTGATGACCTCGGTCTAAACTCATTATCTCTGTTTGTCCAATACGCATCATTTGAATTTCTACTATGTCCAAAATAACGTCCCCGTCTACCTCGATCAAATCTATTTGTATTCATATAATTCACCCTTATATTTCTTCCCCTTAGATTACCATTTCTATTTTGGTGATGCCCTTCCTGGTTATATCTACCTTGATTTTCCCACCGGAATGATTCCATCCTTGGTACTGGTCGTTTATATCTTTCCCTAATCTCACTTCTATTCTGATAATACTGTGCCCCTTGCCCGAAAGAATTTACAGTTTCTTTTTCTTCATATTTATTTCCAAATGCATGTTTTGGCTTATTGACCTCTAAGGCTGATAATAATTCGATCATAGCTGCAATGCTATCGGGTCGGGCTATGATTAGGTAGTGTTGAAGCGTTTCCGGAAAATGTGGAGTAACTATATTTATTAGATCTTTTTCATCCTTGGGAGGATCCAACATCTTCGATTTTCTCGCTATTCTCATAAAATAGTTGACCATCGATTCCTCCGATCTAGGATTAAACTTTCCATTGCTTAATTCGACTCTAATATTAGCCTGCCTACTAGCCCCCCAATATCTGGTTAAAAAGATGTTCCTAAAGGTCCCGTAATCATTATTGTTACCCATAGAAAGGCCTAGCCAATTGGCAGCATTACCCTTTAGGCATTTTCTTACTATCACCATCTTGTACTCCTCTGGTATATGTTTCACCGTGAAGTACTCTTGTAACCCTTCTAAAAAGGCTTTAGGATCATCTGAATCTTCATTTTCAAAAACTGGAGGTGTCATTTCATTTAAGACATGGTTAGGCCAATGTAAATTTGAATTGTCACTTGTCCCTGAACTATTTCTGAGATCAGAATGGGAATTACTGTTACCCCTATTTTGCATCGAAATGTCAGCTGATACACCTGGTATTGCCTCGTTTCTTGCAGCTTCATTATTAAGATTGTTGTGATTACATGCATTTTCATTTAATTTCAAATTTTCTAAGGCCTCTTTTACCTGAGTAATTTCTGTTACTACCCCTTTTATTTGGTCTGTAACATCCTCCAAATTTCTAGCCTGCCTTTCACTTTCTACATCAGATCTTTCCATTCTAACTTTACACCCCTGTAACTCTTCTCTAATTTCTTCCCTGTCTTTGTCTAACCTTTGTACTACCTCTTCCCTTTGTTTGTCTAATTTATATGTTACTCTTTCCCTTTCTTTCTCTAATTTTTCACTAACTTGTTGACCTAATTTCTTTTCAGAATTCTTTACTTCTTGCCTTATTGTCTCTAATTCTCCCTTAACCTGTTCTCTATTTTCTTTGACTTCACTACTAACTTTATTAATTCCCTCCCTAACTTCTTCCCTAAAGGTTTCTAAAGCTCTCTTCTGATTTTCCAATTGCATTCCCAATTCCTGTTGTCCCTTCTCTAATTTCTGTCCTAACTCAGTTCTTAATTCTTTACTAGTTTCATCTATCTTTTCCATTATCTTTTGAAACATATTCTCTATTCCTGACATAATCGCTGGCCTTTCTGAATTACTACTAAACATTTCTGAGCTACCTCTAGGTGTTTCTCTAACGTTCTGATCTTCTACTTCTTGGCATATTCTGCTACCGATTACATTTTGATTATATTCTTCCATCCTAACTACACTTTTCTCAATTTCCGGACTCTCAAAACCTAGAAAATCGCTATAACTGTCTTCCATTTCTAAACTATTTACATGTGTTTTTCTACTCACCAATATTTCACAATTTTCACTATTATTTTCACTATTACTGTTTTTTATTTTTTTTATTTTAACTGCACTTAAACTTGTTCACTACACGTTTCACAGATGTTGACACGCTGGGCACCTTCTTGTTTGCTGGTTCTATGCTGGCTTGGTCGTCTTGGGGTTGGTCTATTCTCTCGACGCCACACGTTGCGTCACGTTCTTGTTTGCTGGTTCTATGCTGGCTTGGTCGTCTTGGGTTTGGTCTATTCTCTCGACGCCACACGTTGGGTCGCCATTTGTGGCGTATTGTCGTTGGGTGGTTCTCGTTGGATCGCCATTTGATGCGTAATGTTGTTGATCACGTTGTGTCGCCCTTTGATGTGGTTCGCTCCGGCTAGTTCAGGATGAGATCTCTTTCTTTATCTCGGGTATGCGTAGGTGTTATAGATTACCCCAGAAAAACGGTTGTATATTGTTTATTCTTCTCATACACTTTCGGGAGTTATGCCGACTATCGATACGCAGAGGAATCGCACTCACGTGTGTACACCACAACGTGCAGTACCAGTCTGGGGTGAGTAGTGACGCTTTCTGGCGTCCCCACGCTAAGAAAACGTTCTCTCCAATTTTAAATGTCATGACGTCATCCAAAAGAAAGCCTCGTATCCAAAATGCTATTCCATTCCTTTTCCCGCAATTTAGAAATGTCCCTTTCTATTATAACATGTTCTTTTTTGAATTTCGAATATCTAGTTACCTTTTTATCATTAAACGATGTTTTCTTTATATTTTATTAAACATATCGCGCGACTTTTAAGATTGGCAGACCTGAATTTCAAACGTGAATTTAAACTATGTAGTATGACGTCATGACTCGTTAATTTCAAACCAATAATGCGTTTATCCTACAAATTTAACGACTATTATTTACTCATATCTTGCTCACCTTACAACACTTCCTACTCTATTATCTACATATGTTATTACTCAACACTTATCGCAAATCTCACATCTGGCAATTAAATTAAAATGTGTCTTTATCAAGCCCATTCGATTTGAAATCTAAATTTCGGTATCAAGAATCAGTAGAATTCTGGCAAAACACAACATCAGGACCATTCACAAGCCGCCTTTGAAGATTAAACACCTAGTGAGACCAGTAAAGGACAAACTGCACCTTAATGTACCAGGGGTATACCGTATAACCTGTGAATGCGGGGCGCCATACATAGGGCAAACCGGCAGGACCATTTCCACCAGAGTCAAGGAGCACGAACGGTCCATATGCTTAATGCAGCCTGACAAGTCAGGGCTAGTGAAGCACTGCTTTGAAGAAGACCACAGAGCTAACTTCAAAGAAATGACCATTGTGGAAAAATGTAGCGGTTTATGGGAACAGAGGGTTAAGGAGGCTCTGACCATCTCCTCAAAGAAGAACACACTGAACCAGGATGCTGGATTGCAGTTTAGTCCCTCCTGGAAACCAGCCTTAAAGTTGGAAATTGATCGACTCAGAAAACACAGATTCCAACGGAGCGGTTTTTTTTTTTTTTTTTTTTTTTTTTTTTTTTTTTTTTTGTGGTGGTGGGGAGAAAGGCTATTTACGCCCTAACCGCATGCATGCATGCGAGTGTAAGACTCCTACCCTGGCTTCGAACCCGGGCAGCCTACTCACTAAAAAACCCCACCGGAAGTCTTGAGGTCAAGGCCTCGATGCTGCAGTACCGCATCGGTAAACCACCTCCACATTAGACTGGGTGTTTTCTACTCGGTACATACTAACGGACAGTACATATACTGGTTGGTCCCTTCACTCTTGCTGGTCGCCGAGCCATGGGAAAGAAGAAGTCACAACGCCGAACCTCAGCGCCAATCTCCGCCGCAACCGAGGCACCTCTGGGGGAGGCAGTGAGAGTGCCGGCCTCGGAGACCTCAACGCTACGGCAACCTGCAACAGCACAATCCACCGTCACCGAGGCACCTCATGGGGAGGCAGTGAGAGTGCCGGCCCCGGAGACCTCAACACCATCGCAACCCACGCAGAACGCCTCTTCTAACAGCGTGCCACCTCAACAGCGCCGGAAATCGCCGCGTTCACCGGGCAATGGAGTACCATCAGCCCGGGAACCAATAAACATCGCCACAACTGCGAACACTGATGCAGCCAGCACAGCCACCTCATCTTCGTCGGGAACCGCACCTTGCGCCGCTACTACCACTCCGCAGCTCGAGCACCGGCCAGTCGAGCGCCTCCGCTCCCCGGTAATGGCAGTGGCAGTGCCAACACCGGAGTTGCCGGCCTCATCACCGCGGAGTTCAGCCTGTTTTCCAGACAACTTACCATCACCGCCTGCACACAGTGGCCCCACTCAAGGGGTCAGTGTTATTATGCGTGGTGTACCACGGGATATCCCCGAGAGACACATACTACATGCAGCACGTCAGAAGTGGCCCTCAGCAATGAGAGCCATTCGCATCATCACCTCTCGGGGACCCACACCACTAGTCAGAATCGTCTTCGCCGACAGCACGGACAGTGAAGCCGCCCAGAGAACGGGTTTGACCCTACTCGGACGGCACTTACTCGTCGAACCAGCACGAACTTCCAGACATGTGCCTTGCCGCCGCTGCTGCCGCTTTGGCCACGACAACACCATTTGCAACGCTGCTCCTAGGTGCCACTATTGTGGGGCTAACTGCCTCACACAGGACTGCCATAGGCACGACCTACGCCGTAGACGTCGGTACTGCGCCACCTGTAATGGCTTCGGCCACTTTACAGGTCAGGCGCAGTACCCTCTCTATCCAAAGGCCAACACTCTGCAATCTACACCAGCCATCGCAGACACACAACCTCGCCGCAGACCAGCTCCTTTTACGCAACGACGCTTATCGTCACAACAGTCCGCTCCATCATCCGCCACCGCCACCATCACTGCACCACTGCCCCGGAATGACACCGAAGACATCCAGCAAGACCTACAAAACCTCCAACAAAGGCTGAATAGACTGGAAGAAGCCACACTTCAACTCACCGCCGCAGTTTCCACCATAGCCAACTCCACAGCCACCATCACGACTCAACTCCAAACCATCATAGACGAAGGACGTCAACTACGCTACTCCACAACAGGCCGCCTCACATCTCTCAGCACCGACGTCCAGAAAATCAACAAGAAGACGAACTCTCTCCGCCGGACCTACCGCAACGGACTCTCAACAATCCACCAACAACTTCTCCACAACACCACCGGCTTCAACTCCGCAGCAGAACTACTAACAGAACTTCGCGACATGACCGCTGCACTGGACAACACAACCACACTAGACTCCATTCTGCGCAAACTTCACCGAATCGAGGACCGAACTCCAACCCTGACCCATGAAGCCAGCACACAAGTCTCTCTACTACTAACAGCACATGACCGAGATCATTACAGTCAACCCCGAACTACCACGTCTCAACCCGCAGTGCAACATCGCCAACCCTGGACTACATCGCCAGCTCCTGCAACGCAACACAACCAACCTTGGTCTCAACCCACAACGCCAAACGTACTACCAGAAGGACGCAAGATTCCGACACCAGAACAAATTGCACTCTTCAAGAGATTTGGACTCATCCACCACTACAACTCCCCGTGCAGCTACCGGTGCAGAGGAAGGCTCTGCACTGCCTCCGGACTTGACGAGAGCGCATTCTTTCCACCACCTGAATAACAAGTGCCACCACAGTCATCGCCGTTCACCGGAACCCACATCGCAGTCTCCGCCGATTCACGACCAACTCCCTTCCACACGAAGAATCACCCGCGTGTGTCAGTCAGGGCCTGGTCATGGCTGCCACCCGGTAACCACAAATTTAAGCCGACTCCGGTCGGCCAGTACACCCGCACTACCGAGGGTGCTAACGCGGGACCTCGTGACAACGCTACACTCCTCCCCAATAAAGCTATATCCCGGCGTAATAAGCCAACTCTATCTCCCTTCCAACTCTCTTTCTGTCTCCCCTTTAAAAAAAAAAAAAAAAAAAAAAAAAAAAAAAAAAAAAAAAAAAAAAAAAAAAAAAAAAAAAAAACCACTCTTGCTAGTCATTCGTCATCCTGATGATGGGAGAGATGTAGACTCCCAAAACGCCGATGGCTATGCATCAGGCGCGGCTCCTCAGGGTAGGCAGGGTAGGCATTGCCTACCCTATCGTAATACATCAACAAATAATGTTTAACTATGATTCTGCATTTTATCATTTGAACCGTCATTTTCCCCTAAATTGCAGTTCAAGAAAAGTTTTCTCGGTTATAATGACCAGTGCATGGTCAAATCCTTTAATCTCAATTCCGATTCATCAAAACTGCTCTGCGTGTTTGAAACGCGCGGCAGAAATGATACGCATGGAACTTGGGTAGTGGAGAGCAGGCTAGCTTAACCTCTGCCTGCCCGGCCCCATTTCCTCAGTACGAGGCCCTTGAACAGGGATAAGGAAACATTCGGTCTGTATATGCGTGGTATATGCACTCCGAGCATGCGTAGACGCGTCTGCCAGCAGTCCGAACATTTGCCTGCCCAAATCCGAATTTATGCGACATTTTCCGAACAGCCATACTCCACGAACGAAGATCTCAGAGATCTGAATCTGTCGTTATCTCTGTGTAATACCAGTATGACCGACTTAATTAGTGAACTATTACAAATTTCGCTTTCGCGGCGCACTGACAATGAAAAGAGGAGTGTTTTAGCTATTTAACACAAAGCTGCAGTCAGACAATTTTTCAATTTCTTAATCTATTTTAGTCATGGGCGTCGCGAAACGGGAGCAAGGTAGGCCACGACCCCCCCTTGGAAGTTGGTGAACTTAATGTGCAGTCAGTTACTGACTTTTAAACTATTATTTTAATTTTGATGTAAAGAACAATTTTTGTTTAGCACAAATTAATACGGTTATCTGCAACAAATACTATAAATTTTGACAGTAAAATAATGATTTAATATTATATGATTGCAAATTTCCAACATGTGCGCCCCCCCCCCTGGAAAAAAGTCTGCCGACACTCGTGATTTTAGTTTCGGCGGTAATTCGTCCGTAAGTCACACTCATTTACTCTGCTCTTATTAAACAACCAAACAATATATTGTTTGCGTTATCCGCAATGACTTCGCCCCCTATATTTCGGATAAACGGGGTTTATTATTATTATTATTATTATTATTATTATTATTATTATTATTATTATTATTATTATTATTATTATTATTATTATTATTATTATCATTATCATTATCATTATCATTATCATTATCATTATCATTATCATTATCATTATCATTATCATTATCATTATCATTATCATTATCATTATCATTATCATTATCATTATCATTATCATTATCATTATCATTATCATTATCATTATCATTATCATTATCATTATCATTATCATTATCATTATCATTATCATTATCATTATCATTATCATTATCATTATCATTATCATTATCATTATCATTATCATTATCATTATCATTATCATTATCATTATCATTATCATTATCATTATCATTATCATTATCATTATCATTATCATTATCATTATCATTATCATTATCATTATCATTATCATTATCATTATCATTATCATTATCATTATCATTATCATTATCATTATCATTATCATTATCATTATCATTATCATTATCATTATCATTATCATTATCATTATCATTATCATTATCATTATCATTATCATTATCATTATCATTATCATTATCATTATCATTATCATTATCATTATCATTATCATTATCATTATCATTATCATTATCATTATCATTATTATTATTATTATTATTATTATTATTATCATCATTGTTGTTGTTGTTGTTACACTTTGCCTACCCTAAAATTTTGACTGCGAGCCGCCACTGCTATGCATCACTTCACCTGGCTAGAAGCCTGAGAACATCTTGAATATGTTCGTCGCCAGGAAAGCTTCAAATCATATTTTGCTCGTTTAATTTTCCCGCACCCTCTTTACTAAATGCCAGCACATTCAGTCAACAAGCTGAGACGCATAAACCTGATTTTGCGACTGGCTAAGGAAGCATTTAGGTGACGGGTATGTGGGGAGCGGTGCAAAGCTTGCATTTAAGAGTACGGCAAGCTAACGCAGCATAATCGACAAGGCCAACACATACAATTCTTACCGCGCAAGCGCACTACGCTCTCGTACAGGTCCCTCCGTTTTCCTTGCTACGAGCATTTACCTCCTTTTGTTTAGCAGAACCCACTAGGCAGCCAACATAATGGTTCTAAATATAATGTAGCCATTTTCTATATTAAAATGAGAGTTATATCAATGTTATAAACAAAATTACGTATATCTACTTTTATTAAGCCATTATAAATGCATATAATTACTCGTCATGTCATAATTTACTAGAGCCAATACTTCAGTTTGGAAGAGTTATTTTGTTACAGTCTTCATTAGTTTGTTATGTTTGTGTTTCTGGCAGCAAGTTGCATGCAGTTGTGTCTGCACATAGCAGGAAATTTGAATCTATGAAAATGTGGAAATGAATAAGATGGCGAAACTGAAGGAAATCAATCTTTCGCATTTATTCTTAGAAGTGAGGCAGTTTTCTGTGTTTATTGTTTGCGAGTGAGAGAAATGGTATCTGGAAAAATAATAGTTATTATAATATTGGTCATTTAAAACAAAAAATATCAAAACATAGGAGCTCAATTGCCTGTATGAATTACGAATTATAATTGTGTCGTGTGTGTCAGAGAAAGAAAGAGAAGGTGGAGAGGATGTAATTTACTGCACACCCACTGTGACAAGTCACGAGCTGCCACTGAAGTCTAGTAAATATGGAATTAACTGTACTGCCAAATAAATTAGCTGATAAAAACTACCAAGGGGAAAATGTTTTAATATGAAAATTAAGTGCTTCATTCCAGTCAAACAAATATAATAAATATTTATAGACTAAGCTTCAGTTATCCTTAGTAAGTTGTAAATATTTAAAAGACTGACCAAGGTTTCTTGAATTATTCATTCACTCTTCTGTGCTCCCTTGTTCTATGAAAAACCTTCATCTGTCTTTTGAAATATTTACAACTTACCAAAGATAAGTGAAGCTTAGTTTCTAAATATTTGCTATATTAGTTTGATTTATAATGCTACACTGTCAATAACTTCAGTTTTTTCATTGATTTGAGTCTTTCAAATGTTTGACTAAAAACCATTTGCGTCAGACAATTACAACCAACTGATTAAGCCCATCAATAAAAACATACAATGTGAATCATTTGTGTTGGAGGAAATGTCATCAGCATGTAGAACAGAAGTACAGCAGAACCCCGTTAATCTGAATTAATTGGAGCTATGGTCTGTTCAGATTTGTAAATTTTCATATTATCCGAAAAAAAAAATGACAATGCATTCGGCTAGCCCCATAGCACAGTTGGTAGAGCACCTGCCTGCTGTGCAAAGGGTCCTGGGTTCAATTCCCGGCAGTGGGGTGGAATTTTTTTCCAGCCAGGATTATTCCTCAACCTTCCCTGAGTCTGGAAGTATAATGGTGGCATTTTGGCTGAGTGGTTAGACTGCTCGCCTACCACCTAGACGGGGGTCCGTATGTGGTATTTGTGGTGGATGAAGCGGCGTCTGAGCAGGTTTTCTCTGGGTTCTTCAGTTTTGCCCGCCATTCATTCCACCAATTGCTCCATTATCACCCTTCCAATCATCCATTTCGCCTGCATTTCATATCATCCTCTTCCTCACTATCATACCTGGTGCTCGGCTGACCACCTGCTTCCAGGTCTTCACTCTGGTCCAGAGGCCGCTCTGCTCCCCGACAGGTGTCTGACTCTAGGCTGGCTTGTAAGTCCTACATAAGGGGAGGGTAATCAGGGAAAGAAAGAAAGAAAGAAAGAAAGACAACGTATTCTTCTGACCAGTGGACACAGCCAATCGCATGCAATAGTGGTGGTATGTAAGTAGTTCAGTTTTAATCGCTATTTTTAGCAGTCATTCTACAGTAATTTATGCTGTTTGCTCATAAATTAATACAGAACAGGTGTTTGTGTGTATTAATACTCTAATAAAGATGCTTTCTACACTGCAAATAAGTTTTTTATTGGTTTGTTTTTTAAATTATGGGTTTTATGTTCAGATTATCCAGAAATTCGGATTTGTGGGTTTGGATTAGCAGGTTTCTATTGTTCAACCCAAATTACCTAGTTGTCGACGGGCCCCTAAACTCCATCCATCCATCTATTGTTCAATCAGTACTGTAAGACAAGTTACTTTTCATTACCACAAATAAAACCTGTCCCAACATAATTGAACTTTGAGGGTATCCAATATTAACATGAATAATGTTAGAACATACACATGCTTAAGCCGAGAAGCCATTGAGATCCATAAACATAAAAACAACTTTAGTAGAAATGAAGAAGCAACACGTATACACTCAGCCTGGGTGCTGGAGCTAGACAATACAAAACCAAAGCCCCAGAATGCCAACAGAACCAATCATGTGGCAGTTCCCACAGCCACAAAGTAGTGATTGGCATACGCACAACCAATAGGAGATGAGAGGTGGTCCCTCTCAACTACATGTAAGCTGGGTACTCTATCAATCACCCTCTAGTGTTAACCAGCCAGAAGTCACTCTGAAGATGCCCAATGCAGTCTTGGGTAAAACGTCAGACAATTCATCGGTTGGAATACGGCCTACAAGCCCGAAATCTACCATCTATTGGAATGTTACAACATTCCTAATTTGTAGAAGTTATTTATCTAGGACTTCTTAGAAAAGATCTCATTCCAGTTTAATTCATTGGTTCTGACATCATAATTACGGAACTCGGAGCAAATGATTATGTAAAATCCACAATGAAGAATTTTTGATAAATCACTAAACAAAAAGTACTACTAATCATGCTTTTTTAATTTTCCTAATTACCAAACATATTAATTATATTGTTACATTTCAAGAAGATAACTTCAATCTAAATCCAGATTGAGAAGTGACAAGTTTTAATTGCTAACTCACTGGCTTCTAAAACTTAAGAAAATATAGAAACATCAAAATAGAGAGGTCAGCTTTATTTGGAACAGAAATAACTTTAGAAAACTTTATTGACAAATAGCCTCAGTTACCTCTAACAAGATACTGGTAAATGCAAAAGAATAACTTTCCAGTAATATAGTTATGGACTTGATGCGTTGTATTGCTGCAATGCAATTTACATTATTGGGAAACAATTCAGAATTTACAGTATGTTTTGAATTCTTGATTCATAATCTCCATTAAAGGCACATATGCAGTTATAGCCTTTATTAATGTGACATGCGTATATTGTTAATCTGGAATATTTTCAAAACATAACATAGGTGCCTAGGTATCTAATTAAAATCAAAATCATTAGCAGTTAGGAAAAAGCCTTTGTTGTTGCATTAACGTACCTGGTTGGACCAGTTCAGGAATATGGTCATGTGTTTTATTAGCTACCCAATTGTTAATGATTTGTGTTGCAGCTTGAGGGTCAGTAAAATCCAAAGATTCAATATCCGCTTGAAAATCATTTACAAGCAGTTGTCTGAACTGAGGCAACACTTCAAAGCCTATTCCTAAAAACATTTTGGAGGCAAAATCAATTTCAACCAAATGTCCAGAGCGCTGAAAAAAGAAATAATTATAATGTAATTAGATGGTAAACCAGTCAAATATAAGCCCTAATGACCTAGTTGTCGATGGGCCCTTAAACAATACTCAATACTCAGTCAAATATAAAGGCATCAATTATAACTTTGATGAGAAACACAGGTGTAGGCTCAAAGACAATACGTTAGAAAATTAATATTTTATGGTTAATTTTGTGTAACGTTTTATTTTAATTTTATTACTAATTGTTTTATCCTTCAGTATACAACTGCATTTTGTTTTCAAAATTCATGCATCAGAAATTTTAAAAACTATCATACTCTCCCATACAGTACTAAAAGTTATCCAGAGTTACAAAATTACATGAAAATGTATTTACAATTAAAAAATAAAAGGGGTATCCAACAGTGGATGAAAGAAATGGTTGATACAATGCTCAGTTATATGATGCAATATGTATATCACTACCAGTAGTGTAGTGAGTTTTTTTCACTGCACATCGATGGGCACTAAACACAGTGACAATGCAAGACTAATCACATCCATTGGACCTGGAAGTTCAGGCAATTCTTTTCTCAAGCAAATATTGAGATATGGTTAAATTTGCAAATAGATTACCAGTACCATAATGTTTTCACATGCTGAACTAAATCTCCCATGCCTGTTTTGATTAAAGCATTTTTGACATCAGATCCACAGAACCATTTATTTTTCATGTAAATGGCCTGATTAATTCTAATGCAGTTCAACGTCACCATTTTGTTCCATGTGCTATCATGCTGGTATGAAGAGTCGCCAGCTCTCCATGGTAATAAGCATAGAGGTGAAAGAACTTCCAATAAACTGGGTAACTTCCTCTCACATATCTCATTGCAAGGAAATGTTTTTGGCTTAGTTGCAAATTGGCCACTGCAATTTCACTCATGGTTACCTTTTTAAACGGGACCCTGCTCCTCTTTGTCTGCTGTGCAACAACTTTTTGTGTGTCTGTCACATGCTGCTAAAGTGTGTTTCCCTAGCGTACCTTTGAAACCTTCTGAAACTGTCTGTCAGTCTTGCGGTTGTCCTGGTGGACAATAAATGAGTGGTCTTAAGAGTTTTGAGATTTTTAGCAAAGATAAACATGAACCTGGGGATTTAAAGCTTTAGATATTGAAATTTTATAATTTTTCAAACTTCTTATAACTTTGTTTTAATTCTGCTTTTGTCTCTTTGTTTGGTATATTTATGTTTATTTGACTTTTGCTATTATTTTTATTTTATAATGAAATTTTTCTCTGGTTTTTGCTATGAACAGTTCTTTAAGGGTGCTTTTTTTTTTTTTTTATTTTTAAGATTCTTTATTGTTCTACATGTTCCATTACAATATGTAATACTACATGTTGGGTTTGCTTATTATAAATTTAACATTAATAATTACATAGATTTATACAGTTCAATTATTTTTTGTCAGATCAATTGCATTGGCATACTGAATATATTCTTTAAAATAACTTTTAGCAATTTTGACTTTAGTTGGTGGCCATTTTCCTTTTCTTTGAATTATTTTCCTTCTGAATGTTCTTCTTTTTTCTTCGAGATTTTTGCAGTCATAAATTATATGGTCTGTTGTTTGCTCTCCTCCATTACATGAACAACTTGGGTCATCTGTGATGTGGAACCTATAGTAGTATGCTTTAAGTCTTCCGTGTCCTGTCAGTAGTGTTGTAAGGTTTGCCGTTAGATTTATCCTTAACTTCAGTCTGTCTGCTACAGTAGGAAAGTATTGCTTTGTTTCGTGACCTTTAGTTGTTTCTTGCCATTGACTTTCCCAATGTTTTAGACTTTCTTGTCTTAGTGTTCTTCTAACAAAACTCTTTGGAAATCTATTATAGCTGCATTCCTCTTCGTTTGTAATTGCTCTCTTTGCTAGTCGGTCCTTTAAGGGTGCTGATGACCAAGAAGTTAAGCGCCCTTAAACCAAAGTCAATCAACCAACTTTTGTTCTATACACATGCGCAGATCAGGAACAGATCTTCTCATGTATTTAAGTTTCACCTTGCCTTATAATGCTAATGCAGAAAATGGACTACTTAGTAAAAAACTTACTTAAGTTGTATTAGTTAAATAAAAAAGAATCACATTCCAGTACTCATGAACTCAGCAGCTTTTAGTTTACCTAATAGAAGCAGACCTCTCTTTAAATTTTCTGATGTACTGCTGGCAATGCAGGGAACATTATTAGAAAATAATATTTAATTTAATTTTGAGAATGAACAATGGGAAATGATAAAAAAAGCACAATTGTTTACTAAAATTTACATTGCAGTAATGCTAAGTGGCTTGTTGCTCACTTCCTAATTGAGCATACTTTGTCTTACAGGTGTATGAGATTGTTATTACTTATGATTTGCATGTGTTGCCAATAATAACCATGACAATATTAACTGGCATGCATTTGTGGTGTACCTTGTCTCCCCACTTTACTGCTAGTACTAATAATTTAAAATATGTGTTTCTTCCCCTATTTTAAAGCATTCCATTGTATGGATCACTGCACCTGGAGCCACCCTAGTGAATATATATTATTCTTGCAGTGTTCAAGTAATCCGGAAAAACCCAGTTGTCAGTAATATGTTCTTTAAGTATGCTAGGGGATATACATCCAGCATTTCTTCCAAATTACCTGAGGAGTATCATAGCTCCATATGAGCATTTATTATTCAAATTACTTAATATTTCCACTAATTCATCATAGTTAACTTTATATAAGAACATTGTATGCGTCAAGGCTTTTATCCCCTCTTCTAAATTTTATGTTGTAACTACTAATTTACTAACACTATTTATGAAATAGTCATTGAATAAATGAGAGATTTGCTTTGCATTTGTAATCCTTTCTCTAGATTCATTTTTAATACAATAATTTTATCTTTTTGTTTTGTTAAGCATTTTTACTATCAATTCATTGCTTTAGTTTGATTATCAGCATAACTGATTATACCATTGTTAATACTTTTTAGCAGCACCTATTAGACTATTCAGGTAAAGCAATAGTAATAACAGATAATACAACAAACTCTCATTTCAACAATCAAGTCAATTGAAGTCAAATATTCTTGTGAAAGTTTATTTTTTATTGGTGGTGGTGGTGGCGGTGGTGGTGGTGGCGGTGGTGGTGGTGGCGGTGGCGGTGGTTGTGATAGTAATAATTATGATGATGGTAATCATGATGATGGTGATGATAATACCTAGGACATCTCTCCTTTATAGAGGGCACCCTCATTACCCGGCTGCTATGTCCTCCAGCTGCAGCTGAGGTCACAAAGGAGAGCTGGGTGGGAGTGGCAGGGGTCAGCAGCCAATTCCTCCAACCATAAGATGACTATTTGACATTTTAAGGGATGCTACCTTTCCATCAGGATAGCTACTCAGTTGTCATCACAAGGCTGAGTGAACCCGGACCAGACCATTCAACCGAGAAAAATTCCTATGCTGGTACTGGGAATTGAACCTGGTTCCCTAATGCCGAAACCAGGTATGCTACCTTGGTTGTACAAGGGTAGTTGTGAAACTATATGCTGATCTTAAAATTGTATGTTCTTTCTCTGAATGCTATACCCTATAAAGGAGTAATTTTATACAATAAGATACCCAGGTCTTTGAAAGTACCGTCAGATAAAATTTTTGAGTTGAAAGTGCAAAAATTTTTATTCAAGTACAAATTTGATGACATAAATGATTTTCTAGAAGGTACAATATGTACCTAGTACACTGACTTTTTCTGTTATAGTATGCTCATTTTAGTACAACATATCATTTATTTCAATGTGTATATTTAGGTTAAGATGTAGTAACTAATCAAGTAAATATTATATAGATTTTCTATAAGGTATGCACAAATTCTAATGAAGCCATATTATGTATGTTGCACATTTTTAAGTAAATAAAGATCTAATCTAATTAGTATGGACAGATCTACATTTGGTTTAAGATTATGTCATTTAATGTAAGAAACTTTTGTGTTGAATACTGACCTGATAATGCCCAATAAGGCTTTGATATCCTTCTCTAGTTGTATTTTCATCTGCATGAATTATTTGGTCAAGTTGATGTTTAGTGTTGCTTCCAGCACCTTGTTGCAACATTGCCAGAACTGCATGTACACTCACAGGAGATACAATAATATTACCACTGTCTTGGGCCATCATTTTCTGTAACATTTGTTAATTATAACAGAAGCCTAGTTCTCCATAGAATACTAGTTCAATGTATATTTAAAAAAAATTATGATAATTATTCATATAAGTGAGAAACAAAACAGATTATTTCAGGACCATGCTTAGAGGCACTCTATTGAGTAATATATGTATAATAGGCTAACCAAATAAATATAACAATGCAATATTAAGTGTATAAAAATAACCTAACAGAGCAGGCTTTTTATAGTATCAAGGAGTATAAAAATGTATGTTAAACTTCTATTCAATGGAAATAATAATCTTTATGTATATCTTTTATGAAATGACAAATCATTTGTATGTGAATTTAAAGGATGAAATAAAATGAAATAATATAGTTCAATAGATCTTAGTTGAAGTAAATTATGATTAGATATACTAATTTTGTTATGTTATTATTAATAGGATGAATATTCAACTACCACTGTAGTGCAGTGTTTAGTTTAGAGTAGTTTTAGGATGAATATTCTTGTTTACTTCAGAACTATCCCAGTTTTCTTTGCATATATTCCAGTAATTCTGCATTTATCGGTCACCCATGGTAGAAGTTCCTATTGCAGTTTTCATAAAAGTTTGAAAGAAGTATTTCATCAGAAGTACATACATTTTGAGCTCTTCAGAGCACCAAAAACTGTTTTTCACAAAATATTGTGCATTTGTGCAGACACATGTTTGCACTTGTGTATATGTCCTTATTGTGAATATGTTTCTGAAGTATTTTTGGTGACATTCTTCAAACCTATTTGGATGCATTCTGGCAAAAGTCACTGCTGTTAAAATAATATTGTTAAGGTTCACTTACCTGGAGCAATTCCATGGAAAACGTCACTGTTGCATCATAAATAGTAGCATTTTCAGGCTCATTTCCATGACAAAATGCTATTGTAAGTAGTAGGAGATAGCATATATTTCCTAAAATGCATATAAATTAAACATATCATCATATTCTGATAACTTATAACTGCAAATATTAACTAGAGATGAAACAAAGGACAACATTTACATACCGCAATATTTTTTTTTTCCATGAAAATAGAGCTTTTTAGGCTCCTCTACAGGCAAGAGGATAGTGTCCTTACTTCTCAACTCAAAGGTTCCAAGTTCAATTTCTTGCTAGGATGGCATGATTCTTCTTTAACTAGAATGATTCTTTACTTTCTGCAGAGTCAGTTATAGTGAATGTCTTTCATGATTAAAATAATTAAATTGAGTGTAAAGAACCCATGGTCAACAAGTTACAAACACCATCAGTTGTACATGTGAAAATTAAAGCATCTGATATTATCACAGAAGTTAAAGTGGGCTTTGCAAATGAAAGGAGGGTAATAAATGTGTTCCCTTGAACATTTTTTGGATACTTGAAACATTTGCCTAACTCTCTGAAGAACTTTCAGTGTAATATGCTTAGATTCTTAAAAGTTGGCTGGCCATACAAGTACTCCTTAGAAAAATGTGGGGATGAATTCTATTTTTCCCTCTGGAACAGTGGTGGCTCGTGAATGGTTGCAGTGGGTGTGCATTGTACCACCTTTACTCTCTTTCTCTCTCTGACACACACCACACAACTGTAGTTTGCAATTCATGTGACCAATTGAGCTCTCATGTTTTGCTATTTTACTTTCTCTACTGGTAAGTAGGGGAAGTATTGTATTCCACCCAAAAATTTGATGTCGAAATTTCACCAGAAATATATGTTTTGAGGCCCCCTGAATTCAAAAAAAGCATTTTTAGAAAAAGGTCTGTGTGTGTGTCTGTATGTCAGTCTGTGTGTCAGTCTGTTTGTCAGTCTGTGTGTCAGTCTGTGTGTCAGTCTGTATGTCAGTCTGTGGACAGCATAACTCAAAAACGAAAAGTTGGTTAAAAACCAAAGTTGGTATTTAAGTTTAATGTCTTTCAAGGATGCAACACGAAGATTTTGAAGAAAATAGTCCCACCCTAAACTACCCTTTACATGGAAAATGTTTTGAAAATTTTGATTTTCTTGAAAATGGCTCTAACGATTTTGATTAAAATGTCAAATGTTTGAGATATTTTTATGAAAAATAAAATGCATATCTTGAATTTTCTGGTTATAGCCCCTGTAGTCATATTTACTCTGGACAACGTTTGCATAACTGGTAAACCGTTAGAGATAGACCAAATTGTACTATACAAAAAATGTAGATCTTGCTAAAATACACAATTTATGTCTCAATACATTTTCTTGTAGGGTGAACCATTTCGGAGATATTTCTTGTTATGTGTGTGAGTTTTGGAAAACTTAGAACTTTCGTGAAATGGATCATCATTGTTCATTTTTTTACATGTTAAGTGTGCAAAGACAACAGAATCTCAAAGCTTTAAAACATTTGACAATCGCACAAAACCTGCTGTATTCTAACATTCCCTTGCACCTACAAGGAAATAAGCAATAAGATAAGTTGTACAAATGTTTATCTTAAGTAACACGAAGAAGATATAGGAATAAGAGTTTGTAAGAATGGTTAGCACAAGAGTAGAGAAAGTCATGTGAGTGCAACACATCAGATTTTTTTGTTTTAAATCACCAATGTCACAACAACCATTATTTGTCCAGATACTGTTTCTCTCAGTCACAAACAATAAGCAATATAATAAGGGGGTACATATTGGTAAATAATAAGCAGCAACTGATTTCTGCCATTTTTGTGGGAGATGGGGCATGGAAAACTTGGTTTTCTATAAGTACATCTACAATTTGGTAATATTTGCTCTATGTACTTGGAATTGTTATGATTTTAAGAGGCCACATATATAATGGTTAAAATATGTAATCCTTATAATAGCTCATGCATTTTGTAAAATAATTTTGTTAAAATAAAGTATTTAAAATTTGGTATCCAAATTGTTCTCCTCCTTCTCATGTAATTATTTACTTTCCTCATATTAGTATCTTTTTATCACCCAAATTTAAATTGCAATGCCTACCTAGTTACTTTGGTCTTTGGCCACAGTAAATGTGGGAAGTTGTTGCATTTCTGAAATAAATAGCTACATAAGATGTAAATACACTGCTTTTAAAAAGGTATTTACTACATAACAGACCTTGCATGTTTAACAGCTGCATTTTGTGAAGCAATGAGAGAAACTATTAAAATTCACATTAAGATTGTAATATATAGAACTTTGGACTAATTGGAAAAACCTCTCTTGTATCTTATCTAAGGTCAATGAGGACTTCATTCACAAACAAATACATGCACTGAGTTAACCTCTGACCTTGAGAAGTCTGGAAGGAGAAGTAGGTCAGTTAACAGCGACTAGACCATACTATAAATAAACATTTTATATGGAAGACACTGATCAATTATTTCTTAATCATTGGTATTAGATGTTGAACATCTCTTCACACCATACTGGCAACTATGTTGTATTATCCCAAGTCTCTTTCTTTGGTTCGTTTTACTTCCCTCTGCCTGTTTGTTTTCTCTCTTCTGCACCATGCAGAGGGGAGGGGAGTAGAGAAGAGAAGGGGAGGGGATTAGAGGGGAGGAGAGAAGCGGAGGGAGCAGAGGGGAGGAATGGAGAAGACGTTTGTAGCATGAACCATCCACTCCCCTATTTTGATTCTGGTGTTTGATTCTGAAGGTATTTCCAAGGATGAAAGGAGAAAAGGTTTGTAGCATGAACCATCCACTCCCCTATTTTGATTCTGGTGTTTGATTCTGAAGGTATTTCCAAGGATGAAAGGAGAAAAGGTTTGTAGCATGAACCATCCACTCCCCTATTTTGATTCTGGTGTTTGATTCTGAAGGTATTTCCAAGGATGAAAGGAGAAAAGGTTTGTAGCATGAACCATCCACTCCCCTATTTTGATTCTGGTGTTTGATTCTGAAGGTATTTCCAAGGATGAAAGGAGAAAAGGTTTGTAGCATGAACCATCCACTCCCCTATTTTGATTCTGAAGGTAATTCCAAGGATGAAAGGAGAAGAGAGCCCTATGTGAACTTGGCTACTGTTGCATCACACAGTGGGCCAGAAGGCAGTCTAAATGGGACAAACATATTTTTATGGAATGTTTGATCTCAGTAATGGGCACAATTAATATTAACAGCTGTGAAACACATATCAATGCATAAATATAATATAGTTTGTTAATTAGTGATCTTATCCCAAATAAATGCATTTTGTGAATATTGTACCTCACATCGGTGCCTGAATGCTGCTGCTCATCTTCTTTCCCTTGTAAATCAGTTCTTTCACTCAAACACAGCCATGGGTGTCGGCAGACTTTTTTCCGGGGGGGGGGGGGGGGGGCACATGTTGGAAGTTTGCAATCAGATAATATTAAGTCGTTATTTTAGTGTCAAAATTTATAATATTTGTTGCAGATAACCGTATTAATTTGCACTAAATAAAAATTGTTCTTTACATCAAAATTAAAATAATAGTTTAATAGTCAGTAATTGGCTGCACATTAAGTTTACCAACGCGGCCCCCCCTCCCCCCCCTGAGCACAGCAACTTTTATGCTTCTTCACAGAGAGGAGTCTTCAGTTTTTATATGGCTTTGGTAAACTTGAAATTACAGGATCAGGTGACACTAGCAAACTGCTCAGCAGATCACTCATTGTATTATGGCAAGAACTTGTTCCTGGATGAATCTTTTAATATCCATGTTTCATGTCTCTTGCATCTTCTCAGACAGTTAACAAATAGATATCATTGCTGAAATTATGAACTGAAATCTATGAATGAGCACTTTGTGAGTACCAGCATAAGCAGTGAGGTAAAACCAGGGGGTATTTCTTTACAAAAAATCATGCAGTTTTAAGTGCATATATTCCTAAGTCAAATGCACTAAAATGTATCTTCCTTCCAGAAGAAATCACTAAAATGCTTGTCTCATGCATGTATTGGATGTGGACAATCACAGTATTGTGTTAATGATGGTTGCGGATTTTGCCGGTACACAGTTTTTGTATTGTCATCTCCTTCACCATACAGGAAAAGTGGAGTAAAGGAAATCAAAAAGAGTCTTGTGTCAGATAAGTAAGTTTCATCAGACATCACTATTATGACTGCTTAAATTCTTTATAACCTGTACTACCGTCACACCCCAATTTCCTGGACAAAAGAAATAGTTGGAATTGATTCCATACTTTGAATAATCCATCAAAGTGTATGGTCTAGCAACTCTTTTAAATTTATTTCAGCACTAATTTCTATGACACAAATGTCTTTGAGTAACGCACGAGCTAAGTCTCCCATACTTTCTTATATGCTGAGCAAAGTCAGCATTTCTATTTTTGCTCAGAGCCTTAATAGTGAATATTTATACTTGGATAGCTTGACATCCATTATAAGTGCTAATGCTTCATTGCCATTGTATTTATTTATGTTTTCTGAAGAATACCTTTTAAATGAAGGCAATAATTTGGTGGCTTTGGTGCAGTTTCAGTACTTTTGCTCCATCAGCTTTCCCAGACCTGTTTAGACTTAACTGAGCATCAAAAAAAGTTCCTCAGAACTAGTTGATTCTTGGAGATTCTCTGTGTTCTTTTTGGTTTGACACTACTTTCTCTCCCTCTCTCTCTTTTTTTTTTTTTTGGTCTACCATGGAGAGCTGTAGGAATGGGTTTACTTGTATCTGGTTCTTGTAACATAACGTGATGTTGAAATTTTTAAACAATCACTGTACGTCAGTTCAAAATTTTCCTCATTTCTGTAGGATTTGTGCCATTGTGAATTGAAGTTAGTGGAAAATCACTCCATTTTTTTTTCTAATTGCAAAAAACCTCTTTGCTATGGTAGCTGGAAGTATCTATTTTTGAAATTATAAAGTCATAAACAGACATATTGCTCTGGTTATTAAAGTCTGTATCACCCTTAGATGACAGTATGGAGTTAAATGGGGTATCTATATCTGTCGCTATCTAGCGCACACAAGTTGCCATTAGCTTTGTCCTTTGCCACTCTTGCACTGTTGCTTTCAGGTTTGAACACATTATCCTATGCATACCTATCAGGTTATATCCTTTTTAGAATCATTATACATTACTATAGGCCCATATTTTCACAGAAACCTTTTTTTTTCCAGTAAAAGTCTGATATTGGTTTTTTCTATACTTATCACACACTAACTGCTAGAATACGTCTATATTTTTTTCTTAGCTAGAGTAAGCTATAGTGCTGCTACCTGCCTACTTTAAACTCCCTATGTTTACTCAGTTAAGTGTTACAATTTTTTAAATTAAATGTTTTCAGAAAATTTTGTATCTGTGCACTACAGAAGTTACACAATGGGACCAAGTGAGAGCAAATGTTGAGGAGGGTTGGAGACAGTTTTTAAAATAAACCAGAAGCCTGTAACCTCTTTATTTTATCATGGAAGGCAAACAAAGAGTATTCATTTATTCTGTTATTACGTGTGTGATACGGAGGGCAGTATAAGGAGCAGCAGCAACAGTTCGTAAGAAGTCAGATGTGTATACTTGTGGAACCTGTGAGGTGTTATTATGTTTGAGAGGTAGAACTGGAACTTTGCCCACACACGGCTTGTGTGTTTAAAAACACCAACAGTAAGTTTGTTGGCATAAATAAATAATAATTGTTATTATGTTGTTTAACATTTTTCATAAATATTTGTAGTTAAGGAAGGGTAGGCTAGGAAATGATGATATATTGGCAAATTAAGAAGTAAGGAACGCTGAATAATTATGAATGTGTTAGATTATTTTTCAAGTAAAATGAGTGTTAGTAAGGCAGTAAAAGAAACAGCTAAGGGTATCGGGTGTTCAGAAGCAGTAGTGTACAGGATTAAAAAGGAACTAATGAAAGGACCTGCATGCCATCAAAAAGGAAAGCAAAAAGGACAGGGTGAAGAAAAAAAAACCGCTAGGTTAACGCAATAGAATGGAATAGTGCAAAGCGGAGTACGGCGAATTGTTTATTCTTTAGATACTGTTATGTAGGGTGTTGTGTGTTACGTAACTTCCTCATCAGGTTTGTAACATAGAGATTTAACAGGTGTACTTATTGAAAATATGATAGTAATTACTTACATGCGTTAATATAATATATAGAGATTTAACAGGTTTACTTATTGAAACTATGATCATTATTGCTCTGTTTGATGCGTTAATATAATATATAGCGTTTTAACACATTGACTTATTGAAAGTATGATCAGTATTGCTCTGTTTGATGCGTTAGTATAATGTGCAGAGGTTCAACAGATTTACTTATTGAAACTACGGTCATAATTACTTTGTTTAATGCGTTAATACTGATAATGTATTGCTGATGGTACTTAGCGTAATATTGTTTATTGTCACGGGAACAAAATCACATTTGAAGCAGGGTGTAAAACGTCAAAGGGAGAGGAATAAACAATGGCGCATTTGTTTCAGTTTCACTTGTGTCAATCACAAGTCGTAGCTGAGCGACGAATTTCGAGGCACACATATAGTACATGTTGCAACGTTGCGCCCCATTTAGCATGTACTGTCATCTAAGGGTGAGACAGACTATAGGAACCAGGTCTCGACGTGCAAAGCACTGACCTACTGCAATGTGAAGTCAGAGTGCGGCATTGAATAAAAAACGCCCTGCATTCGAAAGTTGCTATAAGACGCAAATGAAACTTTGAGGATATGCTATGTAAGGTACACTTTTTCGTTCAGCGCATAAAAGAACATGAAAGGTCGCGAGGGAAAAAAGTTATATTTATTAGAATATAAAAGGACTATTACGTAATTACTAATATTTGTCACGTTAAAGTGGACATATCCATTATCAAGTCCTATAAAATGTTAAACATCTGTGAACAAATGAAACTCACCATTTGCAGTATTCATTCTTACAGTTGTGTCACTGTTTAAACATTACCGCAGCGCTGTAAACGAGGATATAACACACTGCAACTCTGGGTAATTTCGGCTGAGTAATGGACTTCTTATATAAGCTACACAAGGCCACTCTTCACAGGTGCCAAAAAAGGACCAAAACGTTGATTGATGATTCTCTATGTTTTAACATCTCTACTTTCACCTCCAAGCTTCAAACGCCTAATTTCTACATTTCAGTTTTTGACTTTTGTCCCATTTTGACAGACATCTGTCCCACTGTGCATCGGTTCCACTTCAAAAATAGGTTGCCATGGACGGCCGGCTTAACGCCGCGGCGCGCCGGGGTTACTCCCGTCCCTTCGGGGTTGGAAGAGAGTTCAGGGGGAGAGAAGAGACGGTTCCGCAAATTATTTATCACCCCCCCCCCCCCCTGCAGTCAACTAACACTTGTACATTGATATATATCAGGTGTTTGAAAAAGGTGCCAGATATTGCAACAGGAGTTGGGATTGGTCAACACTAGAATAAATGTTCCTATAGACATATACCCGGAAGCAAATGCCTGTTGAGATATTGGCCATTTTACTGAGTCTTAAGTACTTCTGTCACAAACAGTTAACGGTACAATTGTTAAATAAACATCCATAAATACCAGAGTTATGATTTCTGCCATTTTGTTCTCTGGTAACATCTGCACGTTATGTCGATATTACTACAGAAGATACTCCGTTTGGTATCCATGTATTCTTACACATGCTTCAACTCCTCTTCTCAAAGAAACCAGAACTCTTCTTTCGTACCTGGCTGTTCTCGGATGTGGGCGCAAGCACTGGTCACAATGCACGTTGTCGATTTTTATTAACGTCTTCAAACGTAGATTCATATCAGATGGTGAATGAATGAAATGGGTGAAATGATGTTCACATGAGCCCGAGGTACATAGAGCTATAATTTACTGAATATTCATTTTCTCAGGATAAGGGAAAACCTCGGTATAAATAAATTGAGAAAAATAGAAAAAAAAAAAAAAAAAAGGAAAAAATAAACCTTTTTGCGGATAACTCACCCTAAGCGAGATTCGAACTTGCGACACACACACACATACACACACACAGTTTTTTTTTTTTTTTTTTTTTTTTTTTTTTTTTTTTTTTTTTTTTTTTTTTTAAATTAACGTCCTCCAACATTGTGTCATATCGGACGAATGAATGAAATGAAATGGGTGAAATGATGCTCAAATGAGCCCGAGATCCATGGAGCTTTAAGTTACCTGGCATTCGTCTTCTCAGGGTAGAGAAAACCTCGGAAAAAACCTTACCAGGATAACTTACCCTAAGCGAGATTCGAACTCGCGACCTCTTGAACGTGAGGCAGACACATTATTACGCTATCGAGGTGGACACACACACACACGCAGGCACGCACGCACACGCACGCACACGCATTGTCGATGTGTTTGGCATACATCAATGTCTTTAAATGTCCCCAATAACCAAAAACCCGATATATAGACAGACAGGCAGACAGGCAGACAGACGGACAGACCGACAGACAGACCGACAGACAGACAGACAGACAGACTGACAGACAGACCGACAGACAGACAGACAGACTGACAGACAGACCGACAGACAGGCAGACCGACAGACCGACAGACAGACCGACAGACAGTTCATAGGAACATTTATTCTATGTTTGCCCAATCCCAACTCCCGTTGCTAACAACTTCTCCATTGCAGTATTGGTTAACAATGCTGTGAACCAAATTAAGGTAATGGCTAATGTGTCACTGTAACATACATACACTGCCCAATCTTTAACAGTGGTTCAATAGTATTTAGCCTTCTACTGACTATGACTGTTATGATCATGAATTTATTTAACCCTTTGTTAGTCGCGTACCTATGTATCTGTTAGATACACTTCCCCAAACCATGGTGGAATAGGTACCATCATTCCATCATGTCTCTGTGTTATCGAAGGTGGCAATAGAACTTTCATGTCCTTCAGGCAATCGTGCTTTAAACTATGTATATCATAGAAGGCCGTGAGTTGCACTTTCAGCTTATTGTGTTCTTCAACTGTTGAAGTAAAAGGTTAAATACATGACACCTTCTGTTGCTATGTACTAAAGTTTGTGCTGTCGGTGCAGTGATGCCAACTTAGCCTTTTTATGGCTAGATCTGGCCTTTTTGACAACCTATCTAGCTATAAATTTTCCAAAAAGCTACAAGTAGCTTTCCTGGCCTTTTCTAGCCTTTTTCATTTTTTACTCATCTACCGGTACCTTTAAAATAATACATAATTTAACCTCACTACTGCAGCTATTGCACGTAATGATACAATCCTTTTGGTGAATTCCCAAATCTTTTGAACCTGGGAGTGTGGATTCCATCAAGTTGTTAGATTCTTTGGCACGTTTTAGAAAAAGGTCTGTGTATGTATTTCGAGCCTGTGGACAACATAACTCAAAAACGAACAGTTGGTTAAAAACCAAAGTTGGTATTTAAGTTAAATGTCTTTTAAGGATGCGACACGAAGATTTTGAAGAAAATTGTTCCACCCTAAACTACACTTTACATGGAACATTTCGATTTTCTTGAAAATGGCTCTAATGATTTTGACGTCGGTCTGGGTGGCTCAGTTGGTTAGATCCCAAGGTCGTGGGTTCAAATCCGGCCCAGACCGATGGTTTTTAAGTGTGCTTAAAAACGACAGCTCCATGTCAGTAGATTTACTGGCATGTAAAAGAACTCCTGAGGGACAAAATTCCGGTACACCGACGACGCTGATGTGATCCTAGCAATTGACAGCGTTGTTAAACACCAAAATAAAAAAAGAATGAACTGGTAAACCGTTAGAGACAGAGCAAATCTTACTATGAAAAACTGTAGATCTTTCTAAAATACACAATTTATGTCTGAATAATTTTTTATACTGTACCATTTCGGAGATATGCCTTGTTATTTATATTTCTGTCAAATGGAACATCGTTATTCAATTTGTTATATTAACCCTGCTTTAAAAGATTTGACAATCGCTCAAAACCTACTGTATTCTAATATTCTCCTTCCACCAACAAAGAAATGAGCAATAAGATAATTTGTACAAATGTTTATCTCAACTAACACAAAGAAGATATAGGAATAAGAGTTTGTAAGAATGGTTAGTACAAGAGTAGAGAAAGTAATGTGACCTCAATACATCGGATTTTTCATGCAAAGTTCCAGACGAAATATTGAAGTTGCATACATGCAAGAGCCTATGGGAAATCCTAGCTGCAGCATTAGAAATGAGGCAGAGGGGGATGACGAAGACCACGTTTATTTTTGCTAGGTGATCCATGCGTATTTTTTCAATAATGTAGTTTTCTAATGTTTATATAGGTATTAAAATATAATCTAGCCTTTTCTAGCCTTTTTGGCAAGCCAGTTTAGCTTGTTTTATTGAATTATAGCTGGCAACACTATGTCGGTGCTGGATGCGTTTCAGGCATTTAGTACCTACTTCAAATTACTGTTTGAGCTGGTTAGCACAAATGTAAAATACAAAAGTGAATCGAATTATTGTTAATGAATTCAGTTTAATTACATTACAAATATAATTGCAATATATGTTATAGCATTAATAAACTTAAATGCAATGTAATTCCAGAAAGGTGGGCTTTTTTGTTTCGTGTAGTAAACATTTTTCTACATTACGATTTACATGTAACTTGCGCGTAAAATACGCACAGATATTTAATAGTGTAGCGCTGGCTCTAGCAGAGAAATTTATTGTGGACCGTCGGCAACGCAACTGTACGAGATGTTTCTGTCCAACAGAAGATACGCTGTTTCTTATTTAGCGCACGGAATTTGTCATTGCCTGGATTATTTTAGCTTTGAGCTCAAGTTGCAACTAACATTAGTACTTTGCGAGGATATTCTTGATGTACTGGTTTCATGAGAAGTAAATTGGTTGTGAGCAGGCGCGGCTCCTCAGGGTAGGCAGGGTAGGCATTACCTACCCTATCGTAATACATCAACAAATAATGTTTAACTATGATTCTGCATTTTATCATTTGAACCGTCATTTTCCCCTAAATTGCAGTTCAAGAAAAGTTTTCTCGGTTATAATGACCAGCGCATGGTCAAATCCTTTAATCTCAATTCCGATTCATCAAAACTGCGCTGCGTATTTGAAACGCGCGGCAGAAATGATACGCATGGAACCTGGGTAGTGGTGAGCAAGCTAGCTTAACCTCTGCCTGCCCGGCCCCATTTCCTCAGTACGAGGCCCTTGAACAGGGATAAGGAAACATTCGGTCTGTATATGCACTCCGAGCATCCGTAGACGCGTCTGCCAGCAGTCCGAACACTTGCCTGCCCAAATCCGAGTTTATGCGACATTTTCCGAACAGCCATACTCCACGAACGAAGATCTCAGAGATCTGAATCTGTCGTTATCTCTGTGTAATACCAGTATGACCGACTTAATTAGTGAACTATTACAAATTTCGCTTTCGCGGCGCACTGACAATGAAAAGAGGAGTGTTTTAGCTATTTAACACAAAGCTGCAGTCAGACAATTTTTCAATTTCTTAATCTAGTTTAGTCATGGGCGTCGCGAAACGGGCGCAAGGGGGGGCCACGGCCCCCCCTTGGAAGTTGGTGAACTTAATGTGCAGTCAGTTACTGACTTTTAAACTATTATTTTAATTTTGATGTAAAGAACAATTTTTGTTTAGCACAAATTAATACGGTTATCTGCAACAAATACTATAAATTTTGACAGTAAAATAATGATTTAATATTATATGATTGCAAATTTCCAACATGTGCCCCCTCCCCTGGAAAAAAGTCTGCCGACACTCGTGATTTTAGTTTTGGCGGTAATTCGTCCGCAAGTCACACTCATTCACTCTGCTCTTATTAAACAACCAAACAACATATTTGCATTATCCGCAATGACTTCGCCCCCTATATTTCGGATAAACGGGGTTTATTATTATTATTATTATTATTATTATTATTATTATTATTATTATTATTATTATTATTATTATTATTATTATTATTATTATTATTATTATTATTATTATTATTATTATTATTATTATTATTATTATTATTATTATGATTATTATGATTATTATGATTATTATTATTATTATTATTATTATTATTATTATTATTATTATTATTATTATTATTATTATTATTATTGTTATTATTATTATTATTATTATTATTATTATTATTATTATTATTATTATTATTATTATTATTATTATTATTATTATTATTATTATTATTATTATTATTATTATTATTATTATTATTATTATTATTATTATTATTATTATTATTGTTGTTGTTGTTGTTACTGTTACACTTTGCCTACCCTAAAATTTTGACTGCGAGCCGCCACTGGTTGTGAGACTTGGTTGATCACAAAACGTGCTAATGTGATTGGGCGGAGGTGATTCTTCTTTGTTTACAGTTTGAAAATCGTGACTATTTCTCACCTGGGAATATAGCATAGGTGGTTGTAAAATAGGCTTATAAGCTCATTGTTGTGAGATTGTTTCGGTGCGTGTATAATACGCTGCTTGTATGAATATATTGGAGTAGGTGCAATTTAGAAGCACAGAACCTTTGAGTTGGAGTGAAGAATATTAAATATCTATTAAATATCCAGTTCAGAAATGGGTTCAATCGCCGTTTACATCCGCTTGGCTTACATAGATTTTGCATAGATGAGGAACTCGAAAACAATAAAACGTTTATTAAACTAAAAACAATCAACAATGCGGTGGCGAAGCTAGTCATAACTGACTGGGGAGTAAGAGGCTTATCTTGGTTTTTTTTTTTTTTTTTTTTTTTTTTTTTTTTTTTTTTTTTTTTTTTTTTTTTTTTTAAGATAACTCCTTACAACATTCTTTTCTGACAGCAAATTCAGTACTGAAACGATCCCTGAAGCTCTAATTCTGGAGAGTCCATTCAGTAGTGATTTGTCTGTTGCAAATGTGCTTAAATTCCACAGTTGAGATTTCTTTGCTAATCTGTTCATTCATTATCTGAGTTATGCTTTCTTTCTTTACCTGATTACCCTCCCCTTATGTAAGACTAGGACTTACCCCTAGGACTTACCAGCCAGTGCCAGGGTCAGACACCTGTCGGGGTGCACAGGAGCCTATATCTGAACAGAGTGAAGACTTGGAAGCGGATGGGCAGCCAAGCACTGGTATGATAGTGAGGAAGAGAATGATATGAAATGCAGGCGAAATCGATGGTTGGGAAGGTGATAATGAAGCAATTGGTGGAATAGGTAGCGGGAGAAACCGGAGAACCCGGAGAAAACCCGCCCTGACGTCGTTCGTCTACCATGAATACCTTATGCGTGTCCCTGGGATCGAACCCGGGTCGTCTAGCTGGTAGGTGAACGCTCTAATCGCTGGCCACGGTGCCGCCATTATCTAAGTCAGGGGTATCTAACCAGCGCTCCCAAGCTGTGAAATGAGCGGGTGCTTATTTCAGTCGCAGCTGTGCTCGAACGACAGTCAGTCAGTCAGTCTGAGTGGTGTGCCTACCAGGTTTGTTGACAAATATACTGTGGCGGTTAGTATAGACAGAGAACGGCGTTTTCAACGTGAGTGGACTGATCAATACTTCTTTATCTTAAATGACGGAAAGGCACGTTGTTTAATATGTAGAGCAGAAATTGGATATATAAGTCATTACAATATTAAAATATATTTTAATTCTCAACATGCTGCAATTTATGATCCGGACAAATTATCAGATGTTGCTCGTGAAAAGGCTATAGAGGAATTTCAGTCAAGAGTGAATTTCGAAAATATTCTATCATCGTCATCATCATCATCATCATCATCACCATCATCACCACCACCATCATCATCACCATCATCACCGTCATCACCATCACCATCACCGTCACCGTCACCGTCACCGTCACCGCCACCGCCACCGCCACCGCCACCGCCACCGCCACCGCATCATTTTCCTTGTTTGCAAAGTGTATTCAATGTTGGCTGTACGCATGTGATACCAAACTACAAAACATTATTAGAGGATCTCCCCAATGAATTCAAGAACAGATTTGGAGAAGTTGAGTCTATGAATCCCGAATGGAGACTTTTCAACAACCCTTTAAGTGTCCATCCTCGTGATTTCTCGCATGATTTGCAATTAGAATTAATTGACTTGCAAAACAACACACCATTGCGCAATTCAGGAAATTTAGGTGTCAAATTGTGTATTTCATTACCTGAAACTACATTTCCCAATCTTCGGCAATCTGCAAGTCGTTTGTTAGCAATGTTTGCGTCGACATACATTTGTGAACAGTTTTTTTTTTTCTAAATTGAATAACAATAAAACGCCCAGGCGTACTAATATTACTGACAAGACATTTAGTGTCAGTGTTACGCCTATGTTCTTCGGAGATGGAACCTGGAATTGACAAACTTGGGGGCAGGAAATATTGCCAAGCAACCAAAAGACAATAAACAACGAACAATAAAAAAGGACCAGTGACTAATTTAACAGTGCATTTCCATTTGTAAGCATGGTACCAGTCACCACTGCTTGTTGTTGTTTGGTACCAGTTCATTTCTACTCTTCTAGCTGCGTATACAACAGAAGTGAGACCGGTAGCAAGAGTCCACGGGTCCCAAGTTCACAGTTTGGGAGCGCTGTTCAATATCCCTGGCCTACATCAACATCCGCTTTTCGGTTGTTATGGGCAGGCTGTCTGAACTAAAGTCGGACAGAAATAGTGATGGAGTTAATTTTTAGTCTAATTTATATTATTGTTACTTAATTTTCTTTAAAATTAGTTTTATATGTGATATTTATGTGGAGTGAGAGGAAAATATTTCCTAACCTTAGAATAACCTACTTATATCATAAATTAAACTGTCTTTTTGTAATCATTATTAAAGGTGTGTCATTCTGAATTAAAGCCACAATTCTAATACCTGGATTGTACTACCTTTCTGTGTTACTTATGAGTTACGTTTGTGGCGGTTTTTTATACGAGATTGTGGGTTGGCAATGTGAGTCTTATCTCTGGGTCGTTGGTGGGTTTGCGGATGAAGATGGTAAGGGCTTATATATTTTCAATCGATATTCATGTTTCCGCCGAAATTAACCTTATTTCAATGGAGTAGCAACATTATCGTTTCACTCTTCACAAATATGACCGTGATAAATTGCGGTTTAACGTTGTCCAATATCTTTCTTTGTAATTCTTGCGTACGTCAAACCCAATATAGCGTCTCTCGATTTCTTAACTCTCGCATTACCAACAGGATAGGTACTTTATGCCCACCTTCTGTAATTTTTCAAAATTTCTCTTTTTGGGTTTTTATTAAAGGCATACAGTTCATAGTTATTGTCAACCACTGTTTCTACTACTGAATTGCGTATTTGCTTCAAATTCTCCATTGTTGATCTTTTTGAGAAACAATGAAATGTCAAGTGGTCATAAAATATTGCCCCGTCGGTATAATGAGATTCATGTAGAAAAAGTAGAAAGGAATATTTAAACAATGTTGAATATTACATTTTTGAACATGACAAGGTATAACACCCAATTTTAAAGTAAATTTGTTTTAAAAATTGCTGAGATATCTTGTTACTAGTGGTGGTCACGTCCGTTGGTAGTATAAGCTCTGTAATAAAGGCTGGCATAATATCTAATGCGATTCATGTAAAAAGTAATAGTTAAATAGTTATAAACATTACTTACCTTTATAAATATGTTGTTAGCTAATGCTGGATTTCTGACAATGAAGTCATTAATCCTCTTGCTCTCCAATATTTTTCACTGATGATATTGAAGAGAGCAATAGCAGTAATAGTAACCGCTTTTTTAGAGAGCACCATATTTTTATGTTTTGGCGGTCACATCGCTCTCTCACAACCCCCAGAATGTCTGGAGGACCACACCTGTCGTTGGTTTACGGGTCTCACCGACCTGACCGAGAGAATTATCAAAATAAATTCACCGACCATATCCTCTGATTACCAATCAGAGGACGTATTACATGCCATGACAGGTCAGCATGTTGGGATTAAGATTTTATAGAGAAATTAGAGAAATGGAGAGGTTGGGAAAATAAAGACTCCCTAGCCCTCAGGAACCCTAATAGCATTGGGGTCGGAAGAGAACAAGAGATGACCAAGGTAAGGTGAGATAGAAAAGTTACAGTGAGGAGCAAAACACCAGTAAGTGGAAGTAATGTTCTGCTCAGCTTGGGTACCTTGTGGTCGCTATTCACATATCCCCTAGACGGAGACCCCTGAGTCAACCTTTATAAATATGAGAAGATGTAATACACATTTTTAAAATAAATTTGCTTCAAAAATCCCTCAGACATTTTGTAACTAGTAGTGGTCATTAAGTACATTATCTAAGTTATGGTATAAAGCTTGGTAATGCTAGGGTTAAACTTTCTCAGATTTTCTCATAAAATATGAATCAACTTTTTATATGCAATCGCGCGTAGTAAATTCTCTTGCGCAATGCTTCACGGCAATGCAATCCTCGGTTACTGGTTGCCAATATGTAGTCCGTTATGCGTAATCGCTTAAATACACGCCTATATTGCACGACGTTTTATTAGTAGCAGTGTATAAGGTGTGGTGTTTACTCTTCCTAATTACACGGCCAACAATCGTTGTTTTTCTTTCGTTATCGATCATAACTTTCTCTTGCAAAATAGATACAATATTAACGTAGCAAGGAATTTACACGACGACGACAACGACGACTTGTTGGCAGGCTGAGAACAGCCCGAGGTGTGTCAATCGCGTACCTGCCCTTTTAGGGCTTAACCACTTTATGACGGGATGTGGGGTTTTTCAGGGCGACGGTTGAAGTTTGGGTTGTAGGGGGTAAGGAAGTAGCAATTTTATGCTCCTCTGCGGCTGTTTTCCAGTGTACAACTTCCGTTGGTGTGAGGGTCCAAATCTGGAGGATTAGAATTTAGAAATTTTGAATTCCAGGCTTTTATTGGAAGGACTGTATGGGAGCTCAGCTTATGCTGTTGTTGGATTTGGCATGTGAAACTAGCCTTGATTTTCTCATCAATTCACTCGGAACACAATTCCTGCTAAGTGTTTAATGTTGTGATAAATATAATACTGAATAATATATTTGACACTACTTACTCCTTTATATTGTTTCATTATTTCACAGCGACACGAAGAGATTGTTTTCATTTAAGTAAGTAAAATGATAGATTATATGTGTCTGGGATAAGTTATTCGCACAATCACGATCTAGATCACTGTTCAAGGTTGTTAATTATATGCCTCGTTATTTCGGAAGTTGTTCAATATTCCTTGAGTTTAAAATGAACACTATGTACATCATTAGCACCTGTATGTAAACAACCTACTCCCTGCTCCTCTCGTTACAACAAAGACAACGCTCGACCCCATTCACCTAACTCTGCAATTCCACATGCGAAGGAAAGGGGATATAGCATGGTTACTGTTTACTTTACCCTTACCCGCAATTTCTGAGCGTAGATGTACATGTGCAGCGTCATATGTAGCAGGCCTGGGCAACTCGCGGTTATCTTGAGAGACCCTACTTTTTTTTTAGCTATTAAACATATAGTAATCAGTGCAAAGCCGTTAGTAATCTGTGCTCAGTGAGTACCAGCAGTGGCGGTTCGTGCCTTACAAAATAGGTGAAGAAATTCACTTAAGCATGCTGAAAATACAATGCAAAGCCGGTGTACCACGGTCCAACATTTTTTACCAAACTTTTTGTATCCAATGGAACTGTACACAAAAGAAACTGTCACACTATGATTCATTTTGGTCCAATACATATGACAGATCGCATAGTAAGCGAGAGAAATAAACATGGCGGATGCAAATATATACAGCTTTGTTTTAAAATCAAATGTAAACGGTGAGCCAAACAATGTACAAAAACTGCCGAAGGAGGATTGTTCTTGATTCTTTTTTGAAGTCCATTCAAATGTCCTGACATAACACTTGCTCCATCGTAACATTGTGCAACTAATTTACTTACAAAATTAAATTATTTAACAACACCATGCAGCAAAAGGAACAATGTTTCTGCGGACCTGTCAACACTCACATCATGAAATCCGAAAAATCGTCCAACCAATGTGCTCTCTGTATTCACGTATCTTACGATGATAGAGCACTGAGACTGTTGACAAATATCTGTAGTGTCGTCAACTTCAACAGGAAAAATCTGAGACGTTAATTTCAGGTCTGTAACTATTCCGAAATACATCCAATCACCTCATTTTGTATAGATTTAGAATCACCGCTGAATATACTTTTAATTTTATTATAGTGGTTTTGGATTTCTAATGGACTTTCAGTACACAAGCTCCTTGAAATTTCCCCGACTTAGCGAAAGCGCACTCTCAACATGACCTCAGAATGCAAGCTCTTGTTTACCTAAATACAATGTTGGTTTAGTGATCAACTGCAGGAAAAGCCTATCTAATGTCACGTTTCCTTGAAACGCACATGAAAAAGTCTGCTGTTTTCTTGAAGAGCGTCAGTTATTGTGTTTCTGTTTTTTTTTTTTTGTTTTTTGTTTTTTTTTTTTCAAAAGCGTTTAGTTGTAATTTACATTTTAAATGTCCGGCCGAATCATTGATTTTGTGAAGGGAACGGGTTATATTAATGAAATCCGTGAATCTCTCTTTGTCCCACACGTTACTTTTGTTGCTAAAAAGTAAACAAGGCCAGCAGAATAGCGATTGCAAACTACGGCTACTGCATAACCAAAAAGAGTTATCGAGCCAAGAGCTTTTGAATTTAATGTTATAAGTCTTCCCTATTTTCTTATCCTCTCTTTTAAGGGCTATATCAATGCTATCAGTGGGCCGCCAAAAGTTTAAAACATCCTTCTTGTCTTCATCTTTCCACCTGGAAAATGGGGTTTCTAGCAAATTGCAAACTATATCGTTCACTAGGTTCATAACAAAACACTTATATTCCGTAATTTACATATTAAAAGCACTGGAGTCTAGCAAACACGTAAATTATACCTACCGTTCACAGTTATGTAAAACACCACGTTTTAAGTTTACCACCAGCTCTTCCTCGAGGTAAACGAATACTATCTTCTAAGCGCGCGAAAACAGAAACCATCCCCTCTACCGTGTTCTGTGCCTCTACCCAAGTGAAAATATTTCTTGCTTGCGTGAAACATGTGCATGCCCGTGTTATTTCCCCGTAGTTCATCGTTTCATGACGTCATGTTGCCATGGCAACCAAGCTGTTTAGTGCAGCAGTTTCTTCTGTAATTCTGACTGATGCACTTGTCCTTGGAACCGATCTTAGGGTGCCCTCCCACCAATTTTCCCTGCCGGCTGCCAGTTCCAAACAAAAGAAGGGTTGGTCACTGACCCTGCTACGGCTCCTAGCAGTTGAAATTTGTGACTAAACTGTTAGAATGGCAGTAATAATGCCAACATTAACGAAAATAGAATACTGCTATTTTCAGGTGAAAACCTCTTCACCTGCTTCACTTGAATAACCGCCACTGAGTACCAGTTGCCCAGCCCTGATATAGTGTTGGTTACAATGAGGAATTTTCACTAACATAACTCATTTCTTAAAAGCTTTATTTTAATAATACAGTTTTATACGTCAACGCAACCTGCAGTTGTTATTTAAGGCATGGATTAGTAACTCTTCCTGCAAAGAGTGGTATTCCATGTGGTCGATGTATGATAAAGACAAGGAAAGGATGATCAGCCTTAAACTCCATTTCTTCTACATCAGGCATACGGACCTTGCCCCTCCGGTTGCCAACTGCACCTGTAAGCAACATGCACATTCAAAATGTCAGTATATGGCATGCCAGTTTCATAGTCACACTATTTGAGTTTTAGAGGAAGCATATTGTTGTTATCTCTCCACAATAAAACGATGAATATTACCATTGCTGTGTGAAGAGATAGAAAGAGACAGTGAGGTAGAGAGGCGATGGAGGGGGGGGGGGATGGGGAGAGAAATAATTGTTATGCCATTCCTAGGGCTCGTCATGAGTTCTAGGTGAACTACCTGCATGACCCTTTTAACAGCTTGACTTCCGTGCCACTGGTAGGTACCTGAGTGGAAAACAGGTTCTCTGCTAATTAGCTGGGCACGCTGATTCAGTACACCGCCTACTATTGTTTGAGTCACACGTGCCAAGGGATATCAGGTACCATGGAAGTGATTTGCGGTGAAGAAAAGCAAACTGCTTTGTGTGATAGATAATCATAAATGTTATTTCCAAAAGAAGCTGAAAAATGAAATACAACGGTGGGCTTGCGTTAATAAGACATGTAAATCCTACATTAAATTGTCACCTACGATGAACATAATTGAACGAGTAATTATGCACAATTACAACAAAAAATAAATAAATAAACACAAAATAAAAACATTAAAAATTTGCCGAGAACGTTTTAAACAGCCAGAAGATATCTAATTCTTTGAAACGACGAGCAACTGAGGATTTGTACCTTAGACCAATGAAACTTATACATAAGGAGCCGAGGACTGGTTATATGAGTGAATTAACATCTTTGGATGTAAACTTGGTTAGAAATAACATTTTTGCAGAGAGACTTCGCCAATATCCTAAGCAAATCAAGACTATCGACCATACTCAAACAGCAGTCGAAGAGATGCAAATAATATCAAACATAGGTGAGACATTTTGTCATTTAATGACACTGAGAGGAAAATGTTGGGATTTTCAACTGAAATAAATATCAAACAAATTTGTGCTGACTCGCAAATTTATGGAGATGGAACATTTAAATGCTGTCCACCACATTTCTACTAGCTGTTCACTCTGTATGCAGTTATAAATTATTTAACAGTACCATTGGTGTTTTGCTTATTGCCAGATAAAAGTAAGGAAACCTACAAGAAAATGTTGCAAAACATAATTATCAAATGTGTGTCTTTTGGGCTAAGCTTCAAGCCGAAGGCAGTATTCGTAGACTTCGGAATTCCTATTCATAATGCTGTGCAAGAGATGTTGCCTGAATCTAAAATTCGTAGTTGCCGCTTTCATCTTGGTCAGAGCTGGTGGCGAAAAATACGAGTAATGGGTCTCACTAGAAAATGCAAAGAAGACAAGGTCAGCACGTTCTTGATTCTTTTTTTTTTTTTCGTTCTACCATTTTTAAGTCCAGAAGAAGTCAATGAGTGCTTCGTTGAGGATCTTATGGCAATATTACCACTAGAAGAAAATGTTCAGTGTTTTACTATCTACTAGAAACCTTTCGTCAGCGAAGGAAGTCTTTTTCCGCCCAAGATTTGACGCCTCTATCAGTAGAATAACAAACGGATGTGAAGTGTTTCATTCTAAACTTAAGACGATGTTTTCCACAGTATATCCAAATATAGTTATATTTACTGATGTTATGAAGGGCATCTAGTCTGCACACACACACACACACACTTATTATACTTTAGATTTTATGAACTCCATCCTCGTTTTTTGACCAGTTTGGTATAGCAGCATCTGCTCACTCAGGAAGCTTTCCTAATATGTATGATCAACGGATCATTAAAGGAACAAAGGAGCCATTATAAAGTAAAGCTTCCTTTATACCTTCCTTCTTATACCAAAATGGTCAAAAAATGAGGATGGAGTTCGTAAAATCAGTGTCGCTCAAGTTTCTCCCAAAAATGTAAATAGCAATGCTGAGATGACCAAAAAAAAAAAAAAAAAAAAAAAAAAAACTGTTGCTAAAATATCTGGGGGACACGGTTTAAATCTGATTGAAACTTTATAAACTTTGCAGTATTGAGCATTAAAAGGAAAAGAATAAAAGTAAATAAATAGGGTAACGCTAATAGGCTGCAAAGAAGACGATCAGGGTTATTGATAAACTTCCAGGTAGCCCATACCCATCTCAGACTTACCCCTCAGGTAGCCCAGCATGAATACATGAAAAATTTACAACCTTATATTTGTTCCACTTTAGAAATAAGCAATCCAATTATGGATAGAACATTCTCAAATGTTTGTTTAAAGTGTGTATTTTAGAAGGGATAGTGAACTGTTCGACATTGTGATTTTGCTGTGTGTGTATATAAATTATACCTCCTGTTATTACATACCTATTTATTGTTTTGCGGTTCTTATCAGGTATGATAACATTGTGGATACAACATTTTCAAAACCACAGACCCCGTATTCACTGTGAGAATATCAGAAAATAGTCTGTGATTTCTATTTGTATAGTTTACAATAAATGAAGAACATTTGTTAAATATACGGTCGAAATTTAGAAGTGATATATTCATATTATACGTTATATTTTATGGTTTAATTACAGGAAGTAATTATCACTTTATATTTTTTATCTTTTATTTTTGAAAATTGTCAGGTTCTCGTGGCCCAAAAGAAACAACCCTTTGGACAGGAACTTCTTAGGTGTGTATAAATAATGTTTGTTTAGTTTCTTCAGTTATCAAACTTAAGAAGTTGTGTAAAGTAAGAAGATAATATATATTGTGACGCTGGGTGCGGCACGAAGCAAAGGACTGTCGGGGCTGAGCTACATCACACCACATGCCGCGCCAGCGATTGGGCTAAGGCGTTCAAGGTCAGGCTGCCTCGCGTGTCTGTTTGTGTGTGCGTGACTAACAACAATGGAAGCGGCCACACAAAAGGGGCTTTCTCGAGAACTCACTGTATGAGAGATCGAAAAAGTCAAGAAAGGCACTAAAAGAACTGAGTAAGGTTATGAAAGTAAAAGAGAGCTGTTATAGCACGAAATACTGTAGACTGTTTTAAGAACAAGAAGAAAACTGTACCTGTGATAAAATTTTAGAAGACAATAAAGTGATAGAAAAGTAACCGGAAGGAAATTGTCATTTGTTACACTGGTGTCAGAAAGTGAGATTCGTCGAATTGTCGTTTTTTCATAATATTCCTTGTTTAAGAAGTTGAGAACATACCAGTGGCTGCAGCAGCTGTTACTCCGTATTCACCCACAGCAATTGTAGCTTTCTGTAGAAATTCTGTTACTTGTATGTGTTCGCTACTGATGCCACTAAAATTGGCTGCATCTTCAAATAGATCTACAGCACCCATCTGTAACCAGAATTTGAATGCATGGTTAATTTAATAACTATCCTTAGGTATCTTGGATTTGGTTTTTGTTGTAAGCTAGCCAGACAAATATACAGGTCTGTAAAATTATCTGTCGTCAATTTAGTATCAAAATCTGTTCTGTATTTGCAGTTTTGGGGTACTGAAGGCTGAATTCATTTTCTATCAATCATCTACAATTTTCCCACAATTTTTATTGATTTTATAAATATGAAAACAGTGTTATTGCATTTATGAAAAAAGGGTCATCGATACATCCGTAATGGCATGTATTAAAGGTATATTTTACATGCATTTTACTAACAACTACCATTTAGTTGAACACTGCATACTGACATTGTGAGTTGTGCAAGTTGCTTTTCTTCCTATTGACGCAAAATGTTCCTCTCTGTCGAAGACGTCGCCTTTAAGACCTATAAGATCTCGTGTTTGGTGTCCGGACTAGCTCTAGCAAGAGGTCCTAATCTGCAGGGTGTGCGTGGGTTATGGTAGAAATGGAACCAAACGAAGAATTATCCAACATATCACTTTATTTGTAAATTTCCAGATTTGTAGAGAACTGCCGATGATATTTAAATAGAATGTAACTTTTTAACTTCAACTACAACGTTATAACACTTTAACTTTGTCACCCTTTAGCAACAGCCGAATTATGTCTACGCGCTAGCTTACGTACAACTCCCAAGTTGCACGTGCGTTATCTCGACTCGATTCAAGACGAGTGTCTTGCGTTGCATTTGTTTTTACGTGAGCAACACGAAGGAAGCGATTTCCATTGGCTAACTTTAGAGCACGTCATGGTAAGATAAGAATCAGCCCGCTGAATCACTATGGCTTAGTACAAACAACAATTGTAACCTTATCACTCATTTAAATCTGCCTAGGCTTCCATTCTTGAGACTTTAACATATTCAGCTTTATTACGTTTTCCCCTTAACTATTGACTAGAATCTCCTTTTGTTTCTTTCCATTATCAAATATATATTGACATTATAATTTCGGTTTCACTATATGAAACATACAGCAGTTGCCTCCCATGGTGCATCCTGTTTACCAACCAGGGTATTATCTTAATGTTTTGGTAAAAAGTCTTCCAGCTTTCCAGTTAATTCATTAAATACTTTAGGATACAAGCTCAATGAGAGTTCAGAAAATTATATTTTAATTTGTTCATCATTCGAAAGCTTTGAACTTCACCTGCCACATTTTCAATCACCTTTACATTTTACGGGGCCTTCTTTTGTCCTGAGTTTAGTAAAGTTTAAGGCATTCTGTCTCTCTTTGAATGTCAGTCATCTTTATTTTAATCAATCTTCTTGAGCCAGGAACAACAAAAATGTCCCATTTGGTTGCTTGATACTGGCATAATCACACTACATACTACGTCTTCTAGATGCTCATTTATGAATTGAACTCTTAGTTATGGATAGTGCAAAATCAACATTGTGTCAGTATTATAAAAGTAAAGTACAACTTTTCAAACATTGTCATTCTAAAAATATATTTTAGGGACTATAAGCTTCACTTATCTTACTATCTGCTGCAAATTCTTGAAGTTAAAGGCAAACTACGTTTTTTGATATATTTATCCCAACACTGTGCAAACATAACAAATATTTTTGATACTATAAACTTCACCTATCTTAGTATTTGCTGCAAGTTCTTGAAATTTGATGAAAACTGCAGTTTCATGATATATTTATACGTTGAATTATCAACACGATGAAATTGTCCAATTATCAACATTATATTTATCACATAATTGGGTTATCAACATTATCAAATTATCATTATGAAATTATCAAATTATCAACATTATCGATTATGTGATAAATATATACGAAACTGCAGTTCACATTTAAATTCAAGAACTTGCAGCAAATTCCAAGATAAGTGAAGCTTAAAGTCTCTAAAATTGTTGTTATATTTGTAGATTTGTATTGCTTCACCGTTAACAGCTTCAGTTTTTCATGGAATTGTGTCTTTGTTGATTCATTTGTGGCTTTGGCATACAAAAACATACAAAGAGATCTAAACTGTTGGAAGAATCTTAACTACAGGCCTCTTTAATGCACGTCACTTAATATTCCAACACAATAACTTAATTAAAATCATTAACTTTATAATCTTATGCATCCCCTCCCTTTTGTTCCTGCTTATGAAGTGGTCTTCCTTTGAGGAAACCCCTTACCACATCCTGCTGATATTGTAAATGTTGAAGTTTCTTGTTATTAATTGTTAAAACAATACCTTTACTAGATGAAAAGTAGAATAAGTTTGAGATGATACTTACAGATTTTAATAATGGTATCAGTTCAGTTTCTGTTTCCAGGTTAAATTTTGGAATAGAGACATTGACATCTCTATAACTTTGGTGAGAAAAGATGCTGGTCCATTGCTCCGATGTTAACTGTCTGAGGGAAGACAGACCATGCCTTTCGGTTGGAAGAACGAGCAACATTGTGAAGTCGTTAACATTCTGTTGAAGAGACATTAACATGATTATATACTTTTATCATTTAAGAGCTTTTTATGTTAATGTTTTATATTAAGTTAAGGACACTTACTTCGTGAAGCTAACAGCCCTTTTGTACATACAGACAATAAAGAAACAAATAAGACATAAAAATATTATTCCATCAAAGGGGATCTGATTTCAATATATTATTCTCTTTGTATTAGTAAAGAAAATCGATTGCTACATCCTTCCCCTTCTTCTCTGATTTTTGTACACCTCAGATGTGTTCGCTAATGCTGAGCATTCATTATTAAACTTTGTCTGTACACACAGAAGTACTCACGCAGCCTTGTGCTACAGATTTGAAATCTTATGTAGAAGATTGTTAAGAACATTTGTCAACACGTGTCAAATGAAAATCTGCCCTTTTAATCGAATATGTATGGAATTGAAATGTTATAATATGGATTATCTAATATAAATTATATACTGTACACATATAGGATGTTAGGATTATGATAGCGCAGATTTTAATGGCGTTCTTGAGGGTAAGCTGAAACATAAGTTCCTCTACCATTTTCCCCTACAGCACATGGTTCCATTAATAAAAAAAAAATAAAATTGGTCCACTGTTTGATTGCCCGTATGTCACCACTTCTTTAACGTTTACTTCTGCAATTGGTATAAAGGGTTAGTGCTTCCAATGACAAGTTATTTTTGTGCAGTTTTCATCTCTTGCTAAAATGAGTCGTTTAGCCAGTAAATGATATTAAATAATTGGATTGCAATATGTGTATTGGAATAAGCTCATGAACACAGCTTGGCAGACGCGGAACTTTGGCGTGTGGTAAGCGCAGAAAGTCAGGAATGTTGACAGCAAAAACTACCTGCTCAGGTCTCGAGATGACTGCTTGCAAAGCTTGAAAGAAAACCACCCTCGTTACTTGCAGTAGTCTATTCACATTCTTTTTGGGCACCAGGTGGGGTAAGGGAGGCTAGGACAGGTCCGTGCAGCAAGCGGCATGTGGCGGCACACACAGTACGTACGTAGACGTTGAATGTTCTCGCTATTACAATTGAATGGTAAAAGTGGCCACCAGAACAGCTACAAAAACATGTAAAGGAAATGCACAATAAATACAAAATGCACATTGTTGATGAGTTAGCCGCTAAGCACGGGCATGTAGTTAGACTACTCCCTTATCATTGTGCTTTGAACACCATAGAATATGTATGGTCAGAACTAAAAAGAAGAACATTGCAGCCAATAATGTTTTCGGAAGAAAAAATGTTACAGAAATTCGAGCCTTAGTTCAAAATACTATAAAGGACATTGCAAACAAAAATCATTGGTCTAACTACATACACCATGCTAAACTAGAAAACAATTGTCATTTATTTGAAGGAATAATGGGAAATAGCCAGCGCCTGGTAATGGATCTACAAGAAAATTACGACGATGCATTTTAAGAGGATGACCATTAAGGTTCTATTAACTTCATTGTGTAACTAGTACAATTAAATATTGTGAATATTTTACTGTTTTATTTATTGTTCATGTTTGCAGATTACTGTACGTCCCTGATATCTTCTCCAGCCTATAGATTCACGTTTCTTATTTACAATCACGTCGAAGCAGTTTTCAGCCAGGTAGATACTGTAAACAAAGTTCGCAATCATGTTGCATAATAAGAGGATATTGCAAAGCCGATATTTCAACTGCTCACGTCTGGTACACGACCACCACGTGCCTTACCTGGCATAGTAGGAAGGTCAGAGTAGCCTAACCCCTTCCCCTCCTTCAAGCCCTGCCGAAAAGAATATAGGTATACTGCACATGGACTTTACTGTTATTGCTCGCGCATGTAAACAACTGCAGGTAGGTACAGCCTGGCCATGAAAACCGCCTCACAGCAGCACAACCTACAAGCATCATAAACTATGCATTCTGGAATTACACTTAAGCGCTTATGCGTACTACTATTTATTAATTACTATAATACCGTCATAGAGTGCATTACACTGGGTTACAATGTACATTTGTAAATTATTAAATATGAAATATCAACGCCTATCACTGAAGCAGTGTTTAAACAGAGAAAAGCTTCTTTCTAAGTCACGCGATGTCAGAGATGCAAAGTTAAAGAATTCCACGCTGCCATCTGGCGCATGGGGGTCGCGAGGTGCGGGCAAGGGGGGGGGGGGCTGCGGTCCCCCCTTGGAAGTTGGTGAACTTAATGTGCAGCCAATTAATGACTATTAAACTATTATTTTAATTTTGAAGTAAAGAACAATTTTTATTTAGCACAAATTAATACGGTTATCTGCAACAAATATTATAAATTTGGACTATAAAATAAGGATTTAATATTATTTGATTGCAAACTTCCAAGATGTGCCCCCCCCCCCTGGAAAAAAGTCTGCCGACACTCATGATCTGGCGTGTTTTCATTCTTACTCATTTTCAAAATTTCACACATAGCTTGATAACCAACATTTTTGTTTAGAACTTTCTGGAATTTAGCTTTCGATACCTTTCAAAAGAGGTATCCTATTAATTGAATTAGCTAAGTTTTCTATTTGCTTATGCTCTTGGACATTTCCAAACCCGACTTTTTAATTGTGTAATAGCCTTGGGCAACACTGCAAAATTGTTGGATATGAACTGAAGATTTTCAGATAGTTCATGCGATATCAGAGACTTTGCAGTTACAATAGCAGACGAATCTGCATCTCAAGAGCGCTAATAACATTTACAATTTCCTTGTAATGCACCGCATTATACCTCACGACCTCTATACAAGTACTCCATCTTGTAATTATTGGCGTCTGCATACCCTTGCAAGGCAATGCTTCGTAGTTCGCAGAGTACTACGTTATGTTGTTTTCGACTCTTGCTTCTAAAGTGGCAGTTGTTTGCACATTTGATGGCCGTGCTGTACTCCTGACGTCATTCATACTCTGCGTCTAGCCAACCTGTATCGCATGCTAGCGCACGTTCCTCTGGCCTTACTGATAAACACAGAGACACTTGGCGAAGGCAATTTTCGAGTCCTGGCCTATGTTGGTCAATCACTCGTCATATGTGTGAATGCGTGCATGGTAGCGTAGGTTGAACAAAACATTCCTCTGTTTAGTCCTACTCTGTTGCCAGACTGTGGAGAAAATCTATTAATAATGTACGGTTATCTCCTTTATCTCTCACGATAGATACATTTGTTCTTGGTCTTTTTATTCATCACATTTGAAACCATTGTCACGCGAAATCTACTCACTTACACCCCTAACATCTATATATATAAGGTTTGAAGTATATATTTTGTTGACAAATTATGCTTTTCGTGAAATCTATTTACCAAATGAAGTATAGTTTAAATATAAAACCTCCTAAAATATCATTTATTATCTACTGCGTGTACAGAGCTGACATTTTCTTTATAAGTGTTTGATTTATCCACCGATTTAAAATTTATTTGAAATCTATTAAACATTTATACTAGTTATGTGGAGAGTTCCAAAAATTTTACAATTTTAAGCAAGATGTTTTACGTATAGAAGGGTGAGGTGGAGCACGAAGCGGCTGGGTGGCAAGCCTTGGCCTTTCATGGGCTGTTGCGCTGGGGTTTAGTTTTTTTAGCTCCAGTTTAAAGAATCCCATTTGTGTTGTTCGCACTTCAATTGTCCTGTTTCACGCCGTTCTTTTGTCTCGCTGTTTCTCGATTCCACAGCTAGGGCGTCTTCCACCAGAAGACAGGCGAAGACAGGCTGATTCTGCTGGTGGCAGAGAGAGAAAGGTTTCTCCCTTGGCACGATGCGGATGCGGGAAACCGGGTTACTGACTGGCTATAAGTTCGAAATTAATCGTAATGTATGTACCTGGGTTGCGCTTCCAGTACGGAAGGTTGACTAATTGATTTGGGGAATAGTTGCTGTGGAATTAGGCACGTGATTTGTGAGGCTTTCAAATAGGCTTAGTTAAGTGGTCAAATTCAAACTCTTTTTTGGGTCAAATGGGGTAGAGGAACATTTGCCTTAAATTAACCTGTGGGGCGAACGGGCACGTAATTTGGAATTGTTTGTGAAATACATTTGTTCACGTAGATGCGCCTGGCCCAAGGTCTAATAATAAAAGGGGTGCATTTGCAGTTAAATTAATGTGTAGTAGTATATTATGTTTTAAGCGGATTAAAGACTGATACGTCGTCATACTTTGATTCTTGTTCTGATTGGGAAATGCTAAATCTGATTGCAAACTTGGGAATGTCAGGAAAATCATTGACTTTAATAACTTGTGTGATTTATGGTGCCTAAAATGCGAAAGAACTATTTCATTGAAGTGTAATGTCTATTTTGGTGACACGAACATTATTCAATTGTGTAACTTGTGTTATTCGTGGTGCCTAAAGGGGACGAGCTAAGTATTTGATTGGAACTCATGTCTATTTTGTAACCAAGAACACCCCAGTCAAATTCTTTAAGATTATTTGTTGTTATCTTTCAAAGGGTGTAACTTTGTAAGAATTAGTTAATTAAACTCAGTTATCTAGACGTCTTGTTTTATACTTAGAGAAAAGGGGGCAATCCTTTCTCAGAATTGATCCTGCCGATTCCCCCGGTATTAGAGTCCTCGTCCTTTTTCCTTTTGACAATTGCACCACCCTCACAGTGCACAGGTTTCCACTAATCAGAAGAAAGTGCAACTATCGATTATTCTCGTACGTCCAATTAAAGGAAATCTGATGTTTTGTACTCACATGCCTCTGTCTACTCTTGTACTAACTATCCTTACAAAGTCTTATTCCTCTTATTATTATGTAGTTGAGCTAAATATTTGCAGAAATAATCTTATGGCTTATTTCGTTGTAGGTACAAGGGGAATCTCGGAATACAGCAGCATTTGAGCGATAGTCAAATCTTTTAAAGCTGACTGCTATATGAAAGCTTTGAAATTCTGTTCTTTGCACGGGCAAGAGATAAAAAAGTGATTATGACCTTCTATTTGAGACAAGTATAAATATTACAAAGCGCACACACCTAAATGCTTTGTATAGCAAAACTCGGTTTATCTCTTACAGTTTACCAGCTATGCAAAAGTCACAAAGAGTAAACAGGAATACATGGGCTATGAGCTAGAAAATTCAAAATATAGATTTAATTTGCCACAAAAATATCATATGGCATTTTAATCAGAATCATTAGAAGCAATTTTGAAAAATTCAAAATTTGCTAAACATTTTCCTCATGAAGGGTAGTTTAGGGTGGAGGAATTTTTTTCAAAATCTTCGTGTCGCACCCTTAAAAGATGAAAGCTTAAATACCAACTTTTGTTTTTAATCGATTTTTTGTTTATAAGTTATGCTGTTCACAGACACACACACGTCCTTTTTGGCGGATTAATGGCCGCCATCCTGAATTCACTTCTACCATTTTGCGACATTAGTGCCGCCATCTTGCGACACTAGTGCCACTTGTTCCCTGGTGGCAGAAATTGGCATAAATCCAACCGCGTATACCGTGTACATACTACTGACCTGGAAACAGGTGGTCAACCCAGCACTAAGAGTGAGGAAGAGGATGATATGAAATGCAGGCGAAATTGATGAATGGAAAAGTGATGATGGAGCAGTTGGTGCAATGAGTGGCGGGGGGGGGGGGTAGGAGATCCCGGAGAAACCCCGCTTAGACGTCGCTTCGTCTACCACAAGTAACACATACGAGTCCCTGGGAGCGAACCCGGGCCACCTTGATCCAAAGTTCAAAATCACTATAAAAACGAATGAACACCACTGCTGTTGAACAATTGTTCCGAGAATTTAAAGACGCCGATATTACCTTTGATGTTAAAGGAGGTATATAAATGGGACATTAAAAAGAACGGCAGTATAGGTTTGCAGGTTTTGACATTATTATAATGTTAATATTGTAATGTTTATTCTAAGATTTGTATATTTACGACGATATTCCGTTTAACCAGAGTAATTTATTTTAAACTCACTTACTTCAAAGTTTAAATGCAGCCATTTGGCTCCAAGTTCCGTGGATTCTCCTGCTTGATAAAACTCCTGCTGTCGCATTGTTGGCACTTGTATTTCCTCACTAGGACTTGGGTTGAAGGTCCTGTCGTCTATTTCTAAGAAAGCTTCGTCCCAGTAACTTTTGAAATATATAGCATTCACCAACACCAGTACGGAAGTACTATCAATTTTACCTGCAACAGATGTACAATTTATATTGGCATATATTATGTAGGACACTATATCTATGATATACAATTTATATTGGAATACTATATTATGTAGGACACTGTGTCTATGATGGTAGCTGATTATTACAAAATCACAAGAAAATTCCAGATGGAATGCTAAGAATAAAACTATTAAGATCTCTTCCATAATTCCTCACCATAGGGAGCCTCACACTGGGTCGCGTCCCTTGTCTGGGTTCAACACGCCATGGGGGTCGTCCTTCGGGTCTAGGGTTATCATACTAGCCTCTAGCTTATGCAGGTGAAATAGACGAATGGAAAGGTGATGATGGAGCAGTTGGTGAAATGCGTAGCGGGGTAAACTGAGAAAACCCGCCCAGACGCCACTTCGTGCACCACGAATATCACATGTGGGTCCCTGGGATTGAACCCAGGTCGCCTTGGTGAGAGGCGAATGCTCTAACCATTCGGTAACAGCGCCATCAGGATATTTTTATGAGTTGTTTAATTACGGAAACAGTGGACGGCGCCGGAAATCGCATGTAAAACGAGCTCTGTACAGAGTTACCATCGGTGCACACTTATCTTTGTTTCACTTCTTTTCTCATGCTTTTGCCGAAGTGTCTTTTTATACATCCATTTTATTTGTTATAGATTTCCTTGTCCTCAACATCCGCTTTTGTATTCCAAATTCTCAGGAGTCTGACATACAAGTATTACTGTGAGTGCGCAAGTGTGGAATCCTCTCCGCTTGTAGTCCAGTCCTGTGCAGTCCGATTGCCAATGATATAGTTATTTTGAGCAAGGAACCTTCAAAACTTCGATAAATGAGCTGCAGAAATGTAGCCTGATCTACGAATGGTCTAGATTTGAAGAGTATGAATCCGACAAAACATTAGTGACACATAAAACGCACATTATCGAACACCTTTTTCCCTTCCACCAGAAATTACACCAGAGAGCCAAACAATAAGATATCTAGGCCTCACCTAGACACACGATTAACGTAAAATTAACATTTTAAACATTTACTACAACAAAGCTAAGAAACGGAGTCCACCAGGCAAAATTGGTAATACAAGGATAGTGTCAGCTCCCTTTACAATTCAAGAAACTAGTCTTCTAAGCTGTAATTAAACCGATTTGGCTTTATTCCTGCGGAATATGCAGCAAATGAAAACACCAAGAAAATAGTGGCAATCCAACATCAGAACTTAAGAATGTTAATTGATGTTTCGTCAGCAGCGCTACTATCTAGTGGCGGCTCATGAGTACACAGTTTGGGTATTCACAAATTTTAGATTAAGATAGTCCTGAAAATGTGAAATAGTATGCTTTATAATAGTACCTGTATAACGTAGATATTATTATAAAAATTGATATCTTCAAGTGTAGCCGCTCGCAATATTATTAATAATAATAATAATAATAATAATAATAATAATAATAATAATAATAATAATAATAATAATAATAATAATAATAATAATAATAATAATAATAATAATAATAATAATAATAATAATAATAATAATAATAATAATAATAATAAGAAGAAGAAGAAGAAGAAGAAGAAGAAGAAGAAGAAGGGGAAGGGGAAGGAGAAGGAGAAGAAAAAGGAGAAGGAGAAGAAAAAGGAGAAGGAGGAGAAGAAGAAGAAGAATATAATATTAGTGATGCATAACTTATCTATATGACGAAATACAGAGTTGTTTTTGTGCATTTTTATTTGAATTATGCATAATTAAGGCGGCGCCGTGGTCGAGCGGTTAGCGCGCTCGCCTACCACCTAGGCGGCCCAAGTTCGATCCCAGGGACCTGCATGGTGGTGGACGAAGCGGCATCAGGGCGTGCTTTATCCGGGTGCTCCGGTTTCCCCGCCACTCATTCCACCAATTGCTCCATTGTCACCTTTCCAATCATCCATTTCGCCTGCATTTCATATCATCTTCTTCCTCTCTCTCATACCTGGTGCTTGGCTGATCACCCGCTTCCAGGTCTTTACTCTGTCCGGTCCATAGGTTCCTGTACTCCCCGACAGGCGTCTGACCCTAGGCACTGGCTTGTAAGTCCTAGGGGGTGTAAGTCCTACATAAGGGGAGGGTAATCGGAAGAAGAAAAAGAAGTGCATAATTAAGTCTAGTTTAGTACAAGAATGAACTAATGTGTAAGCTTTTTTCCTGTTCCCTATTTACACTGTTTCCCCAGCAAAACATTAATATTGCTAATTTGTTATAAATCTCATTTTCTGAAGCAGGAAAACGGCATAATTTCTTATTATAAAAGGAGGCCCTAATTCTTTGGCATATCAGTGTGCTACCCCTAGCGAGATTTATGCCAAACAGAAAAATGAACAGGGGTCCCCATTGCATGAAACGTCAGCTAGTTACATTCAGTAACTCTAACGTCTGCCACGGTGTGCTGCTGCCTTGTGGTATTGACGCAAGAGAGGGACATAAGATGACGGTAAGGACTGGTGAGTTCACACTGACATGTGTGCACGCTCAGTGACTATTTTGACCCATAAGACAATGTCGTAATGCCAGCTACGCATGCGTAGGGGCTCCTAAAAACGTGCACAGCTGGAGATGTGCCAGCAACCATGGTGCCAAACTTCATCCAGAGGTCTGGAACGGTCGATTTAAATGCCGTATGGTTTAGATTACCGCATCTGTGTCGCATTCAATAGCACTTAAAGGAAAATTAATCAATAATACCCCAAGGCGTCAAAAGTTAGGGTGTTCACGTGCTCTTGTGCTGTTATACAGCAGCCGCCACTGCTACTATCCTCAAAGCTCTTCAGCTTCCTGTAGTCGTCAGAGTTTTTAAGAAGCATTATGAAATACTGCATCTGATTTCATTGAGGATCCTAACTTACTACTCAATGAAATCCCAACGCGGATGTCTCATCCTAGAGAAGAAAGAAGATTAAAATGGAAGAGATACTCGTATCTCATTATCTAACAATGGAGAAGTCCTGCTCTCGGCATGTTTTATGTTATTTTGGTTTTTATTGCTAAGAAAGCTATAATGTAGATGCAACAAAGTATTCTAAATGAAACATATACATATGCATTGATATTGTTAGCTGGTTTGATGTGCTACATTTTCTGTATTGCAAAGTAAAGTTTATCAAAATGCCTAAATAATATGTTCCCATCAGATTTTTACAATATAGACTTCCAATTATAAGCAAAACACAATTTGCTGCATATTAATGCATATTTGTTTTGTGGTGATACTATGTATATAAGAAAATTGCCGAAACTATATGGTGAGGCACATATCATGGATAAGTAGCACTGTGTACCGTCAACTGCTCAAGCCAATTATTACATGGGAAAAACAATAGGATATATTTTTCACATGGTTGCAAATCAAAACTGTTTTTGGTCAACGAGCGACTAGCATTCCTATTAGCATCCACTTAAAATCAGCTAAAACTGTAGCTTTCATAAAAAACAAATTGATCGGGGTTTATGAACCTTCATTGTAAATATTGCATTGCCATTTATTTTCAAAACGTTTTGTCTTTCCATAACAAAACTTTAATTACACTAACATAGTTAATTAGTCATACAGAAGTTATCTCAGTAACATGTCCTCACTAAGTTTCTTACATTTATCTATAAATGATAGTCAAGTTAGTTATAATGGGCTTGGCAGTATGCAAGAGGTGCAAACTATGCTCAACTGTTTATCCTGTATTTCAATTTTCGCTAGTAACAAGCTAAAACCAAAAGAAGAGAGTACAATAGAACCGAGTACATTTACCGAGCAAGATGGCTCCGTGGTAACGTGTGAAGCTCGCATTCAGGAGGTCGTGGGTTCAGTTCCCATGGCCGACCTTCCTGATCCATGTGTTTTTTCGGGGGTATCCTGGATCACCAGGCGAATGCTGAGAAGGATAATTATATCCCCGAATTTCATATCCTTCCATTTCGTTTTATAAATCATTCCATTTATCCTTCATCCCGTTGGTTCTTTCAGGGTTGCAAGTGTCAGCTCTTTCCGTCCCTTGTTGTCCGTGAGATCAGAATGGAAGAGGGGCTGGCATCTGGGGGAAGTCCGCCACAGTTGGTCTCGGAAGACCTAAGACTTCGTCAAACTTGGAAAACCTTAGGAACCTCTGTCAATGTCCATACCGTTAGTCTATCTTTGGCCGCCTGATGTCTCCTCTCATCCAATTCTTCCTCCCGAGGGTGCCCTCTTGGGGACATAGGTGCAATAAGCCAGGTTTTAATGCCAAATCCCCTCTGCACCTCTCCCACTCCTATTCCTATAATACGTTTTAAAACTATTACAGAGATCGAGCATCCAAGAAAACTTCAACTTGGTAAGATTAAAATATAGTACAGTAATGAAATTCTAAAGCACAGCTAACACTATATAAAATGTGTCATACAAACTGTAGATGCGTTTTTCAGCCAGTAAATTGAAATTGGAGCAGTAGGAGCAAAGGCAAGTGTTTCCTGAAATTATAATTTATTATACTGATACATAATCTCTTTATCAAAATCATTTGAGAAATGTTGGAACAATGAATGCTTTTCCACATGGTCATTATTTGGTTAAGGGAGGATCACATGAACGTGTTATTACATGAAAGTCTTTTGCCTCGCATTCTTAAATGATACCAACAACCTGAATAGTGTTTCATGTTTATCTGACTTAATTATTCCTGCATTAAATGTTTTGCATTAACAAACACAGTTGTTGGTCTGCTGTATATGAGATTATCAAGCATTTCCATTGAAATTGCCACACCAAGTTTATGTATCAAATCTAATTCTCCTCTATCTTAAATTAGCATTATAAATGCTGCTTGAAATGCAGTATAAAATTACATACCTTGTTCAAAGAGTTCTCTGATGTGATTGTGTGTTTTCTCAGCCACCCAATTATTTATGTGCGCTGTAGCAATAGTAGGTTCACCAAAATCCAAAGACTCTATGTCTGCTTGGAATTGATTAATCAGAAGCTCTTTGAACTGGGGCAGCACTTCGAACTGGTTTTTTATAAACATTCTTGAGGCAAACTCAATTTCATTGAATCTTCCAGAGCGCTGAAAGTGGAAACCATGCCAGCTAATATAAGGAATATATAAAGCAGCTAAAAGCTATTACTATAGCACCATAAATTAGGGAAGAAAGAAAAGAAAAAAATTTACCAAATACCCAAAGCAAATAGTTACATACAGACTGCCAGGTATAGGTTCATCTGAATCATTTTAAATGTCTTCCCTTTTGTACATTGTCAACTTAGATAGTCTATGGCCTTCCCCGACCCCTTTACCATGGTCTCCTCTGTCACCTCGACACCTTCCTTGGTACTTGATTGGTCTATGATTTTAAATGGCCGCCTCCGTAGCGCAGCTGGCAGCGCGCTTGCCTGTGGCGCGGAGGACCCGGGTTCGATCCCCGGTACCAGCATGGGGATTTTATCCCCTCTGGGAGGTCTGGCACGGGGTGCACTCAGCCTCGTTAGGTCCCGGGGGGACCAATTGAGGAGCTACTTGATGGAGAAGTAGCGGCCCCAGGTCGAGAAGACCGCATAACTGGCCGGGAGGGCTCGGGGCGCTGACCACGTCCCACCCTCCAGTACTGCACCTCACCAATGACGCCTGTAGTGGGCAGAGGTGGGGGACGCAGTGGCTGGGCGGTAGGCCTTGGCCCTTCGTGGGCTGTCGCGCGGGGTTTACATTTACATGATTTTAAATTGACCCCGTCCAATCCAAAATTCGCCTCCTTCAGGGCATTGGTTGATTCTGACATCTTTGTTTCCTTTGTTCAAGTCTCAAGAAAGTATACCCAAATACACCGTCTCCTTGAGCTTTGTTCAGTGATCATAATGTTCTCTCAGAGAGAATTAACAAAAGCTTGCAATGTGGATTTTTGTCTTTGGTTATTTAAATCAGAATCCCTAAAAGCTAACAGAAACCTGATATAGTACTCCTAAAGTTGAGAAAATAGCAGAAAGCTTATGGCCTATATCTTTTATTGTACACACTCCTTTGCAAGTTTAAATTGAATTTATGGTTTTACCTGAGAATCAGAAATATACAAGTATGGGTAATAGGGAAATTAACCTTATGTACAGCCTAAATTATGCTTTGTTCTTATGATAGCTGATTGCAGATTTACTTCTAAAAATACAGTATAGTAAATGGAACAGCCATGCCACAGTTGCCAAATTGAGGCTGTAGCCTAGCTTTTTTTTTGTGTGTGTGTTTTAATGTCCTCCAATGTACTTTCACATAGGGCGATGGATGAATGAAATGGGTGAAATGAAGCTCAAATAAAGCTGAGGTTCATAGAGCTTAAAGTTACCCACCATTCATCTTCTAAGCATAAGAAAACCTTGGAAAAACCTTATCCAGGTAACTCATCCTAACTGAGATTTGAACTTGGAATCTTCTGAATTTGAGGCAGATATGCTACCACCACACTACAGAAGCAGGCTGCATGCATCCTGGATTTTCCATTCCATATTGTTTGCTAACCATCCATTTGTTTAGTAGTGTAAAATGAAATAGTTAAAATGGAAAAGAGAAAGCAAGGGTAAAGAAGAACCTGTAAGGATGTGGAATTATGCAGCTGTAGAAATTAGTCCCTTTGTATGTAGGAAATACTACTGTCACATATTTCCTAATGTGAAGCAACACTGTGCCATAAGTTTTACACTTTTTTTGGACTGTTAGCCACATCTTAATCGCATACTTACACATTGTGCATCTTCTAAGCATTGTTCTGTTCTGTATTAAGATCTTATCTAGATGCAATTACGCATGTTGCTATAAAAGCTGAATGTCACTCAATTGGTTAGTGCAACTGCAGTGAAAGCAAAATATCTGTGATCCAAATCCTGGCTAGGGCTATAGTATTGAATTTTTCAGTCTGATTCTACCTCTCCAACTCAGGTTGTTCGTTGGCTTGATTGGAGCGGACAGGTTAAAATTTTGACTTACAGTTATGGTTGATTTACAATATTACAAGTGCTTTTTAATTTCCAGGATCTGCAGTTAATCAATATTGTGATTAATAAATGTTAGATGTCCTTTCAAATTGGCCTTGTGCAAGCATTAATTGAAAAACTGAATCAGTCTTGCAAAAGTAATTATTATTTCTATTATTAATATCTGAATGACAAAGTATTCTGTTAATGCTTATGCAGCTTGTAAGTAGCTTGTAAGTAAGTAGTAGCTTGTAAGTAGGTATTCAAAAAATTCACATATCATCCATGGGCCTTTGATAAATTTAAAAAGGTGTTCAAGGAATACAACATTCAGCTAGCAGCAGTAAACCATTACTCCATAAAAAACCTACTACTTTCAAACATCAAAGATGCTATTCCACCTAACAAAAAATCTGGCATATGCCAAATTGAATGCAGTGATTGTGATGAAATATACATAGGAAAAACCAAAAGAAATTTAGAAATTAGATCCAAGGAACACGTTAGAAACATTAAGAGTAAACAATTAGAAAAATCAGCGGTTGCATTTCACTTTTGGACAAAAAATCATGACATAAAGCTAGAACCGAAACTTCTTAAACACATAACCGGAAAACAAGAACTGTCCACATGGGAACAAATCTTTATTTTAAAAAATAGAAACCGAGTATTTAATTTCGACATTCCTCAAAGAGACATTTTCAGTAAGTTCATCGAACCGCCACCAGAAGAAACACCAGAAGAAGCATCACCATCTGCACCATCAAACACCATGGAAACCCAGTTATTGTCCGGTTATTAATGGAGGAAAGTTACCTTCGAAACGCGTCCCGGAAAAATATGTTGTAAGTGTTGTTCAGTGTTATTAATTAACTCACCTTTTAAATTAAATTAATTACAACAACACTGTTTTCAAACTTCTATGAAAGGAACATAGTTTCTAGCTGTTTTAGTGACAAATCACTGTTAATTACATTTGATGCCTACTTGAAAGCTACTTAAGACTATATGTATTTAACAACTGACAAAGGATGCCGTTTATTGCTAATTATATGCTAAGTAAATAATGAGACATGGCAGGAAAGCCTAGTAAACGCTTAAAACAAAGTTTCATTTGTATTTGTAAATATACATTATGTTAGGCTTATAAGTACAGGGAAGATTTGATGTTGTTTCTCAATTATCTCTGCTTTGCTTTTTGTGCCTGTAGGTATATGTGCTTTTTATGCTATAGTGTAGTTATTAAAGCCCAGATTTTTATGTAATATCAAAGTGCGAAATATGTACATATTTATGTAACAAGGAACATCAAAATATGTAATGAAATATGTAATATCAATAAAATGTTAAAATTATGTAATAATCTAAATGCTAAGATTACAACCTCAAATCTAAATGCAGACTGCAAATTACCCAGAATTTTGTAATTTGATGGGTCTGTAAGTATATAAATTAATTACAATGAGTTAAAATTTACTAAATATAGAATTAATTATAGGGAAAATGTTTTGTTTTATGCAGAATTTAGCTAAAATTTATTTTCAAGTACTAATCAGGAAATAAAAAATATGTATTTTGGATTATGTTTACTAAACTTACTCATTTCACATAATTATTTTACTTAAATTTTAGACGGTAGAGCAATGTTGAAATACTGAACCAATTTATCAAATCAAAATAATTAAATTTTATAATGAGGGTGCATTTTTTTGACATACAATGAACAACCATCTATTTTCATTTTGAATCTTTTGCTTCTTTTAACGTACAGTGAATAACCATATACTTTTCCATATTTTCAGGGATCATTGTTTGTCTCCTATCGGATAAAATGTTCTTATAAGCAGAGAAGCTTCTCTCCACGTCACACGAAGTGACAGGAGCATATTTTAGCACAGGAATCTGATTTGCAGAGAAATGTTTTGGTAAATTGACACTGTCACCATTTAGCACTATCGACACAGACACAAGCATAGAGTACCCTGGATTCCTATTCAGCACAGCTTTGAATTTTTCACCTACCTTCCTTTCTTGCAACTACATTAAGCTTCTGTGATGCACGTTCCATTAAATCCATAGATTCATGAAGAAGGGAACCTGATGTTTCCAACTGCTTGATGGTGCTAGGCAACAGCCGAAGTTACTTTTGATGTAAGCACAGGAGCTTGCCACTTTCGGCTGTCCTGAGATTCACGTATGGAAACAGCTACTTCTGAAGAGAACATGTGCACCACTGACTGGACTCCTTCAAAATGTTCACAATAGAAGTTCACAGCTTCTAACCACGCACCCCATCTTGTAAGTACGGGCTCAGGAGGCAAATGGCCATGTTGGGGATGATTTTTATAGCACTAAATTCTGTGCGGTGCTTTCACGAAGACCTTTTTTGTTGCTGATATCAACTTATTCACACAGGGAAAATTACTTCTTACTACTTCAGCAACACGTTGCAATGCATGGGCCAAGCAGGTACATTCGGGTAGAAAACCTGAAGGGCAGTAGCAACTTTAATCATGTACACTGCGGCATCTGAATACATAATTAAAACCTTTTCCTCACACACACCATCTGGCCACAGAATCTTCATCCCATAATTTACAAATCTTGCAATTGTAGAATGATTTGTTTGTTCTAACACCTTGCAACAGATTAGAAATGGTTTTGCTGGACTTTCGGAATCTAATTTTCCTATTACTAAATTTGCTATGTACCGACCCATGTCATCTGTGGTTTCATCGACGACAAACCAAATACAGGAGTCTTCAATTCCATTCCATATATAAGCAACTGTTTCTCCATAACACACATGAAGATACTTTTTCCTCAGATTATATTCGTCAGGAATAACTTTCTTGCAATATTTTTCTAGAAAGGAACGAAATTGAGGAAATTGAAGTTTATGCCACAGAATATCAGCTGCAAACCATTGCACTGCACAAGTCTTTAAAAAATAATTTCCAGACAGTTCCTGTTGCATTTGTGTCTATAGAACTTGCTTTCCAGAAGACTGTAAGTGTCTGTTGCATATGCGAAGAGCACTTTTGATATGTATTTTCAATTAAGACTTATGGAACAGTCAATTCTTTTACCGCATGCTCAACAAACTATTACTTTTCCGTCGGTTGTAAAGGCGCTATCTAATTTTACCCATGAATTCAACTTGCAGGATAGCGAGGATGCAACTGGTGCCAGTTTACTAAAGACTTGCAAGAAACTAACTGCAGTATTATTGCCTTGCTATATTGATGGTTGCCCAGCAGCTCACTTTGTTTCCTCGCAGCTATTGTATTACAAGCCGACTACTGTGACAATGGCAACAATCAGTTTCTCCAGTTCCTGTAAATGCCCAAAGCGCTAAGAGAAACGTGACACTGGAGATCAACATTGTCGAGCGGAACCTGCTTTGATATAAACGGACAACAATCAGAACGAGGCAAGGCAGTTATTATCGCATCCTTAATTTAACTTGCATCCTATTTCGCAGATTGAATTTTGTTGCTTTCAGCAAAACTTGTGAAAACAGTAGTTTATAATGTGACTACAATATTTTTAAAAAAATAATAAAATTGTAACAAAACCCAGAAAATATGTACGTTTTATGTAACATCATTAAAATATGTAGAAATGTGAAAAATATGTAAAAATATGTAAAATAAAAATTTGTAAGGGAGTCCCAAATGATGTAATTTGCCAACATTTTTACTTCTCATTGAAATATTATGCAGGATTTAAAATATGTAATTACATAAAAATCCGGGCTCTAGTAATTATCATTGACATGTTCAATGTTCACATGCCTCTATGGCTACTTGTGAACTCGCTGAATGCAATCAAATGTAATCCATAGTTTGCATGTTGTGGAACCTCAATGGTTCCATGTTGCCAATATAAATAATGGTTTCTTAACAAATCATGTTGACATTTCATATGGAACTCCTGACAAAACTCCCAATCAGTTGCAGAATCCTACATAATTTGTGCAGTGACATCAAATTAGTGAAGTATAGATAATTTAAGGGAAAATACCACTAAATTATATATAATTATTAATTTACATCCCCTGGTTAAAATATTTTATGGCTTAAGTCACATATTGAGGATTAATACAGTAAACTCTGTTTCAAGAAAATTTCACTTTTACTTTTGCCTGATAGATGAATCTCTATTGAAAGTTTAGATTTGATTTGATTTATCCTTAAAATGTATTAAGGTATAAAATACGTTAATTATGTATAACAGCTACCCAAAAGTTGTTACCATGTAACGAGATATATACTGCTCCGATATTTGTATAGACCTTTCTGGACTCCCTAAACTAATTTTCTGGATACCTACAGACCTGCTGCACTATTCACACTCTCCCAGGCTTTATGGTCAACCATGATGGTGGTTCGGTGCTGGCAGTAGAGGATGTAAGACGTTTAGCAGTATTTGTACATTTAGTTTTTCTTTACCATTTTATCTAAGCTATCACGACTATTCTGGGTTTATTACTCACCTGATACTGGCCACTGAGAATATGATATCCTTCTCTAGTGACATTCTCATCAGCATGAATTACTTGATCAAGTTGGTGTTTTGTATCACCACCAGCTCCTTGTTGTAACATTGCTAGCACTGCATGAACACTCACTGGAGATACAATGATATTACCACTGTTCTGGTCAAAGATTTTCTGTAAAGTTATTAAAGCTCAAAATAAAAAATTGCTTTTTCTTTTCTTGAGACCATGGTTATTGTTGTTTAAGTGGTTACATTGTGAGGTATGGGGAAGGCTGTGTGATGATATTGCACATTGTTTGGATTTACAGCAGTGAGGGAATGGTGAACAAGTTAGTTGGGTTCTAAAGATAGCTTTAGTTTCAGGTTTGGAAATATCTTAATATCACTCTCTGACTACTTTAAGGCCCTTTTTGATATATAAAGTGTATGCATATGGAGAAAATTTGGATTTGTTTTATTTATTTGTTTTCATGCACTTACATTCCTTGGAACGCTTAAAATATTAGAGTAATTGCCCTGAAATGTGCTGTAAAGCCTTCTTTTTTAATTAATTACACTTTCCTGTCATGTAGAGCATATGAACAGGGTAAAATAATTTTAAATAATTAGAGGTGCATGTAATGTACCTATTAATACTATTTTTCCTGAAATGAGCAAATAGAATTTAAAAAGCATTAATCTTTTAGATACACAGGTACTTATGAAACTGTTGGGTTTTAATTTATTTGCTTTCTAAAATAAACTATGATCTGTAAGGCAGTTTTATGAAACATTAAATTAAAACCTACTTAGGTCCGAAAACTTAAAATCAGTGTAGTATGAGAGGTAGAACTGGAACTTAAAAATTCAATGCCACAGCTGGGAAAATGACAACCTGCCAGTTCTACCTCTCAAACATTACCCACACACAGTTTGTATGTCTAAAAACACCAACAGTAAGTTTGTTGGCATAAATGAATAATAATCAGGTAGTACTTTATTGTAGAGGAAAAGGCGGTATTATGGGATGGGGTTGAAAAATGGAACATCTCAATTCTTCTCAACTTACTATTATCATCTTGTGGTGGCACTGATAGACCACTCCAGGAGGGTTTTGTCATCCCTTCTGAGAATTCTCAGAATTCTGCTTATCCTATATTACCACCATTCTGAGAATTCTCCCCTTTATTTGTGCCTCTATGTAAAAGCAATACCCCACCTTCAGTTTCAGATGAAGTCCGGCCATCAAGAAGTAAATGCGCATGTCACTCAAAATGTCCAAAGAAAACAAAAAGGAATATGAGCTCCAAAGCTAAAAGAAGACTTGCAATTCAGACAAGAATCTTTGGATTCAAATGACACTGATATCTCTATCTCTCGAGGAAAGTCAGTTTTAGTAACTCCAACTAATGATTATACACCTAAAGAGCAGAATCATGGATGCATTTTTTGTGATGTTGAATTCAGGAATGTGAAACCTGAGGAACTCTGGATCAAGTGTAACAATTGCAGTAGATGGGCCCACCTGGACTGTTCTGCTTGTGAGAATGACAGTTTCATTTGTGACATTTGTGCTTAAAATTGTTGTGCTCTTTAGAAGTTCTTGTAATTCTAAGAATTTTTTAATTCCATTGAAAAGACTGAGAAACAGTTTTAGTTCTCTATTTGTAGGGCAAACAATATTTTTCTACATTGAAATTCAATTTGTTGTATTCCACTTCCCTAAAAGTTTTAAAATATAAGCATACTTACACTTATGATTTATGGTGTACTTGAATGAGGTACTACTCTCTGTCCCATATTATCACCTAGATTTAAAGATTGTCAAAACTGCTACAATGTTGCTTTTCCAAAAATTGATGCTAATATAATGTAATTTGTGTCATTCTACACTATAGATCATGGGGAAAAATTGTAGATCACGAACATAAGTTACAAAAACTGCCACATATTTTAATGCTGATGGACAAGTAAAGAAGACTGTCCCATAATACAGGGACAGTATATATTATAAGAATATATATTATAAGAATATTAAGAATTCTATTAATGATTGCAGAGGACAGGAATTATATAACTTCCTTGCTCTTAAATAGCATTGTTAAACCTGACATACCTGAACCAATTCCATAGAGAACCTGATTGTTGCATCATGGATACTAGCATTCTCATGCTCATTTCCCCAACAAAGTACTACCGAGAAGAGAAGGATAGACAACACTTTTCCTAAAAATAAAATTAATAAGAATCAAATTAACACATTATTCCTTCAAAAAGTTACCATGTTAATCAGTTTTATTTTTATACACTGTGCTAATTAATTCCTTTTAGTATTTACCAACAGAAGCAAGCAATAAAAATATGATACAAAGCATTTGGTAATATTTCATATTTAGCATACCTTGCATTTTTGAAATCAATGTATGTTCCAAAAAATTATAGTTGCCTCAGTGAATATTAACTGTGCCAAGTCCAGTAGCACAGTAATGGGAAATCCTATCCAAAGATTTTATCTAAGGTCAGTGGGGAACTTATGCATAAACAGAAAAATATGATAGGCTAACCTCTGACCTTCAGAAGACCAATGTAGCAAGTTCTTTTCTTATCAAAGGTGAGTAAAGGTTATAACTCAAACATGAACATAAATTTGGAAATGTCAGGAAGATATCTGCACTGCTGGTGTGCTGGAATTTCATTCTGCAGGAGTTCTTTTGCATGCCAGTAAATATACTGACCTGGGGCTGTTGCTTTCAACTACACCTTCAGTCTGGGCCAGATTTAAACCCATGATCTTGGGATCAGTAGTACAGGACCTTACCACCTGAGCCACCCAGACTGACACTGAACTTAAGAGTACCTATATTGTATTCATGAAATATAATCTAATTTTGTATTGTCTAAAATAATTTAGTGTAATGACCATATAGCCTTAAGAAAGCTATAAAATGTGTTTTAAGACTACATAGGACATATTCTAGGAGCCACCAAGGCTACCAAGAACCAAAGTAATTATAACAAAGGAACTCTTTGTTTACTTCCATGTACACACACACACACACACACACACACACACACACACACACACACACACACACACACACACACACACACACACACACACACACACACACACACACACACACACTCACACACACACACACACACACACACATATATTTACATTATGAGTTTTATGGATCTGTTCTTTAAATAAAACTTCCAAAGTATATTATGTGGATTCAGTCACTGAATGGTATGCCTTGTTTGTAAGTGCTTGAAGAGAAATTATATGTATAAGTAAATAAATGGTCAAAAGCCAAAGATTCATATTTTGAGTTCTTGGTGACCTACAGCTGTAAACGCAATGGCCAGTAACATATACTCTTATTCAAGCACCAGAGCAGTAGGAAATAGTGTTTATAGCTGTCAGAAGATGGCGCTCATGACAAACACCAATGACGATGTTCACATAATGAGTCATGTGCTAAGACACTAACAGACTTAACATGCATTGATGTAGTTGACAATTGAAGTAGCTCTATGATTTGCTTGCAATAATAATATAGCATTGCTTAAGTTATTGTTATAGATAAATAAGATATAATATTGCAAAATGGAAAGAAAAGTTGTGTCAAAATGAAAGAAAAGAGGTAAAGGTAGTGTCCAAAGTGAAAGGAAGGAACTACATAGCAAGGGAAAGAAATTACTCAAAAAGACAATGTTGTGGTTCCATCTAAAGAGACTCCCAAACACCAAGTAGGTCTTGGCTGTAAGAATCAATAAATTTTCAAATTTGTGAATGTCTTTAATTACTGAAAGAAACATTGTACTGACCAAGATCATATTGTCTGACTGAAGTTTGGGTTAACTACTATATGTATGGGATAAGTTATTTTCCTCCAAAGACTCAGGTGTGTTGAAGCAATAATTTTAATATCAATATACTTTTTCTCTCATTTCCAAAGCACAGTGGACCAGACAGACAGCTGAATGGCCGGGGATATTGGTCAACTTTGAATGAAATTTAAACTTGGAAGAGCATTTTGATCTTCAACATATGCAGATGGAACCACTACACTGTAAAACTAGATTCTCTGATAAAAAGAGTTGTGATTTATCTAAAATGATTCCATATTTGATGAGGAGAATAAGTGTTTTTATGAGAATCTTATAAAATGAAGTGAAAATGGGCATGATGACCCTTGTATCATTATTTATGTTAAAGCAGGTTTATCAGGCACCTGGATATTCCTGGACTTGCCCTATATTTTAACCATTTGTGCAGCATCTGGGGGAGTTTTTGAGAAGTCTCTAATGTCTTACATTTTCATAAGCAAGCAGTGATGGTTAGAAAATAAACTGGCAACAGCAAAAATAGAAATGAATAATAGATTATTAGCAGTAACAGCAGCTCATTATGGCAGCAAAGCTACACAAACTACAGTCAAAGAGTATACCCATGCATAGTAACATTGAACGAGAGATTGGCAACACAGCATTTGCATTCCAAGGTAAAAGGTTGGTATTCTCTGGAGGCAAAGCAACACAATGCTAATGTTGAAAGAGTATTTTCACTAACAAGAGCACAAATGGACAGATGAAAGGAACAGATTGTCTATTGATTCAGTTAGAGGTATTGTTTCAGAGAAGTACAATTTTAAAACCTTCAGTTGTGTGGAACTTCTAGATTATATTTCAGATATGCTAGATGTTTTGCACAAGATTACTTCTTCAGAGAAGTATAATTGGCTGTTGATGATGAAATTTAACACTGTATGTTTCAGGATATTAAGAAAATATAAGTATATATATATGTACATATAAATAGCATTTAAATTATAATTTGCAATATTTTTGCATTGACCAACAATGTCCTACATTTTCTCCTACATTTTTTACCATTGTGTCTTACATTTTTCTCAAATGACCTCCTTTTTTACCATGGTGTCCTGTGTTTCCATAAAATCATCTGGTAATCCTATGTTAAAGGCATTGGATACAGAACATTACAGTTTTCTTTCAACTTTTGTACTTAAAGCAAAAGCACATACATAATCAGAAACATGTAAGTATAGTTTTTGTGTGTGTGTGTAGCTTTCCCCAGATTTTAATATTGCTCTTTTATAGATGATATGAACATTTTGATGATTATCTCTAAACCACTGTTTTGGCGCTTGACCCATTATTTACATATATGAATGTGGTAATATAGTGGAAATTGCTAGGCCCCTTCTCACATTACACTGAACATCCCACAATATTTTAAGTCATTCCAACTGCCAAATATTATGTTGAAAGAATAGCCATTATGACTTGAAGTTTCACATGTGAGAAAAGTTCAGTCTATTGAGACATGATGAATTTGAGCTATGTATGTGTATATTATACCTTCTGTGGGCTCACTTGGCTCGATCATAAAAGTGTTTAGTCACTTCCACTAGCAAGTTAGGGGTGGGGGTAGAAAACATATTTTGTGATCACAAATGCTGGAAGTCTGCCTCCCAGTTTGTCCTGTGTTGTGTTGAGTGTTGGACTACTTCAGTATGAGTGCAGATGATGGAGCTATTGCTACTTGTTCACAATTCACCACTGATTGGATGGAGGGGATCGAACCTCTCTCACCTTCCCTATAACAACAATGCCAGAGGGATGAGTACTTGCTTCTCTTTTCAACATCTCTTTCTTTTTCTTTAAGCTCGGGGCAAGATAAACCACACAGGGTATAATATATAGTGTCCCTAAAAGGGGTGCATACTCTTTAAACTTTTATAACTCAGAACAAAATTAACAAAACTATGACTTGTTAAGTCACAAAAAATTCAAAACTTTACTGATGATGTTCTAATGTGAAAAATGTTCAAAATGCCTTCATTGGCAACAACATATCATCTTAAACACTTGGAATTAATGTTAGTAATGTTCATAGAGTGTTAAGAAGAGAGAGAAATGCATGTGTGCACACATATATAAAAATGCTCAACAAACTTTGATAATTATTTCACCATTGATAAGCGTGTTCCTTCCTGACAAATATGGTATTTTAGATAGCTTCTAACTTCAACTCCTAAATGACTAGAAAACTAAAAAGCATTTACAAGACTGATATAAGAATGAAACACATCAAACTTATAAGTGAAGATACTTATTATAATGTAAAAATGTATATGTACTATCTTTCACAAAAGTAAATACCCATCTTCAGTGAGCCCTGCGCAAAGGGTCAACTAGTTCTCAGGCATACTTACTTAGGTGGTATGAGAATTAAATTAGTCATATGCTTCCCTTGCTGTTCAAAGGACATGGCAGCTATGTCACCTCGCAACTCACATCAGTCACCTCGCAGTTTGCAAAAGCAATATTTCAGCAATCCTTGTACATTAACGGGCAAACATTGCAGATTCAACTTCAGTGCACCTGCAGAACATATGTTCTTATGGTGCTTCTGTTAAGTTGTGGACTAGAACTAAAATAATTCCAGTGTTGGTGCTAGACTTACAAAACGTGAGCATATCAAATCCAAATATTTGCTGTAACTGAGCTGGCTAAGATATGCTCTTTCAAATGAAAGTGTGGCCTGACATGGGTTCAAATTCCATTCAACGTACTTATTTTTAGTTCCCTTTTTCTTTCTTCTATCTTAACGGGAACACTATTATTTATATAACCCATTAAAAATCTAAAATTGTAAAAATTAATGGAATCTATTTCTCATAAAGCTCCTCCTTTAGGTATCTTTATTCCGCGTACCATTGTAACTTTTCCCGCCTGAACGCTGCAGTACGATTCAAATTTTACAACTGAATGCTTCATAAGATATTAATTGCAATTGCTGAAAATGAAGTAGGGAACACACCTACCTCAATTGTGAAACATTCCTCCTGAAATTAATGTTTCCCTTTAAACATTCACATTTAAAAGCATCTCTATAAATTTCGTAGACTATTACCATATTAAAATATATAAGCATGTAATAGTGTAAATTACCACAACTGGATGCCAGTGAATAATGTAATTCATGATATATTAAACAGAACAGAATACAGTTGTAGATTACTTGCCTTTTTGTTACAATAAATTGTGGGTTTCTTATATTTAATTTACACAAAAACCATTGAATCTATTGAAATATGCCAAAGGAAGAAGTTCTTGTTTATTCAATTTTCTATGAAAATAGCCATAAATCAAGAACCTTGAATTAATAATTTTTCAGCCAGGTAATAATAATTTTTTTTGATAAAAATATTTTTTTCCAAAAAACTATAAACTTTTCAACATTTTATAATTAGACTTTCTTGTTATTCACAACACGAGAAATTCCTGTTAAAGTCCTGTTAAAGTCATTTCACTTCCACCCTGCATAAAACAAGAGATAGCATGTAGAGAAGCTCATGTGAATGTAACACAACTTAGTTTTTAGACAGTCATTCAACATTTATTAGATCATATTTGAAATATAATCCTGTTATTTATTCAATATTTTGTTTTCTAACAAAATATGAAGATTACTATTTCAAGCAAATAACATTACTCCAGGGTATGTAACAGTTCTGAGCTGTTAAAAACATTATTTAATTACAATGTTGCACTTTTACCTTTTTACCTTGAAAAAGCCCAGCCCTTTCAAAGGAGCCCATGCGCCGTTCATCAGTTGTTAGAAAAAACTGGAAAAAAATATTTTAGCATTACTTTTGGGGAAGGAGCTTGGAGTTTGTCTTTTTATTGTGAGGTTACGTCATACGGTGAATGAGCGATTGAAATTATGCTCACAAGGACATTAGTCTTCTCCGGATAAGGGAAACTCCAGAAAAGCGGTATCCAGGTAACTCACTCAAATCGAGATTCGAATTCGGGACTTCAGAGTGTAAGACATGACATCCCTACAGCACGAAGGGCATCATTCCTTTTAACCGTGTTTATAATATCGAACTTTTGAAAATATCGTAAAAATATAAAACTTTTTAACTGACGTCTAAAAATAATTCAATTGTGACTTCCGCGTCAAATGGAATCACAATGAACTGTCAGTACCGGTTTACAACTAACACTGAACTGCACTCGGCACGATTCACAGCCCTCCACTGAACGCTTTGTAAACATTTAACTGACTCGATGCTCAGCAGCCCCTTCTATAAATCTTGGACACAAGAAGATAGTTTCTAGAAGTGGAATGCTCTCGAATTCCAGAAAATGAAGGATCTGCAGTCTAGAACGTACACAATAGCGATTGTTTCCACCTATTGTTCTGTCAGGGGAGGGTCATTAACGCTGGTGGTCACTCGGGTCCGTTTCCTGGAGTGGGTAATTAGCCGGGGGTGCGATGGCAGTAATTGAATCACTACCATGTTCTTATAAGTTGTTGTACCACGTATGATAATTATCTGCCCTTAAATTATTGTTTCTCAATCTCTGTTTTTCAATACCCTAAGTACCTATCCGTTACTAATTGTCCCGGTTCGGATTCTGTTTCTATGCATTCTTCGTGTGAAGTTGTATCGCCGTCCAAGTTACATCAAATGAGATATCTAAGGGAAAACCCAAAATGTGCATGTCTAGCATGCGAAAGAGTTTTCTTGAATGCAAGCATTTTATGTAACATGTTTTGCTTTGGAGATTAATGATGGTCATAAAATAGCAAACTGTGATAATCAAGTGGGTTATTTTAATAGCGTCCTCAGCCTTGACCATCTGCATCCGTCATTCTTATCTTCGCCGTCACTGGGGATTATGAATTGTTTAGATCCTCAAATGTTATGACAGAAAATATAACCTTTATGTTCCAAATAATGTATGTTGGGAGAGGGGGTGAAAGAGCACGAAATACTAGAATTTTTCCTTCTTTGTCTTATTAAAGCTACAGGCTTTGTTATCCGCAGCCACTAAGTAATCTACTGAATCTACTGCAATTAAATTTTAACATGAACTTAAATGCTTCGTTATGTGTTTAGTACTTTAATTCACATTTTTCATTTTCCATCTGCTATGTTTCTAAACACGCCTCTACTGTTTAGACTATATATACGAGTATAATAAAATAAAGATCTGCGTTCTTATGCCCTGATGCCTTGAGTCTATATCAGGACTATAAGTCCGCATATCTCCCCTTAGTTAGATTCATTTTACAATAATCATTAACAAATTATTTTTACAGATAACTTAAAATGAACAATCTACATAAAATAAAATAATTGGTTTATATATTAATTGTGATAGAATTAAAACATTTATACTAGAGGTGCTTGGCTTGAGGATGAGATATCAGATAATGTCTAGCAGGAGTTTATTTCTCCAGTCTCTTCTGCCAGTGGCAATCCAACAATATTTTCTTCTACCTCTCGGAGCCTCATTGGCAATATCCATTTCACCACGTCCTTCTGGTGTTGTGGGATGTACAGACGTGGTTGGTGTTGTTGACAGTCTCACTGATCTTAGTGTTGCGAATTGGTTTGGAGGAACTGGGACGTGTGGATGAGAATAATAGAATTGTAGAGCTTTTTTTTTTTTTCGGAGATTTCACCTCTAAGTACATTAAGATTATGCGTTAAATCTTCGATGTGTAAGATGGTTTGAATAATCTAGTCCTTTTAAGGCTGTTTTCTCCGTTTGTCCTATCCCTTGATACTTAATACATACAAAAATAGCGTGTTCTGGGCTGTCTTCAACCTTACAGATATTGCATATTTCGCAATTAGTTCTTTGAATACGCTTGAGATATGTTGATTAGGGCCCATGTCCGATTAAATAGTGTGTTAACCCTGCTTTGGGGTTGCAGTTTAAGACCTTATTTTACTGAATTTAAAACTGAGTATGTGCGTCCGCCGCTGTCAGCAGTGTCCCATTCAAGTTATCATTCCACAAGAAGAGAATCGTTTATTTATCGTTTGGTTGTGCACGGTTGGCCAATAATTTCACAAACTTTAGCGAGATCTCCTTTCTTCAGCCAACTCATTGCTGCACGAAGTGGTAGCCTGAGATCAATTGGTCATACACCAGTGGCCATAATTAACGCTATGCGCCAATCATCCGCATGAGCACTTTTCCTTGTGTTTGTCTCAGTTTCTTTTTAAAATGGATATTCTGTACGTAACGTACCCAAGCTCTTGCAGCTAATCCCAGAATGCCTTCCATGATACTATTGTGATATATTCTTATTACATCTACCGGTAGATGAAATTTTCGCTTATCAATGTATGTTATTTTCATCATTACTGCGGTGACGTTTTTGCTGACTGTCTCGAGGTGTTGTTTGAAAATTAAAATTATGTTGTTTAACGACGCTGTCAATTTCCAGGATCACATCAGCGTCACTGGTGTGCCGGAACCTTCTCCCGCAGGGGTTCTTTTATATGCCAGTAAGTCTACGTACATGGAGCTGTCCTTTTTAAGCACACTTAAAAACCATCGGTCTGGGCCGGATTTTGACCCGAGACCTTGGAATCAGTAGGCCAGCGTCTAACCAACTGAGCCACCCAGACCGACCGTTGTAGAGGTGTGCTGGAGCCCGGGCGAGGGGTGCGAGTCAGCGTGACTAAGTACCCGCGCCATCTGTCCGGCACCGCGGTATCTGTCCGGTCTCGAAACGTAGAAGCACACCTAAAAGATGACAACGAAACGAAATGAAAGGGACACGATGTAAAGCAAATCGTGTTAGATGAGAGCAGTCGCCTACCGACCAGAGAAAACCACGAAAAGCCCAAGGTCAGAGAGCTGTGTTGAACGGGAATCGAATCTGGAACCACCCAAATGTGACTCTCACGCTATTGCGGAGGCATCTGACTTGGTTAATAATGATGATAAAGATAATAGTAATAATAATGATAATGATAATGGCAACCGTAATAATAATAATAATAATAATAATAATAATAATAATAATAATAATAATAATAATAATAATAATAATAATAATAATAATAATAATAATAATAATAATAATAATAATAATAATAATAATAATAATAATAATAATAATAATAATAATGATAATGATAATGATGATGATGATAATGATAATGATAATGATAATGATAATAATAATAATAATAATAATAATAACAACAATAATAATAATAATAATAATAATAATAATAATAATAATAATAATAATAATAATAATAATAATAATAATAATAATAATAATAATAATAATAATAATAATAATAATAATATATAATAATAATAATAATAATAATAATAATAATAATAATAATAATAATAATAATAATAATAATAATAATAATAATAATAATAATAATAATAATAATAATAATAATAATAATAATAATAATAATAATAATAATAATAATAATAATAATAATAATAATAATAATAATAATAATAATAATAATAATAATAATAATAATAATAATAATAATAAATATTAAATGTAAATGATTATAAGTATGTGTGGCTGCTTAGTTCATGCGAATTAAATAAACTTTATTACTGGCCATGCTTGTTTGTAAAGTTGTGAGTTGTGATAGCCCAAAGACTGTAGACTGTGTTAACGACTGGAAGAAAATTGTGTCTTTGTTTAGATTTTTCGCAGGCTTTAAAGTTCAAAATAAGGGGGAAAAAACTGGAAATTTTGCAAACTAAAAAGAAAATAATACGTTTGACATAGAATAGAATCTGATTTGAATGTTGTGTTTATTTATTTACTTATATAGGTAATTGATTGCTGTACATTTTAATGCCTTGTGTAAGGTATAGAGGTATTTGGATCTAAGGGTTTCATTTGATCTAGCAAAGCGAAGCAAAGCAATGCAAAGAAGAGCAACGGAAATAACTGGAGATGCAGGGTCCGTATCATTTTGTTACGTCACTGAGTTTATTCTTACTAGAATTGTTATGTCACGTTAGTCTGACACACATCTCTTCCAAGGAAGAATCAGTGCCATGGAAATGAGCGGTAATAAACTGATGTGACTTTTAAATGGGACGTAAACCTTGAAAAACAGCACAGCGTTATGCCTAGTATTGCACTAGCGAGGGAGAGGGCTCCGCGGTAACGTGTGAGGCTGGCATTCGGTAGGTGGTAGGTTCGATTCCCGCGGCCAACCTTCCGGACCCAGGGTTTTTTTTCAGGGATTTTCCTGAATCATCGGAACTTGCCTCGAATTTTCCCGCCCCTCCATTGCATTTCACCAGCGTTGGCGATGGGCAAGTTTGGCGCTGCTGTGTGAGGACTTTGAGAACTATAACTGCTGCTTTCGACGGATTGGTGACCTTGTAGTCGCTTGACCTGTGAGGGTGAACCCTGTTGAAAACTATGCGGCTTGTGACAGCTTGAGAAACACTGTTGTCGAGATGAATTATCTTAAACACATGTTAGGGACCCTTCCGCTGGCTCGCGCTACTCGCCCGGGTTCCAACACGCCCGTAGAGCGCTACCACCTCCTTCCTTCCTCCAGGGGTCTGACACAGAATAGCCTAAAACAGTTGGATCAGTGGGGAATCCCCTCCGTCTATACTTTACCTCTGCCTCGTGCACACTGCGGGTTTCCTAGTCTTATAGAGTGCGGGATACTTTACACTGGAAGTAAATTTTAAAATTTCTGTAGAAAAAGCAAAGTTGTTTCCTGACATACTGATGCTTAACACTGCATTATTTGACGTATTTGGAGATAAAATAGCTACTTTTTGTCAATGATAACTGTGAGGCATTTCGAACCACTCTGCTTACTTGAATTCATCATAGTACCAGTTTACGTTGGGAACAGAATACCGAATAGTTTTAATTCTTGGGCACTTATTAAAACAAGATAGTGTGACAATAATTCATATTTTCAAATTGTAAGGTCTAGCAAACGCTAATGCAATATAATAGCGTATCTGGTGTTTTTACAGAATCTTGGCAACACCAACAATAGTACTCATAATAGTAATAATAATGAATATTGCTTTGCTGATTAAAATCTTTTAATTGATTCTGTAAAGCTCATCTTGACGTGTTTTTTAAACTCTGCTTTTAGTGTATTACAGGATATCCGATCATATATTGAGAGTAACTTTCTGCAATCTAAAGCTTGGTTGCACCAGGATCCTATTCATACCGTTGCTAATAAACTAAGGTTTCTTTGCCTTTTAGCATACCAGCCAGAGAAAGGTTCAAGCTTTCATAAACTAACATAGCTTTTTTCGCACTATTCCCTAATGGTGAACGCGACATTAATTCTCGAAAACTTGGGTCCTTCTCTAAAGTTCATCTGGCTGATGATCCCAGAAGACTTCTATTTATATTATAGTAATAATAATGAATATTGCTTTGCTGATTAAAATCTTTTAATTGATTCTGTAAAGCTCATCTTGACGTGTTTTTTAAACTCTGCTTTTAGTGTATTACAGGATATCCGATCATATATTGAGAGTAACTTTCTGCAATCTAAAGCTTGGTTGCACCAGGATCCTATTCATACCGTTGCTAATAAACTAAGGTTTCTTTGCCTTTTAGCATACCAGCCAGAGAAAGGTTCAAGCTTTCATAAACTAACATAGCTTTTTTCGCACTATTCCCTAATGGTGAACGTGACATTAACTCTCGAAAACTTGGGTCCTTCTCTAAAGTTCATCTGGCTGATGATCCCAGAAGACTTCTATTTATATTATAGTAATAATAATGAATATTGCTTTGCTGATTAAAATCTTTTAATTGATTCTGTAAAGCTCATCTTGACGTGTTTTTTAAACTCTGCTTTTAGTGTATTACAGGATATCCGATCATATATTGAGAGTAACTTTCTGCAATCTAAAGCTTGGTTGCACCAGGATCCTATTCATACCGTTGCTAATAAACTAAGGTTTCTTTGCCTTTTAGCATACCAGCCAGAGAAAGGTTCAAGCTTTCATAAACTAACATAGCTTTTTTCGCACTATTCCCTAATGGTGAACGCGACATTAACTCTCGAAAACTTGGGTCCTTCTCTAAAGTTCATCTGGCTGATGATCCCAGAAGACTTCTATTTATATTATAGTAATAATAATGAATATTGCTTTGCTGATTAAAATCTTTTAATTGATTCTGTAAAGCTCATCTTGACGTGTTTTTTAAACTCTGCTTTTAGTGTATTACAGGATATCCGATCATATATTGAGAGTAACTTTCTGCAATCTAAAGCTTGGTTGCACCAGGATCCTATTCATACCGTTGCTAATAAACTAAGGTTTCTTTGCCTTTTAGCATACCAGCCAGAGAAAGGTTCAAGCTTTCATAAACTAACATAGCTTTTTTCGCACTATTCCCTAATGGTGAACGCGACATTAATTCTCGAAAACTTGGGTCCTTCTCTAAAGTTCATCTGGCTGATGATCCCAGAAGACTTCTATTTATATTATAGTAATAATAATGAATATTGCTTTGCTGATTAAAATCTTTTAATTGATTCTGTAAAGCTCATCTTGACGTGTTTTTTAAACTCTGCTTTTAGTGTATTACAGGATATCCGATCATATATTGAGAGTAACTTTCTGCAATCTAAAGCTTGGTTGCACCAGGATCCTATTCATACCGTTGCTAATAAACTAAGGTTTCTTTGCCTTTTAGCATACCAGCCAGAGAAAGGTTCAAGCTTTCATAAACTAACATAGCTTTTTTCGCACTATTCCCTAATGGTGAACGCGACATTAATTCTCGAAAACTTGGGTCCTTCTCTAAAGTTCATCTGGCTGATGATCCCAGAAGACTTCTATTTATACCGCCGCTATTAAAGCTGCAAGTCATTATTTGTGTCCAAGTATTTGTGTATGTAAAAAGAAATCCGAAAATGTGCTTATTTGCGTTAAAAACGAGACATTTGATTCAATTTAGGCAAGGGTAACCAGCGAGATGGCACCATAATGTGTACGATTCGCATTCGGGATGTCGTGGGTTTGAATCCCGCGGCCAACCATCCTGACCCATGGGTTTTTTGGGGGGCTTCCCCGGAAGTCTAGGCGAATGCTGCAAAGAGTAATTAAATCCCACGAATTTCCTGTACCTCCATTTGACCTCATTTCTCGTTTCACCTCGTCTTTCATCCTGCTTGGCTGTTTCAGGATTGTCAGAGTCGGCGGGAGTCTGGGCGTTGCACGGCAGGAAAAAAGGATGATTTATGTATACTTTCGTCCTCTGGATCGGAGACGGTTTCCAAGTCCCGGGTCTCCCTGTGGTATGTATAAGCCTGCAGTGGGGAGTAGAGCCGGGGTACAAGCCGCCACCGGGGAGTTTAAATATGAAACTGTCTGGACCCTATCCTCTGCTGCCGTGTCACGTGCTGCTGCTGCAGCTGTTGGATTCCGAATTAATAATTCTTTAAAGCTGAACTCTCGGATGCGTCGGAGCACAAATAATTTAATGAGTGTTGTAAACATCTAGCCCGAAGAGAATTTTTCACTTCAGGTCACAATCAGACGGAGTTCTGTCCGGGCTGTAGACAGGATGAGGGAATGTTTTCCACCTATAGTTTGTCAATATGTGGTTGCCTGCATTAAGATACGATGCACCGATTGCTTTCTTACGGGCACCTCATTCCTTACCGTTTGTAGGGTACCTTATTATATCATGCTTTCATTTTCTTGGCTGATACTGTCATCTTGCAGGTGCCTTGTGTTGTGTATCGAACCAATAAAGCATGAATCAATGCCGGTGTTGTCAACTCATTGGCTAATTGCGAATAGGTATAGCCACCTCCCTGAACTAAAAAGAAGGAAATATTACACAAACTCTACATCACACTAGTCCGACCACAACTCACATATGCAGCCGTAGCCACAATGCCCCTAATCACAACAACTATGATGAACAAAATAAAAGCATTTGAAAGGAAATACCTACGGACTGCTCATAAACTTTCTCCATCATTTAAATCCAACACCGTACATCAATACACAAACACAACACACATAGCAAAACAATTCATAAAATACATACACAAGGCACACACAAGAAGCTACAGAAGAACACTCATAAACACTGCACAAAAGATGAAGACCATACAAGAAATACCAACAGACAAAAACCCTCCCCTTATCACACTCATACATGTATACGATAAATATCAAGAACAAGAAGAACAGAAATTACAAGACCATCTACAACATTTTCAAAACATTTAGACACACAATAAAGACAAACACACACTAAAAACCCCTAACATACAAAAATACACTATACATACAAAAAACACCAATGAGCCATGCAGCAACATCAAAATAAAATAAAAAACTAGCAACAAAACCTAGGATCTTCTTTGGGCAGAAGCACATGAATGGAGCCATGGATGTGGAACACGGGAACTGACACAGATACACAAAATACACAAATTACAACACACCACACTTCACAATGTCAACAAAAACACAATTAACACAAATACGCATCAAAGCCGAGGGAAATCCCAACCCGAAAACGAAACAAATACCACACTAGGCTGAAGAAGGATTTCCCTAAACAGCCCGGGCATGTTGTAATTAATTAATTAATTAATTCATTCATTCATTCATTCATTCATTCATTCATTCATTCATTCATTCATTCATTCATTCATTCATTCATTCATTCATTCATTCATTCATTCATTCATTCATTCAAAAAGAAGGGAAGGTAACGTGTCCCTTTTCAAACTGGTGGAGACCGATATCAGAACACACGCCCTATAAGGGCACCTTCAGACCATCAGAAATTTGGTGTCTATTACAGTTTGTGCTCTGTGTGCCAATGTACTGGATAAGATCACATTCTCGAGGCATCTCTTCATAAGTCATTCGTCGGTCTTCTTCCAGAACATTGACAGTGCGCTCTACAAGGAAATCTTTAGGTGATATCGGTAGCCACCTACCTATATTGTATTCACTAGCACTTTAGGAAGATACCGCTTCAAGGCAACTCAATCTAAATTAATAAATATAGAGATGAAACTGAATTTACTTGTTGTGTGGTTGGTAAATCAGCTTTTCTTTTAAGAGAAAACTTGCATGCCACTCTCAGAGTAAGGTTTGGAAGTAGCTTACACAATAATTATGTAGTCACAATAATACGATGTTCTCTAAGCACTATTGTTTATTTTGATTGTTAGATACTCTCTGTTAGTCATGATAATTATTACCAGAAATAGTTTTGATACATACTGTGACGCAGCCGCCGCCAAAGGGACTCTCAAGGTCAAGTTACCTCACAGCACTGTTTGTAAATATGCGGCCCAACGACAATGGCGCGGCAGAACAAAGTTATTCCACACAATTCTCAAAGCTTTTCACGTACCAGATTCGCTTATAAGAAGTTTCGAGTAAATATGTATTTTCCAGAGAATTCATCTGATATATAAAAGCGAGAGAGGCCGGACAGAGCGTGAACCTTTAAGTATTGAGCAAGAAAGTCTCCAAATGAAGCAGTTTTAGTGAGTGTTGGGTGAGTATATTGTCGAAGCCAGCTGTTTGTGACACAGAGAGGAGAGAGAGAGAGAGAGAGAGAGAGAGTTGGAGTATGTGTCAAGGTTACGACCCGACAGAAGAGCTGTGAGTTGCAAGGTCACAATGAATTGTAGATTGTGGTAACGATAAAAAAGAGGAATGTGCTTTTTGATTCAATTTTAAGGGAAATAAAGTGACAGAAAAAGTAACTGAAAGTGTCATTTGTCACATGATGTTACTGTAGGTAGGTATTTACATAGGAACTTAAATCAGATCAGACCGAGGCGATAGCAAACGTGTTTGCGTTACAACTTGACATTCATAATTTCAACCCCATCTATACGCATGGAATAACCTATGAACTGCTACATTAAAACTAAGAAAATTAAAGAAAATATATTACTTAACGTCTTTAAAAGTTGGTCTAAATCTGTGTAAAATTGCGATGTTCAATGGAAACATTCCTTTAAAACTCCTAAGAATGTACAATTTTTAGATGTACAGTTGCAATTATGGGATTGGAGTTTTAAATAGATGAGTTAGAAGAAAATTGGCAAGTGGGTTTCAGATTTAGTTGAAATTGGCGCAAATTTAAGAACAGTCTTCCTAAATTTGCATTTTTTGGGGTGAAAAGCTTCATGGATGAAGCTTAACTTTTATATACAGCTTAAACAAAATGTATGAACAAATTCATATCAGTATGGAATTGGTAAACATGTTAGGAGCTTATTTAGAGAGCTTGATAAACTTTACAACTTTTGTGTGCATGCGTGATTAATGAAATGGAGATCCTTAAAATTTTACATAGTCCGTGTAGCATTCTTCATTCGATTACATTTTGAATCATTTTGTATATCTAGGGAACATAAGAGACAACACGTGCTTCAGCAAAATCATAATAATAATCATCATCACCGTCACCGTCATCGTCATTAACATCATTACCGTCACCGTCACCGTCATCGTCGTCATCATCATCGTCATCATCACCATCACCATCACCATCATCATCATCATCATCATCATCATCATCATCATCATCATCATCATCATTATTATTATTATTATTATTATTATTATTATTATTATTATTATTATTATTATTATTATTATTATTATTATTATTATTATTATTATGACCGCCTCCGTAGCGCAGTGGTAGCGCGCCTGCCTGTGGCGCGGAGGACCCGGGTTCGATCCCCGGTACCGGCATGGGATTTTTCCCCCGCTGGGAGGTCTGGTACGGGGTGCACTCAGCCTCGTTAGGTCCCTGGGGGGCCAATTGAGGAGCTATCCTGATAGAAAGGTAGCGTCCCTAAAAGGTCAAAGTAGTCGCCTTACGGTCGGGGGAGTCAGCGTGCTGACCCCCGCCACCCCCAACCTGCACTTCTCCGTGGCCTTGGCTGCGGCTGGAGGACGCAGCGGCCGGGCGATGAGGGTAACCTCTGAATAAGGGGAAGACACCCTAGGGAAATTATTATTATTATTATTATTATTATTATTATTATTATTATTATTATTATTATTATTATTATTATTATTATTATTATTATTATTATTATTATTATTATTATTATTATTATTATTATTATTATTATTATTATTATTATTATTATTATTATTATTATTATTATTATTATTATTATTATTGCCCTAAATCATCCAACGATGCCTTTGTTATTGTCACACGTAAAATGCATTGGAAAACGTCAGTCTTTTGAAACAATGTGACTCTTACATTGGCATTTTAAAGAACAAAGTGTACACTCTGCCTATTTATTACAACATTTTGTTCCATATTACGTAGGAGGTTGTATAAAAGACGAAATATGGTGGTGCTAGTAGAACTGTGGACTCTGCCATCTGTCTTCATTCCTCCTGACGTGATCAATTGCAAACCCACTTCTCCATTACCTCCAGGCTTTGCCAACTTTGCGGACACAATCAACTGTTCCTGTTCTTTATATGCTTATTGTTTATCCCATGCTCTTGCCAGCCATTTTCTACCTATTCTTATTCATTTTCTATCAGGAATGTTCTTACTTTCTCATATATTTCCTTATGAACTTTTTATTTTTATTTATTTATTTTCTTGTTTCTTCCATTGTATTGTAAAGTGATTTACCTTTTTATTCTAAAAGCATTTCATTGTTATTGTATTCACTACTGCGTATGGTAAATATCGAATTCCACCTAAAAGTTCAATATGGGAATTTCACCGGAAATATATATTTTAAGTCCCCTTGAATCTTTAAAAAAGAAGTTTTTAGAAAAAATAGCCTTATGTGTATGCGCGCGCGTGTGCGTGTGTAGGGGAGAGGAGATTAGATTATTTTGTTGTTTAACGACGCTGTCAATTGCCAGGATCACATCAGCGTCGCCGGTGTGCCGGAATTTTGTCCCGCATGAGTTCTTTTACATGCCAGTAAATCTACTGACATGCAGCTGTCGTTTTTAAGCACACTTAAAAACCATTGGCCTGGGCCGGGTTTGAACCCGCGACCTTGGGATCAGTAGGCCAGCGTCTAACCAACTGAGCCACGGTAGGGGAGAGGGAGGAACACCATAACTCAAAAACGAAAAGTGGTTTAAGACTAAACTTGGCACCTATTTAAATTCAGCTTTTTCCAAAGATGCAACAGGAAGTTTTTCAAGAAAATCTCCCACCCAAAATATCTTTTATATCGAAAAATGTCGGTCTAGGTGGCTCAGAAGGTTAGACTTAGCCTACTGGTTTCAAGGCCGGAGTTCAAACCCGCCCCAGGCTTATAGCTTTTAAGTGTGTCTAAAAGCGACTTCCCCTTTCACTATACGTAGTTCTATAAACACTCTTGTATCACACTTATTTGGACCTTAAAAGTGCAAACAAGATATGTCTGTTGTACGATCTGTATTTAAAAGTATTGCTGTTTTTGTCTAGTGGCTATTGTTATTTATGTGTTCCTTTTTACTTTGTCAAATTTGGCAACCCACTGATTTATTTCAATAAAGTATGTGTATACTGGCATGTAAAAGAATCGCCACTCCAGTGACGCTGATATGATCCTGGCAATCGATAACATCTTTAACAAACAAAATATTCATTTTCATGGAAAAATTTTCGAGAACTTTGATTGTCGCAAAAATGTCTCTAACGATTTTGAATAAAATACCATATGTTTGAGATATTTTCAGGGCAAATGAAATGCAGGTATATTTTCACTTTTCTGGGAATAGCTTCTGAAATCCTTTTCATTCTGGATGACTTTTGCATAACTGGTAAACCGTAAGAGATACACAAATTCTTACTACATAAAAAATGTTGATCTCACAATTTATGTAAAATGCATCTTTTTTTTTCTTTTTGTGGAGATAACTATTCCTAAGATATTTCTGTGTGTGCCTGCATGTATGTATTCAGTAACAGTGGTCTAATTTAGAAAATAAGCTATATGGTACCTTAGTTACTTTTCCAAAGGGGCACAAATAAATGGAAATATTTCACTTGTTAATATTAAAGAAGTTGTAGTCGTTTTATTTAATATGATTCATGATTGTAAATCAGTTATTACCACATAATTCGTAGTTTCAAACATATTGCAAACAGAAGGAAGAGACATAATTTTGTATACTGTTAAAATTTTACTGCCATTTGAATTTTACGAACATCGCAGAAAAGAGTTTTATTACAGGGTTTTAAAACATTACTTGACAAGTTAGTTGCACAAAAAGAAGACAGAGGGTTGAAGAAGATGGGTTGGCAGAAAGAAGAAGGGATATTGAGGTGAAAGAGTCAGACACGGATATCTAGAGAAACAATGAGAAAGTATGGGAGAGGGAGAGAAGAATCTATATTTCGATGTAATAACGTGAGCAAAACTGCGGGTTCAGAAGTTAGCATGCATTTTATTTATGCTTACTCTTTCATTGTTTCAGAAGGGAATAGCAATTAAACAGCATCTAAAGCACGTACCTAGTTCATCTAAACTTGTATGAGCCTAACAGTCTTAAGAATATAATTATTGTTTAAGGTCAAATAAAATCAAAGGTGAGATTTTACCACCTGGAGCTCAAAGCTTTTATATTCCAAATACAAGTACAAAGATAAACAACTCCAATAAACATTTAAATATGTAAAATGCAATTACGCACTTAAAAATCACTCTTTTTAGGAGTTTCTGTTTTTATAGTCGATAGGTCCTATCGTAGATGAATGAATGAAATGTTGAATGTTCATAAACATGTTACCTCTACAACAAAATAGTGGACTAGGCTGCTTTACCAGGCAGTTAAATAAAGTTTTTAATAGGTAAAATAAACGTAGAAGTTATAGAATGGTTTTATGTATTACATATAATGATATAGTTTATTAGTAGTTTTAGTCATGTAGACGTGAATTTGAAAGAAATGCGAAATCATTAGATACCCTATGGTTAATGCTTTAAAAAGGCGTCAGTCATTAAATTGTAGTTGCAGGTATAACATACGTATAGTTAAAGTGTAAACAGTCTAGTTTGAGGGAAACAGACTTAAATACGAGTATAACCTGCTTTTATATTAAAACTTGCGTCATTTTATCAGTGAATGCATATAGTTTGATTGATGCCAGCAATTAACTGATTTTGTTATGAAACGGTTTTATTATATTATACTTTACTTTACAATTACAACAGTTCATGCTTATATACAATGCCATGTGCTATTTGTGCAGGAAAAATAAATTGGAAATTACATCGATTCTGATGAATTAGTCTGAAGCAAAGGACTGATATTACATTATGAAACTATTGTACTGATATAGCTACTGTACCTCATTTCCTTTTCAAATTGATTTCTTCCTTATTATTGCGCTAATGTAAAATTCTAAATGAAAACCTTTGTGTGGTTAACGACTAAAATTAATTTTAGTGAGTTGTTCATTTAATGAATGTGTTAGAACTTAGTGACTGCTATAGTTGCTTCCATTGTAATTTTATGAAATACCTGTTACCTCTTTTACAGTTAGCTAACTTTGCGGTGCACATTTTAGTGATGATAAAAGGGTCCTGTATAATGACTATAGTAATGTAAACATTATTTAGGCATCTGTCCAGCGACAGTCCTGATGTGGGCTGAATAGTTATTAAATAACAGTAACATATGTACAACAAAACTCTTGTTGCTTTTTACCGATATTAAATTGTTTGTGATATACAAATTCCACTTGATTTGTACTCTCTATAAAGACACTCTTGGAAATATTAACAATTTTTGAGAGACTGTGGTAATTTGTGGTATTATTTTGCTTTATATTCATCATAGCTTCGGAAGTCGCCATGTTACTATTTCTAATAAATGCCTGCAGTGAATGTTCTTTATGAATGTCCATATTACATGAAAAAGACAGATATAAAATGACAGTGGGATCCTCTTTGCGCCTTAGCATTGCAACCTTGATGTCTTTACGGCCGTAACATTGGCTACACTTATCAAATGCTCCTGAGATTATTCTTTTACCGTATTGGACAGTGTGACGTGTGTATAATCCAAGCCTCTCTAGTGTGCATTCGTGTTCCAAGGCACCATGGTGGCTGTTCCACTGGGTATATCACTTTCAGGTAACAATTTCCAATGGGGCACTTTTTAAGTGTTCTGTAACTTGTTGTTATAAGAAATTTTGTTTGTTCGAGAAATATGAATTACCAATTAAAAAGGAAATTTACTTTTTATACTGCTTGATCCTTGGACGGAATTTTTCCTTTAATATGAATTTGTGTTTAATTCCTTATCAAGGTAAAAGACATTTGTGACATTATCTTTTCAGTAGTTGAAGAATTATTATTGAAGCACTCACATTGTTTTATGAACCGTAGCTCTTTTATTTCATTTGCGTGCACGTAAATTACATTTGATTAGTCCCATTTCACCATTAATGTCCTATAGACGTTTTTATATGCTTCTTACTTATTGAATTAACAATCGTTTCTTTCTGTATAAATACCATGTGCATATTATTTATCTTTTCTCATTCCTCGCAGATATCTGCCGTAGTACTCAGCATCTAGGCAGAATAATGTAATACAATTTTAAAGTAATTAAAAATGAACAAAATGTAATAACATTTAACTAGCAAAATAAAAATTCTATGTGGAAAACATGTTTAACTGTATGCTGCGATTTCCATAAAGTTGACTAAAATAGCTATTTATTACTTTCACTGTCTTTAGTTTGTAATTAAGTTGGCTTACATTTAGTAAATACATAATTTAGAAATTGTACTGTTAGCACCCTCATTTAGAGCATTAGTAGTAACTTTCATTCGTTTTAAGGATACATTAAAATAACTATTAAAATGGTATTTCCACGGCGACATGTAAATTTATACTGTATTATAAAATGTGTATGTGTGTCTAGTCTCGGAAGCCATTGTGATTGTTGTGTTACCAAATAAAACCGCCGTGCTACCTGACGAACGTAGACCATGACTGCTTCTAATATAATTTCCTAAATACCAAAACAAGGTCTGGATGCTAGAAATGGAGTCGCAAAAGAACATACTTGCGAAGATGGCTTGGACTTTTCATTCAGAACGTCTTGGATTAGAAAACTACTTGTTCACAGAGAATGTGTACAAAGTAGAAAAATCTGATGTGTTGCACTCACATAACTTTCTCTACTCTTGTACTAACCATTCTTACAAACTCTTATTCCTATATCTTCTTCGTGTTAGTTGAGATACACATTTCATTGCCTATTACCTTTAGGTACAAGGGGAATATGGGAATATAGCAGACTTTGAACGATAGTCAAATCTTTTAAAGGTTTCAAATTCCGTTCTCTTTGTACGGTACACAAAAATGAATAACGGTGTTTCATTTGACAGAAGTATAAGTTCTCCAAAACTCGCACACATAACAAGGAATATCTCCGAAATGGTTTACTCTACAAAAAGTTTATTTGGACATAAATTGTGTATTTTAGCAAGGTCTACATTTTTTGTGCAGTAAGATTTGGTTTACCTCTTACAGTTTACCAGTTATGCAAAAGTCATCCAGAGTAAATACGACCACAGGGGGATATAGCCAGAAAATTCAAGATATACATTTCATTTGTCATACAAATATTTTAAACATATTACGATTTTGGTAATTGTTTATAAAATCGACCACTCGAGAAAACCAATGAAACATAGCGCAATGGATGTAGTTTGTATTGCTCATTACGATTTTGAGTTTTATTTGACGGTCAAGATTCGTTTTTGATTTATGAGCAAATTCCGCACGTGCGATCCAGCGGTTTTATTCGCATATGCGGCGGATATTTAGCAAATGTTTATAAACTAGTATAATATATGCTAGAATTATTGATAAATGTATTTACGTTGAAACTGTTATTGCTGATTACGATTTTGAAAGTTTTATTTGGCGGACTAGCTTCGTTTTCGTTTTGCCCGTGTTAGATTAGGTTAGTGTATGTATACGAGTGGGGTGACAGGGTCCTGTGTTATCGAAATTTTGCCTGTGTTAGATTAGGTTAGTGTATGTATACGAGTGGGGTGACAGGGTCCTGTGTTATCGAAATTTTGCCTGTGTTAGGTTAGGTTAGCGTATGTATACGAGTTGGGTGACAGGGTCCTGTGTTATCGAAATTTTGCCTGTTAGGTTAGGTTAGGTTAGTGTGTGTATACGAGTGGGGTGAGAGGGTCCTGTGTTATCAAAATATTTACAACTTGGGTAGTGTTAAGCAACAATTTCAACGTAAATGCATTAATCAATCATTCTAGCATATATTATACTCGTTTATAAAAATCTATTTGCTAAATATCCGCTGTATAAGTGAAATAAAACCACTGCATCGCACCTAAGGAACTTGCTCATAGCTTGACCACGAAATAAAACTTTCAAAATCGTAATCAGAAATAAAAACTGCATCCATTGCACTATAGGTAGTTCATTCGTTTTATCGAGCTGTCAATTTTGTAAACACTTACCGCGATTTTAATCAAAATTGTTAGCCATTTTCAAGAAAATGAAATTTTCGAAAAGATTTTCATATAAAGGGTAGTTTAGGGTGAAGCAATTTTTTTCAAAATCTTCGTGTCGCATCCTTGAAAGACATTAAACTTAAATACCAACTTCGATTTCTAACCGACTTTTCATTTTTGAGTTACTGTCCACGGACTGATGGACTGACTGATCTTTTTCTAAAAATGCTTTTTTGTTTTGTTTCAGGGGACCTCAAAACATTTTCAGTGAAATCTCGACATGAAATTTTTGGATCGAATACGATATTTCCTCTACTTTACTATACATAGTAGAGAAAATTAAAAAGCTGTAGATATTGCATTACAAGCAATAGTATGGGTATAGCAACTGTTATATATTTCGTCCCTATGTAAAAGCATTCGAGCAGCCAATTGTTTTAACGGAGAAACAACAAATAGCACTAACGTTTGTTCTGGCATTTTAAAACATTTTACTTTCTCTACTGGTAAGTAGGGGAAGTATTGTATTCCACCTAAAAATTCGAAGTCGAGATTTCACCGGAAATACATGTTTTGAGGCCCCCTGAATCCAAAAAAAGCATTTTTAGAAAAAGGTCCGTGTGTGTGTGTCTGTCAGTCTGTCAGTCTGTGGACAGCATAGCTCAAAAACGAAAAGTCGGTTAAAAACCAAAGTTGGTATTTAAGTTTAATGTGCTTCAAGGATGCGACACGAAGATTTTGAAGAAAATAGCCCCACCCTAAACTACCCTTTACATGGAAAATTTTTCGAAAATTTTGATTTTCTTGAAAATGGCTCTAACGATTTTTATTAAAATGTCATATGTTTGAGATATTTTGATGACAAATGAAATGTATATCTTGAATTTTCTGGCTATAGCCCCTGTAGTCGTATTTACTCTGGACGACTTTTGCATAACTGGTAAACCGTTAGAGATAGACCAAATTATACTATACAAAAAATGTAGATCTTGCTAAAATACACAATTTATGTCTCAATAAATTTTCTTGTAGGGTGAACCATTTCGGAGATATACCTTGTTATGTGTGCGAGTTTCGGAAAACTTGGAACTTTCGTGAAATGGGCCATCGTTGTTCATTTTTTTTATATGTTACGTGTACAAAGAGAACGGAATCTCAAAGCTTTAAAAGATTTGACTATCGCACAAAGCCTACTGTATCCCAATATTCCCCTTGCACCTACAAGGAAATAAGCAATAAGATAATTTGTACAAATGTTTATTTTAACTAACACGAAGAAGATATAGGAATAAGAGTTTGTAAGAATGGTTAGTACAAGAGTAGAGAAAGTCATGTGAGTGCAACACATCAGATTTTTTCATTTCGCTTTCATATTGAAACCATTCGCGAACACTGCAAACATGTGAAACTTTACATACGAATGTTTGATAATCTGTAGACCTGGTTCATATTTGATTGAATGCAATGCAAAATTCACATTAGCTCATATGAAGAGTACCCTAAATGTTGAGATTTTTAGGTAAACAGTGATGCGTGCTGAGTTAAATGTTTATATTTAGTTAAAGCACATATGTGAATGTACCTGAAACTTGGATGAAACGCATACTAAAACAGTTTATATGGCATGTTTCCTAAACTTTTGATTTTTACTAATTTTCTAAATTATCATTAATGAGTTTTAGCAGTGTTATTGCATTATTTTTACCATTAAGCACCTGAAATGTTAACGCAATATAGGTATACACATTTGCGACATTGTAGAGTAATATCAAGAACTAAATCAGCTTGCAAATCCAAGAACATTTGAAACTACTTAGTTTGGTCGCTTAGTTTGCATTGCGTCAAACTTATTTCAATTTCTGATATAGCACTACGGTGCATTTGGCTTTTCGTTAGTAACTTGTTTTTTCTAAACCTATGATACAGGTCCATGAGAAAGTACATAGAGCAAGAAAGCCATACACAACGTTGCCATATTTTGCTATGATTGAAACTTCCGGTCATAAAACATGGCAACTGACATTTAATGATTTACAGAAACTGAGGTGGTTTCCAAGATAGCATCTCGTAATTTTCAAGTCAATGAATTGATCTCCATCAGTTGAAGTATGACATACGTGTATCTTAAAACTCTCAATTTAATAAAAAATGCTTATGTAACATTTTTACGACTAAGCTCTTCGTTTCTTTTGCGTTTGTGAGCAAAGTTGAATTTTTATACGATCAGCTCAGCAAACGTTATTTCCTTAACGTGGAGGTTCTTGTCTCCCCCCCCCCCTTTTTTTCCCCACTACACAGTGACTCCGAAAAGTATTGATGTTAAGCTTAAGAAATTCTAGCAACAGAATGGAGGAAAAAATGTCCACATTTCATTATGTAGAAAGAATGAACATAAAATATTATTTTGTATGCATTTGTTAGAATATGTACCAATATATTTAAACTTGACGCTATAAAAACTGAATGGTTAATGAGGATGTTAATAAAAGCATTACTAACTTCTGATATTGATTTCTGCTTTTCCTTCCCCGATCAAAACCCATTTCAGACTGAGCATCATTACTGTAACTTAATGTTCATATACCCTCTAGCTGGCGGCCAATGAAGAGAGATTCCATGAAATGGGAATGGAAACTGCAGCACTTAAATAAAATAGTATTAAAACATTTCTCGTTAAACTTTGGGCTGTAATTATCATACTTTTTTCTAAACTATGGTTGATTTTGTTTGCAGGAGTGTTGATATATTTGGCTATATCCAAAACAGTTCTTGCCGTTGATGAATCCAATGGAGAAAGGAGTTCAATTGCCCATTCGCTTACAAATTTCTCTGTGGAGCTCCTACAGGTGTGTACTGAATGTTTTCTTTTTCTTTCTTCCAACGTACACAAATTAACTTTGTTGCTCCATTTATGAAATGTCTACACGTTTCGTGACTGTGTACATCTGGGTGGGCCTTTTCTAGATCAGCATATTTCGGATTAAATCTCAATATAATATTTTTGGATTGAATGCCACATCTGTACCATCCCACTTTGAATTTTGAGGCCTCTGCGAAACCAAATAGAAGCATTGTAAATAACTTCGGAACCAACAAATGATAAATGAAAAACTCTGCCCTCTAGGGGATTTATTGGAGAACTTGTTCAACTAGGCTACGATGAATGGGCAGCAGAACATTCAGCGCCTTGTTTAAAAACAATTTATTACTAGCCTCCATGAAATGAAAGACATGGACACGCCCATTTAAAAAGCAGAAGCTGAGGCACAGCGCTTTAAAAACGGCGTCCAAAATATATTCCCTCTCTCCAAGGGAAAATTTGTAGACATATTCTTTAAGGTACGGTGCATTTTTTGCAATAAGAATCCAAAACTCGATTTCTTTTGACCAACCAGGCTAAAATATCACTTCTATGTTCCCTTAATGCTAGGTAACAGAAACCTCGCAGAAGAGCTCAAGACTTGTAGGATCGGATACAAATAAATTATATTAACATTTTTTAACGACGCTGTCAATTACCGGAATCACGTCAGGGTCGCCGGTGTGCCGTAATTTTGTCCTGCAGGAGTTTTTATATGCCAGTAAATCAACTGACATGGAGCTGTCGTTTTTAAACACTTAAAAGCCATCGTTCTGGGCTGGATTTGAACCCACGACCTTGGGATCAGTAAGCCAGCGTCTAACCAACTGAGCCACCCAGACCGACAACAAATAAGTTAGAAAATTTGTATTACAAAATATGCTTCGTTTCGTGGTATTTCATCAATCTGTTTCTCTAGTGTTTATGGAAAGTAACCACCAAATAGGCGTCTCATTTTCGCTTCACTTTCGCACAAAAATGTCCTGACATGATGTCACCCCAAGTTTCTCTGTGAGCAAGTATTAACATTTTCGGTCCTTTCGAAACTTCAGATAAAATTTTCGCCTTATTTGGCAAACTCGAGAAAAACAATGAAATAACAGAGGCAATAGTTATTATAGATTTTATGAAAATCCTCAAATATTTGTCATCAAGGAAACCAGAAGTAAATTCTCTAAATCCATAACTCCTCATTGTGCTTGATTTTCTTTTGCTGTAGAGTCATTATAGTGAAAGTAACAATTAAGAATATGTTCTAGCCTCGCGACAACAGCATTTATTAAATATTTGTGTATTATACATTTTTAAATGTTAGAACTTCTCTCCAATGCAGAAGACCTTCGCTTACAAAACAGGACATACAGTACGAAGGTCCAAAGAATTTGCGAAAACATTCATTGCGTTTCCACGAGAATTGAAATCGATTTGAGTCCAATTCCATTCTTAATACGATCCGTGTTTCCATGTTGAATTCAATCAGGCATGAGATCGATTTGGATCTACAAGGCTAAGTATAAATAATTCAAGTTTTTATGTTGGTCTCTTGGTTTATGTTGGTGAACCTGTAAAAATGTTTTCTGCGCACTTTAAGTAGATTTTGAGGTTAGTGAATATTGTTTAGAAAAATATATTGAGAGATTATAGAAACAATAAAAGTGGCTTTCTTGTTGTTGTTTTATTACATCACTTCCTGAAGAAGGCCATAGGGTAAACTTGGCCGAAAGCTCGAGCAACTTTTAACATTTCACGGCTGATAATAATCCGAGAAGCTCTTATTAATAATCATCCCCATGAAAGCTCTAACTCTTACATTACTACACATTCGCTAAGAAACCAAAATGCAGCGTGTTACGAATACGGAATTTTGAATCTTTGGTGGATTCACGATTCGAATCCGATGGGTGTTTCCAAGCAACACAATTTCGATCCAATCTCACTTCTAAGAGGATCGGATGCAAGGATTCGGTTGATCTGAATCCACGTTTTATTCGATCGGGAATGAGAACTCGTCGATTTCAATTCCCCATGGAAACGTAGTGGTTTTATAAACACTGGTTTCAGAAGAAAATAAAGTAAAAAGGAAATATTTTAAAAGCCGATGTGTAACGCTCACAACTGCTATTTCAGAGGTACACATTGTTATTCTGCTTTTGACTCTTCTACTCACCGATAACAAATGGTTCAAATAAGACCATAAGGTTATATTCAAGATGAGAAAACAATACCTACTTGAAATTGTATCTCTGAGCTCTGGTGACCTATGTTCTGGCTTGTCAGCTCGGAGATCCCCCGGGTTTGATGCTCGGCTGAGGAGGAAACGCTTTTACTCGAGTATTATCATACCTACCCAATGCAGTCTGGAAATGAATACATGAATGTGTGTGTTTCATAATAAAAACAAACAATAAATGCGACATTTAAAGCATAAAGTTTGGAAACGCTATAAATTGCTTCTGAAATGAAGGCCCCGGTTATGCCCATAGAACTTAGAAGGGTACAAATGAAACAATAAGAAATCTAATGTGTGCACTCACATTACTTTCCCTACTTACTCTTGTACAAAATGATTTTAAAAGCGCTTATTTTTCTATCTACTTCATGTTAATCGAAATGGACGTTTGTAGAAATAGTTCTATAACCTATTTCCTTATAGGTACAATGGGAATATGAGAATACAGTAGGCTTAAGCAACAGTCAAAATCTTTTAAGAGCACAGCTTGTCACTGTGTTTTGTCTTTGACGTTCCATTCCCTTTGCATGGCCAGCCAGTACACTTAAAAAAAAAAAAAAAAAAAAAAAAAAAAAAAAAAAAAAAAAAAAAAAAAAAAATACTTCCTATTTGAGAAACTAAAAGTATTAGAAAGCTGTCGTAAATGACAGGAAGAAAGTGAGCGATGTTTTTATACATATTACGTTACTCACAACACGTTTTTCCCTAGAAAGAGTTCAAAATTAAACAAGTTACAAGATTACAGTATGCGAAAAAACTACTCAAATCTTGAAGGTAATAAAACTATTGCGATAAAAACAAAATATAAAATGGCAAACTTTCAAGCACGTCTATCGCACGCTTGAAAAATATCTTAATTTCTAACATGGAATATTTCTAACGCTACAAAGATAATTTGACATATAAATATGCCAAACTGTTTTTCCACTGTAGTAAGGTTTTAAGGATTCATATGTAGAAACATTAAATAAACTCTATTCACAGAATTCACTCTATTCTCTATTCACAGAAAATAGAATATAGGCACATTTAATTTCTGGTAAGTGATACAATATATCACTATGCTTTTTTAAATCAACACATTTGTCTTTTTGAGAAAATGAATAACTAAAGATGTTTCATCTGTGTTCGGATGGAGGGCTTTCTTAGAAGACACCAAGCTTAACCAAGTTTTGTTTTCTATTTGGACCCAAAACTGTATTTCAAGTGAAATCTTGATATCAAATTGTTAGGTGAAATAAACTACTTAACTACAGGTAGGTGTAGAGAAAGTAAAGTGGAGAGAATCGCATATATTGCTGTCAAATTAGTCTCCCAAGATGGAAAAACTTCAACATAGAACAAAAATATTTGGGAAATTGCTAATGCTATGGTAAATTGTGTACTTTAATCAGTTCTACATTTTTCATTTTAAAGGTTTGTCCATACCTCATGGTTTAGTAATTATATAAATTTCAATAAAATGAAAAGAATCTCACAAGCTATTTATAGAACATATCAAGCTACTCAATTCACTTGTCAAGTGGGTTTGTCAAAAAATATTATTTAATAAAAATCTGAGACAATTTTACAGGTATAAAATGTGAAATACTTTCCATGTTTAACTGCATTAACGAATGGGGAGAGGGAAAATTGTGTGTGAATATGTATGTGTGCTCATTTCTGAGATTATAAAAGCTGCAAAGCCGAATCTTTCCATACCTGAATACGAAAAAAAATTGTTGTTTAACAACGCTGTCAATTGCCAGGATCACATCAGCCTAACCGGTATGCCGGAATTTCGTCCCTCAGGAATTTTACATGCCAGTAAATCTACTGTCATGGAGTTGTCGTTTTTGAGCACACTTAAGGACCATCGATCTGTTTTAAACCCGCGACCTTGGGATCAGTAGGCCAGCATCTATCCAACAGAGCCACCCAGACCGACACCTGTATAAGGTATGTTTTAGGCACTGAAATAGAATACTTTCGTGTATAGTGTTGTCTTAAAATGTAAAACAAATTCTATTTCAATTCAGTTTCATCAGAGAGAAACAATTTAGTTGAATACGTAGTATTATTAACGTCCGAATTTCTTTAGTTCAGTGATGTGAAACATTTCTATAGGTGAAGCAAAAATCCCAATTCTCTGCTTAAGGCTATTTGTGAAAAATAGAATAGTAAATGTCAACATATATTTCTTTATTTTTACTTTCTTTGGCAGCTTGTTGTAGTGGGTGGACAAATACTGAATATCATTAAAAATTCCATATCAAGATTTCCTTGGAAATACACGTTCCCAAGTGCATAAGTTAATAAGACAAAAACTTCTAGAAAATATCTGCATAGCTGTGTGAACAGTGCCTATAATTATAAAACGAAATCTCTAATAAACACCAAACTTTGTAAGGTAGAACTGGAACTTAAAAATTCAATGCCACAACTGGGATTTGAACCACAGACCTTCCGCTTACCGGGCGTAATTACCATTGGGGTAATTTGTCTCTGATGTGAGACTGCCTTTGTGGTTTACTAGGAGAAATAAGAACTGGTTTGAGAATTTAATGCCATTCTGGCAGTTTGTCACAATAGCTCAGTGGTAGAGCATCCGCCCGGTAAGCGGAAGGTCTGTGGTTCAAATCCCAGTTGTGGCATTGAATTTTTAAGTTCCAGTTCTACCTTTCTGGTAGAGGCCCACACACGGCTTGTGTGTTTAAAAAACACCAACAGTAAGTTTGTTGGCATAAATAGATAATAATTACCAAACTTTGTGTTTAAATCAGCGATGCCCAACCTTGTCTCTTTGGAGACGCTTACGTAATTAGCTGCTGCTTCCCCACCTCCAACCTTCAGTCAGGGTGAATCAGCTCTTGCCTGTGAGGTGTAAAACCACAAGCAGATGGACAGTAGGTATCCAGCGACGGACATAAACATGGCGGTTTCTAAGTTATACCTTGAATTTTCTGGGAACGTCCTCAGAAGACCTCTTCATTCTTGATGATTTTTGCATAAATGTTTAAGACATTCAAAAGTTTACTAAATGTGCACTCGTTAAAACACACCATTTGTCAAATATTTTTTTCTTTTGAGTGAACCACTTCCGAGATTTTATTTATTTGAATTTGCCAATAGTTTAACATTCCTATTTAAGAAAAGTATTTCTTTTTTTTTATCTCTTGGTCTTGCAAAGAGAATGGAATTTCAAAGATATCGCATAGCAATCAGCTCTTAAAACATTTCACTATCACTTTAAGCACGTATTCCCCTTGTACCTACAAGAAAATTAGCAATAAGAACATTTCTGAAAATGCTTATGCCGATTAAAGTGTAGTAGATAGAGAAATAAGCGTATGCAAGAATAGTATGTATAAGAGTGAGTATAGCTCTACATATTTGCGAACAGTTTCTCCAAATCGAATTATATTGTCTATCGTAAAAGGCTACGCGACGATCACTTGGTGGACCTTCTAAGGCTATGCACTTGGACTTTGTCACCAAATATGTATTCATAGACTTCTTAAAGTAAACAGTACAAAAGAAGTCACTAATGAACAGATGTTTATTGCATAAGGTTTGAAAGGGTTTTCATTAATCAAACGCGACGTACATGTAACCAAACAGCTACTACAACACAATACACGTCTGAGCAGTAGAGTCCGCATAAAGTGGAAGGAAGCAAATCCAACCTTCCCTCTTTCGCAAACATTGGACACCACTAGTTTAAATCCATCTTCCAAAGATGAGACGAAGGAATTTCTGCGAATTTCCTCCATACTGTTTTCCACCCAAAAATTTGACGCAGAGATTTCACTGGAAATACATGTTTGAGGTCCCCAAAAGACACATTATTAGAAAAAAGTGTGTGCGTGTGTGCCTGTGTGTGAGTGTGTGTGTGTGTGTGTGTGTGTGTGTGTGTGTGTGTGTGTGTGTGTGTGTGTGTGTGTGTCTGTGTCTGGGCCTGGTGTGTCATAACTCAAAACTAAAAGTCGGTTATAAGCCAAAGTTGGTATCTAAGGTTAATGTTTTAAGGATGCCACATGTGGATTTTGAAGAAAATTCCTGCACCCTAAACTACCCTTTACATGGAAAATTTTTTGAAATTGTTTATTTTTTGAAATGGCTCTAACGATTTTGATTAAAATGCCATCTTTTTAAGATTTATTACGAAAGCAAATTTTGATTTTTCTGCAAATAGCCTAAAAAGTACTCATTCTGATTGGATTTTATATACTTTTGCTTTAAGGGTGGTGCAGTTTTTATAATTATTATACAAAACGTTGTGTCTTTGAGCTATTGAAATCTTTGTGATCTCAGGGCGTGGTAACGGATGGAATGAAAAATCACACGATGTTTCTTCACCACAATGTATTATTTTATTAACACTTTTTCGATATTTTACATTAAATAATTCCTCTTAGCACCGTTCTAAATGATTTAAAACCTTTCCACTTTTTCATTTAGTGGAACTAATGCTTGATGAAAGTCTGGTGAAAGTTCTACCTTCTACCATGTTCACACGTTACATCAATACGTCCTTATGCCTTGATTACACACATGCTAATGGGCTGATTATGGCGTCCTCACGTGACACCGCCTTTTTCGTATACATCCGCGTATGCGTCCATCAAATAGTTCTTTCTTGTTAGGGAAGCGATCCCTAACCATCCTCCCTTACTTTTATTATGGAACACATATAATTATAATATTTTAATATATATATATATATATTAAAATCAAATATGGAAATATTTATGACGTCTTTAAACTAACTTAGTTGTTCGTAACAATGTGCATTTGCAACACGTTTTCGCCATTTAATCAAATCATACCAACATCAAAAAACAAATGACACTTTTAACAAATATTCACATAAACGATTTTCTTTTGGGGTCTTCTAATATTCTGTCTCAAGGGTAAACCACATGAGATAGTCTTTCTACACAAAAGCTGTAGCTCTCTTTAAAACATACAATTTATTTAAAATAATATGACGTCTTCTATTTGTTGGTTTGAATTTTTCAATAGTACTTATGTTATTCTTGAAGTGCTGTCGTCATTTTTTCTCTCGCGATTTCATGAGAGCACAGAAGTTCAAAACTAGCTTCTGGTGACCCAAGTTTAAACAGTTGACTATAACTTCAGCTTCCTGTGTACCCCTTGCATCTACAACAAAATATGTGATGAAACTACTTCTGGAAACGCTTATTTTAACACGAACCTGAAGGAGATAGAGTAACCTTTTACAATAATAGTTTGTGAAAACAATTTAAAATGCCACACATATGAGCACACAATTTCAAAATGATGGCTATATATACAGGTGAGTAAGAGAAACACCGAAGACGTTATTAAGGGGTTCTATTTGAGTATTTTCTTAGAGTGATTGTATGTCCGCAAATGTCTTGTTATCGAGCTAGAGGCATTTACGTTTTTGAAACACCACTTCTGATTAGATGAAATTCCTTCGAACAAATGACTACGCATTTTTATTGTACTGCAGCCGTTGAGGACCAAATCTTGCTACCTCCTGTCACTACTCGGACCTCAATAACACCCACCATCCTGCAAACCTCATATCCCGTCATTATAGTGGACTGTGTTCAGCCTGCCAACTCTTCAACCCAACCTCAGCCTCATTTTTACAAGGCATTAGGCGAGTTTTGAAACAAGGTAGCCGCGTATCTTTAATTTTAAACAATACAACACAAAACTCTTGTAAATGTTGATTTAGGTATGTAGCCCTAAATCCATGTGTCTGAGGTAGTTCATACCTTTTAACCGATCTATAATGTATGTTATTACCAATAACATATGCAAATACTACCATTGTTACTATATTTTTCTACACCATTAAAGGCTTCAAACATAGTTAAAATAAGAACAAAACAAGAATTAAACAAATGTTCATAAAATATGTCCGAAATTATGATACGTTGCATGCTGTTAAAGGCTCTGAGACTGTGTTTGTTGGTTCAGAATAACAACATGTCGTCAGCATATTGAGTTATATTGACCCGTTTTAAAAAATCTGTCAAAGACGCTGAATAGCGTGGGGGATAGCACAGAGACTTCGGGAACACCCCCTCTTATTGCCCTAAGCTTGGATGTGACCTTAAAATTGCGGTGTCTGTGAAAGCTGTGTAAAATATTGAAGAGCGACAGCAGCTGTATCTTTGACCTTCTCTTAGGACAAGTCCAGTTGTTTCCATGTGGCGATAAAGTGTTTTGGAATATTACCGTAGACCCCGCCATTAGTCCGATCACTGCGATGATTTCTATTGAATACTTCTGTTTGAAGCAAGGAGGTATTGGCACATAAATTGACTATTTCTCTTTGCGCACTTCCTCTTGTTGGACTGCGTGTTTCTCAAACCTTACAGAAGAACAGAGTATGTAACTCAATAGTATTGTTAGGTGGAATGATTATCATGGCAATCCTTCTGGTGTTGCCGCTGTCGCTAAAAGCATATTTTTTCATAGATCTGGAGTTGGACAGGTCTAACTCTATCGAGCGGATTCTATGGTGACGGAATTCTGAAGCAGTTCTCCACGAGGACAAGATCCCATTACATGGACAAGTTTTCGGTCTCTGTGACACGGAGAGGTTACCATCCTGGGCCCTGCCGGCAGAACATCCTTCCAGCATGCTGGCTACCATTTCGAGAATCTCCCGCTATTCGCTAGAAGTTCAACCGTCACGATTTCTAATCCAAGAGTTCGCCCTTTATCTACCGATACCTTTCTAGGAAGCTTTGACCATAATTCAAATGCATATCTCAGTACCATACAGTTATGTTATAAATTATCTATTGTAGTATTATGATGACTGAAAATTTATTCAGATTTCTCCTCTGAAACAATCCTAGTAATGGTTAACTGGTTATTAAATAAGTAGTACACAGATGCATGATAGACTGCACGTATCGACGAATATTCTTTTTTAAATTAAAAAAAAGGATTACACAGACACAGTCTAATCAACAGAGCCATGAGGGGGAATTAGGTTGCCCTTTGTGCATATTAAAAATGAAAAGTTTCCTTCCATTACTTTGACAATTAAAATGTTTATTTTATCTGCATATTACTCATTGCAGGTGGAGAAAGTATAGATTATGTCTAGCAGCAGTTTGGTATCAAGATTTCAATAGAAATACATGTGTTCAGATCCACTGAACATACAATAAAAGCATTTTCAGAAAAAGTGTCTTGAATAGCGTACCTCAAAAACGAGAAGTCTGTTAACTACCAAATCTCATACTTGAGTCATACGCTGTTTTTGTATGTCATGGAAGATTTTCAAGAAAATCCAAGCTCCTTTAGATGAAACATTGCTCTCATTGCTCTCTAAGGGTTTTGGTCAAAATACCGTATAATATTGCACTATTTTAAAAAATGTATATATGTTGAATTTTCTGCGAGTAGAGTGTAAAGCCTCTTCATTCTGGGAATTTTGTATAATTTTTATAACTGATAAGGCGTAAGAGATACATAAAACATATAGTTTTATATTTATAGTTAAGGGACCCTGGGACTGAAATTTGAATTTTCTATTTTTTATAGGTATAAAATCAATACAAGGGCGTTTGTTACAAACTAACACACATTGTTACAGCACAATCTGTTATATAGTTCTGAGGGAATTATCCAGTTATTCACTATACGAAAATACCTTAATACTAGTATTAAAAATATTCCATGCGCATCAACATTTAAAATATCAACGATTTTATTATTTTATAAACTTTAGTTGCCCAACAAACGCCGTAAGTTTCTGGGAAGTTACTTTTAAATTAATGTTCGAAAAATGCTAGGATCATAGAACAAAATTGAATGAGCACGGAGTAGATAGTTTATTAAAATGTAAAGTTGAGAAAAACTAATTTCTACACACGTGCATTATAATCATGAGTCAGACTACCCATTTGTCACACCTTCCTTATTTTGCCTGGTAGTTTCTTCTCACATTCATAGCTTAATCACTTCTCTGCGCTGAACTTGGTTGTCTTTGAGCCCCTTTCGGTCCACATTTCGTTCAAATACTGCCAAAAATTTAAACATAAAAGGGACGTTTAAATGTAGCGCACATGGCATTTAAAGCCTGCGCTAGACCTTTAAAAATAGCGGAATCTAAAAAGATACGCTGCCAACCAATGATCGAGGGTTTGGAGAACATTTATATGTATACACCTAAAAATCGTGAATTTATAATTTTTGGCTCATTTTTCAGTCCCAGGGTCCCTTAAGTCTTATCACGAACTATCCTAAAGCACCGTATGCGATTTCCCTTTTTTACCCACAATCTCATTTGTCATTCGTAACAGCAGCTGATTTACGATAGGTGAAAAGTTGTGTGATTTCCGTGTCGTGCTGCTACCTAACCCTTATTGCAATTTGAAATTGTCTCGTCAAAAGGAAATTTGCAAGAGTGCGAAACTGAATTTCTTAAGGTGGCGTTAGAATAAGTTTTTCTAACTGTACCAGGAAACGCTGAACACAATGAAATGGAAAACAAACGCAGATTTAAACTTTTGATAGGCAATAATATTGTGAGCATCGCGTTTTAAGTGTTGAATGTAGAAGCCAAACTGCATAAATGAAGTTTCCTACGTCTAAAATAAGAGCTTGATTTATAGGAACAACGTGAAGCAAAAATCTTGAAAAATATCACCCACACCTTGCTGTAAATCAAGAATACCCATAACGTCGTACATGAGAAATCTCGGAAACTTTGTGTTGACTACCATAAATGTTTCAGCATATTCTGCAAGATTCCTGTAAGTTCTAAATCAGTTTCTAGATAAGGAAGAACTTGTTCAGTTTAGGGGCTTAGAATCACTCTGAGAGTTGTTCTTGAAATTGCAGCCTTAACCTTGAAAACGTGTCGAGTTGAAAGCGATTCAAGACGACACCACAGAACTAAGACCTTGCGCAATTCTTTTGGTGAACAGATTAGCTCAATGGTTAAATTGCCTGCAGCCATAACGTCGCCTCGTCTTGGTGGAGAGTATTGCCTGGTGTACATTACAAGCTTACACTTCAAAAATTAAACCGCTTAATAAACTGTAGCACTGTTCCACATCAATTGGATGAGAAACGATTTCTCCTTGTATAAAACGAGTTATTTCCTCGAGAATTAAAACTAAATAGTTCAGTAGTTCTTGTTTGTTCATACCATGAGTAAATAAGAGATCATGAAAGTGTTGATTCATTGTTAGTTAAATCAAAATTTTCAAAACACATTTTCCATGTAAGAGGTAGTTTAGGATGGGGCCATTTTCTTCAAAACCTTTGTGTCGAATCCTTGAAAGACATTAAACTTAAATACTAACTTCGGTTCTTAACAGAATTTTCATTTTTGAGTTATGCTGTAAGCACGCGCGCGCGCACACACACACACACACACACACACACACACACACACACACACACACACACACACACACACACACACACACACACACACACACACACACACTCGCCTTTTTCTAAAAAATCTGATGTGTTGCATTCACATGACTTTCTCTACTCTTGTACTAACCATTCTTACAAACTCTTATTTGACATCCCGTTCTCTTTGCACGCTTAACATATAAAAAAGTAAACAACGATGTTCCATTTCACCAAAGTTTTCAGTTCTCCGAAACTGGCACACATAACAAGGAATATCTTCGAAATGCTTCACTCTACAAAAAAAAAAAAAAAAAAAAAAAAAAAAAAAAAAAGTATTCAGACAGTGTGTTTTAGGGAGATCTACATTTTTTGTACAATAAGATTTTGTCTATCTCTTACGGTTTACGAATTATTCAAAAGTCATCAAGACTAAACAGGACTACATAGGCTTTAATCAGAAAATCCAAAATAAACATTCCAATTGTCATAAAAATATCTCAAACATGTGGCATTTTAATCAAAATTGTTAACGATTTTCAAGAAAATAAAAATTTTCCACGTAAAGCACAGTTTAGGGTGGAGCTATTTTCTTCAAAATCTGCGTGCCACATCCTTGAAAGACATTAAACTTAAATACCAACTTTGGTTTTTAACCGACTTTTCGTTTTTGAGTTATACTGTACACACACGCACACGCGCGTGCGCGCGCGATCTTTTTTCTAAAAATACTTTTTTTTTTTTTTTGGATTCAGAGGTTCTCAAAACATATTTCCTGTGAAATCTCCACACCGAATTTTTGGGTGGAACACAATACTTCCTCTGCTATGCGTAGTTGAGAAAGTAAACATGCTTTTTTTTGGATTCAGGGAGCCTCAAAACATTTCCGGTGAAATCTCGGCATCGAAATTTTGGGTGGAATACAATAAATAATTCCTCTACTTATCAGTAGAGAAAGTAAAACTCACATGTAATTTGAATTTTATTTTCCTTAATTGGAAGTTTTTGTTCAGAAATGTCAGTCGAAAATTACTATAAACGCGGAAATTGGATATAACTTCATCCATGTTTTTCTGCAAAAGAGGTAATCGTTCCGAAGCTGTTTTGTCGGAATGCAATTTGGGGGGTGCCGATCTTGAGCTTCTTTACCTGCTCCCACAACCCCTTGTTTAGTTGTCGCTTGAGCTTCCTACTGTTTAATGTGTTGTAAACCAATGCCACTATATTTGGTAGTAAACCATGTATCGAGTGCAAGACTAACTTTAGCGGAGAAAGTCAGTCATTCTAGAAGTTGAAAAGGTTTTGAAGAAAACATCTGATATCGCGAAAGAGTACGGGGTATCACCGAACACTGTCAAATTATCTGAAGAATAAGGTGAACATTTTAAGCAATGCCCCTAGTGAAGATGAAGGCGACGCCGTGGCCGAGCGGTTAGCGCGCTCGCCTACCACCTAGGCGGCCCGGGTTCGATCCCAGGGACCCGCATGTAGTATTCGTGGTGGGTGAAGCGGCTTCAGGGCGGGTTTTCTCCGGGTGCTCCGGTTTCCCCCGCCATCTCATTCCACCGGTGCTCCATCTTCATTCCATGTGTCATCAGTGACATCGCCTGCGGTGCCGTAGTAGTAAAAGCGGGCGTTAAACACTACAACAACATAGTGAAGATGAAAAGTGGAAAGAGGCAACCGGAAAATCCAGATGTATATATATACATATACATGTATTGTTAAAATGTCAATTATAGACTTAACTTTTGTATTTAGAATTATTGGATACTTCCAATTTTTTGATAATTCGAATTTTTCTCTTGTCCCTTCAGCTTCAAATTATCCAAGTTCCACTGTGATTTGTCTCTGCTGTGTACTCGTTAAAAAAAGAGAAGTACGATTATAACTCCGCTAATCACGCAAAATATAAAATATTAACATTAACGTTTTAATAGTTTAAAATAATACATTGGTCTTGTAAACCAAAAACAAGTGCACTCAACTCCAAACAGATATGCATCTCTGAGTGGGCAAGGAAACCGGCCTTGCCCAAGAGGAAAAAGTCTCGTATTATGTAGAAGTATGGTATAAAGTTCCTTCGGTTTTCTATTTTATTTTATTTTTTTTTCTATTTTTTTTACACAAGGTGATTTTGGGTAAGGATAGTGTGGGAAAGGAATAACGGGTCCCACTGATGCAACCCCGCTAGTATCGGTAGTGGTGTGCTGCTGCAGAAGGCAGGAGCGTCTCTGGGGCTAGGTTCCTCAGCGCCCAGGCATGACCGAGGCCCTACCTGTATCCAAAGAGTAATCTTAATAAATAAAATCATTACGTGCACAGAGTACGTTGAGAGGGTCTCTAAAAAGGTTGCTGTTTAGTGGAGTTCATGTGTGCTTGGGGAGGGAGGGGCTACCGACGCAAGCTGTGTCGATTAGGCATCAGTCGCGGTGTTGTCCATCTGGTCCTACTGGTCTCTATGTTGATGGTACGGCCTAAGGGGCGTATACCAGTTGTGATGGCGGTGATGTAGAGTGACTATAAGGTGCACCAGAGGAGTAGGCCCAAGCCCGTTGCGAATCCCGGTCGCTGATACCAGGCAGCTCCAAATCCGCTGCCCTTCTTCCAGTAAGAACGTGGTAGTGGTGGCGGTGGCGGTCGCCACCACCGACGCCACTATGCCGGCCGTAGCGCTTGGTGATGTGTGGTTGTGATGACTTTGGAGACGGCGGGCGTGTTGCTTGAGGGCTGGTGGTGTGGCACGTATGATGGCGGAGGTCCTCGGATGGTTGACTGAAGACGTCGGGCGTGTTTCTCGAGGGCTGGCGTTGTGGCGCAGTATGATGCTGGAGGTTCGCGGGTGGTTGACTCAAGACGACGGGCGTGTTGCTTGAGGGTTGGTGGTGTGGCGTGGTATGATGCCGGAAGTTCCCGGGTGGTTGACTGAAGATGGCGGGCGTGTTGCTCGAGGGCTGGCGTTGTGGCGCGGTATGATGCTGGAGGTTTCCGGGTGGTTGACTGAAGACGGCGGGCGTGTTGCTCGAGGACTGGCGTTGTAGCGCGGTATGGTGCTGGAGGTTCCCGGGTGGTTGACTGAAGACGGCAGGCGTGTTGCTCGAGGACTGGCGTTGTAGCGCGGTATGATGCTGGAGGTTCCCGGGTGGTTGACTGAAGACGGCGGGCGTGTTGCTCGAGAACTGGCGTTGTAGCGTGGTATGATGCTGGAGGTTCCCGGGTGGTTAACTCAAGACGACGGGCGTGTTGCTTGAGGGTTGGTGGTGTGGCGTGGTATGATGCCGGAGGTTCGCGGGTGGCTGACTGAAGACGGCGGGCGTGTTGCTTGAGGACTGGTGGTATGGCGCGGTATGATGGCGGAGGTTCCCGGGTGGTTAACTCAAGACGACGGGCGTGTTGCTTGAGGGTTGGTGGTGTGGCGTGGTATGATGCCGGAGGTTCGCGGGTGGCTGACTGAAGACGGCGGGCGTGTTGCTTGAGGACTGGTGGTATGGCGCGGTATGATGGCGGAGGTTCCCGGGTGGTTGACTCAAGACGACGGGCGTGTTGCTTGAGGGTTGGTGGTGTGGCGCGGTATGATGGCGGAGGTTCCCGGGTGGTTGACTCAAGACGGCGGGCGTGTTGCTTGAGGACTGGTGGTGTGGCGCGGCATGATGGCGGAGGTTCCCGGGTGGTTGACTCAAGACGACGGGCGTGTTGCTTGAGGGTTGGTGGTGTGGCGCGGTATGATGGCGGAGGTTCCCGGGTGGTTGACTCAAGACGGCGGGCGTGTTACTTGAGGACTGGTGGTATGGCGCGGTATGATGCTGGAGGTTCCCAGGCGGTTAACTCAAGACGGCGGGCGTGTTGCTTGAGGACTGGTGATATGGCGCGGTATGATGCTGGAGGTTCCCAGGTGGTTAACTCAAGACGGCGGGCGTGTTGCTTGAGGACTGGTGGTATGGCGCGGTATGATGCTGGAGGTTCCCAGGTGGTTAACTCAAGACGGCGGGCGTGTTGCTTGAGGACTGGTGGTATGGCGCGGTATGATGCTGGAGGTTCCCAGGTGGTTAACTCAAGACGGTGGGCGTGTTGCTTGAGGACTGGTGGTATGGCGCGGTATGATGCTGGAGGTTCCCAGGTGGTTAACTCAAGACGGTGGGCGTGTTGCTTGAAGACTGGTGGTATGGCGCGGTATGATGCTGGAGGTTCCCAGGTGGTTAACTCAAGACGGCGGGCGTGTTGCTTGAGGACTGGTGGTATGGCGCGGTATGATGCTGGAGGTTCCCAGGTGGTTAACTCAAGACGGCGGGCGTGTTGCTTGAGGACTGGTGGTATGGCGCGGTATGATGCTGGAGGTTCCCAGGTGGTTAACTCAAGACGGCGGGCGTGTTGCTTGAGGACTGGTGGTATGGCGCGGTATGATGCTGGAGGTTCCTAGGTGGTTAACTCAAGACGGGGGGCGTGTTGCTTGAGGACTGGTGGTATGGCGCGTTATGATGCTGGAGGTTCCCGGGTGGTTGGCTGAAGACGGCGGATGCTGTTGTGAGGCTGATGGAAGAGCCGCTACTGCGGTGGTGGCGCTAGCAGTGTTTCCGGCGAGCTCGGCTGTGGTGTTTCTGATAGCATTTTATTCCTCATGATGTATAGAAAATAAAAGTTGTGTATATACTGTGAAAATATATGTTCGAAACCGGTGGTCCTATACAAGTTAAAAATACCTTATTTCACTTCAGAACATATTTTTACCTAATTTCACATTTTTAAATTTCTTCATGTGGTAACATGGAAACGCTGTGTAAGCCTGTATGCTAGTCGTGCCTTGACAAGGAACACAGTTAACAATGCATAATATGGAGGGCATTAAGAACGTTTTTTTGAAACAGAGGGAGGATACAGTGAGCATTACTTCAGCTAAAGAGCTTCTACAGGATCCAATCATGATATATTGCATTCATGAAATCACATGTATTTTGGTCCCCACTATTAATGCTCTAGAATCTTTAGGCAAACCATTCCACATGCAACTGGAATTGGTGGAAGAGGTGACAGAAGAAATCAACTTGGTTCCTAGTTCTATTGATGAAAAACTTTCTGAAAAACTCAGTGCTTCAAAGAAACACAGAACTGTCAGTTCTCCACGCAGTTCCTGACATCTTGTCTGGCAAAACTCCTGAACATAAATGTGCTGTTTCAAGGGAGGAGAGATCCCTGGCTGTTTCTTTCTAATACGAACATTTAAATGTGCTCCAGTGACACCAGTTGATGTGGAACGCTCATCTTCGGCTTATAAGATGGTGTTATTTAACAAGTAATGCAGTTTCTCAATGTAAATCTTAGAAAAAGTGTTAGTTGTTTATTGTGACACTAATTATGGACACGTGTAGACATTGTCAAATATTAATAATTTGTAATAGGAAATAAAATATAATTTTCTCGCATATTTTTGTAATTTTAGAACCTATTTTTATTTGTGATAGAACCGATTTTTAGGAACTAAAAGTCCAAGGTATAGTAGTCACATGTGGCTTGCTGTTGCTGCCAATTTATCATTGTTATTCATTTCCCTAATACAAAACTTGCGCATTCAACAAAGGAGTTCCGACATCTGTAATGCGAAAATGCCATAGCATACACCGTTTTAGCGATTAGAATGCATCAATGAAACTATAACAACCTTCCCAGAAGGGTTTCATTATTTTATAACTTTTTAAGAAATGTGATGTAAGCGTGGGCAGGTTAGACTTAGCTCTGGTTAGAGATTATAATTTGGTATTTTTGTTATACCGGAGCAATGGATTTCTTACCATCCCAAACGAGTTGATAAAATACAGCAATATTGACGTACAAATACATAAACGGATTCAAGAAGTACGGGATAAGGAATATATGCCCGATGAATGGAAAACTAGTCTCATAGCACCCATTTATAAAAAGGGGAACAAACTAAACTGCAGGAACTATAGCGGCATCTCATTGAAATGTACAAACTATTAGATATTCACGCGGATACTACAAAATAGGCTGGAAGCATATGTTGAGGGAATATTAGAAGGATACCAAGGTGGTTTTAGAGCCAGACGATCCATCACAGACCAAATATTTATAGTTAAGTTTACTGATGGAAAAGATATGGGAAAACAATTTGGATCTAACACAAATATTTGTAGATTTCAAAGAAGCATGCGATAGTAGAGATGGGAGTAAAATGTTTGAGATCCTGTTATATTTCAACATTCCTGTGAAACCGGTAACATTAATTCGACTAACAATTATACAGACCATTGCCAAGTCAAAGTTCAGACCGGGATAACAGACCCTTTTAGCGTCACACGAGAGCTGAAACAGGGGGACGGGCTGGCACCAACCCTGTTTAACATATCACTTGAGTACGTAATCAGGAAACTATCAGTTCAGGGGAACACCACATTGGCGTATAAGATGGTTCAGCTTGTGGGATATGCGGACGATATCAATATAATGGCACGGTCCCATGTAAGAGCAAAGGAAATCTTCCAACAATTAAGAGATGCGGCTGAGGAGATAGTGTTACAAATAAGCACACAAAAAATAAGTTATGATCAGTACACGAAGGAAAATCAGGAAACTTAATCAGCTAAAATTCGGGTCTTTAGAGTTAGAAATAATCAGTTAAAATATTATATAAATATATATATATATATATATATATATATATATATATATATATAATATAAATATTATATATTAAAATATTATATAAAGGGAAAACTAAAATACGAGATATGGTTTTAACTTTGTTTACTTCATACTTGAAAAATAGATCCCAATTTTTCAGAATAACCACACAATTGATTATTTCAGGAATCTTTATTTCCCAGGTCCCCATTCCTGGTTCTGTGCTATTTCTCGTGTTTGCGAATGACTTAATCAACTGAAATCTTACCTTTAACTGAGTATGCTGATAATACCACTGTGGTCATTATGATGGTAATAAGGTAGACTTGTAAGGAAAATGTAATGAATTACTAAAATATCTCAAAACATTATGTTTTATCTCAATGTAAACACAACCGGCTTTTTACTTTCTCTTCTGGTAAGTAGGGGAAGTATTGTATTCCAGCCAAAAATTCGATGTCGAGATTTCACCGGAAATATATGTTTTGAGACCCCCTGAATCCAAAAGGTCTGTGTGTCAGTCTGTGGACAGCATAACTCAAAAACGAAAAGTCGGTTAAAAACGCAAAGTTGGTATTCAAGTTTGTCATTCATGCGACACGAAGATTTTGAAGAAAATAGCCCCACCCAAAACTACCCTTTACATGGAAAATTTTTCGAAAATTTTTATTTTCTTGAAAATGGCTCTAACGATTTTGATTAAAATGTCATATGTTTGAGATATTTTTATGACAAATGAAATGTATATCTTGAATTTTCTGGCTACAGCCCCTGTAGTCGTATTTACTCTGGATGACTTTTGCATAACTGGTAAACCGTTAGAGATAGACCAAATCATACTATACAAAAATGTAGATCTTGCTAAAATACACAATTTATCTCTGAATAAATTTTCTTGTAGAGTGAACCATTACGGAGATATTCCTTGTTATGTGTGTGAGTTTCGGAAAACTTAGAACTTTAGCGAAATGCAACAACGTTGTACATTTTTTATGTGTTAATTGTGCAAAGAGAACGGAATCTCAAAGGTCAAAAAGATTTGACTGTCGCACAAAGCCTTCTGTATTCTAATATCTCCCTTGCACCTACAAGGAAATAAGCAATAAGATAATTTGTACGAATGTTTATCTTAACTAACATGGAGATATAGGAATAATAGTTTGTTAGAATGGTTAGTACAAGAGTAGAGAAAGTCATGTGAGTGCAACATATCAGATTTTTTCATTTTTATATGTATCAGCAGAGGAATATTGAGCAACTAAATATCAATGTATTATTCAGATCTAACTTGGTCGCGGGCATTAATGGCCTAGCTGTTGAAGAACCTTATAACAGTACAGCCATAATCACAATCAGACGGACACTCACTCGGAAGCACTCACACAGACGTAATCACTTGGAGGCGCGCACTCGGACGCACTCTGACGCTCTCACTGGGACGCACTTTCTCGCTATGTGGTTCTCAAAGGGTTATAGCTCTCTCCCTCTCACAGGAGCTCTCTCCGGCTCTCACGAGCTCTCTCCGGCACTAACGAGCTCTCTCCGGCACTCATGAACTCTCTCCCTCTCTCACGAGCTCTCCTGGCTCTCGCGGGCTCTCTCAGGCTCCCACGGCCTCTCTCCGCTGCTGACGTCTGGGAGGGCTACGGCCCTCTCATACCTACAGGACAGAACTATCTACTCGGTGGTACGTCGGCGAAGACTGTGGACGTGGCTGGATAAACTAGCGAACTCCGTTTCCACAAGAGAGGCAGCCAAATTTAGAAGAAATCCATGACCACAGAGAAGACAACACTGGATTTGACATTCACCTGATTGGATCTACTGGACATGACATTCGTAGTTATAAGCTTAGTTAGGACGTAGGTTAAACATTAGTTTAGATTAATATACTGTGTATTCTGTTTTCAGTTGTATAAATTGTCGTATTGTTTAATAAAGATAAATCAACTGGGGCATAACATTTAATTAGGTTATGTGTAGACATTATGCATGTATTAGTATATTCATTCTTTCCTGTCATATAAATTATTGCAACATTGTAATTGAGGATCCAATAAAGATGCGCAAATAGTTCGGAATACAAAAAAGACACCGAACTAAGAAGATACAGCAGCCAGCCCTCTAGCCTGCGGTTGCGCAGGATAGGGGGCTTCTTGATTCTTTTTCTCTCTGGGGCTCTCGGGCTCTCTTCCAGCTCTCTCGGACTTCTGCGGCTTCTCTCGGACTCTCCGGCTCTCACGGGCTCTCTTTGTGTCTCATGGGGTCTCTTTGGCTCTCACGGGCTCTTTTTGACTCTCACGGGCTCCCTTTGGCCCTCTCAGACTCTCTCTGGCTCTCAGGGGCTCTATCTGACTCTCTCCGACTCTCAGGGCTCTATTTGACTCTTACTGGCTCTCTTTGGCTCTCTCGGACTCATTTCGGCTCTCACGGGTTCTCTTTGGCTCTCACGCACCCCTTGGGCCTCTCGGGTCCCTTTGGCTGTCACGAAATCTCTGATTCTCACGAGCTCTCTCTGACTCTCACGGGCTCTCTTTGTGTCTCATGGGGTCTGTTTGACTCTCACGGGCTCCCTTTGGCCCTCTCAGACTCTCTCCGGCTCACAGGGGCTCTTTGACTCTCACGACCTCTCTCTGGCTCTCAGGGGCTCTATCTGACTCTCTCCAACTCTCAGGGCTCTATTTGACTCTTACTGGCTCTCTTTGGCTCTCTCGGACTCATTTCGGCTCTCATGGGTTCTCTTTGGCTCTCACGCACCCCTTGGGCCTCTCGGGTCCCTTTGGCTGTCACGACATCTCTGATTCTCACGAGCTCTCTCTGGCTCTCACGGGCTCTCTTTGTGTCTCATGGGGTCTCTTTGGCTCTCACGGGCTCTTCTTGACTCTCACGGGCTCCCTTTGGCCCTCTCAGACTCTCTCCGGCTCACAGGGGCTCTTTACCTATCACGACCTCTCTCTGGCTCTCAGGGGCTCTATCTGACTCTCTCCGACTCTCAGGGCTCTATTTGACTCTTACTGGCTCTCTTTGGCTCTCTCGGACTCATTTCGGCTCTCACGGGTTCTCTTTGGCTCTCACGCACCCCTTGGGCCTCTCGGGTCCCTTTGGCTGTCACGAAATCTCTGATTCTCACGAGCTCTCTCTGACTCTCACGGGCTCTCTTTGTGTCTCATGGGGTCTGTTTGACTCTCACGGGCTCCCTTTGGCCCTCTCAGACTCTCTCCGGCTCACAGGGGCTCTTTGACTCTCACGACCTCTCTCTGGCTCTCAGGGGCTCTATCTGACTCTCTCCAACTCTCAGGGCTCTATTTGACTCTTACTGGCTCTCTTTGGCTCTCTCGGACTCATTTCGGCTCTCATGGGTTCTCTTTGGCTCTCACGCACCCCTTGGGCCTCTCGGGTCCCTTTGGCTGTCACGACATCTCTGATTCTCACGAGCTCTCTCTGGCTCTCACGGGCTCTCTTTGTGTCTCATGGGGTCTCTTTGGCTCTCAAGGGCTCTTCTTGACTCTCACGGGCTCCCTTTGGCCCTCTCAGACTCTCTCCGGCTCACAGGGGCTCTTTGCCTATCACGACCTCTCTCTGGCTCTCAGGGGCTCTATCTGACTCTCTCCGACTCTCAGGGCTCTATTTGACTCTTACTGGCTCTCTTTGGCTCTCTCGGACTCATTTCGGCTCTCACGGGTTCTCTTTGGAACTCACGCACTCCTTGGGCCTCTCGGGTCCCTTTGGCTGTCACGACATCTCTGCTTCTCACGAGCTCACTCTGGCTCTATCCGTCACTCTCAAACTCTCCTCTGCTCTCACGGGCTCTCTTTCGCAATCACGCACTGTCTTTGGCAGGCTCACGCTCTCTTCGGCATTCTCACCCTCTCTTCGGCTCTCTCGCCATCTCTTCGGCTCTCACGCCATCTCTTCGGCTCTCACGCCATCTCTTCGGCTCTCACGCCATCTCTTCGGCTCTAACGTCATCTCTTCGGCTCTCTCGCCCTCTCCTCGGTTCTCTCGCCCTCTCCTCGGTTCTCTCGTCCTCTCCTCGGCTCTCTCGTCCTCTCCTCGGCTTTTTCGTCCTCTCCTCGGCTCTCTCGTGCTCTCCTCGGCTCTCTCGAACACTCTTTGGCTCTCTCGCACTCTCTTTGGCTCTCTCGCACTCTCTTTGGTTCTCTCGCCCTCTCTTTGGCTCTCTCGCCCTCTCTTTGGCTTTCTCGCCCTCTCTATGGCTCTCTCGCCCTCTCTTTGGCTCTCACGCACTCTCTTTGGCTCTCTTGCCCTCTCTTAGGCTCTCTCGCGTTCTCTTCGGGTCTCTCACCTCTCTTGGGTTCTCTCGCCATCTCTATGGCTCTCTCGTCCTCTCTTTGCCTCTCTAGCCATCTCTTCGGCTCTCTCGCGTTCTCTTAGGCTCTCTTGCTTTCTCGGCTCACCCTCTCCTAATACCTCTCGCCCTCTCTTCGGCTCTCTCCCCTCTCTTCGGCTCTCCCACATTCTCTTCGACTCACTCGCCCTCTCTTTCACTCTCCTAGGCTCAGTAACCCTCTCTTCCACTCTCGCCCTCTCTTCCACTCTCGCCCTCTCTTCCACTCTCGCCCTCTCTTTCGCTCTCTCGGCCTCTCTTTCGCTCTCTCGGCCTCTCTTCCGCTCTCTCGGCCTCTCTTCCGCTCTCTTCCGCTCTCTCGGCCTCTCTTCCGCTCTCTCGGCCTCTCTTCCGCTCTCTCGGCCTCTCTTCCGCTCTCTCGCCCTCTCTTCCGCTCTCTCGCTCTCTCTTCCTCTCTCTCGCCCTCTCTTCCTCTCTCTCTCCCTCTCTTCCGCTCTCTCGCCCTCTCTTCCACTATCGCCCTCTCTTCCACTCTCTCGCCCTCTCTTCCGCTCTCTCGCCCTCTCGCCCTCTCTTCCGCTCTCTCTCCCTCTCTTCCGCTCTCTCGCCCTCTCTTCCGCTCGCTAGCCCTCTCTTCCGCTCTCTTGCCCTCTGATCGACTCTCTCGCCCTCTCTTAACCACTCTAGGCCTCTCTTTGTCTCTCTCGGTCTCTCTTCGGCTCTCTCGTAATCTCTTTGGCTCTCTCGGCCTCTCTTTGGTTCTCTTAAACTCTCTTTGACTCTATCGGCCTCTCCTCGGCTCTCACGGCTTCCCTTTGGCTCTCTCTTCTTCTCTTCGGCTCTCTCGGTCTATCTTCGGGTCTCTCGGACTCTTCGACTCTCTCGCACTCTCTTGGGCTCTGTCGCACTCTCTAGGGCTCTCTCGCTTTCTCTTTGGCACCCTCGCCCTCTCCTCGGCTCCCTCGACCACTCCTCGGATCTCTCGTCCTCTCTTCGGCTCTCTCGTCCTCTCTTCGGCTCTCTCGCCCTCTCTTCGGCTCTCTCGACCTCTCTTCGGCTCTCTCGCCCTCTCTTCGCCACTCTCGCAATCTCTTTGGCTCTCTCACCCTCTCTTCGGCTCTCTCGCCCACTCTTCGGCTCTCTCGCCCACTCTTCGACAATCTCGCTCTCTGTTCGGCAACTCTCGCCCTCTTTTCGGCTCTCACCCTCTCTTCGGCTCTCTCGCCCTCTCTTTGGCTCTCTCGGCCTCTCTTCCGCTCTCTCGGTTTCTCTTCGGCTCTCTCTGTCTCTCTTCGGCTCTCTCTGTCTCTCTTCGTGGTCTCTCGGTCTCTCTTCGGGTCTCTCGGTGTCTCTTCGGGTCTCTCGGTGTCTCTTCGGGTCTCTCGGTCTCTCTTCGTGTCTCTGGGTCTCTCTTCGGCTCTTTCGCACTCTCTTCGGCTCTCTCGCACTCTCTAGGGCTCTCTCGCTTTCTCTTTGGCTCCCTCGCCCTCTGCTCGGCTCTCTCGCCCTCTCTTCGGCTCTCTCGCCCTCTCTTCGGCTCTCTCGCCCTCTCTTCGGCTCTCTCGCCATCTCTTCGGCTCGCTCGACCTCTCTTCGGCTCTCTCGACCCCTCTTCGGCTCTCTCGCCCTCTCTTCGCCACTCTCGCACTCTCTTCGGATCTATCACGCTCTCTTCGGCTCTCTCGCCCAATCCTCGACAATCTCGCTCTCTATTCGGCTCTCTCGCCCTCTTTTCGGCTCTCACCCTCTCGCACTCTCTCTGGCTCTCTCGCACACTCTCTGGCTCTCTCGCACTCTCTTTGGCTCTCTCGCACTCCCTTTGGCTCTCTCGCCCTCTCATAGGCTCTCTCGCCCTCTAGTAGGCTCTCTCGCCCTCTCTTTGGCTCTCTCGCCCTCTCTTTGGCTCTCTCGCCCTCTGTTTGGCTCTCAGGCCTCTCTTTGGCTCTCTCGCCCTCTCTTTGGCTCTCACGCCCTCTCTTTGGCTCTCTCGCCCTCTCTTTGGCTCTCTCGCCCTCTCTTTGGCTCTCTCGTCCTCTCTTTGGCTCTCTCGCCCTCTGTTAGGCTCTCCCGCCTTCTCTTTGGCTCTCTCGACCTCTCTAGGGTTCTCTCGCCGTCTCTATGGGTCTCTCGCCCTCTCTTTGCGTCTCTCGCCCTCTATTCAGCTTTCTCGCCCTATGTTTGGCTCTGTAAGCTCTAGTCGGCTCTCTCGCCCTCTCCACGGCTCCCTCGCCCACTTCTCGGCTCTCTCGCCCTCCCTTCGGCTCTCTTGCCATCTCTTCGGCTCTCTTGCCCTATCCTCGGCTCTCACGTCCTCTCCTCGGCTCTCTCGTCCTCTCCACGGCTCTCTCGTCCTCTCCTCGGCTCTTTCGTCCTCTCCTCGGCTCTCTCGTCCTCTCCTCGGCTCTCTCGAACTCTCTTTGGCTCTCTCGTACTCTCTTTGGCTCTCTCGCACTCTCTTTGGCTCTCTCGCACTCTGTTTGGTTCTCTCGCCCTCTCTTTGGCTCTCTCGCCCTCACTTTGGCTCTCTCGCCCTCTCTATTGCTCTCTCGCCATCTCTTTGGCTCTCACGCACTCTCTTTGGCTCTCTCGCTCTCTCTTAGGCTCTCTAGCGTTCTCTTCGGCTCTCTCGACCTATCTTGGGTTCTCTCGCCATCTCTATGGCATTCTCGTCCTCTCTTTGCCTCTCTCGCCCTCTCTTTGGCTCTCTCGCCCTCTCTTTGGCTCTCTCGTCCTCTCTTCGACTCTCTCGCCCTCTCTTCGGCTCTCTCGCCCTCTCTTCGGCTCTCTCGCCCTCTATTCAGCTCTCTCGCCCTATGTTTGGCTCTGTAAGCTCTCTTTGGCTCTCTCGCCCTCTCTTCGGCTCTCTGGCCCTTTCCTACGGCTCTCTCGACCTATCTTTGCCCGTCCCACCCCCTCTTCTCCTCTCCTCTCGAGCACTCTCCTCGGCTTTCTCACACTCTCTTAGGCTCTCTCCGACTCTCTTCGGCTCTCTCCGACTCTCTTCGGCTCTCTCGACCTCTATTTGGCTCTCTCAAACTCTCCTCGGTTCTCTCGCGCTCACCTCAGAGCTCTCGCGCTCTTCGGCTCTCTCGCCCTCTCTTCAGCTCTCTCGCCCTCTCTTCAGGCTCTCTCGCCCTCTCTTCGGCTCTCACGCCCTCTCTTCGGCTCTCTCGCCCTCTCTTCGGCTCTCTCGCCCTCTCTTCGGCTCTCTCGGCCTCTCTTCGTCTCTTTCGCCCTCTCTACGGTTCTTGCCCTCTCTTCGGCTCTCTTGCCCCCTCTTGGGCTCTCTTGCCCTCTCTTCGGCTCTCTCGCGTTCTCTTGGGCTCTCTTGCTTTCTCGGCTCACCCTCTCCTAATACCTCTCGCCCTCTCTTTGGCTCTCTCCCCCTCTCTTCGGCTCTCCCACATTCTCTTCGACAGACTCGCGCTCTCTTTCACTCTCCTAGGCTCAGTAACCCTCTCTTCCACTCTCAACCTCTCTTCCTCTCTTCCACTCTCGCCCTCTTCCGCTCTCTCAGGCTCTCTTCCGCTCTCTCGGCTCTCTTCCGCCATCTCGGCTCTCTTCCGCTCTCTCGGCCTCTCTTCCGCTCTCTCGGCCTCTCTTCCGCTCTCTTCCGCTCTCTCGGCCTCTCTTCCGCTCTCTTCCGCTCTCTCGGCCTCTCTTCCGCTCTCTTCCGCTCTCTCGGCCTCTCTACCGCTCTCTTCCGCTCTCTCGGCCTCTCTTCCGCTCTCTCGGCCTCTCTTCCGCTCTCTCGGCCTCTCTTCCGCTCTCTCGGCCTCTCTTCCGCTCTCTCGGCCTCTCTTCCGCTCTCTCGGCCTCACTTCCGCTCTCTCGCCCTCTCTTCCGCTCTCTCGCCCTCTCTTCCTCTCTCTCGCCCTCTCTTCCACTCTCGCCCTCTCTTCCCCTCTCGCCCTCTCTTCCGCTCTCTAGACCTCTCTTCCGCTCTCTAGCCCTCTGATCGGCTCTCTCGCCCTCTCTTAACCACTCTAGGCCTCTCTTTGACTCTCTCGGCCTCTCTTCGAATCTATCGGCCTCTCCTCGGCTCTCACGGCTTCTCTTTGGCTCTCTCTTCTTCTCTTCGACTCTCTCGGTCTCTCTTCGGCTCTCTCGGTTTCTCTTGGGCTCTCTCGGTCTCCCTTCGGCTCTCTCGCCCTCTCTTCGGGTCTCTCGGACTCTCTTCGACTCTCTCGCACTCTCTTGGGCTCTCTCGCACTCTCTTGGGCTCTCTCGCACTCTCTAGGGCTCTCTCGCACTCTCTAGGGCTCTCTCGCTTTCTCTTTGGCTCCCTCGCCCTGTCCTCGGCTCCCTCGACCACAACTCGGCTCTCTCGTCCTCTCTTCGGCTCTCTCGTCCTCTCTTCGGCTCTCTCGACTTCTCTTCGGCTCTCTCGCCCTCTCTTCGCCACTCTCGCACTCTCTTTGGCTCTTTCGCCCTCTCTTTGGCTCTCTCGCCCTCTCTTTGGCTCTCTCGCCCTCTGTTTGGCTCTCTCGCTCTCTTTGGCGCCCTCTCTTTGACTCTCTCGCCCTCTCTCACGCCCTCTCTTTGGCTCTCTCGCCCTCTCCTTGGCACTCTCGTCCTCTCTTTGGCTCTCTCGCCCTCTCTTAGGCTCTCCCGCCTTCTCTTTGACTCTCTCGACCTCTCTTGGGTTCTCTCGCCGTCTCTATGGGTCTCTCGCCCTCTCTTTGCCTATCTCGCCCTCTATTCAGCTTTCTCGCCCTAATTTTGGCTCTGTAAGCTCTAGTCGGCTCTCTCGCCCTCTCCACGGCTCCGTCGCCCACTTCTCGGCTCTCTCGCCCTCCCTTCGGCTCTCTCGCCATCTCATCGGCTCTCTCGCCATCTCTTCGGCTCTCTTGACCTCTCCTCGGCTCTCTCGCCCTCTCCTCGGCTCTCTCGTCCTCTCCTCGGCTCTTTAGTCCTCTCCTCGGCTCTCTCGTCCTCTCCTCGGCTCTCTCGAACTCTCTTTGGCTCTCTCGCACTCTCTTTGGCTCTCTCGCCCTCTCTTTGGTTCTCTCGCCCTCTCTTTGGCTCTCTCGCCCTCCCTTTGGCTCTCTCGCCCTCTCTATTGCTCTCTCGCCATCTCTTTGGCTCTCACGCACTCTCTTTGGCTCTCTTGCCCTCTCTTAGGCTCTCTCGCGTTCTCTTCGGCTCTCTCGACCTCTCTTGGGTTCTCTCGCCATCTCTATGGCATTCTCGTCCTCTCTTTGCCTCTCTCGCCCTCTCTTTGGCTCTCTCGCCCTCTCTTCGGCTCTCTCGCCCTCTCTTCGGCTCTCTCCGCCTCTCTTCGGCTCTCTCGACCTCTATTTGGCTCTCTCAAACTCTCCTCGGCTCTCTCGGTCTCTCTTCCACTCTCGCCCTCTCTTCCGCTCTCTCGGCCTCTCTTCCGCTCTCTCGGCCTCTCTTCCGCTCTCTCGGCCTCACTTCCGCTCTCTCGCCCTCTCTTCCGCTCTCTCGCCCTCTCTTCCTCTCTCTCGCCCTCTCTTCCACTCTCGCCCTCTCTTCCCCTCTCGCCCTCTCTTCCGCTCTCTAGACCTCTCTTCCGCTCTCTAGCCCTCTGATCGGCTCTCTCGCCCTCTCTTAACCACTCTAGGCCTCTCTTTGACTCTCTCGGCCTCTCTTCGAATCTATCGGCCTCTCCTCGGCTCTCACGGCTTCTCTTTGGCTCTCTCTTCTTCTCTTCGGCTCTCTCGGTCTCTCTTCGGCTCTCTCGGTTTCTCTTGGGCTCTCTCGGTCTCCCTTCGGCTCTCTCGCCCTCTCTTCGGGTCTCTCGGACTCTCTTCGACTCTCTCGCACTCTCTTGGGCTCTCTCGCACTCTCTTGGGCTCTCTCGCACTCTCTAGGGCTCTCTCGCACTCTCTAGGGCTCTCTCGCTTTCTCTTTGGCTCCCTCGCCCTGTCCTCGGCTCCCTCGACCACAACTCGGCTCTCTCGTCCTCTCTTCGGCTCTCTCGCCCTCTCTTCGGCTCTCTCGACTTCTCTTCGGCTCTCTCGCCCTCTCTTCGCCACTCTCGCACTCTCTTTGGCTCTCTCGCCCTCTCTTTGGCTCTCTCGCCCTCTCTTTGGCTCTCTCGCCCTCTGTTTGGCTCTCTCGCTCTCTTTGGCGCCCTCTCTTTGACTCTCTCGCCCTCTCTCACGCCCTCTCTTTGGCTCTCTCGCCCTCTCCTTGGCACTCTCGTCCTCTCTTTGGCTCTCTCGCCCTCTCTTAGGCTCTCCCGCCTTCTCTTTGACTCTCTCGACCTCTCTTGGGTTCTCTCGCCGTCTCTATGGGTCTCTCGCCCTCTCTTTGCCTATCTCGCCCTCTATTCAGCTTTCTCGCCCTAATTTTGGCTCTGTAAGCTCTAGTCGGCTCTCTCGCCCTCTCCACGGCTCCGTCGCCCACTTCTCGGCTCTCTCGCCCTCCCTTCGGCTCTCTCGCCATCTCTTCGGCTCTCTCGCCATCTCTTCGGCTCTCTTGACCTCTCCTCGGCTCTCTCGCCCTCTCCTCGGCTCTCTCGTCCTCTCCTCGGCTCTTTCGTCCTCTCCTCGGCTCTCTCGTCCTCTCCTCGGCTCTCTCGAACTCTCTTTGGCTCTCTCGCACTCTCTTTGGCTCTCTCGCCCTCTCTTTGGTTCTCTCGCCCTCTCTTTGGCTCTCTCGCCCTCCCTTTGGCTCTCTCGCCCTCTCTATTGCTCTCTCGCCATCTCTTTGGCTCTCACGCACTCTCTTTGGCTCTCTTGCCCTCTCTTAGGCTCTCTCGCGTTCTCTTCGGCTCTCTCGACCTCTCTTGGGTTCTCTCGCCATCTCTATGGCATTCTCGTCCTCTCTTTGCTTCTCTCGCCCTCTCTTTGGCTCTCTCGCCCTCTCTTCGGCTCTCTCGCCCTCTCTTCGGCTCTCTCCGCCTCTCTTCGGCTCTCTCGACCTCTATTTGGCTCTCTCAAACTCTCCTCGGCTCTCTCGGTCTCTCTTCCACTCTCGCCCTCTCTTCCGCTCTCTCGCCCTCTCTTCCGCTCTCTCGCCCTCTCTTCCGCTCTCTCGCCCTCTCTTCCGCTCTATAGCCCTCTCTTCCGCTCTCTAGCCCTCTCTTCCACTCTCTAGCCCTCTCTTCCGCTATCTAGCCCTCTCTTCCGCTCTCTAGCCCTCTCTTCCACTCTCTAGCCCTCTCTTCCGCTCTCTAGCCCTCTCTTCCGGTCTCTAGCCCTCTGATCGGCTCTCTCGCCCTCTCTTTGCCACTCTAGGCCTCTCTTTGTCTCTCTCGGCCTCTCTTCCGCTCTCTCGGCCTCTCTTCCACTCTCTCGGCCTCTCTTCCACTCTCTCGCCCTCCCTTCCGCTCTCTCGCCCTCTCTTCCGCTCTCTCGCCCTCTCTTCCGCTCTCTAGCCCTCTCTTCCGCTCTCTAGCCCTCTCTTCGCTCTCCAGCCCTCTCTTCCGCTCTCTAGCCCTCTCTTCCGCTCTCTAGCCCTCTCTTCCGCTCTCTAGCCCTCTCTTCCGCTCTCTAGCCCTCTCTTCCGGTCTCTAGCCCTCTGATCGGCTCTCTCGCCCTCTCTTTGCCACTCTAGGCCTCTCTTTGTCTCTCTCGGTCTCTCTTCGGCTCTCTCGTAATCTCTTTGGCTCTCTCGGCCTCTCTTTGGTTCTCTTCAACTCTCTATGACTCTCTCGGCCTCTCTTTGACTCTCTCGGCCTCTTTTCGCCTCTCTCGGCCTCTCTTCGAATCTATCGGCCTCTCCTCGGCTCTCAGGGCTTCTCTTTGGCTCTCTCTGCTTCTCTTTGGCTCTCTCGGCCTCTCTTCGGCTCTCTCGGCCTCTCTTCGGCTCTCTCGGTCTCTCTTCGGCTCTCTCGGTCTCTCTTCGGCTCTCTTCGGCTCTCTTGCCCTCTCTTCGGCTCTCTGGCGTTCTCTTGGGCTATCTTGCTTTCTGGGCTCACCCTCTTAAAACCTCTCGCCCTGTTCTTCGGCTCTCTCCCCCTCTCTTCGGCTCTCCCACATTCTCTTCGACTCACTCGCCCTCTCTTTCACTCTTAGGTTCAGTCACCCTCTCTTCCACTCTCGCCCTCTCTTCCACTCTCGCCCTCTCTTTGGCCCTCTCGGCCTCTCTCTGGCTCTCTCGCACACTCTCTGGCTCTCTCGCACTCTCTTTGGCTCTCTCGCCCTCTCTTTGGCTCTCTCGCCCTCTCTTCCGCTCTCTCGCCCTCTCTCCCGCTCTCTCGCATTCTCTTCCGCTCTCTCGCCCTCTCATCCGCTCTCACGCCCTCTCTTCCGCTCTCTCGCCTTCTCTTCCGCTCTCTCGCCCGCTCTTCCGCTCTCTAGCCCTCTCATCGGCTCTCTCGCCCTCTCTTAACCACTCTAGGCCTCTCTTCGGCTCTCTCGGTCTCTCTTCGGCCATCTCGGCCTCTCTTTGGCTCTCATCTCTTTGGCCCTCTCGGCCTCTCTTTGGTTGTCTTCAACTCTCTTCGAATCTCTCGGCCTCTCTTCGAATCTCTCGGCCTCTCTTCGACTGTCTCGGCCTCTCTTCGAATCTATCGGCCTCTCCTCGGCTCTCACGGCTTCTCTTTGGCTCTCTCTGTTTCTCTTTGTCTCTCTCGGCCTCTCTTCGGATCTCTCTTTGGCTCTCTCGGTCTGTCTTCGGCACTCTCGGTCTCTCTTCGGCACTCTCGGTCTCTCTTCGGCTCTCTCGGTCATTCTTCGGCTCTCTAGCACTCTCTTCGGCTCTTTCGCCCTCTCTTCCGCTCTCTAGCCCTCTCTTCCGCTCTCTAGCCCTCTGATCGGCTCTCTCGCCCTCTCTTAACCACTCTAGGCCTCTCTTTGTCTCTCTCGGTCACTTTTCGGCTCTCTCGTAATCTCTTTGGCTCTCTCGGCCTCTCTTTGGTTCTCTTAAACTCTCTTTGACTCTGTCGGCCTCTCTTCGAATCTATTGGCCTCTCCTCGGCTCTCACGGCTTCTCTTTGGCTCTCTCTTCTTCTCTTCGGCTCTCTCGGTCTCTCTTCGGCTCTCTCGGTCTCTCTTCGGCTCTCTCGGTCTCTCTTCGGCTCTCTCGGTCTCTCTTCGGCTCTCTCGCTCTCTCTTCGGGTCTCTCGGACTCTCTTCGACTCTCTCGCACTCTCTTGGGCTCTCTCGCATTCTCTTGGGCTCTCTCGCACTCTCTAGGGCTCTCTCGCTTTCTCTTTGGCTCCCTCGCCCTCTCCTCGGCTCCCTCGTCCACTCCTCGGCTGCCTCGCCCTCTCTTCGGCTGTCTCGCCCTCTCTTCGGCTCTCTCGACCTCTCTTCGGCTCTCTTGCCCTCTCTTCGCCACTCTCGCACTCTCTTTGGCTCTCTCACACTCTCTTCGGCTCTCTCGCCCACTCTTCGACAATCTCGCTCTCTGTTCGGCACTCTCGCCCTCTTTTCGGCTCTCACCATCTCTTCGGCTCTCTCGGTTTCTCTTCGGCTCTCTCGGTTTCTCTTCGGCTCTCTCTGTCTCTCTTCGGGTTTCTTGGTCTCTCTTCGGGACTCTCGGTGTCTCTTCGGGTCTCTCGGTCTCTCTTAGGGTCTCTCTTTCACTCTGTCGCACTCTCTTCGGCTGTCACCCTCTCTTCGTCTCAGTCAGCCTCTCTTCCACTCTCTCGCCCTCTCTTCCACTCTCTCGCCCTCTCTTCCACTCTTTCGCCCTCTCCCACTCTCTCGCCCTCTCTCCGCTCTCTCGCCCTCTCTCCGCTCTCTCGCCCTCTCTTCCGCTCTCTTGCCCTCTTTTCCGCTCTCTCGCCCTCTCTTCCACTCTCTCGCCCTCTCTTCCGCTCTCTCGCCCTCTCTTCCGCTCCCTCGCCTTCTCTTCCGCTCCCTCGCCTTCTCTTCCGCTCTCTCGCCTTCTCTTCCGCTCTCTCACACTCTCATCCACTCTCTAGCCCTCTCTTCGCCTCTCTCGCCCTCTCTTAATAACTCGGGACCTCTCTCGGTCTCTCTTCGGCTCTCTCGGCCTCTCTTCGGCTCTGTCGGCCTCTCTTTGGCTCTCTCGTCATCTCTTTGGCTCTCTCGACCTCTCTTTGGTTCTCTCCAACTCTCTTATACTCTCTCGACCTATCTTCGACTCTCTCACCCTCTCTTAACCACTGTAGGCCTCTCTTTGTCTCTCTCGGTCTCTCTTCGGCTCTCTCGGCCTCACTTTGGCTTTCTCGTCCTCTCTTTGGTTCTCTCCAACTCTCTTTGGCTCTCTCGGCCTCTCTTCTACTCTCTCGACCTCTCTTCTACTCTCTCGGCCTCTCTTCGACTCGCTCGGCCTCTCTTCGACTCTCTCGGCCTCTCTTTTACTCTCACGGACTCTCTTCGACTCTTGGCCTCTCTTCGGCTCTCTCGGTCTCTCTTCGGCTCTCTAACCCCCTCTTCGGCACTGTGGCCTTCTCCTCGACTCTCTCGCCCTCTCCTTGGCTCTCTCACCCTGCCCTCGGCTCTCCCGTCATCTCCTCGGCTCTCTCGTCCTCTCTTCGGCTCTCTCGCCCTCTCCTTTGGCTCTCTCGCCCTCTCTTTGGCTGTCTCACCCTCTCTTTGGCTCTCTCGGCCTCTCTTCGTCTCTCTCGCACTCACTTCGGCTCTCTCGCACCCTCTTGGGCTCTCTCGCTCTCTCTAGGGCTTTCTCGCTTTCTCTTTGGCTCCCTCACCCTTTCCTCGGCTCTCATGCCCTCTCTTTGGCTCTCTCGCCCCCTCTTCGGCTCTCTCGCCCTCCCGACCTTTCTTCGGCTCTCTCGCACTCTCTTTGCCATACTCGCACTCTCTTAGGCTCTCTCAACCTCTGTTCGACAATCTCGCTCTCTGTTCTGCCTTCTCGCCCTCTTTTCGGTTCTCACCCTCTCTTGGGCTCTCTCGCCCTCTCTTGGGCTCTCTCGCCCTCTCTTTGGCTCTCTCGGCCTCTCTTAGGCTCTCTCGGTCTCTCTTCGGGTCTCTCGGACTCTCTTCGACTCTCTCGCACTCTCTTGGGCTCTCTCGCACTCTCTAGGGCTCTCTCGCTTTCTCTTTGGCTCCCTCGCCCTCTCCTCGGCTCCCACGCGCACAACTCGGCTCTCTCGCCCTCTCTTTGGCTCTCTCACCCTCTCTTTGGCTCTCTCTCTCTCTTCCGCTCTCTCTCTGTCTTCGGCTCTCTAGCACAGTCTTCGACTCTTTCACCGCCTCTTGTGCTCCCTCACCTCTCTTCGCCACTCTCGGCCTCTCTTTGGCTCTCTCGCCCTCTCCTCGGCTCTCTCGCTTTCTCGGCTCTCTTGCCCTCTCCTAAACCCTCTGGCCCCTCGTAAACCCTCTGGCCCCTCCTAAACCCTCTGGCCCCTCCTAAACCCTCTCGCCCTCTCTTCGGCTCTCTGCCCCTCTTCGGCTCTCCCACCCTCTCCGACTCACTCGCCCTCTCTTTCACTCTGTCGCACTCTCTTCGGCTCAGTCACCCTCTCTTCGTCTCAGTCAACCTTTCTTCCACTCTCTCGCCCTCTCTTCCACTCTCTCGCCCTCTCTTCCACACTCTCTCCCTATCTCCGCTCTCTCGCCCTCTCTTCCGCTCCCTCGCCTTCTCTTCCGCTCCCTCGCCTTCTCTTCCGCTCTCTCGCCTTCTCTTCCGCTCTCTCGCACTCTCTTCGACTCTCTAGCCCTCTCTTCGCCTCTCTCGCCCTCTCTTAAACACTCGGGACCTCTCTCGGCCTCTCTTCGACTCTCTCGGCCTCTCTTCGACTCTCTCGGCCTCTCTTCGACTCTCACGGCCTCTCTTCGACTATCTCGGCCTCTCTTCGGCTCTCTCGGTCTCTCTTCGGCTCTCTAACCCCCTCTTTGGCACTGTGGCCCTCTCCTCGACTCTCTCGCCCTCTCCTTGGCTCTCTCACCCTGCGCTCGGCTCTCCCGCCATCTCCTCGGCTCTCTCGTCCTCTCTTCGGCTCTCGCGCCCTCTCCTTCGGCTCTCTTGCCCTCTCCTTCGGCTCTCTCGCCCTCTCTTTGGCTGTCTCACCCTCTCTTTGGCTCTCGCGGCGTCTCTTCGTCTCTCTCGCACTCACTTCGCCACTCTCCGCCTCTCTTCGGCTCTCTCGCCCTCTCTTCGGGTCTCTAGTACACTCTTTGGTTCTCTCGCCCTCTCTTCACCCATTTTGCGCTCTCTACGGTTTTCCCGCCCTCTCTTCGGCTCTCTCGCACTCTCTTCGCCTCTTTCGCCGTCTCTTGGGCTCTCTCACCCTCTCTTCGCCACTCTCGGCTTCAGTTCGGCTCTCTCGCCCTATCTTCGGCTTTCTCGCCCTCTCTTTGTCTCTCTCACCCTCTCTTCGGTTCTCTCGCGCTCTCTTGGGCTCCCTCGCGCTCTCTTGGGCTCTCTCGAGCTCTCTTGGGCTCTCTCGCGCTCTCTTGGGCTCTCTCGCCCTATCCTCGGCTCTCACGCCCTCTCTTCGAATCTCTCGCCCCCTCTTCGACTCTCTCGCCATCTCTACGGCACTCTTGCACTCTCTTCGGCTCTCTTGCCCTCTCTTCGCCTCTCTTAAAGTCTCTTCGGCTCTCTCGCGTTCTCTTGGGCTCTCTCGTTTTCTCTTCGGCTCGCTCACCCTCTACTCGCCTCTCTCGCCCTCTCCTCGGTTCTCTCGCTTTCTCGCCTCTCTTACCCTCTCCTAAACCCTCTGGCCCCCTCATAAACCCTCTCGCCCTCTCTTCGGCTCTCCCACTCTCTCTTCGACTCACTCGCCCTCTCTTTCACTCTGTCGCACTCTCTTCAGTTCAGTCACCCACTCTTCTGCTCAGTCACCCTCTCTTCCACTCTCTCGCCCTCACTTCCACTCTCTCGCACTCTCTTCCGATCTCTCGTACTCTTCCGCTCTCTCGCACTCTCTTCCGCTCTCTCGCGCTCTCTTCCGCTCTCTCGCGCTCTCTTCCGCTCTCTCGCGCTCTCTTCCGCTCTCTCGCGCTCTCTTCCGCTCTCTCGCGCTCTCTTCCTCTCTCTCGCGCTCTCTTCCGCTCTCTCGCGCTCTCTTCCGCTCTCTCGCCCTCTCTTCCGCTCTCTCGCCCTCTCTTCCGCTCTCTCGCCCTCTCTTCCGCTCCCTCGCCCTCTCTTCCGCTCCCTCGCCCTCTCTTCCGCTCCCTCGCCCTCTCTTCCGCTCTCTCGCCCTCTCTTCCGCTCTCTCGCCCTCTCTTCCGCTCTCTCGCCCTCTCTTCCGCTCTCTCGCCCTCTCTTCCGCTCCCTCGCATTCTCTTCTGCTCTCTCGCCCTCTCTTAACCACTCGGCACCTCTCTTTGTCTCTCTCGGTCTCTCTTCGGCTCTTTCGGCCTCTCTTTGGCTCTCTCGTCATCTCTTTGGCTCTCTCGACCTCTCTTTGGTTCTCTCCAACTCTCTTTAACTCTCTCGACCTATCTTCTACTCTCTCGGCCTCTCGTGGGCTCTCGCGGCTTCTCCTTGGCTCTCCCGGCTTCTATTTGGCTCTTTGGGCTTCTCTTTGGCTCTCTCGGCCTCTCTTCGGCTCTCTTGGTATCTCCTCGTCCCTCTCACCCTCACTTCGGCCCTGTCGCCCTCTCTTCGGCCCTGTCGCACTCTCTGCGGCCCTGTCGCCCTCTCTTCGGCTCTCTCGCCCTCTCTTCGGCTCTCTCGCACTCTCTTCGGCTCTCTCGCTCTCTCTTCGGCTCTCTCGCACTCTCTTCGGCTCTCTCGCACTCTCTTCGGCTCTCTCGCCCTCTCTTCGGCTCTCTCGCCCTCTTTTTGGCTCTCCCTTCCTATCTTCGGCTCTCTCTGCCTATCTTCGGCTCTCTCGCCCTCTCTTCGGCTCTCTCGCCCTCTCTTCGGCTCTCTCGCCCTCTCTTCGGCTCTCTCGCCCTCTCTTCGGCTCTCTCGACCCTCTCTTCGGCTCTCTCGCCCTCTCTTCGGCTCTCTCGACCCTCTCTTCGGCTCTCTCGCCCTCTCTTGGGCTTTCTCGCACTCTCTTGGGCTCTCTCGCACTCTCTAGAGCTCTTTCGCTTTCTCTTCGGCTCAGTAGCCCTCTCTTCGGCTCTCTCGCCCTATCTTCGGTTCTCTCGCCATCTCTTCGGCTCTCTTGCCCTATCTTCGGTTCTCTCGCCATCTCTTCAGCTCTCTCGCCCTCTTCAGCTCTCTCGCCCTCTCTTCGGCTCTCTCGCACTCTCTTCAGCTCTCTCGCCCTCTCTTCGTCACTCTCGCTCTATGTTTGGCTCTCTCGCCCTCTTTTCGTCTCTCTCACCCTCTCCTCGGCTCTCTAGTAGAGTCTTCTGCTCTTTAGCTGTCACCTCGCCACTCTCGGGCTCTCTTCGCCACTCTCGGGATCTCTTCGCCACTCTCGGGATCTCTTCGCCACTCTCGAGCTCTCTTCACCACTCTCGGGCTCTCTTCGGCTCACTCGCCCTCTCTTCGCGTCTCTAGCACACTCTTGGGCTCTGTCGCCCTCTCTTCAACCATCTCGCGCTCACTTTGGCTCTCCCGCGCTCTCTTCGATTCTCTCGCCCTCTCTTCGGCTTTCTCGCCCTCTCTTCGGCTCTCTCGCCCTCTCTTCGGCTCTCTCGCCCTCTCTTCGGCTCTCTCGCCCTCTCTTGGAGTCTCTCGGCCTCTAGTTGGCTCTCTCGCGCTCTCTTCGGCTCTCTCGCACTCTCTTCGGCACTCTCGCCCTCTCCTCGGCACTCTCGCTCTATGTTCGGCTCTCTCGCCCTCTTTTCGGCTCTCTCACCCTCTCCTCGGTTCTCTAGTAGAGTCTTCTGCTCTTTCGCTGTCACCTCGCCACTCTCGGGCTCTCTTCGCCACCCTCGGGCTCTCTTCGCCACTCTCGTACTCTCTTCGCCACTCTCGGGCTCTCTTCGCCACTCTCGGACTCTCTTTGCCACTCTCGGGCTCTCTTCGCCACTCTCGGGCTCTCTTCGCCACTCTCGAGCTCTCTTCGCCACTCTCGGGCTCCCTTCGGCTCACTCGCCCTCTCTTTGCGTCTCTAGCACACTCTTGGGCTGTGTCGCCCTCTCTTCAACCATCTCGCGCTCACTTTCGCTCTCTCGCCCTCTCTTCGGCTCTCTCGCCCTCTCTTCGGCTCTCTCGGCCTCTCTTCGGCTCTCTCGGCCTCTCTTCTGCTCTCTCGCCCTCTCTTCGTCTCTCTCGCCCTCTCTTCTGCACTCTCGCACAGTAATGGGCCCTTTCGCCGTCTCTTGGGTTCTCTCACGCTCTCTTCGCCACTCTCGGCCTCTCTTCGGCTCTCTTGCCCTCTCTTTGGGTCTCTAGTACACTCTTCGGCTGTCTCGCCCTCTCTTCGCCCATCGCGCGCTCTCTTCGGTTCTCCCGCCCTCTCTTCGACTCACTCGCACTCTTTTGCTCTTTCGCACCCTCTTCGGCTCTCTCGCCCTCTCTTCGGCTCTGTCGCCCTCTCATCGGCTCTCTCGCCCTCTCATCGGCTCTCTCGCCATCTCTTCGGCTCTCTCGCCCTCTCTTCGGCTCTCTCGCCCTCTCTTTGGCTCTGTCGCCCTCTCTTCGGCTCTCTCGCCCTCTCTTCGGCTCTCTCGCCCTCTCTTCGGCTGTCTCGCCCTCTCTTCGGCTCTCTCGCCCTCTCTTCGGCTCTCTCGCCCTCTCTTCGGCTCTCTCGCCCTCTCTTCGGCTCTCTCGCCCTCTCTTCGGCTCTCTCGCCCTCTCTTCGGCTCTCTCGCCCTCTCTTCGGCTCTCTCGCCCTCTCTTCGGCTCTCTCGCCCTCTCTTCGGCTCTCTCGCCCTCTCTTCGGCTCTCTCGGCCTCTAGTTGGCTCTCTCGCGCTCTCTTTGGCTCTCTCGCGCTCTCTTTGGCTCTCTCGCACTCTCTTTGGCTCTCTCGCACTCTCTTCGGCTCTCTCGCTCTCTCTTCGGCACTCTCGCTCTATGTTCGGCTCTCTCGCCCTCTTTTCGGCTCTCTCACCCTCTCCTCGGCTCTCTAGTAGTCTTCTGCTCTTTCGCTGTCACCTCGCCACTCTCGGGCTCTCTTCACCACTCTCGGGCTCTCTTAGCCACTCTCGGGCTCTCTTTGCCGCTCTCGGGCTCTCTTCGCCACTCTCGAGCTCTTTTCGCCACTCTCGGGCTCTCTTCGGCTCACTCGCCCTCTCTTCGCGTTTCTAGCACCATCTTGGGCTCTGTCGCCCTCTCTTCAACCATCTCGCGCTCACTTTGGCTCTTCCGCCCTCTCTTGGACTCTCTCGCCCTCTCTTCGGCTTTCAAGCCCTCTCATCGGCTCTGTCGCCCTCTCTTCTGCTCTCTCGCACAATAATGGGCTCTTTCGCCGTCTCTTGGGTTCTCTCACGCTCTGTTCGCCACTCTCGGCCTCTCTTCGGCTCTCTTGCCCTCTCTTTTGTTCTCTAGTACACTCTTCGGCTGTCTCGCCCTCTCTTCGCCCATCGCGCGCTCTCTTCGGTTCTCCCGCCCTCTCTTCGACTCACTCGCACTCTTTTGTGCTCTTTCGCACTCTCTTCGGCTCTCTCGCCCTCTCTTCGGCTCTCTAGCGCAGTCTTTGGCTCTTGCGCCGTGTCTTGGGCTCTCTCAGCCTCTCTTCGCCACACTTGGCCTCTCTTCGGCTCTCTTGCCCTCTCTTCAGTTCTCTAGTACACTGTTCCGCTCTCTCGATCTCTCTTCGCCCATCTCGCACTCTCTTCGGTTCTCCTGCCTTCTCTTCGACTCACTCGCACTCTCTTTTGCTCACTTGCAATCTCTTTGGATCTCTCGCGCTCCCTTCGTCTCACTCACCCTCTCTGTGGATCTCTCTCCCTCTTTTTGGCTCTCTCTCTCTTCGGCTCTCTAGCACAGTCTTCGACTCTTTCACCGTCTCTTGTGCTCTGTCACCTCTCTTCGCCACTCCCGGCCTCTCTTCGGCTCTCTCACCCAATCTTCCATCCTCTCGCCCTCCTTTCGACTCTCTGGCACTCTCTACGGCTCTCAGTCCTCTCTTCGCTCATCTGGCACTCTCTTAAGCTCTCTCGCCCTCTCCTAAGCTCTCTCGCCCTCTCTTAAGCTCTCTCGCGCTCTCTTAAGCTCTCTCGCCCTCTCTTAAGCTCTGTCGCCTTCGCTTCGGCTCTCTCGCCCTCTCTTCGGCTCTGTCGCCCTCTCATCGGCTCTGTCGCCCTCTCATCGGCTCTCTCGCCATCTCTTCGGCTCTCTCGCCCTCTCTTCGGCTCTCTCGCCCTCTCTTTGGCTCTGTCGCCCTCTCTTCGGCTCTCTCACCCTCTCTTCGGCTCTCTCGCCCTCTCTTCGGCTGTCTCGCCCTCTCTTCGGCTCTCTCGCCCTCTCTTCGGCTCTCTCGCCCTCTCTTCGGCTCTCTCGCCCTCTCTTCGGCTCTCTCGCCCTCTCTTCGGCTCTCTCGCCCTCTCTTCGGCTCTCTCGCCCTCTCTTCGGCTCTCTCGCCCTCTCTTCGGCTCTCTCGCCCTCTCTTCGGCTCTCTCGGCCTCTAGTTGGCTCTCTCGCGCTCTCTTTGGCTCTCTCGCGCTCTCTTTGGCTCTCTCGCACTCTCTTCGGCTCTCTCGCTCTCTCTTCGGCACTCTCGCTCTATGTTCGGCTCTCTCGCCCTCTTTTCGGCTCTCTCACCCTCTCCTCGGCTCTCTAGTAGTCTTCTGCTCTTTCGCTGTCACCTCGCCACTCTCGGGCTCTCTTCACCACTCTCGGGCTCTCTTAGCCACTCTCGGGCTCTCTTTGCCGCTCTCGGGCTCTCTTCGCCACTCTCGAGCTCTTTTCGCCACTCTCGGGCTCTCTTCGGCTCACTCGCCCTCTCTTCGCGTTTCTAGCACCATCTTGGGCTCTGTCGCCCTCTCTTCAACCATCTCGCGCTCACTTTGGCTCTTCCGCCCTCTCTTCGACTCTCTCGCCCTCTCTTCGGCTTTCTAGCCCTCTCATCGGCTCTGTCGCCCTCTCTTCTGCTCTCTCGCACAATAATGGGCTCTTTCGCCGTCTCTTGGGTTCTCTCACGCTCTGTTCGCCACTCTCGGCCTCTCTTCGGCTCTCTTGCCCTCTCTTTTGTTCTCTAGTACACTCTTCGGCTGTCTCGCCCTCTCTTCGCCCATCGCGCGCTCTCTTCGGTTCTCCCGCCCTCTCTTCGACTCACTCGCACTCTTTTGTGCTCTTTCGCACTCTCTTCGGCTCTCTCGCCCTCTCTTCGGCTCTCTAGCGCAGTCTTTGGCTCTTGCGCCGTGTCTTGGGCTCTCTCAGCCTCTCTTCGCCACACTTGGCCTCTCTTCGGCTCTCTTGCCCTCTCTTCAGTTCTCTAGTACACTGTTCCGCTCTCTCGATCTCCCTTCGCCCATCTCGCACTCTCTTCGGTTCTCCTGCCTTCTCTTCGACTCACTCGCACTCTCTTTTGCTCACTTGCAATCTCTTTGGATCTCTCGCGCTCCCTTCGTCTCACTCACCCTCTCTGTGGATCTCTCTCCCTCTTTTTGGCTCTCTCTCTCTTCGGCTCTCTAGCACAGTCTTCGACTCTTTCACCGTCTCTTGTGCTCTGTCACCTCTCTTCGCCACTCCCGGCCTCTCTTCGGCTCTCTCACCCAATCTTCCATCCTCTCGCCCTCCTTTCGACTCTCTGGCACTCTCTACGGCTCTCAGTCCTCTCTTCGCTCATCTGGCACTCTCTTAAGCTCTCTCGCCCTCTCCTAAGCTCTCTCGCCCTCTCTTAAGCTCTCTCGCGCTCTCTTAAGCTCTCTCGCCCTCTCTTAAGCTCTGTCGCCTTCGCTTCGGCTCTCTCGCACTCTCTTGGGCTCTCTCGCCCTCTCTTGGGCTCTCTCGCCCTCTCTTCGGCTCTCTCGCCCTCTCTTCGGCTCCCTCGCGCTCTCTTCGGCTCTGTCGGCCTCTATTTGGTTCTCTGCGCCTCTCTTTTGCCCTCTGGGCCTCTCTTTGGCTCTCTCGGTCTCTCTTTGGCTCTCTCTGTCTCTCTGTGGCTCTCTCGGTCTCTCTTCGTCTCTCTCGGTCTCTTTTTGTCTCTCTTGCCCTCTCTTCGGCTCTCTCGCCCTCTCATCGGCTCTCTCGCGGTCTCTTGGGCTCTCTCGCCCTCTCCTCGATACTCACGCATTCTCCTCGCCTCTCTCGAATTCTCCTCGCCTCTCGCCATCTCCTCGCCTCTCTCGCCCTCTCTTCGGCTCTCTCGCACCCCCTTCCGCTCTGTCACCCTCTCTTCGGCTCTATCGCCCTCTCTACGGCTCTCTCGGCCTCTCTTCGGCTCTCTCGGCCTCTCTTCGGCTCTCTCGTCCTCTCTTCAACTCTCTCGCCCTCTCTACGGTTCTCTTGCCCTCTCTTCGGCTCTCTCGCCCTCTCTTCGGCTCTCTCCCCCTCCCACATTCTGTTCGAATCACTCGCCCCATCTTTCATTCTCTCGCACTCTCTTAGGCTCACGGGCCCTCTCTTTTGCTCTCTCAAACTCTCTTCGGCCCTCTCGCCCTCTCTCGCCCTCTCTTCGGCTCTCTAGCACAGTGTTCAGCTCTTTCGCCGTCTCTTCGTCTCTCTCACGCTCTCTTCGCCACTCTCGGCCTCTCATCGCCACTCTCGGCCTCTCTTCGGCTCTCTCGCCCTCTCCTCGATACTCACGCATTCTCCTCGCCTCTCTCGCATTCTCCTCGCCTCTCTCGCCATCTCCTCGCGTCTCTCGCCCTCTCTTCGGCTCTCTCGCACGCCCTTTCGCTCTGTCACCCTCTCTTCGGCTCTATCGCCCTCTCTACGGCTCTCTCGGCCTCTCTTCGGCTCTCTCGGCCTCTCTTCGGCTCTCTCGGCCTATCTTCAACTCTCTCGGCCTCTCTTCAACTCTCTCGCCCTCTCTACGGTTCTCTTGCCCTCTCTTCGGCTCTCTCGCCCTCTCTTCGGCTCTCTCCCCCTCTCTTCGGCTCTCCCACATTCTCTTCGAATCACTCGCCTCCTCTTTCATTCTCTCGCACTCTCTTAGGCTGTCACCTTCTCTTGCACTCTCGCCCTCTCTTCCGCTCTCTCGCCCTCTCTTCCGTTCTCTCGCCCTCTCTTCCGCTCTCACCTTCTCTTCCGCTCTCTCACCTTCTCTTCCGCTCTCTCACCTTCTCTTCCGCTCTCTCGCCCTCTCTTCCGCTCTCTAGCCCTCTCATCGACTCTCGCCCTCTCTTAACCACTCTAAGCCTCTCTTTGTGTCTGTCGGTCTCTCTTCGGCTCACTCGGCCTCTCTTTGGCTCTCATCTCTTTCGCTCTCTCGGCCTCTCTTTGGTTCTCTTCAACTCTCTTTGACTCTCTCGGCCTCTCTTCGACTCTCTCGGTCTCTCTTCGGCTCTCTCACCCCCTCTTCGGTCCTGTCGCTCTGTGTTCGGCCCTGTCGCCCTCTCTTCGGCTCTCTCGTAGTCTCTTGGGCTCTCTCGCTTTCTCTTTGGCTCCCTCGCCCTCTGCTCGGCTCTCTCGCCCACTCTTCGATTCTCTCGCCCTCTTTTCGACTCTCTCGCCCTCACTTCGGCTCTCTCGACCTCTCTTCTGCTCTCTCGCCCTCTCTTCGCCACTCTCGCACTCTCTTCGGCTCTCTCACCCTCTCTTCGGCTCTCTCGCCCACTGTTCGACAATCTCGCCCTCTGTTCGGCCCTCTCGCCCTCTTTTCGGCTCTCACCCTCTCTTCGCTCTCTCGCCCTCTCTTTGGCTCTCTCGGCCTCTCATCGACTCTTCCGCGCTCTCTTCAACACTCTCGCACTCTCTTCGGCTCTCTCGCCCTCTCATCGTCTCTTTCGCCCTCTCTTCGGCACTCTCGCCCTCTCTTCGGCCCTCCCGCTCTCCTTTTGGCTCTCTCTTTTCGGCTCTCTCACCCTCTCTTCCGCCCTCTAGCACAACCTTCTGCTCTTCCGCCGTCTCTTCGGCACTCTCACTCTCTCTTCGCCACTCTCGGGCTCTCTTCGCCACTCTCGGGCTCTCTTCAGCTCATTCGCCCCCTTTTCGGGTCTCTAGCACACTCTTCGGCTCTCTCGCCCTCTCTTCAGCCATTTCGCGCTCTCTTCGGCTCTCCCACCCTTTCTTCGGCTCACTGGCCCTCTCTTTTGCTCTCTCAAACTCTCTTCGGCTCTCTCGCCCTCTCTCGCCCTCTCTGGCACTCTCTTCGGCTCTCTTGCACAGTGTTCAGCTCTTTCGCCGTCTCTTGGTCTCTCTCACACTCTCTTCGCCACTCTCGGCCTCTCATCGTCACTCTCGGCCCCTCTTCGGCTCTCTCGCCCTCTCTTCGGCTCTCTCGCCCTCTCTTCGGCTCTCTCGCCCGCTCTTCGGCTCTCTCGCCCGCTCTTCGGCTCTCTCGCCCTCTCTTCGGCTCTCTCGCCCTCTCTTCGGCTCTCTCGCCCTCTCTTCGGCTCTCTCGCCCTCTCTTGTAGCCTATCGGCCTCTCGTTGACTCTCTCACGCTCTCTTCGGCTCTCTCTCCCTCTCCCCCACACACTCACTCACTCTCTCCCTCTATTCGGCTCTCTAGTAGAGTCTTCTGCTCTTTCGCTGTCACTTCGCCACTCTCGGGCTCTCTTCGCCACCTTCGGGCTCTCTTCGCCACTCTCGGGCTCTCTTCACCACTCTCGGGCCTTCTTCGCCATTCTCGGGCTCTCTTCGCCACTCTCGGTCTCTCTTCGGCTCACTCGCCCTCTCTTCGCATCTCTAGCACACTCTTGGTCTCTGTCGCCCTCTCTTCAACCATCTCGCGCTCACTTTGGCTATCCCGCCCTCTCTTCGACTCTCCCGCCCTCTCTTCGGCTCTCTCGCCCTCTCTTCGGCTCTCTCGCCCTCTCTTCGGCTCTCTCGCCCTCTCTTCGGCTCTCTCGCCCTCTCTTCGGCTCTCTCGCACAGTAATGGGCTCTTTCGCCGTCTCTTGGGTTCTCTCACGCTCTCTTGGCCACTCTCGGCCTCTCTTCGGCTCTCTTGCCCACTCTTTGGTTCTCTAGTACACTCTTCCTCTGTCTTGCCCTCTCTTCGCCCATCTCGCCCTCTCTTCGGCTCTCTAGCACAGTCTTTGGCTCTTTCGCCGTGTCTTGGGCTCTCTCAGCCTCTCTTCGCCACACTCGGCCTCTCTTCGGCTCTGTTGCCCTCTCTTCAGTTCTCTAGTACAGTGCTCTGCTCTCTCGATCTCTCTTCGCACATCTCGCGCTCTCTTCCGTTCTCCCGCCCTCTCTTCGGTTGTCCCGCCCTCTCTTCGGCTCACTCGCAATCTCTTTGGATCTCTCGCGCTCTCTTCGTCTCTCTCACCCTCTCTTCGGATCGCTCGCCCTCTTTTTGGCTCTCTCTCTTCGGCTCTCTAGCACAGTATTCGACTCTTTCTCCGTCTCTTGTGCTCTCTCACCTCTCTTCGCCACTCTCGGCCTCTCTTGGGCTGTCTCACCCTATTCCCGGCTCTCTCGTCCTCTCTTTTGCTCTCTCGCACTCTGCTCGGCTCTCTCGCCCAATCTTCCGCCCTCTCGCCCAGTCTTCCGCCCTCTCGCCCCCTCTTCCGCTCTCTCACCTTCTCTTCGGATCTCTCGCCCTCTCTTCGGTTCTCGCTCTCTCTTCGGCTCTCTAGCACAGTCTTCGACTCTTTCACCGTCTCTTGGGCTCTCTCACCTCTCTTCGCTACTCTCGGCCTCTCTTCGCCTCTCTCGCCCAATTCTCGGCTCTCTCGCCCTCTCTTTTGCTCTCTCGCATTCTCCTCGGCTCTCTCGCCCAATCTTCCGCTCTCTCGCCCTCTCTTAAGCTCTCTCGCCCTCTCTTAAGCTCTCTCGCCCTCTCTTAAGCTCTCTCGCCCTCTCTTCGGCTCCCTCGCGCTCTCTTCGGCTCTGTCGGCCTCTATTTGGTTCTCTGCGCTTCTCTTTTTCTCTCTGGGCCTCTCTTTGGCTCTCTCGGTCTCTCTTCGTCTCTCTTGCCCTCTCTTCGGCTCTCTGGCCATCTCATCGGCTCTCTCGCGGTCTCTTGGGCTCTCTCGCCCTCTCCTCGATACTCACGCTATCTCCTCGCCTCTCTCGCCATCTTCTCGTTTCTCTCGCCCTCTCTTCGGCTCTCTCGCACCCCCTTCGGCTATGTCACCCTCTCTTCGGCTCTGTCACCCTCTCTACGGCTCTCTCGGCCTCTCTTCGGCTCTCTCGGCCTCTCTACGGCTCTCTCGGCCTTTCTTCGACTCTCTCGCCTTCTCTACGGTTCTCTTGCCCTCTTTTCGGCTCTCTCGCGTTCTCTTGGGCTCTTTTGCTTTCTCGGCGCACCCTCTCTTAAAATCTCTTGCCCTCTCTTCGGCTCTCTCCCCCTCTCTTCGGCTCTCCCACATTCTCTTTGACTCACTCGACCTCTCTTTCACTCTCTCGCACTCTTTTAGACTCAGTCACCCTCTCTTCCGCTCTCTCGCCCTCTCTTCCGCTCTCTCGCATTCTCCTCGGCTCTCGCCCAATCTTCCGCTCTCTCGCCCAATCTTCCACCCTCTCGCCGCCTCTTCCGCTCTCTGGCACTCTACAGCTCTTAGTCCTCTCTTCGCTCATCTGGGACTCTCTTAAGCTCTCTCGCCCTCTCTTAAGATCTCTCGCCCTCTCTTAAGCTCTCTCGCTCTCTCTTCGGCTCTCTCGCCCTCTCTTCGGCTCTCTCGCCCTCTCTTCGGCTCTCTCGCCCTCTCTTCGGCTCCCTCGCACTCTCTTCGGCTCTGTCGGCCTCTATTTGGTTCTCTGCGCCTCTCTTTTGCCCTCTGGGCCTCTCTTTGGCTCTCTCGGTCTCTCTTCGTCTCTCTTGCCCGCTCTTCGGCTCTCTGGCCCTCTCATCGGCTCTCTCGCGGTCTCTTGGGCTCTCTCGCCCTCTCCTCGATACTCACGCATTCTCCTCGCCTCTCTCGCCATCTCCTCGTTTCTCTCGCCCTCTCTTCGGCTCTCTCGCACCCCCTTCGGCTCTGTCACTCTCTCTTCGGCTCTGTCGCCCTCTCTACGGCTCTCTCGGCCTCTCTTCGGCTCTCTCGGCCTCTCTTCGGCTCTCTCGGCCTCTCTTCGGCTCTCTCGGCCTTTCTTCGACTCTCTCGCCTTCTCTACGGTTCTCTTGCCCTCTCTTCGGCTCTCTTGCCCTCTCTTCGGCTCTCTCGCTTTCTCTTGGGCTCTCTTGCTTTCTCGGCGCACCCTCTCCTAAAACCTCTTGCCCTCTCTTCGGCTCTCTCCCCCTCTCTTCGGCTCTCCCACATTCTCTTCGACTCACTCGCCCTCTCTTTCACTCTCTCGCACTCTTTTAGGCTCAGTCACCCTCTCTTCTACTCTCGTCCTCTCTTCCGCTCTCTTGCCCTCTCTTCGGCTCTCTCGCCCTCTCTTTTGCTCTCTCGACCTCTCTTCCGCTCTCTCACCCTCTCTCCGGATCCCTCGGTCTCTCTTCGGCTTTCTCGCTCTCTCTTCGGCTCTCAAGCACAGTCTTCGACTCTTTCACCGTCTCTTGGGCTCTCTCACCTCTCTTTGCTACTCTCGGCCTCTCTTCGGCTCTCTCGCCCTCTCTTTTGCTCTCTCGCATTCTCCTCGGCTCTCTCGCACAATCTTCCGCTCTCTCGCCCAATCTTCCGCCCACTCGCCCCCTCTTCCGCTCTCTCGCCCTCTTTTCGGCTCTCTGGCACTCTGTACGGCTCTCAGTCCTCTCTTCGCTCATCTGGCACTCTCTTAAGGTCTCTCGCCCTCTCTTAAGCTCTCTCGCCCTCTCTTAAGCTCTCTTGCCCTCTCTTTGGCTCTCTCGCCCTCTCTGCGGCTCTCTCGCCCTCTCTGCGGCTCTCTCGCCCTCTCTTCGGCTCTGTCGGCCTCTATTTGGTTCTCTGCGCCTCTCTTTTTCTCTCTGGGCCTCTCTTTGGCTCTCTCGTTCTCTCTCCGTCTCTCTCTCTGTCTCTCTTCGTCTCTCTCGGTCTCTCTTCGTCTCTCTTGCCCTCTATTCGGCTCTCTCGCCCTCTCATCGGCTCTCTCGCGGTCTCTTGGGCTCTCTCGCCCTCTCCTCGATACTCACGCATTCTCCTCGCCTCTCTCGCCATCTCCTCGCTTCTCTCGCCTTCTCTTCGGCTCTCACGCACCCGCTTCGGCTCTGTCACCCTCTCTTCGGCTGTGTCGCCCTCTCTACGGCTCTCTCGGCCTCTCTACGGCTTTCTCGGCCTCTCTTCGGCTCTCTCGGCCTTTCTTCGACTCTCTCGCCTTCTCTACGGTTCTCTTGCCCTCTCTTCGGCTCTCTTGCCCTCACTTCGGCTCTCGCGTTCTCTTTGGCTCTCTTGCTTTCTCGGCGCACCCTCTCCTAAAACCTCTTGCCCTCTCTTCGGCTCTCTCCCCCTCCCTTCGGCTCTCTCCCCCTCTCTTCGGCTCTCCCACATTCTCTTCGACTCACTCGCCCTCTCTTTCACTCTCTCGCACTCTTTTAGGCTCAGTCACCCTCTCTTCTACTCTCGCCCTCTCTTCCGCTCTCTCGCCCTCTCTTCGGCTCTCTCGCCCTCTCTTCCGCTCTCTCGACCTCTCTTCCGCTCTGTCACCTTCTCTTCAGCTCTCTCGCCCTCTGCTCCGCTCTCTCACCCTCTCTTCGGATCCCTCGGTCTCTCTTCGGCTTTCTCGCTCTCTCTTCGGCTCTCAAGCACAGTCTTCGACTCTTTCACCGTCTCTTGGGCTCTCTCACCTCTCTTTGCTACTCTCGCCCCCTCTTCCGCTCTCTCGCCCTCTTTTCGGCTCTCTGGCACTCTCTACGGCTCTCAGTCCTCTCTTCGCTCATCTGGCACTCTCTTAAGCTCTCTCGCCCTCTCTTAAGCTCTCTCGCCCTCTCTTAAGCTCTCTCGCCCTCTCTTAAGCTCTCTCGCCCTCTCTTAGGCTCTCTCGCCCTCTCTTAAGCTCTCTTGCCCTCTCTTTGGCTCTCTCGCCCTCTCTGCGCTCTCTCGCCCTCTCTGCGGCTCTCTCGCCCTCTCTTCGGCTCTGTCGGCCTCTATTTGGTTCTCTGCGCCTCTCTTTTTCTCTCTGGGCCTCTCTTTGGCTCTCTCGGTCTCTCTTCGTTTCTCTCTCTGTCTCTCTTCGTCTCTCTCGGTCTCTATTCGTCTCTCTTGCCCTCTATTCGGCTCTCTCGCCCTCTCATCGGCTCTCCCGCGGTCTCTTGGGCTCTCTCGCCCTCTCCTCGATACTCACGCATTCTCCTCGCCTCTCTCGCCATCTCCTCGCTTCTCTCGCCCTCTCTTCGGCTCTCACGCACCCGCTTCGGCTCTGTCACCCTCTCTTCGGCTGTGTCGCCCTCTCTGCGGCTCTCTCGGCCTCTCTAAGGCTCTCTCGGCCTCTCTTCGGCTCTCTCGGCCTTTCTTCGACTCTCTCGCCTTCTCTATGGTTCCCTTGCCCTCTCTTCGGCTCTCTTGCCCTCTCTTCGGCTCTCTCGCGTTCTCTTGGGCTCTCTTGCTTTCTCGGCGCACCCTCTCCTTAAACCTCTCGCCCTCTCTTCGGCTCTCTCCCCCTCTCTTCGGCTCTCCCACATTCTCTTCGACTCACTCGCCTTCTCTTTCACTCTCTCGCACTCTTTTAGGCTCAGTCACCCTCTTCTACTCTCGACCTCTCTTCCGCTCTCTCGCGCTCTCTTCGGCTCTTTCGCCCTCTCTTCCGCTCTCTCGACCTCTCTTCCGCTCTGTCACCTTCTCTTCAGCTCTCTCGCCCTCTCTTCCGCTCTCTCACCCTCTCTTCGGATCCCTCGGTCTCTCTTCGGCTTTCTCGCTCTCTCTTCGGCTCTCAAGCACAGTCTTCGACTCTTTCACCGTCTCTTGGGCTCTCTCACATCTCTTCGCTACTCTCGGCCTCTCTTCGGCTCTCTCGCCCTCTCTTTTGCTCTCTCGCATTCTCCTCAGCTCTCTCGCCCAATCTTCCGCTCTCTCGCCCTCTCTTCGGCTCTCTGGAACTCTCTACGGCTCTCAGTCCTCTCTTCGCTCATCTGGCACTGTCGTAAGCTCTCTCGCCCTCTCTTAAGCTCACTCGCCCTCTCTTAAACTCTCTCGCCCTCTCTTCGGCTCTCCCACATTCTCTTCGACTCACTCGCCCTCTCTTTCACTCTCTCGCACTCTTTTAGGCTCAGGCACCCTCTCTTCTACTCTCGCCCTCTCTTCCGCTCTCTCGCCCTCTCTTCCGCTCTCCCGCCCTCTCTTCCGCTCTCTCGCCCTCTCTTCCGCTCTGTCACCTTCTCTTCAGCTCACTCGCCCTGTCTTCCGCTCTCTCACCCTCTCTTCGGATATCTCGGTCTCTCTTCGGCTTTCTCGCTCTTTATTCGGCTCTCTAGCACAGTCTTCGACTCTTTCACCGTCTCTTGGGCTCTCTCACATCTCTTCGCTAATCTCGGCCTCTCTTCGGCTCTCTCGCCCTCTCTTTTGCTCTCTCGCATTCTCCTCAGCTCTCTCGCCCAATCTTCCGCTCTCTAGCACAATCTTGGGCCCTCTCGCCCCCTCTTCCGCTCTCTCGCCCTCTCTTCGGCTCTCTGGAACTCTCTACGGCTCTCAGTCCTCTATTCGCTCATCTGGCACTGTCGTAAGCTCTCTCGCCCTCTTTTAAGCTCTCTCGCCCTCTCTTCGGCTCTCTCGCACTCTCTTCGGCTCTCTCGCCCTCTCTCCGGCTCTCTCGCCCTCTCTTCGGATCCTTCGCGCTCTCTTCGGCTCTGTCGGCCTCTGGTTCTCTGCGCCTCTCTTTTGCCCTGTGGGCCTCTCTTTGGCTCTCTCGGTCTCTCTTCGGCTCTCTGGGCCTCTCTTTGGCTCTCTCCTCATCTCTTTGGCTCTCATCTCTTTGGCCCTCTCGGCCTCTCTTTGGTTCTCTTCAACTCTTTGACTCTCTCGGCCTCTCTTCGACTCTCTCGGCCTCTCTTCGAATCTATCGGCCTCGCCTCGGCTCTCACGGCTTCTCTTTGGCTCTCTCTGCTTCTCTCTCTCTCGGCCTCTCTTCGGATCTCTCGGTCTCTCTTCGGATCTCTCGGTCTCTCTTCGGATCTCTCGGTCTCTCTTCGGATCTCTCGGTCTCTCTTTGGCTCTCTCGGTCTCTCTTCGGCAGTCTCGGTCTCTCTTCGGCTCTCTCGGTCTCTCTTCGGCTCTCTCGCACCCTCTTCGGCTCTCTTGCCCTCTCTTCGGCTCTCTTGCCCTCTTTTCGGCTCTCTCGCGTTCTCTTTGTCTCTCTTGTTTCTCGGCTCACCCTCTCCAAATACCTCTCGCCCTCTCTTCGGCTCTCTCCCCCTCTCTTCGGCTCTCTCCCCCTCTCTTCGGCTCAGTCACCCTCTCTTCTACTCTCGCCCTCTCTTCCGCTCCCTCGCCCTCTCTTCCGCTCTCTCGCCCTCTCTTCCGCTCTCTCGCCCTCTCTTCCGCTCTCTCGCCCTCTCTTCCGCTCTCTCGCCCTCTCTTCCGCTCTCTCACCTTCTCTTCCGGTCTCTCGCCCTCTCCTCCGCTCTCTAGCCCTCTCATCGGCTCTCTCGCCCTCTCTTAACCACTCTAGGCCTCTCTTTGTCTCTCTCGGTCTCTCTTCGGCTCTCTCGGCCTCTCTTTGGCTCTCATCTCTTTGGCTCTCATCTCTTTGGCTCTCATCTCTTTGGCTCTCATCTCTTTGGCTCTCTCGGCCTCTCTTTGGTTCTCTTCAACTCTCTTGACTCTCTCGGCCTCTCCTCGACTCTCTCGGTATCTCTTCGAATCTATCGGCCGCTCCTCGGCTGTCACGGCTTCTCTTTTGCTCTCTCTGTCTCTCTCGGCCTCTCTTGGGGTCTCTCGGTCTCTCTTCGGCTCTCTCGGTCTCTCTTCGGCTCTCTCGGTCTCTCTTCGGCTCTCACGCACTCTCTTCGGCTCTCTCGCCCTCTCTTTGGCTCCCTCGAGCTCTCTTCGGCTCTGTCGGCCTCTATTTGGTTCTCTGCGCCTCTGTTTCATCCTCTGGGCCTCTCCTTTGCTCTCTCGGTCTCTCTTCGTCTCTCTCGGTCTCTCTTCGTCTCTCTTGCCCTCTGTTCGGCTCTCTCGCCCTCTCTTCGGCTCCCTCGCGCTCTCTTCGGCACCGTCGGCCTCTATTTGGTTCTCTTTTGCCCTTTGGGCCTCCTTTCGGCTCTCTCACCCTCTCTTCGGCTCTCTAGCACAGCCTTCTTCTCTTCCGCCGTCTCTTCGGCACTCTCACTCTCTCTTCGCCACTCTCGGGCTCTCTTCGCCACTCTCGGGCTCTCTTCGCCACTCTCGGGTTCTCTTCGCCACTGTCGGGCTCTCTTAAGCTCATTCGCCCCCTTTTCGGGTCTCTAGCACACTCTTCGGCTCTCTCGCCCTCTCTTCAGCCATTTCGCGCTCTCTTCGGCTCACCCGCCCTCTCTTCTGCTCACTGGCCCTCTCTTTTGCTCTCTCACACTCTCTTCGGCTCTCTCTCCCTTTCTTCTGCTCTCTGGCACTCTCTTCGGCTCTCTAGCAGTGTTCGGCTCTTTCGCCGTCTCTTGGGCTCTCTCACCCTCTCTTCGCCACTCTCGGGCTCTCTTCGGGTCTCTCGCCCTCTCTTGGAGTCTCTCGGCCTCTCATTGGCTCTCTCGCGCTCTCTTTGGCTCTCTCGCACTCTCTTTGGCTCTCTCGCGCTCTCTTCGGCACTCTCGTTCTCTGTTCGGCTCTCTCGCCCTTTTTTTCGGAGCTCTCACCCTCTCTTTGGCTCTCTAGTAGAGTCTTCTGCTCTTTCGCTGTCACTTCGCCACTCTCGGGCTCTATTCGCCACTCTCGGGCTCTTTTCGCCACTCTCGGGCTCTCTTCGCCACTCTCGGGCTCTCTTCGCCACTCTCGGGCTCTCTTCGCCACTCTCGGGCTCTCTTCGCCACTCTCGGGCTCTCTTCGCCACTCTCGGGCTCTCTTCATCACTCTCGGGCTCTCTTCGCCACTCTTCGGCTCCCTTGCCCTCTTTTCGGGTCTCTAGTACACTCTTCGGTTCTCTCGCCCTCTCTTCGCCCATCTCGCCCTCTCTTCAACCATCTCTTTTGCTCTCTCACACTCTCTTCGGCTCTCTGGCACTCTCTTCGGCTCTCTAGCACAGTGTTCGGCTCTTTCGCCGCCTCTTGGGCTCTCTCACGCTCTCTTCGCCACTCTCGGCCTCTCTTCGGCTCTCTTGCCCTCTCTTCGTGTCTCTAGTACACTCTTCGGTTCTCTAGCCCTCTCTTCGCCCATTTCGCCCTCTCCGACTCTCTCGCCCTCTCTACGTCTCTCTCGCCCTCTCTTAACCAATCTTTGCCTGTCTTTCTCTCTCTCGGTCTCTCCCCGGCTATCTCGTCCTCTTTTTGGCTCTCTCGGCTTCTCTTTGGTTCTCCCCGCCTCTGTTTGGCTCTCTCGAACTCTCATCGACTCTCTCGGCGTATCTTCAACTCTCCTGGCGTCTCTTCAACTCTCGGCCTCTCTTCAACTCTCTCGGCCTCTCTTCAACTCTCTCGGCCTCTCTTCGACTCTCTCGGCCTCTGTTCGGCACTCCCGGTCTCTGTTCGGCTCTCTCGGCTTCTCTTTGGCTCTCTGGGCTTCTCTTTGGCTCTTTCGGCCTCTCTTGAGCTCTCTCGCCCTCTCTTCCGCTCTCTCACCCTCACTTCGGATCTCTCGGTCTCTCTTCGGCTTTCTCGCTCTCTCTTCGGCTCTCTAGCACAGTCTTCGACTCTTTCACCGTCTCTTGGGCTCTCTCACCTCTCTTCGCTCTCTCGCACTCTCTATGGCGCTCTCGGCCTCTCATTGACTCTCTCGCGCTCTCTTCACCACTCTCGCACTGTCTTCGCCTCTCTCGCCCTCTCATCGTGTCTTTCGCCCTCTCTTCGGCACTCCCGCCCTCTCTTCGGCCCTCCCGCTCTCCTTTCGGCTCTCTCGCTCTCTTTTCGGCTCTCTCACCCTCTCTTCCGCTCTCTAGCACAGCCTTCTGCTCTTCCGCCGTCTCTTCGGCACTCTCACTCTCTCTTCGCCACTGTCGGGCTCTCTTCGCCACTCTCGGCCTCTCTTCGCCACTCTCGGGCTCTCCTCAGCTCACTCGCCCCTGTTCGGGTCTCTAGCGCACTCTTCGGCTCTCTCGCCCTCTCTTCAGCCATTTCGCGCTCTCTTCGGCTCTCCCGCCCTCTTCGGCTCACTGGCCCTCTCTTTTGCTCTCTCAAACTCTTCGGCTCTCTCGCCCTCTCTCGCCCTCTCTGGCACTCTCTTCGGCTCTCTAGCACAGTGTTCGGCTCTTTCGCCGTCTCTTGGTCTCTCTCACGCTCTCTTCGCCACTCTCGACCTCTCTTCGGCTCTCTCGACCTCTCTTCGGCTCTCTCGCCCTCTCTTCGGCTCTCTCGCCCTCTCTTCGGCTCTCTCGCCCTCTCTTCGGCTCCCTGACACTCTCTTCGGCTCTTTCGCCCTCTCTTCGGCACTCTCGCTCTCTGTTCGGCTCTCTCGCCCTCTTTTCGGCTCTCACCCTCTCTTCGGCTCTCTAGTAGAGTCTTCTGCTCTTTCGCTGTCACTTCGCCACTCTCGGGCTCTCTTCGCCACTCTCAGGCCTGCTTCGCCACTCTCGGGCTCTCTTCGCCAACTCGGGCTCTCTTCGCCACTCTCGGGCTCTCTTCGCCACTCTCGGGCTCTCATCGCCACTCTCGGGCTCTCTTCGGCTCACTCGCCCTCTCTTCGCGTCTCTAGCACACTCTTGGGCTCTTTCGCCGTCTCTTCAACCATCTCGCGCTCTCTTCGACTCTCCCACCCTCTCTTCGACTCTCTCGCCCTCTCTTCGGCTCTCTCCTCCTCTTTTCGGCTCTCTCGCCCTCTCTTCGGCTCTCTCGCCCTCTCTTCTGCTCTCTCGCACAGTAATGGGCTCTTTCGCCGTCTCTTGGGTTCTCTCACGCTCTCTTCGCCACTCTCGGCCGCTCTTCGGCTCTCTTGCCCACTCTTTGGGTCTCTAGTACACTCTTCGTCTGTCTCGCCCTCTCTTCGCCCATCTCGCCCTCTCTTCGGTTCTCCCGCCCTCTCTTCGACTCACTCGCACTCTCCTTTGCTCTTTCGCACTCTCTTCGGCTCTCTCGCCCTCTCTTCGGCTCTCTAGCACAGTCTTTGGCTCTTTCGCCGTGTCTTGGGCTCTCTCAGCCTCTCTTCGCCACACTCGGCCTCTCTTCGGCTCTGTTGCCCTCTCTTCAGTTCTCTAGTACACTGTTCTGCTCTCTATCTCTCTTCGCCTATCTCGCCCTCTCTTCGGTTGTCCCGCCCTCTCTTCGGCTCACTCACCCTCTCTTCGGATCGCTCGCGCTCTTTATGGCTCTCTCTCTTCGGCTCTCTAGCACAGTCTTCGACTCTTTCACCGTCTCTTGTGCTCTCTCAACTCTCTTCGCCACTCTCGGCCTCTCTTCGGCTCTCTCACCCTATTCTCGGCTCTCTCGTCCTCTCTTTTACTCTCTCGCACTCTGCTCGGCTCTCTCGCCCAATCTTCCGCCCTCTCGCCCAATCTTCCGCCCCCTCGCCCCCTCTTCCGCTCTCTCACCTTCTCTTCGGATCTCTCGCCATCTCTTCGGCTTTCTCGCTCTCTCATCGGCTCTCTAGCACAGTCTTCGACTCTTTCACCGTCTCTTGGGCTCTCTCACCTCTCTTCGCTACTCTCGGCCTCTCTTCGCCTCTCTCGCCCTATTCTCGGCTCTCTCGCCCTCTCTTTTGCTCTCTCGCATTCTCCTCGGCTCTCTCGCCCAATCTTCCGCTCTCTCGCCCAATCTTCCGCCTCTCTGGCACTCTCTACGGCTCTCAGTCCTCTCTTCGCTCATCTGGCACTCTCTTAAGCTCTCTCGCCCTCTCTTAAGCTCTCTCGCACTCTCTTCGGTTCTCTCGCACTCTCTTCGGTTCTCTCGCCCTCTCTTCGGCTCTCTCGCCCTCTCTTCGGCTCCCTCGCGCTCTCTTCGGCTCTGTCGGCCTCTATTTGGTTCTCTGCGCCTCTCTTTTGCCCTCTGGGCCTCTCTTTGGCTCTCTCGGTCTCTCTTCGTCTCTCTTGCCCTCTCTTCGGCTCTCTGGCCCTCTAATCGGCTCTCTCGCGGTCTCTTGGGCTCTCTCGCCCTCTCCTCGATACTCACGCATTGTCCTCGCCTCTCTCGCCATCTCCTCGTTTCTCTCGCCCTCTCTTCGGCTCTCTCGCACCCCCTTCGGCTCTGTCACCCTCTCTTCGGCTATGTCGCCCTCTCTACGGCTCTCTCGGCCTCTCTTCGGCTCTCTCGGCTTCTCTTTGGCTCTCTCGGCCTTTCTTCGACTCTCTCGCCTTCTCTACGGTTCTCTTGCCCTCTCTTCGGCTCTCTTGCCCTCTCTTCGGCTCTCTCGCGTTCTCTTGGGCTCTCTTGCTTTCTCGGTGCACCCTCTCCTAAAACCTCTCGCCCTCTCTTCGGCTCTCTCCCCCTCTCTTCGGCTATCCCACATTCTCTTCGACTCACTCGCCCTCTCTTCCACTCTCTCGCACTCTTTTAGGCTCAGTCACCCTCTCTTCTACTCTCGCCCTCTCTTCAGCTCTCTCGCCCTCTCTTCCGCTCTCTCGCCCTCTCTTCCACTCTGTCACCTTCTCCTCAACTCTCTCGCCCAATCTTCCGCTCTCTCGCCCAATCTTCCGCCCTCTCGCCCCCTCTTCCGCTCTCTCGCCCTCTCTTCGGCTCTCTGGAACTCTCTACGGCTCTCAGTCCTCTCTTCGCTCATCTGGCACTGTCCTAAGCTCTCTCGCCCTCTCTTAAGCTCTCTCGCCCTCTCTTCGGCTCTCTCGCATTCTCTTTGGCTCTCTCGCCCTCTCTCCGGCTCTCTTGCCCTCTTTTCGGCTCCCTCGCGCTCTCTTCGGCTCTGTGGGCCTCTGGTTCTCTGCGCCTCTCTTTTGCCCTCTGGGCCTCTCTTTGGCTCTCTCGGTCTCTCTTTGGCTCTCTCGGTCTCTCTTCGTCTCTCTTGCCCTCTCTTCGGCTCTCTCACACTCTCATCGGATCTCTCGCGGTCTCTTGGGCTCTCTCGTCCTCTCCTCGATACTCACGCATTCTTCTTGCCTCTCTCGTCATCTCCTCGCCTCTCTCGCCCTCTCTTCGGCTCTCTCGCACCCCCTTCGGCTCTGTCACCCTCTCTTCGGCTGTGTCGCCCTCTCTACGGCTCTCTCGGCCTCTCTTCGGCTCTTTAGGCCTCTCTTCGGCTCTCTCGGCCTCTCTTCGACTCTCTCGGCCTCTCTTCGGCTCTCTCGGCCACTCTTCGATTCTCTCGCCCTCTCTACGGTTCTCTTGCCCTCTCTTCGGCTCTCTCGCGTTCTCTTGGGCTCTCTTGCTTTCTCGGCTCACCCTCTCCTAAAACCTCTCGGCCTCTCTTCGGCTCTCTACCCCTCTCTTCGGCTCAGTCACCCTCTCTTCTACTCTCGCCCTCTCTTCTACTCTCGCCCTCTCTTTTACTCTCGCCCTCTCTTCAGCTCTCGCCCTCTCTTCCGCTCTCTCGCCCTCTCTTACGCTCTCTCGCCCTCTCTTCCGCTCTCACGCCCTCTCTTCCGCTCTCTCGCGCACTCTTCCGCTGTCTCACCTTCTCTTCCGCTCTCTCGCCCTCTCATCGGCTCTCTCGCCCTCTCTTAACCACTCTAGGCCTCTCTTTCTCTCTCTCTCGGTCTCTCTTCGGCTCTCTCGGCTTCTCTTTGGCTCTCTCGTCATCTCTTTGGCTCTCATCTCTTTGTTCCTCTCGGCCTCTCTTTGGTTCTCTTCAACTCTCTTTGACTCTCTCGGCCTCTCTTCGACTCTCTCGGCCTCTCTTCGACTCTCTCGGCCGCTCTTCGAATCTATCGGCCTCTCCTCGGCTCTCACGGCTTCCCTTTGGCTCTCTCTGCTTCTCTTATTCTCTCTCGGCCTCTCTTCGGATCTCTCGGTCTCTCTTCGGCTCTCTCGGTCTCTCTTCGGCTCTCTCGGTTTCTCTTCGGCTCTCTCGGTCTCTCTTCGGCTCTCTCGCACTCTCTTCGGCTCTCTCGCCCTCTCTTCGGCTCTCTCGCCCTCTCTTCGGCTCTCTCGCCCTCTCTTCGGCTCTCTCGCACTCTCTTCGGCTCTCTCGCCCTCTCTTCGGCTCTCTCGCACTCTTTTCGGCTCCCTCGCGCTCTCTTCGGCTCTGAAGGCCTCTATTTGGTTCTCTGCGCCTCTCTTTTGCCCTCTGGGCCTCTCTTTGGCTCTCTCGGTCTCTCTTTGGCTCTCTCGGTCTCTCTTTGGCTCTCTCGGTCTCTCTTCGTCTCTCTCGGTCTCTCTTCGTCTCTCTTGCCCTCTCTTCGGTTCTCTCGCCCTCTCATCGGCTCTCTCGCGGTCTCTTGGGCACTCTCGCCCTCTCCTCGATACTCACGCATTCTCCTTGCCTCTCTCGTCATCTCCTCGCCTCTCTCGCCCTCTCTCTGGCTCTCTCGCACCCCCTTCGGCTCTGTTACCCTCTCTTCGGCTCTGTCGCCCACTCTACGGCTCTCTCGGACTCTCTTCGGCTCTCTCGGCCTCTCTTCGGCTCTCTCGGCTTCTCATCGGCTCTCTCGGCCTCTCTTCGACTCTCTCGCCCTCTCTACGGTTCTCTTGCCCTATCTTCGGCTCTCTTGCTGTCGTAGTATAAATAACGTACACAAACAGCTAGGTCTCCATACTTAAACTCTCTTTATTTTTTATAAAACAAAGCAAGAACAAAAACGTATCTGGTGGCGTCAACAACAACTATTTGGTTATAATCACTGACGGTAGATGTCCTCAGCTACTCTGTGTCCTCAACATCCTCCCCACCCTGGTCGATTTCCAGTGGAATCACCAGTTGTACCGGTCGACTGATCCTCGTACCATCGGGTAGACGCAGGATGGCTGTCCTCACTCGGCCATCTCTCCCTTGTAGTACTTCGTCGACTTGGGCTCTCTTCCACATGTGTCTGGGCAGGACGTCTTCTTGCAGGAGGGCGACGTCTCCAACTCGCAGTTTCGGATGTTTGCCGGCTGGACACTTAACCTCGTGGTAACTCCGCAGTTGCAGGAGGTATTCCTTTTTCCACCTTCGCCAGAAGTCTTCGGAGATTTTCATCTTCTTTCGGAATTCCTTCGTAAGATCTTTTCTTCCGTCAGGCTCAGGTCCGTTCGGAATGGTCGTGAGTTTCTCTCCGTTGAGGAAATGGGAAGGTGTAAGACCTTCAAGGTTGCTCCCGTCTTGTACAATGGGACGTGAATTTAGGGTGGCTTCGATGCTGATCAGAACAGTGTTGAGTCCCTCTTCATCGACCTGTGATCGACCAAGTACCTTTCTGAGACAGCGTTTGGTGGAACCGATCATCCTTTCCCACCATCCTCCCCACCAAGCCGCCCGTGGAGCTATGAACTTCCAGGTCACGTTGTGATGCGTAGCGAGAAACAATTCTCTGTGATGTATATCTTCTTGTAATCGTTCCCAAAGCAAACTCACTTTCTCTCGTAGTTCTAGAGCTATAATCTTAGTTCTCTGCAGCTGATCTTCCAGTTTCTGATGATAATCCTTCAACATTGTCATGTTCTTTTTTGTAGGTTTAAATTTGGATTCATCTTCATATACCACAAGTTTGTGAAAGTCCAGTAGAGGAGTTTCTCCCAATTCTCTGATTAGGGCAAGAATTGCTACTTTGGTTTCTCTGTAAATACACATCAACCGCTCCTTCTCTTCTTCCTTTTCTGCTAAATAGGTTTCATACTCGTCAAATTGCACATTTGTTGGAACACTTTGAAAACCTGGTTTGGGCGAAATATCTAGCGCTTCACATAGTGCAGCTTCACGTGTTTTATATTTTTCCAGTAGATCCATTCTTTCTTGTTTCATTGCACGATATTTTCCAAGTTTAATTTGCAGAGTACTTTCAGCATTCTTAAACTTACTCATATCGAAGTTCCTGAGATCTTGAATTCCGAGTTCCTTCTCTAGTTGAGATGCTTCAACCAATAACCTTTCCACTTTATCAATGAACTGTTGTCGTGTAGTTCCTATTTCTTCTAGCATTTCCTCAAATAATTGTTGTGTATGTTGTAGTATCATGTTGCATCTCTGCTCTATTTCAAGCTCATCATAACCAATATCGTCCCACAGTTTTTGTCGCTGGACGGCCAGATGAAAAATACCTATGTTATCCTCATAATATCTTTTCAGTCGCTTTACTTCTAACTCATGTAATACCAACAAGTCTTCTGTGTATGTTGTTGATTTATATGCTGCAAATTTACTTCTCTCTTCTTCTGATACTAAGCACTTATCCCACCAATCTGCAAGCTCTTTCCGAATTTCACCAACGAAGCTTGTAATGTTTTGAAGTTTCAACTCCTCACATCTTTTCAACTCTTCTTTCAGCCCTTTATTATTTCTTTTCAGTATCCTTATTGTATTTTCTAAATTTTCAACATGTGCTTCTAAGTCAGATTTGTAGTCTTGAAAGCTAATCTCTTGATCTCTGCATTTGTTCAGTTTATTTTTCAGCTCTTCCATTCGCATCGAAAAGTCTCTCTGCATTTTATTTGTTTGCTGTAACAATCTTTCTCTGTTTTCTTCGCTGTTTTTGAGATCATATTTCAGTACGTCTATCTCTGATCTAGAAGAATTCAATTTGTGCGTAAGTTTATCCAATTTCTTATAGATCATTTCTTTTTCTTTTTCTGGTAAAACGTGATTATTCCAATTTTCTTCTCTGCGAAATTGCGCCTGTGGTGCATTCTCAGCACGTAGGGTTACACTGCTAGTAAGATTCGGAGTCGACTGCTTACGAGACGAGTTCAAAAGACGGATCAATTTTAACCTTTCACTTAATTCTTGGTGGAGAGCTTGCACTTCAGAACTGTGAGTTTCAGTCTGTTGCCTCATTTGAATTTTGCTGACAGTAGTGTGTGGCGTGTTATTGGCGTTACAGACGGATATGTGATGAAGTTGCTTGCAATTTGAGCAAGAAACTTTTCCTTTCTTGTTGCACTGGTGGACAGTGTGTCCTCTGTTAAGGCAAAGAAAACATCGCGTGGAAAGTCTGAGCTTTTGTATTCTGTCTTCCAGGTTGGTTATTTCTTTACATTCTTGGGCCCAGTGGCCTTTATTTTCACAAAAGACGCAGAATGGATTTATGGTTTTCTTCCATATCGGTTTTGATTTTTCCCTTTTTGCAGAAATTTGAAGAGTGGCCACTGTCGGAGTATAGAATGATGGAGCGGACGTGGTGGTTTCTCCTCTGATCTTCTCAGTTGTTAGCAATACCTCTACCTCTTCATTGAGAAACGCCATTAATGACATCATGTGACCTTCTGTAATGTTTTCTCGCTTTGCGTGTATTAGCCAGCGTCTGCAAATTTCAGCTGGAAAAGCTCGTAGGATTTTTGGAGCCAATATACGTCCGTATAGGTTTACATCTTCCCCTAGGGCTATGAGGGCTTGTACTCTGCGATGACACTCCACGTACGTCGAGTTCAACTCTTGAGGACTTTCCGACAAAGCAGGTCTTAAATTTTCCAGGAAGTCAAGGTGGGCCTGGATTATTCTATCCTTGTCTCCGTATCGTGCTACAAGTATCTTTTTCGTCTGTTCATAGGTATCTGCGCTCACTGCTATGCCATCTATGAGTCGCTTTGGCTCTCCTTCGAGGTATCCTCTTAGAAACACGTGCTTATTTATGTCAGATATTGTGGGGTTCTTGTCAACTGAGGACTGGAACTGTTCCCAGAACCTGCACCAAGTTTCTATATCACCGGAAAAGGGTTCGAGCCGTATTGTGGGTAGTTTAACCCCTTGTATGACCGTGGGTATACCGTCAGAATAGTTATTAGTAGTAGAAAGCACACCAGGCTTGTCTTTCTTCTTTGTAAGGAGGGTTTTGGCGTGCTGAAGTGCGCGCTTCGATCTGTCTAAATATTCTTCGCAAGTCTGTGCGTCTGCTTCGTATTCTTCGTCTGTTAACATGTCATGAATATAGTCATCTAAGGTGAGTAACATGTTTAAAGTATCCTGAAGACGATCGCTGATGTGTTCGATCTCAGCTGGATCTGTAGAGTCATTACTGCCATTTAAAGATGTTGCGAACCGTGTACAATTATTGCGCTGAGTGGTACGTTTTCGTTTAAGTTTCTTAAGTTCTTGTTCTTTGTCCGTCATTATGTGAATAAGAATAGGTCTGTTAGCTAAGTGGATTTGTCTTGATTTATGGCTGGAGAGATGGGGCGAGCTTGAAAGAACAGCTGTGCTCTGTGCTATTCCAAGAGGCAACCAGATGGCGTTGGCAATGGCAAAAAAAAATGGCTACTCGAAACTGATGAGGTTATCAAGCATACATAATACACAATTCTACCAAATCAATGAAAGTAATGTAGCAAGTGTTATTGCAAACATGCTGCTGCGTTATGCAAATCAACCCGTATACATTGGAATGTTGTACTTATCCGTTGTGTTGAAATGGTGTCGTCGTGTGGCGTTGTGAGGTTCCGTGTCTTATTTCAAGTAATCTGCACTTCACTGCCACTTTAACTTAGTATTTTCTGCTTGAAATCTTCAAGATGTTTCGTTTCGTGATGTAGTGATCCGTGATTCGAACAGTAATTAAGTTTCGGCACCAGTATGTCGTAGTATAAATAACGTACACAAACAGCTAGGTCTCCATACTTAAACTCTCTTTATTTTTTATAAAACAAAGCAAGAACAAAAACGCATCTGGTGGTGTCAACAACAACTATTTGGTTATAATCACTGACGGTAGATGTCTTCAGCTACTCTGTGTCCTCAACACTTGCCCTCTCTTCGGCTCTCTTGCCCTCTTTTCGGCTCTCTCGCGTTCTCTTGGGCTCTCTTGCTTTCTCGGCTCACCCTCTCCAAAAACCTCTCCCTCTCTCTTCGGCTCTCTCCCCCTCTCTTCGGCTCTCTCCCCCTCTCTTCGGCTCAGTCACCCTCTCTTCTACTCTCGCCCTCTCTTCTACTCTCGCCCTCTCTTCCGCTCTCCCGCCCTCTCTTCCGCTCTCTCGACCTCTCTTCCGCTCTCTCACCCTCTCTTCCTCTCTCTCACCTTCTCTTCCGCTCTCTCACCTTCTCTTCCGCTCTCTCGCCCTCTCTTCGGCTCTCTCGCCCTCTCTTAACCACTCTAGGCCTCTCTTTGTCTCTCTCGGCCTCTCTTTGTCTCTCTCGGCCTCTCTTTGTCTCTCTCGGCCTCTCTTTTACTCTCTCGGCCTCTCTTCGAATCTGTCGGCCTCTCTACGAATCTATCGGCCTCTCCTCGGCTCTCACGGCTTCTCTTTGGCTCTCTCTGTCTCTCTCGGCCTCTCTTCGGCTCTCTCGGTCTCTCTTCGGCTCTCTCGCCCTCTCTTCGGCTCTCTCGCCCTCTCTTCGGCTCTGTCGGCCTCTATTTGATTCTCTGCGCCGCTCTTTTGCCCTCTGGGCCCCTCTTTGGCTCTCTCGGTCTCTCTTCGGCTCTCTCGGTCTCTCTTCGTCTCTCTCGGTCTCTCTTCGTCTCTCTTGCCCTCTCTTCGGCTCTCTCGCCCTCCTTCGGCTCCCTCGCGCTCTCTTCGGCTCCGGCGGCCTCTATTTGGTTCTCTGCGCCTCTCTTTTGCCCTTTGGGCCTCTTTTCGGCTCTCTCGCCCTCTTTTCGGCTCTCTCACCCTCTCTTCGGCTCCCTAGCACAGCCTTCTGCTCTTCCGCCGTCTCTTCGGCACTCTCACTCTCTCTTCGCCACTCTCGGGCTCTCTTTGCCACTCTCGGGCTCTCTTCGCCACTCTCGGGTTCTCTTCGCCACTCTCGGGCTCTCTTCAGCTCACTCGCCCCCTTTTCGGGTCTCTAGCACACTCTTCGGCTCTCTCGCCCTCTCTTCAGCCATTTCGCGCTCTCTTCGGCTCTCCCGCCCTCTCTTCTGCTCACTGGCCCTCTCTTTTGCTCTCTCACACTCTCTTCGGCTCTCTCGCCCTTTCTTCTGCTCTCTGGCACTCTCTTCGGCTCTCTAGCAGTGTTCGGCTCTTTCGCCGTCTCTTGGGCTCTCTCACGCTCTCTTCGCCACTCTCGGCCTCTCTTCGGCTCTCTCGCCCTCTCTTCGGCTCTCTCGCCCTCTCTTCGGCTCTCTCGGCCTCTCATTGGCTCTCTCGCGCTCTCTTCGGCTCTCTCGCACTCTCTTCGGCTCTCTCGCCCTCTCTTCGGCACTCTCGCTCTCTGTTTTGCTCTCTCGCCCTCTTTTCGGAGCTCTCACCCTCTCTTCGGGTCTCTAGTAGAGTCTTCTGCTCTTTCGCTGTCACTTCGCCACTCTCGGGCTCTCTTCGCCACTCTCGGGCTCTCTTCGCCACTCTCGGGCTCTCTTCGCTATTCTCGGGCTCTCTTCGCTACTCTCGGGCTCTCTTCGCCACTCTCGGGCTCTCTTCGCCACTCTCAGGCCTTCTTCGCCACTCTCGGGCTCTCTTCATCACTCTCGGGCTATCTTCGCCACTCTTTGGCTCCCTTGCCCTCTCTTCGGGTCTCTAGTACACTCTTCGGTTCTCTCGCCCTCTCTTCGCCCATCTCGCTCTCTCTTCAACCATCTCTTTTGCTCTCTCACACTCTCTTCGGCTCTCTTGCCCTCTCTTCGTGTCTCTAGTACACTCTTCGGTTCTCTCGCCCTCTCTTCGCCCATCTCGCCCTCTCTTCGACTCTCTCGCCCTCTCTACGTCTCTCTCGCCCTCTCTTAACCAATCTTTGCCTGTCTTTCTCTCTCTCGGTCGCTCCCCGGCTATCTCGTCCTCTCTTTGGCTCTCTCGGCTTCTCTTTGGTTCTCCCCGCCTCTGTTTGCCTCTCTCGAACTCTCTTCGACTCTCTCGGCGTATCTTCGACTCTCTCGGCGTATCTTCAACTCTCCAGGCGTCTCTTCAACTCTCTCGGCCTCTCTTCAACTCTCTCGGCCTCTGTTCGGCACTCCCGGTCTCTGTTCGGCGCTCTCGGCTTCTCTTTGGCTCTCTGGGCTTCTCTTTGGCTCTTTCGGCCTCTCTTGAGCTCTCTCGACCTCTCTTCGGCTCTCTCGCCCTCTCCTCAGCTCTCTCGCCCTCTCCTCGGCTCTCTCGCACACTCTTGGGCTCTCTCGCCATCTCTTCGGCTCTCTCGCCCACTCTTCGGCTCTCTCGTGCTGTCTTCGGCTCTCTTGCTCTCTTCGGCTCTGTCGCCCTCTCTTTGGCTCTCTCGCCATCTCTTCGGCTCTCTCGCCATCTCTTCGGCTCTCTCGCCATCTCTTCGGCTCTCTCGCCCTCTCTTCGGCTCTCTCGCCCTCTCTTCGGCTCTCTCGGCCTCTCTTTTGTTCTCTGCGCCTCTCTTTGGCCCTATGGGCCTCTCTTTGGCTCTCTCGGTCTCTCTTCGGCTCTCTCGGTCTCTCTTCGGCGATCTCGGTCCCGCTTCGTCTCTCTCGGCCTCTCTTCGGCTCTCTCGCCCCCTGATCGGCTCTCTCAGACTCTCTCGCCCTCTGATCGGCTCTCTCAGAGTCTCTTGGGCTCTCTCGCCCTCTCCTCGGCACTCACGCCCTCTCCTCCACAATCTCGTCCTCTCCTCGCCTCTCTCGCCCTCTCTTCGGCTCTCTCACACGATCTTCGGCTCTGTCACCCTCTCTTGGGCTCTGTCGGCCTCTGTTGGGCTCTCACAGCCTCTCTTGGGCTTTCACGGCCTCTCTCCGGCTCCCAAGGCCCCTCTTGGGCTGTCTCGAGCTCTTAGCGGCTCTCACGGGCTCTCTCCGGCTCGCTAGAACACTCTGTAGCTCTCGCGAGCTCTCTGGCTCTCCCGAGCTCTCCCGGTTCTCCCGCGCTCTCTCGGGCTCTCTCCGGCTCTACCTCGCTATCTCGGGCTCTCTCGGACTCTCTCGTGCTCTCTCGGGCTCTCACGGTTTCTCTCCGTCTCTCAGGGCCTCTCTCCGTCTATTATGTCTGTATGCTGATTCTGGCGAACCTCCACTGTCTGTTCGACGCTCATTGTTACTTTGTTCTTATGTGGCAAGGTTGGCCGCTCATCCAGGTCATCCTTCGTTTCCACCTGTATTGCGTCCAGACCTCGAGCACCGTTATATGCGGAATAAAACAATCTCCCGTCCAAGTGGCATCAGGTTTCAAGAACTACTTGTCGCAAACGCCCTCCGACTGCCAGTTGTAGAGCGGCATTCACTTGGCCACTGTCCTCCCTGGCAGCTTCAGCGTGCACGCTTTGACCTGGAGCTGTCGGGCTGTCCAAAGACTGCTACCCCTCCTTCGGTGTTCCGTCAACTCTTCACCGCAGTTCTGGGCCGATACCGGACTTATACACCGGTATTCACCGATGGCTCCCAGTTGGGTAGTACGACGGGTTCCGCATTTATATACAACGGTGAGGTTCACACATACCGCCTTCCAGACGCCAGTTCAGTTTTTACCGCCGAGCTGTTTGCCATCTTTTATTTCTTACTTTTTATCTCCCGTTCAGTTCCTGGACATTTTATTGTGTGTTGCGACTCCCTGAGTGCTCTTCAGGCGCTGCAACAATTTGTTGGCAACTCGGCATCAATTATTAAAATACAGACACTTTTATCTCAGTTGTTATCTCGCGGATACCAGTTCGTTTTTACGTGGATCCCAGGTCATGTGGGTATTCCGGGCAACGAGGCGGTTGATGCGGCTGCGAAGTCTGCAGGTCGCCTTCCGGAATATTCCACCCGTACGCTACCCTATATAGATGTTCAGAAGTACTTTCGTCGCCATCTATTTACTCTCTGGCAACAATCTTGGGAAGCGTTAGCTGGCACTCAGTTACGGACAATCAAGGACACGGTACAACCCTGGCAAACATCTTGCAGGGATTCCAGGCGTGAGGAGGTGATTTTAACCCGCCTGAGGATAGGCCACACTCGAGCCACGCATGCACACCTTTTGCGCGGTGATCCGGAGCCTGTCTGTGCGACGTGCAATGTCCCACTCTCCGTTGCACATGTCCTTACTGATTGTCCGCGGTATGCTCGTGAGCGCCAGTCCTTTGGCCTGGGTCTTACACTGTGCACCGTGTTAGGCAACGATCCAGTAGCTGTAAATATAGTACTGCGGTTTGTTGCGCATATCGATTTTGGTAAGCAAGTGTAAGGTTTCTTTTATCTTGGTGGAAATATACTTTTAGGATGTTTTACTTGTGTTTTTAGCCCTTTTTAACAGTAGCCAGTTTTATGTCTTTAGTAATTTAAGTGTTTATCGGTTTTAATTTTCCGTTTTTAGCTGTCTTAGCTCTCTTTTTAGTAATTATAATGTTCATTTTTAGGTATTTTAACTTTCACTTTTTAGTTTTAAAAGGGTGAGGTTTTATTTCTTTGTTTTTATTTTTGGACTTCGGGCCCTAATGACCTAGTTGTCGACGGGCCCGTAAACCCCACTACTCACTCACTCTCCGTCTATTACGACCTCTGTGCGGCTCTCATGGCCTCTGTGCGGCTCTCATGGCCTCTGTGCGGCTCTCATGGCCTCTCTTCGGCTCTCACGGCCTCTCTCCGGCTCACACAGACTCTCTCCTGCTTAATCCGGCTCTCTCTGTCTCTGTCTCCACGGGCTCTATCTGGCTCTCTGCGACTATCTCCGGCTCTGCCAAGTTCTCTCCGGTTCTTGCGAGCTCTTTCCGTCTGTCACGGAAACCCATGGGCTCTCTCCGGCTCTCTCATGCTCATTCGGGCTCTCTTCGCCTCTCTCGGGCTCTCTGGCTCTCACGAGCTCTCTCGGTTCTCACGGCCTCTCTGCGGTTTTCACGGCCTCTCTCCGGGTGTCACGGTCTCTCTTGGGCTCTCACGGGCTCTCGCGAGCTCTCTCCAGCTCTCCCGAGATCTCTCTTGCTCTCTCCGGCTCTCTGTGGTCTTCTCTGGCCATCTCGGGCTCTCTTGGGCTCTCACGGACCATCTGTCTCTGAGAGGCTCTATCCGGCTCTCTGCGACTATCTCCGGCTTTCCCGAGTTCTCTTGGGTTCTCGCGAGCTCTTTCCGGCTCTCACGAACTCTCACGGAATCTCTATGGCTCTCCCGGACTCTCTGCGGCTCTCTCCAGCTCTCGCGAGCTCCTTGCGGTTCCATCGAGCTACTTGCCACTCTCACGAGCTCCTTGCGGCTTTCGCGAGTTATCTCCGGTCTCCCGGACTCTCTCTGGTTCTCACGGACTCTCCCCGGCCTTCATGGGCTCTCTCCAGCTCTCTCGGCCTCACTGGCTCTCCCGCGCTCTCTCAGGCCCTCTCCACATCTCTTGGGCTCTCTCGAGCTCTCTTGGGTTCTCACGGGGTCTCTCCGGTTCTCACGGCCTCTCGCCGGTTCTCAGGACCTCTCTCCGGCACTCACGACCTCTCGCCGGTTCTCAGGGCCTCTCTCCGGCTCTCACGGGATTCTCTCGAGATCTCTGCGGCTCTCACGGACTCCCTGCAGCTCTCGCGAACTCCCTCCGGCTCTCGCGAGCTCTCTCTGGCTCTCCCGGGCTTTCTCCGGCTCTCCCGTGCTATCTCGGGCTTTCTCGGGCTTTCTCGGGCTCTCTCCGGTTCTCCCGCGCTCTCTCAAGCTCCCCTGCTATCTCGGGCTCTCTCGGTTTCTCTCCGGCTCTCCGGCGCTATCTTGTGCTCTCTCGGACTCTCTCAGGCTCACTCGGGCTCTCACAGGTTCTTTGCAGCTCTCACGGGATGTCTGCGCTCTCTACGCCTCTCGCGAGCTCTCTTCCCCTCTCGTGAGCTCTCGGAAACTCTCTGCAACTCTCGCAAGTTCTCTCCGATTCTCGCGAGCTTTCTGCGGCTCTCGCGAGCTCTGTCTCTCACGGGTTGTGCTTGGCTCTAACGGGCTCTCTCCGGCTCTAGGGAGATATCTCCGGTTGTTCCAAATCCTCTGCGGCTCTCACGGGCTCTCACCGGCTTTCACGGCCCCTCTCTGGCGCTCACTGGCTCTCCACAGCTCTCTCCGGCTCTGTGGGGCTCTCACCGCCTCTCTTCGGCTCTCTCAGTCTCTATTGGTCTCACACGGTCTCTCTCGGTCTCTTTCGGTCTTCCCTGGTATATCTCGGTCTCTCTCAGGCTCTCTCAGGCTCTGTACGGCTTTCTTGGGCCCTCAACGCCTCTCTCCGGCTCTCACGCGCTTTCTTCGGCAGTTTCCGGCTCTCTCGGGCTCTCTCCAGTTCTCTCGGGCTCTCTCGCTCCCCTTTGGTCTCTCTCGGGCTGTTTATGGCTCTCTCCAGCTCTCCCCGGCTCTCTCGGTTTCTCTCGGGCTCTCTACGGCTATACCCGGCTCTCGTGGCCTCTGGTGCCCTCGAGTATTCTCTCCTGCCCCCTCGTGCCACGTCGTGACCACACATGCACTCTCGAGCTCCCTCGTGCCCTCTCGTGCTCTCCCGTGCCCTCTCGTGCCCTCTTGTATCCTCTCGTGCCCATTTTTACCTCTGGTGCGATCTCCTGCCCCCCGTGCCCGCTCGAACCTTCTATAGCCCCTCTAGTACCCTCTCGTGCACAGTTTGACCTCTAGTGCCCTCTCATAGCCATTTTTCCCTCAAGTGCCTTCTCGTGCCGTCACGGGTCCTCCCGTGATATACCATGCCCTCTCGTACCCTCTCGTGCCGTCACGTGCCCCTTATGCCTTTCGTGCCTCCTCTTTCCCTCGCGTGCTTTCTCGTGCCCTATCGTGTCCTCTAATACCCTCTCGTGCCCTATGGTGCCCTATCGTGTCCTCTAATACCCTCTCGTGCCCTATGGTGCCCTCTCGTGCCCTATGATGCCCTCTCGTGCCCTATGGTGCCCTCTCGTGCCCTATCGCGCCCTCTCATGCTCTCACGTGCCATCTCGTGACCTTTTGTGCACTCGTATAAAAACTCCCCTTACTTTTTGCATTTGTGTAGATCAAGGCATTATTTGTGTAAAGTAGGTTTTCTTTATTTGAAACATAAATTGGCTTCACTCTGGATGATACTCAAAGGTAAACCTTGACTGAGTGCTCTAGAAACCAACCCATATGTAGTAATAATTGCTGTTTTTCTGTAAGATTTCCATCCACTGATTGCTTTTCTGCCTTAGATCATAGGATATTTATATAAAATGCAAATATATGTACATAACTCTATGAAAGAGCCCATGATTGAAGCTGACATTGTTACATTGAACTAATACAGTTCAAACTTCTGATATATTTAACAGAATTCTCTTTATTAACCAATTTAGTTGCTTCAGCAGTGTAGGGTTAACTGCAGCAAGCATGAGCAAATATTTCCTGAACTTGCACATGGTTTCCATACAAACTGCTGGATTGACATTTTCTTTTGAAAATAATCTTTAGAGTCATTTTCTCATACATAACTAATAATTGTTTCAGGAGGTTATGCAGAAGCAGCCTGGTAATGCTGTGGTGTCGCCATTAGGTGTGGCAACATTACTGGCAATGTTGCAACAAGGTGCTCGGGGAATGTCAAAAAATGAATTGACCAATGTCCTCCATGCAGATTCTGATACAACTCGTCAAGGATTTGGTGAAATCACTCATTATCTCAAGGTATACCGTCATACATCTTTCAAATTAAAATGTAGATACTTATATCTATTTTAAATTAAAAATTAGGAGAGAGAGGATACAGAGGAGAGGATTAGTTAAAAGCCCCATACTGCTTGAATATCTCTTTGAAAATGTTTTTCATTTGATTGAAATTAATATAAGGTGTTATCAGTTTTATATATGAGGTGAGATCAATAAATTCTCACAAATGTCGAAACCTAAAATTGCATCATTTAAATTTGGTTGCCATCCTTGGAAATAGTCACCTTGGGCAGCTACGCACTGAATCAGAGTGCTTATGTCAATTTTGGAATATCCCCTTGGACAATGCATTCTTAAAACTTGAATATCACCCAAGACCATCATTAGATGATGTCAACACAGCATTCCCTTGGAATAATTTTCATATTTGGGAAGAAAAAAGTTGCTGATTATCAAGTTTGATGAATAGAATGGATGAGGATTGACAATTGCAGTTATTCACACCATTGATGCTTTATCACCACAGAACACCCATTACTTCTTGGTCTGAGTTATGGCCATTTATGCTGAAAGTCGTTTCTCAGATATTGCAAAATGTCACAGTAAAAAGCAGCATTCACATTTTTACCCAGGGAGACAAATCCAAGATATGTAATCTTGAATGTGCAGTTTCAGAAGTGATGCACTTGAGTAGACTCTCATTGTCATCCTCCAGTGATTTGCTGTTCCTGAAATGTGAATGCTGTTCAATAACACTGCCTGACTCATTGCTTCATTGCCAAAAGCATATCATGGATGTAAATTGCTGATTTCTTGAGTTTCATGCAGTAATTCATGTTGGTTCTCCACTCTAGTTTCAAGTCCACTGCAAATGTGTAGGTCCACGTGGTTACAAAAATTTGCACTTGACCAACGGTCGAATGTTTAAAAACCTAGGTAGCACGTGAATATAGTAGCAGCAGTACGCTAGAAGAGACCGTTGCTAGAGGAGAGTGAAAAGCAGTGAGGATTGTTGGAATGTAATCGTGGTCAGCTCCTCTCGATGCTGAAAAGAAGGAATGCATTGAATAAACCTCTAAAAATGAAGTTTGGGCTATTTCTTTAATACCCCTGAGAACTACAAATCCATGCTTTTACCGAGCTAAGTTGAGGTAATGACACAAGGAGGGGGACCACATTTTCTTTATTAATGTGGTGCTGGTATCCAGTAACATCTTACAGCATCCAATGGATACATCCAAATGCGGGATAATTGAAAGATCAACAACCCTCATCCCATCAGCAGCTCAACAACGTAGCGTCAAAAAGTGCACGGAAGGTTTAAGTGTCAACCTAGTGTCATTTTCTGAAATACAGTATATTCGAGCTCCCAAGCTGAATCAAAATGGGAGACGGAGATAGCTTAAAAAAATTTACAAAATATGGGAGTTCCCATATAATATGGGAGAGTTGGCAACCCTAGGTAAGAGGAATGAGTAGGTTAGGGAGGGAAGGAGGGAGGGAGTGAGTGAGGGAGTGAGAGATCAAGCGAGAGAGGCATGGAGGGAGGGAGGGAGTGAGGGAGTGAGTGAGGGAGTGAGGGAGCAAGCGAGAGAGACAGGGAGGGAGGGAGGGAGTGAGTGAGTGAGGGAATGAGGGAATGAGGGAGCGAGAGAGTGAGGAAGGGTGGAGATTAAGGACCTGTCAACAGCTAGATCATTTGGGCCCATCAAATGATGGATCCTTTTGCTCACAGCATTGGACTTCAATGATTGCACCTTCGTTATCCAATTTTACAAGTGATGACACCAGCTCTTAATTTGATTATATGATTAAATAGTACTTAAATTAACACAGTGTTGAACAGTCTGACACAATATACTTCCTTTTTGTAACAAGTATGTATATTGTTGACATAATGTTGTTTGGAGTACTTACATATTAGAAATTAGATTTGTGAATTTCTATAGAAAATGTAGCTTTAAAATGTTCATAAGGATACAATATTTTTCAGAGGTGTAGGTAAAATAGTCAACCAATCAGGTAGCCAAGGTTGTTAAAGCACATAAATTGTAAGAGTATATTTCAAAGATTTCTAAATTTTTTCATGCAACAAATTTTGGTCCATCACTTATGGTTCACTAGTTATACAAAATTCATTTAGAATGAGTATTTCACTGGCTCTTCATAAATGGAACCATACATTTTAGTAGTCATTACTGACTTTTGAGAAACTAAAAAAATAAAATTTCACTTAGAGTAATTTGGGATGGAGACATTTCTTTAAAAATTTCTGCTTGGTATAGATATTTTCCTAAAATGTTTATTTATACGCTGAGACAGCCATACTTCCAAAGCTATTCACATCAACTCTGGCACTTAAACTCTGGCACTTAAATGCCTGACAGCTGTTGCACCACTTGGCTCTAAAAGGGTTGAGTGTAGTCATGCACATATTGATTGTACTAGGTATACTTGAAGACAGCAGTATTACTATATAAGAAGCCATGATAAATGAGTAACATTGCATTACATTATCTGGTGTGCAATCCTGGGGTTTCTATAGGAGTTAATACAATCCCTTTCTGTTTTTATCCATATTTGCAAGACTAAGAAAGTACAGGATCATGAAGCAGATTACTTTACTTTCTTTTTTTTGATTTGTTTGAGCAGATTTCTTAAGTATATTTAAAACATTTTGTTTCCATTATAAAATGTAAACATTTGTTGCCAAAAGATAACAGAAATGTATTTAATCTTCTTGTAAGTGAATAAAACCTTCTTTCTGCTCACAGCAAATCTCATCAGTGATAATAGAATTTGCAAACAGAGTCTTTCTGAATGCCTATTTTGAGATTGAGCAAGATTTCCAGAGAGTTTTAAGAGAAAGTTTTGCCTCTGATGTGGATGCTGTTGACTTCAATAAACCTTCAGTAGCTGTGAAGGTTATAAATGCTTGGGTTACAGACAAAACACACAAGAAAATAAATGAGATTGTGAAAATAGGTAAGTATCAATAACAAAGATGTTTATACTCAAAGTTATGACATAAATTATAAATATATGTAAGTGATGATATGAGATGAGTTATCTCTCAACTATTTATTAATGAGAGTCTAACCACACTGACAGCAAACCAATCTTGAAAACTTTAACGGTATTATTACTTATGTGCAACTTAGAAAGTCACTTATAATAGCTAGTTATATACATTCTTCCTATACATAGAAAACTTTATATTCCATACACAAGTTTATACATACGTACAGAATATTATAGTACTGAAGTCCTTCATAACATTAAAATGAGGCTAAGGCAAAAATTATTTTAACAGGATGGAAGGGTTAGGGATGCTTAATTTAAACTTCAAAGAGAACTTATTGAAAGAAATATAAAAATATTAATCTTTAGTCCTATCACCAGGAATTTTTATAAAAATAAGTGTTTAAAAATGCACTACTTTATAATGCTGCACCACTGAGGTCACTTAGTAAGCACATGGTAGATTCTGCTTCTTTACCTGATTACCCTCCCCTTATGTAGGACTTACAAGCCAGTGCCTAGGGCCTATTGGGGAGCAAACAAGCCTAAGGACCAGACAGACTGAAGACTCAGATGCAAGTGGTCAGCTCAGCACGTGGTATGAGAGTGAGGAAGAGCATGATATGAAATACAGGCAAAATGGATGAGTGGAAAGGTGATGATGGAGCAATCAGTAGAATGAGTGGTGAGGGAAACTGGACAACCCAGAGAAAATCTGTGCAGATGCCTTTTCAAATACCACATGCCGATTCCACAAGCCTACCTTGGCGGTAGGTGAACGGTCTAACCGCTCGGCCAAAAATAAAAATTTGGCAAATACTATACAAATTCAGATAGTTATTTAGGTATAGACTAAAAATCTTTATTGCCTATCTAATAGTGCATATGGATCTGTGGGTAACGCATTTCATAACTTAAGTTTTTTCTAAATTTATAGATGGCTTCTTTTAAGCCATTGACTGTAAAACCACATACATAATTGTGATGTGAATTAATCTATGATCAGAAACATTTAAGCTGTTAAAGCTTATTAGTTGCTGCATCCTGGATAAAATAAGATATATGTAGATAAGAAAAAAATCTGATGTGTACACTTGCATGACTTTCTCTTCACTATTATACAAATTATTTTTAAAACACTTATTCTTCTATCTCTTTCATGTTGATCAAGATAAACATTCATGTTGTTCTTAGCCAATGCTGGATTTCTGACAATGAAGTCATTAATCCTCTTGCTCTCCAATATTTTTCACTGATGGGTGGGGCACTAGAAGTGGCTGGGCATATTTGAAGGTGATCTTATCCATTTCCTCTTGCAGATCACATATAGGACACAGTGGTGAAGAATATATCCCAATTCTGTTCAAATGTTTTGCCAGACAATCATGTCCCATAATTAACCTAAAGGTTACAACTGTCATTTTTCGAGGATACTCAGGAATTACTGTTTGAATGTTTGGTAGTTCCCATCTTTTATTTTTTGCATTTTCATAGTAATATTTTGCAATAATTTTTTTGAATTCAGAGTTGACTAATCTTTTAGCTGCGTAAAATGGTAGATTACTATAGATTTCTGTACACTGCTGTTACTTTGCAAGAAAATCAGCTTTGTCTTTACCACTCAGCCCACAGATAGCTGGTATCCATTGGAAGACCAGGTGTTTTTGAAGTCCTGTTAGGTGGGTAAGGATTTTCCAACATTCTATAACAGTTTGGTTTTTTGATGACAACTTGGAAGTAATTGCTATAATTGCCACCCTGGGATCTGAGAGAATAACTGCTTGATGAAAATGTGAAATTCTGCACAAAAGATTTTGCAGGATGATTCGAATTGCTTCAATTTCTCCATCAAAGTTTGTAGCTCCATAACCTAAAGATTCATGATAGGAAAAGAGTTGGCACATGTCACCAGCCCCTGCTCCATCTTGGTTTGATATCAGTGATCCATCAGTATAAATATGGACCCATTTATGTTGCGGAAATCTAGTATGGATTGTCTCTAATGCCAATAATTTTAGAACACTAGTTGGAGTACCACTTTTCTTAACTTCTGTCATGTGTAAATAATATGTGATGCCTAATGTTTGTGTCATATTGACTTTATATATGAAGTTTTCCATTGAATTAGGAAGACCTAATTCTTCTTAAGGTATTGAATTTTGAAAAGAAAGTGTGTGTGTAAAATTTCTCTTCTTCCATGTATTGAATGGGAGTCTGATCAACTATTCATGTTTGAATAAGAACTGTTTTTTTTTATTTCATATTCAATGGGGTATTGGTTGGTTAGTATTTCCACAGCTGGTATTGGTGTGGTTTTGATAGCACCTGTAATTAATCTCAGACTTTGGTTTTGAAATATTGGAATTCTTTTGTATTTGCTGTTACAAGACTTCGTTGCAATAAGTAAATAATGGTTTATATATACATTGCATGTCATGTTAAGAGTTACTCTTGAACATCCCCACTTCATTCATTTATAGAAATGTCTATTACATACTTCCTTATTAGGTACAATGAGAATAAGAGAATACAGTAAGCTTAAGAGCTAGTTGCTATGTGAAGGCTGACATTCCATTCTCTTTGCAAGACTAGGACATAAAAAAATGGACAATTTCCTAACTGAGAAAAGTATAGGTATTTGAAAATTCAAACCAAATACATCTCAAAAATGGTTATCTTAAAAAAAAAAGATAATTTGTGTGCTTTAATGAGATCTACATTTTTTGTGCATTAAGATTTTGTCTATCACTTATGGTTTACCAGTTATGCAAAAATCGTCCAGAACAAAGAGGACATCACAGGCTATTCCCAGAAAATACAAGATAAAAATTTCATTTTACATGAAAATAACTTAAGCATATGGTAAGGTAATCAAAATTGCTAGGAGCAATTTAAATCTTTAAGCATTTCTCCACGTAAATGGTAATTTAGGGTGGGAGGATTTTCTTGAAAATGTTTGTGCTGCATCTTTGGATGCACAGAACATAAGTTTACATTTAGTATTTAACTAACATTTTGTTTGAGTTATGCTGATCAGAAACACATGCAAGTGCATGCACATACACGCACTGAACATTTTTCTAATTTTTTTTTTTGAGATAGAGGAGGGAAGTCCTAAAACTTATATTTTTGGTGAAATCTCTATAAAATGTTTGAGTGGAATACAATGATTCAGATTTAATCACCAAGAAAATTCATACAGAATAAAGACTTCGTCCCCTACTTACTATATGTAGTAGAGAAAGTAAAAAGGAATATAACCTAGAAATCATCTTAAGCTTCATGGGCTTACATAATGAGTCTTTCCTTTCTAATATCAATTTTAAACAACTTTCTCTCTAGAAAATAGTAATTTCAAGAGCTGAGTTTATAGTTATCTTTTTATTGTTCTGAAGAATTGCCCTTCCTTCAAATTGTTACACTGTGTTTTCTAGGATATGTAGAACATTTTTATTAGTTAACTATATAAGTAGCCTTATCAGTAAAATCCCAAGAACTGTAAGAAGGTTTTGTTTTAGAACATGTTGACTACAACACAAATCTACTGTTTGCCAATGCCATTTACTTCAAGGGCAAATGGGCCACACCTTTCAATGAAAGATTTACTGAGGAAAAACCCTTTCGTATTGGCAATGGACGCCACATTAATGTTCCCATGATGCGGAGCATTGCATACCACAAAGCTGCTCACAACAAAAACTTACATTGCAAATGGGTGGAACTTCCTTTTGAGGTAAGTTAAAAGGTAGTTTTCTTCTTATATATGACTGATGGCTGATTGGACGGATTGTTCAAATAGCAATCCTTAGCATTTCGAAAAGTATTTGAATTTGTCTCAATTCCTAATGTGCTAAACAACCAAATAAACTATTTAATTTAGCAGATGTGGACATTTCATGAAAAACGTAAACAAAAATACCAGTATTAGTGGAATGTAGGTTCAACAAAAATGTTGTTTTCTAGTGCCTTGCATCTGGCAATGAAGCCATTAGCATTCGTGCTTTCCAATACTTTTGAACTGTAGTTTCTTCTGATCTTAATGCTTCACAGGTCTTCAAGTGGTCTTCGTTCATTTCTGCTGGATCGTTACACAGGACACATATTGGTGAAGCTGAGATACCTATTCTGTAGAGATGACTTGCTAAGCAGTCGTGATTTGTCAGTAGTCGGAAGGCTGCAACCAATAATTTCCTTAAAATATGATTTGAAGCTTTCCTGGCGACGAACATATTCAAGATGTTCTCGGGCTTCGAGCCAGGTGTAGTGGTGAAAAGACATCGACGTTTCGGGAGTGTACATCTCTCCCATCTTCAGGATGAACGACTAGCAAGAGTGCTAGTATACGGTATAGGATACGGTATACCCTGTGAATGCAGGACACCGTACATAGGGCAAACCGGCAGGACCATTTCCACCAGAGTCAAGGAGCACAAATGGTCCATACGATTAATGCAGCCTGAAAAGTCAGGGCTGGCGGAGTACTGCTTTGAAAAAGACCACGGAGCTAACTTCAAAGAAACGACCATTGTGGCAAAATGTAGCGGTTTATGGGAACAGAGGGTTAAGGAGGCTCTGGCCATCTCCTCCGAGAAGAGTACACTGAACCGGGATGTTGGATTGCAGTTTAGTCCATCTTGGAAACCAGCCTTAAAATTGGAAATCGACTGACTCAGAAAACTCCGATTCCAACGGAGCGGTGAACCACCTCCACACTAGACTGGGTGTTTTCTACTCGGTACGTACTGGCTGACAGTACTGGTCCCTTCACTCTTGCTAGTCATTCATCCTGAAGATGGGACAGATGTACACTCCCGAAACGTCGATGTCTTTTCATCACTACACCTGGCTCGAAGCCCGAGAACATCTTGAAAATGTTTTCCTTGGTCTCTGGGGGATTATATCTGGGTTGGGAAGTAGTGTAATCCATTTTTTATCTTTGGCATTTGTTTCTATTTCTTGTAGGTATGAATGAGAACATTTTTTAATGATCAAGCGCTTTATTGAGGAATATGAGACATTGAATTTAGACTTTTGTTTTACTGTTGTGCCTTTCTTTGCAAGTGAGTCTGCAGCTTCATTCCCCATGACTCCACAGTGTGCTGGAATCCATTGGAGATGAACAGTCTTATTAACTTTTTGGAGTTGTGTTAACATTTTGTAGCATTCTCTAATTTTTGTTGACTTCTTTGTAGTATTTGAACATATTCCCTGAATTGCAGCTTTAGAATCTGAAAGAATTACTGCCTTTTTAAATTTATTTAAGGGAAGATTTAATAATTGTCGGAGAGCAATGTATATAGCCTCCATTTCTCCATCATAATTTGTTGTCTCTGCCAACAGAATGATAAAAGGAAAAATGTGAACACGTAACTCCAGCTCCAATAAGGTTTTCTGTGGAGGATCCATCAGTATATATGTGCAGCCATTCTTCCGTGGGATACCTAGTATTGATTGTCTCCAGAGCTAGAAGTTTTTGTATTTCTTTTGGTGTGTCTGATTTACTTGTTTCCTCTATTCATTCCAAACTGAAGGTAGGTTGCAATAATTCCAATGGATTTTCTCTTATAAGTAGATTTTCTCTGGTGTTAGGAATGTTCAATTTGGATTTAATCTGTGTTACCTTTTCTAGGAAACTACTTTGAGTTTTAAGGATTGAAGGGGGGAGGTTCTCTTCTGTCCATTTAGAGTTTGGCAGTCATAACATTTTCTCGTGTTGGAGCAATGCTTTTTCTTCTATTTTTGTTTTTATTGATGGGGTCCATGTTAAGGCAAGCATGGCATCAATAGGTGTGGATTTAACTGCTCCAGTGATTAGGCGAAGAGCCTGATTTTGTATTTGTTCAAGTTTATTGATGTTAGCATTTGCTGCTGTTATTAAAGCTTCAGAACAGTACAAGAGGTTTGGTTTAACATACATTTTGTATGTTGTGTTAAGGACTCTCCTTGAGCAGCCCCATTTAGCACCAGCTAACCTTTTCAGGATTTGCAGTTTCTTTTCAACCTTTTCTGAGATGTTTGTTATATGTTTTTTCCAACTTAGCTTTCTGTCGAAAGTGATGCCTAAGTATTTGGCATCATCAACTGCTTTGAGTGGTTTACCATTATAATTTATGTTAATATTAACTGGTTTGTATTTTAGTGTAAATAATTCATAATTTGTTTTTTCCACATTGATAGTCATGAGGTTTTTGGAGCTCCATTCATGTACTTTGTTTAGGACTGTTTCTATTCTGTCTTTAATTAATTCAGGTTTTTTTGGACAGCCTGGAGTCCAAATGACTACATCGTCAGCAAATAAAGCAATTTTGGTTCCTGAAGTTTTTATTATTGATGGAAGGTCATTTATATATATGTTAAAGAGTGTTGTGCTCAGAACAGCACCTTGTGGAAGTCCTTGGTGTGTTTGTTTATATTTGGAAATGTATGTATTATATTTTGTGGCACAAAATCTTTGTGAAATAAACTGAGTTATCCATTTAAGCATATTACTTTTCACACCTATTGATTGTAACTTCTCAATTAATTTGTTTCTCCAGACTGAGTCATATGCTGATTTAAAATCAATGAATACTGCCAAGGTATCCTCCTTTCTATTGAAAGCTTCCTTGATATCTTGGCTTAGTAGGAGTACATCTTCACTTGTACTATGATTCTGTCTGAAGCCGGTCTGTGAACTATTAATTAAGTTGTAATATTCTAGGAACCAGTTAAGTCTAGATGCCACCATTCTTTCCATCACTTTTGCAATAACACTGATCAAAGATATTGGCCTGAAACTATTAATATTGTTTGAGGGTGAAGCTGTAAAATCGTTGTATCCTAGTTATTGGATCGCCATTTGAAGCTGAAGTCGTTGGTGACGTGACGTTGCCCTTCGATGTAGCTCGCCTCGGCTAGTTCTGCATAAGATCTCTTTATCTCGGGTTTGCGTAAGTGTAATGGACAACCCAAGAACAACTTTTCATATCCTTTATTTCAAATATTTTCGGGAGATATGCCGATTCTATATGTGTATCTGTAGAAGCATCGCAATCACTTCCGCGCAGCACGAACTCCCGTACTGGTCTCTCGTTGAATACTGACTAGACGCTTCTCTCTTACCCACGCTAAGAAGCCGTTCGCTCCATTTGAATGTCATGACGTCATCCAAGAAAGCCTCGTATCCAAAATGCTATTTCCTTTTCCCGCAATTTAGAAATGTCCCTTTCTATTATAACATGTTCTTTTATGAATTTCAAATATATAATTACTTTTTTTAGGATTAAACGATGTTTACTTTATATTTTATTAGATATCTCGCGCGACTTTTAAGGTTTGTAGAACTAACTTTCGAACGTGTATTTAAACTATGTGGTATGACGTCATGACTCGTTAATTTCAAACCAATAATGCGTTTATTCTACAAATTTAACGACTATTATTTACTCATATCTTGCTCACCTTACAACACTTCCTGCTATATTATCTATTTATGTTATTACTCAATATTTATCGCAAATCTCATATCCGGCAATTAAATTAAAACGTGTCTTTTTCAAAAGCCCATTCGATCGGAAATCTAAATTTCGGTATCAAGGGTTTGTTTTTCTTCAAAATCGGGATGATAATGGCTTTTTTCCAGTCGGAAGGCACAGTCATTCTCCAACACGTGTTATACAGTTTAAGTAGGATTTGTTTTCCTTTCCTGCCAAGGTGTTTAATAAACTCTGGGTGGATCTTGTCAGGTCCTGGAGATTTTTTGTTCTGTAATTGTTCTATTGCTAAATCTAGTTCTGTTTCGTTAAAATCCTGAATAAAAATTTCATTTCGTATATCTTTTGGCTTATTAGTTTCTCTGATAGTTTTTTGGATAGCCTTATCTTGTTTTTTATACGCTTGGGGTATTCTTTGTGACTGAGCATAAAACTTGTTAAGGGATTCTGCTATTTCCCTATCTGTAGTTAAGCTTTTGTTATTATGTTTTAATGGTTCAGTTGTATTTTTTGATAATTTTGTTTTATTAAGGAATTTGTATATTTTATTTCCATCTTTCCTATAGTCCATATGTTCTACAAAATTTGTGAAACTGATCCTCTTTGCTGTAATTAATTCTTTCTTAAAAATGGCTGCTTTTCTTCTCCAGTTTTGTACATCTTCTGGACACTTGGTTCTTTCGGCTTTGACTCTTGCTATATTTCTTTCGTGTTTTAACTTAGATACAGATGGAGACCAAAAGTAGCTATATTTCTTTAACTTTCCTTTGGGGATATGTGTTTTGGCTGCTGTCAATAATATTTCACAAATTTTTTTATTCATTTCATCTGTTGACTTGAACTCTGATTCTAACAGTATATTACACTTCCCTTCGATCTCATTTTGGAAACTGGACCAATCTGCTTTTTTAAAATTCCAAGAAGTTTTAATTTTTGGTTTGTTACTTTTATTTATTAGACCTCTTATGGAGTTTATGGTGATTCTGTGGCCTGAACCTGGGTCTTCTATTATTTCTCTTTTTGTATTGTCAATTATGTCAGATGACACCATCAGAAGATCAGGATTTGTACCTGAACCATTATAATGAAGGTAAGTGGGTGGATCATTTGGATTAAATATTAATTCCATTGTTGATGAGTTTAATAGGTCTTCTATGACTTTTCCTGCTGAATTTATATCTCTGTACCCCACCTAGGGGAGTGTGCATTAAAATCACCTATTAAAATACTTTTGGGTTCTGTGGGAATAGAATTCAGATCTAGTATATTGTCTGGAGGATTGTAGATACTGTAAATTCTATAGTGGTAGTTACTTTTCCATGCTTCAATTTTAACTATTTCTGATTTATCTTGTTCTTCCATTGTTTTCTGGATTTGAATAGTAGCTTTCATATTTCTTTTAATTGCTGTAAGAATACCACTTGCTATTTGACGAGCTTTTGGAAGTATATGTGTAGTGTACTGATCCATTTCAAAGTATATTTCCTGTTCTTCTGATATATTGGCTTCTTGTACTGTGAAGACATCTATATCTTGGTCTTTTAATATTTTCATTAGCTCTTGTTTTTTAGGCTGGGACATGCCTCCTGCATTCCATTGTAGAATTCTTAAGGTATTGGAATTGTGATGAAATTTGCCTAAAGATGTCCCCACCCAGAAATCCAATTGGGGGACAGTTTTAACTCCGGAATGTTTATCTTTAGGACTCATACTCATGTATGTGGCTTTCATGTAACTGTTTTCTTAACGGGCACCAGTTTTACAATGTGGCAGTTACATCACCCGACTTAAACCCCCATTTTGCAAGGGGGACCACACCTATCGTTGGTCAACGGGTCCATCGGACCTAGCCGGGAGGACTAAATAGATGGTATTTAGATCCACCGACCTTCCCCTCATGTGCCTCTGAGGGACGCTGTTGTGCTGTGATAGGCCAGCACATATGTAAATGACATTTCCTCCATTTTAGATGAAACAGTTATACCGCTGTGATTCGGTCCCCAGAGCCTCATCTGTTAAAAGCAGGGTGCACCACAGGCAGGATGAGGATGGGAATTGGGTAGGAGAGGCTATAGGAGGCGCATCACTACCCCTTACACCCCGGTTCAACAAAAATAAATTGTTAATTTATGTTTAATTGTGTTAGAATTCAATCATTGTCCCCTCAACAATGCAAACCATTTATTGCTTGTATCTTTTAAATATTGTGAAGGTTTTTAATATACTAAAGATGCACACCAGTTGGAGGTAGAACTAAAGGAAAATTAGCATCTAAACAGCTACCAACTGGGAACCACCTGTGACAGTTTTTTATTTAGCAGGCAATGAAATCTTAGTTTCAGGGTTGTATTTAGTGAGTAACAGATAAAGATGGCGAGGGCTAGTGTCTTTTCAATTAGTCTGAATTCTGTTAAAATTAACTTTATTTAAATGATAACATATATTCACATTTCATTTAACTTCTTAAATATGCCTTTTGAAGCTAATGTCTGAAGTTATTTAGAATATTGCCATGGCAAAATTTTCTTTTCTATTTGTCTCTTACATAAAATACAATGGCATTACTTATATGATGAGCTTTGGATTTGCTTTCATTGCCACATTTATATCTGTGGATATTTATTTCATTGGTATTTCTTAATTATCATGTTGTTTGATGTTCCTTCTTTGATTTTGGATCACCAACACATTTTCCAATTGATAACCCCCCCCCCCCCCCCCCCGCAGGGGGTTCTACTATGGTAGGTATGGATTTGGCGCACCCGGGGTCACGAGCTGCTCACCATCATTTCACCCCCTTCATTTCTATCAACTGTGCCACATCCAGCTTTTTATGTTGCTAACATTTATCACTCTCTTCCTCTTCTAAGTTTATTCTGATTATTAGTTAGTAAGGCCTTAGTTTTATAAGTCCTGTCTCACCAGCAGGGATCTTTCCTATCTCTGTGGTCCTATTGCATGGTTTTCCGTGCGGCCCCCGACTTGTGTGCTCTTCGGAGGTCTCAGGTGCGAAGGTTGGGCGGACCCTTCTCACTGCCCCCATGTGTAGCCTTAGGTACGGAGCCTGTCCACACATAATGTACACCCAGGTAGCTCCCTGAGGGCACGGCCTGTGTTAATTCCCCGATGGCCATGTGCCGTTGGGTTAGTATCATCGGCCGGACCTTTTACCACTGACAGAACCCCGGTGTAATCGACCACAAGTCCCCTGAATCCACACTCTGTTGTGGCCTAAAGTGGGAACTCATTGGCATCTGTGGTGAGGGAATAAAGCCAGGGTGCGCGTGGTGAATGGTTTATCCATGCGGACAAGCAGTGGAGATTGTAGGGTAGTCCCTCTGAAGTACGCCTTGAGGTCGGTCATGGAGGGGTCTCCATGGTGGCACAGACCATGGAGATTTTGGTGTCTTTTATCCTTTGACCCCAGATGGAAGGCTGACGCCGACAGTTCTGGATGGGGGTCCAAATCATCATGATCCATGCAAACCCTCTCCCACTGATAGCTTTTTGGTGATAACATTGGCAATAGAAGGAAAAACGATGAAAGAGCTTGGTCCATTTTATATTCCTACTAAAAGTAAGGTTACTCAGACATGTATTTTTTATGACATAGGTATGGTTAACATTCACCTGTAAGGTGCACTAAAGTTTGGAAGGAAAATCCTTACTATAGGTTTAATTGATGCATTTGTAAAGGAAAATGATCATCCAGGATACCAGACTAGATATTTACACTGGGACCTTAAATAGAACTCCCTAATGCTTAAGATAGACGTTCAAATTTTTAAAACCAGCATGTGAAGCAAAACTATGAATACTTGTGAAGGTATTGAAGATTACAGCTGATCTGCACAATAATCATTTTCTTAGTTATATTGTGTTAAATGCTCCCAAAGTTCCTGTGAAGAAAGGTGGAATCAAAAGTGAAAAATTCAATACCATAGACAGGATTTAAAGCTCAGATCTTCCGCTCTGTGCATGGCTTCTCTTAATCTCTGAGATACCATGGCAACATGCTGATATGGACTTAAATTCCCCAAATTGTGTGTGTTTACCCAAGGGAATCTCCTCATTCTCCAAATTCCTTAATGGCGACTTACAATCTTAAATACCATACTTAAGTCCTGGGCTTCATGCTTTTTAAGATTCTCTTTCTGCATACAGTGGAAAATCCATGGTTTAAATCCTGGCCATGGCATTGAATTTTTGTTCTGATTCTATCTTTCAAAGTTTACATACACACGGTTTGAGTGTGTTAAACAATCATTTGTCATTGATAGGCCAGATGTATGTAAATCATGTGGCGAATTTATAAAGCTAAAAATATCCCAAATGGGTCCTTATCACAAGAACTGTTGCTACATTATCCATAGTATAAAAAGAAGAGTAAAACAACCTATGCACCAAGAGCAGTACAAACCTTAAGTTAAAGAAAAGTCATTCAGTCATCATCTCTAGGTATCTACAAATAGTTCTGTTCCCACATAGTAACCAAAAAAATTATTTTCATGCTCAAAGAAGGCATGGTCAGTTGTGACATCATTGGCATAGTTTGTACTAGTTGTCTTTGCCTCATTATTAGGTACATAAACTTTGTAACAAAACCTGAATCTGTCAGCAAAACTTATAAGGACTTATATTGTATACCTACAGATGTCCTCAATTGTATGAAAATTAAACTTTATAGATACATACTATTTGTTCACCACCTCATGGTTCCTGAGAGGAATGCAGCAAGTGAATACGTCTGTAAACAATTTCACATAAACAAGAGATATCTGCAGCGGGAGTCATGCTTCTAATTGCCTTGCAATAATGTTTCCAACTTTGGAATGTTGTTGTTGTTGTTGTTAGCTAATGCTGTATTTTTGACAATGAAGTCATTAATCCTCTTGCTCTCCAATATTTTGATATTGAAGAGAGCAATAGCAGTAATAGTAACCGCTTTTTAGAGAGCACCATATTTTTATGTTTTGGTGGTCACATCGCTCTCTCACAACCCCCAGAATGTCTGGAGGACCACACCTGTCGTTGGTTTACGGGTCTCACCAATCTGACCGGGAGAATTATCAAAATAAATTCACTAACCATATCCTCTGATTACCAAGAGAGAACAAGAGGTGACCAAGGTAAGGTCAGATAGAAAAATTACAGTGAGGAGCAAAACACCAGTAAGTGGAAGTAATGTTCTGCTCAGCTTGGGTACCTTGTGGTTGCCATTCACATATCCCCTAGACGGAGACCCCTGAGTAAACTTTGAAATGTGTGTTCACGCTAGACTAAAGCAAAGAAATCACTCAAAAGAGCAGAAAATAGCAGATCATGCAGTGTATTCAGCTTATAAAACACAAACAATGTTGTCAACTGCTCCGTCTTTCTTGCACTTATCATTTTCTATCTTTTCTATATATTATGTTTTCAAAATCCTTGCTATATAGCCTGTTTCAGTCTCAAGAGGTATACCTTTGAGTGTTATATCATGCAATTCCTGTAAGGATAGGTCACCTGTTATATTTCCTTAATTGTTCGTTTTAACTTGAACCAAATTAGTTCTATGGGATTGAGAACACATGTGTATGGGGACAAGTAAATGGCAGTGTGGCCCAACAAAACCCAAAATGCATCTGCTTTAGAAACCTCTTTAGGTTTGTTTGTTTCAATCATCCTGTAAAAATCTGTTTTACACATGGAACTGTCACCCCAACCCCTCTGCTCTGCAACTACAATAGATACACAACACTTCAAAGCAGGGATTTATCAACTTCTACACTACTCTTTTCTTTGCTTCCGAGATAACGCTAGAGGCTCCAATTTTTAACTGAAAATAAAAAGATGTTAGCATATTAGCGAGCAAACATAGCAGGAATAACATTGGAGGTAAGTTGGCAATCTAGCAAGCAGTAACGTTATCTATGTACTCAGTTTACAAAACTCGAGTTACACTATCGCAGAACGTCCCTCCTCTTTCCTTCAGTCCCCTAAGACCACGAGCTGATGAACAGACAGTATGCAATATCATTTACAAATTGTATACAGTATGTGCAGTTAATTTAATTGCATTTATGACTTAGTGTTACTAATGTAGTGTTCCTATAAATGTTATCACAGAATGAGCAGTTCTCCATGCTGGTGCTGCTTCCAAATGAAGGTGTCACTGTGGACAATTTGATAAATATTCTATCGAATAACAACGGGCTAACCACAATCCTTAATAGTAAACATAAGAGAAATGTGAATCTGGCACTTCCAAAATTCAATGTCAATACCCAGATACAACTTATACCAACCTTAAAAGCAGTAAGTACATAAATTCTCTTTTAATGGATATTGAAAAATCATAATTAAAATATGTGACAATGTATTTCTTTGAATATCTATATTGAATTATATGGGTGAAATTTGAGAAGTATGTAATTATTTGCTTATAATTCATAGACATGATTAGCAGAACTTTTGATTTTATAATCAATGCCGTGAGCAAATGCTCATTTCTCTTAATAATGAAACTATCCTACCTGGTGAAAATGTGTTCCCATTTCCAATTCAGGAGTGAGTGAGAGAGAGAAAGAGAAACCACGTAATTCAAAATGGAAAAAGTGGATGAATACTAAATTTCTTTTTAAGCTCAGAACCTTTCAAAGATACTTAACAGATTTTAGAAAAATTCTTCCTGCTCCAAGAGTCTAAGCAGATGTATGTTATTTCTTTACTCAAAACAGCTCTTAACCATTTTGATATTAAGAATATCAAACAAACTTTGAGTTTTCTGTAAATTGTATGTGACATCCTAATTCTGAATGAATTTGTATTGCTTTATGTAACTGGGAAATGGGATATATAATGCCATGAAAAATATGCAGCTGCTAAAATGAAGGTGCAATTTGTGCTGAAAATCATTTATTGCTGATTTAGAAGGCAAAATTTAAGTTTCCAAAAATTGCTTGAAATGGCTTTCTCCTGTTTTGATGCATGCTATCACACACTGTGTTGCAAATTCTTCAGTGTTTTATATTGTGACTTTTGGTGGGTGTAAAGTAAAGAAGACAGATGTAGTCGGGATAAAGATACACTTTTATTTCCGTAAACAGTAACTTTTTACACTCGTTGCAACAGCAAGAAAGTCTTTTCCGATTCACTCACAGCACGGCTCCAAATTCGTCACAAAACTGTTCCTTCTCCGTCGGCACGACTCCTCAACGCTTCGCATACGTCTCTTCTTTCCGTCGGCACGACTACTCAACGCTTCACATACGTCTGTCCTTTCCATCGGCACGACTACTCAGCGCTTCACATACGTCTGTCCACTGTCTGTCGCACTTTACCGATTCTGGGAAGTTCAGTTATTGCGGTGAAATACAAAGCAGATGATTCCAGAAGCCTCTATCCTTTTCTCTCTTTCGGCAAGCGTCCCAACAATGCGGCCATTCTCTGCCTCTTTCCTTCGGCTCCTTTGCGGTAGTGCCGACAATAATGCGATGAGTGACACTGCTTCCTCCTCAGAACTGGTCGTCCCGACCAGCACTATCACTGCGGCATCTCCCTTGCGCCCCGGTGGACTAACCCATCGAACCTCTTCTCCAGGAGGCACGATCCTAGGTATCGCTGTTGGATAGTGTCCCTTGGTCCGGGTAGGACGATGTATGCCATCCTGCTTCGAAATTCTGCAACAGTACCGCCGGTCTTGACGGTCCCTCGTCCAGTTGCCCTTCTTCCTGGTGTGTTGACGGGCCATCCTGCGCACTTGGAAACGGTTCACTGAGTACTATGTCCGCCGACCTCTCTGGCGCACCTTCGAAGCCACCTTGCTTCCGATGGGTCCGGCAACAACCCCCGCCACATCCGCGCGAGTCACGTCCACCGCTGCACTCGTGTTCACTCGTGCTCGGCACGGCCTCTCCTGTATCCTGTCGTCCACGATGATGTCCGCCATTCTTCCGTTCATGGCACTATGCGTCAGGTGATTGGATGGCTCCGACGGTCCCCCCATGTCCCACGCCAAGTCGGTTCTCGCGTGTTGCTCGTTTGCTTGTGCGCTTCCCTGCTGATCGTCCTCCACGTCATATCCTGGTTGGTTACGTACCCGACACGCTCTTCCAGAGGATCCTCGACGACGTCCCTGAACTGCCCCTTTGTCTTCCCCGAGACGTACACTTTCGTTATCTGAAACGGGCGCAACTGTCGCCTCGGACACTAGGTGCTCCCTCCCCGGCTCCGCGCTATTCCGTCTGCCCCTGGCATCCAGTACTTTGACGCTCTCGTCAACTCTTACTACAAGGGCGCCAAGACGTTCCCCGTCGTCCTCCACGACGTCCACATGCTGGCAGAGGTCTTCCACCTTTTCGCCGAGTTGTTCCACGTCTTCCCTCACATCAACGAGTTCGCTGAGTACTTTCGCGCCTTCCGTCACGACGACGAGTCCCCCGTCAATCTTCGCCGATAGCTCCGTCTTCATCTCTTTCAGCTCGGCAGCGAGGTTGTCGTTTGCCGTCTTCATCTCTGCTTTCAGCTCTTGTAAAAAGCTCACCAATGTAGCCTCCATCGTCTAATCCCACTTCTGACACCAGTGTGACTTTTGGTGGGTGTAAAGTAAAGAAGACAGATGATTCCAGAAGCCTCTATCCTTTTCTCTCTTTCAGCAAGCGCCCCAACAATGCGGCCATTCTCTGCCTCTTTCCTTCGGCTCCTTTGCGGTAGTGCCGACAATAATGCGATGGGTGACAATATTTTGTCAGATTCAGTGTGGATACACTCTCACAGGGAGTCAATATCCAGTACAGGAGTCAATGTTCCCAGGCAAAGAAATCTGTTGGATTCAAATGAGGAGATTGGATAGGCCATGCAGTGAGTCCCCCACAACAAATCCATCTATGTGAAAATTTGTAATTCATGAAATTATGCACTATTCAAATAAAATGAGCTGGCTCACAGTCATGTACACACCACATTCATTGGATGACATCCAGAGACACATCAATTAAATGAGAAACTGTAGATATACAGGTTGTCGCAGAAAAAAAAAAAAGCTGGCAATGCTTAGTATGTTGTGTAGGATGGCAAACTGATTGGTTTCCAAATAGAAACCCCTTTCTGGAAATGCAGTTTGGATGCTGTAACACATCAAAGTGTGAGATAGGTGTGCATTCACATTTTGCCAATAAACCCATGAGTAGCACATCAAGCTGTCTACATTATAAATGGGCTCCTACATCATTGCAGAGCCTACATCGGTGGTGGTGAGCCTCACACATATGACTCAATACATGTGGTTGTCTTTGAAGGTTTTCAACCACTCTGTGCACTCGAGCAGTAAGATCCTCTGCTGACGTTACAGGAGTGCTAAACATCATACTCTTCATACAACGCCGCAAAAAACAGTCAAGAGGGTCAGATCTGGTGATTATGCTGGCCATGGAACTGGTCCACCTCTACCAGTCCATCGATTTGAATATGCAATGTTGAGGTGATTCCACACATTCACATGAAAGTGTGCTGAGCTCATGTCAGCCATGAATATACACCACTCGCAAATAACAACTGGAAATTTAAAAAATTCACCTACCATTGGGCCTTCAGGAAATTTGAAACAATCTTCAAAAGCTAAACATAAAACTGGCACCACAAAACAAATATAGTTTAAAAAACCTGCTGAATAAGCCACTTAACAATACCATCCTTACAATCTAAAATCTGGAATTTACCAACTCAACTGCAATAGTTGTGAAAAAAGGGCTATATAGGAAAAACAAAAGGAAATTTGAATATCAAATTAAAGGAACAACAGAGGAACATAAAATTAAAATAAACAGAAAAGTCTGCTGTGGCACACCATTTTTGGAATGAAAACCACAACATTGGCCTCAATATAAAATTGTTAAAATCTCTAAATTCACCAATAGAACTGCACATTTGGGAAAATTTACATAATCAAAAACAACAATAAAGTGATTAACTTTGAAATCCCAGCTTTAAATTAAGTGTTAAAGCTCTGCGCTCCTAACACCAGATGGCAGCAGGATGATGGTAGCAGAGAGGAGGAACAAGAAGATAGCGTCAGTCACCCAACGGCTGATGATGGGACCGAACGGTCTTGAAAACGTTTCCTGTTTTTAAAACAATTTAAGTGAAGGTCAGTGTAAAAAAGTGACTCAAAATGACCTCAAACATCCATCATATTTACTCATAATTTTTGAAGGTACATTTTCATGCAAAATTCTCAAATGGTTATGTGACTGCCATCCCTTACTGCAATACATGTTGTGCTATCTGATGGGTTTGCATCCACATCATGAAGAACTTGTTCTTCATACCTCTCTTGGTCTTCCAACATCCAAAACAACTAATAAAATGAACCAGTCTTTTCCAGGATTGATGAATTCATGAGAATGTTCATGAACAAAGTAACTACCTGTCAGGATATCTTTCTAATAAGGGATAGAATACATTTCTGCTTAGACTCTGGTGTCCAAATTTGGTGTGCTTTTGTGGGCATCACAAAAGGGGGCTGTGACCCTCCCTTGGAAATTAATAAATTTAATGTGGAGCCAATTACTGGTTAGTAGACTTGTTTTAATTGCAATGCAAAGAACAATTTTTTTTCAGGATACTCCTACAAAAGAGATACTTGATTGTTTCATAGTACCTATGTTACAAATGAACTTGCCAGTGACATTTACATTTTTAATGTAAATAAGGAATGCATAATTTTCAATTAATAGCTACATACCTTTACTAATTATTGCCACCAACAATAACTCCACACCAACAGTTATAAATTTTTACTTTGTCATCAACAGTAGCTCTGTGCCACAATGATAATTACGAGATTTTAATTTTTGTAAAAATTTCTTTAGATAAAGTCCATGAGAATTCTTAATGACAGAATGAGAACACAAAACTTGTAATATAATTATGTGATCAAATCAATAAGCACAAATTAATACAGTTATCCACCACAAATACTATAATTCATCTTTTAGTCTTTGACAGCAGAATAGTGATTTAATGTTGTTTGATTGCAAAGTTCCAATATGTGGCCCCTACTGAAAGTCTGCTGACACCCATGTATGCCTTATCTGGGCAGGAAGCATCTGCCACGGAAGTAGAACACTTGTTGCAGTGATGATTATGCATCATTCACAGATGCATTTCAGTAGGTTTCATACTTTCATTTATCAGAAAATGATTACAGAATATTATTTTTTGTGATGTGTGTTGCAAGCAGGGTAGCTATTTTAAACTGATATCGTGGCAGTATTTTGCTTGTCTGCAGTATGTTATTATCTCTTGGGTATTCCTTAAAGCACTAGTAAGAGTAATGTCAACTTACAGAACAATGGAGCAAAAGTTCAAATTTTTATTACATTTTTAAGGTTTTTATTTGACTTGCCCTTGTACATTCTCTTTGAGGTATTTATATGAATAACAATTTGTTGACCAGTGAAGTTAGTAAGGAGTTTCAAAAGTTTTGAGCCAAGGACTTTACAATAAATAAGATCTCTTGTAAGATAAGCATACTTTTCAGTTTAAAAATATTATAGGTTATCACAATATAATTGGCTTTTCTTCGTGAATGTTTTAGATGGGAGTAAAGCATGTTTTTGCTGAAGGCAAAGCAAATCTTGGAGGAATATCTAAACATCCATTGTCTGTATCTCAAGTTGTTCAATGTGCCACACTTTCCATTGATGAGAAAGGTGGATCTGCTTCAAGTGCTTCAGGTAATTGATTTTATGATCTATTTTCTTTCAGCCTATATTAACCATATGAAAAATTCTGTAAGAGAACACTTGTTGACAAATAAGTTTTCACTAATGCAACAGTATCCTAGTTTTGGCAGCTATTCTACTTATAAAATGGAGCATTAACAATAATGCAGAAGTGTTCTGCTTGCTAATTTTGAATGAAACAGTACTTTAATGAATTATATTCCAAAAGATACAACATGCTGAATTAATTTTGAAATAGATCTCAATTTACAGGTCTCATGAATATATTCTTTTTTTCAGGTAACATTTGCAGTTTTGTACAATGCATATTACATTATAAACCAGTATCAAAATTAATGATAAAAAATGTATTCAATGTATTTGGAACTCCCAATTTGTATTTGAGTTTGAATTTATTGAATACTAAAGAATACAAACCTTGGGCTGCCCATAAATTTGGGCCCCAGCCCCTCTGTCATTGGACAGCCATATGAAATTCCTTGGATATGAATTTGAAATGTGTTGTTTATCCTTTAATTAATGTTTATAACCTTTTTTCAAATTTTTCTTTTGTTTTTACTTTTGCTTTTGAATCACTTTGCTCACCAATTCCTCTTGCACTTTCAATTTTCCTAAATTCTTTGTTATTTTTAAACTACCCATTTCATTCTAAACTTTTTTTTCCCTTTTTTCTTAACCATTTGCTAATAAATTCCTGCAACTCATTGATGCACTTTCATCTCATCTCTCTATCACTTCTGCTTACTTTTCTCACTTAATTTTCGCTTTTACAACTCCTACCTAACTTTATCCCTAAACAATTTGTATTTGGTTTTTGTAGTATAGGGATGCAACTTGACTGAATGTATTCTGATATAGCATTTGCTTTCTTTTATGCAGCTGTAGTAATGAGAATGAGATCTCTCAATTCTTTGCCAATGAACATGCTGGAACTTACCATCAACCGTCCATTTTTGGTGTACATTATTGACAACATCAATAAAATGCCAATATTTGCTGGAAGAATAAACAATCCCTTGACATAGTTGACTGTCAATAGGATTCATGTGAGAAAAATTACATAAACTGGATTTTCCTAACTTTGCACTGTATTTTTAGTATGATTTAATATTGTATTTGTTTTTCAAAGCAGTGCATTCCAACATTTTTAACATGTTAAGAATCATTTCAGTGTTTTGCATTTTAATTGTTACAGTTTTGCATTTCATATGAAGTAATACTCATTCTTTCATTTGCTCAAAGTTGCAACATGTGTGAAGTTTTAAAAACAGTTTCATTCATAATTATAGAGGATAATCAATCACTTAAGCTTTTAACTGTTAGGTTGAAGAGACTTTTCTACTGTAAGATACATATATAGTGTATTTTATCGGTTTTAACTGAAATGCAATGTAGTACACTCACTTTAGACATTAAGTTTGGGTATAAGTACTGTTTAATCTATTTTTACTATTTAAACTAAAAAATTTACTACTACTGAAAGCTGATTCAGGTGTATAACATTCTCATAATTTAAACTGGAATCTGGTGACATTCTGCAAATTATTAAAGGACAGATTGCATTTCACAATGAGAAGACATGTCTTTTCAAATATATACTAAGCTAAAGCTGCATCCTATCCACTCATGTATTAGGTAAAATATATAAGGAAATGTACTTGAATAGATGTGTGTCTAGAAAGGCTAATATTTACTCTTCTTGCTTTTTATTTTGAGTGAAATAGGTTTAATACTGTGGAGTTAACACATTTTATACTGTAATTTGAAATAAAAATTGATTGCAGATTAAATTTGTTTTACTGAAAGGACCATCATTATGCTTTCCTATACAGTTTCACCTCATTAACTTTGCTGCAATATAAGGGGATCTGGTGGGAGAGTGAACATGACTGCAGTTGCATACACTGCAGAGAATTTAGGTAATTGGAGATGGACCATGCAGTGTTTATGATGTTTCATAGTTTCAATTTTGTAATGCAGTTTCTGAGATTTTCAATGGCAATTCAAACACTGTCTAGAGCACCAGATCCCTAAGGGGAAAAGGAGGATTTGGAGCAGGGTATCTTGTATGAAAGTTAATCCATGCATGTGTTACATATTAGCAGTCAGATGGTAGGCCATGGCCCAGATAGGCTGTTGTGCTGGGGTTAAGGTACAAATGGGGAAGCCAGTTGGTTGTACAGGCTGCCGGTTTGTCTCAGTCAAGTAGAGAATCCAGCTAGTCAATGATGGGCAGCTATGTGGTGTACATGCAGTAAGAATAAATTGGTTTAAGAGTTTAATACTGGTGCAGTGTGGTGTTATATTATACTCGATAATTCATTATGGCATACACTTGTTCTGTTGAGGAAATAAAGAAGATAACTTTGTAAGCAGTTAGAGAGTATTCTAGATATTGTGATAAAATGACAAGTCATGTCCAAATACTTTTTTCCTCACTTTTTCTTCAACGCAATTCTCTTTTACTAACATTAACACTGTTTTCAACCCTTTGTGATATTAAAACTCATAACTGTTTTCTTTTTGTAACCTTGACTCACTCCTTTCCATTTTTCTTCACTTTCTCTGTCTCTCAAACAGCTGACTTTGATGATATAATCACGCAACACTCATTAATTGTTTTGCTATCTTCCTTTTGAAGCAATGGCTCCCTCACGATCATACACATGCTGCAACTAAAAATTGCCTGCTGCGACAACTCATGTCTGTAACTAATTCTCATTAACTTGCCTCCTTATATGAATTTAACATGGATCTTTCTCGAACTTCACCTTTTCTGGAATGTCTACAAACATGCCAACCGCCAGATACTTTGCAAATAATCTCAAACCATTTTTGGTTCTGCCACTCTGGTTGCTGTCACGTGCTTCTTTGCATGGGTTGTGTGGGACAGCAGGACTTGAGCACCTTTGGTATGCATATGTGGTGTGAGGTAGCTTGACCCTGAGCATCCTTTGTGTGCCACAGCTGGCATCATAGTATTATTGTGCGCTACATAATGGGGAAGGTAGTTGGTTGTACAGGCTACCAGGTTTGTCTCTGTGAGCAGAGAATCCAGGCTAGCCAATGAAGGGCAGCTATGTGGTAAGAATAAATTAGTTTGAGTTTAATACAGGTGCAGTGTGGTGTTATATTCAATTCATTATGGCATACACTTGTTCTGTTGAGGAAATAAAGAAGAAAAGTTTATAAACAGTTAGAAAGTATACAAGGTATTTTAACATAGCCATTTATTCTATAGTTGTTGCAAAATTTAATGGCAGGTGGCTTAATATAAAATTCAATCATAGGCTTGCCACGCCTTGCGGTGTTGTATAGTTATACATACTGTGAAATCACACTGTAAAGCCAGTGGTATAAATATCATTTCCACTCTCAAAATTTGTTTGCACAACAGGAAAAACCATAGTAATAGTCGGCTATTACTAATTTTGCGACAGTCAAAACTCCACACCTAACTGGTTGCTCATAAATTAAGTTATCTGTTGGCTATGAATACTCTATAGTATGGAGAAATATGATACTGAATTTAAGGACTTCAATAACTTAATGCAAAGTGGCAAATAAGCATGAACAGGCAAAAACTCTGTAGCATGTTTCTACAAGCTGCAAGCCTTTGGTAATCCACAATAGAATTGATCTTCAGCTAGATCTTAGGAATTTCAAAAAAAGATGGAGTAAATAGAGAGAAATCTAAGAGGTAGAACCGGAACTTAAAAATTCAATGCCACAACTGGGATTTGAACCACAGACCTTCCACAGCGGAAGGTCTGTGGTTCAAATCCCAGTTGTGGCATTGAATTTTTAAGTTCCGGTTCTACCTCTTAAACTTTGCCCACACACGGCTTGTGTGTTTAAAAACACCAACAGTAAGTTTGTTGGCATAAATAAATAATAATTACCAGAGAAAAATCTGTTTTATCATGTGTAATTAATGCAATTTGTTTCTTAGCCATACAGGAGATACCTTTCTGAAGTATTGAAGAGCTGAATCTCAACAATGGATAGTTAAATAGAGCTGTGGAACTGCAATGCAGAGTGTGATACTCGTCTAGAAAATCATTTAAAAACATTCATGTTTTGAGGCATATCACCTGAAGCTCAAAATTATTTAATTGTGGCAACTAGCAGAGACATTTTTAATGCTAGTGCACAAGCTATTATTCTGTAATGCAGGTGTGGATAAATGTGTACAGGAACCCTCCAGCATGAATACCCTCAGAGTCTCTTTGGGCACTGTGTAGTAAATATATTAATTGGTCACATCATCAATCTGTAGAGTAGAGAAAGTCATGTGAGTACAACATATTGGATTTTTTACTATGTACATAATATAACACAAACTATTTTAATCGTCAGCTTTTAATTAAGATTAGAGATGATCTACATGAATCTCATTTTTTATAAATAACAAATGTGTATTAATTGTAGCTCCCATTAATTCAAAGCATGGAATAATAGGTTGAGGCAGTGAAGCTACCCTCGATTTTTCTTGAACACAAACTCCTGTCTCAGTGCATGTCTGCAGAAATATCACTGTTGCATTGGCATCTCGACTGGCATAGTAGCCACAGATGCCTCTTATGTTCAATCTAAAGTTGTCAAATGAGTTTCTCTGGAGTTAAAAGGAGTAGTTGCAACAAAGTAAGATAACACAAAAAGTAATTGGAAGCAGAAACAAGCTGGACTTCCAGAAAACCAGTAGGGCAATAACTGACCTGCAATGGATGGATAAAAAAGTAACGGGAAAATAACTTTTTTCGGACACCATGATTTTCTTTTTATTCACATTTAATTACAAGCTTTCAAAATAATCTCTTTCTGACATTATACACTAGTTCCAATGTTCTATCCACTTTTCAAAACACTCAGAGAAGCCCTTGTTTGACATCCTAATAATTTTATTGCAATTCAATATGGTGTAATACACTATTGAATTCAAAGGTAAACAAGTGTGTATAAGTAGCAAAAGAGAAAATAACAAAACATTAATGATGATATACAACAACTGATTACAAAGAACTGATTAACCAAGTAGTAGAGACTATGCACAATGAACTATTAACAGATTACAAAATACATACATAACATTAACTTTTTGATTACTGAACTTTTAGCCTATTTAAAAATTCCTCTAGTGAATAGAACACGTTATTAACTAAATAAGTTTGTAAAGCAAATTTGAATTTAGTGTAGTTTTCACACCTTTTAATTTCTGCTGGCAGTCTATTGTAGAATTTTGCACCAGCATAACTAGGCAGCTTTTCAAACTGGCTAAGTCTGAGCGCGGTCTGAGCATTGTAACAGCCAAATCATTCTTATTTCTTGTGCTGTGGTCATGTATATCTGAATCTGTTTGCATCGGAAATTTGTATTTTATCATGTATAGTATAGTTTTATAAATATACAGGCTAGGTAGTGTCATTATTTTATGCTGACGGAAAGCTTCTCTACACAAGTCTTGCATTTTTAGGTTCAAAATATATCTGATTGCTCTTTTCTGTAAAGTAAATATTCTATTTTGGTTTAATTTTGAAGTATTGCCCTATATTTCTATACCATGTGACATGTGTGACTGAATGAGAGAGAAATAAATTATCCTATTTGTTGCTGCTGGGACATAATTCTTTAGACACTTAAGAAGAAATAGATTTTTACTTATTTTTAATGTTAATTTGTCTATATGTGGTGTAAACAATAGTGTTTCATCTAGTGTGACACCAAGTAGCTCTACCTTGTCAACACTGTTTACTGATTTATTGTCAATATACAATTGTAGAGGTGTATCAAGTGTTTTGCTACCGAATGTTATCAGTTTACATTTAGTTGGGTTTATACTTAAGTTTAGTATTGAGAAGTACTGCAATAGTTTCATAGCTATTTCACTTAGGTTTTCTTCCAGTATTAGGCTAGAGGAATGGCTGGCTGTGATGCTAGTGTCATCTGCAAATTGTACTAATTTTGTACCTTTAGGTATATGGTCACAGTGGCAGTTTGTGCCTTACAAAATAGGTGAAGAACTTCACTTAAGCATGCTGAAAATACAATGCAAAATCGGTGTACCATGGTCCAACATTTTTTACCAAACTTTTTGTATCCAATGGAGCTGTACACAAAAGAAACAGTGTCTGTCACATTATGATTAATTTTGGTCCAATACAAATGACAGTTCGCGTAGTAAGCGAGAGAAATAAACATGGCGGATGCAAATATAAACAGCTTTGTTTTAAAATCAAATGTGAGCCAAACAATGCACAAAAACTGCCTCAGGAGCATTGTTCTTGATTCTTTTTGGAAGTCCATTCAAATGTTCTGGCTTAACACTCGCTCTATCGTAACAATGTGCAACTAATTTACGTTCATAATTAAATTCTTTAAGAACATCGTGCAGCAAAAGGAACAATGTTTCTGTGGACCTGTCAGCACTCACATCATGAAATCTGAAAAATCGTTCAACCAATGTGCTCTCTGTATTCACGTATCTTACAATGATACAGCACTGAGACTGTTGACAAATATCTGTAGTGTCGTCGACTTCAACAGAAAAAAAATCTGATGTGTTGCTCTCACATGACTTTCTCTACTCTTGTACTAACCATTCTTACAAACTCTTATATACCTACATCTTCTTCCTGTTAGTTGAGATAAACATTTGTACAAATTATCTTATTGCTTATTTCCTTGTATGTGTAAGGGGAATATGGGAATACAGTAGGCTTTGAGCGATAGTCAAATATTTTAAAGCTTTGAGATCCCATTCTCTTTGCACGCTTAACATATAAAAAATGAACAACAATGTTCCATTGCACGAAAGTTCTAAGTTTTCCGAAACTGACACATAAAACAAGGAATATCTCTGAAAAAAATCTACAAAAAATTATTGAGACAGAAGTTGTGTATTTTAGCAGGATCTACATTTCTTGTACAGTAAGATTTTGTCTATCTCTTATGGTTTACGAGTTGTTTAAAACTCATCCAGACTAAACAGGACTACATAGGCTATAGCCAGAAAATTCAAAATATACGTTTCATTTGTCATAAAAATATCTCAAACATATGACATTTTAATCAAAATTGTTAGAGGCATTTTCAAGAAAATCAAAATTTTCCATGTAGAGGGTAGTTTAGGGTGGGGCTATTTTCTTCAAAATCGTGTTGGGTCCTTGAAAGACATTAAACTTAAATATCAACTTTGGTTTTTAACCGAATTTTTGTTTTTTAGTTATGCTGTCCAAAGACTGACAGATGCGCAGACTGACACACACACGAACCTTTTTCCAAAAATACTTTTTTTGGATTCAGGGGGCCTCAAAACATATATTTCCGGTGAAATCTCGACATCGAATTTTTGGGTGGAACGCAATACTTCCTCTACTTACCAGTAGAGAACGTAAAAAATCTGAGACATTAATTTCAGGTCTGCAAGTATTCCGAAATACATCCAATTACCTCATTTTGTATAGATTTAGAATCACCGCTGAATATACTTTTAATTTTATTATAGTGGTTTTGGATTTCTAATGGACTTTCAGATAATAATAAGTGCACAGGCTCCTTGAAATTTCTCTGACTTAGTGAAAGCGCTCTCTCATCCTGACCTGAGAATGCAAGCTCTTGTTTACCTAAATACAATGTTGCTTTAATGATCAACTGCAGGAAAAGCCTATTTAATGTCACGTTTCCATTGAAACGCACATGAAAAAGTCTGCTGTTTTCTTGAAGAGTGTCAGCTATTGTGTTTGTTTTGTTTTTTTTCTTCAAAAGCGTTTAGTTGTAATTTACATTTTAAGTGTCCCGCCGAATCATTGTGCTTGTGAAGGGAACGGGTTATATTAATGAAATCTGTGAATCTCTCTTTGTCCCACACGTTACTTTTGCTGCTAAAAAGTAAACAAGGCCAACAGAATAGCGATTGCAAACTATGCAACTTATGCTTACTGCATAACCAAAAATAGTTATCGAGCCAAGAGCTTTTGAATTTAATGTTATAAGTGTTCCCTATTTTCTTATTCTTTCTTTTAAGGGCTATATCAATGATATCAGTGGACCGTCCAAAGTTTAAAACATCCTTCTTGTCTTCATCTTTTCACCTGGAAAATAGGGTTTCTAGCAAATTGCAAACTATGTCGTTAATTGGATTCATAACAAAACACTTATATTCCGTAATTTAAATATTAAAAGCACTGGAGTCCAGCAAACTTGTAAATTATACCTACCGTTCACAGTTGTCTAAAACACCACGTTTTAAGTTTACCACCAGCTCTTCCTCGAGGTAAATGACTACTATCTTCTAAGCGCGCAAAAAAAGGAACCATCCCCTCTACCGTGTTCTGTGCCTCTACTCAAGTGAAAATATTTCTTGTTTGCCTGAAACATGTGGATGCCCGTGTTATTTCCCCGTAGTTAATCGCTTCATGACGTCATGTTGCCATGGCAACCAAGCTGTTTAGTGCAGCAGTTTCTTCTGTAATTCTTACTGCTGCACTTGTCCTTTTAACCGATCAGAGGGTGCGTTCCCACCAATTTACCCTGCCGGCTGCCAGGCTGTAAGTTTCAAACAAAAGAAGGATTGGTCACTGACCCCGCTACGGCTCCTAGCAGCTGAAATTTGTGACTAATCTGTTAGAAGTAATAATGCCAACATTAACAAAAATAGAATACTGCTATATTCAGGTGAAAACCTCTTCACCTGCTTCACTTGAATAGCTGCCACTGTATAGTCAGTTTTTTCGTGCATGTATAGGATAAACAAAAGTGGACCATGAATTGATCCCTGAGGGACCCCGTGTGTCAATTCCGTCATAGTTGATATAGCACCACCATTTGTCGAATTCACAGCTACGTATTGTTTTCAGTTTGTAATGTAGGATTCTATTAATTTATGTCCCAGACCTCTAATCTCCAGGACTGACAGTTTATTCATTAGTATTCTTTTATCCACACAGTCGAAAGCTTTAGTAAGATCTAACAAGAAAGCTGTTGCATATTTGCCTGCATCAATGTTTTTTATAATTTCTTCGACACATTCAATGACCGCACAGGTTGTTGATCTATTTTTTACAAATCCATTTTGATGTTTAGGTATTAGGCTGAACTTGAGAAAACTCATTAGCCTTTTGTAGATTACTCTTTCGAAAATTTTTGAGAGCACTGTTAAGATTGATATTGGACAGTAGTTATTCAATTCTCTTTTGTCGCCTTTTTTAAAGATTGGTATTACTTTCGCAATTTTTAGTTTGTCTGGGAAAGTTCCTTGCTCTAGACATGAGTTTATTATACCAACGAGGGGATTTAAGATTTCTTGACTACATGCTTTCAGTAATAACACAGGGATACCATCGACACCAATGCTATTTTTCGCTTTTATTTGTTTGATTATATTTAGGATCTCATTTGCATCGGTTGGGTATATATACATACTTGATGAGTTTTTTTATATTTTATCGTTTATAGCACTGGGGCTCCAGTTAGTGGAATTGATTTTGTTGAGATTATGTATCTTTAAACCTATAGAGGCAAAATGGTCATTAAAAGCTTCTACCACTTTTCCTGGGTCATCTGTTATACCTTCATTCGTCTTTACTACAAAATGGCTAGAATCAGTGATGTTTAAGGGTTTACGGATGTTGTTTATTACTTGCCAGCTAGATTTACATACACTTGCAGAATTAAGAATCTTATTACTAATGCTTTTCTGTTTTGCATTTATTACTGCTTGATCATAGGTATGTTTTAAGTTCTTTAGTTCTATTATTTATTTATGCCAACAAACTTACTGTTGGTGTTTTTAAACACACAAGCCGTGTGTGGGCAAAGTTTAAGAGATAGAACTGGAACTTAAAAATTCAATGCCACAACTGGGATTTGAACCACAGACCTTCCACTTGCCGGACGGACGCTCTAACCACTGAGCTATTGTGACAAACTGCCAGAATGGCATTAAATTCTCAAGCCAGCTCGTATTTCTCCTGGTAAACCACAAAGGCAGTCTCACATCAGAGACAATTACCCCAATGGTGACTTACTATTGCAAGTACTTTATATCCCAGGATTAAATAACCTTCACATGGTAATTATTATTTATTTATGCCAACAAACTTACTGTTGGTGTTTTTAAACACACAAGCCGTGTGTGGGCAAAGTTTAAGAGATAGAACTGGAACTTAAAAATTCAATGCCACAACTGGGATTTGAACCACAGACCTTCCGCTTGCCATTGGGGTAATTGTCTCTGATGTGAGACTGCCTTTGTGGTTTACCAGGAGAAATACAAGCTGGCTTGAGAATTTAATGCCATTCTGGCAGTTTGTCACAATAGCTCAGTGGTTAGAGCGTCCGCCCGGCAAGTGGAAGGTCTGTGGTTCAAATCCCAGTTGTGGCATTGAATTTTTAAGTTCCAGTTCTATCTCTTAATCTTTAGTTCTATTTTATTAAATTCAACATTGCTGTTGTTTGCCTGAGAGATTGCAAATTTTAATTGGAGTCGCATTTGTTTAATCTCTGGTGTAACCCAATGTATGTTGGTCACTTTATTTTGTTTTCTATTTTTGACTGCGATTTGGGGACAGTACATATTTATATTATGTTTTAGAATTTTAAAAAGTAAGTCGAGTTTTATGTTTGGATCTAACTCAGTGTATATATCTCCCCAATCAACATGAGCAAGGGCTTTTTTTTAAGTTTAATATATTAGTTTCGCTAAAGGAATTATAGCTTCTTTTTATGGCTTTACGGCCATTGGAATATTCCTTTTTAACTATTTCTTGGAAGCTAATTTTTGGCGCAGTATGGTCTGATAGACATGAATGGATGACTTCAGTTTTATATGGCATGTTTACAATATATGTGATAATGTTTTCAATTGTTGTGACTGTATTTGTGGTAATACAGGTGGTTTCATTTATTGTCATTAAGTTAAATTCATTTAATAAGCAATCAATCGTGTCAGTATACCCTAAATATCTGTTTAGTTCTGTATCGTGATACCGAAATTTAGATTTCCGATCGAATGGGCTTTTGAGAAAGACACGTTTTAATTTAATTGCCGGATATGAGATTTGCGATAAGTGTTAAGTAATAACATAAATAGATAATAGAGCAGGAAGTGTTGTAAGGTGAGCAAGATATGAGTAAATAATAGTCGTTAAATTTGTAGGATAAACACATTATTGGTTTGAAATTAACGAGTCATGACGTCATACTACATAGTTTAAATACACGTTCGAAAGTCAAGTCTATCAACCTTAAAAGTCGCGCGATATATTTAATAAAATATAAAGTAAACATCGTTTAATCCTAAAAGGTAATTATATATTCGAAATTCATAAAAGAACATGTTATAATAGAAAGGGACATTTCTAAATTGCGGGAAAAAGGAAATAGCATTTTGGATACGAGGCTTTCTTGGATGACGTCATGACATTCAAATTGAAGAACGGTTTTCTTAGCGTGGGTAAGAGAGAAAGCGTCACTACTCAACCACAGACCAGTACGGGAGGTTGTGCTGTGCGGACGTGAGTGAGATTCCTCTACATATACAATCGGCATAGCTCCCGAAAATATCAAAGATGCAATAAATATATATGCAAATGTTTTCTTGGGTTGTCCATCACACCTACGCAAACCCGAGATAAAAGTAAGAGATCTCAAGCTGACTAGCGGGAGCTAGCCACATAAAAGGGCAACACCACGTCACCAACGACATTTAAGCATCAACGGGCGACAACGAAAACCGAAGAACTACTTTTAGCTTCAAATGGCATCCCAACGTGTGGCGTCGAAAGAATGGACCAACCCCAAGACGACCAAGCCAGCATAGAACCAGCAAACAAGAAGGTGATCCAACGTGTGGCGTCGAAAGAATGGACCAACCCCAAGACGACCAGATCAGCATCGAGCCAGCAGACAAGAAGGTGCCCAGCGTGTGAACATCTGTGAAACGTGTAGTGAACAAGTTTAAGTGCAGTTAAAAAAAAAAGAAAAGTGAAAATTTTGGTGAGTAGAAAAACACATGTAAATAGCTTAGAAATGGAAGACAGTGATAGCGATTTTCTAGGTTTTGAGAGTCCGGAAATTGAGAAAAGTGTAAGTAGGATGGAAGAATTTAATCAGAATGTAATTGGTAGCAGAATATGCCAAGAAGTAGAAGATCAGAACGTTAGAGAAACACCTAGAGGTAGTTCAGAAATGTTTAGTAGTAATTCAGAAAGGCCAGCGGTTATGTCAGAAATAGAGAATATGTTTCAAACGATAATGAAAAAGATGAGTACAGAGTTAAGTCAAAAGATAGATGAAACTAGTAAAGAATTAAGAACAGAGTTAGGACAGAAATTAGAGAAGGGACAACAGGAATTGGGAATGCAATTGGAAAATCAGAAGAGAGCTTTAGAAACCTTTAGGGAAGAAGTTAGGGAGGAAATTAATAAAGTCAGTAGTGAAGTAAAAGAAAATAGAGAACAGGTTAAGGGAGAATTAGAGACAATAAGGCAAGAAGTAAAGAATTCTGAAAAGAAATTAGGTCAACAAGTTAGTGAAAAATTAGATAAAGAAAGGGAAAGAGTAACATATAGTTTAGACAAACAAAGGGAAGAGGTAGTACAAAGGTTAGATAAAGACAGGGAAGAAATTAGAGAAGAGTTACAGGGGTGTAAAGTTAGAATAGAAAGATCTGATGTAGAAAGTGAAAGGCAGGCTAGAAATTTGGAGGATGTTACAGACCAAATAAAAGGGGTAGTAACAGAAATTACTCAGGTAAAAGAGGCCTTAGAAAATTTGAAATTAAATGAAAATGCATGTAATCACAACAATCTTAGTAATGAAGTTGCAAGAAACGAGGCAATACCAGGTGTATCAGCTGACATTTCGATGCAAAATAGGGGTAACAGTAATTCCCATTCTGATCTCGGAAATAGCTCAGGGATAGGTGACAATTCAAATTTACATTGGCCTAACCATGTCTTAAATGAAATGACACCTCCAGTTTTTGAAAATGAAGATTCAGATGATCCTAAAGCCTTTTTAGAAGGGTTACAAGAGTACTTCACGGTGAAACGTATACCAGAGGAGTACAAGATGGTGATAGTAAGAAAATGTCTAAAGGGTAATGCTGCTAATTGGCTAGGCCTTTCTATGGGTAACAATAATGATTACAGGACCTTTAGGAACATCTTTTTAACCAGATATTGGGGAGCTAGTAGGCAGGCTAATATTAGAGTTGAATTAAGCAATGGAAAGTTTAATCCTAGATCGGAGGAATCGATGGTCAACTATTTTATGAGAATAGCGAGAAAATCGAAGATGTTGGACCCTCCCTTAGATGAAAAAGATCTAATAAATATAGTTACTCCACATTTTCCGGAAACACTTCAACACTACCTAATCATAGCCCGACCCGATAGCATTGCAGCTATGATCGAATTATTATCAGCCTTAGAAGTCAATAAGCCAAAACACGCATTTGGAAATAAATATGAAGGAAAAGAAACTGTCAATTCTTTCGGGCAAGGGGCACAGTATTATCAGAATAGAAGTGAGGTTAGGGAAAGATATAAAGGACCAGTACCAAGGATGGAATCGTTCCGGTGGGAAAATCAAGGTAGATATAACCAGGAAGGGCATCACCAAAATAGAAATGGTAATCTAAGGGGAAGAAATATAAGGGTGAATTATATGAATACAAATAGATTTGATCGAGGTAGACGGGGACGTTATTTTGGACATAGTAGAAATTCAAATGATGGGTATTGGACAAACGGAGATAATGAGTTTAGACCGAGGTCACCAAGACAGGAAGAAAGGTATTCTAATGGACGAAATTCCCCCGAAAATGCGGAAATGGTTGAGGCCATTAACACGGTCAAAAACATGGTAGGAAGTAACCCCGATTTAATGCAGGAAAACAGAAGTAACAATTCGGGAAATAGTACAGGAGCAATACATAAAAATCAGGGAAACGCCAGACCCGGTCAAACGCGCCTTCAGTTAGAACTGGGTATCCTAGTAATGATTGTGATAAGTACTCGGAAATGAATAGTCCTGGAAGGCAAATGATGATACAAAAGAAAAGAGAATGTAAAAATAGAATTGACGAAAACGAAAAAGTAGGAGATCCACCTAAAATCAAAATTGGAGTAAATGGAAAACAATACAATGCAATTATAGATACGGGATCAAATAGTACAGTATGCTCACAAAATTTTTATGATAATTTACAAAGTAGTGGTTTTAAAGTAATGTCTTTACCAGTTAATGGGATATATTGCTCGCTAGCTGTGGGAAAACGAAAAGAGAGAGTAAAATTTCAAGCAATGATAAATATTGAAATAAATGGGAGAATACTAGGAATTTTATTTCTGATTGTAGGAAGACTTGTTACAGATATTATAATAGGTTGTGATTGTCTTTATGCCTGGGAAGCTGTGGTGAATTTTAAAAACATGATTGTAGAAATGAAAGTTGAAGATGAGACCATTATAGTGCCTTTTGTGGAAGATAGTAGTTCAGAAACTATTGTACGAGAAAAAGAGGAAGAAGAAATCCAAGGGGATACATTCTTTGTAGAATATGTTAAAGTAGGAGCTATGGAATTAACTGAAGTAAATGTCAAAGAGTACAGTGTCGATAATAAAGAAAATGTAGAATGGGATAAAAATGATTTCATAGACAATTTGAGATTTTCTGATGCAACTAGGTACTATGATAGGGAGAGTAGTGAAGACTTAGAAGAATTGTTGAGGGAAAAAGTAACTCAGGCTGATCAACTAAATGAACAACAGAGGGATAAACTGTTTGAAATATTAATCCGAAATAAAGAAGTATTCTCTGAGAAACCTGGTAAATGTAATATTTATACTCATTCGTTTGAGATGATACCCATCAAACCTTTTACACATAAAGCGAGAGCTATCCCTAGTACAATAAGAGAAGAGGTAGATGCAGTTATAAAGTCAATGTTAGAAGATGAGGTTATTGAAATTTCAAATTCAGAATTTGTGAATCCCCTATGTATTGTAAATAAGGCCAATGGAAAGATTAGGGTGACATTAGACGCGAGAAAACTAAATCAACATTGTAAACCTGATAGATTTAGACCAGAAAGTGTAGAGGTAATATTGAACAAATTGCAGAAGGGCAAAATTTTTTCTACTCTAGATCTTACAGCATCTTTTTGGCAGATCCCACTTAGAGAAGATTTAAGAAAATATACAGCGTTTTTACATTCAGGAATATTATATCAGTTTCGAGTTTGCGCCTTTGGTATGAATACCAGTGGTAGTGCACTATTAAGAGCTTTGTATGAAATTTTTGGAGAAACCATAAAGAAATTTGTAGCTCAGTATGTGGATGATTTTGTAATTTTTTCAGAAAATATAGAGGATCATTTAAATCATATCAATTATGTGCTTAGTCAGTTAAAGAAAGCAAACATGACAATAAAGCCCAGTAAAACTGCATTCTTTGTGAAACAGACAGAATTTTTAGGTTATGTTATTTCAAATGAGGGAATCAGGCCTAATCCCGACAGAATTGAAAGCATAAATAAAATACCAGCTCCTAAAAATATAAAACAATTGAGAAGATTTCTTGGTATTCTAAATTATCAATCAAGATTTATCCTGGAATATGCAACCGTAGTAGCCCCATTAAGACAACTTTTGAGAAAAGATGTAAAATGGCAATGGTCATCAGTAGAACAAGAATCTTTCGAAAAGGTAAAAACATTGTTTGCAGCGTCAATTTTATTGGAAAAACCTAGGGAAGATCTCCCCTACATAATTTATACGGATGCTTCAGGACTTGGTTATGGTAGTGTCATATTACAAAAAGATGAGGAAGGAAAAGATCACCTCATTGCTGTAGCTTCAAGGGGGCTTTCAAGGACTGAATCACAGGCTTGCACTACAGAAAAAGAGATAGCAGCTATTTACTTTGCACTTGTAAAATTTAAGCAATATGTATATAACAACCCAGTAATAGTTTACACAGATCATGTTAGTTTGGCATTTATGAACTCTTGCAAACTCACAAGCACACGTATTTCTAGATATATACATGAGATCACATCTCATAACATAGAAATCAAACACATAGCAGGAAGTCAAAATATTTTTAGTGATTTGTTATCAAGGATGAAAACCAATTACACAATACCAGATACAATTAGTGACAACAAACATGATGTAACCATACTATATTTGAAAACCTTAGAAGGGACTCAATTAGCTAAAGAATTTCGAAATTTGGAACAATTACAGACAGAGGACGATGAACTTAGGAAATTGAGAGAAAAGGCACAACCAATCACAGAAAATCTAAAAGATAATATAGGTATTTATGAGGGAAAAATCTATAAATTTCATGGAAGAATTGAACCTAAATGGAAAGTAATGGTACCAAAAGCTTTACAAGAGAAACTTATACTTGCTTATCACAAAACACTAGCTCATACAGGTAGTGAAAAGCTAATCATGGTAATTAGTGACCATTTTTATATAAAACATTTGGCAAAGAAAGTGAGAAAAATATGTTCAAGCTGTGATTTATGTCAAAGGGCCAAACCATTTAATATCAAATTTGATATAGAACCTCAGACAATCATAAGAGAAGGGAAAAATGTACTAGTTACTGCTGATGCACATGGGGAGCTACCAGTAGGACAATTTGGATGTAGATATATGTTTGTTCTTCATGATGTTTTTAGTAAATTTATTAAAATTTATCCTGTTAGGAATATCAGCAGCAAAACATGTGTAGGAAAGATAATAAAAGATTATGTGCCTAAATATGGCAAGATTCAGGCAATCTTAACAGATAATGCTACAGTTCATCGGAGCAAAATCTTTAAAGAAACCCTAGAAAATCATGAGATAAAGTTATATCATTGTTCCTCATACTTTCCATCAGGGAATCCAACAGAACGTGTCCTCCGAGATATAGGAATTTATTTACGTGTACTTACACATCATAATCACAAGGATTGGGTGAAATATTGTCCATTGATAGAAAAGATTATCAATCACACCATTAATGTAACTACTGGGTTTGCACCAATAAAATTAATGTTAGGAATTGAACCAGAACCAATATTGATCGGGGTACCAAAAACACTGAAAATTAATGACATTCAGTTAAGTGAAGAAGAAAGAGCGAAAATTGCTTTTGAACGAATCAAGAAAAAGGCAGAGAAGCGAAAATTAAAAAAAAAGAGTAGAAAACATAAATGGGAACCTAAGATAGGCGATTGGGTACTAGTTAAAGACCATAAGTTATCAAGTGCGTTGCGAGGTAGGAACAAAAGGATGGAATTGTTATATAAAGGTCCTGCAGAAATTATATCAAAATTTGGTTATCATACCTATGAATTAAAAGATGTTAAAAATGAAAAATGTCTGGGAAGATGGCATAAACAACTCCTTCGACCATACAAGAAACCGTGTGGTGCCTTGGAACCTTGATTTAATGTAAAAAAAAAAAAAAAAAAAAAAAAAAAATTGGAAGTGTCATTTGTCTATTGGCGCCCAATCAGCTTTGAGATAAAATGTAAATGTTAGCTTACTTGAAAATCATATATTGGTCAGGTACTTACATATTCATGAAAAATGCAGAATGTGAATTGCTATCTACTACAAAGAGCTTAAAAATATATTGTATAGAGCTCACAATAACAGCTTCAGAAAGATTGTTAAAATGTTCATCTCCGCATAGAGAGAAAACAGAATATTTACTTTGTAAACATTTGTTAAAATATTTAGATGTATAGATAGTTATCACAGAAAGACAAAGAAAGAACTTGTCTAAAGAGTGTAATGGATTTATATAAATATATGTACATTTTAGTGCTTAAAGGATATAGTACAGATATGTGTTACAATAACAAAAGTAAAAAAAATCACAGTGCAAGTGATAGTGAGAGTGAAGTGAGCAAACATGAACTAAAAGAAGGAAGTATAAAGAAAGACTCTTGAAATTTAACCTTTATATAAAAGCTTCACAGAAGAAACCATAACATATTGTAATTAGTATTTAAGGATTAATGTTTAGTCAAGTGTACAATTGTGTGTCATGTTAAAAAGATTAATGAGAAAATGTGTTAATAACCAATTTCAAAAAACAGTGTAATTGAAAATTGTATATAATGGGAGTGTTGCCGATTATTCAAAATACAGGAGTAATTTTTAATTTTTCTTTCGGGCAAGACATTTACATTATTTTATTATAAAATAATAAAATAACATAAATGGGGGCATTTGATACCGAAATTTAGATTTCCGATCGAATGGGCTTTTGAGAAAGACACGTTTTAATTTAATTGCCGGATATGAGATTTGCGATAAGTGTTAAGTAATAACATAAATAGATAATAGAGCAGGAAGTGTTGTAAGGTGAGCAAGATATGAGTAAATAATAGTCGTTAAATTTGTAGGATAAACACATTATTGGTTTGAAATTAACGAGTCATGACGTCATACTACATAGTTTAAATACACGTTCGAAAGTCAAGTCTATCAACCTTAAAAGTCGCGCGATATATTTAATAAAATATAAAGTAAACATCGTTTAATCCTAAAAGGTAATTATATATTCGAAATTCATAAAAGAACATGTTATAATAGAAAGGGACATTTCTAAATTGCGGGGAAAAAGGAAATAGCATTTTGGATACGAGGCTTTCTTGGATGACGTCATGACATTCAAATTGAAGAACGGTTTTCTTAGCGTGGGTAAGAGAGAAAGCGTCACTACTCAACCACAGACCAGTACGGGAGGTTGTGCTGTGCGGACGTGAGTGAGATTCCTCTACATATACAATCGGCATAGCTCCCGAAAATATCAAAGATGCAATAAATATATATGCAAATGTTTTCTTGGGTTGTCCATCACACCTACGCAAACCCGAGATAAAAGTAAGAGATCTCAAGCTGACTAGCGGGAGCTAGCCACATAAAAGGGCAACACCACGTCACCAACGACATTTAAGCATCAACGGCCGACACATCGATAAATCAAGAAGCGAAGAACGATAATTTTAGCTTCAATCGGTTTGAAAATGGCATCCACAAAGATGTTTTTTCACTTGTGGAAACAGAAATTGCAAGGTGCTAGATCCGGCGAATATGGTGGGCAGGGCATGATTTCAATACGTAGTTCAGTGATTACCTCTTGTGTTCCTATGGCTCGATGAGCAGGGGTGTTTTCTTGATGGAGGATCCATCCATTGGCAGCAAGTTCTGGTCTCTTGGCAGCCATTTTCCCCTTGAGTGATCCTAATAAATTATCCCAATTTTGTCAAAAAACACAAGATGCATGACTTTCCCTGAACTTGGTTGCACCTTTGCTTTTTTTGGCTTTGGGCTGTTGGGATGTTTCCATTGTGCACTTTGTTGTTTGGTTTCCAGATCATAGTGACGAAATCAGCTCTCATCACAAGTTATAACCTGCTCCAGAAAGTTGTGTTCCCTCCAAAGCCTTGCGATCCACTGCTGGTAGGTCATGACGCGATGACACATTTCTTCCTCGTTAAGTACTCATGGAATCCATTTTGCCACCACTTTTCTGTAGCCCAAATCATTAAGAATTATATCTTCAACTGACCCATAGGAAATGTGCATAATGTCTGCTATCTTTGTTATCATTAATCGTCTGTCTTCTTGCAACAGGACATCAATGGTGTTGTAGTTCACTTCAGTTTTTGAAGTGAAGGGCCATCCTGAACATGGAGCGTCTTCAAGACTTTTTTCACCATCTTGAAATTTTTTATGCCATTCAAAAACATGTGTTTTTGATAAAGCTTGGTCTCCATATGCCTCCTGTATCATTTGCAGCGTTTCAGTTCTAGATTTTTTCAGAAGAACACAAAACCGAATAACCTCTCGTTGATCTAACTTGAAATCCATGTCAGGTCACTGAAGTATGTGCTTTCACAATGGCTCTCTGACATACTGAACAGTGCAAGGACAGTGTGGCACCTTTCCCAGCGCCAGTCAAGGTCAGACCTCTCTGTTACCACGATTGATGAATTTTGAAGAGCCCGTGTTTAAACAGAACAAAATAATTCCTGTTACTGTTTGATACACCCTCGTATTTATAAACATAATGCTTATTGTTGAACACCTGCTATGCACTGGAAGTTTTGATGCTAATGAATGAGGGTCTCATCCAAAGTGACCAATCCTTGTGCTTCATTTGTCATCAGTTTTATGACAAAAGATCTCTAGAAAGTTGCCAAAATTTAAGCATGATTTATTCAAATATCTTCATGTTTTAAGATTTTACCACTTCTGAAATCTGTTGCCTTGGACAGTAGCATGACTCGACCCACCCCCTCCCAAGCCAGGCCTGCAAGAAGCAAGCTGTATTGGAAGAAGCACAGAGTTTGTCAGTTTCTAAATTAAAGCATCAATAATAATTTAAACTAGAAAGAACTTAGTAACAGTGAAGCTTATAATTTAGAAATTGAGTTGGTTTTTGTCATATAATTTCACTTACACTTTTAAAACTTGGGCATGTTATGATAGCTGTTTGCTATCATCTGCAGCTGAAGTTTGACTGAGTTTGATAACATTGGTATGGCTGGATCCAGTGATAGGTGTCAAGATGGCAGCAGCTGCAAGCACTGGAGTTGGAGATGTGATAAATCTGCTGAATCTAGTCATTGACCGGATTTCAAAATTCAGTGAACTAAAACACAATAATGCAACACAACAACTCAGTGCTTGGTCAAGTCCTACTGCTTTCCTCACAATGGTCATCATGAATGGGGTACAGTATAGGATGGCAGTACATGGTTGATGCTTAGAATCACTCATGGCAAGTGAATGTAGTCTTTGCAAACTGGAGCTGCTACTTTTCCCTTAAGTAGCTCCTCAATTGTCCTCCCAGGAATCTCATGATGCTGAGTGAACCCTGGACAAGTTCTCCCAGTGGGAGAAAATCCCCATGCCAATACCAGAATTGAACCTAGGCCTCCTGCTTGGTAAGGAGCTGTGCTATCATTTCAAAGTTCACTATCTGGTGTTTATAGTTGTAGGTTTTCTTGCAAGCAGCTATTTCTAATGGATGACTGGTATGTTTTACTAAGGTTGTATTTGTGTTTGCTTCATAATCAAAGCCCCAGAAATGTGCAACAAATGAGGATTTGTCTATTTGCTTATATTTGATATAGCAATGAATGCTGATACACATCTCCAGATCCAGTCCCCTGATGCTATCCATACCAATCAACCTTCAGCTGAAGATGAGAGAAACAGCTCTTGAAACATGTCCAAATTTTAAGAGTTTCGTGTGACAAAAATTGGCTCAAATAATTTACAAAAAGAATTGCTATTTAAAAGCTGCTAATGCTCATTTAGCAATTCTTTTGAACCAGTGGTACTGAGTACTGGATATTCAAAGCACCAGTGAAACAAATGAAGTTAAACAGCTGGCTGTCAGTGCTGACAATCTCACAATAGATAATGTAATTTACCTACAGTACAGGAAATGTGGCAGTGTTACCAGAAAGTTTGACTGATTGTAAAAATGCAGCCAATGTAGGTAGTTAGTAGTTCTACAATAAGTAATCATATGCGAGAAGTGCCATTTGAAAATATTTATAAATTACTATGCCACCAATGACATTGCCTTGAATCATTATATGGCATGGGCATTAGAGAGATTTATATTAAATTAATGTTGCTATAATTTATTCACTAGCTCATGGTACCTGGCAGAAATGCAGCCAGCCAGTGTGTCGGTAAACAATTCCAGAAACACAGCAATATCTCAAGCAGTGTGCTTCTAGTCACACTTATGATATTAGTGCCAATCTTGGAATGTGTATTTATGCTAGATTAAAGCAAAGAACTTTCTCAGAATAGTGGAACTTACATGTTATTTTCAGATCATGGAGTATATTTAGCTTATAAAACTTAAGCAATGTTTTCAACTACTCTGTCTTTCTCCCTCTGATCATTTCCTATCTTTTCTATATTTTTCAAAAACCCTATCAGTCGATTTCAGTCACAGTCGAGTGTTATCATGTAATTCCTGTAAGAATAACTTGCATGTTGAGTTTCTTTAACTATTCACTTTATCTGGGATTGAGATTGTACATGTATGGGGGCAAGCAAATGACAGTGTGGGCCAGGGGAAAAAAAGAATGTGCCCTCTTTAAGAACCTCTTTGTTGTTTCAATCATCCTATAAAAATCTGTTTTACACATACAACTGTCACTCTGAATCCCTTTGTTCCGTGACCACAATACCATAGCAGATTTCCCAATACCGCTAGATGGGGTTTATCTACTTCTAAGTTCCCTTTTTAATTACTTCTGACATAATGCTGGTGACTCATATGATTTTACAACTGAAAGTAAGAGAAATTAGCAGTGAGTAAATATAGTGCAAATAACTTTGGAGGTAAGTTGGCAACATGACCAGTGGAGCAACATTTGTGCGGAAGTTTACAAACCTTGGGTTACAGTACATTGATTCTCTCCTCTTCCCTTCAATCCCATAAGGCCGTGAGATGATGGCAACATAAGCTAATATTCAATGTTATGGTGTTCTCTTTGAATAGTACAACAAATAAGACTTTTTATATGCGTTAGTTATGATTTTTGCAATTTTGTGTAGACAATGGAGTTTTAAATCTTCAACAAACTTATGAAATTGATATAAAAAATTTTACTAATTTTGCAGCATAAGAATTAATTTAAACAACTTTTATTGTTGGTAATAACATAATGGCTCAGTTATTAGTAGTATCAGATGTTTTCTTGCTTTTATCTTTCTTTGACAGAGGAAGTATAGCATTCAAGCTGAGGATTTTTCATAAGTATTTTGCTGTAAATGGAATTAGAGGTTTTCTGAATAAGAAGTCAGGTTTACAAAGTAATGAATGATCATTAGCAAATAGCAGCATGACTCAACACCAAGAAGTTGAAATAGCGCAAAATGGAGGAAAATATTTATTAGAAATTCTCCTACTATATACAATGCTTAAGGTACAGCATTTTTAAATATTCTTTCATTTTCTGAAAATAGCTGTAATAATTTTAATATGTGTTTGAGATACTGAATAGGTTTTCATATTTTAATTTTTTTTTGAACAGCTTCAAAGTCTCCATCCTCAGTGAATTTTACATTACTTTGAAACCATGAGACGAAAGCTTACTCCAGGAAAACTATTCAAAATATAAATCAGTTAAATTTTTTTTGTAGCACCAAACATTTCTGAATTATTTATTTCTTTTTCTTAATATTTTTTCAAAGTTTTAAGCAGTACAGAGTGAAGTGTATCTATTATATTAAGATTAAGTTTTTGCTATGTTTTTCTAAACTATCAACTATCATCTTAGCCTCCTGATTACCTTTGTGTACCTATGTATAACAAAATGTTTTGATAATACTTCTATAAAATATTTTAAGATTAACAAGAAACTGAAAAATAAGCTTTTAAAAGTGATTTGTACAATGAAAATTAATAAGAGACATTAATGTAATGTTTTTGCATATGTAATTATGTAGAAATAGTAAAAGTAAGTTAATTATTTATATTCTTAAGTCTATTAACTTGTTAGATATTGCCAAAAAAGAAACAAAGGGTAAGTGACTTAGAGAGGTAATTTAAATTCATAAAAATCTCTTTATTTACATTTCTCAAGTTTGTAATAAGTACATATACTGTTTTGTATTAAAAAACTGGAACTCAAAAATAATCATTGTAAGCACTGTATTACATTTTCTCTGTCAACATTTAAAGTTCTATGTACATATGAAGAAGTAAATGGTAACTCTAAAAACATGTGGAATGATATCATGTTCATTGTAATACTGATGACTGCAAAACAAACTTTTCAGACAACTGGTTATTTGTTAGCCAGCTGAATGAGACTAGAAATAACTTCAAGTGATGGTATCTAGGTTATTTTGTAAATGTGATACTGGTTTTTTAAATTAGGAATATCATAAAAACCATTTTATTCTAGTTCTTTGTTGTTGCTAAAAACAGCAAATTTATGAAATTACATGGAACCTGGTTATGGAACCTGTGTGGGATTCTGCACTTTTCCTGCTAGTAGTACTAGTTGAGTGTCTCTATGAAGTAGAAAAAATAAGAACGGGCGATTCACCACCAGGCCCCCATCTTCTGCTTGGCGTTTAGGTCTCCTCCTTGACACTGAAATTAAATGTTAATTAAGTATCTTTTCCATGAAAATGCATAAAGTTGCAATTCTTCACTTTTTACCAGTGCATAAAATGACCTTATGCATAAAGAAATCACAATTGTGGTAAGATAACCATGATATTGTGATTTTATAGCAATTCCAAAATAAAATATTCACATGTTTTGTACTACTACTTTCTATGTTTACCCTCCTTGAATGGAGGATTTACACCTTGCAGGACTTGCAAGTGAACGCCTCAGGTCTAAAGCTTATCGAGAAGATAAACTCTGGATCAGAGAGATCAACCCTAAACCTGGTATGAGAGTGAGGAAAGAGATATGAAATGTAGATGAAAGGAATAGTGGTGATGAAGCAGTTGATGGAATGAATGATGGGGAAACTGGAGAACCCACAGAAACTCTACCCAGATGCCACTTTAGTGACCAAAAATTCCAGTATTGTCACCTGGGATGAAACCAGGGCTGCTTTGGCAACAGATGAGGGTCTGATCACTTGGCCAGTCTGATCACTGTCACATTTTGTGCTATAACACAAATTTTGCAGTATTATGAAAAATGTTACTTCATAAACATCAGTAAAGCATTTTTTGTAATGGATTTCTGTTTTTAAAAAGCTTGACCTTGCTTACCTAAAGTGGCACTTTAGAAACAAGGAATATACATTGACTAGGCTTAAGAGCCCTTAAGAAATCCCTTAACACAGTAAAAACCCAAAATAATGCAATTCTTGGGGGACACGCTTTAGACCCGCATATTAATGATTCCGTAGTATATCGAAATGTGAGCTTAGAAGTGACAAAAATTGATCCCGCAGAGGTGGTGGGAAACATTCGTACAGCAACAAATTGCAGTACATTTTAAAGTATATAATATATAAAAAAAATATATAAATAAATGAATGGATGGATGTATGGAGAGACAAATAGATGATATATTTTCGGGGTACATACTTTCCCCCCATTAAATGCCAATCGTGGTATTTCACCTTATGTTATTTCAGGCTTCTACTCTACATTTTTAAAAGGACCAGAATATCTAGCTTTTTCACATTGAAGCTCAAATAAAAAAAAAAAAGACAGCTACTTTTACTATGACTTACATTGCCTAAACAATAAATTTGTTAATCTTTGGTTAGTTTTATTAAAATATATCAATATTAGTATAGACTGACGAGATAGGCTAGTATAGGCTCACATAGGCAACACCGGATCGGTATATAAGTATAGGCTGGGAAGATAGGCTAGTAAGATAGACTAGTATAGGCTCATATAGGCTACACAAGATCTGTATATAAGTATAGGCTGAGGAGATAGGCTCACATAGGCTACACCACATAAATATATAAATATAGACTGACGAGATAGACTAGTATAGGCTCAAATAGGCTGGGAAGATAGGCTAGTATAGGCTACACCGGATCGGTATATAAATATAGGCTGGGAAGATAGGCTAGTAAGATAGACTAGTATAGGCTCATATAGGCTACACAAGATCTGTATATAAGTATAGGCTGAGGAGATAGGCTCACATAGGCTACACCACATAAATATATAAATATAGACTGACGAGATAGACTAGTATAGGCTCACATAGGCTGGGAAGATAGGCTAGTATAGGCTACACCGGATCGGTATATAAGTATAGGCTGGGAAGATAGGCTAGTAAGATAGACTAGTATAGGCTCTCATATGCTACACCAGATCTGAATATAAGTATAGGCTGAGAAGATAAGCTACTATAGGTTCACATAGGCTACACCAGGTCTATATATATAAGTATAGGCTGATGAGATAGGCTAGTATAGGCTCACATAGTCAACACCAAATCAGTATATAAGTATAGACTGAGAAGAAGAGCTAGTATAGGCTCACATACTCTGCACCAGATTGGTATATAAGTATAGGCTGAGGAGGTAGGCTAGCATAGGCTCACATAGGCTGTGCAAGATATGTATATAAGTATAGACTGTGGAGATAGGCTGGTATAGGCTCACATAGGCTACACCGGATAGGTATATAATATAGACTGAGGGGATTGGCGAGTATAGCCTCACATAGGCTGTACAAGATCTGCAAATAACTATAGGCTGGGGCGATAGGCTAGTATAGGCTCACATAGGCTACTCCAGATCTGTATATAAGTATAGTCTGACGAAATTTGCCAGTATAGTCTCACACAGACTGCTCCAGGTCGAAGTATAGGTATAAACTGAGGAGATAGGCTTGTATACATTCACATAGGCTACTACAGATCCGTATATAAGTGTAGACTGGGGAGATAGGCTAGTGTAGGCTCACGTAGTCTACACCAGATCTGTATAGAAATATAGGCTGAGGAAATAGGCTAGTATAGGCTCACATAGGCTCCACCAGATCTGCACATAAGTATAGACTGAGGAGATAGGCTACAGTAGGTCTGTATATAAGTATAGGCTGAGGAAATAGGCTAGTATAGGCTCACATAGGCTACACCAGACCTGTGTAGAAGTATAGACTGAGCAGATACGCTAGTATAGGCTCACGTAGTCTACACCAGATCTGTATAGAAATATAGGCTGAGGAAATAGGCTAGTATAGGCTCAAATAGGCTCCACCAGATCTGCATATAAGTATAGACTGAGGAGATAGGCTACAGTAGGTCTGTATATAAGTATAGAGTAAGGAAATAGGCTAGTGTAGGCTCACTTAGGATACTCCAGATCGGTATATTGGTATAGACTGGGGAGATAGTCTAGCATAGGCTCACAAAGGCTACACCAGTTCTGTATATAAGTATAGCCTGAGGAGATAGACTAGTATAGGCTGAGGAGATAGGCTTGTATAGGCTCTCATATGCTACACCAGATCTGAATATAAGTATAGGCTGAGAAGATAGGCTTGTATAGGCTCACATAGGCTACACCAGATCTGTATATAAGTATAGACTGGGGAGCTAGGCCAGTATAGGTTCACAAGGACTGATGTATAGGTAGAGATTGAGGAGATATGCTTGTATACATTCACATAGGCTACTACAGATCGGTATATAAGAGTAGACTGAGGAGATAAGCTACTATAGGTTCACATAGGCTACACCACCACATCTGTATATAAGTATAGACCACTATAGGCTCACACAGGCTACACCAGATCTTCATAGAGGTATAGACTGAGGAAATAGGCTAGTGTAGGCTCACATAGGCTACACCACATCGGTATATAAGTATAAGTTGAGGAGATAGGCTAATATAGGCTCACATAACTGCACCAGATCTGTATACAAGTATAGACTGAGGAGATAGGCTAGTATAGGCTCACGTAGGCAACACCAGATCTGTATATAAGTATAGACTGAGAAGATAGGCTAGTATAGGCCCACATAGGCTACACCAGATCGGTATGTAAGTATAGGCTGAGAGGATAGGCTAGTATAGGCTCACAAAGGCTACACCAAATCTGCATATATAAGTATAAGCTGGGGAGATAGGCTAGTATAGCCTCACATAGGCTATACCAAATCTGTATATAAGTATAGACTGAGGAGATAGGCTTGTATAGATTCACATAGGCTACACCACTTCTGTATATAAGTATAGACCACTATAGGCTCACATAGGCTACTCCAGATCGGTATATAGGTACAGGCTGATATAACCTCACACAGGCTACACCAGATCTGAATATAAGTATAGGCTGAGGAGATAGAGTAGAATAGGCTCACATAGGCTACACCAGATCTATATATAAGTATAGACTTAGGAGAGAGATTTGTATAGGCTCTCATAGGCTACACCACATCGATATATAAGTATAGACTGAGGAGATAGGCTAGTATAGGCTCACATACGGTGCACCAGATTGGTATATAAGTATAGGCTGTGGAGATAGGCCAGTATAAGGTCCAGCAGATCTGTATATAAGTATAGACTGAGAAGGTAGGCTAGTTAGGCTGACATAAGCCATACATACGCTACACCACATCTGCATATAAGTATAGACCACTATAGGCTCACATGGGCTACTCCAGATCAGTATATAGGTATAGGCTGATAAAGATAGGCTAGCATAGGCTACACCAGATCTGTATATAAGTATAGACTTAGGAGATTCAAATTCAAATTCAAATTTATTGCTCATAAAACTTGTAATACAAGCATGGAGCATTGGCAAATGCTAATACATGTATAAAAAGTACATTATGGCACATAATTAGACTTATGGAATACAAACATGGAATATTGAATATGCAAAAATACATTAACCGTACACATTAATTTAACATCTCTTCTAACCTGTAAGGGGACTTTTCAATTAGATAATTCTTTAACTCTTTAGTATAGGTTAGTATAAGGTCTCATAGGCTACACCAGATCTTCATATAGGTATAGGCTGAGGAAATAGGCTAGTATAGGCTCACATAGGCTCCACCAGATCTGTATATAAGTATAGGCTGAGGGGACAGACTAGTATAGGCTCACATAGGCTACACCAGATCTATATATAAGTATAAACTGAGAAGATAGACCCACATAGGCTACAGCAGATCTGTACGTAAGTATAGGCTGAAAGGAAAGGCTAGTATAGGCTCACAAAGGCTACACCAGTTCTGTATATAAGTATAGGCTGGGGAGATAGGCTAGTATAGCCTCACATAGGCCATACCAGATCTGTAGATAAGTATAGGATGTGGAGATAAGCTAGTATAGGCTCACACAGACTACTCCAGATCAGTCTATAGGTATAGACTGAGGAAACAGGCTGGTATAGGCTCACATAGGCTACTCCAGATCTGTATATAAGTATAGTCTGACAAAATAGGCCAGCATAGCCTCACACAGACTACTCCAGATCGGAGTATAGGTATAAACTGAGGAGATAGGCTTCTATACATTCACATAGGCTACTACAGATCAGTATATAAGTGTAGACTGGGGAGATAGGCTAGTGTAGGCTCACGTAGGCTACACCAGATCTGTATATAAGTATAGGCTGAGGAGATAGGCTTGTATAGATTTACACAGGCTACACCACATCTCTATATAAGTATAGACGACTATAGGCTCACATAGGCTACTCCAGATCGGTATATAGGCATAGGCTGATGAGATAGGCTAGTATAACCTCACACAGGCTACACCAGATCTGGATATAAGTATAGGCTGAGGAGATAGAGTAGTATAGGCTCACATAGACTACACCAGATCTATATATAGGTATAAACTGAGAAGATAGACCCACATAGGCTACAGCAGATCTGTACGTAAGTATAGGCTGAAAGGAAAGGCTAGTATAGGCTCACAAAGGCTACACCAGTTCTGTATATAAGTATAGGCTGGGGAGATAGGCTAGTATAGCCTCACATAGGCCATACCAGATCTGTAGATAAGTATAGACTCAGGAGATAGGCTAGTATAGGGTCACATAGGCTACACCAGATCGATATAGAGGTATAGGTTGAGGAGATAGGGTAGTATAGGCTCTCATAAGCTGCACCAGATATGTATACAAGTATAGACTGAAGAGATAGGCTAGTCTAGGCTCACATAGGCTATACCAGATCTGTGTAGAAGTATAGACTGAGCAGATATGCTAGTATAGGCTAGTATAGGCTCACGTAGTCTACACCAGATCTGTATAGAAATATAGGCTGAGGAAATAGGCTAGTATAGGCTCACATAGGCTCCACCAGATCTGCATATAAGTATAGACTGAGGAGATAGGCTACAGTAGGTCTGTATATAAGTATAGGCTGAGGAAATAGGCTAGTATAGGCTCACATAGGCTACACCAGACCTGTATATAAGTATAGAGTGAGGAAATAGGCTAGTGTAGGCTCGCTTAGGATACTCCAGATCGGTATATTGGTATAGACTGGGGAGATAGTCTAGCATAGGCTCACAAAGGCTACACCAGTTCTGTATATAAGTATAGCCTGAGGAGATAGACTAGTATAGGCTGAGGAGATAGGCTAGTATAGGCTCTCATATGCTACACCAGATCTGAATATAAGTATAGACTGAGAAGATAGGCTTGTATAGGCTCACATAGGCTACACCACATCGATATATAAGTATAGACTGAGGAGATAGGGTAGTATAGGCTCATAAAGGCCACACCAGATATGTATATAAGTATAAGCTGAGGAGATAGGCTAGTATAGGCTCACATAGGCTCCACCAGATCTGTATATAAGTATAGACTGAGGAGATAGGCTGACATAGCCTATAGGCTCACATAGGCTACACCAGATCTGTATATAAGTATAGGCTGAGGATTAGGCTAGTATAGGTTCACATAGGCTACACCAGATCAGTATATAAGCATAGACTGAAGAGAAAGGCTAGTATAGGCTCACATGCACTGCATCAGATCGGTATAGAAGTATAGACTGAGAAGATAGGCTGGTATAGGCTCACATAGGCTACACCAGATCTGTATATAAGTATAGACTGAGGAGATAGGCTTGTATAGATTCATATAGGCTATACAAGTTCAGTATATATGGATAGACTGAGGAGATAGACTTGTATAGGCTCACATAGGTTACACCAGATCTGTATATAAGTATAGGATGTGGAGATAAGCTAGTATAGGCTCACACAGACTACTCCAGATCAGTCTATAGGTATAGACTGAGGAAACAGGCTGGTATAGGCTCACATAGGCTACTCCAGATCTGTATATAAGTATAGTCTGACAAAATAGGCCAGCATAGCCTCACACAGACTACTCCAGATCGGAGTATAGGTATAAACTGAGGAGATAGGCTTCTATACATTCACATAGGCTACTACAGATCGGTATATAAGTGTAGACTGGGGAGATAGGCTAGTGTAGGCTCACGTAGGCTACACCAGATCTGTATATAAGTATAGGCTGAGGAGATAGGCTTGTATAGATTCACACAGGCTACACCACATCTCTATATAAGTATAGACGACTATAGGCTCACATAGGCTACTCCAGATCGGTATATAGGCATAGGCTGATGAGATAGGCTAGTATAACCTCACACAGGCTACACCAGATCTGGATATAAGTATAGGCTGAGGAGATAGAGTAGTATAGGCTCACATAGACTACACCAGATCTATATATAGGTATAGACTTAGGAGATAGATTATTATAAGCTCTCATAGGCTACACCAGATCTTCATATAAGTGTAGGCTGAGATGATAGGCTTGTATAGGCTCTCATAGGCTATACCACACCGATATATTAGTATAGACTGAGGAGATAGGCTAGTATAGGCTCACATACGGTGCGGCAGATTGGTATATAAGTATAGGCTGTGGAGATTGTTGTTTGTATTCTCTCGGACTGGAAGCTTTAATATGTATAAAAGGTACGACACAATTAAGATAACTGGATATTTAATTTAACATTTTCGCCGTTACATGGGCAAACTATCAGAAAAACAAACAGAGTTGCTAAGCTACAAAAACAAAACACAAAAGTTGTATAAACGATTACAGAATAACCAACACTCCTCGTTTACACAACCTTACAGTTTTCTCTATCCTGATCTTTATCATCAGGAGGCTTTGTTTGCCAACGGAGAGCTAACGTAACAGATGCATCAAGTGTGGAGGCTTCCACAGGTGCTGAGGATGGTCTGACAGGCATACTTGCACTTCCCACTGGCCTTCTGATATAAGCTGCAGTACTAGGACCACTTTTACTTCGAACATCTTCTAGCATGAACTTTAATTCCTCTTCCATTTCCGAAAGTTTCCGTTCCATTGCTCTCCTTTCTCGTTTCTCCATCTCTGAGGAATTCTTTGCATTAGCAACAGAAACTTTCTCTAATTGTGTCTTTGCCTCATGTAGGTCGTCTTCAGTCTTCTTAGGCTTCTCTCTCAGCCTATCATTCTCTGCTAAGGATTGCTCGTACAGCTTCTTGTAATCAAGTTCACCGTTTTCACCGCCATCTTTGACTGAGTGTGCACGTGTTCCCGATCGGCTGTTACTGACTGAAGCATCGCTGCTACCTCCAGACACTGAACTGAGACGTGAGGAATGGCCAGATAACTCACCACCACTCTCCTCATTATTCATCTTCGAGTAGTCATCCTCTCTACCTGGGGACTCCTGTCTGTCAGGATCAACCTCATCAGGCATGACGACCCCTGTTGATCTTCTCTTTGGCCTTCTCCGCCTTTGTATTACTGCTTGGGTGGCTTGTGCGTTTCGAATATCATTTTCTTTATCACTCTCCTCCTGAATTTCTACTTCTCGATGTGATATTTTAACTTTGGAATCAACATTTATGTCGATTTCAGATCTATTTAAATCATCATGTTTCCCTTGATATGCTTCCACACTGAACTTGACATCTCGACTGATTATCACCTTTTGTGAAGCTAAATTGTAGCAACGATAAGCTTTTGATTCTTCATCATATCCAAGAAACATTGCTTCTGTTCCTGTATTATCCAATTTCTGGCGTTTCTTGGTTGGAACATGAACAAAACATTTGGAACCAAAAATCTGTAAATTCTTTACTTTAGGCTTTTCATTATTCCACAGTTCATATGGTGTTAATTTCTTTGCTCGAGTAAGGACTCTGTTTTGTATGAAATTAGCAGTCATCACAGCCTCACCCCAAAATTGATTTGGTAAGCCTGCATCAATCAGCATACAACGTGCCATTTCTACCAGAGTTCTATTCTTCCTCTCTGCTATGCCATTCTGCTGCGGGGAATAAGTTGCATTTAACTGAGTCTGGATACCTTCATTGGCCAAATATGTTCTTAATTGTTTATTTAGATATTCACCTCCATGATCAGATCGAATAATCTTGACTTTTCTGTTAAACTTGTTTTTCACAAGTGCTACATAATGTTTCAAAGTATCAGGTACTTCAGATTTGTTTGCCAATAAATATACATGAGTATACCTTGAAAAATCATCTATAAATGTGACTATAAATCACTTACCACTTGGTGTCATGGTCTGCATTGGTCCACAAACATCTGTATGGATCAAATCAAGTGATCTGGTAGACTCGCTTGAAGATTGTTTTGGGAATGGTAATCTGGTCAGCTTTCCTTTCATGCACATATCACATGACATTTGGATACCGCAATCAACTATCTTCAAATCATCTAAGAGACCCTCAGCATACATTTTCCTTATGGCCTCTGGGTCACGATGTCCCATTTTCTGATGCCATGTATGAATACAATTGCTGTTGTGTTCCAACACTACATGGATTTTGTATGGCTCACACAATTTGTACAAGTTTCCAGTGGACTTAGCAAATCCAATCTGTTTTCCATCTTTGCATATTTCACAATAGTCTTTACTGAAGTTAACAGAAAAATTGCTTAAGTTTAGCTGTAACAGAAATTAAATTTCCAACAACTTTAGGAGCATAAAGCACATTGGTAACAATAACTGGTGTCACTTCTCCCTTTTTATTCTTAAACATCAATTTTCCTGTCCTGATGCCAATAACATCAACTAGTTCACCATTTGCAACTTCAATTTTATTAACAGAGGATCTATCCAAGGATGTGAAAAACTCTCTGTCATTGGTTACATGCCGAGTGGCACCTGAATCTAAAATCCAACTATTTGACGGAATGTCAAATGTAAATATATGCTGTTTATGTTCAACTGCATTCACTTTATTTGGTTTTTCTTTCCAACTTGAGTATTTCTTGCAATCCTTTTTCATGTGTCCATACCTTTTGCAAAAATAACATTTCACGGAAGTGTTTTTAAAATCTTTTCTGGATACTGTCCTCATCATTTTATCTGAAGAATTACAGGAAGCCCCTTCTGCATATTGTTTACATTCATATTCAGCAATCACCTTTTGCTGTACTATGGCAAACGTTAGTTCATCCTCTGGACGTGTTTCCAGTGCTGTAATTAATGGATCATAATTTCTAGGCAAACTGCTCAACAACAAAGCAACACTCCATTTATCCGATAAAGATTCTTCACCTATGTCTCGAAGCTTTAAAAACAATTCTTGCATGCGAGTAATATGTTGTGGAATATTACTGCCTTCTTCGAGTTTCAAAGAACAAATTGTTCTCATTAAATGAATTTTATTCGTTAACATACTTTTCTCATGATATTCCTTAAGAGCATTCCACATTTTCTTTCCTGTGGACTTACCCCTGATGCGGATAAGTTGATCATCTTCCACCGTAAGTCCGATGTAGGCTTGTGCTTTGCTATCAGCTGTATCCCAATCAGCAATTAACCTATCATTTGAACCTGTATCTATCGATCTTTCAGATTCAATTACCTTCTTAAACAAGTTATCTTTCATTAAAAGCAGTTGTACTTTATATTTCCAGTTTGAATAATTATGATTATTCAACTTTATGATGTCACTTCGAAAGTCAGCCATTTTGTTACTTAAACCTTATGTAACGAAACTGAAAATAAACCGCTTCGCGTATCGCACTTTATACTTATATGCCTGGGCCCATAACCTGTTGTTTGTATTCTCTCGGACTGGAAGCTTTAATATGTATAAAAGATACGACACAATTAAGATAACTGGATATTTAATTTAACACTTTTGCCGTTACATGGGCAAGCTATCAGAAGAACAAACAGAGTTGCTAAGCTACAAAAAAAAAAAAAAAAAAAAAAAAACACAAAAGTTGTATAAACGATTACAGAATAACCAACAGATAGGCTAGTATAGGCTCACATAGGGTCCAGCAGATCTGTATATAAGTATAGACTGAGCAGGTAGGCTAGTTAGGCTGACATAAGCCATTCATACGCTACACCACATCTGTATATAAGTATAGACCACTATAGGCTCACATGGGCTACTCCAGATCGGTATATAGGTATAGGATGATGAGATAGGCTAGCATAGGCTACACCAGATCTGTATATAAGTATAGACTTAGGAGATAGGTTAGTATAAGGTCTCATAGGCTACACCAGATCTTCATATAGGTATAGGCTGAGGAAATAGGCTAGTATAGGCTCACATAGGCTACAACAGATCTGTGTATAAGTATAGACTGAGGAAATAGGCTAGCGTAGGCTCACATAGGATACTCCAGATCGGTATATTGGTATAGACTGGGGAGATAGTCTAGCATAGGCTCACATAGGCTACACCAGATCGGTATATAAGTATAGGTTGAGGAGATAGGCTAATATAGGCTCACATAGGCTACACCAGATCTGTATATATGTAAAGACTGAGAAGATAGGCTAGTATAGGCCCACATAGGCTACACCAGATCGGTACGTCAGTATAGACTGAGGAGATAGGCTTGTATAGATTCACATAGGCTACACCAGATCTGTATATAACTATATGCTCACAAAGGTTCACCAGCTTGGTATATAAGTATAGACTGAGGAGATAGTGTGGTAAGGGGTCACATAGGTTACACCAGATCTGTATATAAGTATAGGCTGGGGAGATAGGCTAGTCTAGGCTCACATAGGCTATACCAGATCTGTATAGAAGTATAGACTGAGGAGATACGCTAGTATAGGCTAGTATAGGCTCACGTAGTCTACACCAGATCTGTATAGAAATATAGGCTGAGGAAGTAGGCTAGTATAGGCTCACATAGGCTACACCAGATCTGTATATAAGTATAGCCTGAGGAGATAGTTTAGTATAGTCTCTCATAGGCTGCACCAGATCTGTAAACAAGTATAGACTGAGGAGATAGGCTAGTATAGGCTCACGTAGGCTACACCAGATCTGTGTATAAGTATAGCCTGAGGAGATAGGCTAGTATAGGCTTACATAGGCTCCACCAGATCTCTATATAAGTATAGACTGAGGAGATAGGCTACAGTAGGTCTAGGCTACACCAGATCTGTATATAAGTATAGGCTGAGGATTTAGGCTAGTATAGGCTCACATAGGCTACACCAGATCAGTATATAAGTATAGACTAAAGAGAAAGGCTAGTATAGGCTCACATGCACTGCACCAGATCGGTATAGAAGTATAGACTGAGGAGATAGGCTGGTATAGGCTCACATAGGCTACACCAGATCTGTATATAAGTATAGACTGAGGAGATAGGCTTGTATAGGTTCATATAGGCTACACAAGTTCGGTATATATGGATAGACTGAGGAGATAGACTTCTATAGGCTCACATAGGTTACACCAGACCTGTATATAAGTACAGGCTGTGGAGATAAGCTAGTATAGGCTCACACAGACTACTCCAGATCACCTTATAGGTATAGACTGAGGAAACAGGCTAGTATAGGCTCACATAGGCTACACCAGATCGGTATATAAGTATGGATTGAGGAGATAGGCTAGTTTGGCTGAAGTAGGCTACACATAGGCTACACCAGATCTGTATGTAGGCCTCAGGGGTCTCCGTCTAGGGGATATGTGAATGGCAACCACAAGGTACCCCAGCTGAACAGAACATTACTTCCACTTACTGGTGTTTTGCTCCTCACTGTAACTTTTCTATCTGATCTTACCTTGGTCATCTCTTGTACTCTTCCGACCCCGATGCTATTAGTGTTCCTGAGGACTAGGGAGTCTTTATTTTTCCAACCTCTCCATTTCTCTAATTCCTCTATAAAATCTTAACCCCTAACATGCTGACCTGTCATGGCATGGTAATCAGAGGATATGGTCGGTGAATTTATTTTGATAACTCTCCCGGTCAGGTCGGTGAGAACCGTAAACCAACGACAGGTGTGGTCCTCCAGACATTCTGGGGGTTGTGAGAGAGTGATGTGACCGCCAAAACATAAAAATATGGTGCTCTCTAAAAAGCGGTTACATTTACTGCTATTGCTCTCTTCAATATCATTGTGAAAATTATTGGAGAGCAAGAGGATTGATGACTTCATTGTCAGAAATCCAGCATTAGCTAACAATAGATCTGTATGTAAGTACAGACTGAAGAGGTAGGCTTGTGTAGGCTCACATACGCTACACCAGACCTGTATATTAGTATAGACTGAAGAGGTAGGCTTGTATAGGCTCACATAGGATACACCAGATCTGTATATAACTATAGACCACTATAGGCTCACATAAGCTACACCAGATTGGTACATAGATATAGATTGAGGAGATAGGCTAATATAGGCAAGAGGTTGAATGAGAAACTGAAAAATTCAATGCCATAGTGAGATTTGAACCATGGATCTTCAGCTTATCGAGTGGCTGCTGTAACCATTAAGCTAGCGGGCCAACTTGCCCATATAACATTAAATTCCCCAGCTGATTCTTACTTTTTGGCAGTTAACCACAAGGGAAGCTCACAACAGAGAGATAAATACCCCAAGGGTGACTTCCAATTGTAAGTACTGTATGTCCCAGGTTCAAGTAACCTTTAGATGGTAATTATTATTTAATGTCGTACTGGCAAGTTGGCCATGGTAGCTTAATGGTTAGAGCAGCTGTTTGATAAGAGGAAGATCCGTGGTTCAAATCCTGGCTATGGTATTGAATTTTTCAGTTTCTGATTCAACCTCTTAAACATTGCCCACACACGGCTTGTGTGTTTAAAAACACCAGCAGTAAGCTTGTTGGCATAAATAAATAATAATTGACATTACTATTATTATTATTATTAATATATTACTATTACTTATAAATATACCATGTGCAAAGTACTGCTTTGGCATATATTAACCAGGGATTCTACATGATGAGTGTAACAAATATGTACAATACAATTATCAGTAAAGAACCATTTCACTGAAAAAAAAATTGTGGCAAATATTTGGAGCAATCCAGCTTCTTGACAGAAGGATATAAATGATTTATTATTTAACTGTCATGCAAATATTGTGTGAGCAATGCTATAATGCATTTCTACCTTAATTAGAATAAATTTAGTGAATTTAATATTGATATGGCATAGCCAAATCTCTTAAAAATTAAACTATGCATGACATTTTAAGATTAAATTGTGACTAAATACATTTGAGTTAAGTTATAAATGCATTATAGTATTGTTGACACAATGCTTGTGCAATAGTTAGTGGAAATAATAAACCATTTATATCCCTTCGTCAAGAAGCTATTTGGCTACAAATATTAAACACAAATCTCTTTTTTTTCCTTCAGTGAAACAGTTCTTTATTGGCAATAATTGTATTGGGCATAATTTTTGCGTGTATCACATACAATCCCTGGTTAACATATGGCTGAAGCAATCCCTTTCATCTGGTATATAAAGAATTTTTTATGATTGTCATGTATTACTGAGAGTCTTAAGGTACTGGTTATGAATAACAAAAGAAATATTATCTTTGCAGCTCTAATTTCTTCTACTATCATCAATTAAAATCCTTTCTTTTCTTGAACTGTCCTTTGAATTTAAAGCAAAATCTTTTCAATACTAGACATAAATTTTTAGCCTGTTTGAAACAGGCTGTGAAATAACTTGAAGTAACATTATATCAAAACATTGTATCTTACCAAAGTTAGTGGATACTGAACCAACAGAATTGACCGCTACAAATGATGTGGTGAAGTAAGCATCCTGTGTGATGGACTTAACATACACAGGCATAGCTTTGCGTGTGTTACTGTTAGCTCCACTCAAGTTGGCAGCACTGGAGTTGAAAGCTTTGCGGATACCAAGCTGACGCAGGAAAGGTGTGAGGTCCACACCAGCTGTAAGTACTGCCATTTGAGGAATAGATACAGATAACTCAGAAGTTGGTCGTTGGGGCAGCCACTCTTGCACCAACTGTTGTAGCGATACTGTGGGCAACCTTACAAGGAGCTCGTCAACCGCAGCTTCACCAGAGTCTGGCACCAGTAGCAGCAATGCTACACTGCTGGCCTGAAGTGACATAGTTTACATGTTAACCTATTAAATATATGCAATTAAGGGTTTACCAGTAAATAAGATTAAGAAACATCCCTGTGTAAACTAAGTTAAAGCACAGAATGATGAATTTGAAAGAAACTTTTTTCAAATAGGAAGGCCAACTCACATTGCACATCAGAATCTGCTTCAGCAAGAGAATTAGGAAGTCTTCCCAACCAAGCTAAATTTGTTATACAATCTGGCTTTAACCAGATTCATTCAAGTGTTACAAATATCTCAAAATAAATTCAACATGAACATGAACTGGATCAAAAACGTTTTTTGGGTAATAAGACTCCATAAGTCAAAACTGAAGAAAGCTTCTATTTATTATGAAACTAATCATTGAACATGAAAGATGTTTTGATTAGAATACCCAGGGGATAATTTTTTATTCTTATTTCTTAAAATCATTAATGAAGTTCAACAAAGAATGTGTGCCCAATTACCAATTGTGCAACAAATAACATGAAGTTTATGATAACATTTTAAAGTGATGGTATCAAAAAAAGTGGCTCAAAAAATCAAACTAAAAAAAATTTGTCTTGTTTTATATGTTCAAAATCAGACCTTAATGCTTAAAAAATATCCCCTCTTTGGTCCAACTTGAGAAAACTGTATACATGCATTTAAAGTCAAAAATTGACTAAAACATACATGTAAATAGTGATCTTATGTGCAGGGGTACATTATCAATTGAATAGGTAATTTTAGAAAGGTCACATGTCCATTTGAAGCATAAATGTGGTAGATACAGGTTTATATCAACATAAGGTAGCTGCAATGACTTGTCCTTTACTCCTTGTGTAAGAAAATTGTGTTCTTTTACTGAATTCATTTTAGAAATGTCACATTTCCTGAACAACTGTACTGTTCTTACTGAACATTAGCACAGTCCTAGTGGGAGATTCATGAACTATTGATTGTAGTTGTGATTTAGTACTGGGGTTGTGCTTTGATTATATCCAGAATTTGCCCTTCCCAGAAATTCCAGTCCAAGATGTTTTCTATTTGTGACAACTGTGGGTGAATGTATTTTGTATAGCCAATATGAAAACAAATGAATGCTATTTCTATGTCTACAGTGAAGGGACTGCTTGCATAGGGCCGAATGAAGTATGTTCTTTCATTGATGATTACATCAGTTCCCATGTGCTAATGAAGTGAAAGATCTTGGACTGTTTTTGGATGAGTGCATGGGAGAAAATAAGAATCATACCATGATTTGCTACTTTTTAGCCCTAGCAGACAGTGGAAAGTTTGAGAAAGTGAGGAACTATTTTCCATTAAGAGGATATTTTTAGAATGTCTGTGATAGAAATTTTGGACTGATCAAATGAGTACTTAAAGAATTGATCACATATATACAGACCAAGATTATGTAGACCATTTACTGCATGCAGCTAAGAATAATAAATTTACTATAAAACTTGTTTCCACAGGTGATATTCTTAATTTTTCTGAGTGGTGGGTGAAGTATTATCCAAGAGGTGGACTGTCTCTAGAAAGTCAAGGCAGGAATGTCCCTAAATCTCAAAGTCTCATTCTAACCCTCAAATTTTATGTACTTTGGAGTGTTGTAACAACAGAGCAGATCATTTGTTGAAACATCATTACATAGGCGGTTTAACACTTGATCTTTGAATTCCAGGAGAACATGTGAATTTCTATTTACAAAAGGTCTATGGAGAACCAGTATCACTTAAGCTTAAGAAAATGCAGGACATTTGTCACTTGTGTTACATTACTTCATAATGTAATCAGTTTTATGAGATTTTACAACTACCAACTGCAGATGATAATGTGCACCGAAAAGACTATTGTGTAAAAGATAGACCAGAGTCATAGCTTATAAAATAAAACAAAATCATAGTTCTTTGCAACAAGAAATATATAATTTTTTATTCAATTTGCTCTTTATACCTTATCTTCTTTTAAGTTAAAGCAATCATCCGTTATCTTCAAATATACTTCAGAAACATTTTTTCATGTTCTGAAAAGTTGTGCTTTGGACTTGTGACCTTTCTAAAATAACCAATTCAATTGCATCCTACAGTGTGCAAGTGTACCTTACTTTTTGAAGAAAGGAATTGAGGTATTAAAAAAAGCTTTATTCAGACATTTATTGCAAACAGTAACATACATTCTTTTTTCATTTACACAAGATAAGATTATTTCCAACTCTGAATGATAATATAAATTTGGAATGTGAGTAATGCCATAAAAATATTCTTCTTCCCTTTAATATTCAGAGTTTGAAAAGAGGAAATGTGTACTAAAGATTTATCCAAGACTTAAATTTTATGTTTTTGTGATCTCAGACTTCTTATTTGATTTTCAGCACATATTTTCAATGACTTTGAAAATATTCTTCATGCTTATGATTTAAGAGATTTACAGTTTGCTTACTATATATCTCATAAATTTTCTACCGACTTTTAAATAGTATAAATGCTTGTCACTCTTGCCCTAACCTCTGTATGCTAAGCACATTTCACAGTAACTTGATCATTACAAGAGAAGCCATATGAGACAAGAGGGCAATATCCAAAGAATTTAGCTTGGGTTTCAAATGCCAGGTATTGAAATTAAACAAGGAATCCTGCCACGTCAATGCACAAAGTACTGCAGATGAACATCTAGTGGAAGTTCAATGCTTCAGATTTTACTGTTGCATGATGCATTCTCATCTGCTCACCTCCAAGGCAATTTTAAAGTTGGAATCCTGGAGGTTCAATAAGCTCAACTGCAGAACCTTGCAATTATTTTTGGCATGTGGCTCTTTCAATAAAAGGTAACTTTGGTAACAAAATTTTCAAGTAGGATTTTGGTGTAAAGGATTTGATGCTTTGCTTCTCAGTAAATTCTAAGGTACAGATGGTATTAGTTGTTTACCTCAAGAGGAAGTTCTACAGCGTGGGCATTTAGCTGCTGCAATCGAGCAGCTCGGAAGACACCAACTTGAGGAATCATGGGCACAGGAATAGGATTGTTTGGTGAACGATAGAATGGTGCTGAGGGATCATGAGAAAGAAATGAGAAGGCAGCAAGGCGATCAAAATCTTTCCAATGGCTCATCACTCCAGAGTCGCTACGAAGTTCCAGCTTGACACCAGCAGGTCGCATACCTATACACAAGTAACAAAATGTTTAATTCACTATATAAGCAAATCAAGCTTTATAGGTAACTAGAGATTCTCTAGCTCAACTGACGTTATCTTAACTATGAAGATTTTTCCCCTACTCTCGCTCTCTTGAGCCATACCATCTTATTTCTTAACTCATACCCATTCTCTCCTTCACACAGCTACTCAGTATCTCCCTATAATTCTTCCTCTCTCACTCATTTTCATTCTACATATGTGTGGGTGTGATACTTTTAGAGCTCAATAAACTGCTTTGGCGTCAGTAAAAATGAAAACATGAATTATGTCTGCTCTTAGTGTCTTACAGTGATTGGAATGCAACAATAAAAGAGCACTGCATAAAAATCTAGTGCAGGCATGTCATTAAGTGTCTCCTAGGAGCCACCTCCCCTACTCTGCCGTGTACCTCCCTCCATACCAGTAGGCTACACAGTGCAATTTAAAGTAGTAAACAGGATGTTCAGAATGACTATGCACACGCTTCATCAAAAGTGGGAAGATTATTTTTGTATTTTACATAATGAAAAACCATTTTCTGTAATTTGTGATTATTCATTACATCATGTATCTCATTCTAATATTAGATGCCATTTTAACAAAAAAACTCAGTGTTATATCAGTATGTTTATGTATTTTCTTAAAATATATAGTAATTATTATTATTACTTATTTATTGTGATATAATCATTATCATAATACAGGATGAAAAAATAATACTGCTCTTGCTATCACATTTTTACTTTCTCTACTGGTAAGTAGGGGAAGTATTGTATTCCACCCAAAAATTTGATGTTGAGATTTTACCAGAAATATATGTATATATGCCTAACTCAAAAAGGAAAAGTTGGTCAAAAACCACAGTTGGTATTTAAGTTTAATGTCTTTCAAGGATGCGACACAAAGATTTTAAAGAAAATAGCCCCACCCTAAACTACCCTTTACATGGAAGATTTTTTGAAAATTTTGATTTTCCTGAAAATGGCTCTAACGATTTTGATTAAAATGCCACATATTTGAGATATTTTTATGAAAAATGAAATGTATATCTTGAATTTTCTGGATATAGCCCCTGTAGTTGTATTTACTCTGGACGACTTTTGTATAACTGGTAAACCGTTAGAGATAGACCAAATCATACTATACAAAAATGTAGATCTTGCTAAAATACACAATTTATGTCTCAATAAATTTTCTTGTAGATTGAACCATTTCGGAGATATTCCTTGTTATGTGTGTGAGTTTCAGAAAACTTAAAGCTTTCGTGAAATGGAACAACGTTGTTCATTTTTTTATATGTTAAGTGTGCAAAGAGAACGGAATCTCAAAGCTTTAGAAGATTTGACTATCGCACAAAGCCTACTATATTCTAATATTCCCCTTGCACCTATAAGGAAATAAACAATTAGATAATTTGTACAAATGTTTATCTCAACATGAAGAAGATAGAGGCATAAGAGTTTGTAAGAATGGTTAGTACCAGAGTAGAGAAAGTCATATGAATGCAATACATCAGATTTTTAACATTATGATTTTATTGTCATATAGGACACACTTGTCAACAGAGGGTTGAAGCATGGAAGCGTGCTGGGCCCATAACCCAGAGGTCCGTGGATCGAAACCACGCTCTGCTACCATTTTGTAACGTAATGGGTTACCTTTGTAATGTGAACGTGCTGGGTTTAGGACCTTGGAAAGAAATTAAGAATTGAAAGTGGGCAAGATTAGCTTGCCTTTATTTAAACAACAAGAAATAACAAATATAAATATAACAACTTGAATTTAACTTGCCTTGAAAAACTTGCAAACTCACTTGACAGATTCACATATTAGAAATGTCACAAAGCTATATTTTAAATGTATTAAAAATCTTGCGCATAAACTTCTGCCATCCAAAGCTTGCTTTAAACCATTATGTAACGGCAAACACAAATTAAGTCAAGTAAGTAAACCAGAAGGGCATTTAGAATGAGTTTCGAAAAGTTACAGACAACGCGAGCAAATTTTAATGCCTCCCTACTAAGCCGCGAAGAGCCGATGGCATATCCCATGGTGGTCCAAGCCTGGTTGAAACTAGCCCTGCGCATGCATGACTCATTTGCTGACTGTAGTGTAGGGGCGCTGACTTCGGAGAATGCTTGGCTCCCTCTCTAATACTCCGCTTACAATATCTTGGAGTGAAGGCGGGCAGTTTGAGTTATTCCTGGGAGCACTGGATGAAATATCGGCTCAACGGTATTGATGAGACTCTCTTACTATCTGGGGTTGTGTTACAGGGCGAGATGAATTATTAGACTCAATTTATTTTTTGAATTTTTATTTGTACAGTCTTTGAGTCTCAGCACAATTTATAACTCCTTAGTTTTAACTAATTTATTTTTCTTAGTACAATCAGAATCTTAAATATTCGTCTTCGCCTCCACCTCCACCTCCTACTCCTCCTCCTCCTCCTCCTCCTTCATCAACAACTTCGTGGCTTGGGCGTGTAGATCCGTCCCGTTCTCCAGATGATCTCTCCAGCGTTGTTTAGGTCTTCCAATACTTATATCGCCTAAAGGTTTATAATTTAACATCTTTTTAGGAAATCTATCTTCGTTCATCCCTGTTATATGTTGAAACCAATCTTATTTGTTTGCCTTTAGCTTGTCATTTAATCTGAAATGAATTCTCAATGCGCAATATAGACCACCTATTTCTATCGATTAGCTGATTGATAATGCACCTTCTCGTTCTCACTTTTCACTGGTCCACAAGTAAGACAATTGTCTTATCTGTGGACCAGTGAAAATTTGTTTTATCTTGGTTGAACCTATACTGTGTAACTGTTCCGTAAGGTATTTGAAAACTTCCCCTTCCCATTTCATTCAAAAAGTGTTTTGTGAGCTCCAGTTGAATGTCTTAAGGCGGAAGATAACATATTTAAAAGGTTCACCTGTAACTTGTGTTTGATATTCTGCTTACCTGGTTCGAATTCTTCTCACTTGGGCCATTCTTCGACCATGAAGCATTGTTCAATAGCTTGACTATCCCACAGGCACAAGAAACAACAGAATTTTGTGAATCCACTCTGTAAACCTAGAAGTCCAGTAACTTTTAAATCACCACAAAACGCCAGTTATGTTCCTTATATTTAATGACTTCTAGAATCAGTAATCTACTTTCGTGTTTCTTTCATACCAACTGTATGGGCCACAGAAACCAATGGTAGTACTACAGCCTTCAAGCTAATTCCAGAAGCCAATCTTCAATGTTGTACACAATGTTCAGTTTTGACATCAAGCCGATGAGATCACAACAAACACAGAATGAACCGTCTTGCCTAAAATATGGTAACACGTCTTGATTCCTATTTCGAAAAAAAAGTGCTACAAACACAGCTGCAGTCATCTGCTTCACAAAAGGTTAGTTAATTCAGATAAGCTTACACAAGTACTACTGCGTGCAGATGCAGACAGGGCGTAATTGCCATGCAGCGAAAAACAAACAGCAATAACTTTTTCCCCTGACGCGATAGAAACATTCTGTTTCCAGCAATGCAATCAGCACGTTATTTGTAGTATAATTCACTACTTTTGTTTCCAGTTCCCATTACCTTGTTGAGTTGTGTAATGTTTGTTAATGTAGCATGTCTTCTCTTTCCCTAAAACCCACATTATTCTTTCTCTAAACACATTGGTTCCGCAATAAATAAATTTAATTAAATATATTAAATATACAACTTATAAAAAATACTAAAATACCATAAACACAAATAAAATGCTGTAGACAACACACTAAAAAATTAGGATTAGTGACTAGCGGCTCTTAGGTAGAACACTCCCTTCAGTCGTTCTTTGCTAAATATCTACTTTTGTAACTACTCTGAATAAAATCAGCGGTGTCCAACATTTGTGAAAGAAGGGAGGTTGGATTTACCTCCTTCCACTTTATGTGGACTATGCCACTCTTTAACATTGAGATGTGCATTGTGTTGCAGTGGTGGTTTGGCAACCTCTGCATAGAGGAGACACCCTAGGGGAAAATCTTATTGCTAATTTTCTTGTAGGTATAATGGCAATATGTGAATACAATAAACTTTAAGTGACAGACAAATTATTAAGAGCTGATTGCTATGTGATGTCTTTGAAGTTCGTTCTCTTTGCAGGACTAACAGATTAAAAAACGAATAACATATATCTATTTGTTTTGCAAGTGTAGGCAAATTCAAACAAATAATAAAGAATAACGCGAAAATTGTTCACTCAAAAGTATTCCACATAAATTGTGAGTTTTAAGGAGATCCACATTTTATATTTAGTAAGACTTTGTCTCTTACTGTTTACCATTTATGCAAAAGTCATTCAGAATGAAGGGGTCTTCTGAGAATATTCAAGGTATGACTTAGAAACTGGCATGGAATCGCCTGTTTGTGTCCGACACTGGATACTGACTGGATGCGATTCTACACGCCACAGGCACCGTCCGACTGAAAGAGAAAGGGGGGGGGGGGGTTGTAGGTGATGATTGTTTAAGCGTCTCCAGAGAGACAGGCTGCTCTAAATATCTATTCTGGAACACATTGTAGTGCGCTATGAAGTGGCATTTTTGAGGCATACACCATGCACTCAAGGGATGTCTTTGATTTAAAAGGCCAATTCAACATAGCATGAACAAGCGTTAAATATGGCACGTTACATCCTATAAGCGATGTATATAGCCTATGATGCAAGTCTACAACTGGGAGATTGTACTCCCAGAATAGCACTTGGTAACATGTACGTAATAACATTAAGTTAATGCGATTCAGCCTTCCAGAAAATATTTGGTTTGTGCTGTATCTCGAAAATAGGCTTTATGCAAGTCGATAAGAAAATCTGGGTCAAATCTGAATCATTCAGGTACGTTAACCAGCAACATTTGTTGGAGTCTCTCTGATCAGCTCATTCAAGCATCTGAGGATGTCATCCCAATCACCTTTGAGGCCACACTTTCACTGCGAATGCATTCCCACGTGGTTTGCATAACTGCTGCTCTCTGCTCTCTAAATGCACTCACCTTAAAATGTTAACAGGTGCTATTACTTATTCTCATCTGTAAAAGTCATTCTCATGACGAACTTTCATCAGTTCCTTTAGTAAGAATAATACTTTACGTAACAGAACACTCTAGTTTTGTCATAACTTTACGAACATCACGCGGAATCCGTAACAGTTTGAGATATTCCATTGTTTTACTCCAAAAGCAGCAAGCCTTTCTCACGTTCTGACAATAACAGGAAAACCTTAGGTAATTATTTACAATGATTCTACCTCTTCTCCGAATGAAAGTGTGGCCTGCGATTTTCAACAAGTAGGTCTGCAGTCTTCCAACTCGCAGCAAATATCATTAGACGGAATGAAGGAATAGTGGAAGCCTTATACGCTTCACAGAATCTTGAGAACTGTGCCCGAGGGTGAATTTTTCCTCAATAGATGCCTGCTTTGATGACTTCTGTCTAAATCAACTCAAACGATAAACCGCTTGTACAAAGAACATTTTGTATTAGATAACAAATTAAATGCGCAATAGATACGTTGTGAAACTTGTGCAGTTCCTGCCACATGTCTGATGTGTTGCTCTCCTATGACTTGCTCTTCTCACTGTTGCACCAACTATTCTTACGAATGCTTATTTTTTCCCATTTGTATGCCGCCTCCTCTTGAGGGATATCGACGTGAAATCACGTCCATTTAAAATGACGGATGAGCGATATGGGCGTCATGTGCGTTTAAGCATTTAACCCTTATTTATCCCTTATCCAACTCAACTTATTATAACTTTCCCTTTATGAAACATTTTAGTAAGGTCTATATACTTTATTGGCTTATCTTAATATGTTCGTTCTGTAGTGATTTACCTCAAAACAGGGATAAACACACAAGGGTACGTACATCTCCACATTCGCGAATTCCCTTCTTGCGGCACACGAAACACTTTGGAGATGGGCGGGACTTCTTTGCTGTTGGTGGTATCCTTTTAGGATAATGTTTTCCTTGAAGTCTGAGGGGTGCAGGTGTTTTGGATTTTCAACCCCCAACGTGGTATTGTTCAATTAGGCTGCGAGCTATTTATAGTCGACAGTCAAGGTCGGTCATTGTCCTGTGTGGGTTTAGAGAGCTGTCCAAATCCCCAAACAATTGTATATGGTTATATCCAGTTGGTGCAAAAACACCTTTTTATACCACTTCTCCCTTCAGCTACAAGCAGGAAAGAATACGTATGTATTTCAACAAAGAAAGACACGGACTCTACTTAGTTACGAAACTCGCGTAAGCAAAAGTTGTAATGTTGATCTATTCTGATGACTCAAGAGACCACGCATGCAGTAGTGCTTTATTACACAGTATGCTGAAGCATAAGCCACACATACAATGGGTGTTTCTTTACTGTATCTTTCCGAGAACTTATATTAGATGCGTTCGACAGAGCAAATTTGACTTTTCACCACAGTGAAACAAAATTGTGCCATTTCAACGTTTTGCAAATACAACTCAACTTTGCTGATGACGTACATTTATACTGCAAATAACGAGTTTTATACCAGTTTTTGTTTCATTAAAATAACTTAATATTTACACAAAATACAGCTGTGTATATACGAAGCGCATTTAACAATTTAAATGCTAGCAGTTCTCGGCTCGCGGACGTTTTAAATGGCCGTCGCTCAAGAGGTCCTTTAAGATCGAAAGTCATATCAGCGGCTTTTAACCTCTTGAAACAATTGCTTAACAGCATCGGTGTTCACTCGCTTAACGGTGGGGTTGAACGTTGGGTTTCTGTTACTTGGAATTAATTTCTATAATAAATAACGCACTCTTTCACACCCCCATTCATGTTCCAGACTCCAGAGAGGATGGGGGAATAACCGTAGTTTAAAAAGGTCTATCCTCACGGCCAGGGATCCCTTGTACAACAGGCAGATGCTCTACCAACCGAGCTATGGGGCTAACCAAATGCTATATCTGCTTCATGTTAGTCGATACAAACATTTGCAGAGATTGTCTTATTGCACATTTCCTTGTAGGTACAATGGGAATAGGGGAATACAGTGGCTTAAGCGATAGTCAAATGTTTTAAGAGCTGATCGCTCTGTGATCGTTCCCTTTGCATGGCCAAGAGAGGAGAAAAACCGAATAACGACTTCCCATTTGTAAAAAGTATAAATACTTTAAAATGCAAACCAACACCAAGGAAACTCTCGTAAATGGTTAACTTCACACAATGAACAAATGAATAAATAAATAAAAAGTAAAATATATATTTGACATAATCTGTGTGCTTTAAAGATATCTACATTTTTTGTGCAGTAAGATTTTGTCCACTTTTGCAGTTTACCAGTTATGCAAAAGTCATCCAGAATTAATAGGACTCCAGAGACAATTCCCAGAAAATACATGCTATGAAAATATCTTAAAATCGGTATTTTAATTAAAATCGTAAGAGCTATTTTTGAGGTCAACATTTCCGAAAAATGTTCCATGAAAAGCATAGTTTGGGATGGGGGATTTTCTTATAAATATTCGTGGTGTATCTTTGGAAAACACAGAACTTAAATACCAAGTTCGGTTTTAACCGATTTTTCGTTTTTGAGTCATTCTGTTCACAGACAGACGCGCACGCACACGCACACGCACAAATATATTTTTCTAAAAATGCTTATTTTGTTTTCAGAAAGTCTCGGAAAGTGTATTTCCCGCAAAAGTTCGATATTAAATTTTTGGGTAAAATATAATACTTCCTCTAAAGTACGCAGTAGAAAAAGTAAAAAGTTCAAATTAATCAGAAGAAAACCGTGGAATCTTGATTCTTCATAGTGTATTGCCTTTAAAATTTTGAAAATGTATCCTTTTAGGAAGAAAAAGAATTCCCTATCTCTATCAGATTTTTGCTACGCATTCGAATGGATTTATGTAAATTACCTTTGGCATTTGCTCAATTTTAATTAAATTCACATGGCTACGAAACCTTAAAAGATGCACAAAATTAATATATTGTGACAAAAACGACAAAAAAGTCCAATTACTTTTTCTATCACTTTATTTTCTTCTAAACTGAAGCAAAAAAAAAAAAAAAAAAAAAAAAAACAGTTCTGTTCTATCCTTAACACTGACTACACTTCTTCGTGACCTCCCAAAACACAACTGTTCTGTCCTCTCGTAACCTTGACACACACTTTTGTGTCTTTCAGTTCTCTCTGTCTAACAAACTACAAGCTTCGACGACGACACTCACTAAAACTGCTTCAACACCGACATGTCGTTAAATCTCCAAAATATCTCTGTCGACACCTGCAGTTCTCTCACGACGACTGTACACACACACACACACACACACACACACACACACACACACACACACACACACACACAGAGTGCTATCAGATGTCTCGTTTACCACTCACTATTTCATCACTTACTACTACTACTCCTTTTTGTCTCACAAAAACTCTCCTCTCTCCTTTCCCACAAACTTTTATGGGTGCGAATGACGTAGCATGTATTTTTCTGGAAATTCACCTTTTCCCGACGCTTTAAGGAACAAGCCGACAGTCGAAGCTTCCTGAATGTTCTCGAAACTCTTTATTCTACCGCGCTCATGTTGGGTGTTTCCTCGCCGCGAGTGGTGTGAGGCAGCTTGACCTTGAGTTTTTCAGGCTTGCACTCGCGGTCGGGTCACAATATAATAGTTAATTCTCCTCATTTTTATGATAATTGGCATATCTGAAGCTCGTGTTCAGTTTGAAATGCTACGTGATCACTCATTTGTTCCTGTGCATAGCGTAATATATAACTAACACAACTGTTCCACAAGTTTCTGATGGTTTGGCAGTCATATTCGTTAAAGGAATCGCAATTAACATACTTTTTAACTGACAATCATGTGTTGCAATAAATTTTTATTTCGGTTGCAAACCATCAGAAATAATACACAGCATCTGTCACATGCTGTTTGTATCCAGATCAACGCATGGGCATTGAGCGATACTTATGAACCGGTGAGAAACTGTTTGTTGGAATGAACTTGTAAACAAGGTTAGGTACTGCCTAATGAAACCATTTCCGGCAAATATGAATAATCATTAACAGGAAATAGATAACAGATAGCAATAAATGTAAGTGATCAGGGTAGAGCAATTTGTTTGGGTGTTACATGTAACTTTTTAAATAAATAAAGCTGGCGTTTCAACAGAACCCCTTTCTTTGGGAGTTGATATTCACGACGTCATGGCTTCCTGCGTTTTTAATACGCTCCATAAATACCGAGTACGTATTTACGTCAAACTTCAGTGACTACTGAGTTACCCACACTTTCTATACAAGTGCATAATCATTATGCCGTCGTCGGGAGACAAGGGACAGCCACCCATCACGTGGCTGTGAACGGTGAACGTAGAGGACAATGGTGGCTTGTAGAAATTTCCAAAATATGTCATTACCTTCCTGAAATTGTTTTTGTATACTCTGTACCCGAAAGAAATCTAAGTACAGCCTTTCAATGTTTTATCCTTAGCCATATTAAAATAAATAAATAAAGTTAGAAAAATTTTTCATTGCAGAAAACATTTGTTTACAACCTAGTGTATAGATTTTCAAGATTCTTTAATTTATACATGAGTTTTCTTTCTTTTTCACTCTGAGATATTAATTTTAAGCATACAAAGATAAAAGTTTAATAACTCTAAAAGAAATGCTGGATCAAACTTGGTCTTTCATCTTCAAATGATGCAGCTATACGCCCAGAGTTTTCATTACTAGACATTTGACAGGCTATTTTATTGTTTACGTATCTATAATAAGTGTATGAAGTTTTAGGTAGAGTTTTGTTATGGCAGAAGTGTTCTTCTCTTATGTGTTTTATTTTAAACCCTGGAGTATAATCAGCCAGAACTGTCTTTTTTAAAAACTGATTTTTCTTAATTTTCCCTTATTCACCCCGCTTTATTTTTCTGCGGTTTCCTGTTGTCCATTTATATATAGTCTAGATTTGCATGGCTACCAAATTGTAGACAGGTATGGTGATTCCGATCTTGTTGCTTTCAGTGTATGAAGTGTTACCTATCTCCAAAAATAATAAGGAACAAGTGAACCACCTGGTATATTTTAATTGTACTCAGGTTTACTAGGAATTTCGAACGTAAAATTGCGATTATTTAATAGCTCCTAAAGTCAAAATTGTATGCTTGATCTCAAAATTATTGTTCCAACTCCACTCTATGTATATAAATATACTTCAGTGATATTTGATAACGTATTATAGTTGATATAATTATAAATATAAGCAATGGTAACCATATTACTCTAATCTCTATAATGAGCTTGTAAATACCGTATATGAAAGTTACAAATGTGAGTCATCAGTTCTCAGTTCATTGAAAACTACTAGAGGGGACCAGAATAAAATATAAAACAATCTTCCTACCTGTAAAGTTGTCGAATTTGGATGTTTCTGTTATGTTAGCTCTGTAGAATTTGTCTAGGATGGATTTATACGTAGAGGACAGTGGATGAGAGCTTTTCATAGCTGCCGTGTTAAAGGAACCAGCGACTTCTTCATTATCTGCAGTTGCCTGTACAAACAAAACAACTATTGTAAACGTATTTTCTAATAAAGATTATAAAATGAAAAGGAATATACGAATGTTGCTGCATTAATTGCATTTGTAGTGTCTTTTGTGGCTGTAAAAGTAAGTCTACCAGGCAGTGATGCTAGGGGATTTCATCAGGAAACAATTACATTAACAGCTTCGGCAAATCTGAAGTATCTCTGACTTTCTGTATTACTAAAATGGTGATTTTATTACATATTGTAATGTGCGTTTTCCTTCTTCTGGTTAATAACAATAACAACAACAACAACAATAATAATAATAATAATAATAATAATAATAATAATAATAATAATAATAATAATAATAATAACAATAATAAGAATAATAACAATAGTAATAATAATAACAATAGTAGTAATAATAACAATAGTAGTAGTAATAATAATAATAATAATAATAATAATAATAATAATAATGATAATGATAATGATGATAATAACAATAACAACAACAACAACAACAACAATAATAATAATAATAATAATAATAATAATAATAATAATAATAATAATAATAATAATAATAATAATAATAATAATAATAATAATAATAATAATAATAATAATAATAATAATAACAACAATCATGCTGGTACCACTTTCATTTAGATAGCGTTGTGAACTTTTTTCTTCCTTTTTCCAGTTAAATAAAATCTGAGCTCAGCAGTGGCCCGACTACCACTGCAGCAGTCCTACCGACCTCGACTATCTGCTACTCCGAACGCCTCCGTGCTCGCCATTATATTATTCAGTCTTCTCTAAGGCTTCTGATGTGCGACGGTGAGCAACGAACTTTTTAAGCATCTCCTGTCTCGAATTGTGCAGAATACCTGACTGGACTGCCCACATAGTAGTTAAGGGAAAGCAAGAGGCATATCTAAACATTACGACACCATTTCGTCCTTAAGGTTGGTCATCTCTACCAGATTATATTGTGCCAAACGGTCAAGATATACCATCAATGTATTTCTATTTCCAATAGTTTTGCAGGAATCTTCCCAATGTCTGCGGATTTACTTTGTAGACTTTCACAACTTTTCAGAAGAAGCAGCTTCTCTCTCTCTCTCTCTCTCTCTCTCTCTCTCTCTCTCTCTCTCTCTCTCTCTCTCTCTCTCTCCTGTCTTTCCAACTGGACTTCAATATTTCAAGATAACCCCATCCTTGAGTCTCTGCCGCCACCATTAGGTTCAGTAGCTCATTGGTGCGAAGACTTCAGGATCCTGCTTTCGCTTCTTTTAGGAGTCTGTCAGCTGCCTCAGGCTCTCTTATCTGGGCACACTGGCCGGCTCTCCCGGAGTGCCACCTTCTTTGTCGACGTTCTGACGAATAAGAAATTGAGACCCTACTGACCCTGGACCCCTTGAGCAGTCTCACCTGTTCGCGGATCTGTGCGGCGCGAACACTCCTCAGGTTCCATAAGCCACCTTCCGACGACATGACAACCTTGTTTTTATGATCTACTCCTCGTTTATGCAGCGGATGTGGCTATCAGCTTGGCCACCTCCATCATTAGCCTGTCCACTGATCTGCAGTGTATAGTGGTACCCATCCCTTTACCACTACATTCCAACACGTTGTAAACCTGCCCCCTCAACCTTCTTCCACTGCTAATAACATGAACGCAACAGCGAGGGTCCTCTTAAATATAATTTTAGTGAATTAATCTGCTGTTGCCAAGTCGGTTACTGTTGTGCATTCAGAGTATTGTTAAAGATTATGCCTCAGAGGGCGGCACCGTGGTCGAGCGATTACACCATTCGCCTACCACCTAGGCGACCCGGGCTCGATCCCAGGGATCGCATGTGGTATTCGTGGTGGACGAAACGGCGTCTGGGGGTTTTTCTTCGGGTTCTCCGGTTTCTCCCGGCACTAATTACACCAAATGCTCCATCATCACCTTTCCAACATCCATTTCGCCTACATTTCATATCGTCCTCTTCCTCACTCTCATACCTGGTGCTGGGCTGATAGCCATTTGTAATCTGTTTTAACGCTTCGACAATCGAAGTAGTTTATTTAGGATTTTCTGTTGTGAGAAAAATTTTGTAGGAAAACAATGTATTGTTATACCATTTTTACATTTCAATATTTAACTCACAGGGAAGCATTTACAGACAATTTTAAAATAAAAGTGAAGGAAAATGTAGAGTGCACCTGATTACAGTACATCATATATTGCACAGCCGTCTGCTATTTCAAGTTACATACCTCAAAAGAGTCGCAATAGGCCTTGAAGCCTATCCTCAGATCACCCAGTGACTCTGGTGCCAGATTGAGAGCTGAAAGTATCTCCTTGGCGGTGTCTTCGCGCGAAGCTTCTAGAATCATGGCGAGGTTTGTCGCCAATCCAAAGGGCGCAAACACAAGGTTCTCGCGTCCTGGAGCAAGCGCCTGAAGAAAGGGGAAATTGAATTAAAGTACTATACACAATAGTAAAGATTAAATGTTGAGAATTGATGTATCCACATTATTGAGATTTACCATATATTAATGACTAGGCTCCGGTCCCGGTTGCAAACGACGTTACGTTGAGAGCTACTTTATTATAGTTTGCAACGTCAATTTGGCGTATTTCAAGTAATGTTTCCCTATTTTAGTGAGAGAAATACTACATTTTCTCCGCGAATCCAAGTTCAATCCTGATTATGGAAAAAAAGTTTATTACTATGCAACTGCCACTGAATTACTTATCGAATTTTCAACCATACCAAAAGCTCAATAAGCAAATGCATGGCTTGCTCCAGAAATTGTATAAAAGGTACAATGCCTTTAAGATGTGAGGCGCAGCTTTCTTTGAAAGCTACACTCTTTTCCCAACACTCGCATGCATATCAAAACATGAGAAGTAACAGAAGTGAGACATTTTCGTTCCACTTATGTAGTAAAACCTAGTATTGCTACCAGAATTAGAAACTAGATGTAAGAAGCTTAATTCTAATGACTTTCACTTACTTGAAAGAGCTTAGGAACGAGGCTATTGCTGAGGTCGGTGACTAGTTGTACTCCTGTCAGCAAGTCGCAACAAACCATCGAGGTTACGACCGCAGTAACACAGAACATCAGCACTGCAAAAAATATCACTCTCACTTAATAAAGTTCAAAGATGCTCGCAATTAATATTCTATAGCTTAAAGGAAAGTTTTGCTTGCTGCATTTTCACTTTTATGACGCATTTACAAGATACACCAGTTCTCTATGCACCTTTGACCTAACAGCTCCTGGGGTAACTCTTTGTGGAAGGAATATTACCTAGCTAAAATACGTCCAATCTGTGGCTTCATTAACTGAACTTCTGGTCATGTTTAGCGTACCTATTAAAATACTTCTTACAGGCGGTTTTTAATCTACTTACACACTGACGCTGTTAAACAGTAAATATTTTTATTTAGCATTTTTACCCCAGGAAATAGTGCACGTTTTAGGTTTCTAATTTTGAAACGAAATATAAGTTAGATGTTGTAGCGATACAAGAAATAAAATGGACAGAAGGTAGAATAGATAAAAAATATGCAATATTCTATAGTGGATCAAAGAAGGTTGGATTATATGCCACAGGATTCATTCTCTCAAGGAAAATAAAAAGGAGCCTAAGAGAATTCAACTCAATCAATGGACGCATTTAAGATCTAATAAATAAGCACGGCATTTGAGATTTATAAAGGAACAGAGAATAAGACAGCTATGGCTGAGAACATGACGTAGATGGTTGTATGCCAGAAGGAAAAAGAGACCAAAAAACAAGATGGTTTACATAATGTAATGGAAGATTTAAGGAAGATTGGCATTAAAGAATGGAAAAGTAAAGTGGAAGTTAGAGGTTTGCGGAGGAGAATTGTGTAGGAGGCCAAAGATCATCAAGGGCTGTAGAGCCAATAGAGCAGCAGCAGTAGTAGTAGAAGAATTTTGAAATTACAAGAATGTCATAAACAATACGAGATGGTTTTCAAGAAGAGTATCCGTGAGATAATATTTTTGACAACAAAATAATTATTTTTAATCTAGGTAATATGAAACTGGTAGAAAAGGAAAAGAACCTAAGGAACAATGTCGATGAAGCTAAATGACAAGAATTAGGAATAGGTAACAAATATAAATACAAGAGACAAAAACCGTAATTATTGGGTTACAAAATGAATTTACAAATACGAGATAAAGCAAATGGGCAGCTTTAGATATTTGGGATGTACCACAAGCAGCAACATGAACGTGACTCGGAATCGCTATATAGTAAATAAAGGTCGTGCAAAGAGCGTCAAAGGGAATCTCAATGCACCTCGTATCTATTTATATAACATGCCATTTATACTAAGTCTTGGCCATTTCATTGGCTGCTTTAGGCCACGGTGCAAGGTGTACCACTTCTTCTGGTAAATAGTTATGCCAATAACCACAACAAAGGTTACAAAATGCGTAGAAATGAAATGTATGTTTACGCTCCCGATTGTATTGACTAAAAGAGAAAGAGGTAAAGTGATTTCATTCAGTTTGTCATACACATATCTTATCATGATTGGTAGCCTTACCTTACCGGTTAGTACAGGAACGCGCCTTGAAGGGGTTAAAATCTGAGGTAAAAACTTAATAAGTGCCCAGGTTGGCGAAGAAGATCACGCCGAAAATTTCATTGGCGCTCTTTGTATCTAGAAGTTCTATTTGGATTGACTACAGGAGGAACGGCAGAAGCAACTGTCAAAAAATATAATCTGCTTCTTTTAATCAACATCACGCCTGAATAACGAATATAAGGCTCTTATGAAAGAACCAAGTACCAACCATTACGTGCCGTAGACCAGAAAGTAAACATTCGTTTGTTTTTGTTTTGACGTAAGCGTAACCGGAATCATAAAAACGTGAAACAAATGAATTTCATCTTTAAGTAAAGAAAGTAAAACCAAACGGGAGTAATGAAACTGGTGAAGTCGAAGCGGAACATCGTACCGTGAAATTTCTGGGAAAGTGGCTGCCACATTGTGGCATAAAAACCAACTTAGTTCTCAGTTCCTTGATCAAAGGGGAAAAACCTATCAGGTAAAAGGGAAATATTGGCAATTGCTGCACTTAGAAATGCAGCACACATTTCACAAGGTGTATGCAGTAAATTGTTGCAGCATACATTTTGTGAAAGAGCGAATAACCTCTTAGACCACTGTCCGATATGCTGAAATTTACGTTAACAATTTCAGGCATATGAAGTAAACAATACGGGGCACAAATTGCTTTGAATTTGAATCATCCTATGCCAGTTTTATAATTTTAATCTTATCACTTCAGCCAGAATTTCTTTTGCTCTCAACCTATTTTCATATAAAACGTTTCAATGTTAACTTGTATATGTTACACATATATGGCTCTATATAGGTATTATGTACGGACATAATGTAAATATATTACTTTCTCTAGCACTAGTAGGAAGAGGAAATATTGCATTCCACCCAAAACATTCGATACCAGGGTGTTACTGGAAAACCATGAGGTTCCCTAAATAGAAGGTAAATAAACCAAACTCACAGTGAGGCCCAGCGAGTGGGGTGAATGTTTTTTTGAATAGTTTTACTCCTTGCGTATAGCATGCGTTTTCGGCCACGCACATTCACTATCCTTATCGCACTGTTTCCAAACACACATGGGCAACACATTCCTTTCCGTTGGCGAATACTAACCCATTCGTTTGCAAACCTAAAGCACGAAACGTTTTAGTACTAACAAAGCTAAAAGAAACACACTTGGCTTGGTCGCTTCTCATATTCCCAGTGTTAGTCTTTATTGTCTAATGACAGGGCGTAGAATCTAGTCAACGGATGGGGCGAGGCCATCCTGCTTTGGAAAAAAACTAGATATAGCAATAAGTTTTTATAAGAATAGCGTTAGAAGACATAAATAAACGAAGTTAGGCAGAAATATTAAATGGAAGTAACACATCAGATTACTTTGTAAGCGCATATTACGGATACGTTATTTGATTTATATTTATTTATTCATGCAGTAATTGAAATAGAAACAATCAATTTTTAGAGCACCCTCGGTGTACAGAGTGTTAGGGTTATGATAGGAGTATCATGCGCAGATTTCGCGCGATGGTAGATTCAAATATGAACAAAAAGTTCAATAACAAATTCATCTATCATGAAAGGTAAAGGAGACAATTGGACAGTCTGGCAACAGAGTACAACTGAAGAAGTGAATGTTTTGTTTACTAATACGGGTACTACTATCAAGCTTGCGTTCATACCTACGATGAGTGGAAGTTCAAAGCAGATCAGCCCTAGAAAACTGGTTTCGCCATGTGTCTGTGTGTTTGTTATCAGCTACTGCAAATAACGAGGGGAGAGGTGGTGTTCAGGCTTTCCGAGCAGTGTTCAGGAGGCCTAAGCACTGCCAAAATCCCTGACTTTCCGCTTTGCGGGCTTGCCAAACGCAGGTCCACAAATCTATCCTAACAGACACAGTGAAATCCAATTATCTAATATCATTTTGTGGCTAAACGACTCATATTAGCAATAAATGCAGAAGGCACGAATAATTTATTCTGTAAAGCTCTACTTCTCTATGCCAGTTGCAGAAGTAAGTGATAAAGAAGTGGTTGCATATTGACAATGAAACATTCGATCAATTTTATTTTGTATTTATGCAACCATGCACTGTAGAGGAAAATGACAGAAGATGTTATGTTTTAGCTTAATGTCAAAAAGTCGCCGTTATAGTCTACCGTAATCATACTCCTAACATCTTGTACTTGCATAAGCACAGATTATTGGTTTATTAGGCTAAATACATGGTTGAGCCACGGTGTGCCACAGTGTTGGAAAACTGGTACTCTCTGAGCGCAGTCCATTCCCGGCTTTGCAATGATAACTATGTTTAGCAGGTAAAAAAACAACGGTCGATTAAGCAATCCCGCGAGCTGGCTAGGTCTGGTTTAACATGTTACTAGGATTAGAATTATTCTGACGGAGGGTGTCCGGGCCACCGTAGCTCAATGCCGCACATAAGTCATTGCAAGCTCTCTTGGGAGAAAGGAATGAAGGGGAGATCCGAAAGATGACTAGAAACCGACAACTATGCGCGCTAGTAAGGATGGGGTCCCAAACGATTTCATAATGACACCATTGTTGACACCAACGCGAGCTTGCCTGCGCCATCTTCAACACGGAACGAACGAGTCCCGCAGGGAGCATTCGCTCGCTCTAGCTGCCCTGCTCGAGGGGATAGGCTTTTGGTTTTGGGGTAGTGTACAGTAAGGCGGTTGCGCTAATTATATAGGCTCCTCAAGGTTGCGTATTCAGGGGCAGCATCCTTCCCACTACTCTCGTGTCTGTTAACTACAAAAATAGGTGTTGTTTTAAATCTTGAATGACCGCTCTCATGGGCAAGCGGGAGTATTTACATTCAGCTAGGTGCTGCTGACTGTTTAATACCTTCGTTACCGGGGGTGTCCGCATACCATGCGGGGAACTCGGTAACAACTGTATCGGCGTTCTGTGGATGTGATAAGGGTATTCTCATCTCGTGGCTGATTGATCCGGCGTAGAAATTTTGAATCCGGTGCCCGATTACACCCTCCACATATGAAGGGCCGAAATTTCCGTATAGTAGCCTCACCGGGAAACGACGGCAGACAGAACAGATAGCCGGAGCCCCTAAACCGATGTAACTAGAGAAGCAAGTAGTCTATGTCTTGTCGCACACCTCGCAGAGGTGGACCCGCGTGGGGCGAGGCCAAACAGGGTATAAGGCGGCTACCACCCCCTTAGGCCTATTCATCGTCCCCCGCACGTGTTCCTGAAAGGAGTAATGCTAGGCATTGGATGGAAGTTCCCCGCTCTATCCTTTGGCCCTGATGGTTAAGATAGACATGTTTGCTGCGGGGATTCGTCGCCTGATAAACAGGACAGGATGGCTTTTGCCGGATTAACGGACATCCGCCCGAGACGAAGGCTCGTTAGGCTTGAAGGTTCTAAAGAAGTATCCGTTTTGTATAGCAGGACACCATCAGTAAACTGGGCCATTTTGGCGCAAACTCCACCTTCTCGCCACAACTCACCAATCGCCGTCGCCTTGTCATACAGCCTTGAAACATACGAGGAAACAGATGAAGGGAAATTCGTGGTAGTAGCAGTGGAACCATCTTACTACCAATATTCGCCTAACGAGCTGGGAGACCCACCGAAAAACCCAAGGTCAGAGAAGATGATCCGATGGGAATCGAACCCGTAACCCCCTCCCCCGTATGCGAGCTTCACAGATTATCACGGAACCATCTCGCTGGGACCGAGATTAAGAGTGTTCGTCTGCATTCTGCTATGCAATGACAAAAAAGAATAGTTAAAGTTCTTCGTATCCAAATAGGTTATCAGTATTCAAGCCGAAAATGTGAAACAAACATGAGAAGAGGTTTCTGAAATACTTTCCATTTTGCCCTTTCTAACGACACCAGCTTAACAATTCACTGGTTGCCTTCTAGTGTACACGAAGAGATCGTAAATAAACGCAATAGATGTAAAGGACATTCATCTCTAAGACTCATCCAATTATATCAGCTGACTGTACAGAGAGCACTTACGTAATCCCATTGAAGGTGATATTACCAAGTAATGTATAACATCAAACAGGTTATCGCGGCCAAACCATTCGTAAACGGATTGCAAGGTAACATGGCTTTCTCTCTCAGCAGAGATCAAGGTCAAGATATCCCATTTAGCTACACTGCCTAACAGAACTTCGGGGATTTGTCATTTTCTTTTATATTTCTTCTGCAAACTGTTCTTATAAATGAATCCAATCGTACTTAGAATGTCCAAAGTAACGTTTTATTGGTTCGTGTTTTAAAAATAGCTATCACAAGCCGCATCTTTAAGATATTTGCATAACTAATAAAAGGCATGTGTTGACTTTTCTTCCTTTCTTCAACTGAAGTGAATTTTATATGGGTAATTTTGTATGGTTGTTAAACTATAAGAGCTGGTCAGTAACTAACTGCAAAAAAATACCGATCTCCTTAAAATACGTGAGTTATGTGAAATAAAATGTATCATTGAAAATTTCGAGGACATTCTTCTTTCTTTTCTTTTTTCCCCAATTACCCTCCCCTTATGTAGGACTTACGCCCCCTAGGACTTAGAAGCCAGCCTAGGGTCAGACGCCTGTCGGGGAGCAGAGGGACCTCTGGACCAGACAGAGTGAAGACCTGGAAGCACGTGGTCAGTCAAGCACCATATATGATAGTGAGGAACAGGATGATATGAAATGCAGGCGAAATGGATGATTGGAAGGGTGACAATGGAACAATTGGTGGAATGAATGGCGGGGGAAACCGGAGAACCCGGATAAAATCCGCCCAGACGCCGCTTCGTCCACCATGAATACCACATGCAGGTGCTGCCTAGGTGGTAGGCGAGCGGTCTAACCACTCAGTCTCACGGCGCCGCCATTATACTTCCAGACTCAGGGAAGGATGATGAATAATCCTGGCTGGACTGCCGAGAATCAACCCCAGGACCCCTTGCACAGCAGGCAGGTGCTCTACCAACTGCGCTACGGGACCAGCCTCGGGGATATTCATTGGTTTAAATTTCATAATGCTTATCATATTGTTTTTAAGTATTAAATCGTCATGTATTTCTCGCATTGTCATGGAAATACTACAAAATTTAAATGATGCAAAAAGTGAACCCATTTTTCAAAGATCAGACTATTGCCTCATATTTCTATACTTTCCTGTAGAAAGCTTAGAAATACTCGTTCGTGTTACATTTCTATTAACACGAAGTAAATAAAGAAATGCGCTTTTTTTCAGAAGCTTCAGAGTTTGTACAAATATATGAAAAGATAGTGGGTAGAGAAAATCATGTGAACATGACGCAAATTTAACCTGAATTTTGCAGTGATTCACTAGAAGAACAGCCATGGAATCTGTTACACAAAAGGTATAAACTTAACTTTTAACATACGTTTTTCTAACACTCTTAAATGCAACCGACCCTTACACAATTATGCCAGATAACCTAACACCAGGGATGGATCCAAAGGGGAAGGATTGGGGAGTTGCATTCCCCACCAAAAATTTGGAAACTATTAAAGACGTAACTAAAGAAAAAAGTATTAATATTAATTCACAAATATATTAAAAAATCTGACTGTTTTCTACGTTAATTATTTTCACTAAAGTACTAAATGTACATCTAAAGAAATATATAAATATATTATATTAAACTCCTGTCAATATTACAGTATCTGAAGATCTATTTAAGGAGCACCATGGGAGCAGACATTCAATGGACTAGCATTACTGTATGCATATATATTATATATTATATTATGTGGACATTGTGGACATTACAACTCAGGAAGCACTAGATAAAATGTGTAAAAAGTCTCGTCAGCTTTTTCTTTGAATGTACTTGTATATCTCTGTAAGGCAATTATCTTGTATATATTTATGTATACGATGGGTGCCTGCCTCGGTAGCGTGATGATTAGCGTGTCTGCCTCACGTTCAAGAGTTCGAATCTCGCTTAGGGTAAGTTATCCGGGTAAGGTGTTTTCCGAGGTTTTCCCTACCCTGAGAAGACGAATGTTGGGTAACTTGAAGCTCCATGGACCTCGGGCTCATTTGAGCATCATTTCACCCATTTCATTTCATTCATTCGTCCGATGACACAATGTTGGAGGACGTTAATTTAAAAAAAAAAAAAAAAAAAAAATACGATGGCATTTCCAGATTTTCTAATTGTAGCACCTCATTAGATCCCCGTCCCCCCGAAAACAAATCCTGCGTCCGCCCCTGCCTAAAACCTAAACTTTGTGCAAACCAGGCTTCAAAAATGAAAGGAAAAAAAAAAAAAGAACAAGCAAAGAAACCAAGAGGTGTTATAACGGCGAGGTAGCTTAAGATAGACACAAAAAGTTGTTTTCTGCTTATTTAAGTATGTCAACAAGAACGTTGCATGAGCACATTGCTGAAATACACCAGACATTAAGTTGAAGGTTATATCTATTCTCCCTGCAGCATTTAGCTTTCACCAGCCGTGGTTCCGAAGACGTCGCCTGCTATACAATAGATTGCGGCAATCGAAATGTTCTTCTCTTCATCAGACTCTGGCGGAAGTGAACCGTTTTACAGCGCTATTCATGCTTTTCCTGGTTAGATACAGTAACACATGAGAAACAGATACGATAGCTTTCCCTAATTGCACACCGCATCTTGGGAAGCAGACGTTCACAGGTGCAAAAGTGTTAGTCCTGAAATGACTACATAAAAATCCTTAATGGTATATTACTTTATTGCTTAGATACTTGTTACAGAAAATTGCCAATATCTTCCTGGTCTCTAGGATTGTTTGCTCCGGTAGCCTAATACGTGGAATCCCGATAACTCGACCTAATGTGGACTGAGAGGTTGTCGAGTTACCGAAATGTCTAGTTTCACGGAATAAGGGGTCTGTTATTCACAACCCACAAGATAACACTGCAAATTACATAAATGCATATTCTAGAACAATTTAGAAAAGAAAGGTATAAAATATTCTAAAATTTATTATGTATTATGTTGCCCTTTGTCCGTCTCTATAACACATACATTTTAATTTTCATTGTCATGTTAACTTATCTTTTCTTCTCGTTCGTCATTTTCACTGGCATAAACACCAACAGTAGGCTTGAAATCTTGGAAGCTGCGCTGTAACCAGAAATACTAACTGAAAGATTAGCTTACCACGTACAAGGGTATCTTTTACACGTGGCGAATGACCTTGCTAGGATCTGCACCAGTGACATCATGCAAATTGATGGTGTGGGTAATGTCTCTGTTTATTTTCTTGAAATGAACAAGACACTGTTGATAATACGAGATGGCATTGTACTTAATCACGCACGATCCGCGGAAGCCGGAAAGATAACTGACACCTCTATGGTCTTATAAATACAAAAATGAACTCGATCATAAACCAATGCGCAATTGCCACGTCTAAAAAATATATTTGTACTAGGTAAAGCAATAAACCTTCAAACCTTCCAAACAAGCTTGTGTGCTGTATATACAGATTATCAGTGGTAAGCTTTTGGTTTTGTGACAATGGTCTGCCGACTGCATATATTCGAAGATGAATACGTGGTCAGCCCTTTCGTTACTGTGAGGGAGATTGCGGTAGGTTGTACTACTAATTAAAATGTACCTATACTATTCATGCCGTATAGTAGATAATGAAATTATTACACTCAAGTTAAAGGATAAAAATATTTAAGGAAACATTAAAATAGAGAAAGGTTGTCGAGTTACGGGATTGTGCTGTAGTAGTATGGATTATCTACAGCTATTACACATATCCATCGACGGGGTATTCAGTTCGAGATGCAGTCGAGTGAACTAAACTCTACGAATGGAATGAAATCTAATTAATCATCTACAAATTACAAGATTTATCCAAAAATTTTAACTAGTCTAGTTAATAAATTACAAGCCCGCAGTCAGCCTAAATGGTTTACTGTGCAATCCCATTGCAAAGTTTAACTTGTTTCCTAAGATCTGTTCCCTGAACAAGTTTCAGTATTTTGGTTCCAATGTCAACATCCTTTTCGAAGTCTACCCTGATTAGAGAAAGAGTAAATATCTTTCTTGCCAGGACTGTGTCATCAAACAGGGTATGCGAGGCAGTTTCGTCATCTTCTTTGCACATTCTACAGATGGATTAGTCTTTGTGAAGTCCTACATTACGTAGACGTTTCCTGAAGTGATCATGTTAAAAAATTAGTGCAACTATTTTCGTATTCCTCTTTGTCAATTTCAGGAGAGATGAGGAAACAGTGTTGCATGAACATACCAGTTTTCTCAGCTATTATCGTCCAGGATAGGTTTGCCAACTGATTTTCTTCTAATCCATGTCTTTACCGAGGCTTTGGTAGTACATGTACTAATTCCAACCACAGGTGCAGGACCAACTTAGCGTATCTCAGTACTCTTTAAGCCCAGCTGATTCCAGAAATGATCTGATGGCATGACACCCATCCGATATGCTGCGAGATGGTAGGGCAATCGGGATATTTAGGCATTCCCACACAATTGTTTATTTTGCCTGGACTAAAGAGAGTGATTTCAAAGCAATAAATACAATTACCAATAAAAATTAGAAATTCTATGACATAATCATCCCCTAGATAGACCTATATTGCATTGGTAGCTTTGATTGGTGTTTCTAAACAAAGTTTGTGTGTGTTGTTGTTATTGTTGTTTTGAACGCCCGCTTTTACTACTACGGCACCGCAGGCGGTGACACTGATGATACATGGAATGAAGATGGAGCACCGGTGGAATGAGATGGCGGGGGAAACCGGAGCACCCGGAGAAAACCCGCCCTGACGCCGCTTCATCCACCACAAATACCACATGCGGGCTCCTAGGATCGAACCCGGGCCGCCTAGGTATGTGTGTGTGTGTGTGTGTGTGTGTGTGTGTGTGTGTGTGTGTGCGCGCGCGCGTGCGTATGTGTGTTAGAAGATAAGTAATTATGATATGGATACCTAAGGAAAGATAAATGTTCCTGATATTGTGTTGGAGGAAGTTAAGGGGTTGCTAAAAATTTGTTACCCATAAAGTTACAACAAATATTCATGAGAGGGATTTATAACTTTTAAGAATTGGATACTTCTCTGCTCTAAAATGGCGAAGACTGCTAGGGCGTCTAATGAATTGTGTTTAGTAACTCGAAATATAAAATTTAGTTCGGGTTTTTAACCTACTAGTTCCCAAAACAATAAATGGGTTTTGTCCGATATTATGACACCAATGTAAAATTCAATTTCATATGTCTGATAATAATTAGGTATGGGATTTTTAAACATTAAAGACAGAACGGAAGGAAATAAGGTTGGACTGTGTATAATATACTCGTATATAGGGATATTGTAGAACTCCTGTGGGGCAAAATCCCGGAACACTGATGTTAGCAATCGACAGCGTCGTTAACAATTTTTTTCTGTACACGAGTAATAGATGTAGATGTAGAAGCAATTTCAGCCAAAAACATTAAAATAGCGCTTTTGTTCCAATTAATTTCGTCGGTGGCTCAGTTGATTAGACGCTGGTCCACTGATCCCAAGGCCACGGGTTCAAATCCGGCCCAAATCGATGGTTTTTGAGGGTGCTTTAAAACGACAGCTCCATGTCAGTAGATTTGCTGGTATGTGAAAGAACTGCGGGACGAAATTCCGGTACACTGGCGGTGCTGATGTGATCCTGGCAATTGACAGCGTCGTTATTTTCTAATTAATTTCGCCAGATTCCCCTATTTTGTAAATTAATGACATTTGTTTATTGAATAAACACCCTTTCAGGAAAATATAGAGTTCTCATTCTTTGAAAACAAAGACTACTATAATACAAATATTCGCCTTACGTAAATAACACTACTACGTATTTACATTTATAGCCAATACAAACTTACAATTACTTCCTTATTACAACTTGCACCATGACCTAGTAACAAAATGGTGCAAGAAGCATCAGCTATTATTACTGTGTAGCTTCTCGGGTATAATCGTTTTTCCCCCTGTCATAATTTGCATATAACGGCAAAAAGCAAAGTAATACCTACTACAAGGTTGCGGTTTGCACGCCGCTGGAATGGTAAACTGTTTAGAAACTTAAGATTGCAGAAAAACAGGTTGTTCGATACCACAATCTTTAATCGTAGTTGTCACAAAAGAAGCACATATTGCTTTTAACTTCCCAAATTATTTTTACATATAGAAACATGCATACATTTCCTTATTTCCATGTCAATAGCAATTGAAACAGTTTACTTTTTACTTTTAATTAGTAATTTAACAACCCATTATTCCCAATAAGTGTATATGAAGAAAATATACACTATTATAGTTGTACACCTATGGCCCATCTATATTTTAAAGGAACTGTCTATACAAATTGGACTAACATTGTTGGCGGTATCATCAAAGCGAAACAAGGACAACATTTAAATATGCCCAAATATAGTCCGAAATGCTTCCCCTTTGAATTATTGAAATAATATTTTACAATGACACATTATGTATTGGAAATTGTCAACTAATAAACGTTCAAAATGTCTTCTTACTCACATAAACGCTTGACTCCCAAACATTATGGAGTAGTTTCACAGGTTTTATGATACTGTGAAATTAGTTAAGATTTCTATGGAGAAAGCTTGTCATAGATTAGATGCTCCTTGGATGATCGTTGCGAAGGAGCAGTAAGTAACAGACGGTTGAGTTAAAGTAATTCTGTTAAACTGGTGTATGTGAGGTCATACAAATTGTACAAATTAGTGTGAACAAAATAAATGAAAAGTTAATTGTGTTACAATACATTAATAAGAAGTCTTGGTGTTTGGAATTTCTATTGAATAAAATAACCTTTTTACGGTGTCAAGAGACATAGAAATCAAAGGACTGTGGTAGGCCCTCCTCTACCTATCCATTCTTCGTAGAGATCATCCGATGCATGTCAGACCATATGATCAAAGCGTAATTATGTGCGGTTTGCACAACTTAAGAGAAATGAACTGTTACTAGACTTCAAGCAGTGACGTTGTAGGTTACAAAGTTACGAGTTTTCTCGTTCAATGTGTTGGCGTTTGCAGTCAGCAGACCGTATTTACCTGACCGCCAATGACTTACACCCGCTGCTGAATATGTTCTTTGTATTTACATAATGGTTTCAGCTGATAGCTTGAAGCCAACTGCTTGAGATTTGCTATGCAGTTAAAAACTAATGTATACAAATGGTAAATGTAAGCAACACAATACAATGAGTGAACCAACAAGTAATCACTCGGTTATCTAACTAAATTAACTATGTGTAACAAATTTATGCTGTTGGATTGCATGTGTATCTGTAAACGCGCTGAACGAAAAGCTCTAATAACAATTTAACAACCAAATTTCCAGACAAGTGTTTACACAACATTTTTATCTAGTTTTGATGCAAGGAAACCACCCCTAACTTTTTCCAGGTATTTACGTAAGAAGTCTTACTCAAAAAGAAAGAAACAAAAGTTTTACAAGGGGGACAAGCGACAGAACAATTGATACAATATCATGCCATTAAATAGTAACACCTCATCTATTCAACTCTTCATTTCGTAATATACAAATCTCTGGTAGTTTGTTATTCTGATTTTGTGTAGTAGAAAATTATTTCGACACGGGCTGTATCAATATATAAAATTCTTTGGGTAAAATATTATAAACGTGATATCTGCATTTTCATACTTCACTTTGGAATATGAAACTTGATATTTTGCCATCTCTAGACGTAAGCAATTAGCATAGGCTTTCACAAAAATCTTGAGACACGAAGTAAACACTCTTGGTTTCTTTTACTGTTTTCACTCTCTCAAGTGCGAACTCTCCAACTCGGAAACTTCGCTCTTAGACATTAACATAAATGAAAATTTGATGGTAATTAAGCATAGATTATTTTCTCTCCTTCATGCTCATATTCAATGCCACCATTAAAACTTTATGCACGCCGGCAAAGCGTCCTTTTCCGCTCGTAAATACTTCATACTTGTAGTTCATCGACTTTCTCTGACATTAGTGATTTTTACGCCTTAGCACAAATTCACGACAAGGTTGTTCCAACTGCGAACCTTCCTGGAAGGTGTCTTCACAATCAGTCCGTTTGCTGTCTCGTTAGTTACTTGCGGTACAGATTTAAAAAAAATGTAAACACGCAAGTGTTATGTCATATTACAAGGTATTCTGTAATAAAAGAATGGATAGCTTCTATTTAATTGCGCTTAAGTAGAAATTTGATGTTACTTTCGCACGACTTTCTCTACTTATTGCAGGTATAGGAATTCTTAAGTAGTTCATTATCTACACTCAAACAATTGTACCACAAGCGGGATGGTTCAGGCGGTAGCGTGCATTCGGGAGGTCGCGAATTCGATTCACGTCGACTGACCATTTTGGGTTTTTCTGTAGTTTGCTCTTGTCACTAGGCGAATGCTGGCGTGGATTCTCTAATCCATAGATTCCCTCCCTTCCTCATTTTATTTCCATTGTCATCTTTAAGGTCTGGTTGTCAGCGAGGTGGCTCGGGCTTATGCGGGCAGATGGTGAGGATGCTTGCGCTATGCAATACTTCTTCCCTGACCTCACTTGAAACAGCTGCATACCGTTATCCAGGCGGTGTTACTTCGTCGCCCTCTCTCTGTGTGGTAGTTAGGAGATTCAATGGTATCTGTAGAACTGATAGAGACTTCTGCTCGTACCAGTAGCTTTATTCTGTCCCCGCTATCTGCCGGCATGTGGTTCCCTTGGCTTTATCTCTTCCCCCCGCGGGTGTTAGCTACAGTAGATCCCTACCGGATCGCAGTGATTGAGGTGTTCCCCTCCGTTACTTTCACCTCATACCACAAAAATACCCGTTGATAATAGTTCGAGTGTAGTTAACAGAGGACAAGGATCAGTAACAGACAGATAAAAGCCAGACCGAGTGCTATCTGTAATCACCAAAAGATTACAAGGGGCGGAGGAAACGGTTTATCTCTGACCTTCCTGTGTATAGTCCAGTTTAACCTTAAATATTTCCTTCTGCCCTGGCTTTAATGCTTGGAAATTCCTATGCCTGTTTATCACTGTCGCACACAGTCCCTTATATATTACTATATTTTCAGATTAAGCAATAGATTTGCTTACATGCATGCCACGGTAAATAAAGCACAATTCTTCCCATAACGTAAGTATATCTTGGTTACAAACCAAACATCGCGGAAAAAATATGAACTACAGTAGTGTTTTATAGATGTCGAAAAACTAATATCCAATACACATGCATTATGTGTATTTTAGTACTCGGAAGTAGACAACGTTCGACTTCATCTCGTATTTTCAACCCCTTCCTCGTTCTACAGTGATGCACTTACCACTTGTGTCAAGCTATTATGCAAGTATTGTAGGGGAATAATAGGACCCAAAAACTGAATATATCTAATGTAAGTAATGTGACAAAGCCCTTTAATATATTTTCATGAATTATAATATATTGATTTCTAACTTTGCATGAATTATTGAATTTATTTTGTTTAGTGATCGTACATAATCTCTTGCAGTTGTGTAGGTAAAATATAAATTGAGGACAATGTTCCTAAAAAGGAGTACCTACCAATCGCTATCGCAGAGCTATTTTTAAACAGTTAAAAAACCAGCCTACATTTGTCATCGTTGCTAAGCAAATAATAATTGTATATGAGGACGAATGAAAGTGGTAATGGAATAAAGAAATCTCGCCATATCTGCAATGAATCAGTTTTCATATTTACGCGTGAAACGTGTTTTCTGTTGGATTGTGTTTATGCTGTATATACAATCAGAAAATGAGCACTATTTGTGTTAATTACTAGGAATATACAAATTGCGATTAGAGCAATGAATTTCAAATTAAAAACAGAAGATTATGGCTGTTTTTCTTACACATCAAGTATAATGCTCTCACAAACTGACCTACCCTGAGCAATTTTAAGGTTAAGAGTGATTCACAAATGAATACATTTAACAAGGAGGGTGGTCCTTTGTAGATGTTATTTTAGTGATCTGGAAATAATCTTACGCTTCTTAAGTGTTAATATACACAGACTGTTCTGCGCAAGTTATAAGTATAAATAACTTTCATTTTCAGTTAATGCAATTCTTTATTCAAAATATTTATTTCATGTTTATTCTTAGGTTCGCAACTTTTACATTCTAACGTTGATGTGAAGTATTATTTTATTTTAAACATTATTTCATCAAATAATGTTATAAACGAAGGTAATCTCGAACTGTTAAAAATACTTCCTTAAGTACTGTGCGGTTTTCATTTATGTTCATTCCAAACGTAGCTGTCAAACCAATTATATTAGGTAGACAGCTACTAGGTGTTCTGTGGTAGATAGTTCCATTTTCAGTATTTTACAGGGCTTCAATAATGTCACTTTTCAGATTACCGCCAAAAAATCACGTTTTAAAACTGAATAAATTGTGATATTATATTCCTGTCACGTGTAGCGTATAACATGTGAAATATCGTGAGATGCGCTCTTTGTTTGTTTCTTCGATGTGATGAAGACAATAGTTACAGTCTCGTCTGTCTTCAGAAGATTCACATAAAATGTAACACTTTGTAAACTATTAAAATTTACGAAATGGTGTGTATCTTGTGTTTTATTTCTATTTGTACTTGGTTTTTTAAAACATAAGAGAGAATAAACTTAATAAACTTTGATCAATTGTCTCACTTATATAAATATATGTCAACATACATGAATAAGAAATGCCTCTTATATGACTTCAGCATAAGACTGCAACTTATTTTCATCACAAATCAAAGTAAACATTGATGAATTCACTTGAACTTTCTTAAATCATTACACGAAGTTATATAAGTTATTTACACTGCTGCATAAAAAGTTACATATGTTTCAGACCGAGCTGTAGGAGAGGCAAGAATTTTGATATGGTGTACTTTAGTATCTGTGAACTATATTTTATCTTGCACAAAATTTGTAGTTCCTTTGTGTGTGGAGTTTACACGGATTTGACAACTAGATCACCCTAAACCAATATTTTCGTCATCAATTTTTTTTTTCACAATGGTTACAAATGCATAAAATATTGAATGCAAAATAGTTATACACATATTTTTCAATAGTTTATGTTATTACAATATTGTACAGCACTATTTTGAGATAATCGAAATATATACATCTTAGAAGCCTTCTGGTGTATGTTGATGTATGCATGCATAATCTTAAAATATCTACTGAAATTTTAAAGTTCGAATATCAATACTTTTTTTAATACGCAAACAAGTAAACTTCTAGGTGGTGTGGAAAAAGATCAAGTTAATAACCAAGGGATATCACCGTTAAGTGCTACGTGTATTTTTTTTAGAAATATCTCAGGAAAAAATGGTCATATTTATTGCTAATCGCTGTGCAACAAATCAACAGCAACAAATCGTCTGTGAATAAACTAGAAATAATGTAATAACTGTTGAAGAGCCGTTAAGGATGAATTTAATTTCTGCGATCCTCAACTGTATGATGACGTTGATGCTGAATGGTGTTTCCTACTGCATGCTATAATAATAATTTGATCCGGCAAATTAATTTACGATTTGTAACATGGATGCTAGAAAGTGAATGTTACTGTATCTCTCAGAAAGACACACATTAAGTTATTTAGGTTACACTTTTTCTTCCGTGGGATGTTATAATATATTATGTTATTTCCGTCTTCTTTGGTAGGTACCTGAAAATTTCAGCAGCAGACGAACTTAATAGCCAGTGTAACAAAGAAAACGCTCTTTATTAGTACAACTATTTGTCAACACGTTGCCATATGTGCATGCACAAGCAGATTGATTTAAATACGTGGAATTCCATATAATTAATTTAATTTAAGCCTTTTAAATTTTAGACACGTTAACGTATAACGACAGATTTCTTTTTATGTTGAACTTTTCCCGTTTGTTTAGAATTGTGATTTCCTAAAGCATTTCTGGTATTCGTAATAAAAGATGAAAAAAGACAAATATAGACTACATTTCTTATTTACTTAAACTTTAGAATCCACAGAGCCTATGAACATCATTAACGGTCTAAATGTTTCCTTGGCTCCTTAGTTACTAACATATAAATCCCCAAAACTGCAAGTTAAAGGAAAAAGAACCCCCTGGCATCAATACTCAAGTAGATAAAAGCAGGATTAGTGGATTTGAAGTTCCAAATATTCCCTAATCCCTCAACTTGATCAAGTGTTAACATACCTAGCCTCTGATTTACCCAGAAGAGATATTAATTTCAAAGATGAATTATACATACCGTTTGATTAAAAGGAAATATCGGCTTATTACAATGTCCATGCATCCATAAATTTCACAACATAATCTAAAAATAATCTATAAATAAAGGTTATTCAGAGATTTCGGTGCAAACTATAAACTTGATTGCACACACCTGAATAAAATGTCAGTTGAAGAAATAAACCTTATATACAGGTATATCCGTACTGTAACTGATTTATGGATTTACTTAGCTGTTATATCGTGACATATCCTTATGTTGGTATATGCACGGCCTTGACTTAACGCTTATGTGCTCTTACTGTTCATGAAAAATCACTCATTTTCATAGTCTTCTATCGCCGCTCCAATATCTTCGTATTCCAACATAGAGGTCTCGTAAATAATTTTTCACTCTTTTAGATGAGACTGAAAGCTGTAGATTTCATCAAAAGATCCACTGTAATTTTAAATGTCATAATAATAGTACTACTATTGCGAATAGAAAGACTAGAAGCTTATGGAATTTTTCACATTGTTGTGAGAAAATTACTTTGTAAGGTTATGTTTTGATTTGATTGATTTTCTTGTTTAACGACGCTGTCAATTGCCAGGATCACATCAGCGTCGCCGGTGTGCCGGAATTTTGTCCCGCAGGAGTTCTTTTACATGCCAGTAAATCTACTGACATGGAGCTGTCGTTTTTAAGCACACTTAAAAACCATCGGCCTGGGCCGGGTTTGAACCCGCGACCTTGGGATCCGTAGGCCAGCGTCTAACCAACTAAGCCACCCAGACCGACGTTATGTTTTGAATGAGTTTGAAAGCACTCCCTTAGTAAATTATTATGAGAATGACTATTTTAACATTCTGCAGATGTGTGTTTCAAAATTTAAACAGAATAATTATTCCATTAAGGTACAACGAACCTTTATAACTTTATAAAAATGTTCTGAATTACGTGAACGCTTTAAATTTGAATGGCAGCTAATATGTCATAGGGTGGGGATTGCAGGTGTATTTTAAATCTAACCGGAAGAGGGTAAACAAAAACCACGCGTAACTTCTCCCCCACCTTTTAACCCTTCAAGGTTTTGGTAACTAAATATTAATCATAATTTCTTTAACATTTCGTATGGTATTTAATCTTAAGGGCTGAAACTTTCTATTTTGTTTCTGTGCATAACAATGGACATTATCAAATTATCATATATATTTGAAGCTAATTATTGACCCCAATGTTTAATAAGCCATTAGTACGTATAATTTATGTCTACCCATATTTTATTCCCTCCATGGTTCAGAAAAATATTACTTTTACAAGAAATATATAATAAAATGCCATCAGTTCAGTTAGAGTGAACTTGCTATACGCTTCTAATAATATTTGCCAATAAAGACCACTATTTGTTTTTCTCTCCACTCTTAAGGGAAGGGAGTACCGGTATAGTAAATATAATTATACTGTTTTTGTGTTTTAGCTCCCCTCTTGGTTGATTCATAAATCAATTTGATTAGATTCCTAACTGAATAACAACGTATATAGTTAACCCTAGCAATACCAATACCCAGTACTTAATGCCCACATTCCGTAATTTTATAAAATTACGTCTTTTAATTTTTTGATTAAGGGCATACCGTTAATATTTATTGTCAATCACTGTTTCTATTACTGAATTTCGTAATTATTTCTAAGTTTTCATTGTTGGTCTTTTTGAGAAACAATGAAATGTCAAGGTGGTCATAAACAAACTCCTAGGAGGTATAACGTGATTCATGTAAAAAAGTAAAAAAATCAACTAGTTAAACAATGTTAAATATTACCTTTATGAACATGACAACATATGATACCCAATTTTAAAATAAACTTGTTTTAAAAATTGCTCGGATATTTTGTTACTAGTGATGGTCATAAAGTGGTAGTATAAGTTATGTAATAAAGCTTGGTATTACTAGGATTAATAAACCATTCGTTTTGTATAATTTATGTTTACTCATATTTTCTTTTCTCCGTGGATTCATAAAGATATTACTTTTATGGGAAAGGTATAATAAAGTGCCATCAGTTCAGCTAGAGTAAACTTTCTATTCGCTTCTAATAATATTTGCTAGTGAAGACCACTATTTGTTTTTCTCGTACATCTACGCTTAAGGGAAGTGTGTAGAGCAGTAAATAAAATTACGCTGTCGTTAGCTCCCCTCTTGATTGATCCGTGAATCATTTTGATTCAATTCCTAACTGATTAACGGTGTTTATTGTTAATAGCATGTCTTATTAAAGGGATCTGTTTGAGCGACATTTGACCAATAACTCTACAATGAACAGCTACATAAATGGTGACATGCCTGATGTTAGGTTAAGTAGACAAATAGCAACAATGTACCTGTTCGTGTCATGGTGCAGCCTTCTTGAAGAGTCACTACAGACCACTCTCACTCTCTACGGCTAGTGACCGGCGAGTGTTGCGATATGTGGGTCATTTGGGCTAGGTAGCTGTAGCTATACCTACTCCATGGTGGGAGTATAACCTCTCCTTCCCAACAATGTCCCTGAAACTTCCGCACTGACAGCAGCCCAGGGCAAGGACGCAGGTCTTGAGGCAATTAAACTCTACCCAAGGAACTTTATCTCGCACGTCACTGAGCGCAACTCACACTGATCTTTGTTTTTCTTTTCCCTTCATAAAGTTTCACAGGGTGTAACAAAAAGGTATGTCAAAACTTTGGGAAAACATTTCGTGCATATAGAGGATAAAAATGCTACATGAACATAGTCCGAAAATTGTTTATTTCTATGGTAGAGTTATTTCTCTACAACTCTGCTTATACGGTGAGATGCGTAATGCGTAGCTATCCTGTGGCGATAACTCCACAACAGAATAGTTGTTTAATTGTACAGTAGTAAACATACGCTTTTGCATCTGGTTAACTCAGGGGAGGTGATGTAGTCATTGTGCTACAGTACAGTACTGTCTTGTTGCAAGCTACTCCATTAGCAATACGACGAGACATGTACTTCATGCACGATGGCGCTCCTCCTCATTTCAGTCTTCCTATCCGCAGGTTTCCTAGTCGGTGAATGGGAAGAGGTGGGCCAATTCCGTAGCCTCCTCGCTCGCCTGACTTAAACCTACTAGATTATTATTTTTGGGGACATTTGAAATCTCTTGTTCATGCAACTCCAGTTCCAGATTAGAAACTATTCGTTCTTGTATCGTGAAAGACTGCCAGGCTCCAGGCCGAACTCAGCGCATAAGGGAGTCGATGCGACGGCGGGTTGACGCAGACATTGGAGCTAATGGAGGCCGTTTTGAACACGTGCTGTGATTTCCTGTCTCCCCACGGTTCTCTCATCGAGTATATTTGTATGTTTCCTCTTGGCGATGTAAAGAAAACGGAATTTCAAAGCCATTACTTAACGACCCGCTCTTAAAACCTGCTGTACTCCACTAATTCCATTGTAGTTACAAGGAAATATGTAATGAGATAGCTCCTGCAAACGTTTCTCTCAATTAACATGAAGTAAATAGAAGAATTTAGCGCTGCCTCTTACCAAGCGGGAGACACGAGTTCGATTCCCAGTATTGGCGTGGGGTTTTTATTCCGCTGGGAGACCTGGTCCGGGGTGCACTCAGCCTTCTGGTTATGTCCCTGAGGGGGCCAATTGAGGAGCTACTTAATTAAGAAGTAGCAGCCCCTGGTTGTTAAGACCGCATAACCGGTCGGAAGGGCCCGGGGCGCTGACCACGTCCCACCCTTCAGTTCTGCACCCCAGTCATAACGCCTGTGGTGAGCAGAGGTGGGGGAGCAGCGGTCGGGCGGTGGGCCCTGGTCAGGTAAGGACTGCTGCTCTGAGGTTTAGTTAAATAGAAGAAGCGATTGCAAAAATAGTTTGTACAATAATCAGTATAGGATTTGTCAAAACTCATGATCACCTACTCACTTCTCTGCCAAAGGTGGCGTTACTTTGAGGTTTGGGATTTAAAGTGTATAGGAAACAGAAGAGTCACCCTGTTTGTGAGGGTTGCCTTTTGTTTGCTAATGTTTGTTACCCAGCGACAGGTGAAGCGGTCTTCCTTCGGGGCCATCACGTTTTGAAAAATACTGTACAGAAAGCCATGTGAATGTAACACAAAAGATTTTCATAGTTTGTTATATGTTTTCTCTTTCCTCTTCTTCTTTTTTTTTTAATAATTTACGCCACTTACAGAAAGGTGTGAAGCGCCGAAACTACAATATGAATTCGGATAAACAATGCAACGTGACCGATCGTTGATGGTTGGCCGCAAGAATTTGTATGTATCTACATACGTTTAACTACATAAGACAATGCGTAATGTTATTGCACCACTAAATTTTAACATGCGGCTTGCTTTTGCTTCTCGAAAGCCTCTCAGGTGTTGGAGGTAGAGTATGTACGGAGGGGATTCCGCACTGAGCCCAAGGTGGTTACTGTTTGTCAGACCCTGGATGAGGGGCTGGACGGACGTAAGAGAACTCGAGCGAGCAGCGACGTGAGGATCAGGACCTTCTACATAGATACCGGACCTGACAGTGGGATTCAAGATGGCGGCCTATGTGGTGGGAACTACTTATAAACAACTCGTCTACAGGCTACGATTTCGACGCAGTAAAATAAAAATGTGATGTAATAGCACGCCTATTTTGTAAATATCTGCTGCTTTAAACACAAAAACACTGTCTTATACATAACCTCAAGTAAACAAAAAATAATGACATTTAATATTAAACGATAACCCATGTTCAATGAAATATATAACCTTAAATAACATTCATGCAATCTACAGTTTTACAAGTCATTATGTAACCGCATTACAGACACAAATTACAAAGAAGATAGACAAAACTGCAAGCAGCATGTTACTTAAATAAAACAGAACTGCTGACATTGAGTTGACTCAGAATTATTAATCATTGATTACATTATTTTTCACACTTGTACCATGTACATAATGTTATATACCTACACAAAACATATACTGGATGGCTGATATACAAATGCTGCTATTTAGAATAACCTAAAGCTACCTACTGAATTCAAAAGCTTTAGGGTGGAATTTTGCTTTTACTTTTACTGAAAACTTATGATTTCTCAGTTTGCAGCAATAAAACAACAATAAAACTCAGCACTTCATGACACTTCATTTTACAGGGGGAATCCACAAAAGCAGATGAAATATTAAAAATAACCCTAAACAGCTGTAAATGAAATATATGAAATACGTAACCTTAAATCAGCATTGTAAAGCAACTTTGCTATAGTCCACAGTTTTACATGCAGCAACATAACACATTTCTTCTAAACTACAGCTACACATTTAAATTACAAAGACAAAAGATAATGTATAAATACAAGCAGCATACTACTTACATGAAACAAACTGTTGGTGTTGCAGCTGCCACTAATTGAGTTCACTCGAAATTATTGTCTTTCACTATTCACAGTATTCACCATGTTATATATACACCAGCAACTAACACACATAACGCTGCAATTTATAGTAATTAAATACTGAATTTACAAGCTTTACGTTGCAATTTACCTTTTGTTTTCACTGAAAGTTTATCATTTTTAATTTGCATCCGGGAATGCAACAGTTACGAAGCATTGTCATGTTTGAGGTTAGGGTGAGGTATGACTACAATAACGTACACTACTGGAACAGTTTTTCTTCAACAACCTCTTACCACTGTAATCGTGACACAAATTGTACCTGCAAACACATAAATTAATTACACTATACAGCTAATGTAGCCATAGTCTTAGATGGAACACAAACATAACCACGTGGAGAGTACATGGCACAGTCAACACATTATTAGATTTATTCCCGTTCCCTATACTGCCCAAATAAAAGTTTTTAAACACTCCCTTTGCTAATATGAAGACAAACTTACATAGGAATTATTATAACAAACAATAACTCAAAGGCATAGAAAACAATACGAAGGATAGCATGTGGAAACACCTCAGAAATCACGACCAACAGCCGACGCCATTTTTGTACAACTTGGATGGCAGTGTCAGGTCCATTAATCCAGAGGGTCCTGGTGAGGATCCCTAAGATTCTTCATCATGACACCAGGGCTCACCAAGCAGCCACCAGCCACATGAGTTTTGACAACAGTCTCCCCACCAGGCCTGGCAACTACAAGGTCATCCATCTGTTGAGATCAGCAGTTACAGTTCGCAAATCCTGCACACTCGTACATCACCAATACTTCTGACCCTGAAAGGCTGGATTGAAAGGAAGGTGAAATGAAGTACAGGAATGGGAAATTTGGGGCATGTAATTATCCTTCCCAGCAATCGTCTGGTGACCCAAGAAAACCTCAAAAATAATACAGGGCTCAGGAAGGTCGGCCGCAGGAATCTAGCCCACGACCTCTCGAATGCGAGCCTCACATGTTACCGCAGTGCCACCTCGCTCGGTCTCATGTATTATTAACCTGAGGTGGAGTGAAACGATTTCTTTGAAGTGACAGGCTCATTGGTGCAATGTGAAACATCAGTGAGACCCACAGTATAATGCGTTGACGATGTTTCATACTGCACCAATGAGCGTGGCACTTCAGCCGGTGGAAGCAAAGAAATCTTTTAATTCTACTTGCAACTAACAATACCCAAGAGGCTTCCGAGAAGCAAAAGCAACCCACATGCTTGAGTAGTAGAAATAAACCTGGAAGTCTATTTCTAGTCTTTGCCAGGGTATGGTTATCTATTCTGTATTGTTCATTTATATAGTACTGGGAAGAGAGACAGAAAACACTTACAGGTCCGGCAGAATGGATAGTAGGATATAAACAGAACTTCGAAACGAATTGACAAATTTATTGAAACATACACTGAAAACAGAAGGATATATGCCATGTTATCACAAAATACGACACTGCTTGTTTATGAATATGACAACTCATCCAACATTGTGTTGTTTCTCATCTCCGGGTCGGCTGCTGAGAGTTAAAAGAAGTGCGAGGGTGACGTTCGTCGGTCAACTTTATCTTGTTCTCTTAGTTCCCGTACGACTTATAATTTGTATCAATGGAAGTTTGGGTCATCATGGATGATGCACCTCAGTGAACGATGTGACATTACTAGTGCCATGGAATGTCTTGCAGCAGAACGCGTAGGACTTCGAATGAGTGCTTCGCGGGTCTCCTGTACTTGCTCCGGGTATGTTGTGTTTTTGGACGTCCTAGGGTTTTCTTCTTTGTACAACATGAAATAGTCCTGAATTGTTACACCCATGTACGATCGCCCGATGATCTGGAACTTTATCATGTCGTCCCTATCCAAAATGACGACGAGAGTGATTGTTCTGTGATGGGAGACACGTTATTTTTTAAATATGCTTTTCCGGCTAATCGCAATGCTCTGAACTCCACAACACCATAATTACAAATGGCAGTCCTTCCTCAACACAGCGCGCTAACTAATTTTGCGCATGCACAAGCATGCCATACTATATGACTCAAATCGGTTATTTATTCTGCCGGGTTCTGTATGAGCTTCTTCAATTAATTCCTAGTCGATGGCTTACACACATTGTATTTCAAGATGGGAAAAATCCTGGGTTGTAATTTATCTAACAAACAGGTAAGGACGAAACATCTTTGTGACGGTAACTATATTTAACGGTGTTGTCATATATAGGGACAGGGATGCCAGTTTGTGCCCGGCAGTGCCATTCTCCTACTTTCTCTCTCCTCCACCGTGTGCACTTCACGGTGACATAATGCTAATTCAATAGAAGCTCCTTGGATGGTAGGCAAACCAAACAACAAAATAGGGGAATTAGTTAAATCTCGTGTCCTCTCCATTAGCACCACCAGATTAGGTGAAGTAGCGGTTAACAGTGAAATAAAATGAAATAAACATCACTCTGATTTGTTACTTTCAAGACTGCCCGCTCCCGCAGCCGGGGTCGTTGGAGCGAATGCCTTTGGTGCTCTGCCGAGCATAGGGCCGCAGATTCGAGTTCTGCTTCAGACGGGGTTTGCATATATGTAAAAAGAAAAAGAAAAAAATACAAAAAAAAAACTAGAAAAATAAAGCGGAGAAGCAAGGATAAAACATCTGATGTGCTGCACTCGCATGACTTTCTCTACTCTTGTAGTAACCATTCTTACAAACTCTTATTCCTATTTCTTCTTCATGTTAGTTGAGATTAACATTTGCAGAAATTATTTTATTATTTCCTTGTAGGTACAAGGGGAATGTGGGAACACAGTAGGCTTTGAGCAACAGTCAAATATTTTAAAGCTTTGAGATTGCATTCTCTTTGCACACTTAACATATAAAAAATGAACAATGTTCAATTTCACGAAAGTTTTAAGTTCTCTGAAACTCACACACATAATGAGGAATATCTCCGAAATGGTTCACCCTACAAGAAAATTTATTCAAACATAAATTGTGTATTTCAGCAAGATCTAAATTTTTTGTATAGTACGATTTGGTCTATCTCTAATGGTTTACCAGTTATGCAAAAGTCGTCCAGAGTAAATACGACTACAGGGGCTATAGCCAGAAAATTCAAGATATACATTTTATTTGCCATAAAAATATCTCAAACATATGACATTTTAATCAAAATCATTAGCCATTTCCAAGAAAATAAAAATTTTCAATGTAAAGGATAGTTTGGGGTGGGGCTATTTTCTTCAAAATCATTGTGTCACATCCTTGAAAAACATTGAACTTAAATACCAACTTTAGTTTTTAACCTACTTTTCGTTTTTGAGTTATGCTGTGCGCGCGCCCACGCACCCACACCCACACACACACACACTACACATCATTTAGCAACAAAGCATTTGAAGGCTTTCAAAGAATTCTGCATCACACTAGAACTATGAGAAATTAACTATACAGTGAAAAAAGAGAAGATACGAGTTTACCAAACATCAGTAACAATGAATAAAACTGTGGAATATTAAAGTGATCAAGCAAAGGACAAAACAATTGAGTGAAATTAATGCATGTAATATTACTTTGTAATGGGGCATGCTGCCTAATTTCAATAGTGTTATTGAAAAAAAAAAAAAACACACACACACACACACACACACGCACGCATGCACGCGCACACACACACACACACGGACCTTTTTCTAAAAATGCTTTTTCTGGATTCAGGGGTCTCAAAACATATATTTCCAGTGAAATCTCAACATCAAATTTGTTGGTGCAATATAATACTTCCCCGACCACTTGAAGACCTGTGAAGCATTAAGATCAGAAGAAACTACAGTTCAAAAGTATTGGAAAGCACGAATGCTAATGGCTTCATTGCCAGATGCAAGGCACTAGAAACAACAACAATACTTCCCCTACTTCCCAGTAGAGAAAGTACAAATATATATAAATTGAGCTATAGTATTAGCAGCAACAAGGTAGCGTAGCATAGTGATATGAGGAAGTGACAACGTTGCAAAAACTGCACAAAACATAATGAGAATGTATTCAACATAACAACAATGTTTAAGAGGTAGAACTGGAACTTAAAAATTCAATGCCACAACTGGGATTTGAACCACAGACCTTCCGCTTGCCGGGTGGACGCTCTAACCACTGAGCTATTGTGACAAACTGCCAGAATGGCATTAAATTCTCTAGCCAGTTCGTATTTTGTCAGAAAACACTGTGGCCGGTGACAAACATAGCCCGAAACAGCAGGCCCAATCACAAATCGTCACCCGCTCATTGGGCAGGGCAACGCAACCCCCTCCCACCTAACATTGTATATATATGGGGAGCGGAAAACTAACGGTCATTTTCATTCTGATGAAGGCCATGGAGTTTAGAATGGCCAAAAGCTCAATATTTTTAAACCTCACACGGCTGATCGCCCGTGAAACTGTAATAAATTTCACTATTGTTAGTGGTCATTCTACAGTAATTTATGCTTTTTGCTCATAAATTAATACAGCACAGGTACTTGTTTGTATTGTACAGAGACATAAAAATCCGGAGTCCAGTTACTTTCCTATCACTTTATTGTCCTTTACATTTTACTACAAATGCACAATTTCCTTCTCGTTAACACAATTTCTTGTCTTTTATCACAATTCACAGTAGTTCTTCTAACAATCTTTCTCAGTCTTTCAATGTCTTTCTTTACTTTCACTGTATCTTATATTTTAACTATGATGATATAATCACTCGACAAGACATACGAACTTACTAACAGACTGGCCTCATTTCCAAACTGTACACTTAACTAATATGACGACTTACACCTAACTCAAAATAACTCTGCTCACTGAACTCCTGTTGTCTCTGGTCCTTTTATACTGTCGCTGACATCACATGACCTATCGAGAAAACTCTCCATGCATACATAGCAGATCTTTCCCAAAGCCTTGGGAAGGTGTTAGAAACAAACCACCTTTGTGTGGTATACCACTCGCTATTGTTGCTGTCACGTGATCACCCGTGTATGGTGTGCAGAAAGCTTATCCATGCGCACTTCTGATTGGTACACTGCCAGCGACCGGGCCAGAAAGCCTGCCCTTCCACATGTCTCAGCCAACCACACCTCATTCTACAACTGTCTGCAATGTCTCCACACTTTTTCCATCATTGCTCGCTGTATTCAAGGTCACAGTATTGTTGATGTTATCAATGCTGGATTTATGACAATGAAGTCATTAATCCTCTTGCTCTCCAATATTTTTCACTGATGGATGGGGTGCTAGAAGTGGCTGGACATATCTGAAGGTGGTCTCGGTCCATTTCCTCTTGCAGATCACATAGAGGACAGAGTGGTGAAGAATGTATCCCAATTCTGTTCAAATGTTTTGCCAGACAATCATGTCCCATAATCAACCTGAAGGTAGCAACTGCCGTTTTTTGAAGATACTCTGGAATTAATGTTTGAATATTTGGCGCTTCCCATGTTTTATTTTTTGATTTTCATAGTAATATTTTAAATAAGTTTTTTGAATTCAGAGATGACTAATCTTTTAGCTGCATAAAATGGTAGATTAACTACAGATTTCTGTACACTGCTGATACCCTTTTTTGCAAGAAAGCTTTGTCATTACCACTCAGTCCACAGTGAGCTGGTATCCATTGGAAGACTAGGTGTTTTTGAAGTGCTGTTACATGGGTAAGGATTTTCCAACATTCTATAATTGTTTGGTTTTTTGGTGACAACTTGGAAGTAATTGCTATAATTGCCGCACTGGAATCTGAGAGAATAACTGCTTGACGAAAATGTGTAATTCTATACAAAAGATTTTGTAGGGCCATTTGAATTGCTTCAATTTCTCCATCAAAGTTTGTAGTTCCATAACTTAAAGATTTGTAATAGGAAAAGAGGTGACACATGGCCCCAGCCCATGCTCCATTTCAATTTGATATCAATGATTCATCAGTATAAATATGGAGCCATTCGCGTTCCGGAAATCTAGTATTGATTGTCTCTAATGCCAATAATTTTAGAACACTAGTTGGAGTATCACTTTGTTAACTTCTGTCAGATGTATTATACATTATTATACAGTGCACTACGATGTCAACCAAACAAAAATATGGTTTTCTCTACACTAGGAATAAGCTTCTTATTATTTTTCAAATTATGGATTTTGTATTCAGATTATCCAGAGTTTCAGACCTATGGGGTTTGGATTAATGGAGTTCTACTGTATTATGTTTGATTCCCTGTCACCAAACATTAATCAGTTCTTCCTCAATTTTGAAATAAACTTTCCTTCAGACTGCCTTACTTGCTGCCTCAGAGAGTGTACTTTGTGGACTCTGTAGTTGCCATGTATACTTATACTCTTTATTACCTTCTGTGTGTTTTCCTCAATTCTTTTCACTGAGCTTCCACTTCTATTCCTTATTTGTACACAATTCATTCACTGCAAGATTCTAACGGTGCAGCAACAGAGGCACATTGCTGCAAGACCTTATCCAACCTTATTTTAAGTGAAAAGGTTGATCCTGAGGTAAAAATAAATTAGTTTTATCTTCTGTAATAACAGTTTTATAACAAAATATACATATAAAAGCTACATGGACAATACACATAGCATAACTGTGATGGATACACGATGATACACAAAATTAACAGCACCCTGAGCAAATATAACTTGATATAAAGGTAATGGATATGCAGCTTCACAGAAAGGAAAACAGTGCAAGCAAACTTACATTCAGTTCTGTAAATATGTAGTAAAAATAATTATTCCATGCAGTTTCTGTGATCTAGTAGGTTTTGCCAAACTCATGTTTAATCACATTCCACTGAGCACAAGGAAACTTTCAGTCACCATTTTCTTTTCATCTTTAAACCACTATTCAACATCACTATAGCTTGCAGCTAATCTTTTGCTTTGACATAAGTGTAGAGAGGAGTTTGTCTTGGGGCTATGAAATTTAGTTTTTCCACTTTGTTGTCTGAAAAACAAAAACAATAGTATTATTAAACAGATTTTATTTATGAACATGAAGTGATCAGTAAGTTCCATACTTTTTACAGAACTTTGCCTAAAACAATGAAAGATATGAGATGCAATGACTTACTGAAACATGGAGGGCATTTTCTGCATAGAAATATTCTGGTGACTGAGGGTGGAGATTGGCCTTGTAGTTCTCCAGTGCTCGCCTATCTCTCTTTGCTACAAGAACCTGCAAACAAGAAAAAAGTTATACATTGCTATACTTTTTCTCTAAAATGTAATTTATTTGTGATATACAGTCGAGTCTTTACTCATCACTCGACTACCTTATCACTTTGAGGTAGAAGCTAGAAAAAAGCAATGAAAGCATTAGAAAGAGAAGAATGGGATGTTCATAAATGACATTTATTTTAATACTATTTTTTTAACAAAATTGAATAAAGAAATAGAAGTACTAAAATGGATGCATATGGTAGTGAGACAGCAAAGAAGGATGCCTTTTCACCTATGGACCAACTAGAAAACTAACATTGGATTTTGTAGAACAATTAATAAAAAAACATAAAAATTTCAATAAAATCAATAACATTACAATATCTCAAGGAAAAAAATAAGAAGTTCTTGCCCAGAATCCAAAAGTAATACCAGATCTACCTAAGAAAACAGTAGCTGCAGCATTTTGATTATTTACAGGACATGGTTGTATGGCTCAACACTTACATAGAATCGGAACATAAGAGTCCCCAGTTTGTTCACTGTCCACTGATTATCTTCAAAAGATCCAACAGTTCTCAATATACAAAATTATTGTGAAAATTATTCTTTAGAAACCTGATATTTGCTTCTTTGTTTTTCATGAAAACAAACTTCCCACATTTGAAAGGCTCTGTTTGCTACCAATGCCATTATGTGCATCAACAAACATTTATCAGTTTCATAAGCTCAATGCTTATGGTGAATGTAGAGAAATGTACCACTTCAGCTGTTGAATTGTCTGCTGCTCCTACAAATGCCTTTGTTCTTACTTTCCCGTAACTTTGTCCAGTTCATACATGTTGAAATGAAACCAATAGCATTCCAACTTTGGCTGTCCCTTAATGAATCATTATTATTTTGACAAGGAATCAGAAAGTACAGTTAGTTCCATAAAAGAGAACATATTTCCTTACCTCAAACAAACCTACAAAAGAAGTGACTAATGGTATATGGACATGTAACTATTCTATCCTGCTCATTTTCATTAGTATACAGTCATACTCTTATATTAGTACAACAGATAGGTTTAAGCTTTGTTGGAGTCAGTGAAGTAACATTTTAGGCTGCCTGAAACAGGAAGCTTCAAAATATCACCAATTGCATAAGAACTATGATGGGAGCAAGTTAAGCTCTTGAAACCGGCCAACACTAATTTCATGTAAGTGACATTAAGTGTTTCAATCCAACTCAGTTTTCATTATAAAAAAATATTCTATTTTTTTAGAACTCCTATTTTATGTTTTAACAACAAAAATGCTCTTCAGAAAGAAGCATTACTGTGAGTGGAGCAAAAGTGTTAAAAGTTGACAAAGAAGTTATAGATTTTAATTACTGTATCTTGTTCACATTAGTAAGGTTGTAGGTTCAACTCCTGTGTATCAACGCAATTTGATTGACAAGAGTTTTTATCCTAGTTATCCATAAAGAAATAAGGAATCCATATATTAAAAAGATCAAATTAAAGTAAGATACTAGAGTAAAAGAACACCTAAAAAACTTAAAACTGAATAAACTAAACAGTGTACACTATTTCTAGGAAGAAGAACATGAGATCAAAGGACAAGTACCTCAAAATTAAAAAAATGTTACAACATTAAGCACTAGAGAAATGATATTCATCAAATTGGCATTAACTTGGTGACCTGGGAGTGCAGAATCTTCACATTCATCTGCTTCATCTCTGTTTCATCATATATGTTAAGAGCTTCTGCATTTTCTGCATTGTGTGAAAACTACTTTTTATGTTATTGAATAACTATGGCACTGAGAAGAAGATACAACATTTTAAAATTTCACCTACTGTAATTATATATCTAAACAATGACTTAACCATTCTGACTGATGATTGTTTACTGCCACAAGCTATGCAGCATTTCATTTGGAAGATTGTTGGGGAGAGTTAAGTTCTGCTGATGATCCTTTTGCAAGAATATCAGATTTTTCCTCCATTATTAGGAATACTCAAGACTATAGAAAATTAGTTATAAGGGTAGTTATAGTTAGATCATTGTACAGTCATTTCATAAAGAATGATGTGAGGTAAATTAATTTACTTGTCTTTTGAATTTAAAAGCTAACCGTGCAATGTTAGTTAAGTGAGCTAGTATTTTATTAACAATCAATTAACAATTTTATTTCCAAGCACTTCATTTTTAGAATTTCCAGAGATGATTCAGTATTACCTTTTAATTTATTTGGTTAAGTTTATGAATTGTTAAATAACCAAGTCATTAGAAAATCTATTATGCACATGTATACCCACGTTTATCATATGGCATTGTGGTATGGGACCAAAGTGCAATGGTACATACTAAAAGATTATTCACAATGCAAAAGAGAGCATCAGAATTATCTTATGGTTAAACAGACAGGAATCATGTGGGGAATACTTCAAAAAACTTCATAGTTTAACACAGTATTCTGTATATATATTTGAGATAATTATGCTTATAAAAGGATTGGAAAATTATCATATAACAAGCAACCACATACATGGATATGACACAAGGGGGAATAAAAATTGTCATATAAAATCCCATAGATTGGAAATCGATTGGAAATATGGCTGGATGTATATTGTACAATAAATTGCCTAAAAATATAAAATGTAGAAACAGATTTAAAAATAACTAAAAAAATACTCTATTCAAGAGAGCTTCTACTTCAATTAAAGAATTTTTAAATAGTAGGTAATTTCTTAGGTTATTAAAATGAGTAAATATTATTTTAGAAAAAAGATAATGTAAAGATTAGTTATAAGTCATTCAAGTATGAATTAAGTAAGAGTATATATTGAAGAATAGAATTACATAAAGAACAATTAGGTTGAATAAGTGATCACTTACAATTTGTATTTTTATAATATGCTATTGTGAATGCTATAAATTACTATGTAATTTCAAAGGCAGATAATTAAATAAAAATAAAATAAATTAGCCTCCATATCTGAGTTTTCTACGATTTTAAACAGATCATTCATATATACATTGAACAGTGGTTTGTTCAAAACTGTATACTGTTTATGTTTGTACATAAATTTATGAATGCATTCAGTGCTTAGTGCAAAAAAAATGTTGTATTACATAGTCTGCTTATAAACTTGCAATAAAAGCACTTGCCCACCCTGGTATCACAACTGCTACTGTTTCCTGTTACAAATGAGGTGTGCTCATTAAATACTATATACTTTTTAATTCTACATGAAATATAGCACATGAATAGCTTACATCAACAACAACTGTGTGGCACTGTAGTTTGCTGGCTAAGGCTACTCTTTTGTCCACATTATCAATGAGTTCAAGATATTTGTTGAGTACAGTTGAGTCTGCTCCACAAGAATGAAGCTGCATTACCACCTGATCCATAGGAATTGCAGTCTTCAACTTCTTTCCACCCAGCCAGCTCTGAAACATAGTGTTAGCGTTAATAAATCTCACATGTTACATTCATATTAAATTGAAGAGGGAGGAAAAGTGGAATGTGTGAAGGGGGGCGGAGAGGGGGGGAGGAACTACAAGTGGTGAGGAAATTTTATTATTTAAGGGTGAGACTGAATAGTAATGGGAGATGGAATGATCATAAAATTAATGCTTTAGCTGAGGGGAAACTGGCAATGAATGCTATAAGGTTATGTATGTATGTCTTTATTCACCGTAAGAATTTTTTTACAAATTCATGGCTTCGTCAATTTTTAAATAGGGAATACAAATAATTAATATTGGTTTAAACAATATCATGAATACAAATAATAATAATAACAGAGACAGCATTACAGTCATAAGAGTATAAGTTATATATATATATAGCCTACAGATTAAACACAGATAAAATTATTCAGAGAGTGAATCAAATAATATATATACAGAGACAGTGTTACAGTAATATATATATATATATATATATATACAGATAAAATTATTCAGAGAATGAGTCAAAGAATTCCTGCACACTGTAGAAGGTTTGCTCAATTAGAAAATTTCTAACTTCTTTCCTAAACTTAGTTTGACTGCTACTGTGGATTCTATATGTGATTTTATTATACATGTGTATGCCTCTATGCAGTATGGAATTTACCTTTTTTGTTGTTCTGGCAGTCTGTATGTGTATTTTATTACTATTTCTGGTACTATGTGTATGAACAGTGTTGTTTATGCTAAATAAGTGAATATTGTCCCTTATAAAACAAACAGTTTCTAAAATATACAGACTTGGCAGCGTAAGAATGTGATTTTGCCGAAAGTATGGTTTACATGATGTTGTCCTGTGCAAATTTAGCATTAGTCTAAGTATTTTCTTTTGCATTATGAATAGCGCACTTATTTCGCTACTGGATCTCCATATAAATATACCATATGCATGCACAGATTGTACATAAGAGAAGTAAACCATTTTTAGTGTTTGTAGGTTACTGATGCTCTTTTTTACAAAAGATACCAGAAATACAAACCAAGTGGCTGGAAAGGATATATATGACAGTAGGGGAAGCAAAAATGGCCTATGGGATAGAGATTTGGGGAACTGAGGAGGGATGGTATGGGCTGGATAGAATAGATTACTTTGTAAACAGGTACTGGTTTAACCTATATCAGCACCAAGTGTTGCAATGATGGACATAGGAAGGGTGGGAGTAAGGGAATGATTGTGGCAAGGATATTTATAAAATAAGATCCATGCATGAGCAAAATATTTTGAGGCAGTGCTTAATAATGCAGGAAAGAGCCACTAATGGGATGAATTGGGCTCAGAGATTAAAGAGAATTCTACAGGAAATTGGAATGGGGAATATATGGGAAGAGAGGGAGGGACTAGCTAGAGGATTTTGGAAAGAGGTAAGGAATAGGGTGGAGAGTATAGGGAGACAGGAATTATTTCAAAGCCTTAGAGAAAAGAAAACTTTAGTAATACATAGTCAAATAAAGGAGTGGGGCAGAGAGAAGTATGTAACAGTATGTAACAGGATGGGAAGGTTGGGCTAGACTAGATTAATTATACGTAGGTTAAGAGGAGTTAGAAAGGGAGTAAGCTTGGATATATGTCCTTTATATGGAGAGCGGGACAAGACTTTCATTGTATAATAAAATATGCAGAAACAAGGTTGTGGAGGGAACAGTTTATGCCAAAGCAATGGGGGAGGAATAACAAAGAGGCTAAGAAAATCAAGATGATGAAGCTAAAGAAGGAAGAGGATATAAAGCTATTAAGTGAATTTATGGCAAGAACAAGGGAGAAATAGTGAAGGAAACTAAATAGAAATAATGTAGATGAGAGTGGGCTCAACCATACATAAATAACCATACAGTTAAAATGAATGATGGACCAAAGAATAAAATAGCAACTCAAACAATGTAGGAAAAATATTGTAAAATTGAATGTAAGGTTTCATTGTAAATAAATACCTATCTACATTCACATTACTTTCTCAGCCATGGTTGCTTATTTTATTCTTGCAGAAGTTTATTTTTCTATCTATTTCATGTTCAATGAGAGAAACATTTGCAGAAATACTTTTATCACATATTTTATTGTAGGTAGTAGGGGGATGCAAGAGGCTGGAGCAAGAGCCAAATCTTTAAAAAGCAGGTTGCTATATACTGTCCTTGAAATACACACTCTTTGCATTACTTAGTGAAAAAGGTAAATGGGGTAAAGTTCTATGATAATTAACAGTCGACACCTCTCAATCTACGTTGATGAGTTATTTTAAAAGTAATAAACTAATGACAACTTTAATTCCTTGTCATGCCTTTCATTCATACCCATGCATACCCTGATGCATGGGTATGAATGATATAATGACTCATGACCTCTACCGGAGCAGCTGTGGCAACGAGATGAAAGGAAGTCCAACTACTTCATTTGATATCAAATTAGCACCCACAACAAGAGACTTCCAAAGCAGCATCAAATTAGTAACAATGCGGAACATCTTTATATTCAGCATCATATTGGCGACATGGCAACTTCCTTATTTCCACTTCAAAGCTTCCTTTTCCGTTAAATAAAATATAATATTGAATTAAGAATCAGTCACACTTTTCACATACCTTCATTTAGTAAGTAATTAATGCTAGGTAAAAGAGATGTCAAAAGGGAAAGAGATGGCAAAGACATGCTTAGATTTAAGCAGAAAATAAATATCTAAATTATGTAAAGTATGCATATGGAAAATAATGTCCAAATAAATCTATCTAAAATAATAAGTTATTAATGCTGGAACACTGCTGAGTGTCTTCATTAGATGGTTCTTCAGACACTAAGGAGATTGTGCGACTCACTCTAAATTCAACATTGTTAATAATGCTACTGTTTTCACTTTCTCTATTACGTATAGTAAGTAGGGGAAGTATTGTATTTGACCTAAAATTTTTATGTCAAGATTTCACTGCTTTGAGGCCCCCTGTATCTAAAACAAAGCATTTATAGAAAAGGTGGTGTGTGCGTGCCCAGGTGTGCGTGTTTGCATGTGTGTCTCTATGAACACCATAACTCAAAAATGAAAAATCAGTTAAAAACCACATTATTTAAGTTTAAATATGACACACCTGTCATTGGTTTACGGGTCTCACCAACCTGACCAGGAGAATTATCAAAATAAATTCACCGACCATATCCTCTGATTACCAATCAGAGGACGCATTACATGCCATGACAGGTCAGCATGTTAGGGGTTAAGACTTTATAGAGAAACTAGAAAAATGGAGAGGTTGGAAAAATAAAGACTCCCTAGCCCTCGGGAACCCTAATAGCATCGGGGTAGGAAGAGAACAAGAGATGACCAAGGTAAGATCAGATAGAAAAGCTACAGTAAGGAGCAAAACAGCAGTAAGTGGAAGTAATGTTCTGATTAGCTTGGGTACCTTGTGGTCCACATTCATATCCCCATGAGAGAGATCCCTGAGGTCATACAAAAAATATAGATCTCCTAAAAATTTTTTTTACTGGAGTGAACCATTTTGGAGATATTCCTTGTTACTTGAGTGAGTTTTGCAATACTTATATTTTTCTTAAATGGAAGATCGTTATTCACCGCCACCACCTTAATATAACCATCTTTAACTCTCTGGTCACATCCACAGCTTTGATTTCAGAAACAATACTTCAGTTAAATATAAAAAATCTGATGGTGGAGGCGGTGGTGGTGGCAGCAGTGGTGGTGGCAGCAGCCTCAGGGGGTGACTGTGGTGGTGGTGGTGGCAGTGGTGGTTGTGGTGGTGTTGGTGGTGGTATGTCAGATGTTAGGTGCATAGATCCAGAAATTTCTTGCATAGACTACCCTTAAATTCTTGAATAGCTTCAATAAAAATTTTTGAGTAAAACTGTGAAAACCATGTTCAGTTTAACTTAGTTAAAACAGGTGCAGACTATTAAAATTGAGAAAAAGTATTTGATATATTTCTGGTGGTGTCATTTTTCTCAGTGTAACTCTGAGCTATCTAAACATATGGACATTGCCATGTACTGGAAATTCAGAAATGATATTACAATGTTTTTCTATTTCCAATTTGCGAATAATAAAAAATACATTCACACTGAAATTTGAAAGATATCTCTCCTCTTTTGAAAATTTCAACTGGCAAGAAATGAAAAAAAAATTCAGTTCAATCCCAAACTCTCCAAGAAAATCAACCGTCACTATTTTTCGTCTTCTCATATGCCATGATTGTCTCAGTAAACATCTATACAAGATAGGATTAGTAACCTATCCCCTATGCATGTTATGCATCAAAGAAGAGGATATAAATAAAAACCATCTAGCAGTATGTGAAGGTCTAAAGATCGAAGAAGATTTAATCTCCAAATATTGGGAAGCCAGATGGAGAATGATTTTATTATTAACTTCAAAGTATTAGACACATACACTATTTCCAATTTAACTCAACTGATATTTTAAACAGCACACCAAAATTTGATCAACCCATCACTGCTACTTGCTTCCTTATCATCTAAATTATAGTACTTAACTGCCTGTCTGTATAAAGATGTCAAATTACCTTAGTAATAAAGAGGCCTTCGATATCATCCCAAGCTTTCATAGATGCCCTTACAGTGAGTACGGTCCACTGGAACTGCCTCTCATTTATACCCTGTTGCTGGCTCAACATAAATGGTGAGTATATACTTGTACGAGGCTCTTCCCAATAATGTCTGCAGGTGTATTCTAGTGATTCCAGTACAGATAAACCAAACAGGTCCTTGGCAATTTCCGCATTACTGCCAGCTACTGTCAATTGCCACTCTGTAACATAGATAAGACAAGAATCTGAAGCAGCAGCACAGAAATTATGTGGAGGATTTTTATATTCTAGTGTTTAGATGTAAGCAACACTAAGAGACATGCAAAATACTTTAAGAAAGGTAAAGGACAAAATTTAAAGAAAATCTAAAAATTATTTACATATCATAAAATTAGTAATAAGCCTTCATAAAATATACTGTTTTATAAGCTTACTAATGCATGTGAACAATGGATACTTCATGCCTAGCAGAATCTGAAAATCGATCTGAATTCTTATATTAACTGTACAAACTGAAATGATATATAACATTAAAGCATTTATCGGCAAATTACTTCTCATTTTACTCTAAAGTAAGAACAAATTAGAAACTAAAAACTTCACTTATCTTAGTAATGTTGCAAGATCTTTTTGCAAAAACTGACTCAAGTTTCGAGTTGACTCCAACTCATTCTCAAAGCTATACAAACAAATTTGTTATGAAAGCTTTGGCAATTGTAGGTTTCTGGGTGCATTCAACAGTATCACTAGAATTTTACTGAATGTTCTAAAAAATCATGTGCTAAGCGTAAGCACCATGCTGGGAAAATGACAAATTAAAGTCAATGAAGAAGACCTGTGAAGCATTAAGATCAGAAGAAACTACAGTTCAAAAGTATTGGAAAGCACGAATGCTAATGGCTTCATTGCCAGATGCAAGGCACTAGAAAACAACAACAACAACAACAACAGTCAATGAACCCTGTTCTGCAATTTCAGCCACGCATATGAGGGCCACTATTTGTTTTTTGAGCCTAATAATAGAAAAACAGTAATTTGCCATTGAAAATTGTTGTATTGTTTTTCAAAATATTCTCCTTTATGATCAAAATCTGTTTGCATGCCTTTGAGCCATTAGTCATATCATTCTTTCCAATCTGCTTGAGACATCTCCAAAACATGATTTTTGAATGTTTATGTTTATTCACCACTTAGATCATGTTACATGATATGGGCTTCATCAAAAAAACAATTTCTATACGATTTACAGAACTAATTTTACAATATTATAAATAAAATGTCAAATATTCACTTATTAAATAAAGATTTACAGCATAATGATATGTTTACAAGTTACAATGTCAAATATTCACTTACTGAATAAAAGGTATGTTGTAGTAGAAAGGATTTGACTTCTTTGTTAAATTTTTTTATATTAGTTATTTCTTTGATATTTGCTGGTAGTTTATTATATAATTTAATGCCTAAGTTTGTCAGGTTATTTTTTTCATTGGCTGAAGAATGCATCAATGCCTTCTTCAGCCAATGAAAATCTTTGTCCGCATATTTTATTCTTGATGTTCGGGAACAAAAGGAATTCTTTGGGTACCAAATCCAGACTGTACAGCGAATGAGCCATCATTTCAGTTTTTGAGTGTTAAAATTATTGGTTGTTAGACAAGACGTGTGAGCACTTGCACTGTCTTCATGAAGAAAAATCTGATGGTGCTCGTTTGTTTTCCTTATTTCACTGATGACTTCCACAAACAAATGTTTGGATATCTTGTTTCATGGAAGTTTGAAAACAGTGTTGTAATAACCAATTTAAACCAAAAAGGTGAGTCGATTAATAACACTACAAGACACTTACTTATAATTTACTGGAACATGCTTGGGAGGCTGAATTTCTTCCATTGTCGATGTCTGGTTGATAATGGAGGAAAATCAGCCACCGAAACATGTTTCGGTAAATTATAAGTAAGTGCCGTGTAGTGTCATTAATCGACTCACTGTTTAGTTTAAAATGTTTGGATATCATTCAGAATTGACAGTTTTACAGTTCCCTAAAGGCACTGTTTCCAAATGAACAGCTTTTCTGAAAAACCAGGTAACCATATGTTTTGAAGTGCTTCGAACAAGAACAATTTTTGTTGGATTTGGTTCATCATGAAATACCCACACAGTTGACTGCTATTTACGTTCCAGCTTATAGGCATAGATCTGTAATTCATCACACTTTACAATATATATATATATATATATATAGCTTTTAAAGCATGGTCATTGTATTTCTTGAGCATTTGTGTGCATCCATCGACACAAGCATCTTTTTGAGATTGTGTCAAATTAAACGGGATCCAACGAAACCAACCCTTTTTCATGGCTAAATGTTCATGCAATGTTTTATATATCTTGATGGAACTAATGCCTAGGATTACCTCTATCTCACAATATGTCACATGATGATCTTGCATTATTAGTTTTTGCACAGCATCAATGTTTTCTGGCACAAGAACTGATATTGGACAACCTTCACAAATTTTGTTCTGAATGAATGGTAGCCATGATTAAACTCATTATACCAGCATTTCACAGCCGCAAAGGATAGGGCTTCATTATCAAATGTGGAAGTGGATCAATGTACTCTTGTCTTGATAATCCACATCATAAGTCATAATAAATCATTGCATAAACTTTTCATGACTTAATAACATTTTTTCACTGAGACAATTTTCAAGTCACTGTAAACAACATAAATAAAGGTTTCAAAACAAAATATCTGAAGTAGACTATGGTAGAAAATGTCAAACATTTCAGTGGAAATGCCAGATGGCACCTACAACAATCAACGTTGCCAAGGCTCAAAATATAAATGGAGGTCCTCGTACATCAAAATATTGTCTTCACTGAGAAAGCAATGACATAATGCTGATAATGCACAGCAAACTAATGCAGACACACACTTCTCCAGTGTGCAGACACATGTCTACATCATGAGAGTGACAAACAAGTGTCTCTTATTTCATGTCATGTTGCAGCTGCGTTTGATGTGCGGCCTCCATAAGGGAACCTAAATACCACATAAAAATAGGCTACTGTCGCATACTTAATTATACATTGAGGCAACAGCAGTGTGCCCAGCTCTAATCAAAACTGCTATCCATGTTCACTTAGGATTAACCTATAGATAAAATTGCTGCCACAATTGACTTTCTAAGAGAAAAGGAGAAGGCTGTTACTTACCTAGAAGTTTGATATAATTTTCAATAAAGATTCGATCCTTACTGTCTGGACTGCTGAAGTGATTGTTTAAGCAGGCCTTCAGCTTTTGCAAGCGACGCTGTAGATTTACAGTACCGCAAACTCCAAGTTGAAACTGTTTCATCTAAAGAAAAACATTGATATAACAAGAGTTTATAAAAATGAACATAATGAATCATAAGGCTAACAAAAGTAAAAGTAAGATCATAAAAATTAAAACATAGGGTATTTACAGGATGTGACAGTGGGACATGATTGCTTTTTAGAATGCATTTGATTCTAGCCATTTTGAGTAGTATAGCCAGGAGTGTTACTAATGAGATCCCTAAATTATGCACTCACACATGCATGTACATATGCACCTAGGACCGTCTTCTAAACAGTTTTTTTTAACCAGAAAGAAACATATATTTCCCGCAAAATTTTGAGATTGAATTTTTCAGTTGATGCAATAGTTCCACTGCCTATTAGGTGCATGGCAGTGAAAGTAATAGGAGAAAAGCACAACAAAACAAAATTCAAAATGTCACTTACCGCTGCCTCCCTGCTCTCTCCCAACATTCTGCAAAACAAAATCATTCTTATATAGCATTTGTAAAATTTGTTCTTATTTACACTAACCATTAATAAGCTAAAGAGTGAAAGATGAGTCAATATGAAAACTGCATTACCATAGCTGGGAAATGAAACACATCTTTGGCCCTACAATGGGTGAAATGTATGATTTTTAAATCAGAGAGAAAGTAACAAATGCTATGAGTCAAAGAAGAGGTGTCAAAAGTAACTTACTCTAATAAATCTGTCAGTTCTTGCAGCTGATATCTTGTAGAGAGATAGCTGCAGTATTGTGAAACTGCTACAGACCTGTCTCGCAGTAACTGATACACCAAACTCTTCTTTAGCGTCTGTGTGAGAAACAGTATCACCTGGAGACATACATAACTTTGTTCTTTAAGGCTGTATTATATCTGTCAAACTAAAAATGCCAGTGAGTAAATATTCTGAAATGGCCCATTATACATAACAAAACTATAAGAAATTTGTTTCAAATTCTCAATTCTTTCTTAATTTGTATACATCTGATGCTTTTATTGAATGCACCCTCATAACTGCTTAAAAATTATTTTTATTGAAGATTTGATAATTTTAAGAATGTACAAGAAATCATTCCTTATATTATATAAATAAATATTATTTGCAAAAAATAAAATAATTTTTTTTTCTTTAAGAACTTAGGAGATCTTTTTTTTTTTTTTTTTTTTTTTTTTACAAACACTGTCTAATGAGAAAACAATCTGATCATTAGAAACAAATTTAGTAGCAGAGGAAGTATAAGATTCTAATGGATGCCCTTTGCTTCCATTTTTGCATTCAACATTCCCCCAGCTTTCTTTTTACTAACTTTATTCAGAGGAAATGTTCAATTTACACAATGTTTAAAAAGTGAACTGTATATTATTGTCACACAAGAATACATGACAACTCTGAAATGAGGCAACTGCATTTACAAGGACTATCATTATACATTACCATACTTTTCCTTGCTGATACTGTACAAACAATTGAACGCATCAAGATTAAGCTTGAAGTATGCAAAAATTCTTATTAAATACATTCTGATAATGAGCTAAACCACTTATCATTTTACACCAATTTTACTTTTGACCTAATTTCACTAGGAAGCTAAAACTGTATTTTTTATTTTCTCTGTCATAGTACTGTATGATATAGAATCTTATGACACAAACTTTAAATCAAATTTCCAATATTTTAAACTTGCAGGAATATATTTTGCCTAAAAATTTGTAGCTATTTATGTTTAACAATATAAATGGAAAAACTAGATATATGTTGAGAAAATCTTTGTGTCAGTGTGCTAAGCGTAGTTCAGGAAAATAGGAGACTGTACCTATATTTAATTTCAGCATATGACTCATTTTTTGAGCAAAAATTATAAAACTGAACTCATTATTATGCATTCTAAAAGAAATCTGATCTATGAGTTCATTACTGGTAAAATTAATGAGTTTAGCTTCTAAAGGAACTTCTGAAACCAATCAATACATTTATTTGTCCACTTCAGAATATTCACCATAACACAGCTAAATTTTATTCAGTACTTGGTTCAAAACTGAAAATGATACAGAAAATAAAAACTTTATGGTTCATCATTATTTTTCCATTGTATGTGTATCTTTACCAACATAGAAGTAGAGATATCTAATACTGAACTAATTCAGACTATAGAATGGATCTTTTGAGTAATGCAAAAGCTGGTTACTGAAAATATTTGTTTTGTATCATATTCCGTTGAGCAGCTTCTGTAATTTGTAAATCACTAAATAAGAGATAAACAAGCAATCTAAATTTTATTTACACATTTTAATTAGAATTAAAATTAGAACAGCAGTTATAATATGCTGCTTAACGTCTCTTAATGAACAACTACTACTTAATACAACTTCCCTTATTCTTTGCATGGACATTATATTTTGGGAAATGAAATTACATTTTATTTAGATTGTATAACAAATGATTATGAATTATCTTTAATTAATTGAATACTAAGAATAGCAGTATGATGATTTTTACTTTCATCTTGTAATATAGCAGCTCCTCTATATCTATCTGCAACCTCAAAATCATTCCAATATTTAATAAAAGTAATATAACTTGTATGTTGGATGGAACAAAATATATTATGTAACTGCTAAGAAAGCATCAATTTCTGAAATTCTAATTTCACCAACTATTCTGTCATAAACATCTCATTTGGAAGGATGTGCACAATTTTCTTTAGCAGATGAGTAACTAACTATTAACACAAAGCTCAACTTACAGCCAATATGGCATTACCATCACCCAGAGCAATGGCTGCATCCAGTAATTCTCTTTTACTTTTCAGTGAGCGATATAGCTCCAGTGAATATGGATGTCCAAGCATAATCTTATTAACAGTTGTGGTTGCTGGAGGTGCTACCCATCTATCCTGTAAAAATATCACATTGGGACAGTTAATTATAGTTTTGTTTAGAGCAAAAGAATTGTTTAATTTAAACAAAAACATTATTTTTAAATTTTAACATACCACATTCTTAAAATGGACTAAAAAGTATAAAATAATTTCTAGCCCCATGCAGATTTATAACCCCATAGAGATTCTAATCTCATACAGATTGTCCTGAAAATTTGTGACTTGTGAATTTTAAAGCTATGAAAATGCTTGTAAGATTTAAAACAAGAAACAGGGCTAATGCAATAGATAATTGATGCATGAATAGTTCACCTGTCACTAACAGTTTTATTGCACTGTAAATAATATGAACTGTTATGTAAGTTTCCTCAACCACAGCTACTCCCCACACTTGTACTATTATATAATTTTCTTGATTTTTTAATGTGTACATTGTGGTTAGACAACCAGATGTGGTACAATACTGCAGATCTGTATTTCTATCTGTATTTGAGGCATCCCAGGAATTCTAAAAACCTAGTTTCTAAGTTTTTCTTGGTTCTTCCTGTATAAATCCTGTCGCTATCTGAACAATTAATTTGTTAGATTCCCGCACTCTTGTTTTGCAATATGGGATCCTTAGGTATGGTCCATAGTAGCTGTTCTAAACTATATTTTGACTGTATATCTATTTTGATATACATTTTACCATCACAAGATACAATCACTATCAACATCATCACAAATCAGTTTTAAATTTCTGATGATGAGAGTATATGGCTCTTGAAACATGTTAAGTGAGTAATAGTACATGCTGTTCATGTTCCTACTTCTTACTCATCTGTAGACAGATGTTGTTTTTAGCTTCTTTCAAAACAAACTTAATATACAAGAGCTGTCTTAGAAGCACCCCACCCAACATATAGATAGAGGGTGTTGTTTCAAACAAATGACTATGGTAGAAAGTACTAACTTTATAAAGCTTAAGTTTGAGGTTTGACGATTCTACATTGTGTAGCATTTGTTTGGCAGCCTTCAATATTGAATGCTCTCAACAAATTTGTAACATGGATAAAACTAGTCATCATTATGTCAAATACTTTCATTTAAAAGGGTCCAACTAATATTAAAGCTGAGCTAGACTCCACTTTGCACGAGTCTGCTCCTTCATTTACAACAGTAAAATCTTCGGTGTCAGAGTTTAAGCAAAGCTGTACGAGCTGCCAAGATGAACATTGCAGTGGTTGATCAAATTATGTGACCATGCCAGAAATTGTAAAGAAAAACCACAAAATAGTATTGGGTGACCATCAACTGAAAGTGCACAAACTAGGAGACATTGCAGGCATTTCAAAAATTGCTCTACATCGCATACTGACTGAAAATTTGAACATGAGAAAGCAATTTGCAAGATAAAGCCATAAAACTCACTTTGGAAACCAAAAATAATGGCTGCCTTCCATTCCTAGATTTAAAAATTAAAAAACAAAACAATAAATTGAATTTTGGCATTTCATACTAATAATTACATAAAAAATAAAAGTTCTAATCCTTTTTCACACAAATTTGCTGTTTACAATAGTTTAATTTATAGGTTAATACATATACCCCTTAATAAGGAAGAATTGAACACAGAATATAAACACATTATCAACACTGCGGTAATTAATGGTTTTACTTTATGCTTCCTTGAATACAAGGCTGCCATGGCAACAAAGCTCAATTTTTAGCAACAGTTTGGTTATACATACACATTTTCTAAAAGGAAAGAACATAGCACAAGATTCATGTAATATGTATGGTATAAAAGAAAAAAAAAGAAAAAGTAACTTTTCAGCTACTATATAAATGGTATCACAGAATGGCAACTGAATACTTTACTGCCAACAGGCTGATTTGCTTTATTGCTTCTGTGGATATTTCCAGCTTGCTGCAGATGTTCACAATGAAGGAAGATATAGTTCCTCAAACACCAATCAATACCCCAAATATTTCAGTATTGTTGAGATTGTATTTATCTTTATAAAATTGCACTATCGGTTGGTATGACATTTTTTTTCTTCATTAACCTCCATAGGTTGTGCTGAGGTGGTCTCAAAATGGATTGCTGGGTCAACGATATAACCTTTCTTTGAGCTGGACTTATAGGTGATAATATCTATGCACCTTGTGTAGCAATTCCTGGAAATTCTTTATGTTCATTATATCCAGCCTTTTTGAGGGAGTCAGCCAGTGTAGGCCAAATTGTATGATGACATGAATTTCTGAGAGCCTTGCCATGTATAAAAAGATAGAAAAGGTTGAAATATCAAAAGGCTGCTAATAAAGTTTATACTATCAAGAAAATAAAAGGTGATTGTATTTTTAAAAAGTTTACTTACCATCCTTGGGCTGAAAAAAAAATCTACAAAATTTTTTAACCAACATGCAATAACTTTGGTCCCTCAAAATAAATTTAATATACAAAATTTACTAAATGTTTCTAAAAGGGATAAAATTCCAAATTATAAAAGATCTGACATTTATCAGTTGTAAAAATATTATAATTACCACTAACGAACGATATATATTGATACATGCTGTGCAGGGAAATTTAGCATCATAAGGTTCATGCTCTGCCAACCTGCCTCTCCCCACTCCATCCTGGAGGGGTATATAAGGCACTGAATTTCATGCCATAATGCAGTCTGGGACCGAGAGTACCTCTCTCCATGAGTAGTCACCGACAGTCAACAGTGGGAGGTTGCTTCAACCATTACTCGTCGTAATTAACTTCTGCAGCAAAAGTATTTAGTCACGCTGTGTGGCAGTCTATATTCGTCAGTCACAAAGAGAGAAGATCTACACAAGCATATTCGACAGCAGGCAGTTGTTAATGCCCTGTACTCATTGAGTTACTGGTAAGCTGATAACATGTAAATGGGAAAGAGAAAAATTTGCAGAAAGAAGAATCCAGGCACTTGGTGTTGGCGACTCCGACACTAGTTAGCACATTTATTGGATGAGAGTTCTAAAATTTTCAATTCTAAATCTTCATTCTAGTTTTGATGGTGTTCATTCATAAGAAATTTTAGAATCAAGTATTGACGTTGAGTGCAATTTTTGGAACGATTTTCCCGGGTCAATTTTTGTGAAAGGGTTTGTCAAAGGCAAGCCATATTGTATTTACATCTACATAGTTTAATTAGCTCCGTGTGGAACAGGTTGTGTTACTGCCAGCTTATGGTGAGCTGTCTCCGCAGGGCAGACAGTTAAATGGGGAAAAGGTGTACGTCAAAAGGGACTGTCATTTATTACATTTTTGGAAATTACTTGGGTCAAAGCTTTGAATGATTGTTCTTTATGAATTGTTTTGTGAACCTTTGAATCATTATCTTTTGGATAAATTATTTTGTAACATTTTTTGGCATTATTATGTCTTTTCTTGTAAATCACTTCTATGAAACTTTTGAACATCCATCTATTTAATGTATTGTGTTCCTATATGTACTTAATGTATCTATCTATTATTCAATACATTCAAGAAAAGTAAAGTGTGTGTGTACATAACTGCAAGTTCAATCCTCACCGATCTGGTCCTGTATTCAAGCCCCAATACGCTTCCACAATAGAATATGACCTCACTTGCTTTGTTATGTAGGTAGTGGGGGAAGCAGAGAATAAAACAGGCTACATAGCGAGTGATTGGTAAAGTGAGCAAGGTAGCTAGAGAAGTTGCAGATGTGGTAGCAGAGTGTGGTTATTGATCTTTGTTAATGGTTATTAATGGTTTAATTTTCCTTGCAGTTAAAGTGAGAAGGCTAATGTACACACAGATTCTTGAATATATTGTAATATAGGTATTTTGGAACACACTCACCATATGTTTATATGTGTTATTAGGTTTTAAGTAAAATGGATCTACTGTTTCAGACCGAGTTACTTAATGTAACAAACTGGAAAACGAGTTCAGTAATGTGAAGGTAGACTTCAGAGTTCCGTTGAGGAATTGCAACTGTTGTTGGTATTTTGGAACACACTCACCATATTGGTGCTGTTTTTTCGATTCTCTTTACGGAATGTGCTGTGCTATGAGACTCGTTTTCTATCTAGGTCGTGGTAACGGATGGAATGAAATATCACACAATGTTTCTTTACCACAATGTATTAATTTATTAACACTTCATCGATACTTTACATTAAACAATTTCTCTCAGCACCATTCCAAATGTTTAAAAACCTTTTCACTTTTTCACTTAGTGGAACTTATGCTTGACGAAAGTTTGGTGAAAGTTCCATGTTCACACTACATAAAAATGTCACATGCGAGTGAACAGTTTTTTGGCGTCATTTGACGCGACACCGCCTTTTTATCTCATACCAACATCAAAAAACAAATTACACTTTTAACAAACATTCACATGAACGATTTTCTTTTGGGGTCTTCTAATATTCTATCTCAATATGTTTATATATGTGTTATTAGGTTTTAAGTAAAATGGATCTACTGTTTCAGCCCGAGTTACTTAATGTAACAAACTGGAAAACGAGTTCAGTAATGTGAAGGTAGACTTCAGTGTTCTGTTGAGGAATTGTAACTGTTGTTACGCATGCAGTTAAGTGAAGGACCATATATCATTGGTGCAAGTTTGCCATTTGACGAATCTGTTAGATGAAGAGTCTAAGAGAATCACAACTTTTTCAACAGATTACAATTTGTTTGAATTTAACTGTTTACCATTTGGCATTGTTGTAGGCACTCAAGTTTTATCATAGTTGCTGGATAAGGCTTTTGGTGACAAAGTTTCAGTATTTGTATCACTATTTGGATGACCTTTTTGTTTATTCTGCCACATTTGTAGATCATGTAAAACATATGCACAAAGTCTTGTGTAGACTTCAGAGTGCCAGATTGACTATCAATCCAAATATGGTTAAATTTGCTATCCAGAGCTTAACCTTTCTAGGTCATATTATTTCAGGTAGTAATGTTAGTACCGATCCAGAAAGGACTATTAGGATTAGGGAATATCCGGTACCTAAACACCAAAACAGATAGACCAATTCTTGGGGATGGTGAATTAGTTTTCTAAATTTATCCCTCATTATGCAGAACAGGTGTTGTATTTAACATCCTAAGGAAGAAATGTGTAAAATTTAAATGGGGAGAAGAGCAGAATCGTGCATTTTTAAAACTCAAAGAGGCTTTGATTTCTCCTCCAGTTTTGGCAGTTCCTGATTTTGCATTGCCATTCATTTTACAAACTGATGGCTGTGATTCAGCCACAGCTGCCATTTTGCCTCAAGAACATCCCGAAGGAAGACCAGTAGTATCATATGCGTCTTGTATGCTATGGTGAAAATTTTTTTGATGAAGTTGATTCGAGTCTGTCTTGTTCCCCTGTATTAACTGTTTTAAGTGATTTTCCATTAGCTTACGATGATATTAGTAATCACCAAGAAAAGGATGAAATGTTAGCACCCATTATAAAGGATTTACAGGACGGGGAAGCATGTGAACCATATTTCTTAAGGAAAGGGGTTCTGTGCTGTAAAGATTGTAAGGGGCAAAATAAGGTTGTAGTGCCAGACCAGTTAAAGCAATTACTGTTTCAGTATTACCACAATGGTCTGTGTGGTGGTCATTTAGGTGTATTCAAAACAAGGTCCAAAGTCCGTGATCAATTTATATGGAAAGGCATGGATGAGGAGATAAGACTGAAGGTGAAAGCATGTCATTTGTGTAAATTGTCTAAACCTGCCCAAAATACTCATCTAGGGTTATTGACATCTAAGGTTGCGAAGCGCCTGATGCAGAAATTATTTTTGGGATATATTGGAGCATTACCAAGGAGAAAACAAGGAAATAGATTTGTGTTAGTTATTGTTGACGTCTTTACTAAGTACATGTGATTGTTACCCACGAGAGTCACCAACGCAGCTAAGAGTTTGAAAACCGTAATTTCTTGTTTTGGGGTTCCTGAAGTTGTAGTAAGTGATAATGCTTCGTATTTTAATCTAATTTGTTTAAGACATTTTGCTTTGGCATTGGGATAAAACATGTCACTACTCTTCTGTGTGACCCCTGCCCATCACTTAGTGAAAGAGTGAATAGGAATTTTAAAAATGCTCTAATTGCTTATCATCACCAAGATCATACTAAGTGGGATTATATTGGTTAGTGTTTACCTTAAATAGTGCTAGGCATGAAGCTCATGAACAATGTCCATTTAATGTAATGTTTTCTTTCCCACCAAGTTGTTCGTTAGCAAATGTATGGAATTTGCAGGATATTCTCCCCGATCGAGCAGGGATTATAGATATCAGAGGTGCTTGGAATAGAGTGCGTCGAGATATTATGATAAGGGAATGCAACAGCATAAATTCAGTCTTGGGGATGTAGTATATTTAAAAAATTATCCACGCAGTAAAGTCAGGGATAAATATACTGCAAAACTAGCACCAAGATCTGTGGGACTTTACAAAATAGAGAATTTTTACTCTCCTGTGTCTGTATTGTTTAGAGATAGTAATACTGGCAAAACAATTAGGGCTCATGTTAACCAGTAGAAACCATGATTTTGTACAGATTGTTTTAATTGTAAGTTTCTCTTTTGTAACTTTGAATTGTAAGGCTTCAGGTTGATCATTCTGAAAGAGGGAATTTAATGTGTTATTTGTGAGATTTATGAATGTGCTAAGAAGTGAAGGAGTACGTTTTTACAAGAGGGTGCTGAAGAGGTGATGAAAGGGGAGCTATGTATTAGTGACTCTTGGTGATATCCTTCATTGGAGGTCCTGACAGATGATATTTTGAGAAAATAAAAGGCTGTCTCCTTTTATTTTATTGCCTCGGGGAGTCTGTAATGATAACATTACCATCAATGAATGATATATATTGATGCATGTTGTGCAGGGAAATTTAGCATGGCAAGGTTCACAACTTAAAGTTTGGCTTGAGTCAGTAATGTGGTGGGAGAGCAATTTCTCACACAATGCCATCTAACATTGTCGCTATATCTTTAACTCATATTTTCCAGTGTCATTAACCCTCTTTGTGTTTTCCTAGCCGACTATTGAGTCAAAAAGCATGCATTTAATTACATCACAAAGGACGTCTCATCCAAAACCTGAATGACTGCCACTGTGGCAAGGGTCACTGCTCTGTTTACCTGCTGGATAGAAGGAAACAGGCAGGGTTGATTGTAGGGGTAAAGCATTTCACATGTTGGGTGCTCATCTTGCCGGCCCTGATCTAATCGCTCAAATGCATACGTAGCGACGTGTCCCTTACAAAAAGCTGCCACATTACTATGGGTGAGTTTTCAAGGATAATCAAGAAAAAGTAGCTAAGGAAAGCAAAAAAACAAAAAAAAAAAAAAAAAAAAAAAAAAAAAAAAAAAAAAAAAAAAAATAAAGATAAGAGAGCAGAAAGGGTGAGAGAAAGGAGTATAAGAGAAGTAGGGATCAGAGAAATGGAACAAGAAGCAAAAGAATAAGGATTAATTGAGAGCTAAAATGCCTGGTACCAGGTGCAAGGTAACCCTTACAAGAGAGAAAAATTGTACACAAATTGAACTAGAATGTAAGTAACTATAGGATTTAACCCAAATGTATCTACAGTTTTTGAATGATATTCTCTACAAATAAATATTCTATTTTATTCTTCCTTCATTAGATGCAGGAGCATGTATCCTTCGATCAGCATACCTTGAAAATTAGTACACCACATTTTTTCAGTGTCATAGTGGGCCACAACTAAGGAACTAATCCTCGTAGGAACACCCTATAAGTCTAAATAGTAATTACCTCAATCTTCCTTCGCAGTATTCGAACCTCCTCCTCGGGGCTCAGATTCTTTGGTCTCCTCTCCTGTGGAGTTCGAGCGTCCAGTACTGAAACATTTTAAGTAGATGCATGCAAAGCTAATGTTGCTGAAGAGCTTTCCAAATGCAAAGGTGGGCCTGCATCATGTAGGCAAGTGTGTAAAATATAGCCATCATAACTTGTTTACCATTAAACTAACACCTTGCTATTGTCATTTTTTGCTGTACTATGTTTGAATTTGTTAGAATAGGGTTAGTTAATAGTAATGAGCAGAAACTTAAAAATAGAAGAAATCATAACACTCTGTAGTTTATTCAAGCAGCCCAACTATTTCCTCAAAGAATCTAAACTTAGCCATCTTATTATTTAGGTTATGGTTAACATATTGTGTGTCCACCCGGATGTATAAAGTATAATGAACATAAACTCGAGAGCAATTCAAGTTGGTGTGCAATAACTGAACAAGCAATAACACATACACAGAACATTTAAATTTGTATGAACATGTGACATTCATTATGTTTCAGCGTTGTTAGCATCAGTCGTGTTCTGTACAGCTCTGCCTCCTATCCATTTCATTTCTCCTCTATACTGTCACCTCCTTAGCAATGTCATAGCAACAAGTATTCAGCATTTTGCAGTTTCCTTTTATTATGTTGGTACCTCTAGTTGGGCCTTTTACTAATCTGCCATGATATAGCATACTGCAGCACTATTACCCATGCAAATTAATCAGCAAATGCTGTTGAGATAACAAACAAATTCTATTGGAAAAGCTAATATAGTTTTCTAAGCTAGTTTGCTCCTACATGTTTACAGAGACCTTACAAAATCAAATACTCACTGCACTGCAAAGCTTTCTCAGAGATGAGAGACTGCAGAGGTCTTTCTGAAGATTGGGGAAATTCTGCAATGCTGGCTGCTGATAAAGATCCTGAAATAAAGGAGAAACATAAATTGTTAGGAAAAGCATAATAATGAAAGCAACAACCTCAGCAAATATGAAGTAAATATATTGTTGTTGTCTTATGCCTGGCATTTGGCAATGAAGCCATTAGCTCTCATGCACTTCAGTATTTTTCTACAACGGATGTAGGAGGTTACGCTGAGCAATTTTGTAGATGTTCTTCAGTCATTTCTTCTTCCTTATTATGTGCGTGGCAATTTGGGTTGTCATAAATTCCTATTGTAGTAAGGTGTTTAGCTGGGTAGTCGTGCCCTGTGGTTAGACAACACTTAGCTATTGCAGATTTACGTGGTATGTGAGGAATGCTCTCTGGCAAATGAAGTAAATTTAAAGATCAGGTTTCACTTATTGTTGTTGTTGTTGTTAGCTAATGCTGGATTTCTGACAATGAAGTCATTAATCCTCTTGCTCTCCAATATTTTTCACTGATATTGAAGAGAGCAATAGCAGTAATAGTAACCGCTTTTTAGAGAGCACCATATTTTTATGTTTTGGGGGTCACATCGCTCTCTCACAACCCCCAGAATGTCTGGAGGACCACACCTGTCGTTGGTTTACGGGTCTCACCGACCTGACCGGCAGCATTATCAAAATAAATTCACCGACCATATCCTCTGATCACCAATCAGAGGACGTATTACATGCCATGACAGGTCAGCATGTTAGGGGTTAAGATTTTATAGAGAAATGGAGAGGTTGGAAAAATAAAGACTCCCTAGCCCTCGGGAACCCTAATAGCATCGGGGTTGGAAGAGAACAAGAGATGACCAAGGTAAGGTCAGATAGAAAAGTTACAGTGAGGAGCAAAACACCAGTAAGTGGAAGTAATGTTCTGCTCAGCTTGGGTACCTTGTGGTCGCTATTCACATATCCCCTAGACGGAGACCCCTGAGTCAGGTTTCACTTATTCTAATCTGTAATATTTACTTTATATTTGTTGAATTGTATTGCTTCACCATTAACAGCTTCAGTTCTTTCATTGCAACAACTTCACTTTATTTCCGATCAAGACCTAAGAATCATGGTATGAGGAGAGAAATCCATTGAGATGGCAAAAATTCAATCCTTCTCCTCACTTCATTAATAGAGCATGTTAATACAGGCAATGAATTACCATCCCTGTACAAATGGGCAATGCAGCCAATGTGGTAGGAACTTCCCTACAAGACAATGCTTTACATGAGGTTTTCTACTGACTTTAAATTGTCCTATTTCTATAATGGGTTTCTTCAAGTAGTCTGGCATCAGAGTAGCATGAATACTAGAACAAGTTGCTATTAGTTTATACCATCAATCTTTCAAAGAGCTATTTTGGGTACACAAGGACAGTCAATAGCGTATATTAGTAAACCCAAATATTTTAACAGAAAATAATCAAGATGAAATCAGTGCCAGTTTAAAGTGATCACCTCGAAAATAATAAACAAATTAGCTCAACAAATTAATGTGAACCCGGTTGATATTGGTCTTCAGAAAAGTCTGTACTATTCCGTGAAACACCTCAGTATGACCTGAAAACTGGAGTGTGGTGTATGATAAGAATAATAATAGCACACATTTTACTTAATTAAACAAATAAGAGATATGCTTCCTGTTTGTAAGGTACGGAGTTTAGTGTGCTGCTTCTGACACCATTTCACTAGCAACTCGGTTCACTTGCATACTGGAGACAGGGGTTCCCATAAATTTTAATGTCTATATAAACACAGCTTGCAGACCTAATTATTGCAGCAGAATTATAGATGATAGGTCATACACAAGATAACTGCATTCAGTTCTCTGGGAAAAAAAGTATGACACACCAGGCCTCTCCCAATAAAAATTGAAATCCAATTGTATTAAACAAATGATAATTTGATTTATACGCATGTAATGAGTGTACGAATGTAAAGGATAGTTTGAAATGGGAGAATGTACGTAAACTCTTTTGCTTATCATACTTAAGCAATCTGGACTCAAATATGAAATTTGTTAACTATCCCTTTTCATTTTTGAATAATGCTGTTCTTTCTTTCTTTCTTTCTCTCTCTCTCATGAAAATGCATGCATTTGTGTGTGCACGCACACGCGAGCTGTTTCCTGAATTTTTTTTTTAATTCAGTGGATTCTAAACACTGATGAAACTTTGCAATTGAACTTTTTGGTGAAATGCAATATTTGCTGCATCTAGAATAGACAAGTTGCAGAGAAAGTAATGCAGGTCTACTCTTAACATTCTTTGTTTTTTGAGTGATAGTGTTTAATGCCCGCTTTTACTATGTGCAGCACTGCAGGCAATGATGCATGGAATGAAGCCCGGTGGAATGAGATGGTGGAGAAACTATAACCTGCTGGAAGCTGCCCCTGCACCATTTTGTCCACCACAAAACCCACGTGCGGTCACCTGGGATCAAACCCTTGCCATTTTGGCGAGAAACAAATGGTCTAACCATTTGGCCACGGCACAGCCACTGCTCTTACAATTAACTAATATTTTTTTGTCACATATTTTGTTGGTTGCATCACATGTTTCTTAATTACATGGTGGAATAGATGGTTCAAATGTGTAACTTTATTCATATCATATTCTTGAGTTGTATGTGTTGGGGTATTTGAATGAGTTAAGGACTATCCAACTATTTTTGTCATGCAGTAAAATAAATAATGGCGGTTGTGCAAGAACTAGAGGTTACTGCATACGATTTTGAGTTGCGTGGTATTTTATTGTTTATATTAGTACATGCCTGTTTATCTCACAGTCACTTATGTAAATAATGATGAGTATTTTATGATGGGGTAGTGTAACATGTTAAACATGAGAACATTACATAATTCAACAAATTGATTGTAAACTCAGATGAAGTGGCTGTTATGACCAAAGTGTACATTTCATTAAATTACATTCACCTGTGAGAGAGTCTATATTAAACAATGTGCTATCTGAGTCCATTCCTTCTCTTGCTTCCTTCGAGAGCTTGGCAGTGCCACTCTTGGATACACCACATAGTTGGCTACCAAATATCTGCACAGAGAGAAAAATAAAATTCCTTACCACTAATCTTGCACAGAGACTAGTGATTATCATGCCTTATGACCAAAACACGTTCTTTGACTTATTCATGCCAAACCAGTTCATTGATTTCTTAACCTTTATTCAAACATAACCTCACTTAAATTTTGATGACATGACTAAAGTACTAGGTAAAACAACCATAACTAAAAGCTACTAACATATTCCCCTATTTAACAACTGTGCATAAAAATCCCAATGGTTTATCATACCTCTTCTTCTTCAAAATTGAAAGCTTTTGCCCTTTGCTGCGTCAGACTTGCATTCCAATAATCATCTTCTTCCGATCTGCCTGCCATGATTACAAAGGCAAGAACTTTTTAAAAGTGGACTTTTTACGTAGAGGGAAAAACGGATTTGCAGTTTGCGATTACATTCTATAAAGTTTTGTACCGAAGTTTGACACGACGGACACGACATAAACAGACCGCACAGCCACGTTTTGCTTACTCCACGAAGTATTCCGAAGCCCCAAGGTAACTAGAGAAACCGAAGCCCCACCGAAGTTTGACAGCTAATGACAAAAACGAAATGAACTGCGCAACTCAAAAAATCTGATGTGTTGCACTTCACAGGACTGCCCATGACTTTCTCTACTCTTGTACCCCCCCCCCCCCTAGGACTTACAAGCCAGCCTAGGGTCAGACGCCTGTCGGGGAGCAAAGGGACCTCTGTACCAGACAGAAAGAAGACCTAGACCTGGAAGCAGGTGGTCAGCCAAGCACCAGATATGATAGTGAGGAAGAGGGTAGGAGAGGTATTATATGATATTATGAAATGCAGGCGAAATGGATGATTGGAAGGGTGACAATGGAGCAATTGGTGGAATGAATGGCGGGGGAGAAAAATTCCTGCCCCCTGGGGACCCGTTGCCCAGCAGGCAGATGCTCTACAGGGCCAGCCCCCTGTGCTAACCATTCGTACAAACTCTTATTCATATTTACTTCGTGTTAGTTGAGATAAACATTTGTATACATTACTTTATTGCTTATTGCCTTGTATTATTGTATAGGTACTTACAAGGAGAATATGGGAATACAGTAGGCTTGGAGCAATAGTCAAATATGTTTAAGCTTTGAGATCCCGTTTTCTTTGCACGTTTAACTTACTAAAATGAACAACGATGTTCCATTTCACGAAAGTTTTAAGTTTTCCGAAACTGGCACAAATAACAAGGAAAATCTACGAAATGGTTCACTCTACAACAAATTTATTTCGATATAAATTGTGTGTTTTAGCGAGATCTACATTTTTGTATAGTACGATTTTGTCCATCTCTTACCGCTTACAAGTTATTCAAAAGTCATCCAGAGTAAACAGGACTCCATAGGCTATAGCCAGAAAATTCAAAATATACATTTCATTTACAATACAAATATCTTAAACGTATGGCATTTTAATCAAAATCGTTAGAGCCATTTTCAAGAAAATCAAGATTTTCGAGAGACTTTCCATGTAAAGCGTAGTTTAGTGTGCGGCTATTTTCTTCAAAATCTTCGAGTCGCATACTTCAAAGACATTAAACTTAAATACCAACTTTGGTTTTTAATCGACTTTTCGTTGTTCAGCTATGCGCCCACAACTGACACTGACACTGACACACACACACACACACACACGCACGCACACACACACACAAGCGTGCGCGCGGATCTTTGTCTAAATATGCTTTTTTTGGATTCAGGGGGGGGGGGGGGCTCAAAACATATATTTCCGGGGAAATCTCGACATCGAATTTTTGGATGGAATACAGTACTTCCCCTACTTACCAGTAGAGAAAGTAAAAGGAATTCGTTCAGCTACTTATTATTTAATGTCTGTTCAGACCACCTCATGAACTAAGGCGAATGAGGAGCTAGGGAGAGATATCCCGATAGTGTAACCTGAGTTTTGTGAACATCCGCGTAATCGTTGTGGTTCTGTTCATGTTGCCAACTTACCTCCAATATTATTCGCGCTATGTTTACTCGCTGCTAATTTCTCCTAATTTCAGTTGTAAAATCGTACTTGTCACTAGTTTTGTGTCGGAAGAAATGGTAAACGTAATGTAGAAGCAGATAATCCTCCGCCTAGCAGTGCTGTGAAATCTGCCGTGATATTGTGTTGCAGAACAAAGGGGGTTCAGAATGACACTTCTATGTGTAAAACAGATCTTTATAGGATGATTAAAACAAACAAACCTAAAGAGGTTCTTAAAGGTATTACTGCCTTTCTCTTATTATTTTCACTACTTGTACTTGCAGGAGCAATTACCATCCTATTAACTGGCCGAAATGTTAATACTTCATTCTTCCATCCTGCAAGAGGGAATGAGAAGTTGATAGGCTGAATACTTCCTTAATTGTTATAACGTTATTACTGGTTATTTTGCTTTAATTGAGGCACACTCGTTTACTTGCCCCACCATACATGTGCGACCTCAATCCCATAGGTCTAGCTTGGGCGAAGATAAAATGAATACTTAAAGAAATGCAACAGTTGAGTTATTCTTATAGGAATTGCACGATATAATGCTTGAGGATATATCACGTAAGACCGAAACAGATTGGCAGTGTTTTTTAAAAATTTTGAAAAGGCAGAAAATGATCAGTGGGAAAAAGACGGAATATTGGGAAACATTGTTTACGCTTTATAAGCTAAATATACTGCATGAACTGAAAATAACATTTAAATTGTGCTATTTTGAGCGATTTGCTTACTTGAATCTGGCGTTAGAAGCAGAAATGCTGCTCGCGATATCATTGCTTATCGGGAATTGTTTACTGATGTAATGCCTGGCTGCTTTCCTGCCAGGGACCTTCAGCCGGTGAACAAACTCTAAGTCTAGCATGTTCCAAAGATATGACACTAAGATTTAAAAAAATAAAAATGAGTGAATGAATCAGTGAACGAATGAACGAGCGAACAAAGGAACGAACCAACGAACGAATAAATGAATAAATTAATGAATAAATAAATTATTCACCATCATCATCATCATTAAGGTATAAACCATTTTGGTTTGTTCCGCTCTCATACTAAATAAATAAGTAAACAAATCATTAAGTAAGTAAATATTTAAATAAGTAACTAAGTATGTGTGGCGAATAATGCTGACCTAAAAGTAGGTAATTAAAACGGACAGCTCGAGTAATTCTAGCAATAAAGAGGTATGGTCCAAGGTTATTGGAAGGAAGGAAACCCAAACGCCCAGTGATAGTGGGTTGCAATATGAATGAAAATTGTGAGTCGGGCTTCAAAGGCGTACATGAGACTGTATCCTTACATGGATGCAGGCTATCACCTGGAACGTCTTCTGGCTAGTTACTAAATTATTTGAAACCAAGTTGCCAGAAGTAAAGTGTGAAAAATTGAACTCAAGGTATCGTGATTTACATGTAGCGCTTATGGTCGACATCTGTGAACAGCATCTTGATACTGCATTTGATCCGAAAATCTGGCCAAATGTTGCATGTGTGCATCGTTTTTATAAGGAAAAAGGACACAGGAATCTCCACCGCAAACTTAAGCTCAGAAGAAACTACACTTATCAAAGTGTAATATTTTTTTGACTCTGCTGTATTCAAAGTCTAAGTGGAAAAGTTAATATTCTTCTGGTCTTTTTGCAAAATAAAACATCTAACCATATTTGTATATGCGAGCATTGGTTGAATTATGATCCATTTAATTAATTAATATTGCTGGTTATAATAGGTTTGTTTTTCTACAAGATCTCACCAAACACATGGGGGAGCTGTAATTTTTGTAGTAGACAATATTGTTTGTAGTAGTTTCGACATATCAGGCTTTTGCTGTGATGATGGCGGCCCTGACTCGCATATTTGGGAGGGCGACATAACATATTTTCAGCATCAGCACGCTTTACACGACAGTTAATTCTGAATTTCACCAGAAAATATTTTAAAAGTTAACGAACCATATAAAGCGAAAGGTTGTTATGCATGACCTTCCATCTGTTCATTAAGTGCACCCTATTTTAACCCCTAAAGATTATATATGCAGGATCACCAGCACTCATTGTCAAACAGGAATAACAGAAAAAATGCATTTTAATTTCGCATCCGCATACCTGTACAACGAAGGGTTAAATTTTCTGCTGTAACCACCTTTATTTTTGCACTAATTTTGAATTTTACATTCGGTATTGGTCTTGGCGGCCCGAGCTTCTTAAGCTTCAATTGAGACGCCTACCTCATCACACCCGCACTGAGTATACTAGTTACACTATTTACTAATTTATTTCACAGTCCCACACTATGAAAAGGTAAAGGGTACAGAGAGGGAGACACCTCGTTCACGTCGACCCACACAGATCTATTGTGGCTACCACCCCCCAGGAGGCAGGGATGAAATGAGGGAACCGAAGGGGTGCCATCAGACTCGCAGCTACAGGCCCACCAGAGACACGTGGAATGACACCACTCGAAAGCGCTGCTAAAGCTGTGTTTGTTTAACCGTTACAACTACTTTCAAAGACATCGACTTACATTAATGCGTAATAATATAATCTGTGCGTAATACGTTTCAATGTGCCATGCTAGCAAAATTACCAACGTGAATGTAATATTAATGCACTGTCTTGGTATCGTTTTATCGGGAATATTCAACGCTATACCTTAAGTGGTACAGCTACAACTAATTTAGTTCAGGACTAAATTTCATTTACAATAAATTTAAATTACAAAATTCACTTTAAGAGGAAGGAGTAGAATGGTATGCGTGTAGCAGCACCGTTAGAGACGTTGATTTGTTTCATTCCGATCAGACAGCTCAGAGACCTTCCCCCACCACCCGGACGCCGCCCGGATTATGATTCGTCTACACACCGCTAGACTATTGTCCAAGCCATCCCCGCACCTCTCCGTGCCACTTAAAGAATCACCAAGATGCGAACATTCCTGGACGGGCGAGGTGCAGTCCGAAATTGCATCCGTAATGAAAACATCGGCACTCTTCACTGTATTAGCGGTGTAAAAACATTTCAAACGAAACAAAGTGGGTAAATAGAAACAGGAAGTGTAAAAATGTATTTTGGCATGCTGATGCCAAGAGTATTTGAACTAGTCCGTTTGATGTAATGTTGCCTTTTCTTTCTTATTTTTATTTATTGGGAGGGCGCCGTCCTAGAGTCCTTCATTATCAGCCGCCACTGGTGATAGGCATTTTGAAGTTTGTGCACTGATAGCAGATAGTGATAAAACTATTGTTGTTACTGTATATCGCTCACCTAATTGTGATAAACATATTTCTAACTAATGTAAATAAGCTTTTAGTACATTTATCTAAATGGTCTAATTATAAAGTTATTGATGCTGGTGACTTTGATTTTGGTATTACAGTCTGTGATACAGTGATACAGCCTGATATTACAGTGATACTATATTCTGTAGTTAACTTAAGAATCTATTGTGCCAGTTTGGGCTAAATTATCATGACAAGTCTACAAGAGAGAAAGCTTGCTTGGGCAATGTAGTAACTTTTCTGCACTTGATTGTACAGTTGAACTTCAGAATTTATATTTTTCTGACCATTTAACTTTATGGTTTTATTGTTTGAAAAGTGTTTCCAATAAGATATTAAAGAGCAATAGACGAATGTTAAGTTGTAGACAATATTCTTCTAGTAATTATGACAAATTTATAAATATTGTTGGTCCAATTGACTGGGATGTATGTTTTAGAAGTGTGCACTACACAACAGGAAATTGTTTAATGCATTTTTAACACAATAAAAAAGGAACGTTAAGGGATTCGAACTAGCGTTGGCCCGCCACTGCTGATTTAAATAAATACACATTAGCTAGTTCCGCTATAGCGAACACGCGACCTTAGTCTCACTGATAAAAATCGGAGCGCTGACCACGTCCCACTCTCCACCACTGGACCCCGTTCCTAACGCCTGCAGTGGACTGAGGGGGGGGGGGATCCAGTGACCGGACGGTGCCCTATGTTCCACAAAGGAACAATAGTAACTCAGTCAGTCTTTTGGTATAGATGGTTGTAAAATATTTTAGGCTACGTACCTCGATACACAGTTCAAGATAATCAAAGAAGTGAAAATATAAGATAACAATTAAGTATCTGCGTCGTAGGAGAATTTATAGTAAACCAAATATTAACAATGGCAAATGAAACAACAGGGATCCCTCAACTACCAACTAAAAAGTAAAAGAAATGTAGAAAAAGCAACAGTATTTGAATAGATGACATTTTTTAATATCAGAATTCTTCCTAATCACATGATTGAATAATTAAATAACACACATAATTAAATAACACACATAAATAAATAAATGAATAAATGAATGAATGAATGACTGACTGACTGACTGACTGACTGACTGACTGACTGACTGACTGAATGAATGAATGAATGACTGACTGACTGACTGACTGACTGACTGACTGACTGAATGAATGAATGAATGAATGAATGAATGAATGAATGAATAAATAAATAAATAAATAAATAAAAGAAGAATGCATTTTAGAATTTGCATATTTTCATTTCAAAATTTGTTTCCTTAATCTTTTAAGGTTCCAATTGAAATTCATTATAACTCATCAGAGGAGGATCACATGGTGCATCTAGGTTCGAGAAGGCGAATAATAATTAGAAGATATCAAAAGTACCTATTACACTTTGTTAAATAAATGAAATGTTGAACATCGTGAACGAACCAAACATAATAAAGCAAATACTACATAACGCCTTCCTTGAACGTGATTTAGACAGGATGCAAAAGGATGCGCAGTACAATGTACTCATAGTTCTTGGGAAAACCCACGATGTGCTTTTGGATCGCTTTGATCTCAGTCGTGGTTGATGTTCTTCTGATTATCAAACTGCGAATCACATTCACCTCTTTCTCGCCAATGTTTGTAGAGAGAAGCATGACCTGCCCTTCAGTGAGTTCATTTACTTCAAAAAGACACCGCCATGTCTGGTGAACTTAACACTGCAGCCATGAGTATCGCTTCCCAGCATTTTCTTCACTCCATTGTTTATCCAAAGAAGTAGCATAGCATTTAACATTTCCATATGCAGAATTCATTGGAAATATGAGTTTTAAGGCCCCTGAACCGTCCCCCAAAGCATTTTTAAAAGACAGCGAGTATTGTAGGCACTGTAACTAAAACAAAACATCAAGCAAACACCAAAACACCAAATCTTAAGAAGACAAGGAGAATACTTTAATCAAATGCTCCCTGAGCAAAATATCTTTTGGAAGGAAAATCTTTGTTATATAGTATTTGTTCAAAAATAACTCAGAATGTGATTACATGGATGTCTTTAGGAAACCTACTGTCTAAAAAATATAAATATAAATGTGTGTGCGTGAGATGACACTTTTGGTGAAAAAGTAGTAATAGAAGATATCAACGGGTAATTTGGGTTCGATGCTGTTTGGCGTTCGCCTGAAGCAGGGCTGGGCAACTATTGCTCACTGAGCGTAGCCTGCTCAAGGCCTTGCGGTGACAATTATATGTTTGGCAGGTAAAACAAATGGTCTCTCAAGGTGTCCCATCAGTCGGCCAGATCTGGCCTAAGCCTCTTCTCGGGTGTTTCAGGGCGTGGTTGATTGATTCATGAATCTGTCAGCTGCTCGGGTGAATAAATACACTCGTTTGTTCTATTAAAATTAATTTAATATCACTGCTTGTTATTACACTCGTCACCGTGTTTGATTATCTTACTTCGCATAACTGCTCAGTTGCGAGCCCGTTTCCGTCCGGAGAAATCTTCCGTGAACCTAGTTCCCTATTTTTTTTTCCAGCGATGAAATTAGGCCGTGTTGAATTTAATTTACCTAGTGTTATCTTGTTGCCAGTTTTAGAACCGCGAAGGTGTGCTTTCTGGGTAATGTGTCCGAGAAAAACTTATTCTCGTCATGACGTGAAATTCCCCTTCTTTCGCCAGCTTGCTAAGTTTTCTTTACCACGTGACATTTTCAGTAAATATTACTGTCGTTGTGCCACAACGTTAGCGCATCATGTTTCACAATGTGCGATTCTTTTCCCGCATAAGTTCTTCACTAATAAAATGGGTTTGTAATACAAACAGACAAGTGTTATTTCCTCATTGTGCATGTAATAAGTTAGCATTGCCTAGTTTGAAACAATTTTATTTAGCATTTGTTCGCGGTTAACTTCTGTCTTATCTGTGAGATGATAATGGGTAAGGAATGCCGTGCGAATGTTACAGGGCATTCTTTTATATGCCCTTGAACCGGATGAAATGAATGTACAGATGGGCTCGAGGATCTACACCTATTTGACTATAAAAACAACAGCTCCATCTATTTGGAATTCGAACCTAGGACCTCAGCGCGAGAGGCAAGAACGTTACTTCCACATAAACACGGTGGTAGGAAAACATTTGCAAATTATGTCTTTGTTTAAATTTTAAAACGTGGTGGTGGCGGTGGCGGTGTATTTGCATACGCTCCTATTTTTATTCAAAGTTAAAATTCCTTTAGTTTACATGATTTGATTTCTGTTTGGATTCTGAAACAACTAAACAATATGAACCAGAATCGTCTAAAATTCATTTCTTTTTTATGAAAACTATTCCCTTCTCCATTGTATATTTTCTGACTATAATGCTTCTATTTCTGTAAAAATAAATTTGACATGAGTACCTTAATTTCTCATAACACATTTTAATTATTTCCGTTAATAGATATTTATAATTTTGTAGACAAATAGAGCTATTCCGAAATATGTAATTGTATTTATTTTTACAGCCTAATATTTATCGGAATAACAGCATAAGTATAAAATAAGAATTGTGATCAAAATATGTTAAGTTAAACCTTATTTTCAACTTGACTACATGTCAAGCTGGCATAGTTGCAGAAAATCGCGAAAGGAGGTAAGAAATTATAGTGGTCTTTGCAAACAGGTGACGCAGGCAGACGACAATAGTGTTTCTGGGTTGATCGACAATGAAAACACACAGTGCCTGATCATTTGGAATTTATTATTTTCATTTAATTTATTAAATCAGGTTACTCATGTGTTACATTCCACTATTGAACTAATTTTAAATGATGTGTAAATTAAGGGTAGTTGTACCTTGAGAAACAAATTTCACATTCGTTTCCTGTAGGTCTGGGTGGCTCAATTGGTTAGACGCTGGTCTACTGATCCCAAGGTCGCGGGTTCAAATCCGGCCCAGACGGATGGTTTTTAAGTGTGCTTAAAAACGACAGCTCCATGTCAGTAGATTTACTGGCATGTAAAACAACTCCTGCGGGACGAAATTCTGGTACATCGGCGACGCTAAAATGATCCTGGCAATTGACAGCGTCATTAAACAACAAAATAATTTAATTTTAACATTCGTTTCCTAATATGCTAATGTAAAAGAGAGCTGGATAACGGCATAGATTGGTAGATATATCATCACCCGCAGCAGAAGGTATCAATCGTTACTGAATAAGGGTGTTGCCAAACACTACCAGTTTAAACTAGTTTTTTTTTTTTTTTTTTAACTTTTTACTTTTTATTTTTTATTTATTTTTTTTATTTCACTTTTTTTGTTTGCGAAAACTATGAATACAGGGAAAAAACTGACATGAAACATTTTAACCGGCTCATCGATATATTCCTGGCCAAAAGAACTTTTACATTTCTTCTAATATCTGCTTCATAGAAGCATTACAATAAAAAAAATCGAATGGCATTTTGTTCTTTGATGAGCCGATTTTGAAAAAATAAATAGCTTTTTATCCAAGATGGATGCGTAATTCCACAAGAATGTGCGAAGATAGCAGTTTGTTAATTGTAAGATGCGTGGAATAACTTATTTCTGACATAACTTCGGCAACAATTATGGGTTTCGAAATAATTAATCACTTAAAAGACGTGAAGGAATACTCTGAGCTGCTACTTCAGAGATGACGTAACTCGACAACGTTGCGTTGAGGTTGGTCAGGTAATTGACCTGGTTTGTGGATGCAAACAGCTTTCGCTTTCAGAAATGTTTTGGGAGCTGACGCTTGTCATTGGCCTACACTGTCACAGTAAACATGGAAGGACAAGGCACGGTATGAGTTTGTTTTCAAAACGCACCGTTACGTTGTTTGTTTGTGTACGGAGCTAGGGAAAGTGACCACCCACACAATCTGCAGTGTTGCCAGATTGTTTTCAATAAAACTAAAATATCTCGATAGGAAATGGTCGGAGACAGAAACGCAAGATACAAAATGTGTTCCAAATACCGAGATCTACCACTGGTTTAAATTAATGTAATGACTTCCCTTCCAACCGGTGTATACTTTTGGGCAAAAGATGGAAATTGTGGTCAAGTCAAGGCATGATTAATTCTGAATTTTAAAAAACATAATTAAGGATTTTCAGATTTCAAAATTCGACCTTGCAGCTATTTTGACTTCACTAGTTTTTATGAAAGTGGTCCATCTACCGTGAACCCAGTATAAGAGTGGATTGGCAGTGAAAACGGAATTACTAGAATGAGATGAGGATAGGGTATTAATAGGGGGACAGTGTGCACTCGATTGGGCGATATAACCTTATCATTAAAGGCCGGAAGCGTGTGCACTTTTCCATAGGTATACTCCACATGGACTTTACTGTTATCGCTCGCACATGTGAACAACAGCAGGTAGGTACAGCCTGACCATGAAAGAACACTACCACTGCAGCTCACTACGAGAAGGAACAAAACAGTCGCGTTATACTACACCTTGACCTTGCGTCTGCATACAATTGCATGGTAATGCTTCACTAGTTCGCAGAGTACTACGTTGCGTTGTTTTCGACTCTTGCTTCTAGTGGCAGTTGTTTGCACATTTGATGGGCGTGCTGCGCTTCTGACATCATTCACACTCTGTGTCCAGCTAACCTGTATTGTATGTGAGCGCATATCCCTCCGGCCTTTACTTACCATAAGCACATCGAAGCCCAATAGGGTAATGTTCATAGGGTCCTAAATAACGTTTTTAGTATATTACAGTTCGCTCTCTGTATTAGGTGGCTCCATTCGTGCCTTTATGCGGAACATTCGGCTGCCCATATAAAGTAGTGCTGCAGTGGTAGCGATGTGATTAAAGGAAGCATAGTCATATGTTATTATCACCCTCTAAATACCGCATAAGCTTAGAAACCAACAGAGCCTGGTCTGTAATTATCTTGAATGTTTTTTTTCCCCTTTAAACAAAAGAACTCGTTGATAGTGAACGTACCAGCAGTGTGGACGAATTGTGAATACAAGTTACTCACTCACACCAAAATAAAATAGAAAGGAAGTTTAAGAAGCCTGGGTCCTGAAATTAATATTTTATGGAGGAAAACTGCTTAAAATTGGTGTTATAAAAGGATATCATGTTCTGTTTGTCCTGAAGTAAGTAGCAACAATTTCAACAAACAAATGCCTTCAATTACAGAAGGATATTCATTTATAATACCAGTTTAAAAGTTCAGATGTCTTAGAAAATGTTAATTGTAGAGTCCATGTCATTCAGCTTTTCTTCCTCTTTTTATTTTTTGCGTTCTCTACCACTTCTCCATAGGAGATAGAAAAAAATATTGTATCCTACCCAAAATTGAAAATTGAGTTTTCTCTGTAAATACCCATTTTGAGATCCACTGAACCAAAATTCGAGCTTCGCAGTAACGTGTGAAGCTCACATTTGGGAGGTCGCGGGTTCGATCACCGCGGCGACCTTCCTGACCCATGGCGTTTTTCCGAGGTTTCCCCGGGTCGCCAGGGAAGAATTTGCATATCCTCTAAATTTCCTGTCCCTCCATTTCGTTCCATCCTTCATTCCGTTAGGTTTCTTTCATGTTGGAAGCGTTAGCGAGCGCCGCGGCAGGAGCACGGCAGAGGGAACAAATGCGCCTTGGAAATCCCGTTCCCCGGAATGGAAGTGAGTCTACTGGTTTTCGGCACCCCTCCCCCCATGAGATGGTACAAGCTCGAGGGGGGAAGGGGAGACGGTTTCCGAGTCCCACGCCCCTTGGGGTACGAACCCGAAGAGGTAGGAGGGGAACCGAGCTGCGCCAGTCTCCACCAGGATACTTCTAACTGGGAAAATGTAGGGATTTTGCCCTCTACTTTGTCGTGGCAAACGTTCCGGCCACTCTTAGGATCCATTCTCCCCATTCATCCTCCCGGAGAGGTGCCCTGCCAGGGGCACAGATATATAAATTGCCTTTCGGTCGAGGTGCTAAGTCCTCCTCCGCAAGTTGTCATTTAGTCATATTTCGTGTTAGCCAAATAAACTTTTATGAAACGTATTTACACGTTTCGTTGCAGGCATAAGAAGGATACAGATTTTTAAAAAGCAGGTCGCTACGTGATAGTTCTCAGATACCATGCTATTTGTAGAACCACGAGATGAACGAATAGTGACTTTACCTCTTGAAAATTCGTATGTGCTAACTAAACCCCCAGCGCAACGACCCATGAAGGCCCAAGGCTTACTGCCCGGCCACTGCGTCCCCCGCCTCTGCCCACTACAGGCGTCATGAATGGGGTGCAGTGCTAGAAGGTGGAACAAGGTCAGCACCCCGAGCTCTCGCAGCCAGTTATGTGTCCTGGGGTCGCTACCGGTACTGGGGATCGAACCCGGATCAAAAGCTTACTTTTCTATTTACTTCGTGTTAAACTACAAGAGATAAACATTTGCAGATATATTTTAATTACACATTTCCTTGGAGGTACAAGCTGGAATGGAGCAAAAACAATAGATACTCTTCTTCTTCTTTGCCTGAATACCCTCCCCGTATGGAGGAGTTGCGCCCCTCAAAATCCAACCTTTGTGGCCCTCGTCCCGAGGGGTAGGCAACGGGAAGTAGGGGATTGCCTGACAGGGTGAAGTACGGTGGGGACTTCGGTGTGCCCTGGGACCGCTACGGCAACTGTGAAGGCCTATAAGGAACCCTGAAAACCGGCTTTGATAACCCAAGCCAAGGTGGGTTGCATGGCCAAAGGGAAGTTTGGCCTTTAGTATGTAAATATCAAGCCAAGGTGGAACAGCAGTGCTGACGGCTGCGTGGTCAAGGGGGTGCTTGGTCACTGATATGCGAACTCCTGATACCAGGCGCCCTCCGGCTTCAATTTAGCCTTCCTGCAGCTTGGGAAACTGCAGGCGACGGAGATAATTCCCAAACTACTCGTGGGACAAAATTGAACCTAAAGAATTGGAAAAGGGGGATGCGCCCTCATTCGCGTGAACTTAGAGGCACAGCCATTGTCTCAACATGCCAATAAAGAAGAGCTTATGGAAGAGGATCTGATAAACACCTCATCCAAAGAGCTAACTGGCGAAAGTAAATAGAAATCACAGGAGAAGGAAAATGTCTTCGGGATTAGAGGAGTCTTTAGGAAAGCTGGGACTTTGTATTCGCAATAGATCTATTAAAGGTCGCAGTGAACAGAAGTCCAAGGGCTTAAACAACCCACTTATATCTAGTCTAATCTATGGAGGACTTACACCCCCTCGGACTTACAAGCCAGTGCCTAGGGTCAGATGCCTGTCGGAGAGCAGACGAACCTATGTACCTGACAGAGTGAAGACCTGGCAACGGATGGTCAGCCCAATAACAGGTATGAGAGGAAGAGGATGATATGAAATTCAGGCAAAATGGGTGAATGGAAAGGTAATGATGGAGCATTTGGTGGAATGAGTGGGGTAAATCGGAGTACCAGGAGAAAACCCTCCCATACGCTGTTTCATCCATCTCGAAAGAATCTATAGCCAAAAGTTTCAAAACTAGTTGCTAAATGCGGACTATAAATTCGATAATCTTTCCACGACATCGCCCGCAACAGCTGAATAGTAACAGCACTTTTGAAAGATGACAAAGTATACCAACGACAACGTATACCTCGGAAATGGCCCAAGCCAAAAAAGTTATTTGAAATCAGTTGATATTTCAATGTGTATCTACATTTTTGTGCAATATATTTATGTCTATCGCTTTACCAGTTATATAAAGTTACACAAAATGCCTTCTGAATGAAGAGGATTTTACGGGCTATTCGCAGAAAATTCAAGTTAAGAGTTAATCTAAACATCTTAAGGGGACAAGGTAGTCTAGAAATTACACATTAATGTGTTACCATTGCTCTTGAGGTTCTTAATGGTTTTTCCTGAATTTTTTATGACTTACTTTATAAATCATGATCATTATTTCAAGCGGTTATTTGCATTGATATCTTATGTGGTTGCGTCTGTAAAAATTATTTAATCCAGCAGAAAAATAAAATTTACTCTCTAAACATGTGAATTCATGTACATTTATCGCAGAAAATTTGCGATAAAGAAAGCTATAGTTTTCAGCAGATGCATAAAACACATGGCTGAACTTCTCGAACCACAATAATAATTTTATAACGTATATTAGCGCAAATTTATATTGCCAATTTTTCACAATTTCACTTTTTTGGCTTTACAAATACACTTTTCCTAATTTCTAGTAAACTAATATGCATAACTAAATAATTGAGGTTCACAAGCATGCAAAATTGTGTCTACTACTATTACTATTGTTACTGTTGCCATTGTCGTTGCCGCCGCCGCTGCTGTTATTGTTACTGTTATTACAATTACCACCACCGCTGTCGCCGCCGCCACCACCATCGCCACCGCCACCGCCATTACTATTATTATTACCATTATTATTACTATTATTATTACTATTATTATTACTATTATTATTACTATTATTATTACTATTATTATTATTACTATTATTATTACTATTATTATCATCATCATCATTTATTTATTCATTTTTTATTCAGGGAGTCTTGACCGTTTTTACTAGAAATCTCGACATATGATTCTTAAGTAGAATGTGATACTTCCACTGCCTCAAGGGGAAATAAAAGGAGAAAGCCCAAACATTTCATCTATGTCTTCGGGCAAGACGACTAAAATAAAAGATTATCCTCAACCATGCCATAATGTAGCACTTATACGCCCCTGTAATGGACCTCGTTATATCCACCTCTTTATAACAATACTGGTATCCACCAATCAAAGGTGCTCCTGTTCATCACGATGCCAGGATCCGCATGTAGCCATCAATAACTTGTCCTCTGTGCACATTCCCAGGAAGCTGATAGCGCAGCTGTCGATTCCCTTATATGAAATAAAGCTACTCTGTTTAATAATAATTGGTGTTAGGTAATATTGAAAGTAACATTCTAATAAATTCAATTTGTCTTCTCGTTTTTGAATGTCTACTCTTTTAAAGATTGTAGTATATATACTCTGTATCATTGAATCAAGACAAACAACAATAAAAGTTGAAGGCGCAACTATCGATTCTCATATGTGCAATCGAATAACAAAGACATGATTAAAATGTCGGACACCAATACAATAACACGCCGCGTAGAATATTAAAAATGTTTTATAAATGTTTTAAACTTGATTCATGTTCGCGCATAAATAGTCGTATAAAACGAGTACCTATATGTAATGGCAATTATGCTCTCGTTGCGCAATATAACTTCGGGCAGGACGACTAAAATAAAAATTTAGTAATACCACAGCTTTAAATTAGGATTTTGTGGAATGTTAAATAAAACTGAGTTTCTGTGCTGCTTATAATCTTTAGTAATAGGTACCTTCAAACAATAAGAACCCTTCTTCTACGAACAATGCCGCCTTTTGATTCTAAGAACGGCGGCCGTTCTTCTTTTGTTCTTATATAATAACTTCCAATAATTTCGCTGAGTAGGGGTTGCCCGAATTATTATCTGTGCACTTTATTCTGAAATAATTAACTGCATGTTCTCCCCTACTTTATCATGCAGTCCACACCTTGATAGAAGGATCTGACCAATCACAGAACCCTTACACTGCACTTACACTAAGTAACGATAATTTTCACGTCATCTGCGCTTTAAAATATATGATGTGGACCTAACCAACACATTATTTGAGAATGTACACCGGATGTGAGGGAATCCATCACCTGAAGAGCTATAAATGAATTTGGCTTCCATGGGAATAAGGGGTGGATATTGGGAACAATAGTTCTACAACAACTCTGTATTGAGGAGCATAAATCAATATGGGAGTTTTGTTCCTAAACTAAATAACAGTTTGGTCTACAGAACTTATTCTAAGGTCCTAATGCTGATACAAGAATAACATCGAGTTCAAAATTCTCAATTTTTTGCTTAATTTTTTATTTTATTTTTTATTTATTTTTTTTTTTTTTAAATTTTTGCGCCCTATTAGAAACCTATCCCAACTTTAGGGAAGTAATTAAGATTCCATACTGCCTATTCTCGATATAATATAGAGTAACAGAAAATTATGGTTAATAGAAATGCTGGTTAATAGAAAATGCAATGAAAGACTTACCAGGCCTTGCAGTGTTGCATACTTAAATAGGCTCTGAATCACCTTGTAAATCCAGTAATATAAATATCAATTGCGCCCGCAACATTTATTTGCACAACAAAAAAAAAAAAAAAAAAAAAAAAAAGAGAAACAGAAGTGGTCAGTTATCAGCCACCATTAAATGTTGTGTCCGTCATAGTAGCAATTATTCAAAATCGAAAATTATTAGAATTTCAATTTCAGTATTTTATTCACTTAAACAGTCTTATGTTATGCGTATTAGTGCTCTAGCAGTAAAATTTGCAAATAAAATTAGGCCTCCAACTTAAGGGGACAAGGTAACAAGAAGTTATACAGTTAAACTACCACTGGTCTTAAAGTTCTCATTGGTTTGTCTTGAAATGTTTATGAATTATCCATAAATCATTATAGTTATTTCAAATATTTGTTTGCATTGATAGTTTTTCTTTGTTTCATTTGCATAGCACCCTTAAACTTCTATGGTCATATCGAGGGCTTTGACTTGAGAAATAACTGGTTGGCTTTGCAGTAGGCACCGAACGAGGTGGCTTTGCGGTAACGTGTGAGGCTTGCATTCTGGAGGTCGTGGTTCGATTCCCGTGGCCGACCTTCCTGACACCTAGGCTTTTGTCGAGGGTTTTCTGGGTCGCCAGGCGAGTGCTGAGAGGGATAATTGTATCCCGCGAATTTCCTGTCCTTCCATTAGGTTTCATTAATTATTTCATTCGTCGTTCATCTTGTTGGTTCTTTCAGGGTCACAAGTATCAGCAAAGGCGTTAGGTTCAGCCTTGCAGGGATGATGTGCGCACAGAAAGACTTTCCATCTCTCGGTGTCCGTTACTCGGTTGTTAGTTCCACCCCCCCCCCCCCCCTCTCTCTGCTTCCACATTCGAACTCTGACCAGTGCAGACAACGGATCGTCTTACCCTGAAGATGCTAAGCGCAGTACTTGTCGAAACGTCGGTATCTACAATGTCTTCTGGACCACGGCCTACTAGCCCGAAAGAAATAAACATGTCTAATAGTCCAAAACATTTAGCTTAGAACTTCTAGCGAAGCTTTCTCGAGAAATCATGTTATCGCTAACACAGAAAGGTACAAGAAAAACACACTTTCAATAAAGTTACTGCCTGTATTGACCAAAAATATTATTTTACTAGTAAGAAGAAAGCAGGTAGAGGGATTGAAGCTACTAATGAGTGAAGGTCAATGTCTAATTTCCCGCTCCTTTCTTCGCATACAAGTGGAAGGTAAAATTTGTCTGTGGCCAACCATCGGTATGTAGGTACAGTAGCAAAGAAATTCAGAAGAGCTGTCTTTTTTTTTAGGAGCCACAGCTTGTTTCACATTCGCATACACATTTTTTTTTTCTAAAATTCGTCCGCAAACCTTAGGTGTTTCATTTTCAAGTAACTACAGTAATTATCGTACTCATTCCGACAAGCATAGTTCAAGACTCTACATTGGGCAGAAAAATATTCTAATTAAAGAAACATATCCCTGCTGCAATCGGGAAATGAACCCGAGACCTTTAGTTTGATTAGCCCTTGATTTGCCTGGAGAGATACACGTTAAAACTACGGTTTTACTGTAAACTTTGATGGGTTTTGTATAGTATTTCAATGCAGTCTTCACTACCTGTGGCTACATTTTAGCTCTAATCCTGATTTATCCTGAGTACAACAAAAACATAGCATTCCAAATTGAAATGCGATGAAACACGTGAGTATTTATTGACCCCTACACGTAAAGAAAGGCAATGACTTAGCGTGAAACTGTATCGGGGTGTTCAGTTGGACACGCGCGGCATCTCACGCCCTCGAAACTACTCAAGTAGAAAATTCAATTTCTCCTGATCGATGAGGTTCATCTGCCCACAAAGGTAGTTACCGCCGTTCTTATGTTCCCATAGACATATCCATCAAAGTCGTCTAACTTAATTTGTGAACCCTCTCACTAAGATTTTATAATGTATCAAATTTACATTAATAGCCGGTTAAAGTAAAAGTAGGTACGTTCACTCCATCTGGTTTAATATAAATGTAGATTACTTACTCAAAAAACGGAATTAAAAAGATAATGCCAGGTTAGGTACTGCATCCAGCTGCGTAGCCACAAAACACATTATGGATACCTACCCCAATAAGAAAATATATGAGTTATTAACATGTATTAAAGCTGTATAATCAAATATACATATGTAATTAAAGACAACAACCATATCAATTACCTATCATCAGTGCAAGATAATGTGCTTATGTTCCGGACTGAAGATTCTCGTTTCAGACTCACCGATGTTCATTATTTTCTCTATTACTTACATCAAGTAGGAATATTGTATTCGACCCAACATTTCAATGTCAAGATTTCACCGGAAATACGTTATGAGGTCCCGGAGTCAAAAAATAAAGCAGTTTTAGAAAAAGGTCCGTGTGTGTATCTGTCTTTGTGTGTGTGTGTGTGACTGTGTGTGTGTGTGTGTCTATGTGTCTGTCAGTCTGTGGACAGCATAACTCATAAACGAAAAGTCTGTTAAAAACCAAAGTTGGTATTTAAGTTTAATGTCTTTCAAGGATGCGACACGAAGATTTTGAAGAAAATAGTCCCATCCTAAATTACCCTTTACATGGAAAATTTTTCGAAAATTTTGATTTTCTCGAAAATGGCTCTAACGATTTTGATTAAAATGTAGCATAGTAAATCTCAATATGTGATGTCGTCACATTCACTTGCAGAATCTAACTTAGTTACATCTGGTTATATATTACTAAAATATGCAAGTTTAATAGTAGTCCCCATATTCTTATCGGACAGTTTAGTCCTTAGCTTTATTAGCTTCATGAAAGAAAAAAGCTGTTCACTTGCGTAAGTGCTGGCGAGCATTTGTCATAATTCGCGCTGCCAATTTGAGAATATTCCGATATTGTACACTGCTCAAAGATTTGTGAAAGGCAATTACTTCCAAGTAATTGTATGCATGCTTTAATAGTGTTGTAATTCTTTGCTGCGTTCATGGTTACTGTCAGTTGTCTTTTGCACACTCCTTCCTAAATCCAGCTTAGCTACTGCTACGTGCTTTGCGTATTCTCGTAGCGTATACCTACGTGCTATCTGGCGCATGTTCGCTCCGGCTGACCTCCCTGGCTTAAATGAAGCTTATGATGTCCTTTCAGCAGATAATTATCCTAAAAATACTCGAAATAGGTACCTATTAGAAGTTTCACAAAAACGGACATGGCAATGTAACGTTTGAGGGCACATTGTTGTTCCGGAGATCAAAAAGTTTTTTTTTTTTATTTCCACTATTGAAATCTCCATTCTTTTCCTCATCAATTGATACATAATGTGTGGTTGTTGTACATTTTATATTATAATAACATGCGGCACCAACCACGCCCTTTTCTGGCTTTTTAGTGTTTAGAATTTTTCCGTAACTTATAATTTTCTACATATAGATACTATTTTCTTCAAAACAACTGCATCTGGGAAGCTCAAATTTTTAAGCTGCTAAACCATCACATGAACTTTAAAATGAGTTGAGCAGTTTTTCCGTATTTTACATACAATTTAGAAACTATTATGTTAGCTATTACAAAAATCGAGGTATTTTTCTAAAATTATAGAAGTATATAAATAGCAATTTTCTCTATAAAATGAGAATTATGAAAAACTAACACACTCGTTTTGCAGAAATAGTGCTTTCTGGGTTGACCATAAGTTTAAACGCGTTAAAATACAAGTTTTTTTTCAAATAACTGCACCTAAATGAAGATCGGTATATCGAAATTATTTTCTCTGTGTATTAATTTACATAGATGTCACATGTCTTGTTTTGGATCTAAAAGCTTCATTTCATGTTATTTATATATTTATTTATACCCTAAGTACTGTACAGTGTAGGTATAGTGAAAAAATTATTACTATAGCTGTAAGACTTAGGTGATGTCCACATTTTTCGTGTGCAGATAGTGTGTTTAACGACGACGTGCCCTTAAATTGAGACAGTCAATTTAATGGTATTTAAGGCTTAAGTGATTTCAATTATCAATTAAATGTATACATATTGTGAATAAGAAAAAATCAAATATTTTTTTACCCGTCAAAAACATAAAATGCCAATTTTTGTAATTTCACACTACCCACTCCCTTAAGTCTGTATGTTCTCGCTTTCTTCTGGGTCTCATCAGCTTAGAAGTTTGGAAGAACTACTCGTATATAAAGAATTTCCTGTACTAGCCAACATGTCCGTTTTTCTTTCAGCCTAAAAATTCAATAAAATCAGGTTATCATAATTTCTTGGAACAGCCTCCTTCATGAAAGCATTCGGGAATGGGGTCTGGACCTTGGCCCCTAGCTGGCAGCACCCAATTAATTTCCACGGTCCGATCAGGGATGAAACGAAGATCTGCAGTAGGGTCATATATGCTACTTCTACGCCACAGCCACGGGTCAGTTGCTGTGACCTCACACACCCGTTGCTATAGAATGTCAAGATAAAGGAACACGAGCTGAGAGCAATACAGTACTTTTTAAGTCTCTCGTGCCTTGTAGAGATATTCAATACATTGCTTGAATTCTCGCGCATGCATAATTTCTCGCAAGCTATTCCAAGCTACAAGCCCGCATTTGTATATCTGGTTCCGCTTTGCGACCATGAGGGGGTGGAAGTAACGGCCGCCAAGGTCAATCTTAAGTTCCACGTTAATGCTTTTGCTGAGTTTTCATTCTTATCACCACCAACTTACAGAACATTCAGCCAGAAGTAGACACCTCAATAATAGCGGTCTATAATCGGTTTATCTTGCTATGAGTACCAATAATTCTGGATTTGAAGGCAATGGGAATGCCGATGAACTGCCAGAAAACGATCACATGCACCTTTTATAGTGCCCAAATGGATATCACCGAATCGCTGATTAAACCGAACGGGATGGCTCAGGCGGTAACGTCTGTGGCCCGCATTCGGTAGGTCACAGGTTCGATCCCCCTGACCTTCCTGACTTCGGTTTTTTTTTTTTTTTTTTTTTTTTTTTTTTTTTTTTTTTTTTTTTTTTTTTTTTTTTTAGGTTTCCCCGGGTCGCCAGGCGAATGCAAGGAAATATTTCCGTGTTCTCCAAAATTAGTCCCTATATTTCGGTACGTAAATCATTTCATTCACCCTTCATCCCGTTTGGGTTTCTTTCAGGGTTGGAAGCGTCAGCGAGCATCGCGGCAGCTGCATGGCGGGGAAACAAATGCGCTCTGGAAATCTCGTCTCCCGGATTGGAAGGCGAGCCACTGGTCTCCAGGTGTCCCATGGGATGGTAAAGTCCAAGGGGGAAGGGCAGCTAAGCGAGTCTCTGCCGGGGTGCTTCTAACTGGGAAAATGTAGGGACCCTACCCTCTGCTCTGTCGTGGCAACGTCTTAGGATCCAATCGCCTCATCCATCCTCCACGGAACTGCCTCGTCAGGGGCATAGGCACAAAAGATCGCCTTTCAGTCGAAGTGCTAAGTCCTCTCCGTAAGTCGGTGATTAAAATGAATAAATATAGTAAAATACTGGCAAAGTAGTCATGCAAGAAGAGAGCAATGAAATTATAAAAAGGAAACCTAGATGAGGCAAGAATCATGGTTGGGATTATGAACGAACATGAACATCTTAGAAAACACCCACATCGATTAGAGTGTTTTAAATAAACATAAGTGCAGTATTTGTAAAGAAGAGGAGGAAATGGCATTTGATATCATAAAAACTAACTCCGTGGCGCAATAGCCCTTCTCGGGCCAAAGTCTACCGTCCGGCTGCTGCGTTTCCCACCTCCATCCTCCACAGGTGCATTGGTTAAGAAGTAGAAGTCCCTGTTTGAGAAAACCTCAAGTATTGGGATCTGAGTGACCTAACAGGGCTGAGTGCACCCCGGACCAGGACTCCAATGGGAGAAAAACACCACGGCGGTACCAGGAATCGAACCCTGGTCTTCCGCTTGGTAAGCAGCAGTGCTACCATCTCGTTAGGAAGGCGGCCCTGTTTCATATAATATTCGTCAAAATGAGATTGACGACCTTTGGGATGGTGATGACATTGCATCCCATAAGAAACAATTAAATTGTCTGTTGGACCTCTTAAGTGCAGGCAGTAAATACGATATTAGTACTCACCAGAGAGCTATGCAACCAGCCACACAATCTTCGGTGCAGGCGTGGGGAGAAAACTCACCGTTTACTCTCTTGTACCAATCTAATCTAATCTAACAGTGACGTGAGTCTTCATGAGTTGATATTCCTGCATGTACTGTCACCATCTTACGTCCGTTGTTCTTTACACAAAAATCGCGCTCCTTACAAATTAGAATGAATGGCGGTTTGAGTTTCGAAGGTCCAAAGTGTCCAAAATTGTGTCCACATTTATATGCTATTGTTAGCTAATGCTGGATTTCTGACAATGAAGTCATTAATCCTCTTGCTCTCCAATATTTTTCACTGGTGATATTGAAGAGAGCAATAGCAGTAATAGTAACCGCTTTTTAGAGAGCACCATATTTTTATGTTTTGGTGGTCACATCGCTCTCTCACAACCCCCAGAATGTCTGGAGGACCACATCTGTCGTTGGTTTACGGGTCTCACCGACCTGACCGGGAGAATTATCAAAATAAATTCACCGACCATATCCTCTGATCACCAATAACATGACGTATTACATGCCATGACAGGTCAGCATGTTAGGAGTTAAGATTTTATAGACAAATGGAGAGGTTGGAAAAATAAAGACTCCCTAGCCCTCGGGAACCCTAATAGATCGGGGTCAGAAGAGAACAAGAGATGACCAAGGTAAGATCAGATAGAAAAGTTACAATGAGGAGCAAAACACCAGTAAGTGGAAGTAATGTTCTGCTCAGCTTGGGTACCTTGTGGTCGCTATTCACATATCCCCTAGACGGAGACCCCTGAGTATACATTTATATGCATAATGATGCAAACATGTAACTTAGAATTCTAAATTTGCACATGAACTCTATAACAGTAACTTGAGTATAAAATCTTACAATGGAACTAGAATTAATAAGAAAATAGGCAGAAATGCACGCTTTGTATAAATAACTTTAAAACATATTAAAATCAATAGGGATTAAGATTTATACAATAAGGACAATCAAAGGAGACCGCGAATAAATAATGGTTAGATGAAAGAGAATATATAATTACTTTCTAGCCCTTACTGATTTCTAATAAGAATTTAGAAAGATATGAATATCTACCAGTTAATTTATATTGCTAGCTTTCGGTAATCAATAATTGAATATATTTTTTAGCTTTTAAATTTCAATTATAATTGTAAATGTAGGACTTATACTTCTATTGCCTATATTTTGTTCATCTTTTTTATGTTCGATTTATATGCCGCCTTTAACATCGAAGGTCATATCTTGGAACAATTAATTGTTCAGGAGCAATGGTGTTCACTCGCTTGACAGTGGTTTACAACTGGGTTTCTATTAGTTCGGTTTCGTTCTTTATTTTTTTTTTTTTTTATTTACTACATTAAATTCACACGCACCTTCATACTCCCATTCATACTTTCAGACCCTAGGGGGGATGGGGAATAAATCCTAGTGGAAAAAAATTTCCCATCCTCCAGGTGGGAATCGAACCCAGGACACCTTGCACATCAGACAGATGGTCTACCACTGTGATACGGGGCCGGTCTTTATTAATATTTTGCTTTATTTTTATTGACTAGAATATAAGTGAAAACCAGTACAATAATGGTGCATAACAGGAAAGAAATGTTAATAAATTAGAACATTTGGGTATACGTTCTGGTATAGGAAACAAAATACTGGGATGGCGTATTGCGGAGTTTATGTTATGTTATTTATGTGTATATATGTGCGCAAGTGTTCAAATGTGTCTGAATCGATGAAACAGAACATGACACATTTGTGTATCGAAGATTTAAAGCAAGGTGTGATTTTTATAAGGCATCTAATAGCCTACAAGTCTTTCTGGGTTCTAGAAGGTAATGCCTAGAACAGACAAAGGGCCACTTTGTGTGGATCGGGTTTAAAGAATTAATAGAAAAAGAGATTTTAAATTTTGAAATAAATCAAATGATGCACATTGAAATGTAAGATATTAAAAATGTAGGTAGAATATAGCTTTTGGGAGCTCATCTTGATTTTCCTTCGGTCCAATAATGTAAATACAGAGTATAAAAAAGGTATGTCAAAACTTTCGGAAAACATTTCCTGCATATAGAGGATATAAAAAATGTTATATGAACATAGGTTCGAAAATTGTTTGGCTTTTATCCAAATATGCCAAACGAAGTTTTCTTGCATGCAGGAATTGAAACTAAGGTTGGCAGAAGTTCAAAGTTTTAGGGAAACAAATTATTTTTGACGGGTCCTAAAACATTTAGCCAAAGAATTACAAAAGTATTAGGTGCTATTAATGCTCAGTTAATACAAAGCAAATTATGGTGATATGAACAAAAAATACCCTCATCTCTCATCTCAATTTTGAGGATTTTAAGGCTTCCTTTCATTGTTTAGGCCTGGAATGAAATAAACGTCGGCCATAATTGCAATACATGTCAAAATATTTCCTGGGATGAATAGTTAGCGAAAATAAGGTGAAACCGAATGACATGTGAGGGCCTGCCCCCTAGTTCTTTCGATGCTAAAAGAGTTATCAAAATCGGCTGAGTGGTTTCCAAGATTCCTCTCTTGCTCTGTTTGTCTGTCTCTGTCTCTCTCTCATGCTATATCTCTATGGTGTTTAGTACACATAAGAGACATTTATTTCTTAGATATATGATCAAGTTCATATTAAAGTGAACACAAGATCAGATAATTGCAGCCAACAGTTATACATAGATCTCGGCAGATTAATTTATTTTCAATTATGCTTTGCTTCCTAATTGTTTCCTTGTATTCTACGTCAACTGGAGGATGAAATATTAACAAGGTTCTGAGTTATAATCAATGTTCAGGATTGTTATACCTTCGGAGAACGGTATTGAAGAAACATTTAACAGAAAATTTCACCTACGTTATTTATACGTCTTTGCCTCTATATAAAACCTGTTCCAGGTAATAAAGAGTGCAGTGATAACTGACCTGCGACATACATAAATATAGGGTGTTTCCACTCACGTTTAGGGCGGTGATATAAATATATAATTTTAGTTTAATCAATACAGTACCCACTTTCCTAATGAGGGTGGTTGGAGCTTAGCAAAACAAATTCTTGGCATACCTACCTTCAATGAACTCTGACACGTGGAATTAATACTGTTAATGTATGCGGTGAAATTGTGAATGGCGAGGATCTATTCCTCTCCACCCAGTCTTGCTCACGTTTGCAATTTCCAGTATATCAATTAGCATTCATATTTTCAAGAGAACTATTAATGTCATAATGCAAGTAATACTTGAAGGAAATGAATCACATTGCATTGTAAATGAAATACAGTTGAAACAGACTATATTCCAAATATTATGTAGACAAAACAAAAGAGATAATAAAACACAAACTATTTATAGAAATTACATGTATTTAGACAATGGTTTGTGTTAACATCTACATACTCTTATGACTGATAAGTTGAATAGACACTTTTTCAGCCAAAGTTTTATAAAGTCAGTACTTATACCTACTGCGATAAGATTTAATGACCATACGTCTTTATCTGTTGTGATTTTCCATTCCAAGGACAATTAGACTGTTTGGAGCTTATTTTGGTAAATTGCTCTTTGATCTGAGTTTTAATAGAAACGACAAAAACGTTCACATTTTCTTTTTAAATCTAATCCACTTTCAGTTGCAATGAATGCAACTAGTTTGTACCGTTTCTTCTTCTTCCTCTTTTTCTTCTTTTATGAATTATTAAAATTATTATTAAAATTATTATATTATTATATTATAATATTACTATACTATTATAATATTATATTATTATTATGATCATTATCATTATATTTTGTCTAGAGAATTGATTGCTTCACAGTTCTGCTTTATTTATTGTCACCTTTCCTATCAGTTTTCTTTCCTAAATGTTTACTATCTGAAGGTTCTTCTAAGCCTCTCCCGTGTGAATTCTTTTTCATATTTCTATAGCTTCACTTATAAAATATACTTTATCCCGTAGTCCAAGGTTTTGTATTACCTTTACTTTCTTTCTAACTGTTCGTTTTTTCTGTTCTCCGGCTTTTCATCTGACTCCAGCGTCTAGCTTCTAACTAATTCGGCGTTCCCCATCAATCCTTCTTTTCTCTTGGTTCTTTACTTTTTCAATTCTTTTCTACATAATCTGAATTAATATCTGTTCCCTGGCAATGTCCTTCCACTTTTCAAAGTCTTACTTTACTTCTCTCGTATTTCCAACAGCTGAACTGTTTTAATGTAATTCACAAGGAGTCTCCTATCTAATTTGAAAGGAATAAATCTATATAACATGACTGCAAAACACATATATTTCCAACAAAATCTCGGTATCGAATTTTTGGGGAATTTCTCTTTCTCTTAGAACATTGTACCCTAAGCATTTTTAAGTCACCCAATCAGAAGCAATTGGGTTTGAATGTGGAAAAGGGTGGTGCCTAAGGAACAGTATTAACTTATTTTGGCTACTTCGCTTAACTTCTCCGCTAATTTCAGTTTTACTTTTACTGTATAGGTGAAATACGAACACCCTTGTTTGCGGCAGCGCAAAGAAACATCTTACGTCGGTAAAATCGGTAGACAGAAGAACGAAGTTCAGTCGTTCATTTCTGCAGTTACTGGAAACGAACCAGATCATTTCAACGTTCTTTGTATGAGGCGCTTGTTTCCATTTTGTGTTCTGAAATGCAAGACCTTTTAAATCCTTTCTTGAAGACATCAGTGGCAAGAAGGTTCCTGATGAATTGACTTTACATAACACTTATCTGAACGATATATTTCATAACAACATTCAAGAAATTAGTGAGGATCTAGATGAAAGCTGCATTTGGCTCTAAGTGGATGAGACTACTGATATACGTAGTTAAGGCCTTTTCATTGTCAATGTTGTGGGAAAGTTGGAACCTACTGAAAAAGGAAAACCCCATATCATTTTATGCAAGTGCTTAGCTAAATCTACCCATAGTTCTTATTATAGCTTGCATAGTTAGGACACATTACGAGTATTGTGGCTCGGGAAAGATCGAGAATTGTTATCTTTAACAGACTGCACACATGCTCAAGGATGGTGTATCCCAAGATGCTTCATCTTACGTGTCTGGCGCATGATTTCCACCATGTGACGGAGCAAATTGAACACTTTTCCCATAATTATGTCAATACACTTACTTTCTCTGTAATATTTTTTCTTAAAAGCACCAAATTGGATTCAAAAGTCCAAGGGAATGTTGCCAGGAGTACGGCTTCCACCAGAGCCAGTGCTTGCGTGCTGGAAACCTGGCTGTGTGCAGCCGTGAACTATACACAACATCAAATAACTTATGGATATGAATAATGCTGTCTCAATCGCTATGGCAAGGACAGAACTATAAAGTGACAAGATCAGTGCTGCCTTTACTTTCCTTAAGACGCATTTCACTGCACTTCCAGAGGCAATTAATCGCATGGAATCTTCAACTGCAAACTGGAAGACTTCATCGGTGTCAGACTCTTTTCTCCAAAAACAAATAACAGAGCTCGTGGATGAAGCCGTCATTTGAAGTTGAAGAAAGTACTCCAAAGGAACCAGGATTTGAAAAACTGAAAAAAAAGTGTGCTCCATTCTTCTAGGATAACAATATTCCAGTGTCCAAATAACCTGAGAGCCTGCGCAATTGCACCTACGTATGCTAAGTTGATAGGTCATTTTCTACCTCCAAATGTATTCTGAGAGATATTCCCTATTTTGTCTTTAATTAGTAAACATGGAAAACTGATTACAATTACTTTGTTTTTTTACTCATATTGACTTTTAATAAATAAGGGAATACAATATATCTTACTATCAGATGGAGACTATTAGAATTAATTTGCTTCTTGCTTATGTTAAGGAAGTTTGATAATTCATTTACTGTTGATAATCTTGAAAGATGCTTAGTGATTTACTGTAACCAGGAAACTTGTGACTGAATGCTTTTTATTGCTTCTTTTAATTGTTTAAGCTTTCTTCTTTTCCTCCAGTTCTATATTAGTGGTTTAACACAAAGTTCAGCAAATAAGTACCTAAATGTTTCGATTTTATATGCATTATGTTGAATTCTATGTAATACATTTAAAATTCATAAAAAATACTTTAATATAGCCTAAAACCATATTTTGGTCAAAAATCTAAAAAAGCTATTTTACTTAATAAAAAACTTAAAACAGCATTTTTGAAACGTCAAAAATCTCTTCCCTTTCATATGAATTAATTGCAACTTTATTCCAATTACGGTTCCTTATGAAACTCCCACGTATGTAGAGTAATTATAAGGTTAACCGAGTGAGGTTTCAGGACCCAAAAACAAGCCGTTCTTGCCTAACTTATTGTTTTCATTATTACACGGATAAATACCGGTATAAGCATCCAAATAAAAAATAGATGCTATACAAAGAGCATATAACAACTACCATCCGTTCTGCAGGTCATGTGATTCAAAGGACCAATTGTAATATGACCCCCAATGAGGCATTAAATTGGCAAAAGAGAGATAGAGGCATTGGAATCTTTTACGCTCTGTGTTTCATGACATTTACGTTTTTCTTTCTCGATTATTATGTAAACACGAAAGGAAGTATTGATTTATGAGCATTTCAACGAAAGAAGCTGTTGTTTTTGAGTTCGCAGGTACTACCACGACAAAAGCAGTGAAACAAGGAGAGGTTATGTTTCCGTAGGGTTTGTGGAAGGAACATTGCACCCAATCTTCATCTTCCTTCAAGCCGTTTCCTTTTCCTGCTCGTCACTTTCTTAAGTTCTCTTGTTTCAAATAAAAGTAAAGGTTGTTCTCACCTTACATTGAGCAGGGAAGTTCAAGGACCTCGCAGTTGATTGGATAGGAGCCGCTTCAATTGAGTGCTACTGCTGGAGTGTTGTCACGCCTGTCGCTCTCAATTAGAGATATACAATGTCGTCACGTCCATCTTGCCGGAATGTGCCACACATCAGCAACCAAAACCTGGAATTAAACGATTGGAACTTTCAAGTGCACGTACTGTGTTAAAATTCATCATCACTTTAAATTTCAGTTGTTGGAACTGTTCTGTCAGAACGCAGTGTAGCGGGAAGCAACATTATGGTAACGAACTACATCACAGCCACCCTATCTGATCCAGCAACGACTTTCCCTAAGACAAGTCAGTTTTGAAGTACTCTAAATATACGTGTGTATCTTCCAGAATTCAACGTTCAACAACACAAATACACGCAAGTGTTATACGAGGCGGAAGTCACATCGTTAACACAGAAATCATTTTTTCTCAAATATTCTCTCCCTTGTTGATTTTAAAATAACGTTTATGTGTTAAAAACCTGATGTGTTGTGTTGCTCTCGAGATAAACATTTGCAGAAATTGTCGTCGTCATCATCATCATCATCATCATCATCATCATCATCATCATCATCATCATCATCATCATCACGGTATAAGCCTTGTGGCCCGTTCCGACAACAAGGAAATTGATCGGACCATCTCATTCGTGGCCTGCCAACATTTCTTCTACCTACAGGTTTATACTTGTGCACTATTTGTGGTGTACGGTCTTCGGTCATTCTCTGCACATGATCTTGCCATTTTTGCCTGTATGCAATGATTGTTTCATTTAGACTCTGAATTTCCAATTCTCTTCTAATGTCACAGACACAGAAATTGTCTTATTGTTAATTTTCTTGTAGGTACAAGGGAAGACTGGAGGCTATAAGCGTATGTCAGATATTCTAACGCTTGTTGCAAAGTGATCGCTTTGAAATCCCACTCTCTTGGCATGGCTTGAGGCAAAAAATATGAACGACATTCGAGTAAAGTATAAATATTGGAAAACTCAGATAAATAGCAAGGAATGTCCCGGATGGTTCACTCCCCCACCCCGTTTAAAAAACTTTATGAATATATATATATATATATATATATATATATATATATATATATATATATATATAAAATATGCATCGTGTATTTTAAGAGATATACATTTTTTGTGTAGCAAGTTTTGTCTATTTCTTATGGATTACCGGTTATGAAAAAGTCAAAGAGGACTTCTGAGGACATTCCTAGAGTATTCAATCTATAGATTTAATTTGTCTGAAAATATCTTAAACATGTGGTATTTTAATCAAATCGTTAGAGCCTTTTGATAAAATAAAAATGTTTGAAAAAATGTTTCATGTAAAGGGTAGCGCGCGCGCGCGCACGCACACGCGCACGCGCACGCACACACACACAAACACGGTGGAGCGGGGGTCCCCAAAATATGTATTTCTGGTGAAATCTCGATATCGTATTTTTCGAAGCAATGCACTATTTCCCCTATTTAGTATAGGTAATAGAAAAAGTAATATGGAATATAGTCAACAAGCTGCAAGCTTGTTTGTTTTTGAGAAAATAAAAGCAAGATTAATACTCGTAATTATGAAATGTTTTTTCAGTTTAATATAAATATGAATTACGAAAAAACAAAAATAATTGAGGAAAAAGTAAGAAAGACAGAGCAAGTGGAGTGGCATGAGTAGGAACTAGTACTAAAGTACTGCATTATCGACAGATGAGAGCATGAGCTTTCGATCTCCATCACCAGATCACGTCGTAGCTGTATTATCGACAAGTGTAAGCGTATAAGATTTTGTCTGCCATTGGCCACGCGTTGCGCTCGATGCGTGACGAAGAGTTGGAAGTGTATTTATTGTAGTTAATAAGTTGCCTATGATAATACTACAACAACGTTAATTAATTCTTTGCGTAATTAATTTTCTTTTAGTGGGTAATAACTCACTACGAGCTTGCAACACATGAAAATCATTATATGAATATCAGTCTATGGGATCTTATTTGTTATAGAAAGTATCTAAAGCTGTTAACATCCTTATTAGTTATTGTTGATAGAAAGGATGTGTAATGTAGTATTCTGATTCACATTTAAATCTGTTTGGAAAATTTTAGTCCTTTGTTCAGTGTTTTAATTCCCACCAAGTATATAATTGACTAGGATGCACCTGCGAGATACGTATCTGCAGTTCATCGTAATCGTCCCTGCACGCTTTGTGAATTAACCCTCTAATTCACAGTGCTGTCGTTTGGCAACAAACATGTTTAGTCAAACTTTTAGAATGTTGTAACAGTGTTTTTGTTATTTACATATTTTATTGGCATTGCTAGCTATTTATATAACAATTAATGTATCCATTTATTTCAGTATTGTTGTAGCTTCTTTTTTTTTCCTTTCCAAAAATGAAAATTCAGCAATTGTAGTGTAATGTAACCCCAACATCATCATGACGTACCTTGTCACCGATTATTTTACGTATGTCCTCCCCATCCTTTACTGCAGCCATAATTGATTAGTGATTACAGTCACTGTAATTAAACCCATGGCATCCAACTTTGAATGGATGACCAGTCCATTTTGTTTGCACTTTAACAAGCATACCTATTTAAATTACTTACTTTAAGATGCCTGTGACAGGGATAGCTAAACCGGTTCAGGAATTAGAAGAACAGTGGTATATGTAGCAAAATCATGCATGCAGTAGAGGTTAAAAACTGAAATAACTGCATACATGAAAAATATAACAAATGGATCGCATGAAGGATGCAGCCCTTTGATTACTACCCTAAAATTACTCTGTTTTCAATTGAAATGTGTAAAATTCAGCCTTCTGCTGTATCGAAAGTTAGCTTGAGTTTATTCTCACTGTACGGTCCGACATTCATTCTGTTTAGTTCTATTAAGAGTTTGTTTATATGCGCCAGATTGGTTATATAAATAGGTGGTGGCTTTTTTGTTATAGCATGATTTGGTTCATAAAAATAATGAAGTCTTTATTTTTAAAATGTCCTTGACGTATCCTATAGATCTCATCTAAGCAATGAGGTCTTTAGAAAATGAAGTCATTTAACCCGACAGCGAATTTAGTGGAACTGCAAAACCAGTCTAAGCCATTGGGTGATTCCGTGAATCTTTATGACTCAACAAAGCTGTACATGTTACAATGAGTCGAGCAATTCTTTTGGAGGAGCATGCATCTCCATTCTCCGCGCTCCCATAATGCATTGGCACATCTATCAACCCAAATGTCTTGGACAAAGTATAGACGTGACCGAAGAAAATTGCTCTGCGGGATTGAGACTTTTGTGGCACATATCTTCAGCAGTCAGACTTAAATAAACAACTTTGTTATTTATTTGTCGCTCTCCTCACTCCATTTGCTATTGAGACAGTGAACCAATGAGACCCGAGACCGAATATGGTAACACCAATAACACTTACTGTTATGTTTTATTGGTTTGCTAGATTTGATTTTGCTGCAGTTGTTTCTCAAACATCTCCCATCAACAGGCCTCATTTTGTTAAACAGGATTTTTGTTAGAATAAATGCTCAAGGTACAGCGAAGTATACTGGCAATTCTAGCGATTCGTGACACAACTAGGTGGGTCCAAAAGTCAGGGGAGGAATTCATATTTAAATAACTTAAAAAACAATAAAATAATTTAAAATAAAAGTAAATGAGGTTAAATCAAACCCAAGAAATATAACACATCAAACTTACAAATAAAATTATAGAATATTCTCTTTAAAATGTACGATTATCTACCTCTAATAAACGGATGTTGCGAGGATTTAGTTCATTTTGTGGAATTACGTAAGAACCAAATACCATCGTAAGACTAGACGGTATGCTTTCTGCCTTACAGAGTATGGATGAACATACAGCTGGAAGTAATTTGTGTGCAAATTTTATATAAAGCTTGTGTCTGCAAATTTACACAGTAATGTAATATCTATTATTTGTGATAAGCTATAAGTACACTTCAGAATTTTAGAAGTGATAAATATACGTTTTAAGAACCTGAAATAGGTCATAAAACTATCGCACGGATGCTAAATTAGGTAATATTTTAATTAAACAGTAATTATCTATAAATGAAGGCATTGACATCAAGATACATTGAGAAAAAATCTGACGTATTGCATGACTTTCTCTACTCTTGTACAAACTATTCTTACAAACGCTTACTCCTCTATTTTCCTCACGTTAGTCGAGATAAAAATTTGCAGAAATTATCTTATTGATAATTTTCTTGTATATTAAGGAGCATGTAGGAATACAGTAGGCTTTAAGCGATGTTCAAATCTTCTAAGAGTTGGTCGCTATGTAATCGCTTTGAAAAACCGTTTTCTTTGCATGGCCAAAAGATTAAAAAAAAAAAAAAAAAAAAAAAGAAAATAACGTATTCGTATTTGAGAAAACTAAATACTGGAAAATTCAAACAAATAAAGGGAATATCTCGGAAATGGTTCATCTTACAAAATATGTATTTTACATAAATTGTGTTTTAACGAGATCTACATTTTATGTACAGTAATTTTTTTTTATCTCTTACCGTTTACCAGTTGCGTAAAAATCATCCAGAATAAAGAAGACTTCTGAGGACATTCCCAGAAAATTCAATATATAAACTTCATTTGCCACGAAAACATAAAAGCATATGGTACTTTAATCAAAATCATGAGAACCATTTTTGAGAAAATCGAAACGTTTGAAAAGTGTTCCTCGTAAAGAGTGATCTGGGGGGATTGTCTTGAAAAGTTTTGTATTTATCCTGTTTTCGCTTTTGAGTTGTGCTCTTCTCTCTCTCTCTTTCTCTCTCTCTCTCTCTCTCTCTCTCTCTCTCTCTCTCTCACTCACACCTTTTCTAAAATTCACTTTTGTTCAAGGGCTTCAAAAAGTATATTTGCGGTGATATCGCTATATCGAATTCTGGGTAGATAGGTACTACCAAAGCGAAGAGAAAGTGAAAATTGGATAGGTAAAAACTGAAATGAGTATTGAAAGTAATAAATAAACAAACGAACAACCAAACAGATAAATAGATAAATTTAGATAAAATTAGATAAAATAAGATAATAAAACAAAAATAAGAAGTAAATTAAAAAGGGGGCTTTTTGTAAATCTTTTCTCCTTATTTCCCCATTCTCTGCTTGATCCATCTAATCCAACTATAATTTGATACCCTTAAAATTAGTTATTGCTAGTTAAAAAAGAAAATGTTTAGTTCTTGTATTCTTTTTTGTTAAATGACAAAATGCATTTTCCTTCTTAAAATAATTTAATTATAATACGCCAACAAGGAACGAATTAGAGGAGATTCACTTAAAGTATTTCTTTGGCCACTAGACACTTTTTTTTTAGAACACGTGGTTAATTTAAGGTATTTTTACCAGCAACAATAAAAGTGTGTGAACCATTTAGTAATAGCCTATCGACTGGTAGTTTCACAATGTAAATCTTCGCTATTTTTGTCAGTACATTGCTCTTTGAGTAATAAAAGATTAAAGCTACACCTTTCACCTCTCCATAAAATCATTCTGTTATAGTTTCACGGTTGTACAAGTCAAAATGCAGACTTTTGGAACAATTGCGGTAAACGACAATAAGCTTCGGATGCATTAGATGACGATAAAGGAAATGGGGTGCTTTTGTTACTTGTCGGACAATTCCTGTCATGATTCACCAACCCTGAAAGGCTCGCAAGATAAAAAGAAGTACTGGTCCGATCTCTGGACGAAGAAGAGAAGGTATTGTATGTCTGCTAACCTGTTAATTTGGCGTGATGCAGTCGGGAAATAATGGGCCGCCATTATTAGAGGCTTAGACCACACACGTGAACCCCTTTCTGCAACTCTTGTTAACGCTGGCAGTTTTGACATCAACTCGAGGAAGTATATCGTTAAGACAAAGACATTTGCTGCATGACTTACCAACGTGTCTAAACGCTTTTACAGATCTTAAGTGCATTTCCTCCTTCTGCCTCTGCGCAGTTCAGAAAACATCACTTATAATGGTTTTCGTGCTCTCATCGTACACAGCGCTCAAAGGAAATGCTTTTGTTTACAACTGGGAATCGGGAAAGAGTATTTTGGCATGTGGACATATTTTGTTTTGTTTTCTGTAACTTCTACACTTCTACTGTTAATAAAACAGCAGCACTTACGAAATAAATATAGAGATAATTCCTTATATGTTACCCTTTCCCTGTAATCTTTTTGTTGTTTCGGAGAAGTCCCTGGAATCGAACACGCAGTCTGTGTTAACAATGAGGAGAAAAAATACAGAAAACTGTATTTGTGATAGCATTTTAGAAGACAAAGTGATAGAAAAGTAACCGAACTAATTTTATCATTTGTCACACTAGTGTCAGGAAGTGACATTCATTTAGCACAATGGGAACCCATTGGAGTACACTGGAATACATGTTCGAAATGCATTTTTTGCATCAATTTCTACATTTAAATGTTAGGAAAGTAACATATTTCTTTTTGGTAGCAATAAAAGGTATGCATCTGGAAATTTGTGAAACTAGAGAACAATTTATTGGAGATTCTCCAAGCAGAGGTTAAATGTATGCTCGTATTTTTGTTTCTGGTTAAGGAAATGCTTCAAACAGAAACATTCAATGTTACTGGCAATTTGCAATGTGCACACACACACACACACACACACACACACACACACACACACACACACACACACACACACACACACACACACACACACACACACACACACACACACACACACACACACACACACACACACACACACACACACACACACACACGCAATCTAAATTGAACTTCATTATAAAGAACAATGTGTGCTCCCAATTTCTCCTGGTGAGAAAAAAAAAAACACGTAAAGTTTGTCTTTACATGGGAAAAATGCTCACATCTTAAGCAGGGTTTAAAGTAGGAAATAAAACAATGTCGCAAAGATGCACAAATTAATATTTACATTGTTGCAAAATATGATAAGCTTGTGCAAAATTCTGCCAGGAGGAACTTTTATAAATTAAGCTATTTATAACGGTTTCAAAAGCGAAATATGTGAATATTGAATTGAAGTCAACAGTGATCCGCCAAGTTAAATTATATTACTTTTCATCATTAAGTTTTACATAATGGAGCCACACGTTCTATATCATATCCACAATGCAGTAAACCTTCAGTATTGATTTGTATATTTTGCATTACATTATTATACAATTTCTCTTTGCTTAGGTATGTGTGTGCTTTTTAAGAAATGATAGATAAATTTGTTTTAAGGAACTAAGTCCTAGTCGCAGTGAAACAAAAAATGGACATGTAGAAGAAAGCAAACTTGATACTTAAATAGGCATACAAAATAAACAATTACTGGAAAGGTTTAAGTGCAGTATTCTGGGGAAATTTCTTATTTGTGCGTAGTTTCTGCGAGGATATGAAAAAGAAACTGTTTGGCATCATCATCAAGTAAGCTGTATTATTACTAACGTACACAATTAACACGGGAAATTAACGATTTGAAACTGTTTCAAAATAGAGAGCAACGCAAATGATTAGGTAGTAAAATACTAAGTGCAATTGGGGTCCCCTGAAAAAAATGCTTCGGGTTCAAATTATAAATGTCGACCTAATTAATTTGTTAATGTAGTTCTAAATGATGATTGTTGATAAGAATGAGTACACCACACAGACTAGATCAGAAATGGTCTCTAGTTGCTGGAAGGAAAAGCGGCGGACTATTTCTCTAACAGTGTTACGGCTTGTTGAAAGGTTGTATATTTGTAGCCTCTATCGTTTGTTTCTGTGGCAAACTGTGTTAAATTTTTGTGAATGCTGTTTTAAAGTTTATCGCATTCTTCGGTCTCGAATAGCAAAAAGCGATAAAAGCGACAGTATTACGCGTGATTTTTTGTTTTGTGTCTTATAAAAGTCTACGAGATTTTACGAATCCAAAGATGTATTACAATATTGGTAGTCATAACATTTAAGCTCTTTAAATAGAGATTTAAATATGCCATCTGCCGAGTCACACCCCTCTATCACCATCGATATTAAGTTTACTAAAACTTAACAACTGCACAAAAATGTGCTCAAGAATTGACCAGAGAGGCTAGAAACAAGAAAAGGAGCTTGTGGAGGAAGAGTGAAGATCAATAACCATTGGAACAAGGAGATTATGGTGCAGGAATGTTCTAAAATTTGGGCAGTTAGCGAAAAAACACATTAATTTGGTCTTTTGCATTTTCCCCGTAATTTAAATCTTACAGCTTTGGATACACTTTTCTCAGAAACTACTTAGACGTCTGAAATTTTTTATGATGTTGCAAACCATCTACTTTAACAATGTAAGTGGGAGGATAATTAAATTCTTGAATAATATTTGTTCTATACACACAGTTTTTTAGAGCTTATACTTTACTGGATGGAAAAAACTAACCGCTCATATTATTCATCATTAAGAGTTTATGTCTCCTAAAAACTGGAAGATCTGTAAACAAAATTGTGGCAGGTATGTGTCTCTATTAACATGGGCTTTTAAAATGTCATTCATAGACCTCATTTAAAAAGTCTATTACAGAAACTATGAAGGGATATTACAAATGTTATATTACCAGCATATTAAAACACATTTACTGGGTAGGTAGTTTACTTTTCATTAGCTTATGACAGCTGAATTCTTATTTACTTTTAACAGCATATTGAGCTTGGCGTACGTACCACTGTTCTTAAGTCCTGATCTTAAGGTATATAACTTTTCTTTCCTTAAAAAATGCCAGATTTTTTTTCTTTTTTGTGCTGGTATACAGTAAATAATCTGCGAATGCACTGCAAACATTGCTTACCTGATTTCTTGTCAAGGTATTATTATTATTATTATTATTATTATTATTATTATTATTATTATTATTATTATAATTATTATAATTATTATTATTAATTGTACGATAATTCGAGATGCAGATAAGTTGAAACGCCTTGGCGCCTTGAAAGACTTAATCTGGAAGAGGAGAAATACCAGTACAGTACTCCTAGTTTCTCGTCAGATAACCGAAATGTTTTGATGTCTATTTAGGCGGTTGTGGTGGACGTTTGTGATAACTTAGTGTCTTGCGTGCTGGACCCAATGGGATATGGAATACTTACTGGCAAGTCATGTTATGATTAAGGTTTGCCATAAGAGGCAATAGTAGTTTATAAATAGAGAATGGGCGGTTGTTTCCGAGGCCGTGTTGTGTGGGAAACGCTGGCTATCACCTTGCCACAAGGGAAGGAAGAATCTAATCCGTGATGGCATCTACACACAAAAGAGAACAACGTTTGGGCTTCTTCCTTTTTACTCGTTTTCGCGTGGTACCTAGAGGGAACGTTTCCAAAGCACCCGGTTCATCGCCCCCTCGTAGCATTGTGAGCGCTCGTGCGGGCCGACACTCTACTGGTGTCACTCCACAACAATACCAGGAAGACTTTCTTCCGTTCGACCTCAGCCTCATCCTTGAACTCGTCGAGATGTCCTCGGTTTCGCTCATCAAACAGAGCAGAAAAATCTGAGCATTCTGGTATAATAACAAATCATACTCCACAAACATAACAAAAGCGAAATTTTCTTTAGAAAGCACTTGAGATCTTCAAATTAAAGAGGAAAGAAATTCTCGTAAAGAACAAAATGGATTTGGAAGAGGCAGATCCTGTGCAGATAACACCTTTATCTTTAAACAGCTCATTGTAAGGCATAGGGAATTTAATAAAGAAACGCATATCGCATTTATTGATTTTGTAAAGGCCTTTGATAGAGCAAACTGAAGTAAAATGTGGCAAATATTTACAAAAAGAAGATACCTACAACAACTTATAAGAATGATACAATGCTTCTACTTTCAAACAAAAATAAATCTGAGGAACAATGGTAAAATTTCCTCAAAGATTAATAACAATCAGGGTATCAGACAAGGTTGTACTTTATCATCTACACTGAGTCTAGTGAGGAAATAGAAGCAACTAATGAATGTAGGCTTTAACATTTTAAAGAACAACCTTTTAAATATATTATTGCTTGCCGATGAGATTTGGTTATTATTCAAAATAGCGAGTCTGCCCTGCAAAAATCTATTTTTAAACTTAATGAAATTTGTGAACAATATAATACCAAAATTTCTTTTATAAAAACAAAGGTAATGGCATTCATAGTGAACAACCAAGTCGAACAAAAATAGTTGTAAATAATCGTGGTATATAAGTAGGACAGGTGGACCATTTTAATTATTTGGGAACTGATGGTTACGATAAGGAATATGACGAGGACAATGAAATATACAAATTTCAAGGAGGGTGCGGAGCAATTAATAGAAAATTTAGAAACAAAGTACTAAAAAAATTAAATTTTAACAAAGTTATGATGTACTGATACTAGCATACGCAAGTGAGATTTGGACATTAACTAAAAGCAGCAGAATAACCACAACCGTTAGGGTCCTCCAGTGTCTAAACCGTGCCTTTCCGGACAGGGGTTCCTGTTTGAAAATCGATCAGTTTGCCATCCCGCATAACATACTAAGCGTTGTCGGTGTTTTTTGGGACACACAGTATACAGAGTGTCAAAGCAACATTCAGAATAGTGGACAACGTTTAGTATGTTGTGTCTGATGGTAAAACTATGTAAGCATATTATAATGATAAGCATAAACGCTTCTCAGAGTTAAGACTAAAACACGAAGGGGGAGAAAATAGAAGAAGCTAATAATGTAAAGTTACTAGGTCTTATTATTGATCGTAATATGGATTGGAAGAACCATATTGGTTATACATTATCAAAATTGAGCTCTGCGTATTATGCAATTAGGTCACTAACGTAGATTATAAACAAAATACTTTAATACTTACATATTAAATTAGACTATCAAATTTAGCAAACTAAAAATTAATATAAGTACATTTTACTCATTGGTGCTTGCAAATGACATTTGCTTTACATATCTTTCAATAGTTCGGCTCATTAGGATAAATGTGTAATGTAGGATAACTGTGGAACATGTATTCATACATCTGCCCAAATACAGCCTTGATATAACCTAACTGGTTGTTAAATAACCTGAACACAGGCCAAACACACCCAGGTTCATGCACCCGACTCTAGACTAATTGAAGAAACTAGTGCATTAAAGAAAATATCTCGAGCCCAGCCAGAAATCAAACATTAAATAAAACTCATGCAAATATCTTGAACGTATGCTGTTCATCAGAATCCTTTCTGGGAAATCGAAAAGTACAGCATTTTTCATGCAAAGAATAATTTTGGGCTGGAGAGATTTTTCTGAAAATCTTCCTGCTGCTTCTTTAGAAGGTAACTCAGATAACTTTTGTATTTACCTGGCAATTCGTTTTTAACTTATACTTTTCGCAGACACTCATACACTCACCTCAATGTACTTTTTTTCTAAAAATCTTTCTTTGGGTTTAATGAGTTTCAAAACTTATGTTTTGGGCAAAATCTCGATTTAGAATTCTTCGTGGAGTACAATAAAGTACCTAGGTGATATAATAATAATAATAATAATAATAATAATAATAATAATAATAATAATAATAATAATAATAATAATAATAATAATAATAATAATAATAATAATAATAATAATAATAATAATAATAATAATAATAATAATAATAATAATAATAATAATAATTTATAATATGAATGGCCAAGAAGAATTTGTAGAATCAAGAGGAGTTACTTATAAAAAAATGTTGTTTTCAGTGAAACTTTTACTAAAGCATTTGTACTGCTTAAATAAGAAAGCTTCACGCTTAGATTACTTAAAATCTTCAAAAACATAACGACATGCTTTTGAAAAGTCTACAGAGATTTATTTTTTATTAGTCTGGTTCATAAATGATCTTTACATATAATAAAATAAACTTATAAATTTACTGATTTTGAACAAAATGCCATCTTTTATTGAGTGTATTTTGCAGAATTTTCTACTAAAGTTACTAATGTTAATTTATGTCTAATCTCACATACTATAATTTGATCCATAACTTTTTCCAATTGTAGCCACAGCTATATTTTTATGAGCTAATTTTCTATGGGCTGTCGATCTCTCCACTATAACGGTATAATGCTATGCAAGAAAGAATATTGGAGAACTTCAGTAGGAATAGCCCCCTTTTTGGAATATTGGCCCGTAAACAAAAGAGAAAACAAAAGTGAATGACTGAAGCAAGATCATGGCGTGAGTGAAATAGTAAGCTGAATATTTTATACGTTCATGGACTCTCAGATGAGTCACCAGTTCGTGAGGGGCAAAGCACGAGCCAGACTGGTCTCGCAATTAAACTGAACAAACAATACCTAACTTAATTGTATACATGTGCACTTTATTTACACGATTTCTGCGCTGTGAAGAACGTCGCAATTTGCATAGAAATGCTGCTTTTTCGATGTGCAGTATCTTACTGTAGCTTCCGTAGTCCAAGTTTAATTAGTTCGTTTGAAAAACGACGTAGTATTCCGTTTGTTGAACTGAGGGAGGCTCCTGTAAAGGTAGAAAAAGTGATTTACCAGCATACTAGTTCATCAGAACGTGACTCCTTTTATGGCTCTCTCATAAAAGGTTTATCTAATTGTGGATTCAGTACGGAGTGTTTCTCAAATTGAGGCTTGAATTCTTCGGCGCCCTTTAAAACCACGTTATAAAACCGGTGCCAAGGCCCGTAAAATTAATGGAATGTGTCGCAGTCATTAATGACGTACGTATACCTCAACGATAGTTCCATGAAGAAGGAACGACACAGCAGTCCGAAATAGAAGTAAAGGATTCACTAAATACGACCCAATAGTTTTCTTCTGAATTTCAAAGATTTAATACGTTGAAAGCTTCCCTATGGTATGTGATATAAAATCAGCAACTTTAACTGCTGAAGCCGATGTCAGAAGGTCCAACTTTTTGATCAAACGTTTTGTATCCAATGGAATTGCACACAAAAGAAATATTGCCTGTCATACTATGATGCATTTTGGTCCAAAACAAATGACAGTTCACGTAGCAAACGTAAGAAATAGACATTAACAGACGCAAATATTAATTTAACAATTGCTATATTTAGGTTTGGGGTATATTTCTACGAGTCTCAACAGGAACAAAATATGTATTAGAAGTAAAAGACGTTGGTGCACACAGACATTGTTAGAAAGAAGAGAACAGGGCATGGGCCAAGGTGTATTAGGCGCACTACAAAACGAAATGAGGTTAGAGGACCCGAAAACTATCGCAATTGCATAGTGTCGAAGGCAAAATTACACACCAGGACAAAAATATGAGACAATCTATTACAGAACGAAAGAGGTAAGGAAAAAATGTAATGGTTTTAATCTTAGTATGGGTGGAGAGGAGATTTGGGTAAGGTTTCGGCTATTGAGTCAAGCTCCCTTATCTTGTATCACACGCTGTGTAAGAGAGAAGGGTGCTTGACTCAATAGCCGAACCCTTACCCAGTTTTTCATTTTTTAAAGAATGCTGCAAGTTCTTTAAAAACCACAAACCCAAAGCCGTACATACACAACAGCTGACTACACGTTGTATGCCCAGTTCACCAAATTAGGTTACTGACGCCGATTGGCTATTTTCATGTTGTTGAATTAAAAAATCAGATGCAACTCAATCGCGTTGGACATCGGCATTAGGTAGCGTTCACATCTGCAGGGTTTAATACCAGCCCTGTTCCAAATTGAAACACATGAAATTGCAGCCGCTAAACATATGAATAAATCTGGCGACTGTACTGGAAAGATAGAATAAAACTGAAAAATGTAATGCGATAACCCAGATTTGAATATGGACGATTTTCCGTGCCGCTGCTCTGATCAATTGGGCTACCATGGCAACATTAATTGAATTCTCCAATTGAGATTGACTTCATCCGAAAAACCACAAGCCATTCTCAAATGTATCTTGAGATAACATACCCCAATCACGACTTACTGTTAGATATCGGAAGATAAATTAATAAAATGATGCTCAAGTAAGCCCAATATCTATAGAGCTTAAAGTTACCCAACTTCGTCTTCTCAGGATAACAGGAAATTCCAGAAAAATAGCCTACCTTGATAACTCACCTCAACCGAAATTCGAACTCAGGACCTCTTGAATCTGATGCAGGCGCGTTACCAACACACCACAGAGGAGGGCTATAGTTTCATTTATTTCATATAGAAGGTTTGATTGCTATGTAAACAGTTGAATTCCTGATTTCTGTATCAGATTTTACGTGCAGAAAGCTGATTTATTCAAATCAGTTTAAAATAAAATGTTTTAACAAAAACTGAAATTCTGCTTTTTAACGAGATCTATATCTTTGTGTAGTAGTAACCCTTAGTCTGTCTCTTGCGGCTACCAGTTATGCAACAGTCATTCAGAATGAAGAGGATTTCTGAGGAAATTCCCAAAAAATTCCAGATATACATACATTTCATGTCATGAAAACATCTTAAACATGCGATATTTAATTAAAGTCGTTAGAGCCATTTATGAGAAAATAAAGATTTTCGAAAATGTTTCATGTAAAGAGTAATTTGGAGTGGACTTTATTTACAATCTTCGTGTCGCATTTTTGGAGGATGCTGAACTTAAATACCAAGTTTGGAATTTAACCAATCGATTGTTTTTTTAACTATCCTGTTCACACGCACACACACGCACCCACACACACACACGCACCCACGCACACACATGACCTTTTTCTAAGAATACGTTTTTGGATTTAGAGGACCTCAAAACGTGTATTTTGGGTCACATCTCTATATTGAATTTTGGGTGAATGCAATACTTCCTATCCTAAAGTAAAGTAAAAGGCTTTGGAAGACCCGAAAAGATTAAATTTGAATTATTCAGCATTTTTAAAAGAATTAGTTCATTTTATTGCTATTGTGCGTTTCTTATGTAAAGCTCTGTATAATCAATGAGGGCGTTGGTGGTATTATGTTGAGTGTCTTAGATATCCACCACTCATAGTCTATTTTTCTTTTTATTTATATCAGATTTGGTTTCTAACCATACAGACAACAAACACATGGGTAATAAATAGTAGCGGGTGGAGGGTAGTGTTTATGCCATACGTTTACCAGGGATTCTACTCGTACATGATGAGTGTAACAAATATGTACAGTACAATTATTGCGGGGCCCAAATGACCCAGCTGTCGACGGGCCCTTAAACTCCACACTCCACTCCACAATTATTGTCAATAAAGAACAGTATCTCCGAAAAAAACTGTGTCAAATATTTAGAGCCATGCAGCTTCTTGAATACAAATGCTTTATTATTTCAGTAACTGTCGCACAAAAATTGGGTGAACAACGTTGTAATGCAATTCTACCTTAATGTCATGGAAAGTTTAATTTCTAAGACAGATTTGACGTCACTTTAACATTAAATTGTGGCTAAATTCATTCGAAATGAAATAAAAAGACATTACAGCATTGTTTACACAATATTTGTACGACAGTTATTGAAATAATAAACCATTTATATCCATTCGTCAAGAAGCTAGATGGCTCCAAACATTTGACACAATTTTTTTCGGCGAAAACGGTTCCTTATTGACAATAATTGTGTTGAACATACCTATTTGTCACACTCATTATGTAGAATCCCTGATTAAAATAGGTCGAAGCACTCACTACCTTCACCAGGTATAAGAACAAAATACTTATGGGACAAATATAAACATATTATAATTAAATAAAAGTAAATAAAATATGATAGTTATGTTTTTATCAGAATATTGTAAAAGAAACATTATATTCACCCAAAATTAATGGTTACTTCAAGATCAGATTTAACACCCGTGAGCAGAGGAAGGGAGGAAAGAGAGCGGAAGATATTCTATCTGTAACTGGTGTCTTGTAGAAATTGAATTAAAGCATGATAAACTTGTTCCCGAGGAGTTACTTGTCTGTCGTATTAAGACAGACAACTTACACCAATCAAGATTCAAACTTTGAACCTTCAAGATTATTATAGTACTACCCTCATACAAGGGTGGAGATTCATAAAGTATTACTGTCTACACTAATATCACCATAGTTGCTACCACTACACATTTCCTCTTTCTCCTATTTCTTTTTCTTTTTTGTTTTTTCTTGTGTTTTTCCAATTCCATTCCAAATTATTCCAGATCCCTTTGGGCGGAAGATGTAACCCTCACCAAAGGTTAATGCGCATGATAGGTGGGTGGTACTTTAATGTCATGTTCTAGAAGAAGTTGCTCTTCTGCTCAAGAAAAAAGTTATTCTAATGTTCTGCAGGCAGATTAAAAGGACGACGACCCGGATGATCCTTCCTTCTGCCACTCTAGACATCTCCCAGTTCACATTGCTTCCTCTTGATCACCTCCAAAATTAAATATTTCTTAAAATTCTGTATTTATAGCTTCTATAGTTTACATTGCACGGTATATTTGGACTCTGCCAAGATGAAAGGAAACATTTAACTCTTACAGGACAACAAGTGGAGAACAAGTGATTATAATGTCAAAAAATAAGCATATGTGTGCTAAGTTTTAAGTGATATAACTTGATTCTTTAGTAATTTTAAGTTAATATAGTGTGCAACCTTTCTTCTTTCTTTCTACATAGGCTATAGCCAAACAATTCAAAATATATATTTCATTTTGTCATAAAAATATCTTAAACTTAATCTTAGTTTTAATCAAAATCGTTAAAGACATTTTCGAGAAAATAAAAATTTTTGAAATATTTTCCACGTAAAGGGTAGTTTTGGATGACGGAATTTTCTTCAAAATCTTCGTGTCGCACCCTTAAAAGATATTAAGTTTAAATATCAACTTTGGTTTTTAACCGACTTTTCGTTTTTGAGTTATGCTGTCCACAGGCAGCCACCCCCCCCCCCTCCCCACCCACACACATACACACACCCGCGTCGGTAGCGTGATGGTTGGAATGTCTGCCTCACGTTCAAGAGGTCGCGAGTTCGAATCGCTTAGAGTAAGTTATCCGGCTAAGGTTTTTTTTCCAGGTTTTCCCTTATTCTGAAAAGACGAATATCGGGTAACTTAAAGCTCCATAGACCTCGGGCTCATTTGAGCATCATTTCACCCGTTTCATTCATTCACCGTCCGACATGACATTACGTTGGAGGACGATAGTTATAAAAAAAACACGCATACACACACGGTCCTTTTTATAAAAATGCTCTTGATGTCAGTTTCAGAAAACTTAAAACTTTCGTGCAATGGAACATCGTGTTCATTTTTTTATATCTTAAGCGTAGAGAACGGAATCTCAAATCTTTAAAAGATTTGACTATCGCTGAAAGCTTACTTTATTCTAATATTCCCCTTTCACATTTAAGGAAATAAGCAATGAGATCATTTGTAAAAATGTTTAGCTCAACTAACACGAAGAAGATATAGAAATAAGAGTTTGTAAGAACGGTTACTACAAGAGTAGAGAAAGTCATGCGAGTGCAACACAGTTTTTTTTTTTGATTCATGGTGCCTCAAAACACATAGTTCAGGTGAAATCTCGACATTGAATTTCTGGCTGGTTTACAACGCTTACTCTACTTATTACACTTATTACAGAAAGTTAAGATAAAAAAAGGAATGTAAATTTGATTCAATTTTGCTAACATACTGCCTAAGCATCTGCCACTGTGAATTTGAGTTTAAATAGTTCCTTTCAACTTCAGTGTATTATATCAGTTAATTATTGGAGCATTCTGTAACATGTGGAGGATTGAACCCAGGATCACTCCATTTCCTGAATTGCAGCACTCCACTGTACCTCTGTACCTACATTATATGACGCCCTAGCTAGTGTACTTATTCTTCTTCTTTACCTGATTGCCCTCCTCCTATGTAGCACTTGCACCCCCTACGACTTACAAGTCAATGCCTAGGGTCAGACGCATGTCGGAGAGCACGGGAACCTATGGACCGGATAGAGTGAAGCCCTGGAGCATACCTGTGCATGACAGGTGCATTGCTCTTGACCTCCAGATAGTGAGAAGTCTCCGAGTTGTGGGCCGCCCAGAGGATGTGTAAGCCCCGGGGGCAGGGGAGCCAATTTTACGAGCCGCCACTGAGGAGTTCATTTCTGTAGTTGTTAAGGACCTTGCTCTCTGCTATTCTCTCACCTCATTCTCCCCTATCAGGTGGCGCTCCGTCAGGGCCATAGACACAAACGATTTCACCGTACTATAACTTATAACAGGGAAATAAATGATAAAACTCGACGTACTAGTTATTGAGATTATTTCAAACACACAGTAACACAATGGACTTCCTCTCTTTATAATGTGAGAAATCAAAAGTGTTCTAAATATGAAATAACTGAAGCACAAACAGAGGAAAGGAAAAGTTCTCCAAAATGCAGAGCTTGCGTGACATCATGTTTACTACTACGACACGCCGCAGCAATTTGCAAACAATAGTCTGGCAGACAGCGTTATGCAGAATCACGACTGCGGTGATATAAACTTTTAATACACTTTTAACTTCAATAAGGGCAAAATGTTACGAAATATTACAACATAAATGGTACACTGCCGTTGTTTAGTATTGCAGGTTGACTAAGTTGTTGTCATTCGTGCAAATCCTAGTAGGCTCATTCGCTTCGTCTAAAAAATACATCTGTACGAAATGCCAACATTTTCTTCGTAAGTCTACAGTAAACCACCAACAATGCTGCAAACCTTGACGTGATCATGATAAGCCTACAGTAAACCACCAACAATGCTGCAAATCTTGACGTGATCATGGTAAGTCTACAGTAAACCACCAACAATGCTGCAAATCTTGACGTGATCATGGTAAGTCTACAGTAAACCACCAACAATGCTGCAAATCTTGACGTGATCATGGTAAGCCTACAGTAAACCACCAACAATGCTGCAAACCTTGACGTTATCATGGTAAGCCTACAGTAGACCAGCAACAATGCTGCAAACCTTTTCGTGATCATGGTAAGCCTACAGTAAACCACCAACAATGCTGTAAACCTTGACGTTATCATGGTAAGTCTACAGTAAACCACCAACAATGCTGTAAACATTCACGTGATCAGGTAAGTCTACAGTAAACCACCAACAATGATGCAAACCTTGACGTGATCATGGTAAGCCTACAGTAAACCACCAACAATGCTGCAAACCTTGACGTTATCATGGTAAGTCTACAGTAAACCACCAACAATGCTGTAAACCTTGACGTGATAATGGTAAGTCTACGGTAAACCACCAACAATGCTGCAAACCTTGACGTGATAATGGTAAGCCTACGGTAAACCACCAACAATGCTGCAAACCTTGACGTGATCATGGTAAGCCTACAGTAAACCACCAACAATGCTGCAAACCTTGACGTTATCATGGTAAGTCTACAGTAACCCACCAACAATGCTGTAAACATTCACGTGATCATGGTAAGTCTACAGTAAACCACCAACAATGCTGCAAACCTTGACGTTATCATGGTAAGTCTACAGTAAACCACCAACAATGCTGCAAACCTTGACGTGATAATGGTAAGCCTACAGTAAACCACCAACAATGCTGCAAACCTTGACGTAATCATGGTAAGTCTACAGTAAACCACCAACAATGCTGCAAACCTTGACGTGATCATGGTAAGCCTACAGTAAACCACCAACAATGCTGCAAACCTTGACGTGATCATGCAGCACTGAGTTCGAACTGTAACTATATGCAATGGTGTTCACATGAGGGTTCCAATAACTCTTTGACATAAACAGTAAGAAGAGAAGCGTTGGTATGAGATCTGTAGGGGTGCAGCTGAGCATTCCTTGGACGTGTGGCGTGTCGCCTTTCCATTCCAAAATAAGAACAATGATATTCGCTGCCGTCATTGTTGCCGTCCCATTGAGGCCACAACAATAGCATTTCGGATTCCTTGAGTTCCACTTGTAGCATTGCTAGCTGATTAATGTATTGAAGAGGCGATCATTTAGAGAGAATGAAAACGGAATGTGATGCTCTTTTCATCTTGTCTCCTTACATAGATACCGTTACATCAAAGCAATCTTCTCTGTTCTGCAAAGCAGACGCTTTAACCAACGAGGTATTTTAAGATATCCGAAGATCGGCTGTTGGAAGCGACGAAATAGTCGAATTTTAAAGTTTTACATATACACATACCTACTCAAGATCAATAGATATTGTGTGGAGTTATAGCCATTTTGCACTCTGTTGTTTTTAAGATGTATTAAAGTTGAAATCGCCAGGTATAGACACAGAAAGGTTAGGATATGTCTGCTTTTGCAGTTTACTCCAACATACCTTTTTACTTTTTTACAGTTTACTTACAATAGATAAGTAGACAGAGGAAGCATTGTTTTCCATCCAAAATTTCAATTTCCAGATTCGCCGAAAATACCTGTTTTGAGGCTTCCTGAACCCAAACGAGAGCATTAAAAACGTCCAGTGTGTGTGTGTGTGTGTGTGTGTGTGTGTGTGTGTGTACAAGCATTATAATTAAAAAATGAAATGTGGGATAAATACCAAACAATAATACGACACCAAGATTGTCATAAAAGATCTCCTAACTCACTCATTTATACGGAAAAAAGGATTGTTTTTTTTTTTTTTTTTTCCTCAAAAATGGCTCTAATAATTTGGATTAAAACCTGTTAGTGGTTATGAATCATTAAATTATAATGCAGTGAATTCTATTTGTAGTTGCTGCAAAACTTAGGAAGGGTCTGAACGAATACGCTTCTTAAAAGAAGTGATGAAAGTTGTACTTTCTTGACCGTACGGATTTGTGAGGGTTATTTTGACATTTGGACTGCAGATCCCATCCCTTGCAACAAGGCCCTTCAAATTTACAGTCCTTAAGGAAGCATTCTGGTACCAAATGGATTTTCTGCTCTAATTAACCAATTTTAATGACATTTTTAGATTAAGTTGCACCTGCCATGATATACTGCTGGTATAAGTTTCACTGCTCTATATTATTTTTGAAACTAAACATTGTTTATTATGTTTTTTTTTGGAAAGAATATAATAGTAAAATAAGGATTACTTTTTGCAGTTTAGAATTTAATTAGAGGCCTGAAATTTGGTATACTAGTTTTTCTATGCCTATGCAATAAAACTGTGCATTAATTTTCCAAAATATTAATATTTACTAGAAATATGAATTTTTTTCTATTTAGAATAGAATAGAAGAAATATTATTAGTAATTACAAAGTAAAAAAAGCATATACTTTTATGTATGAGTGTGAGCAAAATACTAATGCAGTTTTCTTTAACAAGTTATATTCTACATATCCTGAAAATTTCAACTTTATCCATTAATATTTACTGCAAAAAAGTTTACCCCAAAGCACAAAAATTGTTATATGGAGAAAAAGCTGTTTAAAGTTTTGGAAGACACTGGCAATATTGCAAGAGTCTAAATAAATTTCAAATACACCAATTTCCAGGTGGATTTAACACATAATATTTAATGGCCATATTCTGGACATGTTAAAGACATTTGTTTAAAAAAATGTTTTCTGAAAAAAATCGCATTTTTGGCCATTTTGGTACCAGAGTGTCCCTTTAAGAAAGAAGCGGTGTGAAACGTGGCTTGTTTAAAGTACGGATGTCTCCGAAAAAAATTAAATTTCACACAAAAAAAAAAAAAAAAAAAAAAAAAAAAAAAAAAAAAAAAAAAAAAGAACGCCCAGTGAAGCTCGATCGTTCAGGTACTAAACATTAATTAAACAGCAGACTTGATATGGGAGCAGTTGTGTCTTGTTTTTTTTTTATTGTACTTGTAACCAAGTTATATTGCCTACTTTGTCATTATTTCAACCCAAAACTTTGTGAAAAGTAACATAACCTGAATAGTGTAATGTGGAGTTGTAATTTGCAGAGAAAGTCGTTTGAGTGTGACATACAACTTTTTGCGGCAAGTTTAACGTCCTTTGATGGAGCTAGGTATGTTCTTGGTGACCTCAAGTTATCCAAGAATCATGTAAGGAATGAACCATAAAATGTTAGATAGTTTAAACCAGCTTTTATGTCATTAAAAGGAGTATGATTGTTTCGCAAGAGTTTACCCAACGTAACCCCACAGTTATTAGGGAGAAGTTGTGGTTGTTGCCCCAGAGGAAGGTTAATTGTTGAGAGTTTCGCAGACTCCGCGGTGTTTAAGACAGGACACAATGGGGTAGATAACATCATTGCTGGTGCTATGCGATCGCTAGACTTGCTCTGTTAAGTCATGTGCGACATGAACCTCGGGCACATTTCAACTGTGCTGATTTCAAATCACCCACCCCTTGCCACCACAAGATATCTATACAGTTCAATCTGAACAGATCCGCCTGTAACTGTTATTGCTTCATTGATCCTTACATATGTACACGTTACGTTACTAAAGGATTGCAATTTGTACAAATACTTTTTTTAATTTAAGAGAACAACTAACTCTTAAAAGGTAGCTTCATTCAATGAATCGTAAAACCACTTCCAATGAAAATGTTATTCTTTGCACAAACGAAAATGAAAAATCACGCGCCACGTTTTATCTGACCATTTATTTCAGAATTTTCCGTTCTACATATTATTAAAGCTGTGCTTCAGCGAAATGACATATTTTGTTCTTTGACATTTGGATGCTGGGATGGTTATAATTACGTTTACAAACCATTATATCGGGGTTTCACTCTACACATTCTTAGATATTTTTGGATATGTTATATATTCTTAATGATATTACTAAAAGTACAAATTAAGTTAAATTACCACTGTTCTTAAAGTTGTCAATGGTGTTTTCTGAAATTGTTATGACCTATTCTATAAATCAGCTTAATTATTTCAAGTGGTTATTTGCTTTGTTAATTTATGTGATTGAGTCTATAAAATATTTCATTCAGCGAAAAATAATATTTACTCTTAAAACATGTGAATTCATGTACTTTTTTTCAGAAGCTCAAATGTTCAGTTCATGTATATGACATATTGTTAAACTTCCTGAAGCCCAATAATAATAATAATAATAATAATAATAATAATAATAATAATAATAATAATAATAATAATAATAATAATAATAATAATAATAATAATAATAATAATAATAATAATAATAATAATAATAATAATAATAATAATAATAATAATAATAATAATAATAATAATAATAATAATAATAATAATAATAATAATAATAATAATAATAATAATAATAATAATTATTATTATTATTATTATTATTATTATTATTATTATTATTATTATTATTATTATTTTATGATATATATATATATATATATTAGTCATATTAAGAACTTTGGAAATTTTTCACATGTTTACCTTGTTGAATTTAAAAATGACATTTTTTAATTTCTAGTAAGGTGACGTTCATAAGTAAACAATTGAGGCTCAGAAGATAGCTGATTACAATAAAAGAAGCATGCAAAAGTGCGATTGTGTGTTGCTAGAAGTTTCAGAGAAAAATGTACGCGGATTCACATGTGTTAAGAGAAAATTTTATTATTTTTCTGCTGGATGAAATAATTTTTATAGAGTCAACCACATATGCTAACAATGCAAATAACCACTTGAAATAATTAACATGATTTATAGAATAGTTCATAAAATTTCAGGAAAAACTATTGAGAAATTTAAGAGCAGTGATAATTTAACTCACTAAGATGTAATTTCTGTATGTTCAGACTACCTTGCCCTCCTTTTAAAGTACCACTTGGATAATGGAGTCCCCAGAAATATTTTTCTACTCACATTTTATGAACTTTCATTGCTTTGGGATTTACAGTTCTGTTTTGAAAGGCTTTCTACTTTTGCAATATACCAAAGATACTTTAGTTTGGTTTGAACAGTTGAAGGACATACTTCATTCAACATCAATGTCCTCTGTGGCCATCATGGCACCAATTGCATCCCCACTGGCTTCAGTGTCAAATTTCAGACGAGTTCTCTACAATTAATGGTAAAACAGTGAAGCATGAAATAAACATACGCATATTTCATGGAGTGCGAGCTTGAAGAGTAGGTATATACGAAGAAACCAACAATTAGGTATAAGGAATAAATAAATTATGTTAATACAGATGCAGCCTTTAGCTTCAAGTAACCCTTTTTAGAAATACGTGCACAGTGCAGTAATTGCAATCAATATCCCATTATATAAACTTAAAGTTCCTGAATTCGCACCCTTCCTAGAAAAATATTTCAACCAACATGTTTTTTAACATCGACACATCGCAAGAATTATCTTTAAGTCTGCAATGTACAATATAAGAGACTACAAAGGAAATGTTTTCATATGAGTTGCTCTTGAATGAAACAAGGCTGCTAAGAATTGATTTATTGCAAATCTTCTGGTAGGAAAGTTAGAAAGTGCAGAGTCTCAAAGCCATGCTTGATCTGCTGTGAAGGGCTAGACTTCACAAATCACTAAACAATTGCGATATTTATGAATGGTAGATTAAAATTTCGGTGGCTGACTTGTTCGCAAGACGAGAAGGTATTAGTGATGTAACCAGATGCTGCAGCATCCATGTCTAAAGCTGCAACTGCTCTATAGCGTTTTATCCCAACGTGCTCCATTTTACCTGTATGCTATGTGTTGCCAAAAATGTTTAAAATAATATTCCGCAATTAAATAGATTAATTCTAAAATCTCCTAACGAGTGCTTTCTTGCAAACAGCAATTGCCAGAGATACTACTGCCCCTAGAACCGGCGTTAACAGATGGGGAAGATGGAAAAGCAATTCATTTCTATAGTGAATATTTAGATGATACAGAGACTGATGTCAATTGTTTTGGTCCTGAAATTACTGCGTGTAGTTGTGAATTACAGGTTCCCCTTAGTGACTCCATAATGGTCTCCTCAATTGCCCACATCAGGGGCGACTTCGGCTGGATTTTAGAAAGCATCACATGTCCAGAAACGTCAAGACTACCTCTGCAAGATTCTATTACTGTCATAGAAGATACTACAGAAAAGGTAAGTGCTGTGCATGGAGAAACTGGTGCAGAAAAAAAAACGAACAATTCCTTAAAAAGACATCTGCATACTTTTCTTTTTAAATTTACCCTTTAATAAGATATTTTTTGACGAAACTGCGGACAGAGCATATTTCGGAAAAACATGCAGGTGTGCTTAAACTTTTGATAGATTCTGCAAATATTGCCAATTTTAGATGTGGCCACACCGGGGGTCAAATTTGATACCGCTACCTAAGGTCTAAGACCTTTAGTGGTCAGGACCTTTGAAAAATCGCAGGAACATACTGTAACGGTGTACAAAAATTCTGATTTTGAGGTTAAAGGGCTAAATGCTAGAGCGTTGTTTGTTCCCCGTTAGGTCATTATGTTGGCACTATTGTGGCTTACAGGCAGCATTCCTGTCTTCGTACCCAGCAATCTCAGGACAGACTTCCGGTAGGACGTGATTATAGGGAAGTGTGAATGATGGGCAAATTTGATGCTCATTGCCCCTGCATGTTGCCTGTAACCAAATTGTTTACGTTGTAAAACTACTGCTTTACCTAACGTTCAAAATGCTAATTTCTGGCACAAGTTAGCGCTTTTACTGGTAGCTTTGGTTTCACTGGCTAGTGACATTTCTTTTCCTCCACACTACGTCAATACTGAAAACAACGCAGAAGCTTACTGACACAAAGCTACACATATTATACACACCAGTTTGTATGAAGAACTTATTAGAAGATATTATATCATTTCTTATCTGTCCTAATGGAGCCGTATATGGATGCTTAGTTTACGTAGCAAAACCTATGTTTTTTATTTAAAGCACATATTCTATTTGTCTCTCTCCTTCACAACGTCTTTCTTCCTCTCTCGCTCTAAAGGTCCAAATCTGCATCTCCCCCCCCCCCCTTCTTGCTGTTTCTCTCATTCATCTAACTCACACACGCATATACAGACACACAAACACATACACTCACACATGCTCTATTTCTCTCTCTTATTCATTCCCTTTCCTACTTCACTCCCCCTTCATCATCTCATTCTTTTCCCTCTATGTGCAACATACATGTGATTTAATGTTTTGAAAATTGCAATTAACACTGCTTTTTGTTTGTTAATGAATAATGATAAATAAAAGGTTTTACTGTTAACAGAGTGTTACTTTTGGTTATGTTTACAATGCGATCTCATGAGAGTCAATTTATGTACAGTAATGATATAGAAACACTGGAACAACTTCTTAAATGGCCCTTTGTAAATAAAAAAAAATGTTAGAAAATAATGCTTGTAACTTTTATTTTGTTTTATATAACAACGACTGTAACGATTTCAATTATAAGTTTTATGATAAAGAAATGTGTATCTTAACTTTTCTGGGAATGTCCTCAGAAGCCCTCTGCAGTCTGGGTGACGTTTGTACACTTAGTAAACCGTAAGAGATACCTACTACACAAAAAATGTAGACCTGATTAAAACATGCAATTTATTTTCAATACGTATGGTTTTCGGTTTTTCTTGTGGATTAAATCATTTCGAAGCTATTTCTGGTAATTTGTTTGAATTTTTTTTAATGCTTAACCTTCCACAACTGGGAGGTTATTAATCATTTTATTACCTCTTGAGATCCAAAGAGAACGGAATTTCAAAGACATTTTGACTGTCGCTTAAACCTATTGATTCCCGTATCCCCCCACCTCCACTCCACCTACAACAAAATTAGCAATGAAGGTATTCCTGCAAATAATTATTTCGATTAGCATGAAGCAGATAGAGGAATACGTGTTTGTAAGAATAGTTAATACAATAGCAGAGAAATTCGTGTAAGTGCACCACATTATATTTTGTAAATTAAGAATTCCTCTCCTTTAACGACGTCAAAATATATTTCCCATAAGATCTCCATATAACATATTTTCATGCGGCTTTTGTACCTGACTAAAGGGAAAGTAAAAATAGATTTTTCTAACTTTGAAAAGTGTGTGAACACCTGAGCGTAATAAATCTGTTCTTCTTGAACCAGAAATGACAGCTAGTGTACAACCGTTGACGTAAAATACGGGTGAATGCGGAACCGCAAATCCGCTACCCGCTGAAAACCGTTCCTCTTTTGGTAATAAAATATAATAACATTGCACCATCTGTTAGAGCATGCGCCCAAGTACACAATAAAAGAACGGTGATTTTCAGTTGGGTGCCACAAAAACCTAGGTCAAGGAATGGAGCCTTTCAGAAAACAATGGCTTTTCGCTACTGTTATAAAAAATCTATTATCCACAGCCGATGTGTACTGTTTCGTATTGTTTAGAGAGTTTACAGGGCGACCTTTAGATTCTCTAAAATACCTATATAAAAATACAGCAGTGACTGCAGCACTTAGTACTACTAACTCGATGTAATTGTTCAGTTGTTCCTTCAAACAATAACTCCATCTTCTAACTACACTTTAAGTGGACACACAATTTTGAGAGGATTTTAATGGCCGTCTTGCAAATACCGTTCGAAGGAAAATTACTGTTGGAGGACAAAATTGTCCCAGGCTTGGATTATGACTTTTCACTTTCTGCACAGTAAAGTCTGAAGCGGTGGAAATCTCGCCACTCACGTCTCCCTACTCGGCTAGCTACCTCGGCTCCTTATTTTTATTCTGACGTAGGTGCAGGAGTGTAGGTGCAGATGAATTAATTGAAGAGCCTAAAATACAATATGTCTGATCTTGTTATACTACATTGAATTTTCTACAATTTCTTCCTTATTTAATCACAGAATACATGAATCGTGTTTTAAGCACCTCTTGTACGGTTTTACGAAACGAACAGCTGTGACAACCCAGTGTTAGGGTAATAAAACTTTGGCTATTTAAAACCTTATCTAGTCCTCTTTCTTCACAAACTCAAGATTCCAAATGCTCGTCTCGGAAAAATATTCGTTGTTAATTTCTAACTATGGGAACAAGTGAAGCACGATCTCTTGTTACCTCTGTTTCATTGCCTCTTAACATAGAAGTTTTAGAAGGCTCATAGTAGAAACGGTTATGTTCTGTGGTTTCAAGTCTCCCACCCAAACATCCAGTAAAACGTCTTCATACGAAAATTAAAATTATACAGCTGAGAAATGTGTTTAAAGCATCCAGTTACGAATATTTACTTGCATTCGTTGCTGTAGACTACATCTTAAGGGACCTTGGGACTGAAAAATGACTGCAAAAGTATCAAATTTACGATATTTAGGTTTACACATATAAGTTTACCCCGAACCCTCAGCCATTGGTAGGCAGTGAACTGTTTTAGATTTCGCCATTTTAAAGGTCTTGCGCACGCTTTATGTCATGCGCACTACGCCCCTTTACTGCACAATTTTTGACGGTATTTGAACAAAATATGGGCTAAAAAGGGCTCAGAAACAACCATATTCACCGGAAAGGAGTGGTTACGTGGCATTTCGGCGTAAGGGGAAAACTATGAATCTGAGGAGACTACTAGACAAAAGAGGGAAGGTGTAAGACACAGGTAACCTGACTCATCGTCATTTTTTTTATTTATTATTATTATTATTATTATTATTATTATTATTATTATTATTATTATTATTATTTTTTTTTTTTTTTTCAAATAAACGTCCTCCAACATTGTGTCATATCGGACGAATGAATGAAATGAAACGGGTGAAACGATGCTCAAATGAGCCCGAGGTCCATGCAGCTTTAAGTTACCCGACATTCGTCTTCTTAGGGTAGGGAAAGCCTCGGAAAAAAACCTTACCCGGATAACTTACCCTAAGCGAGATTCGAACTCGCGACCTCTTGAACGTGAGGCAGACACGCTAACCATCACGCTACCGAGGCGGGCACTCATGATCATGATGCATGTGTGCAGAAAAATAGGGTTTTCTCAACTTCACATTTTTAATACCTCTGCCTCATGCGCATTAAATTTTGCACTATGCTCCTAGAAATTTTTCAGCATGTATGTGATTTCAACTTCAGTCTTTGATTTAAGAATCTAAAAATTTGTTTAGCTTTAGAAAATTAAATACAGAAAAAGGTTTAAAATTTTTTTCAATGTCTATCAAAGCACAGAAATTAATGACTTTACTAGTAATTATTTTTTCTTCGTGCCAGATATTTACCAATTCTCTTTGTTGGGCAATTAGAGTTTATTAAATAATAAAACTGTTGTGATATTTTAGTTTTTGTTGCGCATGGAATATTTTGAATATTAGGGTATTTTTGCAATGTAATAAATTGAATAATTATAATTAATTAATTCCCTTTAAAACCATAAAACAGATTGTTCTGGAACTGCAGGCGGTAGGTTATAACAAACAGTCTTAGGTGTTCGAAGAATTGATTTCATACCTATAAAAATATAGAAAATTCAAATTTTAGTCCCAGGATCCCTAACTAAGGTTGTTTTTGAAACTTTTTATACATGTTGGAAGTGATTAATATAATGATTCGTTAAATTTATAGTTAATCGTGACAAAATGAATAAAAAAAATCTGATGCGTTACACTCACATGACTTTCTCTGCTCTTGTACTAACCATTCTTGCAAACTCTTATTTCTGTATCTTCTTCGTGTTAGTTGAGATAAACATTTGCAGAAATTATCTTGTTGCTTATTTCCTGGTAGGTGTAAGGGGAATATGAGAATACAGTAGGCTTTGAGCGATAGTTAAATCTTTTAAAGCTTTGAGATTCCGTTCTCTTTGCATAGCTAAGATATAACAAACGAATAACGATGTTCCATTTAACGAAAGTTTAAGTATTCCAAAGCTCACCAAATGACAAGGAATATCTCCGAAATGGTTCACTACATAAACATTTATTTAGGCATAAATTGTATTTTAGCAATATTTGCATTTTCTGTTTAGTAATCTCTATCCCTTAGTGTCTCTTACAGTTTACCAGTTATACAAATGTCATCCAGAGTAAAACAGGACTACATAGGCTATAGTTAGAAAATTCAAAATATATATTTCATTTGCTATAAAAATATCTTAACCATATGGCATTTTAATCAAAATCGTTAGACCTATTTTCGAGTAAATCAGAATTTTCGAAAAATTTTCCTTGTAAAGGGTAGTTTAGTGTGGAGGAATTTTCTTCAAAATCTTCGTGTCGCATCCTTAAAATATATTAACTTAAATACCAACTTAGGTTTTTAACCGACCTTTCGTTTTAAAATTACTATTCTGTTCACCAACAGCCACACACAGACACACAGACACACGCGCGCGTTTCTTAAGATGTCAGGGGCCTAAAACCATGTAAAATCTCGAGTTTTTGGGTGGAGTATATACTTCCTCTACTTACTATACGTAGTAGAGAAAGTAAGAATTGGTATTTCGCACATAGAGGCGATAAGTTATCATATAGGAATCGTCACCTGGTCATTCTTTTGTTTTGTACAAATTATCACTAGGTCATCCTTTCGTTTAGTCAGTGTCGCCAGCTTGTTGGTGTTTTCCAACAGCGTACAGAAGTTAATTAATGAAGGGCATTTTTTTCAAAGCGGAAGTTTAGATGTGGCGGCTAATTTCAGTGATTATTCTAAAAAAGAGCTACAGTGCAAATAAATTGTGTGAATCACCGGCTACTAGATTATAATGCCAGGAAACACATGACCATAAGGTCTGGGAAAGAGCTTCCTTGTTCAATGAATCTTCTGCAGCAAAGATACACAAGATTAAAACTGGTGCGGGAATTTCCTTTTATACATTATCTGTTGCAGGGGTTTGTTTAATGAAGAGGCCTCGCCATAGGATGTAAATAAGTGACCGTATGACTCCCAATGGTTTACGAGATGCAATCGTGGTGTTTTCCTCTTTGTAAAAATAATGAATGATAAACAGAATCATTTTAACTTCTCTCCCACCTACTCACACCATGTGGCGAAAGTTTGTATTCCTGCGATATTTTTATTGGAACTTCATCGGAATTATGGTATATTGAGGTCCCCTGAATCCAGAAACTGTCCAGCATGTCTATCTGTGAAAACCATAACTAGGCTTCGAACCTTTATACGGGCATGTTGCTATGTGATGACTTTGAAATTCCGATATCTAAGTATTGGAAAGCTCAAACCAATAACAAGTAATACACCAGAAATAGTTATTCCCACAAAAAAAAATGTATTTGATATAAATAGTGTGTTTTAACGAGATATGGCCTACTTGTGCAGTAAGATTTGTCGGTTTATTGCAGTTTAGCAGTTATGCAAATGTTACCCTGTATGAGGAGGACTTCAGAGCTTATTCCCAGAAAATTCAAGATATATGTACATTAATCTTTAAGCTATTTTAGAGCAAATATAAAATTTCCAGCGTTATGCTGGACACAGATTATCTCTCTCTCGCTCTCGTTCATTCCAGCTCTACCTCCCCCCCCCCCTCTCTCTCTCTCTCTCTCTCTCTCTCTCTCTCTCTCACACACACACACACACACACACACACACAGACTCTTTTCTATTTTTTTTTATTCAGAGCGCCTCTAAACGTATATTTTCAGTAAAATATCCACAACAAATTTTTGGTGGTGGAATGCACTACTTCTACGTAGCAGAAATGTGTATTGAAACCATTTCTGCCAACATTTGTCAGAATTAACAGGAGATAAATAGAAAAATGAGCTTTTGTATATGAAATTTGCATGGCAGATACTGAAAATAGGTTGTAGCGACCGAAAAAAATTGTGATTGTAGTGCACCATGTCTTTTGGTCCAAAGATTACAGTTTTCAATAGCTCATTCCGCCAATGCAAGTGAAATAAGTCATTTATTGCCACAGAACTCTGCTAGCACATTATTTAAGACCGAGCTAATGGTAAGAATACATACGTAAAAGAGAAAACAGAAGACACGTTGTACTACGATGTAATGGGGGCAAGTGTGAAGATAAATTACATTCTGGGAGTAAAGACCCAGACATTAAAGTGTTCTGCTACTTGCGAAGTAGCATCGTCTATCTGGGAGCGTTTCAATGCCTCCAATATTTCATGGAACAATTCAAAGAGGAATGCAGTTTGAACTTAGTGACCTTTTCAGTCATTCCTCTGACGTCTGGTACATTAAATAATGCAACAGCGTGTCACTTTAGCCTTTGACTCATGGCCCTTATGCCAATAAACAACATTGCCACCTTGAAATATGTAGGGCTGTGAACCTACCACAAGGACTTTATGGTAGCATGAGGAATCCTCTCTGGAGAACAGATCATTTGTTAAATTGTGATTGCTGTTATTAGCGTAACATCGAGCGTGACACACAACAGAGGGCAATCGGGGTCAAGCTGCTTCACACCACATACGAAACGCGGGACGTATCAAAGGCGCTTAAGATCAAGCTTCCCGCACCACGCACGCGAGCAAACACGTGACAACATGAGCGCGCACGACAAAAAAGGGGGTTTCCCAGATCATTCGAGAAGTGTCCGGCTGCCGGCTTGTTTGTACACATTAAAAGCTTGCGGAGTACTTGAAGGTAGGCAGTTTATTGAGTCGGTCAGTGTGTAGGTGATAGAACAGGAACTGGACTGACTTTGTCCTTTTTTCACATTATTTATTACTATTATTATTACTTATTGTTATCGCAATATTATTTTTTGTTATTCTTCTTCTTCGTCTTCTTCGTCTTCCTCGTCGTCTTCCTCGACCTCTTCCTCGTCGTCGTTATCGTTATCATTATCAGTATTATTATTATTATTATCATTATTATTATTATCATTATTATTATTATTATTATTATTATTATTATTATTATTATTATTATTATTATTATTATTATTATTATTATTATCATCATCAATATTATTATCATCATCATCAATATTATCATCATCATCAATATTATTATCATCATCAATATTATTATTATTATTATTATTATTATTATTATTATTATTATTATTATTATTATTATTATTATTAAGTATACGTTTTACAGAGTAAATCTAAACATCAACGCGATCAGATCTGCGCTGTAAGCTGAAGATAAACAGAACAAAGCACTCAAAGTGAATTTGTAGTTAACCTTTTGTATACAAACTACATTATCGAACCTTTGCTTAATTCCACTCTTTTGTGTCACTCAACGCGATTTAAAGGTTCTTATCAGGGGCTGCATTCATTCTTGAATATTGGTCTCGATCCAGAAACCAGTTAGCGAGCCTGGATATAACCCTCTCTCTTCTATAATCAGCGAACTTACGTAGTGTTACTTGATGTGATACGCAGGTGAATCGTCTGCTCCTGAGTATAGTTCACTGTAGAGTGTTATACGGATGTTAGTGTCCATATGTTGAGTTAACTTTATGATATGAGTGTTATGTGAGTGCAACACATCAGCTTTTTACTTCTTATATTGGCGCTACCAATTTTAAAATGAAACCTGAACACACGTTGCTGTGTAAAACAGTACTGTTGTTGAAATTTGTTGGTTGGTTACAACTGTTTGAAACAAAGATGGATAAGCGATTCAGAAATAATAGCGGTGCTGGTTAAATTCATTAAAATGTGCTTGTCCAAAAAGAGACTAACACATTTGCCTGTTATTGATTTGAATGCATTGCAGTAGCATTTCCGTGGAATTTATCAAACGCCGGGTCTCACAGAAATCATTTGCAAGTAGGACCAATCTGAATATAATGAGAAACCTCACGATCAAACCATTTCATGTCATCACGACATTTCGTTTTTTCGTGGATAAGGAAAATAACCAGGAAAATAACTTGTACTTTCTTTAGGTAAATGCTCCCACGAAAAGTAAGACTTGTGAAAGTGAACTGTGGAATGCACTTGATTTTGTTGTTTACCATCGTGAAGCAGCAACTATCAGTTTACATTTGTCAGTTCAGTGTTACAGCCATTTTTCAACTGCATTATAATGGAATAAAAACATTTCATTATATAAAGGCACCCCCTTAGTTTCTCTTCCTCTTACCCGTGCAATGAAGATTTAGGGCTCAACTTTAATATTGGAATTAAACTAGAGACAGGCAAGGTCATGTGTTACTAGATAGAGTAAGATTCCTTTGAACCTAGCTATGCGAGTTACCTTACGGGCCCCAACACACTACGTAGACATTGGCACACTGTGGGACTTATACAGGACTCTTTACGTAGGAAAATAGTCCTTAGGACGTTTTCCCTGTACAGAGGGTACGCTTATCGCACAACTACCCCGTAGGAGGAGCGGCGCAGGTCAGCAAGCCGACTTTCATGTAGGAAATCTGGAAGGAAATATAAAACCATTTAATACATTTTTTTGGACGTGCGAATGTTTTACTATGCATAAATACGTATCCTTCGGCTTCTTTTGGTTGGAACCTAAGGGCATAAGAAAGTTAAATGTCAAGGATGCGGTCCCCATAGTCTTATTGAACTTTAGACCATTTTATATAACTAGAAATTGCCAGAATCAGCCAGAAATTTACCACGAGGACGTCTACCACTATTCAAGCTTTGCAGTTTGTACAAATAGCCACTTTTAGAGGAGTTTGCTTTAGCACTCAGATACATTTTTTCAGTTGTTCGTTTGTATTCGTAATATTTTAGGCAGTATCTACACGTATGAAGTGTATTTTGTCCTTTTATTTTGTGTTTTATTCAGAGGGAGTATGTATTAAATTTCATCCAAAACTTCGATTTCACTAGAATTAAACGGTTTTAGGCCCCAAAGTCAACATAAAGGTATTTTTAGAAAAAGAACCGCACACGTGTTTATGTATGTTTGAACAGTATATATCAAATACGAAAACCGGATAAATACCAAACTCGGTACTCATATTAGAATCTCCTGAAAACGTTATACAAGGTATTCAATAAAATTCTCCATCCCAAACTCCAAACTACCCCTTAAATCCAAAAATTATTTTTGTATTTTCTTTGAATATTCTTTTTAATTTTTTAAATGTGTGCACTCAGTTTGTTTAGAATACCATATATTTAAGATTTGTACACGGCTAGTACAATGTATGTTTAATATTCTGTAAAATCTTCCGCTTTATTACAGTAGCTTTGTACCACTGTTAAACAATTATATGAGAAGTATGAATCTCATTACAGCACACAATTTTTGTCGACGTTATTTGTGGCGTTAACCATTTCTGACATAATTTTACTTTGGTGCGAGTTGCTCAGTCGGTAGAGCACCACCCTACTATGCTAAGCGTCCCAGGTTCAATTCCCGGTTGGGAGTGGAAATTTTATTCATGCAAGATTATTTCCCATCTTTCCCAGAATCTGGAAGTATTAATAAGAATGTAAATGTGTGTATAAAATTGCCTATAGGCCAATATGTTCCAAAGGAAAGATCGCCTATATAACCACTGCAGTTAAAGGCGTATAAAGGGAACAAGAAATGTTTTTCAATAAAAACTGAGCGTCAAAAGGCGCAGTCCTAATGGATAAATATTAGCTTTTTCAATTTATACCATTGTATACCATACAGTGTAATGTAAAATTTTTACAGCCTAAATTTAATACATTTTGCTCTAATAGTTTACAAATGATCAAATTTGTTTATTTTGTCTTACGTCACTAAAAAATCCCTCGTTACAAACATTTTAAATTGTCTAATATTTTAACTCTAGGTTCAAAATACGTTAAAATTGTCCTAAGTTTCTCTGTGTCCCTTCAGTTTAGGCTCTAATTTCTTTAAACTTACATATCCATATGTTTCTTTGCCTAAAATTTAATTTTTGTGTTTGGAACCTAAAACAGAAATCTGATGGGTTGCACTCACATGGCTTTCTCTACTCTTGTACTAACCACTCTTACAAACTCTTACTCCTATATCTTCTTCGTGGTAGTTGAGATAAACATTTGCAGAAATTATCTTATTGGTTATTGCCTTGTAGGCACAAGGAGAATATTGAAATACAATAGACTTTGAGCGATAGTCAAATCTATTAAAGTTTTCAAATTCCGTTCTCTTTGCACGACAACATATAAAAAATGAATAACGATGTACCATTTCACGAAAGTTTCTTTTCCAAAAACTCACACAAATAACAAGGAAGCTCTCCAAAATGGTTCACTCCACAAAATAAAACTCATTTGGACATAAATTGTGTGTTATTTTGTTTGCGAGATCTACAGTTCTTGTATAGTAAGATTTGGTCTATCTCTTACGGTTTACGAGTTATTCAAAAGTCATTAAGAGTCAGCAGGACTACGCAGGCTATAGCCAGAAAATTCAAAATATACATTTCATTTGTAATTAAAATATCTCAAACATATCGCATTTTAATCAAAATCGTTAGAGCCATTTTGGGAAATATCAAAATGTTCTATGTAAAGGATAGTTTAGGGTGGAGGGATTTTCATCAAAATCTTTGCGTCGAATCCTTAAAAGGATGCTTAAATACTAACTTTGGTTTTTAACCGACTTTTCGTTTGAGTTATGCTGTACACAGACTGACACACACACACACACACACACACACACACACACACACACACACACACACACACACACACACACACACACACACACACACACACACACACACACACACACACACACACACACACACACACACACACACACACACACACACACACACACACACACACACACACACACACACACACACACACACACACACACACACACACACACACACACACACACACACACACACACACACACACACACACACACACACACACACACACACACACACACACACACACACACACACACACACACACACACACACACACACACACACACACACACACACACACACACACACACACACACACACACACACACACACACACACACACACACACACACACACACACACACACACACACACACACACACACACACACACACACACACACACACACACACACACACACACACACACACACACACACACACACACACACACACACACACACACACACACACACACACACACACACACACACACACACACACACACACACACACACACACACACACACACACACACACACACACACACACACACACACACACACACACACACACACACACACACACACACACACACACACACACACACACACACACACACACACACACACACACACACACACACACACACACACACACACACACACACACACACACACACACACACACACACACACACACACACACACACACACACACACACACACACACACACACACACACACACACACACACACACACACACACACACACACACACACACACACACACACACACACACACACACACACACACACACACACACACACACACACACACACACACACACACACACACACACACACACACACACACACACACACACACACACACACACACACACACACACACACACACACACACACACACACACACACACACACACACACACACACACACACACACACACACACACACACACACACACACACACACACACACACACACACACACACACACACACACACACACACACACACACGGACCTTTTTCTAAAAATATACATGTATTCCCGGTGAAATTTTCACATCAAATTTTTAGGTGGAATACAATACTTCCTCTGTTTACATACGTAGTAGAGAAGGTAATATATGCTTAGATTCATCTGTGAATAAAACCTGGGGTAATTTTTATTATTTATGTCTCTGTATACATATATGGCAAATTTCATTAGTGCAATACAAAAACTGCTCCGCAAGGAAGCTGAAAATTTCCATAGCGAGAAAACATTTATGAAAAATTTGAATGCACAGCTTACATTACAATCCTCTGGTGGCTATATAACAAACCAATTTATTGTAATATACATAGAAACAAATTAAAGGTAAATTTAGTAATGATTTGAATTCCTAGATGTTGATTTCACAGGGATTGCTGACCTGCTGGGTACACAACCGTCGTAAATCTTGAGTGACTGGGCAGGTTTGTGTGTGTTCCGTCCTACAGTTTGGTGTGAAATTGGATATGAAGGAAGTAACCTTTCCCATGCCGATGTTTGTTGTGTTGGGAGTGGTGCCAGGTTGTTCGTTATCTTGGTCGCATGTCGCACAAGAGTGGGTAGCAGTTGACCTGCCGCTCTTGACCTCCTCCTGTTCCATAACGGGTCGCCGATATTATTAATGTGAATAGAAGATCTGTCTGCTAAACCCTTAGATATGTCCATTTCTTGACATTCCGTTATCCCTCTCTAAAGGTCGTCAAAGATCAGCAAACTTGGCATGTGGTCTCATTAGGAGAGCTCCTAGGTGTGTGTCTGTGTCTCTGTGTTGGGAAGCTGCGACTCGATTCCTGGTGTCTCAGGAAATGTCTGTCTTGTTGCAGTAAGATTATAATCTTAAAAAAATCTCTGATGTATTGCACTCATATGACTTTCTCTACTCTTGTACGAATTACTCTCACAAACACTTATGTTAACTCTTTACTTAACTCTATCTCGTTTATGTTAGTTGAGATAAACATTTGCAGAAATAATCTATTTCCTATTTCTCTTAGGTGCAAGGGTAATTTGGAAATACAGCAGGCTTTAGCACTAGTCAAATATTTTAAGAGCTGGTCACTATGTGATGGCTCTGCACAGTGCTCAAATGCAGCCAATGTAAGAATGATAATTAATTAATAATATAGCATTGAATCCCTTCCAATACACTATCTTCCATGAGTTGTGCTCTTATATTGGTATTTCTCATTCGGTTTAATCTTGTTACTCCCCATAGTGGTCGTAGAAATCTTATTTGAGCTGTTTCTACTCTAGACTTTTCTCTGGTTTGGCAAGCGTACTTTAGTGCTGGTTTTGAACCCGATGTTATGTAGCCTTTGTTTGACTTCTCTTGTCATGCTTTTGCTGAAGAATCTTTTTATGGAATGACAGTAATCCGCTTATCTCACAGTTTTGCAAAGAAATATTTCAACAATTATTACCTATAAGCTAACGGGCATATTTTGCAAACTCAAGTTCAGTACACCTATAGAAAACATGTTATTATGTCTCAATTAAGTAGTGGACTGAAAGCAAACACGATTCCAGTGTTGGGTAGGTGTATGGTAGTGTTTAACGCCCACTTTTACTACTATGGCACCGCAGGCGGTGACACTGATGATACATGGAATGAAGATGGAGCACCGGTGGAATGAGATGGCGGGGAAACCGGAGGACCCGGAGGAAACCCGCCTCAGCACCACTTCGTGCACCACCAATTCCACATGCGGGTGCCTGGGATCGAACCTGGGCCGCTATGGTGAGAAGCGAATGGTCTAACCACTGGGCTACGGCGCGGCCCCATTGTTGGGTGGTTTCCTTGCAAACGTAAGCTTAAACAGCAGCACATGGTTTATGCGCATAGAATAGGTGAATTTGTTAAGGTGTTACACGGCTGTACAACAGTGGGGGCGAAACATAGAGACCACCCCACGCATGGTTTACTTTTTTACAACCTCTCTCAAAGTTCCTTCTTTAGAGCAGCAAATTACGTGGATATTCTTATTTCACATTGCGTTGAAATTTTGCCCGCCTCTTACGAACGCTGCAATACGATTGACACTTTACAACTAAGTGGCTTATAAAACCTGAATTACCTACAATTGCTGCAAACATAACTTGGAATACATGTGAACTGTCAGTCATTCCTGCCGAAATTAATACATAATATTTTCCTTTAAATATTCACATTTTGTTTTGTTTATTCTTATGAACATAAGACTTAGAAGCCCAATTACAATATTTATCATACATATTGTTTATATGCAGTAATATTTATACACAAATAAAACACAAAAAAACATAAATGAACACAAAATAATACAGAAAGAGAAACATAAGGGACAGAACAATTGTAAAAGAAGAAAGAAATGATGAAAGAAAAGTGAAGGTGGCATGGTAAGCAATTGTATTATTATTTATAGTCACAGTAATATTCTACAAATATTAGTAATTTACTGATCTACGAATAAGTAGTTAGTAGTTATGACATTTTTGAATTTTCAGACATTTTGAAAATATCTAAATCGAAATAATGAAGTTCGTTATATAAATACACAATTCTATGTAATGGTGAGTTTTTGTAGATTTCAGTATTTGCTTTGGAGGTGAAAAAAAGCCTCCTGAATCTGCTTCAAAGGCATCTCGCTATAAATCTCGATGACTTATTAAAGAATTTTCTTCGATCATGCACTCATAATCTTTACATTACTTATAATGGATATAAAGAAGCTAAAGTTATTTTCGTTTCTTGTACCTGAAACTTTAATTTTATTGCTTGTCGACGCCCTCTAACGCGAATATATCGTTTTCAAAAGATTGATATACACGGGTATCTGTGTAATAAATTTCAGCCTGTTAGTCAAGAACCTAAATTTTTTGCTCGTGGTTTAGTAAGTTTATATCTCTAACTGAATCACGTAACCCCTCCTGGGTTACCTCGTGATCCATGTTGGGATCTGGGTTTTTTCAAGTTCTGATGTTGAGTTTCATTGAACTATTGGTTGATCACTTCCTCGAGACTCGTCTGCTGATGTACAAAGTCCAGGGGAATCTGGAGTAGGTATTTTACCACTGTGAACAAGTCTAATGCCTGATGGAATGTATGGATATTCAATTTTTTGCTTGTATGTTGCTCTCAAGCCTGTTATTTTGATCATACAGATATAGTGGTCATTAATATTATTCATTGGTTTCCTCCATAACATTGGAATTCTAAAAGGTACTGAAACTTTCCATTTATTTCTAAACTATCCTCTTAACTGGCTGGAGCAATTACTACAAACCATATGGTCTGCAGTCTTCATCATCACGTTTAGCATCAAAATATAGTTTATATGCCTTTTCTATTAGTCACGTTATTTTCTGTCCATTACACTTAAGTGCAAGTTCACGAGACATAAAAAAGGTTATTCGGATGATTGATACACATTTGTGAATATTTACTGCTAAATTAGTACTTTCTACAATCACACTACCTTTTCACCAGTATCACTAACAAATCAGTGATTCTGCCATGAATGAAATCCTCCTTCAGACAAACATAGGGTACTAGGGGTGAACAATAAATAACTAGATAATTGGAGATTATTTTTATTTACTTTTAGGAGCCATAAAAAAGTATGAAATAAATTGTCCAAACAAAATTATCATCACACCGCGAGCCTTACTAACTAAAGTAGCAATTAAATAAAAGTGTAATTATCACCGTTAGATCTCGTTTAGTGAGTGAGTGAGCCAACATAACGGAAGTCTGAGCATTTCCGGTCAGTTCTAAGTCAGACAACAAACTTTGTTTTTTAAACTGAGGGTGAGAGAAACTGTATCATTGAATTCAACGCCAAAATACACATAATAAACAAAAATAAATTGTTCTTGTCCATTGTAGTTAGTTACGAACATTTCGGTGATAAGCTATGTAAGGTAGAAATAAAACTGTTGTACTTAATTTCATTAAACAAAGACAAACTGTAAACGTAAATGTAACTAGGGAGTAAAGTCTCCCCTTAGATCAGCGATGTCCAACTTGTCTCATTAGAACGCTTACGCTATTAGCTGCTATTTCCCACCACCTCTTTCAGTCTGAGGGTGATTCACGCCTGTGGCGTGTAGACTAGCAATCAGTCAGTATCCAGTGATGGACGCAAACTGGCGATTCCATAGCAGTTTCTAAGTCATAACTTGAATTTTCTGAAATGTGCTCAGAATACCTCATCTTTCTGAATGATTTTCGCATATATGGCAAACAGTAAGAGACAGACAAAATGTAGAATTCGTTAAAACACATAATTTATTTCAAATAGTTATTTTTTCTTTAGAGTGAACCATTTCCGAAATATTCTTTACCATTTATTTGAATTTGCCGATACTTATACTTTTCTCAAACAGAAATATGCTATTCGTTGTTTTATCCCTTGGCGTTACAAAGAGAACGAAACTTCAAAAGCATCGCATAGCAACTACTTCTTAAAACATTTAACTATCGCTTAAAGCCTAGCGTATTCCATATTCCCCGTGCGCCTACTGGAAGTGCTTATGTCGATTAAAATGAAGTAGAGAAATAAACACTTGCAAGAATACTGTGTATAAGAGTGAGTATAGCTCTACACAGTTTCTCCAAATTGAACTATACTAAAAGTATATGTTGCAGTATGTTACACGACGATCACTAGGTGTATCTTCTAAAACTATGCACTTAAACTTTGTCGCTAAATATTGATGGCCTTCTTAAACGTAAGCAGTACCAAAGAAGCCACTAATGAACAAATGTTTATCGCATAAGATTTGAAAGTGTTTTCGTAAATCAAACGCAACGTATATATAACAAACCGCCACTGCAATATAATGCACATCTGAGTGAATGGCATAGTCCGTATAACGTGGAGGGAGGTAAACCCAACCTCTCCTCTTTCGCAAACGTTGGACGCAGATGCTCCCTGTATCTGCCTATACAGGGAGATACATGGTCTCCAACGTCAGTCCAAAATGTGGCAGCATTTCCAAGTTGAAATCACATAGGTACGCCTGCGAATTCTTCATCTTAAAGTATAATTAACTTTAATTTTTATCCACGTTTTATCTACTTCAGTATTTTATAGCACAGATGAAATTACGGTAATTAATAGATTTTGATGACCATGTGATCAGTTAAAATCGGATTAAATTACTTTGGATACAGGAAACGGTAACGGCCCTACTGTACTTTTCGCAAGTCAACAAACTTGGTTTGCGTTTCGTAAAAAGGATGGATACCTCACTCAAGTTTATTGGCCAATAGCAGCAAGATGTGAGGTGCACGAGGCAGTTAATTTCCTAATCAGAGTGAGTGCACATCCGCAATTTACGAAAATCTCCATGCAGATGTTACTCGTCATTAAGGTCATTAAAGGTTATGGCTGGCCAAGAAGCGTGCACATCGGCAAGGTGAATGCCTTCAGACAACTTGCCAATTATAATATAAGATGACGCACCATCGGTGTTCACTTTTACTTCTATTTTCTCTTACTGGATACATACTACCAACAAAAGAGCTTGTAATGTACCTACTAGTAGCTGCAGAGAAAGTAACAAGTGCTATTATGGGTAGTCGTAACGAGCGTTAAATATTGAAACATGGATTGTTATGAAAACACGCTTTCATTTTGGCGCGAATATTTCCATAAGCTTGGTCCAGGACAAGGGTGCAGGTCATGGACAGTATGATTAATAGGGCTCGGGTTTTTTTAGGTAGGTAAAGAGATATTTTGTTTGCATCCTAATACAAACTTGAAACTGAGTTTAATATTCTGGATATTCACACCAGAGTATATATTTTTAATTTTGTTGCACACAAAATACATATTTTCTGATCTTTTATGTAAATATATATTTTCATATATTCACATAAATTACACAAAAATGACAAAGCAAACCTTTAAATATTTTAACACATTTACATAAAATCACATAAAAGCAGCAACAAAATTATATTTTACACCATCCAAGTTCTTTAATGCTCTATTACAGAGACCAGATATCGCAACATATTATTTATAATTAGAAGAACTGGTGTGCCAGTTATAGTATCCCTTCAGTTAGAAGAAAACATAAACATCCTGCTTTCTGAAGCTACATAAGCCCGCAAGATAAGAATGGGGAATTCCTCCACTGCCATGTGCTTGATTAAGCACCTATTGCCGCTTCACAGCCCGCTAGTCTACCAACTGATACTCCTAGCTGGCCATTAAACTGAATAGTCAATTACTTATTTCTAAATATGCAAAGCTTATACAGTTTGTATATCTTTGTTTTGACACATATTTTTGACATTTTCAGTATGCAAAGAATAAAAATTTCCCAAGTTTTTAGCACCTAAAAACCCGGGCCCTAATGATTATGTTAAAAAATGAGCAATTTTGTGAAGAAAGGAAAGAGGAAATAATTAGATGACAATACTGTCCACTGGCTATAGATCACTAACTGAATTGCTGTTATAATGAAATATTTAAAGGATAGGATGCAGTCCTGTACTTGAATCTTAATAGTACCGTATTTTTATTTCAATTAAAATAACTTCGACGCTTATTAAGGAGGTTTTCACTGAAACATCAAGCTATTAATGTGGGCTAGAAATGTTTACATTTGGACCAATTACAGCTGTGTATCCTGCTAGTTTTTGGAACAAGTAGTATCAAAGCAGTCTGACCTATCCGATGAATTCTCCAGCGCAGCGAGAATTAGGAACGTCGAATGATAGTTATTTGGACTATTTCATAAGTAAAATATGAATTTAAGTACTATATCGCTCAGATTTGAGCAACACATGTTAAATTCTATTAAAATAGCCTAAAATATATTAAATACATTAGTGCAGTTCGACTTACTCAGTACTGACAACTAAGGAAAATGAATTCCAGGAATTATATATATTTCGATTTTCTCTTGTTGTTATAACAAAAACTTAAAGTATCTGGCAAGAGTTCGTGTCCTCAATCATCACAGAAATTATTGGATTTATTCTACACACTTGTTCTGTTTTTATTGCGTTAATTTTGAATTATTGTTTCAATTTAATGATTTGATGCATTGCCAAACCGTTCTGATTTGTCCTCCATTTTGAGTTTAGATTGTTAATGAAAAGAATCACTGGGACGTCCAAAAAAATGTTGGATGGAAAACTTGAGATTGCAATAGGACAACTGACCTAATACTTGTATGGAAGAAGAAAAAGAAGAACAAGAAGAAGATGGTTAATGGATTGCAATGTGTAATACATTCTTTTTCAGCGATTTATTAGAATACAGCTGGCGACACTGACTAAACAAAAGAATAATCAGTGATAAATGGTACAAAACAAAAGAATGATCAGGTAATAAATCGTATAAATTGTACATGATAAATAAGCGCCTATATATATAAAATAGTTATTTTAACAGTCTCGGTTTTATTCTATCGTTTCTCGTGCAATTGACACGAGTTTTACGAAAGTTTCTTTCCATGATAATTATTTTGGAACCAAAGATCTGTGTACGAATCGAAGTACAGATAACAATAAAACAAATGTATATGGGAAGAAAAAATATCATACATTAGTTTTAAGCACCATATTTATTAACCCAGGTAATATCACAATAGGTTTTGATATTACCGAATAAGTTCGCAGGTGTGTAGCACCAGAGAACCTATTTCAAAACTTCGAGTGATATATATGACTGTTTTACAACCAACATCGATATCTTTGTTATGATAAAGTAAGCAGAAGTATTTATACATTCTATTTAAAAAAAAATCACGACATTGCCGCACATTATGATAGTATACAAGCTGCAAACAACTGAGCTGTGAAACAATATCTAACTGCAAGATTAACCTCAAAAACAAACTAAAATGTTGTCTAAACAGAACAAATATCCAAATTCTCAGAACAATATTTGGTTTTAGTTTAGTTCAGTGAGCATTTGGTAAGCTTTGGAGGCGTCACAATGAGAAACAAACCTGAAGTTTGTCTAAATATGACTACTTTTTATTTTCTCTACTGGTATACTAAGTAGGGGAAATATTGCATTTCACCTAAAAACTCAATATCGAGATTTTCCTGGAGATACATGTTTTGGGACCTCCTGAGCGTGTGTATGCATTTTTAGAAAAAAAAGTGTGTGTGTGTGTGTGTGTGTGTGTGTGTGTGTGTGTGTGTGTGTGTGTGTGTGTGTGTGTGTGTGTGTGTGTGTGTGTGTGTGCACAACATAACTCAACAACGAAAAGGCGGTTAAACACCAAACTTGGTACTTAGGTTCAGCATTTTCGAAGTATGTGACACAAACATTTTCAAGCAAATTCCTCACCCCAGGCTACACTTTACATGAAACATTAATCAAAACTAAACGCCGTTTTTCATCAAATAAAATACAAAAACTGGATTGCAAATTAATTGAGGTGAAGGATTTCATAAAAAGCTACATTTTGCATCCCTCAAATAGGTTGTATTTAAATAAAAATATTTGTATTTTTCTGATCTTCTGTTTTTGAAAGAGGCTGCTCCCTTTCTCTCTCTCTCTCTCTCTCTCTCTCTCTCTCTCTCTCTCTCTCTCTCTCTCTCTCTCTCTCTGACACACACACATGCACACATAACCCTTATCCTAAATACGCTATATTTTTGTTTTGGAGACCATCAACATGTGTATTTCGGTGTCAAATTTTTTTGGTTGAATACACTACCCACCTCCTTAATCATAGGTACGGCAGAGAAAGTAAAACTGGAGCGTTAATCTTATGTGAAAATTCGTCAAAAAGATCTGACTTGTTGCACTTACATCACTTTCTCTGCTGTTGTACTAACTATTCTCACAAACTCTTATTCCTCTATCTTCTTCATGTTAATCCAAATAAACATTTGCAGAAATTATCTTACTGATTTTCTTGTAGCGGCAAAGGCAATATGGGAACACAGTAGGCTTTGAGTGATAGTCAAATCTTTTAAAGCTGGTTGCTAAATGAAGGCTTTGAAATTCCATTCTCTTTGCACGACCAAGAGATAAAAAGGTGAAAACGACCTTCCATTTGATACAACTTTTAAGTACTGGAAAACTCACACAGATAAGGAATATATCCAAAATGGTTCAAGAGTAAACAGGACTACATAGGCTGTATCCACAAAATTCAAAATTTACTTTTCATGTGTATAAGAATATCTTAAATATATGGAATTTTAATCAAATTCATAGAGCCGTTTTCGAGAAAATCTAAATTTTGGAATAATTGTTCACGTAAAGGGTAGTTTAGAGTGGAGGAATTTTCTTCAAAATCTTCGTGTCGCATCCTTAAAAGATGTTAAACTTAAATACCAAATTTGGTTTTTAATCGACTTTAGTTTTTGACTTTTTTTGGCTGTTGACAGACGGACATAAACACACACATGCGGACCTTTCTCTAAAACTACTTTCTTTGGATTTATGGAACACTCAAACCTATATTTTCGGTGAAATCTTGACATCAAAATTTTGGATGGAGTACAATATTTCCCCTACTAGTAGAGAAAGTAATAACACTGTTGGTATGTGTCTGATCTTCGGTTTTTTAAACATACTGTTCTCTCTCCCTCTCTCTGTTTCACTCTCTCGTTCTCTCTGTATCTCTTTCTCACACACACAGACTTTCTTCTAAATATGCTCTATTTATGTTTTGGAGATAGTCAAAATGCATATTTCGGTGTCGAATTTTTTGGTGGAGCACACTGTCTACCTGCTTTATCATAGGTAACGGTAGAGAAAGTAAAAATGGAGCATTAATTTTATGTGAAAATTCATAAAAAGTTAATATGGTTTAACAGGAGAGTTTCTGGTAATGTTACTTACTTGCCGCTAGGAGCCACTAGCGTCGCATTGCATCTCAAGCGCCACTCAGAACAGCGTGCTGTATTACTGTGGAATTTCTCACAGAGAGCCAATGAAAGCCATGCACAATAAGCTATCAGTTTGATATGAGAGACAAGGTTGTTGAACTGGACGGGAATAATAAATATAGCGATACACATCGTGTTAGCACTGCTTACACCAAGCCTCGGGGCTAACACAGCAATGGATGTTATTACGGCCATACAAATCCTTCTGATCGCATCTTAACACCGAGCCCGTTGTTAACCTTAATGGAACAGCACCAGCGATTTGTCATTTCCTCTTTGTGTGTGTTTCTCCCATTTTCTTTTGTTTGTTTATTTCTTTGGTGGGAGGAAGGCATGTACGCCATTTTTCCTTCCCACGACTTATTTACTTTTTATTTCTGTTGCCTTTTATTTTTGTTTTCCTTATATAGGTATTCGCTCTTCTTTTGTACTCAAGAGTTCATTCTTTGTTTGATGTTGACATTTAAGTGCTAGATTTATTTGAAATATTCAATAGGAGTGCATTTTATAGTAAATATATTTATACAAAAATAAAAATGTAGGGCTTCTATAAAAATATACCTTATGATTTATAATTACCGCAAAAAGTTACAAAATATAGTGAAAATTATTTAATGTCTTACATTCACAGTTATTTTGAGTTATTTGGATTAATCGGATTGTTATCATATTTGAGGTTATGATTTTTTTCGAACTCATAACATTTTTGACATATTTTCAACGCCTCTTCAGTCTGTCGGTCTATATGATGTTTTCAGAGTTTATACTTGTAAACCTGAAAAATCGCGCGGAAAGTTCTGCATAAAAAGCATGTAAGTTTAAAGTTCATTTTATGTAGACCGTCTCAACAATGTGTTCATTAATGTACTAGGATACATGATACAAAATGCTTACGGCCGCTCTTACCCTCTGGTAGGATGTAATGAAGCAGCTTAAAGTACTTTATTACCTGGTTAGTTTAGAGCTCTTTGTGTGGGATTTTACTTCCTCTTATTTCTCTGATATATATTATAGCAAGTAGACGAATTATTGCATTTCGAACAAAATGCTTGATCCGAGATTTCACTATAAATGCACACTTTGAAACTCCCTGAATCCGAAAAAGATATTAAGAGAGACTGTACATATCTATGCACACCATGACTTAAAAACGAAAAGTCGGTTAAATACAAAACTTTTGTATTTTAGTTCAGCGTCTTTAAGCAATTTGATAGGAAAAATTTCAAGAAATTTTACCCATCCCAAACTATACTTTTTATGGACTGTTTTTCGAAAATAACAAAAAAAAAAAAAAAAAAAGAAGAAGAAGAAGAAGAAGAAGAAGAAGAAGAAGATCCTTCCTCTGAACCTGTCGCATTCCTCTGTAATTACTAGCCTGAGAAATACCTTAAGGGCAAAGGCCCCCTGACGTTTGCAGGGATGAACTCTTAGGTGAGCTATTCCTTAGTAAATGTAAACCTAGTTTACATGGTCTGGAATGAACAGTATTCGGTAGTGATGGAGCCTTGCCACTATGTCCCGATACCCATAGAGATTCTTAAGCACCCATACTCGATACTCCATACTTTATAAAACGATGAAAGCGATTGCATTCTGTGTAACCAATTTTGTTTTTGCTTGCATTTCCAGATATGGTGATATCATTTTCTGACGCGACGGGAAACTCGTACATTGCTCCTTCAATAGAGCATTTGTGAACTTCACTCTGTGTATTGATTTAACATACTAAACTAAAACTAAACTCCAGCGTGACAGTCCATGAAGGGCCAAGGCCTACCGCCCAGCAGTTGCGTCCCCCATCTCGGCCCACTACAGGCGTCATTAGTGAGGTGCAGTACTGGAGGGTGGTACGTGGTCAGCGCCCCGAGCCCTCTCGGCCAGTTATGCGGTCTTCTCGACCTGGGGCTGTTACTTCTCCATCAAGTAGCTCCTCAATTGGTCCCCCCAGGACCTAACGAGGCTGAGTGTACCCCGTGCCAGACCTCCCAGGGGGGATAACATTCCCATGCTGGTACCAGGCAAGCGCGCTACCAACTGCGCTACGGAGGTGGTCGATTTAACATACACGCTACTTTAAATTTGTTGTATTGTGAGACCATCGCGAGAAAGTTCTTTTCTGTATGTTTTATACACAGCCCTGTTATTGTTAGCACTGTCCATTTCAATATAGTTCCACTTTTCATTCATGTATTACTCAATATTACCATTGCACATTGGCAAAACAAAATATTTATGGAAATTAGTTGTATGGTGTACCTGCAAGATACGGTATATCCCGAGTTTGACTTAGGAAGCACAAATTATCAGATGGAAGGAAAGAACAAACCTTTCTGTGAGCTATACTCTCTCACAAGTTCCGATTTTTTCTACTCGATTTATAGATTTCGGTCAACGCAATAGTTAAACGTGATGGATGGGCTCCGTTCCGGGTTGTAAACGACGTTTCATTCAGCTATTTTACTAAATTCGTTTGCACAAGATGTTTTTTTGACCGTAGGGGAGTTAAGGAAGGGGAGGGTGACACACCGTTACAGAAACCTGCTTGTAAGGCGACGCGGTGTGGCGCCCCTACCTAACCTGTGCTACGTCACAAAACCTCCCTGAAGCATAACTGAAATGCGACTACATACAACCGGGACCGAAGACTAGTGATAGCCTACCCAGGCTATTGTATTGATTTAGTGCGTCACCTAAATATCTTCATTCACAAGTCAGTTAATGCTGCATGTTACATGAGTACTTATATCTTCTTCCCACACTATTTTGAATGTTTTCATGGACCTTTAGGTTTATTCACTACAGGATACACGGTCAAGGTCTATTAAGAACTATAGTCCAGCAACCCCTTGGAGACATGTGTGAGGTAATCACGTGAAGCCTCGACTAATTTCATTCCTTATCTAGCATAAAGTTAAACGCAACGACTTTCAATAATTCAACATTTAAGAATTTAGCAATATTGAAAAGTATAGAGGGATTATCTCTAGTTGTAAAATTCTCTGTTAAATTGCTTCTTTAGCAATTTGGTGACCCAAGTATTTTGTTTTGGAAGACTGATGGAATGTGAACTCTACTGGGTAAGGCCCTTGTACTGCATGAACAGTATTCGTGCTTTTCGGATAAAAATCGAAAGCAGGTGTTTTTAGCGAACTGCGCCCATTGCACATTCCAGTGATTTCTGATTGACGCCCTAACAACTGTGGGGGCGTAGAGGTTAACGGATACGTAGGTCCTTAGGCTGAATGTCAAGGGTCAACAAGGTTCAATAGAGCAGCCAGAAAGCATTCAACTGTAAACTCAAGACACTTGGGTGTCACAAGATTCAAGAATCCTGGATTCGCAGGGTCAATGCAACACCAGCAGCGTACACACATTCTGAATCAGATAACTGTTAACTTTGTGGGTGGTATTTGGTGAAGCCCTAGCCGACTTCTCACGCTAGCCCGGCGGGGGTGAGGGTGAAGACGCATGTGGGATTATTACGTCAACTTAGAACTCAACACCAGAACGAAAATGTTAGTCATAGCACCCAACTTTTATAAATCCTTCCTATCACTTTATTATCACAGTTTGGGTAATTACTTTCTCTACTACGTATAGTAAGTAGGGGAAGTATTCTATTCCATCCAAAAATTTGGTGTCGAGATTTCACCGGAAATATATTGAGCCCCCCTGAGTAAAAAAAAAAAAAAAAAAAAAAAAAAAAAAAAAAGAAGGAATTTTTAGAAAAAGGTTCATGTATGTCGGTCTGTGGACAGCATAACTCAAAAACGAAAAGTCGGTTAAAAACCAAAGTTGGTATTTTAGCTTAATATATTTCAAGATTGCTCCACCCTAAACTACTCTTTATGTGGAACTTTTTTTGAAAACTTTGATTTCCTTGAAAATGGCTCTAACGATTTTGATTATAATGACATATGTTTGAGATATTCTTATGACAAATGAAATGTATATCTTAAACTTTCTTTAAACAGTCTACCTCATACTAGTGTACAAGGAAATCATAAAAGATAGAAACTTACTTGAGGAAAAATGTAGAACTCGTTAAAATACTAGTACATTAATTTGTGTAACATAATCTGATGTAGCGTCCGGTGTGTTTGAAATATTACATTCCGAGTGTTTACAGTTTCCCAAGTATGTCATTTGACAGATATGGCTGAAAGCTTGCATGTGCCGTTACCATGACGAAACATCTGAATACTCATTAGGTACGTATGTCTTATATAACCAATAGAAGCTTCGTTTAACTTCTATGGTTAAACTGGGGTCTTCGACTTGAGGTTTAACTGACGGTTTCATTTACTGAAACTGTAAATTATACCTAGCGTTGGTTTTAATCGTTCTTTTCTGTGAAACGTTGACATTCATTCTCCACATCTATACTCGTGCTTGCAAACTCAAGGTAGGCAATGATCTTAGTTAAAGATAAATTCCCCCACTTCCGGCAGTAATTGAAACAATTACTTTTGGGATTGAATGCCAGCACTCTGACCTCTATACCACAAAGACAGTGAATTAAGGGCATCTTGCTTGAACATTCCCAAGAAAATATGTATCACGGCTACCTGATGTCATTTCTTATGACGATAATGTTTATGATATAAACATATGTGAATTTATCATGGACGGAGAAGGTTTTTTGAGAATGCGTGTCATTTTCTGTTACATCATCTATCCATCTTTTTCAAGGCCTTCCTTTCTTTCACCTACTATACAAACTTCCTTTCAATATTCGTTTTGGGATTCTATCTTTTGTCATTCAATATGCCTTAGCCATCTTATTTTTGTGCCTCTATAAACCTCACTATGTCTTGCTTATCTAATAGTTCATGTAGCTCATAGTTATCTCTTATTCTCCGTTGCTCTTTATCCTTTATTGATCGAGGGGCCCTAATGTCCTTGCTGTCGTCGGGCCCTTAAAGCCTACTCACTTACTTTATTGGTCCAACTGTTCTTTTTAGTATTTTTGTTTCAAATGTTCGTAGTATTTCATCATCTGTGTTGTTCAGGGCTCAAGTTTCTCAGGTATCTGTCGGTTATCAATGTTTTGTAGATTTTGTGTTTTGTCCCTCTACTAACGAATCTATTTTAATAGTTCTAAATTAGCATCATAAGCTACATTCCAACTTTTTTTTCCCCTTAATTCATAAAAATTATGCATTATGTTTTAGAATATTGCGACATTGCTTCGAACTTTCGTGTGGAAGTATTCCAAATTGAATGCTCCTTAGATGACGTGACGTTGTCAAGGAAGCAGAGAAAAAGAGAGAGATAGAAGTTTGGAATGTAATTGAGTTTCGAATCTTGTTTGATAATTGGGCATTTAATGTGAAAGAGGAAGTTTGTGAATTGGTATATGTGAGGCTATACCTGTTATAAAATAGAGAAAATAAAGAATGAATAAAAGTAATTGAAAGTGAATATGGTTACAATAGCTTCATAATACCAACGTGTTCGCTATACTAGGTAAGTTAATGAAGTAATTCTTTTTAAAACATTTACAGCCAGAAATCCAAATGTTGGAACTTTGGTTAAGTTATTGTCAACATTGCCTCGTTCTTATGCAGCCTGTTTTGGCGATGGTTGAGGAATGTCTTGCATACGGAACAGGGATAGAATTTTTCTCATAGCGGTTTACAGCTACTCAATCCGGGGCAGGAAGTCTGACCATCATCGTCATGCATATTCATAAGTGTCAGCTGTTGATAATCGAGAACAAGCTGCGTCTTCTTGTGCTTTTCGTTTCACGCTTCTGATCCCAGGAACAACGTCCTCAAGGTCGAAATGAAGGCAGACATTCTGCTTTCGTTCATAACGCATTGCACCACTTACTTCCCTATCAGTGTTACAAACCCTCTACATATAAATCACTTGGGAGAATGCGAGTCAAGATGCAATTTGTATAGTGTTTTCCGATTATTTATGTTAGGGTGGTAGCTAGAGGAAGAATTGCACAATGCCTTTGATTGCATTCGAACATTCGATATCAAGATGTCACCGGAGACGCACTGACTCAAAAAAGTATTATTACTCTCCATATTGAAAGAATGCTAGATGCCAAATTAAAGAGAGAAATGTCTTATTTTTAACATTTGGAAAGAAACAATACATATTATACAATAGTATAGCATCTATATGTGTTTCAGCGTTTTCAAAGTTTTTGTCTTATGAGTTGCATAACTCCCATAAAAGAGAATAATCTTTTTTTAGTGCTTACAAAATTATTTTAAATGTGTTTAATGGAGGAAATGCTGTAGACCATACTTAAAACTGCGGTGAAACAGTTTTTAATCTGATGAAGGAGGAAATATTAAAAACTTGGAATAATTATCACCTTGTTTCGTAATTTCTTCATTAACGCCAGTTTTACTACTCAAAAACGTATTTATCCATTAATTTAAATCATATATGATGGTTTATGGGAGAGAGACAGAGAGAATTGCATAAACTCAAAGAAGACATTTTGGATATGCCTTGGGCTGTTCTATGTAACCCGTTACATCGCCGTCATTAACAGTTGCGTAAATGAATTTTTTCTGATCGTGTATTCACTTGTTCCATTGACGGCATGAAATAGTCTACAAAATATCCAGGTGTTCCATAGTTAGGAAAGGAAGAAAGAGGATAAACCAGATGAATAAAAAAGAAATCATCGATGAGGCCGATAGTTCATAATATATTTCTTCTTCTGAAGGACGCTCATGGCGATTTCGCAGTCGGTGATCGTGAACTCCTTTTTAATATGCATCTTTAAAATGTGGATGTATAAGTGAAGTTTTATCACTTTGTGAGTCAGAGCCCAAAACTGCTTACTGGACCATAAAAGAGTGGCGAAGTTGCTCTTCGTGGGCCCTTGGCTATCACATGTTTTACTGGATAAAACAGCTCGTGCACACATCGGATAGGAACAAAAATATAATGGATTGCTAACATTATTATTTACTTCATGATTAGGTGCACCCGGCTTCTGAAACAAACGGACTTCTTTAATTATTCTTTGAGCACGGAATAACTTTATTCCTACATTTGTACTCGTATTTCTATAACAGAGGGCTCTTTTTTGTGCGAAATAATTCTGATAGTGTGATATAGTCCAATTAATAAATATAAAGAAATAAAGAATGGTTTTGGAACTCTAGGCAGAAGTTCAAGTGGGACAAGTTTATGTGTATTTAGAAACTTAATTAATCTGTTTTTATTTTCTCTACCAGCTACATATATAAAAGAGGAAGTACTGCGTTCCACCCAAAAATTTTATGTCAAGATTTCTCAGGAAATACATATTTTGAGACCCACTGAATAAAAAATAAATATTTCAAAAAAGATTCAGATATGTGTCTGAACACCATAACCAAAAAACGAAATGGGCGATACGCTTAAATTTAGTAATTACGTTCAGCAACTTCCAAAAATACGACACGAAGTTTTAAAAAAACCTTCTCCTAACTTTTATATGGAAGATTTTTCGAAAGTTTATATTTTCTCAAACATTACTCAAACGATTTTGATTAAAATACCAATATGTTTAAGATGCTTATACGAGAAATAAAGTAAATATCTTGCATTTTCTAGGAGCAACCTGTTCGTTCCGAAGGACTTCTGTGTAACTTCTATAAGTAGGTACCTAGTGTAAGACAGACAAAAACGTACTATGCAAAAAATGCAGATCAGGCCTCCTTAAAACTCAGAGTTTATTTGAAGTAACTCTTTTTGTGTTATCAGCAACTCCCGAGATATGTCATTGTTATTGGTTTGAATATTTGTGTATTCCTCCTGTACCGTTTTTGTCCTTTGATTTCCTAGTCATACGTTATACAAGATTCAGTAAGAATAAAAGAGACTACACAGGTTATCTATAAGTATATTTTATTTGTCACGTCAGCATCTGAAACATAAAATGTTATTCAGAACTGATATACAAATTTTTGTAAGAAGAAAAGATAATATTTTAAAGGAATTTGTTGTAGCGGAGGTAAATTATTATCTTCGCTTTGCGTCCTGAAAAAGTAAGTCTTCGTTTTTGAGTCGAACGCACATACACTCCTGTATTGTCAAAGAAATCCTATAGGGTATACAACAGAGGGGGACACCCGGTGCACTGTGGCCTACGGGAGGTATATATAGCTGCCATCCCAAGGAGGAAGGGATGAAGGGAAGGAGGCTACAGGGTACAGGCAGGTAGAGACGCACAGAAGTCCTTAGCAGTTCCTGGCTCGAAGTGCCGTTCTAGTACTGGAGCGATGAACGACCAATTCAACCAAGCAGCTCTCTAGTGTCTATGAAGAATATTCTTTCCTTTGAGCAAACATCCGCGACATCTGTTGGTAACAGCCAATTTCACCAAAGCTAAAGTACAACTGAAACGTGAAGACACGGGATGAAAGGGACATGAAGGAAACAAAATGTTGATAGGTAACAAGACATTCCAGTATTTGCTTGGCGACCAGGGAAAACTACGAAATACCCAAGTTAGTGAGGACGGTCAACGGGTTTCGAACCCGGGACGTCCTGTATGCGAGGCCTTTTCGCTCACAGTACAGATACTTAGATGTCTGATACAGTTACGTGTATAAGTTAGTTTTTCCTGCGTGGCTCTGCAAGAGAGTAAGGAAAGGTCGATCTCAGACTACTAGATGTGATCTACTGCTTGCAGAAGCAGACATGTTTACAATTTCACGCTTTGCTGGTCAGCTGTGGCCGGCCAAGCTACGTGATATAGAGGCCTTCATGCGCACTTCCACTCATCACTTCCGGATTACAGCGCAGGGACCTCGCGATAGATGAGTCACTCCTATCACTGATATGCCCACATGTCAGTGCAATATTTATTAGATTTTTCCATGCTTCACTGGTACCAAATTATATTTACAGGATAGCACTTCGTAATTCATGTGCATTCAACCGTCATGCTATGTGTGGAAATGTGAAGACACCGCGGATAAGGATTACACGGCATTATCCTACGGGTGCGATAAATGTGACTTCAGACACCCATATAAGGTGCATCCGATAAAATGCATATTGTTGTAACCCGTAGATTTATGTTTTGAAGCTGCAATTTAGCAAAATTTTGTTCCTGGGACATACATCATCTGGGCTGTTTTGTTCCCAGTCACGTATCTTGATTCTAATGACCTCGTGGTAAACAAAGTTCGAATTTTGTACCGATCTTGCCTCATGTTTATTACCATTTCACAGAGCTTTATTTTTCTAAGATCGGCGGGATACATGCATTCTAGCCAACCTTGTCTCATCCTGTACGGGGACAACACGCCCATTGCTATCGCCCCGTTCATATCTTCAAAGGAGACATTACACCAATACTGTCAAGGTTGCACACTAGTGGCGTTAGCGTGGGTGATCCCGTGTTACAAGATAGTCCAACTACAGGACTGTTACACAAGTGGACTATCGTTTATTCCCACTAGTTATTATGGTGACTGTTTTATACATAGAGGCGTTAAATTATGGTCATTCTTTTGTTTTGTAGGAATTATCACTAGGTTATTATTTTGTTTAGACAGTGTCAGCAACTGTATTTCATAAACCGCTGAAAAACAATTTATTACGCACTAAATCGATTAACAATCAAATTAACACTCCATTCCAATTTGATAGCTGAGTTTCTAACCATTATTCTTTTAATAACATTGCTCTCCGACAATTATTAAATCTTCCCTTAAATAAATTTAACAAGGCAGTAATTCTTTCGGATTCTAAAGCTGCAATTCAGGGAATATGTTCAAATACTGCAAAGAAGTCAACAAAAATTAGGAATGCTACAAAATGTTAACAACTCCAAAAAGTTAATAAGACTGTTCATCTCCAATGGATTCCAGCACACTGTGGAGTCATGGGGAATGACTTGCAAAGAAAGGCACAACAATAAAACAAAAGTCTAAATTCAATTTCTCATATTCCTCAATAAAACGCTTGATCATTAAAAAATTTTCTCATTCATACCTACAAGAAATAGAAACAAATGCCAAAGATAAAAAATGGATTACACTACTTTCCAACCTAGATATAATCCCCCAGAGACCAAGGAAAACAGCGGTTGCAGCCTTCCGACTACTGACAAATCACGACTGCTTAGCAAGTCATCTCTACAGAATAGGTATCTCAGGCTCACCAATATGTGTCCTGTGTAACGATCCAGCAGAAATGAACGAAGAACACTTGACGACCCGTGAAGCATTAAGATCAGAAGAAACTACAGTTCAAAAGTGTTGGAAAGCACGAATGCTAATGGCTTCATTGCCAGATGCAAGGCACTAGAAAACAACATTCTTTTAAAAACTAAGGTACTTTTCCAGAAGAAAGATTTTTTGATGTCAAAAATAAAGTGACATTTATTTGAGATTATAAAATTGTTTTCTGTTATAATAACAAGAGAAGATCGAAATATATGCAATTCTTGTTTTTCATTTTCCTCAGTCGGCAGTGTTGAATAAATCGAACTGCACTAAAAATGAAATTAATTCGACGGTCTGACGTTCCCAGATAAATCCTCCACCTCCGCTCAAGAATTTATCAGTTAGGTCAGACATCTTATGATATTACTTTTCTTAAGTTGTCTTCTACTACGGTAGTCAATGAAACGACTGCAAGACAATTGTCTAGCACATATGGAATTGTAGTGCCTACAGGAATAACAAAACATATATTATATTTTTGCTCTCCCTGCCAATTAAATACATATGGTGAAGCAAATATTACATTCCATTAAAAAACTGACTATATAAATGCTTGTTTTAATGTCACTCAAATGCTAAGAAAGCTGCTTCATGGCTGGGTTTTCGATATGCCGTTTGTCTCTGAGCACCATAGCACTAAAATAAAAAGTCAACGAATAATAGCGTACATAAGGTCGCTTATTAAAGATACAAAACCAAGACTTCTCCCAACACAAATCACTTATGAGTGAAACATTTCTGTAGCTTTTAATTTATCAGAATTTGTTAAACAATTTTATTCACAATAACATAAGCTAGAGATAATCACATGAAAAATCAAGTCTTTTACACGTATTCTTACTATAAAACAGAAAAGTCTGATGTGTTAAACTCACATTACTTTCACTACTGTTGTACTAACTATTCTTACAAACTCTTATTCCTTTATTTTCTTGATGTTAGTTGACATAAACATTTGCAGAAATTATCTTATTGCTAATTTTCTTGTAGGTGCAAGGGAAATATGAAGATACAGTAGACTTTGAGCAATACTCAAATCTTTTAAAGCTGGTCGCTATATGAAGGCTTTGCAATTTTATTCTATTTGCACGGCCAAGAGATAAAGCTGAATAACGACCTTCCATTTTAGAAAAGTATAAGCATCGTAAAATTCACACAAATAACAAGAAATACCTCTGAAATGGTTCACTTCACAAACAATACATTTGGACTAACTTGTTTGTTTCCACAAGATCTACAGTTTTGTATAGTAAGATTTGGTCTCTTACGGTTTACCAGTTATGCAGAAGTCATCAAGAGTAAATACGACTACATGGGCTATAGCCACAAAAATTCAAAATACACATTTCATTTGGCATAAAAAATCTTAAACACATGGCATTTTAATCAAAATAGTTAAAGCCATTTTTCAGAAAATGATTTTTGAAAAATTTTCCATGTAAAGGGTAGTTTAGGGTGGAGGAATTTTCTTCAAAATATTCGTGTCGCATTCTTGAAAGATATTAAACTTAAATATTAACTTTGGTTTTTAACCGACTTTTCGTTTTTGAGTTATGATGTTCACACACACACACACACACACACACACACACACACACACACACACACACACAGAGAGAGAGAGAGACACACACACAGAGAGAGACACACACAGAGAGACACACACACAGAGATACGCACGCACACACAGACACACACACAGATACAGACACACACACATACACACACACACACACGTACGCGCGCGCGCGGATCTTTCTAAAAATCCTGTTTTTTGGATTCAGAGGGCCTTAAAACATTCGTATATTTCTGGTGAAATCTCGACATCAAATGTTTTGTTCGAATAAATAGTTCTCCTACTTGCTATACCTAGCAGAGAAAGTAAAAACAGACTTCATGGAAGCTTTTCCTGGGGAAAATAGCAGGAAAACACAATTTTAAAATTGTGGTTGCAGTAATAAAGATAAGGATAGTCCGCAATGTCCCTTGGGGTAAAGGCCTCCTAAGAAGGTAGGGCTAGCTCAAGGGTACTCACAGGCTGAGCTAGTTCCTGTAAGTTCATTTTCCTATTGGTTAAATTCTATATACTTACACACTGTTCGATAGTTTTGTTTACAATTCACTTTCTAAACTTAACTACATTCTAAATTTTCGAGAACGTGCTTAGAAACTAGACATTAGTATAAATTTAATTTAAATATATTACAGTTTGTTTCCACCTCATGCTACTCTTGTCCAATGATCTCCAAACTCTTCAGTCACTTCACCACATTCTTGGGACCAGCTTTTCTGTTTCTTTTTCCAAGCCTAGGATCCCAAATCGTTGTAGTTGAGACATCCTGGTCACGTGTTCTCCCCAGCGTCATTTAAGGGTTGTTGTTCTAGTGACCCCCATGCCAATTTTTAATATTGAAAAAATTCAAATTTTAATTTTGGCATTTATTTTCGGTGGCTAACATGTACCACGATATCTTGAATATATTTTAAAGGCAATAGATATATGTGGATATCAATTGTATTTGTTTTGCTGTTGCTATTCCTCAGGTCATTTTATAATAAATCACAAACCGTTCAGCAGCGTTACACTAAAGGTTTCTTGTCTGCATGAATAATTCATCGGCTTCTGAAAGAGCTTGTTCTATTAAATGATGCGCCTTCTTGAACTGTGCAAAGCAAAAAATGGTGTTTGTAACTGAAGCGTGAAATGTATACAATTAAGTGAGCTGTTGAAAGCTGGGTACAGCTGAGCTGAGAAATGCAGGCGAATGCTTGAGGGAATTAATGGGCGGTGAGAGTAACGAAATACCATGCAGGAAGTAACTCTGTGACAAAAGAAGAATTTAAACATGCTTCAGATGGTGAGGTTACAATAATTTGAAGGCATAGGCAAGTGTGCTAGAGTTTGTTGATTCAAGTTGTATCCTCCTCTGTTCCCCAAACCACACATCCTCTCAAATTATGTTGGCTAAATTACCAACCTTCGCGCACATAAATTCATATGAAGTGTGCATCCAAACACTTTTGTAATTTGTTGTTTCACACCATCTCTGTGTAATTTAAAGATGGTGGGAGGAAACACATATGTCGAAATCAGTGTTTCACAACCTGTGATTGGGTTATCCTTCAGAATGTCATTTGAATTCGCAGTGTTGTGCTTCTCTCCTTACTTGCGTGATTCTTTCAACAGTTGAGGTTTCCCAAGCGAGCTTGAAGAAGGAAATGGACTTTAAATTCAGAAACATAATATATTTCCCCAAAAACAGTGTTAAATAAGACAATTATGAAAAAATATATATAAACAAATATCGGCAAGCGTAGTTAAGGTTCACGCCGTAGATCTTCCTGAAAACGTTGGGATAAAATCAAAACATCACAGTCCACACACACCATAGACGCACGCGCATCGACGTACGCACATTGATGCCCCACGTTGACAAAACACGATAATTGGTGATCGCAACACATACTGTCACATTGCCATTGATCTCTACATTACCACTATTTTCTATATTGCCTTCCAGTGACATCTGCGTATGATCCATGGGCACTTGGATTGTCCGATGTGCCGCCTATGTTATTGCTTTGCGCTGTTTTTTAATTTTTTTTTTTTTTTTTTTTTCGATGTTGCCGTAGCTCTCACATTTGCTCGACACTACACTTTTTAAATTTTTTAACTTTCTTTTGATGCAAGCTTTCCTCTGATTTGCGTTTTCTATAACTATTGTTGCAAAAGCGTATCTATTTCAACTTGATTAGATAGACATTTGCATAAATTGTTTGATTACAGATGATGAACAGCGATAGTCAAATGTTTATGAAGGGTCGCTAAATACTGCCCTCAAAACCCATGCCTTTTTCATGACATCGCCAAAAACAATTGGAGTTTGGTAGTACTTCAAAAAAATGTTATGTGTGACATTTACATGCCTTTCTCTACCCATTATCGTCTATCGTCTATTTATTTTCCGTTTATAGCTTATATCATCTGCTCTTGCAAAACTCTACTTTTGTATCTATTTCGCTTTGATTGAGATAAACGTTTGAGAAACAATATTGCGTACCTCGTATATACAGGGATATACGGGGGACCGAAGCAATAGTCAAATGTTTAAAAGCGGCTAAGTTTGAGATGGTTTGAGACTCAATAATATCGCAAGAAACTTAAAAACTACAAAAAGTATTGAAAAATTCAAACCAATAACAACGGATATTTCAAATGGCCGATACCACAAGAATGATATTTGAACTAAATGTTATAATTTAAAAATATTTACATTTTAGATAATACTGGAAGCACAATAATAATATCATTATTACCTCTATTAATTATTACACAATAGAGGTGTACAAAGTCCTAAACTATCTTCTCGTTTTTCATTCTGTTCAACCACAGCTTACAAATATTTTTGAAGGATTCAGAGAATCCTAAAACGTGTATTGCCGGTGAAATATTGATGTCGAGGTAGAATACGATGTCCTCTTACTTATTATAGGTAGGTGATAAAGTAAAACACACAACTTTGTCTGTGATGACGTTTCTATATAGAATTTTTGGATCGAACGCAATCCTTTCTCTGTCATAGGTATAGTTAATTTTAAAATTAGACTGACATCGCAAGGAGGATTTCCAAGCAGTAAAGCGGAACCAGCTTCAAACAGGTGATTAGCTACACGTGGGTAAGATAGTCTGATGTCTCTAACTGTCTAAAGCTAGATGTGAATTAATTCGCACTGAATGGAAGCGGGGTAGCAGCGATTTCTTCTCGGGTTAATGAAGGATGTGACGGTAGCAGGTGTGGCAAGATACGGTGAGTATTGCGGTATTCTTAGTTGTGATGTCAGACTAATTTTAAAATGTACTAGTATTCACTGATGAAGTGCTTGTGCTTTGTCACTCCAGAAGTGCCCTCAAATGCTTACCGACTTCAAGTGAATCTGATGCGTGTCTAGGAAGCAACTGCTAACTCGATAATCCTCGTTAAGGGATATATGTGTAGCATTATAGCAGAGCGGTGAGCGTTGAACCTGTGCGTAACGCTGTGAGCACGTGCGTGGAACCTGTCTGCTGCTGACCACGATAACGGAAAGTGCTGAGGGTCATCTTGTCTTGCGCTATTTCAACATGGAGGAGCAGCAGCATTATAATTCAACTTGAAACTGTTTACAACTCCTGCCTTTATAGTTTCCGCGTTTATGAAAACTTGCTCTCTCCGGCCTGCTACGTATGTAAAGATAACGAATGCAAGGGAAATGGCACATGCTACACGTAAGAATACGAGCTTTCCGCTTTACTTTTCAGCAGAAATGTTGTTCATAAGGAAATTAGTGTTAATTTACCTCCATTTTAAAGTATGTCTAATAATTTAATTTAATTTAATTTTACAGGATTTTGTTGATACTATATTTTAAATTGTTGTAAACTCAACTTGCACGTAATTCAATTTAAAGAAAATATTTATACCTATATATTAAGTGAAACACTATTATATAAAATATATACAACGTAAAACACATAGAAATAAAATATACTTTGTGTATGAAATGACGTAAAAATCCGAGTACCTAATAAGAGACAAAAGAATCAACTAACGAACACTCAGCGAATTTGTCTATTGATGCATTTATATCCCGTATTTAACTACAACGGTCATATCGGCGGCTCTTTTGGGAATATACAGCCTATCGACAATTGTGTATCCCGTATCTGAATCATTAGGGTTTTTAAACATTAGACCACACACATATTCACATTTTCAAACTCTCCAACTCTGCTAGGATCCATTCGTCTCATCCATCTGAATAGCTTGTCAATGTTAACATATCCAATTGCACATTTAATATTCCAATCAATAAATGATTCACAGGTTTGTATATTTTTCTAAGGATTCATTAATAACTAATTTTTAGGTTACTATGCTGTTGAGTGTTACGTCATTTCCTACTGGTACTGTAAGTATTAAGGACCAGTTTCAGCACTTTTGCCATGGGCATTGACAAATGAATTGTAAATTTAGTTTACACTACCAAATATGTGTTAACAATCATCAACTTACATATGAAGTATTGCAAAAGAATTCATTGCTATTGCTTTACTCAGGATATCTCTCTCTTACTCACACATTTATCTGAAAAAATAATTTTAATACCAAAAATTACATAAAAACAAAATATTTTTCTCTGCAAGTGATAACAAACATTAGTCGACATTCCACATAGTTTCAGTTTACTAAAGTATTAGAAAATACCATTGGTAGTTGTCTGGTTTTCTTTGAAAAATGTGAATGCGAAAAACAGCTTTTAAAAATACATTAAAGGTATTTAACTGTGTTATATTAGAAATGTTTCAGTTAGAGCTTTGAGGTTTTGCACAGTCATTTAAGTGTGGCAATTTTTAAGTAAATAGCTTTAAAATTAAACAAGTTGCAAAATTTAGTCCCAGTGTCTCAACTGTAGCTGAAGCAGCCATTGCAATATTACGGAGGTGCATTGCAAAGAATGTTATTGGTAAGCCACTTTGCCCTTTGAAGATATTGCTCAAAGTTATATATTCAAATGTGAATAATGTAGTACTGTGCACTAGCACGACCCCACTGCATACGCGGAAAGGTGGACAGAGATACGCGGTACGCGGCACTCTATAGTCTGATTTTTAAAAGATACATGATAGATGTCAAGTAAGGTGGGGGTAAAGGGTAAGAGGGGAAGGCTGTTGCTATGGAAACGTAAATAAAGGTTGCCACATTGGTTACGCTAATGAATCCTCTAGTCTTCAGGTCAGTTATCGCTAATTGTGTACGAGAAACAGACCTTGCTTTGGCGTTCAGTTGTGATTTATGTTATTAGCCTACTTTGTTAATTACAATGTGAAAATATGCAATTATGTAAGCCAGAGTTGGTGGAGGTAATGTTCATTGCCCAAGAGAATAATCAACTTTCGATCGTTGTGTTAGAATGCACAGTCAAGATAGAGAATTTGTCTGTTCTCTTACAGAATTCTTTGAACAGGAAGAGGAGAATATGTTCAAACATAATGAACCTTTTATTTCTTTCAACTAAATGAGAAAACAAGCTGCACGGACTCTTAAAATAAGTGAGGTGACTGTTTCTAGAACCTCTATAGAGAATTAGCTACAGCCAAGTCCATGGCAAATTGCAACTCCTGGGACACACTGGGGGAGAAGGGAGATTCAAGTGTAAATTATGTACTGAGAATCACAACTGTGAAGACGCAGTTCTCAACTCGTACTGAGAACACATTACTTTTTTCGTATTAAAAACAAATGACTTTTATTCTGAAGGTAGGGTAACATAGATCATATCTGTATGTTTTCTCTACCGTGAGATAAACCAGAACGCTTGTTTCTTTGTTTCGAGTATTGAGGGTTAAAGTGGGAGGTATGGTAACTTGCTATCTATTTGGTGACAATGCTGTAGCTCTCCACGTGGAGAAGCTGACGGCTGTCATGCATCTTCTTTTAAAAATCGAACTGTACCTGTGAATGCCAGTAGAATGCCTCTCGAAGGTGGTAGGGTGACGGCATAAATGAACGCGAGTGTACAAACATATACTCACATGGAAGGTGCAATTAAACAAAGCTTTCCAGCCACATGTAACTGTTTCCATTTCATCCATTAAACATTAGTGCGAGGTCTATCATCTCAATGCCGATCTCCTACCCCTGGTTTATTAACAGTGCACAAACCGTGACTATCTTGTATACATCTCTCTCGTTCGTGTCATTGTTTTAATCTCATCAGTGCACCATGTAATCGAGAATGAGAGAAAGAGAGAGAACGGGTGGAAGTGAGGCCTTCGGCGGAAACTATAGTAATTATACAATCTACTCTGTTGAGATATCATAAATACATTCCTTAAGCCATTGCCGAGAATTTATATTCTCTATTCATCTGGCGCTCTGTTTACCTTTAAGGACCGAGTTACTTTCTCTGCCACTTACCGACGGAGGAGCGATTATTGCATTCGATCCAGAAATTTTGTATCGAGATTCCGTTGAAGACACATAAAGAATCATTGACATTTCGACTGGGTGTGCCAAAGCAGTTAAACCAAAAAGTTTCAAATGAATTCTTCACAGCCTTGATATTATTCCGTCTGCTGTACCTATAGGTCTAATTGGTTAAGACTTAAGCATTAAGCTATATCACTTATAATAGTCTACTAAAATGAGTGAAAAGAGAGGTATGTCATGAACATGTCAGATGTGTGTGTACGCGCGCGCGCAAACACCGTTAAGTGACTGGACCTATCTTATAGTGTAACGCCGGCCCACGGCAGTGACACCACAACAAATGATGGTCGGTACCGGGTTATCCCACCCTACTGGTGCGGTGCGTAACAAGGCGTTCAAGATCAAGCTTCCCACACCACTCACGCGAGCGAACACGTGACTAACAACAATGAAACGGCAACACAGAGCATTCGACGAGTGTCTGACAGCCGGCTTATTTACAGGCGTTCGAGAAAGATCCGGCTATATTATCGCCGGGATAAAAGCTTGCACAGCGCGTGGAAGCAGTCAGTTATGAATCCATTAGTGCGACTGTACAGCTGCGTGTGCGTGCGTGGGTGTGTTAGTTTTAATGAGTGTTGAGTGACTATGCCCTCAGAGTTATATCCTGTATGAGAAACACAGAAAATGAAAAGAGACGGTGAAAGGAGACAGTCAGGGCCACGAAAGGAACAATTATTGTGAGTTGTAATATCACGAAGGTGTTAACGTCAGTAGAAAAGAATTGTGTTTTTGTGCAAAGGTTTAGAAGAAAAATAAAGGGATAGAAAATTAACCGGGCCGATTTTGTTGTTTTGCCACAATGTCATCGAACAGGCTTTGCAAAATTGTTCTCAGTTATAGAGTTGACATAACTTACTGTGCACTACAAATTTAAATGAATTAAGCAATTTGACACTACATCTATCTGGTGACCGAAAATTTATTTTCATTACACTAGACATTGAGTAATAGAAAGCAATTAACTTGTCAACAATACAGGCGAGAAAAAATAAATTATTGCATCTATGTACATTATTTCAGTATGACATTGTCTCCTAAAACCCAATGTCTTTCTGAGCTCTGCTGATGTAGCATTGATACTGGTGGCATTGTGTTTGCAATTTAATAAATGATGAGTCACTAATACAATGAGGTACAATACGAGTTCAAGAAGTTAAACACTAGTTGAACAGCCTACTAAGGAAGCTACTAATTATAAAGGTAAATTTAAATATTTATTTCATTATATCTAGACAGTAATCACGTGTTTGTAACTACCCCAAAGGCGTTAAATTGCCTAAAAACCAGTACAAGCTAGTGCAAATTACTTTTCTCTTTAGAGAAGAAGAGCTATTTACTACCCTCGGATATTACTCAAGCCGCTGAAAGGATTCAGATAACAGCTGTAAAGTTCCGGACTTCAATATTGAAGGATATACTAGCTAGAAGATGAGATAAGGAAGAAAAAAGATCCAAAATAATGCCAGACTTAAACAATAAACATAGCGCCGTAAAGTATGATAAAGATAAATTATGCCCAGGGCGTCTCCTGTATGAAAAGGTTACACTCATAACCTCTGATAAACATAAAAAGCTGGAAGATGAAGTAGAGAATTATTTGACTTTACTGAAGAGGAAGTAAACGAAGTAAAGGTAACTGACAGATAAAGATATAAGACCTGTAATGAAAAAGCAAGGATTGAAAGGAGATACGAGAAAAGCAAGCAAGAAAGGAAGTGTGCAAGCTACAGTGGGAAAAGTAACACTTTAGAAAGATGCAGTAGTGGAGGAGAAAGTTATGAAGCCTCTGGAATAATGCAGGATGAAGTGCAACGAACTAACATTTAACGACACTATAAAACAAATTAATAAGGACTTACGGAAAATGGACACTCTAGACAAAAGACTTTCACACGTATACAATTTGTAACAAATATAAAGAATATTATGTGCTGTACTCACATGCGATTCTCTATTCTTCTACTAACTATTGTTACAAACTCATTCCTATATCTTCATGTTAGTCGAGATAAACATATGCAGAAATTACCTAATTGCATATTTTCTTATAGGTGCAAGGGGAACATGAGAATACAGTAGACTTTGAGCGATAATCAAATAACTCTGGTCGTTAGATGAAGGCTTTCGAATCCCGTTCTCATTGCACGGCCCAGAGATAAAGAAGTGAATAACGACCTTCCTTTTGAGAAAAGTATAAGTATTGCAAAACTCATACAAATAACAAGAGATATCTCAGAAATGGTTTATTAAAAAAATGCATTTGAACATAAATTGTGTGTTTTAACGAGATCTGTATTTTCTGATTAGTAAGATTTGGTCTATCTCTTTGGCTTACCAGTTATGCAAAGGTCATCAAGTCTAAAGCACTATAGAGGGCTATAGGCAGAAATTTTAAAATATAAATTTTATTTGCCATAAAAATATCTTAAACACGTGCCATTTTAATTATAATTGTTTGGGCTATTTTTGAGAATACGAAAACTTTCAAAAATTTTTCATGCAAACAATAGTTTAGTCAGACACACACGCATGTACAAACAAACGCGCACACGCACGGAACGGTAATTCTCAAGAAACAGGTAATATTTCTATTTAGTATACCAGACGATGCTAGAAGGGGTAGGCAGGGCCCTCATCTCATAATTACTCAACTTACATAGGGGGGCTTCAACCAAAAGGGGATCTTTTGTGTAAATGCTTCTAACGGGGCACCCCTCGGAAGGATGGATGGGGCGAATGGATCCTAAGGGCAGCCGGAACGTTGCCACGACTGAGCAAGTGGAAGGGTCGCTACATAAATTTGACAGAGAGATAATTGCCTCTGCCTGTAATTATTATCTTTCCATTCCAACATATGAAAGCCATTATTATAAAAAACAATAATAGAGAAAATATTTACCACCTCATCTTATTTTATGTGCGCTATATGAAGAATATTTAAATGCCACAACATGTTAGTAAAACAAATTCCCATGATCTTAAACTAACTGTAAAAACACCAAAAGTGGATACACGCCAGACATGTGATAGACAGCTGAAGATAGATTTCTGAAGGTGTACAAGAACTTGGGTTCTAACGAGAGAAAGAAGTGTATCAAGAAAAGGCTGACTAAGCATATTAAGAAAAGTCGACTGACAAATCATTCTCTAGAAATAACCCTACAGGAAGAACCATAACATTATAATATTCTTCTAATCGTTAGACGTTTGACCTTCACTCGGGCGTAAAGGATTTATGTACTATGGCAACAACAAAAAACAAAGTTTGTTTAATGTATTAATTGGCAAAGATTTAATTTCTTCAAAACTCAGACTGCTTGCTATAGCTTCCAATTTTCCCATATCTGTCAACCATCATGTTCTTCAGCATGGAATACTTGAGTTAGGAGAAAATGGTTTAACCAGAGTACCAGGGCAAGTCAGAATTACTGTTTCATTAATGTTATCTACCAGCTTTCCTCTCAACCAGGATTTTCTAATTATTAGGTATATTCCTTATCACACAAATACCTACATTGCATTGGAATGTCTTATCTGCAACTTTTTTAGCTTTAATTACACTTTCAACAGGAATTTCTGCTGATTTATCCATTTTGTTAAAACATGCGCTTGTTTGATTAAGTACAGAATCTCTAGATGTCGTTCCGTAGGAAAATACGAAGCTCAGAAATCGGAATTTTAATCTACATTGTTGGTTTAAATTATTTATTTATTGAACAATACACTAGTGTCGCATGCACCTGGAATAATTCACAAAACGAGCAAATGCCCTCGGGCGTCTATAAACCCGTCACACTCAGGGCATCATTATTGGCATGCTAATCTTGGTACATAAAATATAGTGATTTCAAAATAAGTTATTTTGTTTCATTTATATGTCGCCTTTAATATCGAAGATCATATAGGTGGGTTTTAACTTCTTGAAACAATTGCTTAAGAGCAATATTATTCACTTACTTAACTTTGGATTTAGTGTTTTCGTTTTAATTTATTACACTAATTTCACACATACACTCACACTCCCATTCATACTTCAAGACACTAGGAAGGATGGGGAATAATCTTAGTGGAAAACTCTCACCCTCCCAGCCGGGAATCGAACCCGGGACCCCTTGCACGGCATGGTGCTCTACCGAATGAGCTACAGAACCAACCAAATTCATTAAATGTTCATTATTTTCATCCTGTCTAATTATCCAGTATTACAAAATATAAGTTTTACATTTTGCTGTGTTTTATTCTTTTTACAACGCCGGAAGTTGTATCTTAATAGGAATCCTTTTGTAATTTTAGAGTGCTTTTTTCTCTTAATTCTGGTTGCATTGGAAGCATTCCTGGCCATTCTTAAGCTCACAAGATTCCCTTTTAGCATATTATCACACCAGCCTTCTAAAGGCAAGCAAAATATATTTAATCCTCAGGAGAAGCAGGCGGAAGAGTTATGTTATCGAATTGTTGCAAGATAGATGGAGGCTTTTAAAGTGTTCACAGAATTCTAGGACCATCCTTCAAGAGAATGTGGGAACAAAATAGCGGATGTGGTGTGTGGCATCCTTTCCCAATGTGATACTGTGTTCACGTTATAGCAATAAACGATAATCTAACATCTACAGTATGATCCAAAAGTATCTACATATTCAACATGTACCAAAACGTGAGGACTGAACATTAAACAATATAATCAAGGCAAAACATACAACAAATCTTGAAGTCATCTACACTTTTTGTCTGAGCTATTTGGAGCATTTAACTTAGTTTGAATATAATGTAATATACTGATAAACAAGCCGGATGGCTCAGGCGGTAATGTTTGTGGCCTGCGTTTGGGAGGTCGTGGGTTCGATTCCACTGGCCAACATTCCTAACATTGGGATTTTTTTTTTGGGAGGGGGGGTTCCCAGGTCGCTCAGGCGAATGTTGGGAAGTATATTTACCTTACATCCCCCGAGGTTCATGCTCTTTCATTTCATTCTCTCTATCCAGTCTTTCCAGGTTGAAAACGTCAGTAGGGTCGCCGGTAGGATCCGCTGAGGTGGAGGTTGCGCTCTGGAAATACGGTGTTCGGCTGAGGAGAGGTGCTCCAGTCGGCTAGTCGCCGTCAGGGGAACTGTCTACACAGCCGGATCTGGATGGTGGCGCTCCTTACGGGATGGCCTGGAACTCAGTCGGTCTGAAGAACTGCCTTTGACATTGTTCTTCTTAGTGTTATATCTTAATAGCAGTTTATGTTACTACGTGTGTACAATAAATATATGAACCTATTGATTTGACTCACTACCTCAAAGAAATGTTTACTTCTTCATCTTTTCCTCTTCCTTATGCGCTTTTGAGCGTCGGTGTTCCTCAGCCGGTTACGATCCAGTTCCTATATTTTGTCCTATCCCTAGTTAATGTTTAGCTTCCCTCAAAGTCTATTCTTTCTTGTTCACTATTTTCTCTACATAATCGCTCCATTCTATTCATGGTCGTCCTCTCCCTCTTCTTTCTTCTCATCTGGCCTCCCATGCCTTCGGTTTCTTGCTCCCATGCATCCTATTTACGTGTCCAAACTTTCTTAAAACACTAGTCTCTATCTGTTTTATTACTGGTGCTTGTTTAAGGATATTGCTTGTATTTGTATCGTCTCTCTTCTGGATACATATCCGTAAATACTTTTACTCTACTTGTAGTTCAACTTTCGTGTTCTGACAGTGCTGTCCAGCTTTCCGAGTCATAAAGAAGTATTGAGAAATAAACTGTATTATATATTCGCATTTTGTATCGTTAATTTCCTTTTTCCTATTAGTGTTCGATTGATTTGTTAATACATCTGGTTTGCCTTATTTATTCTATGATTTATTTCTGTATCTATTTTTCCTTTTGAGGTTATAATTGTTCCTAAATATTCAAAGTTGTCTATTTCAACCATGGTTCCTCTGTTCCATTTTATATTCATTGTCCTCTGTGCCTGTTTCGTTACATGCATTACTTTGCTTTTATTTACATTTACTTCCATGCCTTATCTTGCATGCATTGGGCCACAACTGGAACTTTATGATCGTTTTAAAAGAAATGCAGCAACTATAGTTTTCGGTTTTTATGAAATAGACTATATGTTTAAAAAATCGTTTCTATTTACATAATCTATGAATATGTTTATGTGTACGTAAGTAAGTTTCGTATAGTAGTGCTATTTTCTACCAGATGTTCGCGATTATGGGCTTCTGAGTAAGCACTGGTAGGTAAATTAGGGATTATGTACCTAACATTTTACGAGGTCTTGAATCTACTCTAGGCACATTATAGTCGGGCGTTGGTACCACATGAATTATAATTACGCAATGCGCGTTTTATAAGATAAAACAAATTGTTGCGATATGGCAGATTTATGCAGGTTATGTAACGTGTTTCCAAAACATAACAGTGAGGTCACGACCCTGCACTATATCTCTGCAACAAGGAAGAGAATATGTGTAAACCCCACGGCAAGTTCCGTTAACATAGTATTAGAATAACAACGCAAGTAAATCACGCTCGTTCTGCACCACCTTGGGCTTTGCTACACGTCTGTTTTTATTTTCCCTCTGAAATTGTAAATGCACCTGGTATTTTAAGCCGTTTAGCGTCTCTTCTGCTGGAAGATGAATGGAGTGATGCTTAATTGAGATAAGAGACTGAACCTCAGGGTAACTGAGGAAGTACTTTAAGAAATATAGCTTTAAAGTATTCGAATCCAAAAAAAGAGCAGTTTTAGAACAAAGTCTATTCACGCTTGTGTATTTATACCGAGGGGGGGGGGGGGGACACTAAACAGCAAACTTCAACATGCTTTTATCAGGTATGTCTTGAGCATGTAATTTGGGCATTTCAGACAGCCCTTTAATTCTGTACACAATAATTTTAAAAAGAACAGATTTTAATACATATATGTACACTTGTTTTAATAAAAGAGTAAAGTCTCCCTTTTAAATTTAACGTCCTTTAATCTGTCAGGTAATATCGGACGATGAATGAAGAGTGAAGTAGTGTTCAAATGAGCCCAGGATCCATAGAGTTTATCATACACGACAGTTGTCCTCTCAGGATAAGGGAAAACCTCGGGATAAAACCTTATATGCCCATGTCCGACTCTCTGTAAACAGCGCAAACTCAAAAATGAAAATTTGGATATATACCAAACTTAGTAAATTAGCATGCGAAACTCAACCTTTCATATGAAAAAATAAACATTTTATTTTCTATAAACATTTTATTTTCTTTAAACGACTTTATGAATATTAAGTCCGCATTAAGTCCGAATATTAAGAAATAAGGCGAAGTGAGGCCGGAGGCTTCTCATAGAGTGGAGCCAACGAAGCCCAAAGAGGCGTAGAGGGTCCCTTACAGTTCCATATATTGACACCAGGCGCACAACCGAAGTGTGTCCTCCACCCAGGGAGAGGGCGACGAGGTGACCCTTGCGGCGCGAGCAGCAACTTCCAGGGAAGAGTGTTCTAGTGCGTCAGCAACTAAGCCATCTGTCCGCTATCACTAGAACGAACCGCGTTATCAAGCCTAAAGCATGACAAGGAAGGGAAATGAGGAATGAAGGGAAAAGAATCCGTGGACCCCAGCATTCGCCTAAGTGACATGGGGAAACCACGGTAAAACCCATGTCCCATCCACGGGGATCGAACCGGTGACCTCTCGAATGCGGGCCACAGACGTTACCGTCTGAGTCATCCCGTTCAGTATTGGTCATCGTAAGTGTCTACATTGAAAAATAACCTTCCTATGGACAAGTATTGGATAAACCCATGCCTATGATTGTAGCGTATCAGACTTTTCCCTTTATTTACAATAATTTTATAATGCATTACATATTTTTGCAGTTTATAATCCTCATTCAAAGTTTTGTTACAAAAATACAACAAGACATCTAATTTCAAGGCGACAAAACTGGTCAAAAACTTCCAGCAATAGCAACATACAGAAATTATTGAACTGCCATATTTCTTTTTTACTGAACAATTTCATTCTTATAAAACGAAAGGAAAAGGTTCATTTTAGGAAATGCAATTGACTTAGTTTACCAAAAATACAGTCTCTATTGTGGAAAGGAAGCTTTGTGCCGTGCCAAGTTCTGTTCCAGATGGAAAATTACTTCAATTTACCGTTAATTAGGTCGTTCAGTAATATAATTGAATTATTTACATTAAATAACTTGTGTGTATATCATAAGTTATTCTAAAATACTGTGATTGTTTCTCACATGCTCGTACAGTGCATATCGGTTTTACCTTTACTGGAAGTTGAAATACGTACAAATAAGGAATTTTACTTGATGGGGTTGTTGATTAATGACTTAAATACAGTAGTCTACTTTGATTTCTTGCATTTTCTTAAATTATTACATAAAACGTTTTATTTGTTTTTAATGAATATTTCGATACGCAAATTATGTTAAAACTTAGTTGTACATAATTGTTCTTAAGTAGCACATCTATGTATTTGGCGTTTAGATTAATTACATAATAAGTAAATATTTAAATGAAAACATTTGTTTTATTGTTGCATTGCATGTAAAAGTGTGTTTCGGTTTTAAGAAATGATCTCATTAATTTCTATGCATGTCGCTGTAAATATATGAAAATTGTGTTTTAGCAATTAAACCCGGGTGACTAAATTAACACATACGTGTCCGTAAGGCATTAAAAGGCTCGCAGAGGCATCGTAGAGTCACTCTACTCTAAAGTGGACCTGTGCCGGAAGGAAGTCAACCTGCATTCCTAAACGTTTTTCTGCACATCTATCAAAGTTTGGGAAAATAAGTATCATAAAGTCATGCACTGGGATCTACCTTGGTTCTCTACTTGGTGGAGTAAAGTGCACAGAGACAGAGTAGCTACACAGGCAATTACACCTTTGGTATGGGCCCCAAGCCATACTTCACATATCGTATCACATCCTGTGTACACATGTGTGAACATGTAGTTATCAGTGGCCTGTTCCGGAGCGTCGATTTCGCAGGGAAATGACCTTGCCACAGACCGGAACAACTGCCCACTACTACCGGATCATAACGGTTCTTACTTCTCCACCAAACTTTTTATTCGCTTCCTTTCGCCCAAGCGTATACAATTGGTGGTTTTAGGGATAGTAATTTTGAATAGTAATTTCATTGTCAAGGCAAATTTACCATGTTTCCAATTCTAAGAAGCCACAAGCCCGATCTGGGTTTCTCACAGAACGATGAAGTTTGTACTTTTCCAATCGATGTTCAATGACTCCATCTCAATATCGAATTTCATCCGAAGTTGTGCAGATAAATTAACAAAAGCTGACAATGAGTGTTCCTTTTATGTTCTACTCTACAAGATATTCAACATCTATACACATAAATAATTACTTGACTTACTCGAAGCTACATGGGACAGTTTTTAAATTTCGAATACGATTTAATTCATTTCGTTTATCCTCCCAACTCCAAAGAGCTATAATTTCTTAAAGCCCCCTGGTATTCACAATAAAATTATGGAACAAAACTCGATTTATTTAAACCGAAATGGGAATGAATCGGTGGTGTTGTGATTTTGATGTCTTTAACATCCCCCAAATAAAGAACAGATTCTGGAAACGTGTTGCTTGTTTCTTATAGGAATAAAATAAATGTATTTTGACAAGCACAGCAGAAGAAACTTTAATCTTTTTGTACCTTCTCTTTGAATTGGAGTAATTTAATATACCATTAAGGCTCGAATTAGCCAGAACTCGAGTTACAGATGGGTAGCTCTCAACGCTAAGGATCCTACTGTTGAATTACCATGGCAATTTCATGCAAGTGCAAGACATCTTCATATGTCCCTCAGGTATTCCGGTAAATCTTCAAGGCGATCTCAAATACTCAAGATTTTACTTATTTGGAGAAATTCAACTTCGCGATTTTGTGGACTGCCACGGTAGACAGTAGAACTTAATTTCTAAACAGATGATAAATTTGATGAAGATCTCAGAAATGAACTCCATGTATTTTCTATACCTGCACGATAAAATTCAACACTAGAGAAATAACTGGAAACAACATCTATCCAGAAGGATCAAACAAGCCCTCCTAAATTGGTATACCAGTACAGACCATCAGGATTCAGAGATATAGGAAGACCCAAGAAAAGATGGAAAAACATGCTTTGAATCGGAACAGGCGATTTGCCTAAGAAGAAGAGGATGATAATACTGTAGGTGTGTGTGGCTTCATTGGTTAGGCGCTGGCCTACTGATCCCAATGTCGTGGGTTCAAACGCGGCCCAGAGCGATGGTTTTCAAGTGTATTTAAAAACGACAGCTTCATGTCAGTAAATTTATTGGCAAATAAGAGAACTCCTGCGGAACGAAATTCCTGCATACCGGCGACGCTGATGTGATTCTGACAATTTACAGCGTCGTTAAACAAAACCATTTTAATTTTAAGATGATAAATTTGGAGCCGTAGTGCACATATTGAACCATTGTGCAAGAAAATTCTACACAATGTTGATTTAGTGAGTAAACATTTAGCATAAGTATAAGATAAATACATACTACCAATTAGTAACATAAGTGATTTCTTAAAATGATCAACGATTCAGATATTGCAGTGAGCAAGCACCACTAGTTCACTTATAATTATTTATGTGTCATCAGGATGATATGGTGTGGTGGGTGCATTGCTTTCCTGCTTTGCGCTATTAACTTCCTCAGGTTGGGCAGAATAATGTTCATATCAAATAGGTATATCGCATTTTCGATGCTGTTGAATACTATTATGTTTATCCACCTGGTAGAACCGTTCGATGCGAAGTCATGCGTCTCTTGGTAAACGCCGAGGTTCTTGTTAAGTAGTACTTCGGCTATTAACGTTATTGTTTAGTGATGACGCAAAACATCTGCATGGGTACTTGATGCCAAGACGTGGGGAAGCCTCTTTTTCTCTCTGCGACATCTGGCACAGATCTAACTGCAGAAACATATGCCTCATTTTAATACTACCGCAGGAAAGCCCTTTACGGTTTCTGATCCATTTTATTTATTAGCAGACCTATATTGTCTGTATAATTCAGTCCAGTTTCTCTTGGGACAGTGAACAAATCGTTTCCTTATTCTTTAGTGTCTGCCAAATTTTTCTTGCAACAGGGAGGCCAATTCCACGACTTATGCTGGTGTTAGTCATTAATATTGACACTCTTTAGGCCTTCTGTTGTTTCGACCACTAAGTGACGTAATTCAAAAGTAATCATTAGATGTTCTAGTAAGTGTATCACAAGCACTTGTATGTTGAATATAAGTTTTCCACGTTTTTCTAAACAATCAGACTTTTATGTTTGTACCATAAATAGATGGTGCCATCTGGGATGTCTGGAGGTAGTTGAAAAATTACTTTTAGGGACTTCTTTACAAGTTGTCAGTATCCTATAGGAACTGGACTGATATCTTTTCTTGGTCAGTCGTCTGAAGTGGATATATAAGTGTAAGGCAAACAGACTAATTTAGGACTGGGCATTTTTTAACCATTTTAGCAGGGGATAATTGGCTGAACATTCTAATTTTTTGTGAAGATTTTTAGTAGCAGTTGAAAGCAGAATTATTGAATGAAATGCTAAGGTAATATATTCGCTCACCTTCATATATAGTATTGATAGTGATTATTTTAGTGCGTCGTTTTTCAGTGTTTCCTTTACAATATATGCACCAACACATTTTTCGGGAATCACATCTAGCCCAATTTCTTAAAACTAATTTTTCTGGGAATAGCCTCTCAAATCCTCTTATTCTGTACGACTTTTGCGTAACTGTTAAATCATTTTTAAAGCAGACAATTTACGTCAAACATTTTTTTTTTCGTAAGTAGCCATTTTGAAGATAGCCCTTAGTTTAAATTTTCAATATTTATACCTTTTTCAACCATTTTATGTCCTGACCATGGAAACAGAACGGAATTTCAAAACCATTAGTTAGTGACAAGCTCTTAAAAGGCCCGACTATCACTTAAAGCGTACTGTATTACCATGTTCCCCTTTCACCTGTTAAAAATGTTTCTATAAGCGTTTATCTCTATTGACAGGATTAGAAGAATAGTGTGTGCAAGATTAAGCAGAAGGAGGTCACTGAGTGCATACATTAGACTTTTTGTAAGAATAAGTAAATAAAGGAAAGATTGCAGGAGTGCAGCTTGATGTGAATGGACGCTCGCTCGGACTGTCTTCATTTTCTCTCCCGCTGATTTACATTCTTGTTGTGATCTCTACTACTATATCATGCTTTGTTTGGACGAATTCTATACGCAATTAAAGTAAGCGTCCTGGCCTGTCTTCTCTTGTCTTGTTACGGCGGGCAGTAGGTACATATAATCGATGATCTCTGTATTCAAGTAGAACAGAAAGTGTTATGTTGTGTTGCGCAAGTGCACGGTAATCATCTTAGATCAGAAGTCCTCCCGACGTGACCTGGTGACCTCCACTGTCATCACGCCTCAAGCCTGCATATTTTACTGCCAACATTTTGACAAACCGACTCGCTATCTCCATTCACATGTCAGGGTGTATTCTTGAAACTGCACGAACCACTTCTTACTATACAACACAACTTCAAGATGCTTATTGATTGGTTTAATATCCGATGATTAATACATGCTGCTAGGGAACATACAGTGTTTGAGTATTTATGAAACTCTTGGCGTAGCTTACAGCTGCATTCCCTGCTTCATGGTAAAATGCAGTATAGGGGGCGGCAAGTAGTTGGCCGACCACTCTGGCCATTTTGGAGACCCGACTCACTATTTTTTGTTCAAATAGTTCACGAAGTTGAGCGCAAGGCAGGCCTCCCAACAGGAGAAAAACATCCCCATGCTGATACGCAGAATAAAATCTGTTACCTTCGGACGCAAAAGCTATCACATGGTTATGCCTATATCTTTGGATGGCAAAATCTTCAGGTTATGCTTATCTCGTGGAAAAAAGGCACTGCCTCTTAAATGGGAAGTCTGTGATTCAAATCCTGCCGGCAGGATCATGCTCTCTTTTCTAAGTTACTTTTTTTTTGGCTTTTCCTGTCTTCATAAACAGCAAATATCAGAGACCTACCCTAAACTTAGTCCTGGAATATTTTCTTCCCCATGTGTTTTTTTTTTTTTTTTTTTTTTTTCAAATTATTCATCGTCAGAGCCTCTCAGCTCTGGTGTACTACACAATAAGCAACATTAAGCACTAGTAAAATAAAAATCTGATGTGTTGCACTCACATGACTTTCTCTACTCTTGTACTAACCATTCTTGCAAACTCTTATTCCTATATCTTCTTCGTATTAGTTAAGATAAAAATTTGTAGATATTATCTTATTATCTTCTTACAGGTACAAGGAGAATATGGGAATACAGTAGGCTTTGAGCGATAGTCAAATCTTCTAAACCTTTCAAACTCCGTTCTCTTTGCACTGCTAACATATAAAAAGTGAACAACTATGTTGCACTTGACGAAAATTTCTTTTTCCGAAACCGACACAAATAACAAGGAATACCTCCGAAATGGTTCACTCTACAAGAAAAAACATTATTTGGACATAGACTGTGTGTCTTAGCAAGATCTGCATTTTTTGTGCGGTAAGATTTGGCCCATCTCTTACGGCTTATCAGTTATGCAAAAGTCAACCAGGGTAAATAGGACTACATGGGCTATACACAGAAAATTCAAGATATGCATCTCATTTGTGAAAAAAATATCTCAAACATATGGTGTTTTGACCAAAATCGTTAGAGCCATTTTCAAAAAATCAAAATTTTCCATGTAAAGGATAGTTTAGGGTGGAAATTTTCTTCAAAATCTTCGTGTCGCATACTTCAAAGATATTAAGCTTAAATACCAATTTTGGTTTTTAACCGACTTTTCGTTTTTGAGTTTGCTGACCACAGAAGGACAGACACAGACACACAAACAGACAGACAGACAGACAACAGACAGACAGACAGACAACAGACGGACAAACAGACAGACACACAAACAGACAACAGACAGACAGACACACAAACAGACAACAGACAGACAGAGACAGACAGAGACAGACAGACAGAGACAGAGACAGACAGAGACAGACAGAGACAGACAGACACAGACAGACAGAGACAGACAGACAGAGACAGACAGACAGACAGCTTTTAACACGCCGATAGTGGCAACTGTTTTCTTGTGGAATATGACCATCGCCTCATTTCATTAGGCAGTGAATCTGAGTTACACAATGCTTGTTTAAACTGTAATAATCGTATAATCAACATTTCAGTTTTCTCAGAAGATGCGTAAGTTTAGAAAAAATTGTAATATTAATTAAATTTCGTTATGTTTTTCGCCGTTTTATTATTTCCACTGCCTCCCTTATGTAGAATATTATGGTTTTGTAAAAGTCATGTTGCCAACACTGATGCTCCGCAAGGCAAATGAACATCGCAACCCGAAGGCTGTCATGACCATGAGAAAGTTAAAACAATACCATATATTTATATATAATCTATAATATATCCAAATATTCAGAACTATCTAAAAATAGTGTATGATGCACGGGTTAAAATTATTTTATTTTGTTCTTAGGTTTCCTCAACTCGGACTGCGGCCTCGTTTCGGTATCACACCTTCTCACAAAATAAAATCTTCCTTTTAACCCTTGTATCATAAATAACTATTTTCTTTAATTTCATAGCTTTTCAATTATACAGAACTCCAAGGGAACGTAGAGAGCCTCACAGAATATTTAACCAAAATTCAAGATATATAGTTTGTCAATATTTCTGTCAGTATCTTAAATGAGTGAATTAATTAAATTCGCTAGAGGCATTTCTGAGAAAGCAATAATTAGCGTATTTTTTCCGTATATGCTGGTTGGGTTCAGAAAATGGCATGAAAATTTTCCCCTATATCCAAATTCACAGTGGAAGCGTATTAATTTCATGTTTGAGCTATACAGCTAACAGACTCGCAGGTATTTATTTTGCAGTCTCTTGTGCTCCAAAGATCATTATTAGAAAGAAGTCTTTAAGTATGTGTATGTCTGCTGTGAACAGAGTAACTGAAAAACGAAAAATTAGAATAAACATCAAACTTTATATTTGAATCAGACATGGCTAAGCGTACTAGGCAAATATTTTAAAGAAAATTCCGTTAGTCCAAATTAATCTTTGTTTTAACATGTATAACATTTCGTTATTTTTAAAAGGCTCAAAGTATTTGGCTAAAATATACCTAATTTAAGGTAATTTGCATGATTTATAAAATGTATAAGTTGAATTTTATAGGAATAGCCTATGGAATTTTCTTCATTAAAATGAATTTTCTATAACTAAAGAGTAAGAGATAGACATAACCGTACTACGTAAAACAATTTAGAGCGCTTTGTGACGTAAAATTTGCCAAGTTATTTTCTGTAGCACTAGCAGTTTTGGCAATATTCGTTGTTACACCTTGAAATTCTTTCACAGAGCGTTTATAAAACATTACGTGATTCTTTTTTCCCCACAAGTAACAAAAATTGACTTACGAGATGCGGAAGGGTGTGTTGGTTTCCTTTTCATGCACGTAATCAAGTTTGTATTACTTAATTTGATATTAATTTAGTCAAACGTTTATCATGAATAACTAATGTGAAGAATAATTTTGTGTATGAAAGTTGTATTGTATCAGGGATTATATGACGTTATAATGCGCAGAAAAAGTCGCGCCGGCTTGCCGCCTGTTACTTTTTCAGTAAGGAAACTTTCATTTCCAATGAAATCTTATAGAAATTTTATATAAGCTTGTGTAAGCATCAAGTAAGTAAAAGTAATAGCTTTATGGCATAAAACAGTTTAAATAAACATCATCTGCATTACTACTTGAACATGACCTACACATATGCATTCCAGAAATGCTTATGAATGGGCAAATATTTTGCACAGTGGTCCGATAGAGGGCCAAGGGAATGAGGACGTGAAAAGTCATCGAACGGGTGTTAAAGCGAACAAGTTATACCCACGCCGATATGACAGTTGACTTGTTACACCTCCATGATCAAGTACAAACACCAGCATCCACAGCACCAAATGGTAACGGTTTGATCACCCACAAAAATTATATAGGACTAGTGCAAATTTTTCATACATGTTATTCTACATTTATCTTAAAATCGCTAAACAGATGCTATTTGATTTGATTTGTCAAATAAGTTAATCCTTGGAAACATCCCTTGTCAAACCATATGCGGAAGACACGCCAATGCTACAAGAACAACAAAGATAGTTAAAAGAGCGCACTAATAACGATTTTGTCATTTGTTAACAATAGGTAGTACTTTAAATAAAAGCAGCTAAGATGCCCTTGCCAATTCTAGATTGAATTATGAAGCCAGAAGACAGCAATAAATATTGGAATAACAAAACTTGCTACAAATAATAGCAATAACATTGTCAAAAAATGAAACAGAGTACAGTAACAACAAAATACTATAATAAATCTAGTACAGTAGTCAAATATTTAAAAATAACTAATTCTATTACATACACTATACCTGTTATTTTGAATACCCTCTACATCGCCTATCTCAGAAACAAACGAACGCATGTGACGTTTAAAAATGCGTAACTCAAATACTGGGAAGTTACAAACACTATGAAATATCTCCTAACTACCAAAGCTACAAATAGCGATATACATAAATTGTATATTTGAAAAGCCTATAGGTATATTTTGTCTGGAATAAGTTTTTATACTTCTGTTATGGTTTCGCTCCATGAGACTGCCACAGAATTTAGGGGGTCTTCATAGGCTATTGAAGAAAAATTAAAGAAACTCGTTATTACTCATGTCTATATGTCCAATTTATGGTAGCTTAATCAAAATCGTTTGAACCACATTTGAGAAAATAAACATAATGAATCGATTTCTCTGTAGCGTGGTAGTAGCGTGTCTGTCTGACGTCCAAGAGATCGAGAGTTCGAATCTCGCTTAGGGTGAGTTATCCGCATAAGGTTTTTTTCCGAGGTGTTTCCTTATCCCGAGAAGACGAATGTCAGGTAACTTAAAACTCAAGCTCATTTGAGCATAATTTCACTGATTTCATTCTTTCATTCACCGTTCCGATGTGACACTACGTTGGAGGAAGTTAACAAAAAAAGAATAGATTTCTATGTAAAGGGTAGTTATGACTGGAGAGGGGGGATTTTCTTGAAATTTTTGATGTCACATTATTGGAAGATACGAAGTTCAAATCAAAATTTAGTAACTGTTTAGTATATAGTAGTTGTTCGCAGAAGCACACGCGAGCGGGATTATGTGGGTCTCCAGACATGTATTTTTGGTTAAATGTCAATTTAGAATTTTTTGTTGTAATACAAAATGTTCTCTAGCAGATTCTGGTGCAATAAGTGCGAGAGAAACAAAAGGGGGTGGGGGAAAAATCAGTGACGGTCCGTGCTTTAAAAAACCAGGAGAAGGGGCTGCAGGCTTTAGTAAAGAAAACTGACAGCTTAAAAAAACAAATAAAAATATACTGTATAGTAATCATCATGCGAGACACTACTTTCTTATATATTAAGTTAATCCTGCGAAGCAGAAAACTTATCCACGATGACCTCATAAAGGGTTGCTTGCTTGCAACTTCATACAAACGTTATTCTGAATAGGAATGCTCACTAAAGATAAGTCTTGTAATATAGTGTTTCCAGTGATAGATTCTATTATTTTCAAACTCGAGAAACTTCTTTCCACTCATACACTTGTGTATGGGATTGTTAAAACTAAAGGAAATAACGTGTGTAATTTGGAAAGCTATGAAATTAACTCAAAAGTTCAGGAAGTAGTATTATTACGTTTACTACATTAGCGATTTTATATGGATACAATAGGATGTACTGAAACAGAACCTAATAAAATATATTGCGTGCTAAATATTTTAATTGCAATTTATCGTGTAAATATTACGACTTTGTACTGATGTTAACCTTCCAATATTTGTAAAGGAGTATAGGCGCTAAAGATTTCATAGATCGAAGTGCTTGACATAGTTTTGTGAGTGACCTGTATTAAAAGCTCTACGTTTAGTGAGAGACTTGAACAAATATGCTAGAGAAACTGTGAAAATAAATTATAATGGGTAAAGAAAGACATGTGGCTGGTAATGATAATTCGATACTAAAAGGCAGAATATTAAATGATAATAGCTCTGTAAGGATTGGACTCCGGATGTTCCAAGAATCCCAGCATAACCTCTAAGTGGGGCAAGTGATTTGACATAAGACCCCGAGGCAATCAAAGCATAAACCTAAATTCCCTGATGCTCACACTAACCATTACATGCATATTTATTGAACAAATTTACATTAGAAAATACAAGAAACTTTTACTATGGTACGTTGATTGCTTTGAATATTAAGATGTCTACCTTGAAATAGCTGGAGGAACCTTTGCATTCCATACCAATATTTCATCAGAAATACGCGTTTCGAAGTCTCCTGAATCCAAACAAAAAGTATTTTTAGAAAAAGGTTCTCGCACGATGTGTGTTTGTGTGTGCATGTGCGGGCGTGTTTAAGTTTGTGTTTGTGATCGTGGGCCTGTAAACAGCATAACTCAAAAACAAACATCCGTTAAATACCAAACTTGATATTTAAGCTCAGCATCCTCCAAGAATGCAACACAAAAATTCTCAAGAAAATGCTCCTTCCTTAAACTACTTTTTGTATGCAACATAAAAGTTTTCATTTTATCAAACATGGCTCTAACGATTGTGGTTGATTTTTAAGGTATTTTAATGATAAATGAAATGTTTAGGTATTTTAAATTTTCTGGTCATATCCCATATAGTCCTGTTTACCCTTAATGACTTTTGCGTAACTGGTAAACTATAAGAAACACCAAATATTACTATACAAAAAATGTAAATCTCGTTAAAACACACAAGCTATGTCCAAATATTTTTATTCTCTTTATGGAGTGAACCATTTAAGAGATTTACATTATTATTTGCGTGCGTTTTGCAGTAATTATACTGGCCATACACTAGAACGACAGTGTTATTCGCGGATTACTTCCCCTCTTCCCTTCTAGACATAGGCTGACTCAAAGGCAGATTTGAATAATTCAGCAAATGCGCTACACACCACACAACAATGGGCTGATTGCCCCTAGCTTTACAATATCAAAAGTGAAGTGGGTTTGTGAAACTACAGGCAGCTAAAAGCCCTTGCCTTTTCTCCAGATTTTCACAAGTCAGTGATGTGTTCCATAAAAGCTGTCATTGTTGAGAGGACAATATCTACACCTACACCTAGACCTAGATCTCTACCCTCCGTCCCGTCCGTCCATCCCTACCTCCCTCATCCACTACTACTTGAGACAGTATATGCCTCATAGAGAACACTATGGCTACTTGGAATGCACACAGACTAAACATGAAAAAATTCAAATGCGATTTCTCTTTTTAAAGAGCTTTATTTTGCTAAGTAGTTCTTTGAACTTCGGTACACTTTTTTCGGTGCATGCTTCAATGGGTTTATATGATCCATGAAATCCGTTTCGCGAAGGCCGTCAAAACAGCCGTTTACTGGACGAAAAACTTTCGCCACCGAGGAATTTTCTTTGAGCTTTGGAAACAAAGGATGCACAATTTTGCACAATTGCGTGGACGGTGCAGCAGTTTGTTAGAATTCGTTTTTACGTTTTGTCTCCTAAAAGTATGTATTTCCATGATGATTTACTTTACGTATTGTTCGTTTTTAGATTTCATTGATAAACCATCACACAGCTTTTGTTACCTTGACTACACATACGAAACCAGCGCATAGTAAGAAATAAATCCAACCTGTGTCACTTAGGTGTCTTTCTCTATCCGTTATCGTATCTTAACTATATGAGGTTATTCATATACGTGTAAGTGATATTCTATCAATTTATCTTAAAAACGATACAAATATTTTGAAAGGTAGGATCAGAACTGAACAAATGAATGCTACAGCCAGAATTCAAACCACTGTTGCGATAGGTCAAGGACTATTGTTCCATTCATGTTGAAGCATTTATTACAAAACTAATAACAAATTAAGGTATTCGTTAGTTCTTCCATTCCGTAATGTAACTTCATTGTGAATATTGTTCACCACCGCCAATCCCATCGCAGCCGCCTCCGCCACCACCACCACCACCGCCATCACCACCACCGCCATCACCACCACCAACTCCGCCAACACCACCAACTCCGCCACCATCGTCACTGCCACCGCCACCGCCACCGCCATCGCCACCATCGCCACCACCACCGCTACCAGTGCCACTGCCACTGCCACCAACGCCACCAGTGCCACCACCACTGCCACTGCCACCAGCAGCGTCTCCGCCACCAGTTCAGTTACTCATTGGCCACTGCAGCTTTACGCATGATTACTTTTTTAAACAGGATCCTGCTCCTCTTTGTCCGCTGTGCGACAACCTTTTGTCGGTGCGTCACGTGTCGGCTGAATGTGTTTTCCTAGTGCACCTTTTAGACTCTGCAGCTGCCTGTCAGACTTGCAGAGGTCCTGGAGGACGATAAACAAGCGGTCGACAGAGTTTTGAAGTTTAACAAAAGATAAACGTTAACCTGAGGATTTAAAACTTTAGATATCTTTATTTCTTATTTCTTCAACCATTTTATAAATTTAATTTATTTTGGTTTTTGTGTCTTTGTTTAGAATATTTATGTATATTTGATTTTTTACTAATATTTATGTTATATTGAAATTTATCTTTGGCTTCTGCCATTATCCATTTTATTGGGGCGCTGATGACATGTAGTTGAGGTCTCTTAAACCTACATTTTCTTCTTTCTACGCCTATTTTGACGTTACATTTAAAACTATTTTGGTTTTGTGCTTTGTGCAATATCTAAATTGCTGTGTGTTGCTTTAAGTAAATGTTAATTACAGTGTTATACATTGACATTTTTAAATGAAAGCTCTTTATAAATTATGTTCTACACAAAATACGTGCATTTCAAAATGAATGCCTATTATTATCTGAAGTAAAGCATTTTCATTTGACTGTTGAAACAGATTCTTCCTAAGCCCGCTAAAATAATATCAGCCAAAACAGACGCATTAAGGAGCTGACTTCACTTGTTTGTTTAACAATTACAATGAAGCCTGGATTTAATGGGAGTTTATGAAGTTCAGTTGTGAGATATGGTTGCCTTTTGACAGCTCATAGTTTACTTGCTGACTTGTTTTAGGTTTTAGTATATTGTGATATTTAATTAAAATGCTACAAAGTTAAATCAACAACTACAATGGAACATGGTGATGATCTAGCAGATTGTGATGTGTAGAGAAGTATTTGCAGTGTAAAAGTGGTGTTAAGTGCTACAGCAAAGTATTGAAGACTAAGTAATGGACATATAAATACTTTCATTTAAAAATATTCCAGTGATGAGATGTGGCGAGTGAAGAGACGGAAGAATTTGAAAAGAATATTGTGTTTGGGAATCTGCCCTTCATGATATTTTTGAAGATTGGATACATTTTGAAAGATATTTCATAGAGAATCAAAAGTCTAGCTATGTGAATGAGATGCTAACACAGTAAAGCACGTAGTGGGCTGTGGTCTCCATGGTAACGCCGTGGAATGAAAATAACGAACCGTCCTGCATGAGAGCACATGATCATTGCGACATTCTCTTGTTCCTCAGAACTGCGCCGCTGCAATATACGACGGCAAGCCGAAGAATTACACCACTCCATATGCGGTCTTTATGGCGTTTTTATGGCCAATTTATTAAAACATGACGTCGAGAAACGTATGTCAACACAAAATAGAGCACAATGTTTCCGGTTCGTTATACAGGATTATGGGATGTAAAACAGTTTACTGTCGTTTTAGTATCTCTGTGAAGTGCACTGCAACTGAACCAGTTTGATATAAATCACTTGATGTGCAAGTCACATAACTTTCGCTACCTATTCCATACTGCTTATACAAATTATTCATTTTAACATCACTTCACTAGCTGCTATCATGTAAACAATGCAAGTAACTGCAAAATAAGCCGAACTTGCTCCACGAGTGAACTAAAAATTAACACCAATTATTGTATTCTGTTATGATGCAGTTAAATACAGGAGAGCAGCAGCCTGCTATAATAGAAATTATGCCAGTGTCTCTGCTGACTCACGATACTGGACTGGCGGAGAGAATGCGAATATGTAAACAAAACGTCGTTATTAAGGGGCTCAATGAAGTACGATAGGAATGGAAGAAAATGCGAGATTATAGGTATATTTAGGAAAGTATGAATTCATTAATACTGTGACAAAATGACAGAGTCCAGTCCGGTTACTTTTCAATCACTTTATTATTTTCTAAAATTTTAACACAAATACAGAGTTTTGTTCTCATGGTTAACACAGTCTACAGCCCTTCCGGCTATCACAACTCACAATTTTTACTTCTCATGTCCTTGCTCAGTTCTTATAGTGTCTTTCTTCACTTGCTCTCTGTCATGTACTAATTACGACGATGTAATCACTCGCGACGCTCGATGAATCTTCTTACAACATACAAACACGACGATACACATGCGCAGCTGTCTTAGGCTCACTGACACACTGGTTGACTCGTGTTTATAACAGCTGTAACTCTAAAACTCCTCTTCTCTGGTCTCCTTGTATACTGGGGATGACATCACGTGGACCTTACTCCAGTTCCACACACATGCATCGGAAATGACGCAGCTAGTAAGTAGTCTCGTGAACGTTCTCAAACTAATTTTGTTTCTACTGTTTCGATTGTTGACAGTCACGTACACACAGCAGTCGCGCGAGGCAGTCTGACCTTGAACGTCTTTGCTCGCTCGACGGCACGGCATGTGGTGTGAAGTAACTTGGCTCCGTCCGCGCTCTGTTGTGCGGCGAGCCCATTGTCTCAAAACTATTCTTTTTGCAAATTATCAAGTCCTACTGGTGAAGACAAAGAATGATCTGTAAGAAATTTTATAAAACTAAGTGGAAGGCTATATCATAAAAATGTCAACTGAAAACAAACAAAATGGCAATGCTAAATCCAACAGAAGGGCTAAAGTAATAATAAAGAGCATAATTAAAGAACAGGTAAGCCAGTTAGCATATCTAGGGGGTGAAATATCAATAAAGAAGGTGAACGTAAAATAGGTACATAAATACAGCTGTATAAACGGTTGTGCACGAGGACTTTAGTGAAGATCAGAAACAGTGAAACAAAATATATAAATATAGGTATAGGTATTTAGGTATTCCGTAGAAGGGAACTCAGTACTACACTTGAACCAATTTCTTTGCTAAGCCCTAGAAAATTATAATAATGGTCAAAACAGAGGCATTAAGAAGTCGTGTTTCACTTGTCAAATCGACAACAATGCAATGTTAGATAACATTTGGTATTGTAGTAAGCTTAATTATAGATAAGACTAAATGTAGTCCGAAAATTAAAAAAAAAAATATATATATATGAAATTACAAAAGCCAGAAATAACGCAGGATGTATATTGTGTTTTCATAGATTTGTTAAATCAACAACGAAGACAATTTTGGCAGACGAATTGTGACTGAGTGTTATATTTAAGTGTTAAACTACAATAAAAAGAAATAAAACACATCAAAAGCGATACAATGCGAATCATTTACTAGGAAAAATTAACAAAGATCCAGTGCTTTGGCCAAACCTTGCAGGAGGAGCTAGTTACCTTTCAGTAACTAAAAGAAAAGAGGAAAGTATTTTTCGAGGAGAAGATTAATGAATTAGTGGATGTATTGGGATGCTTGGCCCAGTTATTTATCAAAATGACCCTGACCAATAAGTCGGACAGGCCCTATTAGGAGTGTTGTCCAGAGTTTGATGTTCCTCAGAGTGAAACAACGGTTACATAAGTTGAAATACTGAAACTGATAGTCCTCCAAATATCTTTGACACATCTGATGTTGTCGTCCAGTTTGTTTAGAGCCAGAATTTCGGGAGTGGCTCTACGCCCACAAAACCCGCTCCTCGTAGTAGTTTCACGTAAAATTGGAATGTAAATAAAGCAGATGACCAAGTTCCATGTTACGTATCGACATAACGGGAGAAGGGAGTGTCATTTATCGGTTGTGCACCCAAGTGCATGGGGTCACGAGAGCAAAGATAAACTAGCAGACAAGGAAGGAACTGTAGAGTCGATGAACGTTTTAAGTGGTCATGAAAACGATGTTCCGAGAGGAAGGAATGTTGCAGGTAAAGGTCACTCAGACTTACGCCTGCATTCGGCCTGAGCTTTGCTGAATTTCAAACATAGCTGGAATAGCACTTTAAATTCCGTTATGTCTCTGGAAACTTTCGTGACACGCTTGCATAGATCAGATCAGGCGCGGCTCTCTCTAGGTCAATATTTTCAGATAAAATAATCTTCTAGCTACTCAATAAGTTATTCAACATTTCCACCTATAAGAATTCTCGTTCGTTTTCATACCGTTTCACCAATCCTTCATACAAAGCTTGTTCTTATGTACTTTGCGTTGTTGTTGGTACTAGACACATGGAAGCGGCAAGTCAAATATTCAAACCTTGATATCCCTATTCTTTGCATGAGCACATGAGAAACCAAATAACGGACACGCTTCAGCATGTTGGAAAATTAAAACAAAGAACAGGAAATACCCGTAAACAGCTAATGCTACACGAAAGTTATTTGATACAGAATACATATTTCAGCGAGTGCTATTTCTCTATGGCAAGCTTTTCTTACCGTAAAGAGACTAGTTTCTTAATTAAATAAAATCCATTAAGAACGAAGAGATCAAAGACGTTCTCAAAAAATTCAAGATATACATTTTATTTGCCCTACCAAACATAATGCTTAATACAAACATAACTAACATTTTAAGCAAAATCATTACAGCGCTTTTGCAAGAACAAATTCAGCGTAATACATTTTTGCCATATAAAAGACTATTTAGGACAGAGGGAGTTTCATAAATAATTTTGCCTTGCATCCTCGAATGATACTAAAATTCAAAGTTTGGTATTCATCCGAATTTTCTTTTTAAGCTACACTGTTCACAGATTGGTGGTATAAAGGTTTTATCTGATTCGGTTTTTTGGTGAAATCTACATATCAGTTTTTTTAAGCTAAACTGTAATTGTCCCTACTTCTTTTTCTAGTAATCTCTAGAGGAAGTAACAAGAAAGAATGTACTGCACAAATAATGTTTTAAGGCTGCAAGGTCATCTTGAAAATCTTCGCCTGTATTTATAAACAATATTTGATACGCATCCCTTTTCGTTTATGAATTCTGCAGACACTTAACATGGAAGCCTTCACGTACAGGCACTAAAGGGCATAGATACATATACATATATGGACCAGTGATAGGTAGATATGGAATTTGACACAAAAGGTCAGTATGATTAATGAGTAAATAAATAATTAATTAATAATAATTAATAATAATGTTTTTTTCTGTAATGTATAAACTTAGGCTTTCAGGGCCGGCATTCTGACTATTAGCTAAGTTTATCTCTTCCGGGCTTTTAGACCACGGTCCACAAGCCCGAAAGGGGTAAATTTTTTTGTTTAATTTTTCTGTTTTCCTCACAGGAACTATTTAATGATTCCTTTCAAGCCGCATATCACATGGTGTCGGTCACATTTACGTCCGCATAATTCACATTTACGTTGTTGTTCTTCTGGATGATGGAATATTTTGATGTTGGATACAAGATGGTGGAACCTGTGGACATCCCTGTGTGTTAACTGTCTGAGGTTATAGTTCGCCCTCGCCCATTCTGTATGTCATTTTCTCTGTCGTATAGAAATCAAATCCTTCTCCCTTAGTCTCGGCTGTCTTAAATGGTTGACGTAAGTTTCAGTTGCTGGCAAGCACAATTTTATTGTAAATAGAATTTCCCTGGCGATCGTGCAAATCAGTCGTGAAGTGGCTTCTTTATGAATTTATACTCTACTTTTCAATCGCTCCCTGGACTCGAGCAATAAGGTCCCCCGCTGAAGTTACAGGAGTGCCATACACCATACTCTTCATACAACTCCACAGAAAATAGTCTAGAGGTGTCAGATCTGGCGTCCGTGCTAGCCATGGAACTGGTCCATCTCTACCAATCCATCGATTTGCACGTGCTAGCGAAAAAAAAAAAAAAAAAAAAAAAAAAAAAAAAACAGGCTACGGCGTGAACTGCAGTGATGTAATTCTCCTAGGCCAGTCATGGCTCAATGAAGTAAAACCACAATAGCCTAATACATCCATATTTTAAACAACCAAAAATAATTGCTCATTTAATTCATACAAAAGATACAGTTTCATCATGAGGTACACAGTGTTAGCCATGTATCAGACTACCATTACCACTTAAATCCGATTCGCGCCGCAACCGGTTGTTTTCGTTAGCCAGGATTTGCATATGTGACATTGATGTGGTCCGCACATTTACATCAAAGTGCGCTGGAGCTCATGTCAGCCATTTCCACAGCTGCGTACTTGCACATGTCGCACTGCTGTTAAAACGTTTCTGTACTGGAAACTACACAAGCAATGCACCAAGGGCTCCATGGAGGAATGTAGCAGCACACAGGGATGTTATTAGGTTCAGATCGTTCATCCGCAGTACACAGGTGGCTAAAGTCTTGCATACCAGCCGTATCAAGATACCAAACGAATCTTAACAAATTGTCACAGCCGTTCGTTCTCGAATTTCGACGCCCTCCAGCGTCCAAACCGTGCATTTCCGGACAGAGGTTCCTATTTTAAAACCGATCAGTTTGAAAGTGTTGTCGATTACTTCCTTTTCAAGTGTCAGTTACCATTTTTTATATCTTGAGTGGACTCGTACTCTTTGTCCTGCTGTACCTTCCTGAAGTGTTTCCCATGCTTGTATCGCTAGGTATCTCAGGAAGCGAAGCCTCTTTGGTCTTAGCCCTGTCAGAATTAATATTAATCATTTAGTTGCCTTTAAGGGGATTGTCATTTATATCCATAAATAATCAATAACATAGCTTTTTATGTGTTTCAAGCTCTGTAAAAACGAGTACCTACATACATAAATACTGAAGCCTAATCACATGTTTTGTTATTGCTTCAGTTAACATCTGTTGCGATGAGTCACTGTGTTTTATCTCGAGCAACTTGAAGTTGTGCAAATAAAATGCCTAGACTCTGTATAGCAGGTTTATGGCCTGGAGATTCTGCAGAATGGTAATTTAAATACGACAGTCGAGTTGAAAATATACATTTCCACATAGTAACCATCCAAAGAACAACTGCTCAACTAATGTTCATTACGAACTGCTAGAGTTGACACACGTCCGGTATTTGTGGTAGTGTACCCTTTTTCAATAAAATATCCATATCAAAGCGTCAGAACTGACGAATAATTAAGCGTTATAATGCGTATTCTAAATGTCACAGTCATGTGGTGTTTACCATAAACTAAATCTGAAGTGTTACGTTTAAAACCTTTGATTGGCACAAACTACTTCCTCTACCCATGGTAGTCACTATCGCGCCTACCTCTGTGGTTTAAAGGTAGCGTGTAATGGGTCTGTCTCACATCCAAGGGTCCCTGAGTTCGAATCTTGTGAGTTGCCCGGGAAAGCTTTTTTCCGGGATTTTCTCTTATCCTGAGAACACAAACGTCAGTAACTCTAAGCTCTAAGGATCCCGACTCATTTGAGCGTCTTTTCATCCATTTCATTTCATTTCATTTCATTCATTCATTCATTAATATTTCGTAATACACACTCTTTTTCTGCTTCGTTATAATTAATTTAAAAACTGAAGATTCCTTAGCCGTGTTTTAAGTGCAAGTAAAAATTAGACTTTTTACTAAACTTCATAGGAAGCTAGACTTACTGGCAGATATTCAAATAGCTTTATTATATGCTTTAAAACGTGGTGTAGCTAAGAACATAGAGTTAAAACAGAAGGTTTGTACCATTAACAATATTAAAATCCATATTTATGAATTTTGACTTTGGCATTTTCCACAGATGGGTCCTTACATACTTATTACTTGAATGTTTTCGTCAGTGTTTGTTCTGATCTGTAACTATAATTCATATCCTAAAAGTTTCAGAACGAAAAGTATTTGAAATAATTCCTACAAACACTTATCGGAATGAAGCTAATATGGATCAAAACAATCAGTTTTATATTAACATTATAATATACAGGTTGTAAGTGAAGTATTGCATCAGAGCGAATGAGGGGAGAGAGTGTATGTAAATTAATATAACATTCCAATACATTTTTTTAAATTAAAAGCAACGTTAACTACATAATCGCGTTTAAAGGCAAAAGTGTGTGGCAACGTGGCACGACTTGTCGATTGAGCAATCTCCTTGTACAAGCGGCTCTATGAGCTATTCTAATGCTCTATAAAAACCATTTAAGTAACGTTGACCATGTAAGGAATTCCATAATCACAGACTAGCCATTATTTAGATGTAGCTTTAGAAACAAAAAGTAGCTATACCTTTATTCACAGCTATTAGCAGCAGCAAGTATGTGGTTACATTGGGACTAATTTGAAATAAAGGTTTAGAGGAGGTATTCAATATGTGTTGACAGACTTCACAGCTTTTGCTGCTCTGACAAAAAAAAAAAAAAAAAAAAAAAAAGTGATGAAGTAAACGTTCAGCGCAATCCACGCCGATATCGGAAGAAAGTAAACACAGCTAATGCTGCGATGCTGCCAGTTCTAACAGAACTGTGTTAAGAAGGTTACAATTGTGGATGCTGTACATTTAATAGACACAAAAACCATTTATTGTATAGAAATACGAAAAGAAAATGTCGTTTATTCAATTTTATGTGAATAGACATAAATTAAGAACCTTTAATCAACAATAAGTTAGCACTTTTTCTTGAAACCTGTGAACTTTTCAGCTTTTTGGTATAAGACTTCCTTGTTATTCATAATAAGGGAAATTGGCTGCTGAAGTCTGGCGGATTAGTTCACTTGCATGTTCATACGGGGATAGCTGTGAATTAGTCATTGACTAATAGGACTGTTATTTAACACGTGGTTAAAATTATTTAAGAAATCGATGGCTAAAATTCGTTTCTGCATAGGCATTGGTTTGAATTTAAAACTGATAAAGACTGGCAGGGGATAACGAGGCTTAGCTGACCCCTGGCCGTCTACAATATAACTCTCACTTGATACAGCACTATATTTATTAGTGCAGTAACGGTTTCACTTCTACAGAAGCCGCACTATTGAATCAGGAAACTTAGCATTTCGTTAAGATGCCGCAGAACCTGTGTGTCTGTCTGTGTGTGTGATCTCCACATTTGGACCTGGTCTTTCCCGTTACACCACAATCTGGATGATGTCTGGAAATACGAACTGCCTTCTGTCTGCCGCTTTCATTTATTGCTACTTGTATCCTTAGATTAGCATCCGCGTCTATAATGAAAATTTATTTGCAACGTAATTTACATATAATTCTTGGAAAGATACAGTTTAAACTTACACTAAAGTAAATCACGCAAAATTGCTTTAAAGTGCCATATAGCTGTTCTTTTTAGTAACTAAAAGGCATTTAAATAAATCTACACGACTCAGAAAATATTCAGAATGCGAAAGCTTTCAAGCTGCGATGGTGTAATGCATAATCCTTCACACTACACAAGAACGAGTACTTAGCGAATGAGCGATAGCAAAGAGACATAGAGAATTACGTGTTCCTCACTTCTCAACTAGGACAAACTGCCTAGAGCTGTTGTCATAAATTTAAGGTTGCGAATTCAATAAGACAAGGGACCTACAAAAGACCAAACCGACATTTTAAAAAGCATTACTAACATATGCTACTCCAGATACCGGGAGAGCAAAAAAAGTTCGAACGGGCTATGCGGCGTTTTGCCTGTCCACATTCTTAGCGTTCATTGCCGTCTGCCGTTATCATAGAAACCATACATCTTAAAAACTACTTTTAAAGAGTTTACTTACCAACGAATTTTGATAAACTGAAGTATGATGGTGGCGCAGCAGTAATGTGTGCGAGTCGCATTTGGAAGGTCGAGACTAGTGGTGTATGGTGGTGCTTGACAAATGGTGCGGATGCTTGCGAATTTTCTGGCTAGGTGGAGTTGTGTGATCCTCATAGGGGTACGTATACGACACCGGACCCGGAGTGATTGGTAGCATCCTGCGACTTTCTCACTTCATCCCTGTGTGCGAGGTCTCCCCCTTTTTGCGTAACCTTACCCTTTTCTACAATGAATATTTGTATTGTGAACGATAATCCGAGTGCCATGAGAAATTAGCCATGTAAAAACACTTGATGAAAAGTAAAATCTAATCAAACTAAGTGTAATCATTAGAATATGCACATACAACGCGTAATTGTCATGTGATTGAACTTGAAACCAAATATGGTTACAATAGTGTGGTGTAAGCATTTAATCGCACTAGTGCGATAATGTAAAGGTTTTAGTTCGTGTGCACTGTGTTAAAAGTTATAATTTTAAGCTGTACTATCTAAAAATAACTGTGTTATTAATATTATTAAGGCTTTATACATGTTGTGACAAACGTATTTTGATAAGGCACAGGATGCTTTTTAATTGTTTAAACTGTGATGTGTATATGTTTAAATGACAGTTACAACTAATAATAAAACTAACAATAATAACAATAAAGATAATAACAACAACGTCATAGTTAGACTTTTAAGCAAGCTTTAGGGAGGGCAGAAATAACTCTCCAAAGCAAGTATTTGTTCACCAAAAGTTGTAAACCAGTGTGCTCGCTGCATTTGTTTTCTATTTCCCACTAGTAATAATATCAGTCAGACATAGATGACGTGCTAATCATTCTATAAAGATACCTACTTTTCTTATTCAATAAGGAATTTCGCACATTTAAAACCCACAATGTCCAACTCACGTTCGCAGAAAGAGACGGTAAGATAATGTGTTTGCGTGTGTGTGATTAATATCTGACGTGACTGGGCGCTGACCGCGACCTCAAGTTTGACCCCTGGTCTCGGGTCACAGTACCCCACCTCTATCTCTGATCAAAACATCGATCTTTACCCTTGCTGGGCACCCCCAACTGTTCTTCACATCACGACCTTACCCTCCTTCGTTATGAAAAGCACTCATATTTTGTCTGGGACAGCGAAGAAAGGCTTTTTAAAATACACGCTCTAGTCCCGAATATAATACCCAATAAAAATCTGAAGACCGTTGCATAGCAACAAAATAATAACAGTTACTCAATTCAGCTTCACATGGAAAGTGGCACCTTTGCACCTTAATATAGGTAGAGAGCACTCGCTAGCAGTAGCTGTTTTGTCCAACCTTGTCTCTTTGGAAACACTAATGAGTGGCTATACCTCACTCCACTCCTTCAGATGGAGGGAGACACAGTCAGCATCCAGTGACGGACACAAGCAGGCCCTTCCTAAGTCATACCTTGCATTTTCTGGAAATGTCCTCAGAAGACCTCTTCATTCTGGATGATTTTTGCATAAATGGTTGACAGTAAGAGACACAAAAGCTCACAAAATAAAAAAAAATGTGAATCTCGTAAAAACACACCATAGAAGTACTTTGTTTTTCTTCTGAGTAAAGCATTTCGGAGATATTCTTTATTATTTGTTTGAATTTGCAATATTTATACCGTTTTTCAAATAGAAATGTGCTATTCGCTTTTTATCTCTTAGCCTTGCAAGAGATGTTGCTTTAACTTAGATTCCCTTCCCGCAGTCGGCACTGGATGGCTCATGTTTAGAGTGAATGAGTGAGTACGGGTTCAACGGCCCGTCGACAACGAGGTCATGTGTACATGAATTAAAATCACTGTATAGGTACTAAGGCCACGCTGAATTGGCCTATTTATTATTTAGCAAAAAACAACATTTCTCAGTGAAAATATTTCTCTTGTCAGTCACCCGGGGGGGGGGGGGGATTCTGCCATGTCAGCCTATGGCTTGTTATGCGTCAGACCACCCTGCGAGGAAGGATGATATGAGTACCCTACAGGTGGCCAAAACGCGTCGCAGGTAGAACTACTACGGCGAGTTCCTAACAGATGTAGGCAGTTCCAGGCCGTCACAGAGAGCGCGCCACCAGACAGGTCTGACTGATTAATCTGCTCCCCTGGCGGGTGGCTAGCCGAACACAGCGCCCCCCTTAGCCGAGCCCCATATTTCCAGAGTACGACCTCCACCGCAGCGCATCTTACCGACGACCCCACTGACTCGTATAACCTGTAAAGATCGGAGAGAGCGAGACAGACAGAGAGAGATAGGAAGAGAGAGAGAGAGAGAGAGAGAGAGAGAGAGAGAGAGAGAGAGAGAGAGAATGATAGTGAAAATATAACCAAATGGTGGAAATACATTGCTGTAAATAACTTTGCACAATAATGCATGTTGTATTACTTCATGTGCAACGGATCACGCAGTAAATAGAGTTAAAATACACAACACACACACACACACACACACACACACACACACACACACACACACACACACACACACACACACACAGGTATTTATTTTGAACCAAAATTAAGCGTCTTTTGATCCTCATAACATCTATCTTACCTTAAGTGCTAGAGCAGCGATATCCAACGTTTACGAAAGAGGAGAGGCTGGATTTACCTCTTTCTACTATACGCGGACTTTGCCACTCTTTAACACTCAGACGTGCATTGTGTTGCAGTGGTAGTTTGGTTATATACACTTATGTTGCGTTTTATTTACGAAAACACTTTCACATCTTATGCCATAAACATCCGTTCATTTGTGACTTCGTTGGTACTGCTTACGTTTAAGAAGTGTGTCAATATTTGGCGACTAGTCGTATTACATAGCCTTAGAAGATCCACCAAGTGATCAACATGTAACTTATTGTGATATAGACTTTTAACATAGATAGTTCAATTTCGAGAATCGCAAATAAATGTAGAGCTATACTCACTCTTATACACACTAATCTTGCAACTGCTTGTTTTTCTATCTGCTACATTTTAACGACATAAGCATTCTTCGAAATTATCTTATTACTAATTTTCTTGTTGGTGCAAGTAGTATATGGGAACAGAGCATGTGTTAAGCGATAACGAAATGTTTTAAGAACTGGTGGCTATGCGATGCCTTTGAAATTCCATTGTTTGTAGGCCAAAAGATAAAAAAAAGCTAATAACATATTTCTTTTTTGAGAAAAGCATAAGTATCGGCAAATTCAAACAAATAATAGAAAATATATCGGAAACGGTTCACTGAAAAGAAAAAAGTATTTGACATAAATTGTGTGTTACAACGAGATCACATTTTTTTATTTAGTAAGCTTTCTTCTGTCTCTTACTCTTTACCATTTATGCAAAAATCATGTCGAATTTAAGAGGTCTTCTGAGGAAATTGCGAAAAATTCAAGTTATCACTTAGAAACTACCATGGAATCGCCTGATTGTGTCCTCCGGTTTTAGTCTACACGCCTAGGGCAATTAGCTAATTCACCCTCCGACTGAGAGAGGTGGGGGAATAGTAGCTAATTACGTAAGCCCCTCCAAAGAGACAAGGTTGGACATCGCTGGACATCGAGTTCAGAAAGCGTGTATTTATTGCACAGATTGGTGAGGTTGCCGAACAAATCCATGCAAGTTGGAAGAATCGTAAGAAAACGTGCGAGAAACGTTTTGTTTCATTACTCCTTCATTATTTTCTTTTTACCGACTCCACAGTCGAGTTCATTAAGACACACGCTCCTAAACTGGAGCTCTCTGCGGCTAATCAGGGCTGTTCTCTCTCACAGGTTTTGCTCCAGGTTTCCCTTAGTCCTTTTAATTGACTCATATCGCAAATTTTCTTTCCCTTTTGCGTCACCGTCTGTGACGTCGCATGAAGCAGGAGTGGCCTTAAACGGTGGTGGTGGTGGTGGCAGTAGTAGTAGTAACAACAACAACAACAACAACAATAATAATAATAACAATAACAATAACAATAATAATAATAATAATAATAATAATAATAATAATAATAATAATAATAATAATAATAATAATAATAATAATAATAATAATAATAATAATAATAATAATAATAATAATAATAATAATAATAATAATAATAATAATAATAATAATATAAAAAGATTCAGTTATTTGTTCAAGTTACACCCTTATTTCCAAAACAATGCTAATGTTAGGATGCCTATTACATTAAATAATACCAAATTAGGCACGTCTAACTCCCATAGTTTGGCATCTCAGGTGGGCCTTTTGTGCACATGCTTCACGTATTTTGTTTTCACCAATTCCTTGGGCCATATATTAACGTTTTACGTACTTTAACATCCCGAGGAAATTGGCGTTTGGTTTTTCGTTTCTACACCTCCTATCTTTATTAGTTGTTGAATAAACAAACATACAAGCCCAACCTCACGTTAGCAATGTCAGATTCCATCACGTCCATCGATATTCCGCGCCTCGATTAATCTCCAAATCGATCGCTAGAGGCGTAAGGAAGAGCTTATTTATTGTATAAGCAAAGCCATTTTGACCCCAACCAGGAGTCGAGTTCATGATCGTGAGGCACGTTCTATGTCGACTTGTTTGCTAATTTGTCTCAGACTACCAGCTGAAGTAGCGAGTCTGGGCGTTACAGTGTACCTTGACAGACTGCTCGTGACACAATCCGTCAGCTTTCTGACTAATTGAAGAAAGATTATCTTCTATTTAGTTTCGTTGTAAGCGTTCAAGCTTTTAAACGCTTTCTTATTTGGGTGGTCTTCGTGCTCTATCAACAAAAGTTTACAATCTCAAGTTTTCTTAAAACTTGTGTTACCTTGCTAAGACAAGTATTACTTTAATCTAATTAAAGATATAATGTTAAACCTTGCATACGTGCGGGAAATTTAATAAGCTAAAAGCGAAGATAGTAATATAATTAATTGCAATTTAGCAAGTTTCAGCTCTATAACAAGTTAATATATTCAAATCAGTATTTGAAGTACTATAAGCTTTACCGAACATTATATAAAACTAACAATCCACCTATTTCTAAATTGTCTTCTCAGTTAATGTAAAAGAATTAGAAAACCTAAATGGGCTCTCATGGTAGAGTTGTCAGTCAAAATGATAAAATATAAAGCTGAATCTGGTTTGAAAATACCTTGTAAATGCAGTTTGTAGTATGAAAATGTTTTATTTTTGAAGGTATACAAAACAATGTTTGGACATGCTCGTCAATTTTCCTAACAATATGAACAAGAAATAGGTACTACTGGAGTTTTCTCATTTTTAGGGAATGTTAATCAGTATCCTTAAAATGTGATATCGCTCCCCTAGCAACTGGGAGCCTCACAATTTCCGAAACTGAAATATAGTAATAATCTTTATGACAATACTTAATTAGCGCAGAAAACATTCAAGAATAAAAAGCACAATTTTAATCGTTTTAAAATCTTCCTTCATAACTCTTTTCATCCACTTAATGTTAAGACCGTCTTTTGATAACTCTATATACAAATTAAAATAAGGGAACATATACACTTTTCTCAACAATTTTTAGTAAAAATATTACACACTAGTTCATATTCTTCTGTTTCGTGAAGCAAACCTCTTGAAACTGATGAACTAGTTGAAATAATTACTATAGTACTAACACACTATCGATGAGGCCACTGCATTAAACAGCTGTTGTTGTTGTAGTGGTTAATCGTCGTTGTAGTGTCTCGTATGTTCTCGAGCAACAGGAGCAGCGGATGTATTCTTTGCAGTGTTTTCGGAAATTGCGACTTCCTACATATAGAGCCAATGGGTTTAAGCATGAACTCACAGGTAACAGAGCCTGGCTCACAAAATTGAAGTGAATATCTCCCATAGTATTGAAACCATCAAAATAATTGCTTGCCACTAAGTTGTATATATTTATTGGCAGGTAAGCGATGCAGTATACTATCATCAAACAAATGATGAGCTTAGCACTTCTTTCTCTGGCAATCTTCTGTGATCCTGTACCTACGTCTGTATCACCAGGCACGGATTGCACACTTCTTTTGATGATCCGCGTCGTGAGCCAAGAGAATCCAACTACAATCAGTAGTGGTAGCAGGCAGAGAAAAGTAAAACTCGTGTATTTCATGGCACTGTTCTTTTCATCTTCACAAGATCGACCAGTATTCAGTGCTTTGAGTAGGGCACAGAAACCCCCCAATAACCACACGCACAGTATCAACAGCTTAACGTGTTGGCGATCCAGAAGGTGATGAACTTTACTTGAAACCGCTATAAACCGCAATATACTCAGAACTGACATAGAGTACACGCTGATTCCAGTAGACAAGTTCATCATGTACACCATTGTCAGACACAGACCATAATCAATTTCCAGGAAAATCCAACGGAATCGGAAGTAGGAGATGGCTGTAGCATTGATAACAAGAAGGATGTCACCTATAGCAAGATTCACAATCATCACATTTGGCTTTGTTCTCATATCTTTGTGTCGCAACAACACTACCAGAACCAATATATTTCCCATCACCCCCACGATAAATTCAGTTCCGTAGATCACCGGAAAGTAATACCGTATCCATGGTCCGTAAGCACTTCCGAAATCACTCAGTTGTTTTAAGAGCTCAATCGTGTTTTCCAGGTTTTCTTCATTATAACAATATTGGGCTGTTGAATCGGTTACGTTCTGTGACTTTACGATTTCTAATATCGTTGACTGTACATTTGCCAAGTCTCCCATAACCTGAAAAACGTCACCCAGTTCATTGAAATCTGTTATTTCGCCGAAAGCTTTCTCCAAACGTTCCTGTTTTTCTACAATCAGCACGGCCATTGTGAGCATTTGCAGGAAGATGTCAAAGGAGCAGATGAACGGTGGGCCATGATGTTCCCTACAGTCAACCAACGAGAAAAACTCCATTGTATCATTGCCCATATCACACTCCAGGAATTCATTGTCGTCATCATCTTCTGCACACTCGGTAGGTCGTAACAATATCACGTAGACAAGAAAGACAACCTGAAACAACGGTAATCACCTTTAAAACATTTTGTTGTCAATAAGGATGAAGCCATTTGCAAACTAATAAATATTTGTTAGGTGCTTTATAACCAGGCAGAGGGTTTCTAGGTATCCACATTAAACCATTATCAACGCAAAGAATGCAGCGGTAGAAGGTCACAGACGGGCAGGTAAACATGTTTTGGTAGTCCTGTACTCAACAGACTGTTGGAATGTGCAACCTTACTCACTTTTTCCTAACTTTAATGCTTAAAACTCTGTGTGCCTGCTTATACGATTCGTAAGCTTTCAGCTTTAAAACGTCTTTTGTAGAAAAAACGCAAAAAGCTAATGCGTCCAGTGTTGAATACTTAATCTTAGTTAACCATGTCTCCAAATTTAGAAACATGATGGGATGGGGCGAGGCGGCGCGGGGCAGTGAGAATTTAATGTGCAGCACATACCCAACATTTCCTATCTAGTATAAGCGCAATTGTTTGCATAAGATGCACTATATTCATATAAAAAGTTACCTTTTTTATCCACCTTACGTTACGCATGGTAAACGTTTGCCTAGAATTTGTTCCAAACCAAGCAGCCTGCAGAAGCAAAAGCTTCAACATTTTCTATAAGAAGACACGCAGTTTTACATTTTATTGGTACATCTACCTATTTCAGTAGACGAAGTATTGTATTCCACCCAAAATGTTCATATCGAGACAGTTGAAATACATGACTGGTGCAACATTTATTTTACTATTACTATTATTATTATTATTACTATTATTACTATTATTATTATTATTACTATTATTATTATTATTATTATTACTATTACTATTATTATTACTATTACTATTACTATTATTACTACTTATATTACTACTATTATTACTACTATTATTACTATTATTATTGCTATTATTATTGCTATTATTATTGCTATTATTATTGCTATTATAATTACTATTATTACAATTATTATTTCTATTATAACTATTATTATCATCATGATTATTATCATCATTATCATTATCATTATCATTATCATTATTATTATCATTATTATTATTATTATTATTATTATTATTATTATTATTATTATTATTATTATTATTATTATTATTATTATTATTATTATTATTATTATTATTATTATTACTATTATTAAAATCTAAATGACCATACACGAAAGTACATATTTGAATGGACAAATGTCTTGAAATATTTTCTTGGTGGGAATATTTCGGTGACGATAATAATTTTAGGAGTCGTTGTGATTTAGGATATTCAGAATGTGCAGCTAATCATGGGAAATGAAGGTTCAGACATCTCGAAGGTCCTCTTCTGAGGAATTTTCAGAGTGGACTCTGATTGGCGAACTCTATCTTCACCGATCTCCGTTTCCTATTGTCTGGAGACTATCGAAGCAATTCTCTATGGGGAAATGGTGCTTCTCTGTGGAGGACGTGGAGTAAGGAGGTTGTGTTCACACCTCAAGAACCAATGCGAAATAGCTAGCATAAAGCTCCAGAAAAGGTGTTAGCCCAACACCAAAGAAAAGGCGCAAATTTAATCGCCTACTTCTAGGTAATGGAGAATTTCGTCTGAGTGCTTATCCCATAAAAATATTACAATGGTTGTTTCATGTTAGATCCTTTGAAAATGCTGAACTTACAAAATAATTTTGTTATTTAAATAGTGTTTCCAATTTTTCATGTAGGCTATTCACACACAAACACGCACAAATACACACTCCTTTTTATTCAAATACATTTTTTGTATTCAGGGGACTTCAAAACATGGGTTTCCGATGAAATCTCGATATCAAGCTTCTGACTGGAATGTAGTACTTATGTATAAATAATTACCATAGAATGTTAAAAGTATCTTGTATGGCATGTTTAATTTCGAAAAAAGAGGTGCTGAAGTGTGTATGATAAGTGAATTAAAATACCGCTTTTGGTATATCGAGAAAAGGTTTAAAATCGTATATACTCACGCTAAACAAACTGCATGCAGGCCTTTGCTACTTTGTCAATGAGACACATTACGTTAGAAATTCACCACACTATAAGACTGTAGTTGTAACATCTTCAGTGCGCAAATGAACAGCAGAAAGCACTTTCTGGAAACTGCAGTCTATGTGTTCTTTGAGGTGTTGTCGATATTTTCCACTTCCAGCATAAAGAGCCATGGGATTCATACACGAGTTAAGTGGAAGTAAAAGTTGACAGAAGAAAACCGCATCCACTGTCCTGATGATTGAATCATGTGCAATAAACTGATACAGATTGAGTATGTTCATTGGTAAGTATGTGATACAAAATACTACACTGAGACAGGCGATAACCTTAGCGCTTCTTTCTCTCTTGGCTAATTTGGGACAACTATCACCAATTGACATGAACTGTAAGCTGCCTTTGATAACTCTCCTGGTGGCCAGCGAATATCCAAGAACAATAAATATAGGCACTGCACACAGGAAAATAAAGTTCAGCAAGTGCACCACACCCGTACTTTGCGGTGGACAGTAGGCGATGTTTATAGTGATTGTGTCTGGAATCGCACAAAGTCCTGCCATAGTCCAAATCGCAATAATGATGATCTTGAGATACTGTCGCTTGATGTACTGAGGAACTGCGCTAGATACGGCCAAGAACCTCAAGATACTGAGCACTGCAGTAGAATACACACTAACACCTATTGAGAAATGTCTCAAATACGTCGTAAAAATGCACAAGGTTTCATCAATACTATCGAACATCCAACGGTACCTCAAGTACCCAATCACTGTGGTATTTATAAGAAGAAGAATATCGCCCACGGCCAAGTTGAAAATTATGACATTGGATTTGGTTCTCATATCTTTGTGTTTTATTATGATCAATATCACGGAGGTATTACCTACAATTCCAATAATCAACTCAAGTCCAATAATTAATGGAAAATAGTACCGTATCCAGTTGCTGTATGCGTCTCCAAAGTATGCCATTTTCTTAAGATATGCCTGATGATATTTAATAGCAATCTCGTCCAAGCAATAGCGGTCAGAGGTATTGATAACACTTTCTAATTTAACAGCGTCTAAAAAGCGTGATAGTGCTTCATGTATTATTCCGCACAATTCCAAAACTCTAACCGTTGAAAAGAAATCAGAAGCGTTAGAAAAACGTTCCATGAGTGAACTCTCTTTTATAAGCAATTCTCTTATTTGAATGAAGTGTGTTTGTATCTCTTCTGAGCAGTTGATTGCAGAACTCGAGTTCCCATCACAATCAGCAATGCTTAGAAAATCCATTGTTGCGTTGTCCAGGACACACCCCATGTTCATATTGTTGTCCACTGACACAATGGTCTGTACTAGGAGAACAAATAGGTTAACCTGCAACAATATTGACAAAAGGTTTGTCAGAAACATAGAACACAGAAGGCAGAAAAGCACTTCCGAAGTACTTGGAGGCCTATTGCGATAAGCGTAATAGATGAATCACTGAGATACAGATATATATTGTATTAAATGAATGAATATAGTAAAATACTGTAAAACTTATTTCAGTGTGAATAATGAAAGAGGGCAGAGTGCAGATTAGATTACATAAGCGTCACCCTATCCAATCGTTTATGTGCAGTCAGAGAAAAGCTGTTTTACGGGTACTGCATATGAAGTTGTATATTTGTTTGTACAGATGGTATTATAGACAATGTTTGTAATAATATGCAAAAATGCATGCCCATGTGCATTTATACGTTTGATGCATCATATTTAGTTTATTCTACCATTTTTACACCTTTGATTGAAAGCTCGCATTTCATTTTAATAAATGCACCGGTTTATAAGTGATTATACATGACCAACGCATCACAGAAACAATACGCACAGCGCATGCTACAACTACACTTTAATGCATGTAATTCGTGTAGTGTAGTGGACTACAATTCTGTTATTAATTCATTGGTGCTTCACGCATAGATAGAATAAAATAAACGCTATTTTGGACCATATTTTTACTTTCTCTACTGCGTATAGGCAGTAGGGGAAGTATTGTATTAGACCCAAAAATTAGAAGTCAGATTTCACCGAAAACATGCTTTGAGACCCCCTGATTAAAAAAAAAAAAAAAAAAAGCATTTTTAGAAAAGGTCTGCGCGCACATGTGTGTGTGTGTTTGTGTGTGTGTGTGTGTGTGTGTGTGTGTGTGTGTGTGTGTGAGAGAGAGAGAGAGAGAGAGAGAGAGAGAGAGAGAGTGAATGAGTGTGTGATGTGCCTGTGGATGTGTCTTGAACAGCATAACTCAAAAACGAAAGGTCAATTAAAAACCAAACTTGGTATTTAAGTTTAATATCTTTTAAGAATGCGACACGAAGATTTTGAAGAATATTCCTGCATCATAAACTACCCTTTACATGAAACATTTTTAGAAAAATTTTATTCTCTCAAAAATGGCTCTAACGTTTTTTATTAAAAAGCCATATATGTAAAATATTTTTATGGCAAACGAAATACATAATTTGAATTTTCTTTTTGGCTATAGCCTATGTTTACTCTGTTTACTCTTGATGATTTTTGCATAACAGGTAAACCGTAAGAGATAGACCAAATCTTGTAAAAAAAAAAAAAAAAAAAAAAAAGTGTAGGTCTCATTAAAACATAAGTTATGTGCAAATGTCTTTTTTTTTTAAAATGGAGTGAACCATTTAGGAGAAATTCCTTGTTATTTGTGCGAGTTTTGCAATACTTATAATTTTCTCAAATGGAAGGTCATTATTCACTTGTTTGTCTCTTGGCCGTACAAGCAGAACGGAATTTCAAAGCTTTCATATATCAACCAGCTTTAAAAGAGTTGACTATCGCTCAAGGCCTGCTGTATTCCCATATTCCCCTTGCAGCTACAAGAAAATTAGCAATAACATAGTTTATACAGATGTTTATCTGACTAACATGGAGAAGATAAAGGAATAAGAGTTTATAAGAATAATTAGTACAAGAGTTGAGAGAGGTATGTGAGTGCAACACATCATATTTTTTATTTCTTGTTACAGTTGTGAGTATCTCCTTGATGTGTTGAAAACGAACTAATTTGAAGAATTTATCAGTGCTTCTGAAATGGCCATAACAGAGTTCCACTCTGATTTGTTACGATAATAAGTGATGACGTTGAATAGGAATGTAGGCCTTATTCGTTGAGCATTTGAATATTCAAAGCAGACGGACTCGAAGACTTGTCTGAGATGCTGTATGTATATTCGCTTACCGAGCGAAAGGACTCCAAGGTAACGTGTGAGGCTTGCATTCGGGAGGTCCTGGGCTAGATTCCCGTCGACGTCCACTCTGACCTTCGGTATTTCATAGTTTTCCCTGGTAGGTAGGAGAATGCTAGGATGATTTCTCATCTACTGTGATCTCCTTTCCATCACTTCCCGTTCATTCCATTCCTATCTCATCTTTCAGGTGTGCTTTTAGCTTTGCAGCGAATGGCGGTGCCGATAGATGGCGCGGATGGTTGCTCAAAGGAAACAGTACTCCCCGTTGAGACAAGAGGACTGCTTGGTCTACAGGTTGTTCATCGCCCTCTCTAGGCAGCTCCAGTGTTAATCAGTCTCGCGTGTCTCTGTGGCCTGTAGCCTCCTGTGATTCCTTCACTTCATCCCTTCCTCCGAGGGTGGTAGCCAAATAGATTTATGTAGGTTGCACGGCGCAAGGTGTCCCCCTCCGCTGTGAACCCTACATCTTTATATTCGTTTGCTAGCAGCACCTAATTTAATACAAGTAATTTTGGGAAATTAGCCTTACTGCATATTAATTACAAAATCTCCAACAGTTAATGAGTTCAAACCTTTGTTAAATTATTAAGGTCGGTTTATGTTCTTGATAATGTTACTACAGTTACTAGTTCACCTGTCCGTGTGTAGACAAGCGGACTTTGTTGCTAAGTGACTCCCTGTACCATCTGCTCAGTTCATTTATTGATAGATGTCCTTAGTTGCATAATCAACTTCCTGAACACTTTATTGTAATGATCTAGTTGTTTTAGGGTTTAAATGGGACTTTGGGTCGTGGTAGTGCTGGGTTTAATTGGCAACTGAGGGAAAGCACGAATAAATGCCACTCCGATATAGTATTTGAACCCATTTTAATGTGAGCCACAGACAATACCTCCTGAGCTAAGCATTTGCTCATGAGTCAGTAATGTTAAAGTGTTTAAAGCTAGTGAATACTCCAAAGCTTTGTAAAACAAACAGTGTCTAACGAATAAATAATTGCATTTAATAATTCAACCAACAATGAAATATATATTGCCCAATGTAGATACTTTTGAAGACAACTATAAAACAAGTTTAACAAACATTTGAACGGTATATTACTTAAAACTGAAGTAAACGTCATCGTGTCATAATTTACCAGCAACTTATAAGGGTGCAATGGGAAAGTTCGTAACCTAGTTATGCAATACGTGTAGTTTTGTGCACAGAGGCAAGTGTTCATACTATGTGCTATAAAACTGTAACAAACACATTGTTGTAAGCAATAGGCCCTCAGGTAATAAAATTTGCCAGTAGTAGGGTAAGCATAAAATGTCAAAATATACCTAAACGTCTAGGATTTAATTTATTTCCTCATCTGTTTTAACGCGGCTTGTTAGGAAATAAAACACAAGACCGTTTGCGAAATTCATGACCTCCCCTATGCTATTAAAACTCCAAATCTTCAGGACGTTAATAAAATATTGATGTGCTACACTAACAACTTTCTAAATGAATTTCCATGTCACAGGAATCTCTAAAGTATTCATACTTACTATGCATAATGCACTGACTTTGCTTACGTCATGGTTTCACACAGTTTGAGAATTTATAAGTTCGGTTTTTGCACTGTTAATTAAGACATCGTTAGCAGTTGTCAAGAATGGGAATAGGTAAGATAAAAGGTAGTACTGGCACACTTTATCTCGAGCTCTCAGACCCGAAGACAGCCATAGAACTTTTTATATCTCTTACGCAGTCGTATTTAAAATTACATCATAGAACGCCATGAATTGTAGTTTCCATAATTGTATTACCTGTAGTAGTACCATAGTATTTGTTTAGAGTAATCCACAAATAATTCATTTAACATTATGTAATATTAATAGTGATTTGAAACTAAACAACACAATGACATTTATACATTTTAATAAAAATTTATTTTCAGAGTTGGCACTACAACTAATCCAGTAGCCTATGAGAACAACAATAATTTTAGAGCAATAATTTTGTTGTTTTCCGTATGTTTTACTTCGCCTCTTCAATTAAGACATCAATATACTAACTAGCATATTCGTAAAAAACTTTTGTATGCCAATTTTGAATGACCAGCTAATTGCTTTTACTGCATATGGATACTTCAGATGTCCAGAAACGCAAGAAAATGTTTAGTTTGGCGCAAGGTGATATAACCAAAGTGACAGTACCACCTCCGGCAGGAATAGAATAGTCAATGTTAGCCAACGGCTGAGGTAAAATGGTAAACATATGATTCCACCTTTCATTATTTGCGAGAGTTTGTAGTGTCCATGCTGAATCCGCTTTAGACATTTAGTAATTAAAATGACTGAGTAGGTTGAACACAAAGGTGAAACATAAAAACAAACCAGTATAATAACGCAAGAGAACAGTAACAAAAACAACGCGCTACAGTGAAGTGGTAACATTGGAGTATGAACAACGATGTTCAGTTGTTACAGGCCTTCTTGATTCGGACCGTTCGTAGCACTAGATTCTAGGGTTCATGATAAATCCTGTGAATAGTTCCTACTTGTGTACTTTTAACATTGCAAAATTGACATCGGAACAAATTAGATGACTGTTTTAATTGATACATAAAAGTACAAAACATTCTGTACGTAATTATACATATATATTTGTCAATAAATGAAACAAGAAGGTGTAGTTTACTTCGTTAAGGAGATCATAATCATCATAGCTAAAACCATTTTATTTTCGGAGCACTCTAAGAAGAGTATGATTAACGAATAGACACAAAACATTTCCTGGAGCACAAAAATCTAATGAAGTAGCCGTATAAGCTAACCAGAGATCTTTGTGTGTGTGAAAACTGGTTTAGTATGGCTGGAAACGCCCTGAATTAGCAGTTGCTCTCTGATCATGATTAGAGGTATTTTGATTTAAGATGAACCAGAAACTTCTGTTGTTTTCTGCATTTGTTCACTCGAAACCTTATATCTATTTTAAGCAGCAGGTTAGCACCAAACTGAGTTCATTGCTTTTTGGTTATGTTGGCATGTGAGACTAACTTTTATGGTTATGTTTCCTCAGTTAATGAATTCATACCGGACGATATACATACACGTGTAAGTGTGTGCTTGTTCAATTTGTTGCGAATTACAGCTAAGGTTACATTGGTAGTAACAGTATTTCCTACACGACATAGCTGTTGCTGCTGGTAAGTTTGATGCGTGCTTTGTTGATACCTTATAGGTACCAAAATAAGTTAACAAAGTGAGTATTTGCTGTTCACGGAAAAGGCAAAGCCTTTTATCAATTGAACAGAAAGTGCTGTATGTAACATACTCTACTAAAACCAAGTTTACACGAACTAAATTACATTTTCACTTCTTAATGCTTAATACTTAAACAGTGGCTGATACAGCCACCATTAACCTCATATTACATATATGTATATACGTTTATTACATATACTTATTACGTTAGTCAATAATATAGGATATCGATAACAGTACTCCACAGGTTATGCAGACTAAAGTTAAACTGGGTTTTAAATATAATGATGGCTTTATAAAATCACTATAAAATAACTTCTACCCTTACATTCTATGATATATTTTTTTCTGCCGCTAACGTCCAAGGTCACGTGACGAACTTTATATATTCTGACACAGTTATCGGGAGGTCGGCGCCGGGCAGTCGGAACCTTGAATAAGATAAGCCGTGTGATCAGCCAGCCTAAGCACAATAAGCTCTACCGCCAGAGAACCACAGTCTTCTGAACGTTTTGCCGGTTTGAACGTTCATGCAACTGTGTTGAGACTATGTAAGCAAGCGCTATCGCACTAAGCTAGCGAGCGACAGAGCAAAAACAAAGAATTGCACCTTTTATCGAGCTTAGACTGTTTAAAATTAAATAAAAACTACGAATATTTTAGAAATGAATAATATTACGAAGAAAATTGTTGAAAAATTCCGCACTTTTGTGGATTTCACAATTTTTTTGTATACCTAGTACCTACATTTTATATTAAGAATTTTTCGGTTATTTAACATTCAAAGAAAATGAAGAAATTTTACAGGTTGTATAATACAATTTAGTATTCAGAGAGATTTTATTTGCAAAAGACAACCTTTTAAAAAAGTTTATAAACATTTTTTATAGAATTACGAAAATGCTCATTTGTAATGTTTCTTTGGAAGAGCCGGACTGTTGTGAAAATCTTCGCCTTGTATCTCTAAATGATTCGGATTTAAATGCGAAGTTTGGTACATCATTCTTGAACCATACAACTCGATATCAGAGTTTTGGGAGGTGTGGTACTTCTTTTGTCTTACAAACCCATAGAAAGTAAATATAAAAGACTTTGTTAAAGGTTACTCAGTTCGACCTTATAATCACGCAATTAAGCCCTCAGAGAATTTTTTGTTGAGCTTCCCGGATGTTGGATTTCCCATGATGAAGATAATCACCAGCTCGATGAACCCGGAGATACCCCAATCTCAGTCTCTTCATCCCTCAGAGGTCAGGTTTGCAATTTTTCCAAAAATAAAATGTTGGAGGTCGAGAGTGGTTTGCTCAACCAGCTACGGAGGATGCACAAGACATTTAATGATTACTCTCCTGATTATAGAGCCATATTTCTTAAATTTTTGTTCAGAGTAGCTACAAGTGACATTCGTAACAATTTTGCTCAGAAATGCAACAGTTACTAAGTTGAAATTTTTTATAATGTAGGGTAATCAATGGTTGCGTAGTACCGGAATGATGGATGTTAGCATATTTAAGTTTATAACATTGCAGCAGTGATGTCCAGCGTTTGCGGAAGAAGAGACGTTGGATTTACCTCCTTCCAGTTTATGCGGACTGCGCCAATCTTTTAACCCCATTTATGTTGCAGTGGTGGTTTGATTGTACGCTGCGTTTTATAAAATGCATAGAAGAGAAAAAGCGAACAAGCGTATTGGCCTTGACTGCCAGAGCGCTGCATTTGTTTGTTGTCTGTTTACTACAACAGCGAATTACTAGAAAATATTGTGCACTAAGTATTGAAACACAAATGGAGCACCCGGGAGCTGGGAGTATCTGATATGAAAAATTAGGTAATTAATTAAGCACAACTGCAATTGCACAACCTTAGTGATGATAAATGTATTACATACCATGTGCCTACGTAATGATTTATTGCAATACTGTGACATTGGTCGTACAACAATATACGGACGTGGAAGGCAGTGTGACCTTGGATACGGGAAGCTGTTGTGTGTGTGTGTGTCACCATAATAATAGCGGTAAAACGCAAAAGAAAGGAGTCGAGAGTCTTCTCCAATTCTCGCTGAGCCATTGCACACCTGTGTATGGAGAGTTTTCGAAGGGTCACGTGACATCGGCTCCAGTATAAATAGGACCACACAGTTCGAGTTAGTTTAAAGTCCAGTGGCACTTTAGTTTTGAGTGAGTTGTTGAGTTTTGTAAGTCGTCGTATATAGTTAGTCTTTAGCTGCGAGAGTGAGTCGGCCAGGCTGTCAATGGGTACGTATGTATCGTCGAATGATTGTGTCCTAATAGTCGAGATTAATGGACAGAGAAACTGGAGAAAGACATTGAAAGACCGAGAAATATTATCAAAAGAGCAATTGTGATAGTAGAAAGGACTATAAACTGTGTGAACAATAAGAAGAAAATTGTGCATTTGTAGTAAAATTTAGAGGACAATTAAGTGATGGAAAAATAACCGGACTTCGAATTTTACCGTTTTGTTACAATATTTTTCAAAGAATGAAAAAGAGGCTAAACTTTCTCTGTCTTCTGCAATTTCCATAATGGAAAAAGAGAAGGTAAAAATAAAGTAAAAGGAATTAAATTACTCACTACACTTTTCTTATTCAATACATTTTGTAATTATACATATAAACTTCTCGCAGGTACCATAACTGAAATTTTATAAAGGCCGATCAATCCATAAACCTGTAGTAATGAATAAATTACTTTTTTAGACAAGTGACGGGCATAATGTCAAAGAGTTCATCAGGTAGTAGTTTTAGTTCGTTGCATATTTTCTGCCAACTTGTATGATGCGGGAATCACAATTGTGAAGGCATCGCGAAAGTATAATGTGGTCCAAGTGGATTCCGAAACCTATTGCAGTTCATTTCACGGTAAATAATGTTCACAATGGAAGAGCACCCCGGAAATGGTAGCCAGCATAATGGGTCGGCGCCTAACCGCAATATGCCGGACGTAACGCGTTAACTGCTCACGAACATCTACAGAAATACTTTATTCCAGCTACATACCAAACTCATGGCATGTATCAAAGAATCCTTGGCACTCTCTTGCCATAAAGTGATTTACTGTTATAAAACAATTATTTATTGTAGCTACTAGAAGTGCGTGAATGTAATTGTCTTTGCCACTGGAATAATAACAATTATTATTTCGTTTTGCTTTCTCGGCCATAACAAAAAGTTATAGATGTGTTGTACTCGCATCACTTTCTCTACTCTTGTAGAAACCATTCTTACAAACTACTTCATATTAGTGGAGATAAACATTTGCAGAAATTGTCTTATTGCACATTTCCTAGTAGATGTATGCAGTTGCGGTGGTTTAGCTTGTCTCAAGGACCACAAAAGAGGAAGGTCACTTCCACCACGCAAGTTAAGGGTAGAAAATATGCTTTGCTGGCAGAAACGTTGGAAGTACATCGATACTTGCCTCTTCAGTTTAGCACTCATTGGATAGGAGTCGAATCCTTTCCCACCTTCCCCATAAAAACAGACAGAGGTTTGAGTATCTGAGTCTTTTCAACATATCTCTTTCCTTTTCTTTTGGTTTGAGAGAAAATACATCAAGCATTTACCCTAGACAGTAAAACTAGCGGAACAGAGTAGGCTTTAAGCGACAGTCAAATTCTTTAAGAGCTGGTCGCTATGTGATGGTCTTGAAGTTCCCTTCTCTTTGCTTGGCTCAATGATAAAACGATCAAAACGACTTCCCATTTCAGAAAACTGTATTTGAAAATTTGACCAATAATAAGGAATATCTGAAATAGTTACCTCAATAAATTACATAAATTGTGTGCTTTAACAGCGTCTACATTTTTGTGTAGTAAGCCTTTATCTATCTCTTATGGTTTACCAGTTATGTAAAAGTCTTCTGTATGAGGACGACTTGGGAGGCTATTGCCAGAAAGTTCAAGATCAACATTTCATTTGTCATGCGAATATCTTAAACATGTGGTATTTTAGTCAGCCATCATTGTCATATTTTTGACAAAATCAAAATTTCGGGAAAATGTTCTATGTTCTGTGTGCCTAATTTAGGCTGAGACAATTTGGTAAAATAGTCCTATTGCATCTTTAGAAGATGGAGAACTAAGGTATCAAGTGTGGTATTTAACCAAGTTTTCGTTTTTGTGTTATGCCTTCATAGGCAGACAGGCGCACCCCCCATAGATCGTTTTTTTAAATGCTTTTTAGAGTAGCAAGGTAGTTGCTACACTGGCTCGGAACTCTAATTTGTCAGTTCTGATTAACTTTACAGTATAGTAAGTGCGAAATAAGAACCGTATCATCATCGTCAATATCATCGTCGTCGTCATTATCATCGTCGTCCTTATTATATTATTATTATTATTATTATTATTATTATTATTATTATTATTATTATTATTATTATTATTATTATTATTATTATTATTATTATTATTATTATTATCATCATTATCATCATTATTATCATCATTATTATCATCATTATTATCATCATTATTATCATCATTATTATCATCATTATTATCATCATTATTATCATCATTATTATCATCATTATTATCATCATTATTATCATCATTATTATCATCATTATTATCATCATTATTATCATCATCATTATCATCATCATTATCATCATCATTATCATCATCATTATCATCATCATTATCATCATCATTATCATCATCATTATCATCATTATCATCATTATTATCATCATTATTATCATCATTATCATTATCATCATTATCATTATCATTATCATCATTATCATTATCATCATTATCATTATCATCATTATCATTATCATTATCATCATCATCATCATCATCATCATCATCATCATCATCATCATCATCATCATCATCATCATCATCATCATCATCATCATCATCATCATCATCATCATTATTATTATTATTATTATTATTATTATTATTATTATTATTATTATTATTATTATTAGCAGTAGTATTAGTAGAGTAGTAGTAAAATCACGGACGCGTACTTGCGTTCTAGAGAGAGAGGGAGAGAGTGAAGGAATTACGGAAAGGAACAGGAAGAATACTAAGAGGAACAGAGTAAAGAGCGAGAGAGTGGAAGAGAGGGATCAAGAACTAGTGAGAGAATAAACAAGAAAGAAAAATCCGCAACTAAGACATGTGTAGCCGACGATTATTTAGTAAATCAAAATGATATTTAGAAGCAGCTGGTGTTTACTTGATAGCTCGTTATCACATGACCTCTAATTTTTTACGCTACCACATAACACAGTTTATCAATTAACTGACTTCCTTCTCCCCTATCCGCTGTATACGATTGTGGTTTCCGATAGACTTCCGAAGCCTAGTACGGGTGTCTGCATGCAAACATGCCAAATTTGGTGAGCGAGAATATTTTAGCTTAATAACAAACCACTAGACCACTAATGATATGTAGCACAACAGCCCTAAGGACCTGGTGCGACCAAGCCTACTACATAGTTGTCTCATGCCCACATGCACACGGGAGAAGTGGACTATCATCCTGTTGATATGGTCAGATAATGCAGTCAGCACCACGCATCCCCCAGCAGGCATGCTGGTGACCTACCAATTGTAGTTCCTCAAATTTCTCACTAGGCTGAATGGCCACTGGGTGTGCAATGTTTTGATAGATACTGCTTCTGATTGGCATACACTCCCATAGTAAACAAGGAAGGACAAGGCATGGTATTTGTTTATGTTCACTAGATGCACCACTGCGGTGGTTGTTTATGTACTGACTCGTGAAAGTAACGTCAAAAAAAAAAATTATTTTCTTATTTAACGACGCTGTCAATTGCCAGGATCACATCAGCGTCGCCGGTGTGCCGGAATTTTGTCCCGCAGGAGTTCTTTTACATGCCAGTAAATCTACTGACATGGAGCTGTCGCTTTTAAGCACACTTGAAAACCATCGGTCTGGGCCGGGTTTGAACCCGCGACCTTGGGAAGTGACATCCACACAATCTGCAGAGTTGCCAGCTTGTTTTCCACAAAACTAAAACATCTCAGAGACAAAAACGTGAAATACAAAATGTGTTCCAAATACTGAGATCTATCACTGGTTTAGTCAATGTAGGTAATGACTTCCCTTCCACCCGGTATACATGGATTTGCAGTGAACTGAGAAACCTAAGAGTTCGATTTTTATGGCACAAATATCTGATTATTTTTATTCTTGCATATATTTGCACAGCAAATGGGTCACGAGTTGGATAAGCTTAGCATTAGCCAGGAATCGTATACGAACCTAAGAAACACTGACGCTGACCTTGGCAACGTCCTAGAGATGCACCAAACTGCAACTGTATCTGTTCTAGCAGAACGTCTACTTATTAAAGTAACGGAGGATTAACTACTGAAGCGCATCATGGCTTTTGGGATGATTCATTTGATAAAGTGAAACAGGTGCCTGTCGTGGCAAACATTTAGGGGCAGCACCATCCTATATAACAATTCTGGTAAATTATGGCAGCTCGTGGAGGATCGTTTTCATTCTACTAGTGCAGTGCAAAGTGAAGGGCAAAAATGTGATGTATTGCACTCACATGACTTTCTCTACTCTTGTACTAACCACTCTTACATGGTTCAGGCGGTAACGTCTGTGGTCTGCATTCGATCCCGTGGCCACGAATTCTGACATGGGTTTTCCGTGGTTTTCCCATGTCACTTAGGCGAATGCTGGGGTGCATTATGTCATACCACGGATTCCTTTCCATCATTTCCCTTCATTCCATTTCCTTACCATCTTTCAGGCGTGTACTGTTGGCAGTGCCGAGCAGATGGTGCGGATGATTGCGCATGGCAACTGCTGTTCTCCGCACTAGGTGGCATTTGGCCGGCCTTGTCCTCTGTCGGGGGGACGCTCAGTGCGACACCGAACCTGCGGTGTGATGACTCCACAGTACTCCACGTGGATACTAGAGGGCTGCCTGGTCGACAGGTCGTTCAAAGTTCTGTATAGGTAGCTCCAAGAGGGACAAAACTTTGAGCTTGTAACTGTTAAGAACGTCTGCGCATGTTCCTCATTAACGTAAAACACACAGAAAAAAGTCGGATGTGTTGCATTTATATGACTTTTTCTACTCACTCTAAACTATTCAAAATATATTCTTCTGTCTACTTCTAGTTAACAGAGATAAACTATCATTAAATGTTTACACATTTCGTTATAATTATGAGGAAACAGTAGGTGAAAACGATAGTCACATTTTTAAAAAGCTATATTGTGACTTTGAAATTTCATGATCTCTGCATGACTATGCGTAAAATAAACAATAACGATTTACCCTTCGAAGAAATTGTATCTGAAAATTCAAACAAAAAACAATGTATATCTTGAAAATGGTTAGCGCTACAAATAACTTATTTGACAAATGTTGCTCTTTAATTAAGTATATAGCGTTTGTGTAGTAAGACTTTGTAAGTTTCTTATACTTTACCAATTATATAAAAGTCAGTCAGAATGACGAGTTGCTTCACAGGCTGTTCCCAGAAAATTTAAAACATACACTTTATTTGTAATGCAAATATCAAACATTTTGTATTTTTATCAAAATCAACAGAGCCATGTTTAGAAAACCAAAAATATAAAAAATCGTTCCATGAGAAGTATATACTGAGGTGGAACATTTTTCATGAATATCTTCGGTCTCATCCTTGGAAGAGGCTGAACTTGAATACCAAGTTTGATTTTGTGACAAATGACAAGCCCAGCTACTTTTTCCGGCACTTTATTTCTCTAGACTGAATCACAAAAACAAAGTCCTCGATTTTATCAATAGCGCAGTTTACAATTCGTCGTGACCTTGCAGGTCACAGCTGTTCTGTCCTCTCCTAAGCTTGAATCAAATTTCACTGCTCATAGTGTCTATCTCACTAACTTGCCTCGAAAACTGGCTTCTCTCGCGTCCCGACTTGCTTATAGGTATATACTAGGCGAATAACCTGCGGATTCTCTGGAAAATACGCTCTTCTTGAAACTTCTCGTAAACAAGCCTCGCATGTGAACAGCTTCTAGAATGAATCTTTGTTCCGACCCGGCTATTGTTGTCCTTGTTTATCAGCCGCGCGTTGTCTAGCAACATCGTGGTGTGAGGTAGCTTGATTTTGAGCGTCCCTTTGACAGGTGGCCGGCATCACAGTATTTAACTGACTTTTCGTTTTGAGTTATCAGACGCGCACACGTCATCAGAGTTTTTCCTGAAAATACTTTCTTCTCTTCTATTAAAGGATTCAAAATGTTTATTTCTGGTGAAATCTATATATCGAAATTTTGGGTAGAATGGAATACATTCTCTAATTAGTATAGTTAAGCAGTAGAATAAGTAAAAACGTTTTATGGAAATAGTAGAATACATTAGGGATACCTATAAAATATTAGTGGGCGGAGAAAGTCGTGTGAATGTTACATATAAGATGTTTATCCGTGCGCTATGGCTGTTGGAACAGTGTCATAACTGGTTCTTAAGTGTGACGTAACTTCCACAAAATGATACTTCCAGAATACTCCAGAGCTACCAATATTCACATAGGGCTTTTAAGAGTGAATAGAAGCAACTGCCGATGCGCAAGGTGCGTATTACCGACAAGAATCAAACGCTGCATGGCTCAGACCTGCGGGGCACCTTTATTACATTAGTTCCACACAGAGAGCAAACTAAATTACTTTCTAACGTGGCTCAGAGAAACCTCGAAGGGATATTCCTGAACACAGGCATGAGGATCAACATTCTCTCTTTTTGTTTCTAACACACAATACCTGCATAAAATTTTATAGCTACATATACAGATACCCATCTAAACTTTTGGAATAGCAAATATTTCAAAACAATTGCTTTTACCTGCGCTTTCATACACTCTCGCGTAGAGTTTAAGTTAACTGAATTAAAAGGCAAGCCCAATAAATATGATTTTTTCTTCCATTTATACCCGTATTTAACTGCAGTGATAATCAACCCTTGACCCCTCACACAGCAAGCAGGTGGCAATGAATGTTTGAATGTTAATCTGATACTACATCTTAATTAAGATTAGGAACATTGGAATAGTGATTATTATTTGGAATTATATTTGTAAACGTTTTTAAAGAATGAACAGTACTATGATTAGACAAGTAGCAAGAGGTGCGGGGGGGGGGGGTATTATGTCATTAAGCGAAACTAAGAGCTTATGTGGCAGTGTTATTAGACCAAACATTACTTATTCATCAAATGTTATGAATAGTTTGTTGGTAGCTATTTATAAAAGTAAAGACATGATAAAAATATTTAAAACGCACCCCACGCTTTTTTACAATAAAATGTATTATTTGTTAGTATAAATTAGTTTTTATTTTAAACTTATTACAAAATGTTGAAATATAATGAACTACTTAACTTTATATCGCTGTAGAACAAACCCTGCACACTTAAACATTATTTTCTCCTTTTTATTTCGGTTAGTTATAAAAGCGTGTTTTTTAAACTATAATTTATTTTCAATTTTTTAGTCTCAAATTTTTCTATTCAAATCTTTTTCAAAATTATTAATTTTAAATCTTATTAAAATTTCTGAATTCGAAATTACTTCAAAATTTCTCTTTTAAAAATTTTCAAATCACTATTTCTTTTTTGAACAGTATTGGATTACAATTACTGTTTTAATCACATTATCAGCTGTTGTGGACTTCCTGGCCCTGGGTAAACTTCGATCCGCAATCCTTGACCCGAAATCTCGTGTTCCTCTCAGGTCCTCTCTCAGGGCATCTCTGTCTTTCAGTATTTTCAAGCGATTTAATTCCTCTTTCCAGTGTAACTTGCGTCGATTTCTAAACTACCGGCTGTTGTGGGTGTCTTGGCCCTGTGTGAACTCTGCTCCGCGATATTTCCCCTGGATCTCGTGTTCCTTTCAGGGCACCTACGTCATGCAATATATAAAAATATATTTATTTAAATAAGGGCGCATGTACAAATGTTCCCTAGCGTCATTTAAGTTGTCATAATTGTACTATTTTCTATACATTTAGCTTAGTCTTCTTTATCCTGACGTTCCTGATCAGGACATTGGAACAAAGTCGTGATATTGTATTCTCATCCGTCCTTAACACGTGTGCAAATTTTCCAGTTAGATGACTAAGGGGGTGAAAATGATGTCAAAGGATTCCCTTGCATTGATATTTAGCATAGTCATTTTATCCTGAACATCCTGGTCAGTAGATTAAGCTAAATTCAAGATATTGTGGTATTGTCATCGATCCTTGACATGTGTGCAAATTTTCAAGTCAATCAGACGAATCTAAGTTGGTGAAAATTACGTTACATTGTTAATTTTAACCAATTAACTTTTTTATCGTGACGATCCTGGTGAGAACATCAGATCAAAGTCATAATATTATTGCATTTTCATCGGTCCTTGACATGTGTGCAAATTTTCAAGTCAATCAGACCTCAAGTTGGTGAAAATCACTTTCCATTATAAATTTAGCAAAATCACTTTTTTATTCTGATGATTTTGGTCAGGAAAATAGGAAAAACGCATGACATTATTGTATTCTCTTTGGTCATTGACACGCTTGGAGATTTTTAGGTCAATCAGACGACTCAAGTTGGTAAAAACTACATTACATTGTTCAATTTAGTCACTTTTTTATCCTGATAATGCTGGTTAGGACATTTGGACAAAGTCATGGTCTCAGTGTATTGTCATCTGTCCTTTACATGTTTGCAAATTTTCAAGTCAATCAGACGACTGTAAGTAAGTTGATGAAAATTACGTCGAAAGAGTCCGTGAAACTGGTAAATATATATATTTAGCTAATGCTTTTTTTTATCCTTATAAACCAGTTCAGGACCTTAGAACAAAGTTGTGGTATTCTTGTATTGTCATCGGTCCTTGACACGTGTACAATTTTTCAAGTTAATCAGACAACTTAGTCAAACAAGTTGGTGAAAATTACGTCGAAAGATTCCGTTACATACATACTTGCATACACACTTACAGGTGAAGCTAATATAAAGCGTGTAAAGAGATCATTTGACACTAATTGTGTGTTTTAACGAGTTCTACATTTTTTCTACAGTAAGATTTGGTCTATCTCTTACGGTTTACCAGTTATGTAAAAGTCATCAAGAGCAAACATGATTACATGGGCTATAGCCAGAAAATTCAAAATATATATTTCATTTTTTGACATAAACATATCTTAAGCATATGGCACTTCAATCAAAATCGTTACAGCAATTTTCATGTAAAGGATAGTTTAGGGTGAAAGAATTTTCTTTAAAATCTTCATGTCGCATCCTTGAAAGTTATTAAATTTAAATACCAACTTTGGTTTTTAAGCATTATTCGTTTTGGAGTTATGTACGCACACACGCACACGCGCACACACACACACACACACACACACACACACACACACACACACACACACACACACACACAAACCTTTTTTTTTTTTTTTAAGAATGCTTTTTATTATATTCAGGGGGCCTCAAAATATATATTTCCGGCGATATCTCAACATTGAATTTTTGAGCCGAATACAATACTTTCCCCACTTACTACTACTATGTGTATTACAGGGAGTTACAATGCGAGAGATGAAAGTATTCATTTAACTATCCTCTAACAATCGTAATTACCTCTTTTTATAAAGATTACTCCTACATGAATTCCATACACTATGTAACTAAAACACTATGAAATGCATATTTCTTACATATGACATAGATGATTTTAATTTTTCTAAAAGGTAAGTAACCCATGACAGGTTTCTACATATAGCTGTTATGAATACCTACGTATGGTTTTTATTTGTACAGCATGGCGTGTTGTAGGTGATGGCGGTATAATGAAGGGCTGAGAAATTAGGAACGGTATATCACTGTGTTTACGGTATCTCGGAACTGCCATCTCTGGGAAAATGAACGTGATGAGAACGAAACCTCGGGGCAAGTTTAGACCCAGGGTAAATGACTTCATGAGAACGACTTGCACAACATGTAATTAATCTTCTTCGGCTACCGATCATTACACTTGCTGCATAATATCGCTTATGTGCTCCAAATTTAATAAGGTAATTGCGAGCTTGATGGAAGCTTCGTTGGCTTCCTGCTCGGTACAAGATTTATTTGTGCAAGAACGCCAGGAGGATATTGTTCATCCGGTACTGGAATTGCGAGTGTGATTCCCAATCTGACTTACAATCGAGCCAAGTAATAAATTGAGCCTCGACATTTTCTTTACTCGTGGTATGAATATCAATATTTTGGACAAGATTTAGTTTGTTAATAATGCGCATTAAAACTCACGTAATATATAAGTAGCACTCCACGGATCCAAAAGTTTAAAATCTTTAATCTACCGGAAATTGTTTTGAGGTCCGCAAATCCTGAGGTCTGCAAATCTTTAGGAAGCAAAAGCACAGAATTTGACAAAAACATTGATACTGATATTCCACTCCTGGAGGTACCTTGAGAATAATAAATAAATGGATGTGTGTGTATCTATTACCTTGCCCATAAATCAGAACTGAAATAAACATTAGCATTTATAATTAAGTCAGGGGCAATGCAAAGATTTCCAGTAAGTTTCACTCCCTCAAACAAACCTTTTATATGAAATATTATTCGTAATTTCATATTTTCCGTAAACATTCTACATGGTGTTCATAAAAATACTGTTATACTTTAAACTGGCATAATGTCGCTTTGGATAATCCTATTGAAATAAAATTGGTGACATTCGAAAGAAAAAAAATGCAAACATCCCATTCTCGCTAAATACGCTCCAACATATCTGATAAAATGAACTGGATAGCAGCAGTGGTGTGAAGGTGCAGGTCTTTAAGCATTGGGGTACAAGGACACAATCCTTTATGTAACCCCATAAAAATAAGCCAACAGACCCGTCAACTCGGGCAACCTCGATGGCCACTTGTAGAAGGCATCATTTCCCTTACGTCCAATCCATTTTCCTGGAAGCCGCTCATTCAGATGTTCCCAAACATGTAAATACCAATGAGGAGGTGCTCCATCATGTTGGAAAATAAATTATTTGCCTTTTTTTCCCCCAACAGTGTAGCCATTCAGTCAGCATGTCAAGATAAGTTGGCCTCTCGAAAGAAGAACAGGCCATAGGCTTGATGTTTCGTTACGGCACAAAAGACGACCACTTTAGGCGAGTCTCTTTCAACTTCCAAAATGGCATGTTGATTCTGGCTACCCGAAGTCTTGACATTATGCCTGCTCACGTTCCCACTAACGTGAAATGCTGCTTCATCACTGAAAATTAGTTTTCCTGGCAGATTCGCACTATCCTCAATTAGTACCAATAAATGTTCACAGAAGTCTGGTCGTTTTTCAGGGTTATCAGGTTTCAACTTATGAGGTGATTGCACTTTGTAGGGATGAAGCTTCAGGATCTTAGATACGGTGGATTTTGGGATGTTTGACTGCTGACTAGCTCTATAGACAGACTTCTTTGGACTACGTACAAATGCCTCACGTGCTACTTCCACAATTCTTGCATTAACAGATGGTCTCCCTAAACGGCCTTTCCTTTGATGATATATGCAGCCACGATCTATAAAATCACGGCATCATTTCAAATCTGACATTAGTGTTGGAGCTGGATGTTGAAACTTCGTCTAAAAGCACGCTGGACTGCACCAGACTCTCCATACTGTGATACTTCAAAACACACCAACTGCGTTATTGTAGGTTTGCCATATCTCCTTGAAACAATAACACAATTTTAAAAGCAGACATTCACAGTAACCTACCTGCTAAATATCCAACATTGATTCCATGTCGACAATCATAAACAGAAGTTGCATTTAATTTAGCTTGTATGCTTGAGTCCCACTTTCATCCATCGTTATCCATTGTTGACATGCACAAATATATAAAATGTTTTGAGTTTTTCTTTCGAATGGCACCAATTTCATTTAAATACGATTATACAAACCAACATAATACCAGTTTAAAGTATGATTATTTTTATGGACCCACTGTGTTGTATTAAAAGTGTGTGTGTGTGTGTGTGTGTGTGTGTGGACGGACACAGGCTATAAAATATTTCCTCCCAAAAACTTTTTTATTAGGAATTCAGAAAGCTTTAAATGTAACCCAACTTCAATTCTGCTCGTTAATTTGAACACTCAACAAAAGAAATAGAAAAATAAAATTTGGAACAACTTTAGAGAAATTTCTGTAAATGCTATAGGTACATACTATGTTTAAAACATAGTGTAACTTGAATAGATCTCCATAGATCTCGGCGGAGGAAGCTTGCCATATAGTAGAGACTCTTTGGATGTTGATGGTTCCTAACAGAGAAAGGAGTAACAGAATTAGTGTTAAAAAAGGTTCGAGTTTAAAGATTATGTAATAGAAACGGAGTTTAATAAGTGTAGTTCGCTTATGTGAGGCATACCTACCTGTTGTAAATTAAAGAGAAAACAAATAACGGAAAATTAAAAATTGTTGCAATATATTACATTCACATGGCTTTGTCTGCTCATTCTTCAACAAACTATTCGTATAAAAATTCATGCTTCTATCTACTTAATGATAATTGTTTAAAACAACTGCAGAAATTGTCTTATTGCCATCCCCTGCACGTCCCTTCCAGTTACGTTAGGATTGGTGAAGACGCCCAGGGTCGATTTAACGTGACAGCTAGTTGAAGCTTCCTTGAGCGTTACATCTGGTGCTGGCGCCTCTTAACTACCATCACAATGTTTTCTGTACGTAGTACCAGGGGATTGGGAGATTACATAGGCTTAAGTGATAGTCAAATCCTTTAAGAGACTCTTGGTATGTGATGGCTTGAAAGTTTTGGTCTCTTTGCACGGTCAAAGAAAACAAGCGTGAGAAAAGTATAAGTATTTGAAAATTCAAACCAGTAATAGAGAATATCTCGGAAATGTTTAACGTTACAAAAATGTAGTGGATATAAACTGTGTGCTTTGATAAAATCTACATATTTTTATACAGTAAGCTTTGTCTGTCTTTTACGGTTTAATATTTATGCAAATGTTAATCAGAATAAAGAGGGCCTCAGAGGTTGTTCCCAGGAAATTCTAAATATAGATTTCATTTATCATGAAAATATCTTAAACATGTGGTAATTAAAATCGTATTAGCGGTTTTTAAAGGGAAGATTTTGGGGGAAAAATCCCTGTAAAACGTAGTTTTGTATAGGGAGGTTTCTTGAAATCTTTGTATTACATCTTTGGAAGAGTGGGTGAATGGGTGTTGGATTTAAGGACCCGTCGACAACTGGGTCATTAGTGCCCGTACGAAAATACTTAACAAGTTTGGTGTTTAACCTTTCATTTTTGGAGTTATGCTGTTCACAGACACAGCGTCACATACAGTCCATTTTCTTAAAAATTGTTTGGGGGCTTTGAGGGTCTCGAAACATGTTTTTTCAGTGAAATAGGAGAATCGAAGTTTTAGTGGAATGCAACACTTCCTCTACCTATTGTTAGTACGTAGTATAGAAAGTAATATGATTCTTGTATGTCTTTGTGAATAGCACAACTTATCCTGAGAAGCCGGATATACGTATACCAATGTACCTATTAAGGTTGCACTCTGAGCCCTTAATATAAACCTTTTTATTATTTTTCATTTTTTCAAGAGTTTTAATTAAACTATTCTATATTTAAAATAAAGTAATGGCAAATACATGTATGTCGAGTAACTTTCCCTCAAGAGGTTGAGTAGTAATTAAAAGTCACAAGGACTACCTCATAGTAAAATTGTGGACTGATTAAAATTACAACTTATGTCAAACCACGTTTTTTAGCATCGGCATTCCCGACACATTAATTTCAGATATCTTAAGTTTTCAAGGTTGAAGTATACTTCGTTAAAAGTAGTCGTTATTTTATTTGGTATACGTTCATTGCTAACAAATAAGGACAGGTGATAGAAACATTTCACTGTTATGTATTCGTCTTGCATGCAATTAAGTCCATTTCAACTAATATGTAACATATCTACCCAAACATTTATTGTATTTAACATAAAGCAGCTAAAGAAAGCCCCTTTATGTGAAGTGAACAATGCTAAATAAGGAATACTTCGGATTTTCAATGGATAGAGAAGATGGTGCAATTATTTCTTATCACATTTTTCTGTTCTAAGGGCAGATTAAAAACCACGAGGCGCCAAAGTTAAGTTTAATAATTTCGTTACTCATTACCTCAGTTATGTTCAAGAGATCGTATTTAGCTAAAGTCAACAGTTCTAGAAAAGGGGCTATTTATATCAGAAATTGTTATTCAGACATAAATTTGTTTAACGTAAACACGGAAAGCAGAAAATTCGTGTGTGTGTGTGTGTGTGTGTGTGTGTGTGTGTGTGTGTGTGTGTGTGTGTGTGTGTGTGTGTGTGTGTGTGTGTGTGTGTGTGTGTGTGTGTGTGTGTGTGTGTGTGTGTGTGTGTGTGTGTGTGTGTGTGTGTGTGTGTGTGTGTGTGTGTGTGTGTGTGTGTGTGTGTGTGTGTGTGTGTGTGTGTGTGTGTGTGTGTGTGTGTGTGTGTGTGTGTGTGTGTGTGTGTGTGTGTGTGTGTGTGTGTGTGTGTGTGTGTGTGTGTGTGTGTGTGTGTGTGTGTGTGTGTGTGTGTGTGTGTGTGTGTGTGTGTGTGTGTGTGTGTGTGTGTGTGTGTGTGTGTGTGTGTGTGTGTGTGTGTGTGTGTGTGTGTGTGTGTGTGTGTGTGTGTGTGTGTGTGTGTGTGTGTGTGTGTGTGTGTGTGTGTGTGTGTGTGTGTGTGTGTGTGTGTGTGTGTGTGTGTGTGTGTGTGTGTGTGTGTGTGTGTGTGTGTGTGTGTGTGTGTGTGTGTGTGTGTGTGTGTGTGTGTGTGTGTGTGTGTGTGTGTGTGTGTGTGTGTGTGTGTGTGTGTGTGTGTGTGTGTGTGTGTGTGTGTGTGTGTGTGTGTGTGTGTGTGTGTGTGTGTGTGTGTGTGTGTGTGTGTGTGTGTGTGTGTGTGTGTGTGTGTGTGTGTGTGTGTGTGTGTGTGTGTGTGTGTGTGTGTGTGTGTGTGTGTGTGTGTGTGTGTGTGTGTGTGTGTGTGTGTGTGTGTGTGTGTGTGTGTGTGTGTGTGTGTGTGTGTGTGTGTGTGTGTGTGAAAATAAAGAAATTATATGTGTAGTACACAAACTAGCATTTTAGCAACAGCGGTTGCAACTTATAGAACAACATTTTCCATAGAAGAATTTTAGGTGCTCTAAAATTTACCACTTCGCTACAAAGAATTGGACTATTTCTGTTAAATGAATCGTAGGCAGAAACTAGAAAATATATATATATATATATATATATACATTAAATTAAACACCATAAGATTGGGATAAAAAAGACATGACATTTGTTAAAAATTTCGGCATTTGACACCCCCTTAAATCTTGTGGATACCGTAACAATTACAATTAATTAAATTTTGAATGTATGCTATTTTCAAGTCTGTAACCTTCCCAACACATTTAGTTTACAAGATACGAGACACAATAATATATGATATTCATTTAGGGTGTTCAACTAACTACCTGCGATGAATTGGAAGTAGTTTGATTAATAATTGCGAAAGATAGCATTGTGTTTCCGTGCTATTGGCAACATCTTGAAAATATATGACAAGATAATATCGAGCAAACGACTCAGCTTTAAGTGAGAGAGAAACCAACTGTTAAAATATATTACTATACCTTATAAAGTAGCGCTGTATGGAGATATAGCACCATTTTTGCGCAGAATTATTCATTAAAAGTGGCACAGTGATTTGCAAATGGCGACGCGCATTGAACTGTCTGGACCTGGGCAGGAAGGTGTAGACAAAAGCACATCCTGCTCCAATAGGAAATTACCGATTGCAAGGGCGTCGCATTTAAGCCAGCCATGTCTAACAAGCCAATTTCCCTACTCGATAAAACCTCCACATCCGGATTTTATCTTGAACTGTGCTCTTGTTTATAAACAAGTCTAGTTTAATGCACTGAAAGAGTGCGGGGCATATGGCCAACGTTCATCTTTTAGAAGCACTCTTTCGGTTTTAATCCGCTTACTGCTTTGTAAATTATTACGTTCTCTATCATTTTAATTAATTTCAGGTTATATCTGCAGAAGGCAAAGGAATTACCTATTCCATTGCACTAAAAATCGGTATTGAGATTACCTGGGCAACATTGAAGCTCATCGACCTTTTCTCCTTCAGAAAATATAGTAAATAAATAAAATAAAACATGAAAAGTATATAACGATGTCTGCCGATGTCTGCCGCCACTTATGACCCCTGTAGTGGGCTGAGGTAGGGGACGCAGCAGCCTTGGCCCTCGAAGGGCTGTTGCGCTAGGAGGGTAAAATATAGAACAAGTGCCATACTTTAAGTTCAGCATCTTCCAGAAATGTGGCACAAAGATTATAGAGAAATTACATTGTTAAATGTAACAAAAATGTTTTCGCGGATACCTGCTAAATGTTATAATTTTAAAAACAGCAGAAAATGTACAAGAATCAGTTATTAGATAAATACTTACCGTAGTAGATTGTGTGAAGTTGGTGTGACACATGTGATTTTTAAACTCAGTAGGTATGGCTCTGTAAGGCTATAAGCGGATGCTGTTAAGTGAAATTGCAATAGTGGCATCTGAAACAATCATACATCTCCTGAAAGACATGTAATCATAACGGTAAAGGAAAGCTCCGACCCAACAAGAGGAGCAATTTGTGCGACGTGACTGAGAAACACTTTCAGAATTCCACTTACACACTTGAAAGATTTCAAATCACGCCTCATATGTTACATTTATTCATATAGTTCTGTAGATAAGGTTCCATTTCTCTGAGGGCTAATCTTTTAATCGCAATCGAAGTTAATATTCCGGTCGAGTAACAAAATAATTACAACTGGTTTCCTTTATCTCCATCAAACTGGACACCAAGATGTAGATAAGGATTCTTCTTCTACTACTACCTGCTACGTGTCAGCTTGGTCCAGGAGGAAGTCAAGTGTGAAATAATTTCGTAACGTTCTAGATTAAAATGTTCCTAAAGTCACGATGTATTGAACTTTAGGGGCTAATGCATATCTGACGTATGGATGTGGGTTTTATAAATGAGGGCGGGAAGATTTTAAGCTTGGCTATGTTCCCACACTTGGATTATTTCTCACTCTCAGTTCGAATGATAAGGGGAGGAGTCACGGCATTCTCAGGAAGAAAACATAATGCATAACAGCCGCTGAAATTCATCCACAAATTACCAGTCATTCTCAGTACTACGTAAGTAGCCTATTTTATTCCACCCAAAAATTCGTTATCGGGATTTCTCCATAAATATATCTTTTGAGGCCCCCTGAATAAAAAATCTGATGTGTTGCACTCACATGACTTTCTCTACTCTTGTACTAACCATTCTTACAAACTCTTATTCCTATATCTTCTTCGTGTTAGTTGAGATAAACATTTGCACAAATTATCTTATTGCTTACTTCCTTGTAGGTACAAGGGGAATATTAGAATACAGTAGGCTTTGAGCGATAGTCAAATCTTTTAAAGCTTTAGGGGCCCTAATGACCAAGTTGTCGACGGGCCCTTAAACCCGACACACTCACTCACTCACTTTTAAAGCTTTAAGATTCCGTTCTCTTTGCACTCTTGACATATAACAAATGAACAACGATGTTCCATTTCACGAAAGTTCTAAGGTTTCCGAAACTCACACACATAACAAGGAATATCCCCGAAATGGTTCAACCTACAAGAAAATTTTTTCAGATATAAATTGTGTATTTTAGCAAGATCAACATTTTTATATAGTATGATTTTGTCTATCTCTAACGGTTTACCAGTTATGCAAAAGTGATCCAAAGTAAATACGACTACAGGGGCTATAGCCAGAAAATTCAAAATATACATTTCATTTGTCATAAAAATATCCCAAACATATGACATTTTAATAAACATCGTTAGCCATTTTCAAGAAAATCAAAATTTTCGAAAAATTTTCTATGCAAAGTGTAGTTTAGGGTGGAGCACTTTTCTTCAAAATCTTCGTGTGGCATCCTTGAAAGACATTAAACTTAAATACCAACTTTGGTTTTAGCCGACATTTCGTTTTTGAGTTATGCTGTCCACAGACACAGATCTTTCTCTAAAAATGCTTTTTTCTTATTCAGGGGGCCTCAGAACATTTCCAGTAAAATATCGATATCGAAATTTTGGTTGGAAAACAATACTCCCTCTACTTACCAGTAGAGAAAGTCAAAATCACCAAAAAGTGAAAATTCGACATCGCAAACACGACGTTGAAAAAAACAACATCCAGAATTCGACATCGGGTATTAGAAATCCTCGAGTGTTCAGCATCGTAATTTTGTTTTACAATGCAAATTCGGCACGGACGCTTCACGACGGATGTTTGACATCGAGAGTTCCACATCGAAAATTCGTCGTGGTATGCTCAACATCTGGATTCCAGATAGGTGCCCGACATCGAAAATTCGACATAGAAATATTTCAACATCGAAAATTCGATGTCGAAAATACAGCTTGGTAGGCTGGGTTTTATGGGTTCAGGATTGGTACCCGACATCGAAAATTCAACATCGGAAATTCGACATCGAAAATGAGTCGCAGTAGACTCGACATCTGGGTTTGAGATAGTCACCCGACTTCTAGATGTCGACATCGAAAATTCGACATCGAAAATTCTACATCACAAATTCAACATCTAAAGTTCCACATCAGAAATTTGACATCAAAAATTCGACATCGACAATTTCACGTGGTAGGATCGAAATATGCGTTCGGGTTAAGTATACCGCCAACGAAAATCCGATATCGAAAAATTCGACCTCGAAAATTGGAAAACAAAAATTTGTTATCGAAAATTAAACATGGAAAATTCAACATTGAAAATTCCACATCGAAAATTCGACGTGGTAGGATCGACATCTGAGTTCGAGATAGGTATTTCGACATCGAAAATTCGAAATCGAAAATTCGACATGGTTGGATGGACATTAAGTTCGATATAGGTAGACCGACATCGAAAATTCTACATCGAAAGTTCAGTATGGTAGGCTAGGCATATGGGATCGAGATGGGTACCCGACACTGAAAATACGTCGTATTAGCCTCCACATCCTGGTTTGAGATAGGTCTCCCGAGTTCGAAAAACAGACATCGAAAAACCGACATCGAAAAACCGACATCGAAAAACCGACAACGAAAATTCGACATTTAAAATTCTACATTTAAAGTTGGACATCGAAAATTCGACATCGAAAATTCGACATCGAAAATTCGACATCGAAAATTCGTCATTGAAAATTCGACATCGAAAATTCGACATCGAAAATTCGACATTGAAAATTCGACATCGAAAATTCGACAGAAAATTCGGCATCGAAAATCCGACATCGAAAATTCGACATCGAAAATTCGACATCGAAAGTTCAGTATGGTAGGCGAGGCATATGGGATCGAGAAGGGTACCCGACACTGAAAATGCGTCGTATTAGCCTCCACATCCTGGTTTGAAATAGGTCTCCCGAGTTCGAAAACCCGACATCGAAAACTCGACATCGAAAACTCGACATCGAACGTTCGACATCGAAAATTCGACATCGAAAATTCGACATCGAAAATTCGACATCCAAAATTCAACATCGAACATTCCACATCGAACATTCGACATCGAACACTCGCCATCGAACCTTCGCCACCGAACCTTCGCCATCGAACCCTCGACATCGAGCATTCGACATCGAGCATTCGACATCGAGCATTCGACATCGAGCATTCGACATCGAGCATTCGACATCGAAAATTAGACATCGAAAATTAGACATCGAAAATTCGACATCGAAAATTCCACATCGAAAATTCCACATCGAAAATTCCACATCGAAAATTCCACATCGAACATTCCACATCGAAAATTCCACATCGAATATTCGACATCGAAAACTCGACATCGAAAATTCGTCATCGAACATACCACATCTAACATTCGACATCGAACATTCGACATCGAACATTCGACATCGAACGTTCGACATCGGACCTCCGACATCGAACATGCGACATCGAACATTGGACATCGAACATTGGACATCGAACATTCCACATCGAACATTCCACATCGAACATTCCACATCGAACATTCCACATCGAACATTCCACATCGAACATTCGACATCGAACGTTCGACATCGGACCTCCGACATCGAACCTTCGACATCGAACCTTCGACATCGAACATTGGACATCGAACATTGGACATCGAACATTCCACATCGAACATTCCACATCGAACGTTCGACCTCGAAAATTCGACTTCGAAAATTCGACATTGAAAGTTCAGTATGGTAGGCTAGGCATATGGGATCGAGATGGGTAACAGACACTGAAAATGGTCGAATTAGCCTCCACATCCTGGTTTGAGATAGGTATCCCGAGTTCGAAAAACAGACATCGTAAAACCGCCATCGTAAAACCGACATCGAACCTTCGACATCGAACCTTCGAATTCGAGCCTTCGACATCGAGCCTTCGACATCGAGCCTTCGACATCGAGCATTCCACATCGAGCATTCCACATCGAAAATTCAACAACGAAAATTCCACATCGAAAACTCGACATCGAAAACTCGACATCGAAAACTCGACGTCGAAAACTCGACGTCGAAAACTCGACGTCGAAAACACGACGTCGAAAACTCGACGTCGAAAACTCGACGTCGAAAACTCGACGTCGAAAACTCGACGTCGAAAACTCGACGTCGAAAATTCGACGTCGAACCTTCGACGTCGAACCTTCGACGTCGAGCCTTCGACGTCGAGCCTTCGACATCGAGCCTTCGACATCGAGCCTTCGACATCGAGCCTGCGACATAGAGCCTTCGACATCGAGCCTTCCACATCGAGCATTCCACCTCGAAAATTCCACCTCGAAAACTCCACATCGAAAACTCCACAACGAAAACTCGACATCGAAAACTCGACATCGAGAACTCGACATCGAGAACTCTACATCGAGAACTCGACATCGAAAACTCGACATGGAAAATTCGACATGGAAAATTCGACATGGAAAATTCCACGTCGAAAATTCGACGTCGAAAATTCGACATCGAAAATTCGACATCGAAAATTCGACATCGAAAATTCCACATCGAAAATTCCACATCGAAAATTCCACATCGAAAATTCCACATCGAAAATTCCACATCGAAAATTCGACATCGAAAATTCGACATCGAAAATTCGACATCGAAAATTCGACATCGAAAATTCCACATCGAAAATTCGACATCGAAAATTCCACATCGAAAATTCCACATCGAAAATTCCACATCGAAAATTCCACATCGAAAATTCCACATCGAAAATTCCACATCGAAAATTCCACATCGAAAATTCCACATCGAAAACTCGACATCGAAAACTCGACATCGAAAACTCGACATCGAAAACTCGACATCGAAAATTCGTCATCGAACATACCACATCTAACATTCGACATCGAACGTTCGACATCGGACCTCCGACATCGAACCTTCGACATCGAACCTTCGACATCGAACATTGGACATCGAACATTCCACATCGAGCATTCCACATCGAACGTTCGACCTCGAAAATTCGACATCGAAAGTTCAGTATGGTAGGCTAGGCATATGGGATCGAGATGGGTAACAGACACTGAAAATGGTCGAATTAGCCTCCACATCCTGGTTTGAGATAGGTATCCCGAGTTCGAAAAACAGACATCGTTAAACCGACATCGTTAAACCGACATCGAACCTTCGACATCGAACCTTCGACATCGAAAACTCGACATCGAAAACTCGACATCGAAAACTCGACATCGAAAACTCGACATCGAAAACTCGACATCGAAAACTCGACATCGAAAACTCGACATCGAAAACTCGACATCGAACATTCGACATCGAACATTCGACATCGAACATTCGACATCGAACATTCGACATCGAACATTCGACATCGAACATTCGACATCGAACATTCGACATCGAACATTCGACACCGACCATTCGACACCGAAAATTCGACACCGAAAATTCGACACCGAAATTTCTTCATCGAAAAGTCGACACCGAAAAGTCGACAGCGAAAAGTCGACACCGAAAAGTCGACACCGAAAAGTCGACACCGAAAAGTCGACACCGAAAAGTCGACACCGAAAAGTCGACACCGAAAAGTCGACATCCAAAATTCGACATCCGAAATTCGACATCGAAAATTCGACACCGAAAAGTCGACACCGAAAAGTCGACAGCGAAAAGTCGACACCGAAAAGTCGACACCGAAAAGTCGACACCGAAAATTCGACATCGGAAATTTCACGTGGTAGGATCGACATATGCGTTCGGGATAAGTATACCGCCATCGAAAATTCGAAATCGAAAAATCCGACCTCGAAAATTGGAAAACAAATTCGTTATCGAAAATTAAACATGGAAAATTCGACATTGAAAATTCCACATCGAAAATTCGATGTGGTTGGATGGACATATGAGTTCGAGATAGGTAGACCGACATCGAAAATTCTACATCGAAAGTTCAGTATGGTAGGCTAGGCATATGGGATTGAGATGGGTACCAGACATCAAAAACTCGGCATCGAAAATGCGTCGTAGTAGGCTCCACATCCTCGTTCGAGATAGGCCCCGATATCGAAAATACGACATCGAAAATTCGACTTCCAAAATTCGAAATCGAAAATTCTACGCTGTAGGATCGACATCTGGGTTCGAGATAAGTACCCCAACATCGAAAATTAGACATCTAAAATTCGAGATCTAAATTTCGACATGGTAGGCTCGACATCTGGGTTCAAGAGAAGTACCCGACATGGAAAATTCGCCACTATTCCACATCGAAAATTCGATGTGGTAGGCTCGATATCTGAGTTCGAGATAGGTAGACCGCCGTATAAAATTCGAAATCGAAAATTCGACCTTAAAAATTCGACATCGAAAATTCAACGCCGTCTGCTCGACATCAAAAGATCGACATCAAAAGATCGACATCAAAAGTTCGACATCAAAAGTTCGACATCAAAAGTTCGACATCAAAAGTTCGACATCAAAAGTTCGACATCAAAAGTTCGACATCAAAAGTTCGACATCAAAAGTTCGACATCAAAAGTTCGACATCAAAAGCTCGACATCAAAAGCTCGACATCAAAAGTTCCACATCAAAAGTTCGACATTCAGAGATTCGACATTCAGAGATTCGACATTCAGAGATTCGACATTCAAAGATTCGACATTCAAAAGTACATTCAAAAGTACATTCAAAAGTACGACATTCAAAAGTTCCACATCAAAAGTTCCACATCAAAAGTTCGACATCAAATGTTCGACATCAAAAATTCGACAAAGAATTCGACATAAAAATTTCGACAAAAAATTCAACGTGGTAGGCTCTACATCCGGGTTCGAGATAGGTACTTCGGCATCGAAAATTGGGCATCGAATGTTTGACATCGGTAGCTCAACAATGAAATTCGGAGGTTCGACACGGAGAGTTCAGCTTCGTACCTTGTGCTGTTTTGGATTCAGGGGTCTCAAAATTTTTTCCATGAAATCTCGACAAGGTATTTTACGGTGGAATACAAGATTTCCTCTAATTTACTATTCGTAGTAGAGAATGTAAAAATGAACATCGAAATGTGTATCTAAAAATCAATATCAAATCCTATATTAAAATTTGTATTTAAATCTCTGACAAAAAAGGTGTTGCTCTCAGATGACTTTCTCTACTCTTGTACTAACCATTGTTACAAACTCTTATGCCTATATCTTTATGTTAGTTGAGATAAATATTTGCACAAATTATTTTAATGCTTATTTTCTTGTAGATACAAGGGGACTATGGGAATACAGTAGGCTTTGTGCGATAGTCAAATGTTTTACTGCTGTGAGATTCCGTTAACTTTGCTTGGTTAACATATAAAAAGCTGTATAGGGATGTTCCATTTCACAATGATATAAGTTTTCCAAAACTTACACAAATAACGAGGAATGTATCAGGAATGGTTCACTCTACAAAAAAGGTTGTCTAAATAAATTTTTGTAGAGTGAATCGTCCATCTCTTACGGTTTCAGAATTATTCAAAAGTCAGAGTATTTATATATATCATCAGAGAAAGTCACGGGTTTTAAACATTTATGGTATAACATTCAAAATAAGCGAAGAAGTAGAAATAAATCCTTTGGCAGACAAAATTATCAGTTACAGGAATAAATGGAGGGGAGAGGGAGATAGAGAACATGTTAATAGAATGCCTATAGTAAGGGTCCCAAGGAAGGGACCCTTATTATAGAGCAATTGCAAGAAGATATCCGGAAACACCAGTAAAATGATATTCATGTTTTGAAATAGACATCTTTACTCGAGAGTGGAAAACCCCTTTTTTCATATAATGAAGAGGTCGATTAGTCGAATTGTTGCAGTTATTAATAGAAATATCCGTGGGCCGACCAAACAACTGTTTTTTCCTCGTGGTTCTCCTCAGTCACAAAACACCGGATTGGATATTAAACATCACAACCCATAGTTGCATCTTAAGTATAAAATAATAGTATAAAGAAAAATAGATGACAATTATGAATGTTCTGCCGTCTGTCTACAAATAATTTAAGTACATAGAGTGAATTGCACCCTAATGCCATCTGCCGTCACACGAACAGAGGTACTGCTCTCTTTGTAGACACGTGACGAACTAAGATGGTGTATACACCTTAAAAGACTGACAACTGACGTCACACACCGAATCTACATAATGTTAGTTGAGATAAACATTTTTACATATTATCTTATTGCTTATTTCCTTGTAGGTGCAAGGGGAATATTAGAATATACTCGCAGTAGGCTTTGAGCGATAGTCAAATCTTTTAAAGCTTTGAGATTCCGTTCTCTTTGCACACTTAACATATAAAAAAACGAACAACGATGTTCCGTTTAACGAAAGTTTTGTTTTCCGAAACTCGCACACATAACAAGGAATATCTCCGAAATGGTTCACCCTACAAGAAAATTTATTGAGACATAAATTGTGTATTTTAGCAAGATCTACTTTTTTTGTAAAGTATGATTTGGTCTATCTCTAACGATTTACCAGTTATGCAGAAGTCGTCCAGAGTAAATACGACTACAGAGGCTATAGCCAGAAAATTCAAGATGTACATTCCATTTGCCATAAAAATATCTGAAACATATGGCATTTTAATCAAAATCGTTAGAGCCGTTTTCAAGAAAATCAAAATTTTCGAAAAATGTTTCATGTAAAGGGTAGTTTAGGGTGGAGCACTTTTCTTCAAAATCTTCGTGTGGCATCCTTGAAAGACATTCAACTTTAATACCAACTTTGGTTTTTAACCGACTTTTCGTTTTTGAGTTTTGCTGTCCACAGACTGACACACAGACACACACACACGGACCTTTTTCTAAAAATCTGATGTGTTGCAGTCACATGACTTTCTCTACTCTTGTACTAAGCATTCTTATGAACTCTTATTCCTTTATCTTCTTCGTATTAGTTGAGATAAACAGTTGCAGAAATTATCTTGTTTGCTTATTTCCTTCTAGGTGCAACAGGAATGTCAGAATATAGTAGGCCTTGAGCGATAGTCAAATCTTTTAAAGCTTTGAGATTCCGTTCTCTTTGTACGTTTAACATATAAAAAATGAACAACGGTGTTCCATTTCACGAAAGTTTTAAGTTTTCCGAAACTCACACACATAACAAGGAATATCTCCGAAACGGTTCAACCTACAAGAAAATTTATTGAGACATAAATTGTGTATTTTAGCAAGATCTACATTTTTGTATAGATGCTAATGGCTTCATTGCCAGATGCAAGGCACTAGAAAACAACATTTTTGTATAGTATGATTTGGTCTATCTCTAACGATTTACCAGTTATGCAAAAGTCGTCCAGAGTGAGTACGACTACAGGGGCTATAGCCAGAAAATTCAAGATATACGTTTCATTTGTCATAAAAATATCTCAAACATATGACATTTTAATCAAAATCGTTAGAGCTATTTTCAAGAAAATCAAAATTTTCGAAAAATCTTCCATGTAAAGGGTAGTTTAGGGTGGGGCTATTTTCTTCAAAATCTTCGTGTGGCATCCTTAAAAGACATTAAACTTAAATACCAACTTTGGTTTTTAACTGACTTTTCGTTTTTGAGTTATGCTGTCCACAGACTGACAGACTGAGACAGACACACACACGGACCTTTTTCTAAAAATGGTTTTTTTTTTTTGGATTCAGGGGTCCTCAAAACATATATTTCCGGTGAAATCTCGACATCGAATTTTTGGGTGGAATACAATACTTCCCCTACTTACCAGTAGAGAAAGTAATTTTTTTTTTTTTTTTTTTTATTCAGAGGGTTTCAAAACATATTTCCGGTGAAATCTCGACACCGAATTTTTGGGTGGAATACAATACTTCCTCTACTTTTGAGTAGAGAAAGTAAAAAACCATTTTTAGCATAACTCAAAAACGAAAAGTCTGTTAAAAACCAAAGTTGGTATTAAAATGCAACAAAGGATGCGACATGAAGATTTTCAAGAAAATTCCTTCACCATAAACTACCCCTTACATGGAACATTTTTCGAAATTTTTGATTTCTCGAAAATGGCTTTAATGAGTTTGACTAAAATGCCATATGTTTGAGATATTTTTATGACAAATGAAACGTATATCTTGAATTTTCTGGGTATAGCCCATGTAGTTTTGTTTGCTCTTGATGACTTGCATAATTGGGAAACCGTAAAAGATTGATCAAATCTTTCTATACAAAACATGTAGATCTTGGAAAACAAACCTTCGTCAAATAGGAAATTGTCATTCATTTTGTTAGCCGTGCAAAGTGAAGGGAATTTGAAACCTTTAAAAGATTTGAGTATCGCTCAAAGCCTACTGTGTTCCCATATTCCCCTAGTACCTACAAGGAAATCTCTCTACAAATGTTTATCTCAACTAACACGAGTAAGATATAGGAATAAGAGTTTGTAAGAATGATTATTACAAGAGTAGAGAAAGTCATGTGACTGCAACACGTCAGATTTTTTATTAATACAAAAAGCTTTCAATTTTGCCCGCTTTAAGGATTTTTCCCTATAATGCATGGTTTGGGTGGGGTAATATTTCTGAAAATATTCGCGTAGCATCTTTAGAGAACGTTGAACTTAAATACCAAGTTTGTTATTTAAAAGACTTTTCGTTTTTGATTTGACGAACGGCTATGTCTGATCAACGAACCACCCGGCTCATCGCTGACTGCAAAATCACCCATAAATTAGACCTTTAGCTGATAAAACTAGAATACCTGATACATACACATTCTTTTCACATTTAAACAAATAATGATAGTTAACATTGACATTAATATAATGCATAAATGTAGCTTGGTCTTGTCCAGATTTTATGGACTCTTCCAAGAAATAACGATGACGCGCTCATATCCATTGCCTGTCAGTTTAGTTACATTCCATACTAATTGGGGTGCTATGTTGGACACGACAATAGCATGAAATTTTCACGATCACACAGATGCGTGGGGGGACTGTTTAGGGTGTACATGTGCTCCCCTTCAAGGTGCATGGATCCTCACACTCTTGGCCATATTATTTCCTGTACCCATTATTCGGTGAATTGTAGAGAAAATAAAAGTGCTGTTTTCAAGATCTGCGCACCGATGGTCAAGTGATCTAAATTCACAGCCACTGAAAACAGAAGAGATGAGATGTTGGCCAGCATTCAAAGGGTGCTAGAAGATAATGAGTGAGGTAACATATCTATGAATACATCGATATTTAATTTGAACTAACGTTAGATTTAGCAGCTTTACCAATAATGAAAGTTTTAAGAGTCCAAAAACAGGAGAAAAAGGCATAAGAAAATAAAAATAAAAAAATGAAAGGAACAATAAAATTATAAATTGATATAATAAAGGAAAAAAGAAAAATACAGTTAAATATAATTAAGAATGTAGAAAATTTAAACGGTAAATGATAAATAATGGTAAAAAGCAATACACAAAGAGATAGAGAAGTTCTAGTTAAAAACAAATTACCGTATGAGTGAAATCACTTCGTTTTTCTCGGATCAAAGGAGATTTTCTGGATAGCTCAATTGAGTTACTTCGTATGGAGAATAACTGTGCACTTGAACAAATGGTGTGTTCTGAGGGTCGCGCCCCGTCGTTTGCGGACCACAGCCCAAAGGGATAAAGAGAGTAAGCTTTAAAACCTCTAAGATTAGAAGTGCAGATAGGAGTGTACCTGTATAATTATAAGAGAGGTGGATATTAAAGCGAGCAGGTTATGGGCAAGGACGGACGGGACAACTCCGCAAGGACGTTCCCGGTGTAACGAACTCCTCACACGTCAAAAAGAGGGGCGCACAAGAGGGCAGGGCGTTCCACTTTGTTGCACAGGCGGGCGGCCGGCCGGCCAGCTTTTACCGTACCCAGGCAGGACGTTACGTTACGGTACAGGAGCACTCGTTCAAGTAGAATAATATTTATCTGCCACCGCAAGAAAATTGTGTTAGGGCACCTTTTTTACTTCAAGGCTTTTGTGCAAGACAGAAGCGGCATCTGTACCTCTTCGTTTCTGTACCTACGGCGTCCATCTCTGCAGAGAAAGGCTAGCCTATTACACTCGCAGCGATAATCAATTGTATTTCAGTTTTATAAAATGAGAGAACAGTCTTTCAAACCGAGCGGGATGGCTCAGGCGGTAACGTCTGTGGCTCGCATTCGGGAGGTCGTGGGTTCGATCCCTCTGGTCGCGCACTCTGACATGGGTTTTCCCAGGTTTCCCCATTTCACTTAAAAAATGCTGGGGTGCATTAATCTCTTCTTGGATTCATTTCCCTTCATTTCTCATTTCCCTCCCTTGTTATCTTCCAGGTTTGGTTGGTAGCGCGGTTGGTTCTGCTAATAGTGGACAGATGGCATACTTGCTTGCTCACTGAAACCTCTTCCAGGCCCTCCATGGAAGTTGTTGCCCGTGACGCAAGGGTCACCTCGTCGTCCTCTCCCTGGGCGACACTTCGGTTGTGCGACAGGCGGTCTCACTTCGCCTCATCCCTTCCCCCTGGGAGGTAGTAGCAATAGATCCTTGTCGCAGTGGGTCGAGGTGTCCCCCTGCGTCTTTCAAAGCGCTTGTTCACCGTGTAGTGCGGGCTATCCGCAAATGAGTTAATGTTAATCACTTTCAGGTGGGTAGTGTTGGCGGTGCCGGACAGATGGCGCGGATGTTTGCGCATGGTATAGAAAATCCAAACCTTAATGCGACACCGGAACGGTGACTGTTTGGCAGGGACTGGCGCTGGGATGAAGAGATCTCAGCACTTGTAAGGGACTTGCACGCCTCTCTGTGGCCCGTCTTACTGCGGTCCTATGGTCCCTTCGGTTTCTTTACTTAACCCCTGCCTCTGGTGGAGGGGGGTGCAAACACACAATAGATCTGCATAGGTCGAGTGTGCGCCGTGTCCCATCCGTATATGTAACCGTTATCTTATGCAACGAGAGCATAATGACAGCAATTAGGATGCGAGTTTCATAATATTCATACGAGTATCTTAATTGTCATTATACTGATATTTCATACAATATTTATGCTCGACTATGAGTTCAGTTTAAAATCTTTATAAAATTGTTTTAATATTCTACGCTGTATTTCATTGTCACTGTCGTCCGACATTTTAATCATGTATTTATTATTTGATTGTACATGCGGGAATTGATAGTTACGCCTTCAACTGCGAAATTAATGATTGCATTGCTATATTGGCCTTGACACAATAATCCAGAGATTATATATGCTAGATCATATATGTAGACTTTCAAAAACGAGAGGACAAATTGAATTTATGTGGATGTAATTAACAATATTGACAGTGATTATTAAATAGAGTAGCTTTATTTCATATATGGGAATCGATAGTTTCACTTTCAACTGCATGGGAATGTGCGCAAACGACAAAGTATTGATCGCTACATGCAGATATTTTGATTGGAGTTTAATAGTTTCATTATGGATATGTGCAGGTTCGAATTGTGGATAGCGCTGTCGTTATGGACATGTGTACCTTTGATTGGTGGACAGTGGTATCGTTATGAAGTGAGGTTCATTGCAGTGGTGCATAACCGCTGCATTATGGTATAGTGGAGTATAAAATAACTTTAGATATAGCTGTTCTGTGTCTTGGTGAACTTACACCTTCTTAGGTATAAATGGACTAAAGTCCATTGTGAACAACATTCTTCTTCTACGGCGCTACAGCCCGATATCGTGCCTTGGCCTCCAGTATCAAACCTCTCCACTTATCCTTATCAAATACTGTTCTCCTCCAACTCCTCACTTTTAATATCTCCTTCGCATCTTTATCCACTCCGTCAATCCATCCATTCTTGGGTCTTGCAACCAATCTCTCCCCACCAACTTTGTTATATAACATTTTAAGTGGGATCCGTTCCTTCGCCAGGTGAACATGCCCAGTCTATTACAATATTTCGAGTTTAATTAATAATGCTACGTTCGGTTCTTTAAACAGTGCATACAATTCGCCATTATATCCGAGTCTCCAAATTCCATTTTCTTTAACTGGTTCATCCTAAAATAATTAAGAGAAATTTCTTCTTTTTCTTAGCAATGGACTAGTTCTCACAATCATAATATAATACCGATCTAATCATAGCTTTACATCATTTCATTTTAGTTACCCTACGTAGGTACTTCTTTAGATTTAATGACTGGTGGTAGGGGAAAATACGCTCTATTTGCTAGATTTATTCTCCTTTTTATCTCCTGGTCATCATCTCTATCAGTATTCAACTTGGAACCCAGATATACAAAGTCATCCTCCTTCTAGTTGGTATATCCGTAAAGTCTTATATTTCCTATTTTCAAGGACGGTTGTCTCCTGACATTTTCATCAAATCATTCCTTTTATCTGACTTCTCTTGTGGTCCAAGAGTTTCATCTGCTGCTGAATTAAATTTACGAAGAGAATTACAGTATGTAAATTCGTGCGTTATACGCCTTCTACTAGCCATAACCATATTAGGGGTCAATGGAGGTTTACTGAGAAGTACTTAATGATAAGAAATGAGGTTCATGTACGTATAACTAGAAATGTTCCCACACTTACCTCAACCGTTTCTTGAAGTTTTGCAACTGACACAAAACTCTGCTTAATTAAGATACTATATTGTACGTTAACCTCGTGTAAAAACATTTGTGCTGATCGTATGTTTTGGAGTAAAATTGCTTGTTTTTCCATTGAGAGTAAAGCAGTAATCAACACATATCCTTGACCTCAGGCACAGCAAGGAAAGTTTCGGCTGCTATTCGTGTTCAAAACTCATCCCGTTTCACCTGGCATAGCGTGTCACTCGCCTGTCAGTAAACAGTTTTACAGATTGTTCCTTCTTCATTTATTGTTCTGCCACCAATAGTATGCAAAGGTAGCACTGAATTCTAGCACACAACACACATAAGAATTTTTTATAAACATATTTTTATTGGATTCAGAGTATTTCCGATGAAATATTGATATTTGAGGGAATACATTATTTTCTCTAATTTTTATAGGTATGCAGTAGAGAAGATAAAAAGAAGTCCGTAAATTTGGGTGCATATGTTTCGGTGAGCAGCTTAACTAAAAACTTAAACGTGGACTAAATAGTATATTTCATTCTTGTACAAACATTAAGTGAATATTTTTAAGGATGTTTAAACCTCCTCACCCTTAGCTCTTGGAAATCCGCAAGGCTATACAAAGATTGCTCTCGTATACTCTCTTAGCTTGCTTTTTTGGAATTCAGAAAAAGCCCACACTCTTTGCTGGTTCGTCAAAGCGAACACATCATTGTCCTTTTCAGCACTCCTGAAAGCGACAAGGAAATAGAATGAAAGGGAAATTATGTAAGGAAGTCTTGGTAGATGAAAAACACTCCGACATTTGCCTACTGCCCTGGGAAAACCATGTCTTGCTGGATAGACTTTTCCATGTCCAAACTAACCTAGAGATGAAAGTGCTTGTAGGGTTCCGGTGCATTGCAGTGAGGGGTGGATGTGCCAAAGTTACGATTTAAATACAATATAAAAATCTAATTCCTAAAGAAACTAAAATTAAACATTTATTTATTGTCAAATTGTACGTGAAGCAGAGATATGCGTTTTGGAAGCTACACGTTAATGCGACAGTTTGAAGCAACAGGTGACCCTGTAGGTGAAGTAATTTAATGCAATAATGCCTCACGCCGTCTGACAATGTCTCGAATTCCTCTGTTGGTTCAGCCTCCTTACCGCCGGTCGAGCATTGAGATTCCTCTCGCAGGGTATGCGTGCATTTTGTGTTTAGGAAGGATGGCACTAATTATGGTGATAGTCTTTTTAATGCACGATTTTCACAGACCAGTAGGCGAATTTCCACGAATTTCTTATTGTGTTCGCCACTGAGCAAATAGGGGAGGCTTCGTTACGTCACAACAGTGGTTGGAGGACTGAAGTGTTTCCCCTTCGCAGCGAGTTGCGCACCCGTGTACTTGAGGACTGCAGGAACAGGCGACTGGGTTTGGCGTGGATCGTGGAATTTGTACTACGGGAATATTTATCTGGCAGTTGCGGGACTGCTAGGACGCCCTTCCATCTTGGGAGTGCCTCGTCGACGTCCGGAATCCTCAGGCTTCGGTGGCTTGGGCTGGGGTGTTTGACGTGGTATCAGAATTGGTATAATATTGGAATAGTTTGGGACCCCGTCCATGGTAGCGCACATGGTCATTCGGATCTGGTTCCCCTTCAGGATTCACCTTCAACTCTTCCCCCCAGGGGTCAGGTTGGAAGCACAAAGGACCCGCTGTGACCTATGTGCAGCGCTGTACCCAGTCACTGGAGGCCTCTCGGACTACTCATAACTCTTCTAATAACTTTCAGAAGTAAGAGATTTCCTGTGATTAGAAAAAGCTGTCCAGCACACCAATCATTTCAAGGTAATATATAGCCAAAAAAAACTTAGAAAAGGTTTTGCACTTTTACCTACATGAGTCTTACCTGTTTTCCCTTCTTCCATTATTCATAATATAAGCTTTTATGTGCGAGGAACAAAGTAGTTAGATGTTTTTACCTCGTTATCTGAGAAACTAATGCATATGTCTGAATTGTAATTAAAGTTCTATGTTTGTCAGTAAATAGAAATTGTGTGCATCGAGTTTCTGTTTACGAGATTAAAATCTAAAATAAGACTCTCGACTCTATCATTTAAGAAATTGAAATCAAATAGAAAGAGCTCAGCATTACAATTACTTGTAATCAGAAACGTCATAATCATAAATCGTATGCGGTTGGGTACAAGATCATTGCTTGGTTATTCTCCATCTTCGGCATCGCCTCGGGTTGAAGCTAATTGCTTGCTTTTCCGCTACAGGCGACCTTGAAGAGATTCCTCCAATAAGGGAAACTGACTATCTCAGGCGGAATATTAGTGCTGGCTAATACAGCAATTGCTAGTCCTGTTTAGACTGGCCATGTAGTTAACCAACAAATGGATAGATAGTCTGAGATTTATGTCCTGACATCTAGTTGCCTAAGTCAGGACAGAGTTCCCAACTTCATTTATTGCAACATTAACATTCCAAATACAATTTCAATAAAATGTCAGAAAACTAAAAATTTACAAACTAAGCCATTATACTTCTTTAAATAATTAATTCACACATAGAATTTTTCAGACTCTACACAAATAAAATAGACCAAGCCTCTATCACGACGACCATGCAACAGGAACTTACAATGTTGCGACGGCTCATTATTTCTGACAAGAAGAACACATAATCTGTCTGCCCCGCGTCATTTCATTATGACTAGTCTGTTGTTGACTTGCTTTTATACTTCTAAAGTGTTTCTAGTTACAAGTGTTTTAATATAGTAAGCAATAGTTATTGACAACTTCCTAGTTCTTATAACACTTCATAATATTCATTACTTCTTTATTGATCGACTCGTTTTATTATCGTTAAACTAGTAAATGCGAGCGTTATACAGCCGTAACTTTCACAGTTATTTCCTCTTCAGACTGCTTGGTGTTTATTGGATGGTATATAGCAGCGATATCCAGCGTTTGCAAAAGAGGGCAGCCTGGATTTGCCTTGTCTGTTCTCACAAAAGCGGCGGGGTTCGATCCCAGGCAACCGCATGTGGGATTCGTAGTGGACGAAGCGGCGCTGGGGCAGGTTTCCCCCGCCATCTCATTCCACTGGTGCTCCATCTTCATTCCATGTATCATCAGTGTCACCGCCTGCGGTACCGTGGTAGTAAAAGCGGGCGTTAAACACTGCAAAAAAAAAACAAAAAAAAAAAAAAAACAACAACAACAACAAAAAACACCCTTCACTCAGTGAGACGTGTATTGTATTTTAGTGGTGATTTGGTTACATGTATGTTGCGTTTCATTTACGAAAGCACTTTCAAATCTTATGTGATAAACATCTGTTCATTACTGACTTGTTTGATACTGCTTACGTCTAAGAAGTCTATTAATATTTGATGACAAAGTCTAAGTGCATAGCCTTAAAAGATACACCAAGTATTGCGATATAGACTTTTAATATAGTTCAATTTGGAGAAATTATTACTGTGGAATACATCACATGAGCTAACTAGAGGATAAGACTTGGTTAAGACCGACTTAAAATCGCCACTCCAAAAGAGGGAATTGAACCACGGACATCAGCACTAGAGCCGTGAACGAAACCACTGAGCTACACCGGTGCCCGATATTCAAATATTGTGATATCGAAAAAGCTGGTGGTATTTAGTGAAAAGTAATACGTTACTTTAAATCTAAAACTGTGTGTATGGTTTAAGGGCCCGTCGACAACTAGGTCATTAGGGAGATCTAAAACACCCTTTGCAACGGAGTACGTCAATCAATATGACAAAATAACACACGTACTTGTCGGTGGTAAATGAAAACAGTTGAGGTAAAGGAACAGGATGTACCAAATAAAAGAATATTTTGCAAAGCCACCATGTTGGGTTGAAACAGTGCAGTCCATCAACAGGCTATCGAAGGAAACAAACACAATGCTGCAATATGTTGTACTGTTGACTGTTAAAGCCCATATCCAGCGAAGATCACTCTCCTGTAACGTGTCTTATTCTGACTTGCAGTATATTACGTTTAGCAGTTTGACTTGCTCTGTACTTGTTCTGGCCTGATTTAAATCGAGATCTACAGCTATCCCTATATGGTAGGTTCAAGTTGGTAACACGTTATGATGACGTTTAGATATACTGAAGTGCATTCAGAAAGTAACATCCAAAAATTACTCCCGTCAGAGATCGGTAACAGCTGTTAATTTATCTGAGTACAACACGTCTTGTAACATATCATAATGATCTTGATATTTCCTGGTAACGGCCAAGTTGTCTACTTTTGGATAAGCTAATGTGCTCATTTGAATCATTTTAAAGCCGAGCGTCATCCTTTTGATCTAAAACACGAATTGCGTCTTTAGTTATCGTACACAAGTAATCTGTTATGGCTGTTATACGACTTCACGAAATCTATTAACTGATACTGAGTTTAATCATCAGGCTAAAGCCGTATGGCCTTATGGGTCATGCGAACCGTTGGAATTGGTGCTACAAGTATAATAACAAGATTGTAAACGGTAACATATGAACCAAGATTGATACCTGACACACATCTATATATCCATGTAATAAAATGGTAGTATTAGTTTTCTAGTAACATTGATTGTGTATGCATAAACGGTCTCCTATGTTGTTTTTAATTTATATAGATATGATTAGGAATGGATCTTAAAACTAATGGAGGCATTCGTATTGCACCAAATTTTGTGCTTAAGACGATGCTATTTGCGGATGATCAAATAATTACCTATAAGTAAAACTGTAGACGAACTGTACACGTTGTAGAAGTTATGTGAGGAATATAGTTTCAAAATTTCAACAAATAAAACAAAACCAACGACCTTCAAGGTAATTAGAACCAAATTTGTAGCTAATTGTACTATATTAGACGAATTCACGAGTTTTAAATGCTTAGGAACTCATAACTGAACATATTAACTTAATAGTATTAAACAGAATGAAGAAAACTGGAGACGATATGTATAGACGATGAACAAGGACAAATTCCCTAGAATAGTGACCGACTACGTTCCAATCAGTAAAAGAGACAAATGAAGACCTAGGAAGCGACGGAGAGGTGATATTGATTGTTGGGGACGAAATGGATTCATAGATCCAAACTTTGAATGATGATAATGATGTTCATGAGGAGAGAAGGAAGATTAGGAGGAACGCACATCTGCTATAAGTACAAAAATGATTTTAAAAATAAACTACTTATGTATCAACAGATACCTGGTAAAACAAACAGGAGTCTGAAAACTAAAACCCAGAAAAGAAACTTGAATTAAGTTTTACAAAGTAATGGCCGTGCTTGCTTTTCTTCATGGATATGAAACATCGATGTTAACGAAAGCTGCTAAACAGAAGAGGGTGTCTGAAATGAGATTCCGAAGTTCAATAGAAGGATGCACCCTTTTAGGTAAAATATTTTATAAGTATAAAATAAGAGAAGAATTATGTAGAAATAGTTTCTGTGGAAGGAAAGATAAATTACAGGAATGAATGGAAACAGCATATTGAAAGCTCATCACCTGAAAGACTCCCAAGAAAGGTATTTTACTACGGGCCTAAAGGAAGAAAACATGCGGGAAGACCAATATAAACCACCCCGCTCCAATATGGTCTTTTTGCACCCGAGCATATATGTTTCACTACACTGGATACTATTTAGGAAATAAGAAGTCAACTCAGTATGGATTGCACCGATAAAGGATATCTGATTGGAAGATTGAACCCATATACCAGTACAAAGCGCTTGTAATGGTAGGTTAATATACAGGCATTACAAAAAGTGCGAACTGTAACTCCTTACTTTTCGTGGAAAGGAATTCAAATCATGAGTATAACGAGAGATACTTTTCACGTCCAAACGCTACGTGTGCAATTAGATGATGAATTGTGTTTCGTGTCGACGGTCTGTTGAGCAAACATACCAGTGTGGTCAAACGCTGCAATCCATACCTAATGTTCAGTGTACATACGGCAACTTGCGGAAGTAACAAACACAATATTACTTTTGTAAAGAAACGTTAAAACCAGTCGTGCTCAATCTTATAAGAAAGAAAGATTGGAGGGCGCAATAGCCTCCACCTACTTTTAGTCGAGTTATGACGCATTTATAAATTAAAAAACGAACCTCTTTACTGTTTGGTTAGCTGAATGAGCATGCACAAAACGATGAAGGTGGGATAAACCGATATGGTGACGTGGTCAGCACATAAGAGACAGTGTTGGTCATCGTTTGTTGAAAACCTCCTAGCCCATCCTGATCTGCTTCTGACAGTTTTCTTTGTGCTGAATGGCGGGTCATTCCTACCATTTGTTTGCAGCGGGAAGAACTAATGAGCTCTATGCAGTTCAAAAGATAAGATTTAAAAGTTCGACATGCTGGAAATTTAATTAGTATGAAAAAGTAATCGCATGTTTTCGTTTCATATCCATTAGTACACTCTATGTAATGTGGTTTGTCAAATGGATTTTCCAAATCCATCTGGTACAAAATACTTATTTCTACCCTTTCATTCGAAGGAAACTGATTTTTTACTTTCTCTACTGGTAAGTAGAAGAGGTATAGTATTCCACCCGAAAATTCCATGTCGAGATTTCACCGGAAATATATGTTTTGAGACCCTCTGAATTCAAAAAAGCATTCTTAGAAAAAAAAATCCGTGTGTGTGTCTGTCTGCCAGTCTGTGGACAGCATAACTCAAAAACGAAAAGTTGGTTAGAAACCAAAGTTGGTATTTATGTTTAATGTGTTTCAAGGATGTGACACGACGATTTTGAAGGAAATAGCTTTATCCTAAATTACCCTTTACATGGAAAGTTTTTCGAAAATGTTTATTTTCTTGAAAATGGCTCTAACGATTTTGATTAAAATGACATATGTTTAAGATATTTGTATGGTAAATGAAACGTATATTTTTAATTTTCTGGCTATAGCCTGTGTACTCCTGTTTACTCTGGGTGACTTTTGAATAACTCGTAAACCGAAAGGGATAGACGAAATCTTACAATACAAAAATGTAGATCTCGCTAAAACACACAAATTATGTCTGAATAATTTTTTTGGAGAATGAACCATTTCGAATATATTTCTTGTTAGCGTCAGTTTCGGAAAAATTAAAACTTTCGTGAACTGAAACATAGTTGTTCGCTTTTATATGTTAAACATGCAAAGAGAACGGGATCTCGTGGCGGTGGCGGTGGCGGTGGCGGTGGCGGTGGAAAAGAAGGAGGGTGGTGGGAGTGGAAGTGATGACTACAGGGCTAATTTCATGGAAATTCTACTCCAAAGGCACGGCAATCTCTGACATCCTGTGGTAGTGTATTGCAAATTAGGTAAAGGATGCGGAGCACATAGATTCATAATATCGTTTCAGAGGAACAGGAGAACGAGAAAATAGATAAGGCGGAGAGAAATGAATAATTTTGAACAAAATTATAAGACATTGAATGCATTCAGGCATGACCAAGATGACAAGCATATCTAAGATGGTCATTATGACTGTACAGAGGTGCAGTTTAAAAATAATTTAAAAATTTAAAATTATGAGACATAACATATTCTAGTTATGTAGACTTTTTCAATAAGTTTAATGTTCACTTGGAAAATAGCTTTCGTTCATCAGATTTTGCATAGCAGCATTTTCCACCGCTCAAATTTAAGTTTTCATTACTCATTTCTCTCCTTTTTCTTGGTTACTGTCTGTGTGTGAACATTTTCTTAAAACCAACAATAATAGAGTACTTCATCAAGTGGGCGTTGGGCACAAAAAAGATGATGAGATTTCTGCCCAATTGGACAAAGATTCAACGGCAAAATACGATTCAGTCGAGTGTACATCATTAGCTGAGTCACAGGTGCAAATAAATTGGATTGACTGAGGCGGGCTCTCAGCATGGGCTGCACATGGCCTGGCTTGAAACCTATCGCTCTTGGTGGGCACACACAGAATATGATGCATGCTGAACTAGTAATAGGCAGGCATTGGAGCATTTGCGATGTGCTTTTCATTCTGTTATACGTATAATTGGTAAACTTTAAGAGCTGGACAAAATCTTACTACCAAAAATGTAGGACTCAGCTTATGGCAAACAAAAATGTTGTTGCCTGTAGCATTTTCTTGTTAAAGACTTCGATATTTCTTCTTCTTTATCTAATTACCCTTCCCGTAATGAGGACTGACATCCCCGAGGACCTTCAAGCCTGTGCCTAGGGCCTGTCCAGAGATGAGATGAGGATGAGATGAAATTCAGACGAAATTGATGAATGCAAAGTTGATGATGGAGCAGTTGATGGAATGAGTGGCTGGGGGGACCGGGAAGCGCACCTAGGCGCCGCTTCGTCCACTACAAACCCTACGTGTGCATCCATGGGATCGAACGCGGGCCACCTAGGTGACACGCTCGGCCATCTTCGACATTTCTTTTAATGTTTAATGTTCTCTTATATATGTTTAGTAGCAGCAAAAAATAACCGGATATTCTTACTGTAGTTGTATATTGGTTGTTTGAAATTAAATACTGTGGCAGTCCACAATCTTCTAGGTATCAGTTTTATTCCCCTGGCGCTGAAAGCGCCGAATTGATTATGCAACTACGGCAGACACCAAATTCAATGGCGGCTGATAGCTGACCACTGCTATTCTCTTCCCTGTTGTGTGAATACATTTTGTGGGCGCAAATATATTTATATAAGACTTTACAGCGTGTTTAACTGTACAATACCACTTGGCATGGCTAGTCCCTGATGGGATTTTGTGTTGATCACCAAATTCCTCCAGTCACCCGCCATTAAATTTTGTGTCAGCGATAGTGTTCCATCGACGATCATAGCTTCTGTTCTACGTATGAAAACAGTGACGGAGGAATTGGACTGGTCGATCTCAGAGACATCTCTTGAAGTTTTAGGGAAGATCACGAACCAGTATTACTGGTGTTGAGGAAAGCAATATTAAAGGGCAGCTGACATTAGATCCTCGTTTGCTAGATTTATTTTGTCGTGTTGAAGCTTTTATTGGCTCCTGATGTTCCCTACAAACTGCTATACAAAGTAAAGTGTTATGACTGAATGGATGAGCACACATAAGATCGTGCATACGCCGTCAGACTGTCACTTGTTCCATTGTCAATGTCGCGCCGTAAAACACTTACCCAGCAGGAGAGACACGCCAGAATACAGATAATATTATGTCTGTGTAATATAACTTATGGAGGTTAACGTTGTTACAAGTTCCGAACGTGAGGACATCTCAAAGTAGGTAACGACCAACTATCGGAATAAAAAACCTCTGCTTCCTGCTTCTTGTCTTGGATAATAAGTTTAATAGCGCCCACATCTGTGGTGTGTGTGTGTGGGGGGGGGGGGGGGACCTGCCTGCTTCACATTCAATATATGGTTACTGACTTCGAATCTCAGTTAGGGCGAGTTACCCGGATAAGCTTTTCCCGAGGTTTTCCCTTATCCTGAAAAGGCGAACGTCAGGCGACTGAGGTCTATGGACCTCGGGCTCATTTGAGTATAATTTGCCCAGTTCGTTTAGTCACCCTCCGACGTAACCAACCCAGCTAAGGGGTGTTAAACGCTTAAAAAAAGATGACACCCCGGATATGTGTAACGTAATGTAATAACCAATATCCTGCTTGCATATACTCAACAGCTAAAATTTATAAAAAATATTAATATTTAACTTGATTTATCTCCTTTGTTCATTACTTTATCTTAGAAGACGGGAAACTTATGCATGCAGATTTACATATTAATAAAGCAAGGGATTTCTGATTCAAGTGTTAAAGGTGGAGCCTTAATTTGAGAGTAGCAACGCTTTGGGAACGAGATTGAACACGAATATGGCAATTCTACGAAAAAATAAAGCACTTTTAACAAGCATTATAATACACTACATTTTAGACAACGCTGAATGTTACATTATAAAGTATTTCAAAACATTCGGACATGCACAATCTAAGTTACATTCAGTTATTTGGCCTTTGTTGTTGTTTGAACTTCATGGTATCAGTGATGATGTGATAAATTTTATTATGCAATCATAATATTCTATAATATAGGATCTTCTATAAGTATGTTCAAACACTGAAGCGTTATAAATATTATTACATTTGAGATAGGTAAAAAACCAAAACATCGCAGTTTTGGGCAAACAATGGTTATGGTTTTCATTTGTTCTTTTTGCATTTTACAATTTCTATCGGTTTGTTGATTTCAACATTGTTGATTTTACCTACTCCTACAGAAATTTGTAAGTTTTAAAGTTAATGTTGGTATTAACAAGCATAATTGTGGATTTAAGTTAGAAAATGACCATCAAACCTTAATCCAACAAGGTCTGCATGATTTGTGCGTGTTACTCTATGTGTAGCTTCATTTCACAATTCATCGTTGATCCATATTTTTTCGAAGAAGGAAATAATGGAATAGACAGACTGGCATAGTAAACGGGGACCGCTACCATAGCATGTTGCAGAACTTCGTCATCTCTATACTCTGTTCATCAAGAGATTAGAGGAGATATAAACAAAGCACCGGTTTGTATCACTCCGCGGCCACGTGCTTTCACAATGACGCAACACGGTTACCTACCGCTACGCGTAGGTATAATATGCATTTTACACTACTAAAGGATATATTTACGTGATCCAAATAACATGTAGCACATGGAAATTAACTGCTACTTACGTCATCTCTGTGCACAATAACACTTTTTCATTTCCTGCTCACAATCTCGAAACCAATCTCCAGAAGCAGCTTGTGGAGGGAAGTTCGTTTTAAATCTGGAAGATCGGGATCAGAGTTAACTGCCAACAGCACTTTGTTTAAGGTAGTGGTTCATTGTTAACATAGAACTGGTGAACTTTTCGACGGATTGCAGATCTCACACTCACAAATTCGTCGCAAACTACATCCACCATTTATCTGGCACGTAGTGCCGGGATCTTCACCAACTGACGATTTTTCTTTGCGTGTGCTGTAAATACTTGCAACTGACACACCGATAAACTCGGATGTTAATTTCATCACGTCTTCGATAGCAAGTTCGGGATATTTCTCGTAGAACTTGTTAAACACGTTCAATATTGTTGTCTTTTCACCACTTCGCAACGGTTTGCCGCACTGAAGTTTTACAATACTCACTTGTTCCACCATGTTACTTTCATACTGAATAATGCGCGCGCAGAATGAATTAGGCTGGTTACAAATTCACTTAACTGCGTATTCTTACAGTTTAACTATGCTTAGCACACTTAGTTCATGCTTTAGCAAACATTAAATGACATTTCAGACCTCAGTAACAGTATTTCTTCAAGGGACTATTTACACGGCGAAAGCGTCAAGAGGGCGCGCTGTGGTCAAAACGCACGTGGCTTTGTTTACGTCTCCTCTAATCTCTAGATGAACAGAGTATAGACTGAGGAATCACGATCCATCTGACATCTACAAAACAACTAATTACGCACATATTTGGCCATTGTGTCATCATTAGGCATTTCCCAACAATGTGGCCTCCGAGATACCCAGATCTCAATCCAGCTGACTCTTGGTTGCGAGGTTACCGTAATGAACTAGTTTTCCTGACACAGCTAATAATCCCACACACTGCAAATAAAACATGCTTTCTCCTGGCTAACCCCGTAACTCAGTCTGCAGAACATATGCCTACTGTACAAAGGGCCCGGGTTTGATTCCCGGCTGGGAGGGTGCGAATGTTTCTTCCACTAGGATTATTCCCTCCGTAGAGTCTGCCAGCATGAATGGGAGAATGTGTGTGTGTGTCTATTTCCGAGATATTCTTGTTCATTCGTTTAAATTTTCAAATATTTTATTTTCCCAGCTATTTAAGGAGTTCTTTTCTTCTTCTTCTTCTTTGCTCTTATGCAAAGAGCATGAAAATTCCAAGCCACCACATAGAAATTCGCTCTTTAAAAATCTGACTCTCCTTTTAGCTAGTTTATTCTACAATAACATGTGTAAACGTGAATTGAAAGTTTTTCTGGATCAACATAACATAGAGCAATAAGGATTATTAAGAATAGTTTTTATAACAGTGAGTAGAGAAGGTCATGTGAATGCATCATATTCTCTCTTTAGTAATCTTCGTACTTCATGTGCATCGTTATTCTATCTTTACTAACTTTTTCGAAGTACTTTTCCTGCTTCTGTAATAATTTGCCTCAAATACTTACATTTCTTTGCATTTCTTTTCTAGTCCTATCCTCAAATCTGAACTGCAATGCACAAGTATTCGGCTTTGTGCGAGTTTAGTTAAACTACTTTAATTTTGAAGCTTTATCTCTAAACTGCATAGAATGTGGCAGATGAATTTGTAATATCTCCATTTTCTCAAATATATCATACCACCTTTACAACCCGGCCGTGTATGAATAATTAATACGAATGGTCCAAATCATAGGTAAAACACAGCGACAAAGTCCACTTTAAGGTCATTATGAGGACACTTGATGAAAGTTGTCTAGACCTGTTGCTATTTTATCTGCATGATTTGAAAGTTAGACTTCACAAGTGCTGAAAGTTAAATAGGTGCCAGTTAATTAGCACTCCCGCTGTTATCGCTGTGCACTTAACATCCACTTCATCAGTGAAACCGTTATGAGGTAATAATGCGTAAGCGGGATTTTATCGCACACTTCACAGTCATATGCTGCTACTCAGCGTTCTTTTGTTTTTATTTTCTCTTCCTTTGTGTTCTGTTCATTCTGGTGTCTATATTATTGGGTTCTTCTATAGAACTGGAAGTCAAACACTTGAACCATCCTTTTTACCTTACTTTCTGACATTTAGTTTCTCTAACGCTAATCTATGATAGGTAGTATTTCGTTCCATGCAAAAATTCGATGTCAAAATTTCATCAGAAATAGCATTGCTTTCATGGCATTACATGAGGGACCTCTTAAACCCTTTTTAAAGAGAGGTCAGTCTGCATGTGAGGGTGTGTGCGAGTGCATATGTGTCTGGGAACATCATAAGCCAAAAACACCATATTTAATATTTATTTTCAATGACTATTAAGGCCATGACCTGGACATTTAAAAAAATCTTTCAACTAAACCAAGCTGAACAAGCAAAGCCTAAGATAACCTCCCTGCACCTAAGTCAGATTATTGTTATGCCAAGCCTTGACCATTTCATTGGTTCCCTTAGATTGGATTTCACCGGAAATATATGTTTTGAGACCCGCTTGAATGGGAAAAAATAATTAAAAAAAAAAAAAAAAAAAAAGCATTTTTAGAAAAAGGTCCGCGCGCGCGCGCGTGTGTGTTCGTCTGTGTGTCGTCTGTCAGTCTGTGGACAGCATAACTCAAAACGAAAAGCCGGTTAAAATCCAAAGTTGGTATTTAAGCTTAATGTTTTTCAAGGATGCAACACGAAGATTTTGAAGAAAATAGCCCCACCTAAACTACACTTTACATGGAAAACTTTTGGACAGTTTTGATTTTCTTGAAAATGGTTCTAAGGATTTTAATTAAAATGCCATATGTTTAAGATATTTTTATGGCAAATGAAATGTATATTTTGAATTTTCTGGCTATAGCCTATGTAGTCCTGTTTACTGTGGATAACTTTTGCATAACTCGCAAACTGTAAGAGATAGACCAAATCTTAGTATACAAAAGTGTAGCTAAAACACAGTTTATATTCAAATACAATTTGTGTGCTTGCGTGCGTGTGCGTGCGTGCGTGCGTGCGTGCGTGTGTGTGTGTGTGTGTGTAGAGTGAACCATTTCGGAGATATTCCTGGTTATGTGTGTCAGTTTCGGAAAACTGAAACTTTCGTCAAATGTCACATCGTTGTTCATTTTTTATATATTAACCGTGCAAAGAGAACGGAATCTCAAAGCTTTAAAAGATTTGACTATCGCTCAAAGCCTACTGTATTCTAATATTTCCCTTGCACCTACAAGGAAATAAGCAATAAGATAGTTTGTACAAATGTTTATCTCAACTAACACTAAGAAGATATAGGAATAAGAGTTTGTAAGAATGGTTAGTACAAGAGTAGAGAAAGTAATATAAGTGCAACAAATCGATTTTTTTCTTTACGCACTTATGTATATGTTGGTATATTTGCTAATGTAATACTTTATCTTTTGAAATCTCAGCAATTAAAACAAGTCGATAAGCTTTGCAACCGTTTACATGTCTACGCTGTACTCCAAATGGGATCCTTATAGGGTAATAGCAATAACCATAGTTCTGTTGTAGAATTAGCCTCGATTAATGTAATTTAATGTATTTATTATTTTATGGGTCCATTCGCAGCCTCTCTAAGGTCGTTCGCTCATGACAACAGCCAACAATGCATGCCTTTGATAAATTCTCACCCATATGTGAATCATTTGGCAGAAAGAACACTTGATCTTAGCAACAAAGCCAAATCAGATTTTAAAAAAGGAAGAGAAGGAACAATATTCACAGACTGGGCGAACCACAGGCATTAATGCATCCAGTCGACCAACCACAGATGGTTATACGTACTTCTCCTCCGTCCAACAGTAAAGTGTCCTCCTCCTCCTTCTCTTCCCTGCACCTGTTTACCTCCCCCCTCTCGCGGTGTAGGAAAAGTTACCGTCCAGGTATTCGCTTTCAGCATTAGTGCTTTGGACTTGTGAAGGTGAACAGAGGAGCGGTGCAAGGCCAAGGGCACACGCACGTAGGTTCGTCTTACCGGCACCACAACAGCACCTGACAAGAGGTGCAACAGCAGCCATCCGAGCGACGACCTGCGGCTGAGGAGCTAGAGGTAAGCTTCATCAAGGACGGAAAACCCGGAAACGCTAACATTCGCACCGCGCGTTTAGCTTTACAATGTATTAACACCTGTCTATTAATACAACCTTACGTAAAATAAAGTTAGCTAAATTCAAACAAAAATTAAAATACCCAAGGAAAACGTATGAAAGGATTAAACTCAGTACTTTTTCGGGCTTGCAACCTTTTATGGGCTTTCTTCAGATGCTCAAATAAAGACATTGTCGGGGTTTTTATATTACATAAGGTTAGCTTTTCTTCGGTTTTCTCACAAAAACAAGTAGATATCAGCTAAAGAAGCAAAACCTTTATTATGAGTAACCAATTTACATGTTCAACTGGTTACATAAAAGCCGAAGTCGTTAAGGCACGGATTCATGATTCAAATTTACCAGCACCGTCCATCCTGACTGATGTTTTTCCCACTTGTTTTCCTCCGACCACATAACTGGCAAATTTCGGGGAAGTACCCCAAAGTACGCCTGGGACGTTTCCTTCCCAAAGCTCCCTTTCTAGTTATGTCATTTCATTCATTACTGTCTATGGCGACAGAAGCAGCAGAGGCAGGCGTTAAACATTGTGTAAAAGAACGAATACGAAGCATTAATATTTCAAAAGTACCTACTTCGCAGACCTTACGGAAAATTATTTTTAGGAGAGAAAAAAATAATGATAAGCGATCCGCAGATCCCCAGATCTGATAGACATTTCTTTTTCTGGGAGGCGGGAAAACAGTTGGGGGGAAAAGACATATCAGGCAAAACACCATTTTAGAATTTTGAAGTTGGCATTACTTTACCCGTTACATCACCAAATTGGGTACAGTTGATTTTGTTGAACTGTAGACTAAAAATATACTGTTATAAACTACATTACATTGTGTAAAGGTTATTACATCAGTCACGTGTGAGGACTTTTAATCTGTTCCAATGGATCTCCAAAATGTAGGCAAAGTTTGTCTTAATATACATTTACGTGTTTCAGAAATAATATAAGCATTAGTTGCATCGAGTTTCGCTGTCCATTTGTTGAAACAATTTAGACGTATAAGCATCGTATTTGTACCTGCAACAGAATTTCAAAAAGTTACAACACGAATCTGGTGTATAAAACTTTGCAATAGAACCCACCAAGTTTAATTAATGTATAACATATCCACCTCACTGTTTAAAACAATGAACCCTACCTATTTACGGACATCAAGGTCTTCACCAACACTCTCGCGGAATTATTTCAAATTACTGCAATCCTAGAAGTAGAGAGCAGTTAATGTTGCTTCCTGAATTACATACTCTGTGTCTGATAAAAGTCTGTGTTTCGTGTGATCATTTTTATTTGGTATTTTTTGGTGATTTCAACGCTGGAGTAGGAAATAGCTGAATGAGTGTGTTGGTAATTTCAACGCTGGAGTAGAACACAAACCGAATAAAAAGAAAGAGAATTGTGACATCAACATTGAAACAGAGAAAGACCCGAAAAAAGACAAAGATGATTTCAATTACTTACAAAGAAAACAAACAATAATCCATGTAAACACAGTTGTAATTGGCTGTAGTACTGAAACTCTCTGGTTTACCTCTATCTGAGTTTCATGGTTGTATTATAGAAACATTATACATTTTAACATTGTATCCCTTCATATTAGTTAGTTTTAAAATTGTTACCAGTTTAATGAACACACTTTTGATCCTAAGCCAAATGCATACACATAAAGTTCTTTACATATGCTTTTAATTTAATCATTAATGATTTGATTAAAGAGTATAAACAATCACATGTCATACATTTTTTGCAGTATACTAGAAAAGTTATTTTATTCATTAAGGAATCGCATTTATACTTTAAAAGTTGTTTTGCGGTACTGAAATTGTTTAATAGTTTAAATGTTTGACTTGTTAGAACAGGTGTAACATTTCGAAGAAATTGAATGAATACCCGTGGAAAACGAATGACTCGAGTGAATAAAATTAATGAAAAACGTTTAGGTGATAGAAGAGGTTTAAAAATCAAAAGGAACTTTGCTGCAATGAATCAGCGTATTTTAGATGTTTGTAGATTGGATTATTAAAAGCGTATTGTGAGTGCTGTTTGAACTATTAATGCTAATTTTATTTTGTCAAAATTCTGAAAATAGAAAATTCTGGGTCATATTCCATTAAAATAAGTGTTCATTATATAAAAATCTATCCCTAATACTCGAAGCGCTAAAGTCAGTTTCAACATACACTAGCCTGTTTCCAACAATTTGTTTCAATTTAATATAGCCATATATGCATATGGGGACTTTTAGCACGAATGCAAGTTTCACCATTCTCGCTAGTTTGTTCAAAAGTCAGAAATATGTCCTGTTCATATGAATAAGCTTGTTATATGTCGAAATAAACTGTGCTCCTTTGCTGAAATAATCTTGTTGGAAAGAAGGAGGGAAAAACAGACCTTGACGGGTTCCTTGTGAGTTCAACGCTCCATTGTGGTTTTCTTCAACTATTTATGAAGGAAGGGCCTGTGTATTTGGTATGTGTTCCTGCTTGTATCTTGTTAATGGATTGGTTACCATTATTATGGTAACCATCTTCTGCCAAGTAGATAGTTTATAAAAAAACGTATGTGTGCATTCACAAGACTTTCTCTACTCATTCTCCTACATACTATTGTCAAAAAACGCTTACTCCACCTACTTCATGTTGATCGAGATAAACGTTGTAGAAATTATTTACTTACATACTTCCTTAAAGGTGCAATGGAAATATGGGAATACTGTAGGCTTAACAGATGGTCGAATGTTTAAAGAGCTGGTCGCTATGTGGTACCTTTGAAATTTTATTCTCTTTGCATGTGCAGGACATAAAAAAGACGAATTAGACCTTCCATTTGAGAAGTGTGTATTGTAAGATTCAACGAATAATAAGGAATATCTCGGAAATGCTTCACTTTACATAAAGTATAGTTAACATTAATTGTGTGTTTAACGAGATTTACATTTTTTTAAAGTAAGATTTTGTCTATATCTTACAGTTTACAGTTATACAAAAGTCACCCAGAATAAACAGAATTTTGAGGACATTCCCAGAAAAATCAAGATAAATATTTTATTTATCATAAAAATATCTTGCACATGTGGTATTTTAATCAAAATTGCTAGAGCCATTTTTGAGAAGGGCAAACATTTCAAAAAACATTCCGTGTAAAGGGTAGTCTGGGGTCAATGTTGCATCCTTCGAAGATTCTAAACCTAAATACTAAATTGGGTTTAAGAAGTGGATTCACAAATTGAAAAATTCAATGGGATAGCCGGGATTTGAATCACGGATCTTTCGCTTATCGAGCGGCCAATCGCACGCATTTTTTTAAAACTACTTTTTGAGACTCATAACATCTCAAAACATGTACTTCCAGAATTTTTGGGCTAAAAATACATACTTCCCCTACTTACTATATGTAGTAGAGAAAGCAATAAAATAAATACTTTCTTGATTGCTTTTACACACTAGTAAAATATGGTAATTCCAAAGTTACAGGTGAAATAAGGTCACTAATAATTAATTTATTCGTTTAACATGGAGTGTGAATGATTATGATTTGCAGAAAATGCACAGATCCTTGACTAACCGAGTCGCTGCTCTGTTCAATTGTGCTACCATAGCAAATGCCGCCACCACATTAAATTCTCCAATTGATTCATGTTTTCCCGGTAAACCACGAGGCGTTCTAAAATTTGAGAATATTTCCAACTGTAGGACTGTAATTTTATAAAGAAGTTATAGAGCGATAGGTAAACAAATACATCATTTCCGTCTGTTGAAATCAATGCAAAACGCAATAAGCGTGAGTTAGTCGTGTAGACAATGTAAGACTTTGTCAGAGGATAAGAGTCATAGCGATGTTGTTTATCCTTACACCTGACCACTCATGCCCTGAAATAAAGATCTAACAGTTCATCATCGTAGCTGCTGGTAGCAGATACACTGAAAAACGGAGCTGGAGATGGCATAGGTTACACACGTCATGTGTGGAACAAAAATCATTCATTAATACTTGACAAGAATGTTTCAGTGCTATTATAGGCACGCAGGAAGACCCTACTTTTAAAAAGCACCTCTAATATACAAGCATGCTCTGGCGAGAAACAATTAATGGGTGTAACATTTTAAAACTGAGTTGGTTCAAATATTGTAAAATCTAAACTGATTACAGGAAATAACTCGGAAATTTCTAGCTATAAAAATTTATTCAACAGAATTGCATATTTTAATTACTTTTAATGCTTTCTGTTGTAAGTTTCCTGTCTCGTATGTTCTCTCGGTTACATAAAATTCAATAAAAATTACAGGATCTAGGAGACGCATTTGCTCATGATGCTAAATTGTGAAAAATATCAAATTTGAATCAAAATCGTCAATCATTTTCAGATAAGAAAGAATAGCTAAGCGTTGTTTGGGATGAGAGGATTTTCTTGAATATCGTTGCCTCTTAAAGCAAGTCTGACTCAGTTACGAAAGTTATTATTTCTTCGGCATCTTGCTTTTGAACCAAATTGTTCACTGTCAGATAGTCGCAAACCTTTTCTAAAAAGGCTTTGAATTTAAGAAACCTCAAAATATGCATTTCTGATGACATATCTACATGGAATTGAAGTATTAATGGAATATAACACTTCCCCCAAGTTCTAGGGAGTGTAAATATTGAACATATTAAATCAAACAATATTCGTAAACAGGAAAGAATTCCAACTGAATTTCAGCTCCGTAATGCGTTTAATGTCGAAGACAGTTATAAACTAAGTTGCACACCGCTGAAAAGAGTGTAAGAAAAGGAAAGTGTATGTTACTTGCTTTATTATTCACATGGGTAACTTTTGCTAGACAAATGACACAGCAGTTTGTGACAGTAAAGGAATGAAATCTAGATTACGCTACCGAGTTATCTAATTCACTTTTACACATTGTCCTTGAAGACTTAGATTCATAGAACTTCCTAATTTTATCATTTTATTTTTAGCGAAAGTCAAAAATAGACTTATGTTTATAGCTTGTCGATTTAAGGTCGGCATTAATGGTTTTGCTTTCCCTAGCATCGACTTATAGTCGGCAGAGGAAGTAGTGTATTCCCCCAAAATTATTCGATATCACGTAAATGTTTTGAGACCCCCAGAATAATAAGACATTTTTTAAACTTTCTCTAATACTTATCTATTGAAAGTAGAGGAAGTATTGCACTCCATCTTTAAATACATACAAAAAAGTGCTTACGGATAAACCTTCTGTGTCTCTCTCTGAAATTTATAACTAATAAATGAAATGTTGCGTGGATATGAAACTTCATGTTTAAATTCAGTACTTTCAAGAATGTGACATGAACATTTTCAAGAAAATTTTCCAGCCTAAACTACTCCTTATATGGAAAAATATTCCTTATTTTTTATTTTTACAAAAATGTCTCTTAACGATTTTGATTAAAACACCACGTTTAACATGCTCGTATAACTAATAAAGTGTGAGTATATCTTAAATTTTTTGCGAATGGCCCGTGAAGTTCACTTCATTTGTAATGAATTTTGTAAAGTTTTGCAGAACTGATAAACCATAAAAAGATACATAAAATTTATTACACAAAAAACATAGATCTCTTAAACACACACAATTTTTATTCAAAATAGCATTCTTTGTTGCATGAAGGATTTCGGTGACATTTGTTGTTGTTGTTGTTGGTTTGAATTGATCAGTATTGCGTTATTTTTTGAAGTCCTTCTGTCACTATTCGGTTGTCTCTCGCAATGTCACACAAAGAGCATGGAATTTCTAAGCCAGCATTCAGCGAACAACTTTTTAAATACTTGATTAGATATTGCTTCAGTTTTTGCAAGAATTGTTTCTAGAATCTATTTAAAAACAAACGATAGTGACTATAGAAAGTCATGTGAATGCAATGCCTAAAATGTGAATATAATTTGTTTGTTTTTATGTTTCCCATTTTAAAGCCGTAAAGAACGGTGATCAACAGAGTAGGTAGGTACGTTCGTCGTATTCACGCACGTACCTAACCGCATAATTTGCTACATTGCAGCATGTAAATTCCAAAATGATGAGCACACAACTTAATGTACAACTCACGATGCTGTCTCTCCAGAATGCACAGCCGGAGTACAACCATCATGTGTTAATTATTTAACGTCACCATTCAGATTTGCAGTCCTGATTTATCTATTAACCATTTGCCTAACCCACAACGCATATGCAGATTTTTAACTCTGAAATTAGTTTTCGTGAATTTCGTTTAAATTCCCGTACTCTTCAGACTTTGCAGACCAAATATAATAATTATTTTGACAGAGTGGTGTCTCTTTGACCTATAGAAGTGTTGATTTTGTAAACAGGGATGATACTGGCTTTAAAGTAAAAATCCACTTGTAATACCTCGCCTAGATAAGTGTTTTCCATATATGAAGCAATTATTAAAATGCAACAACTTGTAAGTACATAAGAGTAACAGATAAAATAAACTTCAACATTTTCTTAATTAGTGGCTATTTCACTTTTAAGTCCAAAAATGTTCAAATAAAGAAAGAAAACAAACCCAAACATCAATATTCAACTATATAGTAACATTTTAGGTTAAGAAGAATTCCTACCCAAGTGGATACACCGATTTCTAAATTCTGGATTGTGAAAAGGACTAATAATATTTTAAATGGTGAAAATTATCGATGGAGTAAAGGATCACACTTGCCTACGAATGTATATCTACAGTATTTGAATACAGATATTAACAGGTTTTGGTATTAAATATCAACTTCTCTGTACCCGTAAGCGTTATTTTAGTCACATGTGAAATAAATAAATAAATAAAATAAAATAAATGTATAATTATTATTATCGTTGTTGCTAGCTCCTTACCTGTGTCCCTTAAATTTTACTTAAAATCTAAATTCAACACCAATCTATGCTAGGGGTCCCGGGTTCAATTCCTGGTAGAAGTGAAAATTTTTCCTCTAGCCCCATCCTTCCGAGAGGCTGGAAGTATGAATCGGAGTATAAATGTGTTTGTGAATTGAATGAATAAAAACCCTGAAGGCTCCGAACACACTGCTAAACGAGTAACACCATTGTCGATTCCACAGGAAAGGCCGCCGATATCTTTGGAGTTAAAGGCAAATGGAATATGAAAAAGCGGGAAAGAAGAAAAAAATGTATGTTGTAAACAGGATCTGTATTTCGTATGCAGCAATAAGTATATGTTTTGCTTATTTACTATATGGAGATCAACTGACGACCTTTATTTCTTTTAAAAGTAAGTCTATACACGGCTTTGATTTCATTTTATGCGCCTTCTTATTGAGAAAATAAAGCCATCATAATTATCATTTAGTTTAATGATAACAAACTTCAATGACCGTCATGCTCAGTATATAGAAAAGGTGCAGATACAGGTTGACATCAGTTTTACTGAACATGTAGGTAATTTTCTAAACTATAAATGAAATAAAGAGTGATAGAAGCCCAAGAGTCAATGTCTTGTATGCAACATGCTATTGAGTGGAGATGGGTAGATATCATCTAGCAAGGGGTGGGAATTCGAGGCACAAATTAGCAGTTCGGTATCCAGATATAACCTTACAACTACGACTCAAATAGGTGCAATCTTGCTCACACTTACTTTCTCTACCACCTACTTACTATTGCATTCGAACCAAACACTCACACTGCTATTTCCCCACAAACGTGCTTATTTAGTAAGAGACATCTATGAGTCTGTATCTTCGTATATGTGTACACATAAAAGCAAGAAGTCACAAATTCTTAAATTTCATACATAAACCAAATATACTTTGAGGAAGTCAGTCGAAGATTCTCAGAACCTCCATCGTTAAAAAGCTTTACATGGAAAACGCTTAACTATATTTTTTGTTTTCAAGAATGGTAATAAAGAGTTTTACCATTGTATCAATATGAGTATTTAAAAATTTACATAACAAATAAAATTTACTCAACATTGATACTTTGATTTGAAGCCCTTCATACTTGTTAAACTTATATGCCTAGTAAACCTTAAATGATGTACAAAATATAATTAAATGAAATATAGTTGCCATTTAAATATACTAGTAACTTATATCAAATACATTCATTTCTTAGCATGTTTCTACAATATTAATTGTTGTAACTTTTAGGTTGTCCTGATAGAATTGGGAAACGGTATTAATGAAAAATTTCAAAATGTGTGGCTCATTTTTCTTCTTCTTCTTCGAATAGTCTCCTTACTTCAAAATGGCGTTTATAATATAAACAGAAGATGTATTTAAACAGATCCGTATTTATAGACAATCATGGGTTGTGATTAATGTAAACTGGATAAAAAATAGCTTTCTGTATGAATGAAACATACATATAAGGGTTAGATAGGTTGAAATAATATAATGGGATGAGAAAGTCGTGAGGTGCCGGTTATTTTTCAAACGAAATAATTGAAAAAACGCAAAGGGAGTTAACTAAGAGAAACTTGCAAAACGACAGCAATAACAAGAAAATATTGTGTGTCTGTCTGTTTGTGTCGGGGAGGTGTCATACTTGGAGAATGTCGTGACTTTGTTGCACGTGCCAGGCTGTCTAGGGTAGACGTGATGGTGCTTTGGAATGGTTCAGATGCCGCGATAGGGAAAGCCTTTTCCAACTTCTGCTGAGATAACAATGTGCGCGCTTCCTACACCTTCCTGCCTGCCGTTAGGTCTTCATACCTGGCTTATTGTCACTTTTACTGCTTCTTTACAATAGGAAACGACTTTTACAACGTGTATTTATACAAATAAAATTTTACCTGGTAACTGCCCTCTACAAAAATTGTAAGATACAAAATGCGATAACATTGAAGAAATACTTAAAAGGTGTCTTAAATGGTTGTAAAATAACATTTAAAGGATAACAGTTTTACATTCTCCGCATTTTCGGAGACTTCGTACGGCCTTGTTGAAAAGGAAAATCTGTACGTAATGTCAATATGCTTTTTACTTCGGTCCCAAGAGCCGCCATCAAACCATCACACCTAAGTAAAAGTGTCTAGAATCCTCAGATACCCAAGTTAAAGTTGTACTGCATCTAATCCAGAATACATTCTCGATCTGATAAGTGTAAGTTACAATTTTTAGTACACAATATACTATTTAAGCAGTGCACATTGAAATTTCGTCACCTTCTTACGTTCTTCACGAATTTATAATGAAACGTTTTTATTGTGCTGGCTGGCCTTAGAGATTTACTTGCTTTCTTAGCAGTTCCAGTTGACTGTACTCCTAATGTGTACAACTGATTAGAAACCACCGCTTGTAAATACGCATCGTTATTAGCAAGACGTTTATGCAGATGCGTTGTAGAATAATGAAAGTGAGTTGAGAAAGTCATACATCAGAGATTTGCAATGCCTGTGATGTGCTGTCTCACATTTCAGCGAATAGAATGATTAATGGCAATTGAAGCGCCATGTTGAAGACAAAGCTGCAGGTGAAACGACCTTGTTATTTTCGCGCCAGATGTTGGATGACTTAATTTGCACTGCCTGCGGCAATACATTCTACTTGTGTGGATTCACGGCATAGGATGATACCATTCTTATGGAACTGAATACAACGACCAGTCGACAAGCAACATTCCTCAAGTTCCTTTCATATATTTAATGGTTTCTTAATAACATACAATACATACAGGAATGCTCTGTTTTCTTTAAAAGTACACTTCTCTATCTGCAGATCGAAAATGGTATTTTTGTAATTTGTTTATGAAAGAGTTGACAATAATTTAATATAGCACTTCCCTAAATGATTCTCTTATTGTAAAAATATGACTTTAAATAGAACAATTTTATTATTAACTTTCCAAAAAATACTATAGCTCAATAAAGAAATTTAACCAAATAAACTTATCCATACTTCTGCTTAATGTAAAATTTGCATTTCGTTTATTTGTTTTCAAGACAAAATTCTAAAATATTGGCATTTTTCTATTTGTAGCAGAAAGCTGTGCATAATATTTAAAGTTATTTTTAAGGTAACCAATAAAATATTGTACAGGTTTTAGTTTTTATATACATAGGAGTTTGCAATAAGCTGATTCATCTTATTAAAGCGCGTTCCACCCTTATAAGACAGTACACGTTAAATGCAGCGCAGTATTGCAACATGTACTAGTAGCGAATCTTTCTCCGCGCGCGACCCCGAGGTGGCCGAGTCCTGTACTTAGTCCTTCAATTGCTGCTTGACGGACACTTAACTTTGGTATCGCTCCATGCCTTTGTTACTGTATGACCTAAATTTACAAATGACTCGTCTGTATAAACAATTGATTTCCCCTGGTCCCTAAACCTTTTCACGTCTTTTAGATATTTATGTCTCCATCTGATGATATCGATATCGTCTCTTTCTATTAATATGCACTTGTTACCCCTTCTTTAATATTCGAACCCCAAATCATGTAAGAACCGACTAAGAGTGGCCATTGAGAAATTTGGTAGGGTCTCATCACTGTTGACCCGTAACAAAAGTATATTCAGCGTGGGTTGAGTATTTGCAAACTGTAAAGAATGAACAATTCGCTGCACTCCACATTGCACTATTCAATCATATTGCGTTAACCTAGCGTTTTGTGTAGTCCCGCCCTTTTTTGCTTTCTTTTTCGATGGCGTTCTTAGAGGTGCTTTCATTACTTCCTTTTTAATCCTATACACTACTGCTTCTGAACACCCGATAGCCTTAGCTGTTTCTTTTACTGTCTTACACGCATTTTACTTGAAAAATAATGTAACACCTTCATAATTATTTGACGTTCCTTACTTCTTAATTTACCAACATATCGTCTCTTCCTAGCTTCCCCTTCCATAACTACAAATATTTACGAAACTTTTAAACAAATAACGCTATAACAGCTCATAAATTCCACACAGTTACACACACGACTTCTTTCGAACTAATGCTAGTGCTGCTTCTTATACTATCTTCTGTGTCAGGCCTGGCGCGAGAATACGCTGAATAGATGAATACTTTTTGTTTGCCCCACAGCCTTTTGGTTTATTTTAAAAACTTTCTCCAACCTTCTTCAACATTTGTTCTCGCTGGTTCCCTGATGTAAACTCAATAACAAAAAAGTTTCACACTGCGTAACTTTTGCAGTGCACAGGTACAAATTTTTCCGAAAACATTTAATTTAAAAAATTGTAACACTTAACTGTGTAAACATAGAGAATTCAAAGTGGGCAGGTAGTAGCAGTATGGTTTACTCTACCTAAGAACAAAATATAGACGCATTCTAGCAGTTAGTTTGTTAGTTAGTGCGTGATGAGTATAGAAACAGCACATATCGGACTTCTATAGAAAAAAATGTTTTTTGAAGAAATATGGGCCTACAGAAATGTATAATGACTCTAAAAAGGATATAAACTAATAGAGAAAAAAATTCTGCGTAGGATAATGTGTTCAAACCTGAAATTTATAACAAATGAATATTTATACCATCCTATTAGGAACCCGGCAACATTGCGAGGGTAGAAAAGGACGAGGCTAATGGCAACTTGTATGCGCTAGATAGAGACAGATATATCCCATTTAACTCCATACTGTCATCTAGGAGTGGAACAAGGTATAGCTATACTAATTCCCGGACTCCTTTCCAGACGTTTTGTCTACGACTGCGGTAGTTTGAAGCCTACTGACATCATTAACTTACTAGAAAATATTTTTTTCGTCATAAATAAAGATCTAGTATTAGACAATGTTACAATGAATTTCTTCTATTTGCAGACTCTTAAATAGGTTATTTCAAAACGAAAAACGTTTTTAAGGGTACATGCGAAATTATTATGTTATTTATATATATATATTACATGCTATATTACATATCAATATAGCAATATACCAATACTTAAGAAAATCTCTAAGTGAAATGACTCCTTTTGCATTTGCGAATTTTCACAGGCTTCGAGATGATTCGCTCTCTTGAATCCAGTTACATTGTTCTTTCGTTATTTATCGTTATTCACCTGTTCTTTACAGAAGGTTATTTTATTTATAGATGGTTAAGAGATACATTTACACATGTTAACAATAAACACCCATTCACAGATACTTTAACTAAAAAAATCTGATGTATTGCACTCAAAGTTTTGCGATCCAATTCTCTTTGCACGCAATGTACTTAATGTGGATCAAAAATTTATGCAGTTGCTAAGAAAGTATAATTTCCTTACCTGTGAAGAAATTTCAGTCTCACGTTTGACTTGGATATAAGCAACAGGCTTGTAAGGACATGCAATACCTGCTTCTTTTAGCAGTTTCATAAATTAACTACTACACAACATGTAGCAATTAATTAAAAACAATTAAATAAGTCACATCGTAACAGTCATTGAGAAAGCAATACCAACAGCTTCCAAATTCTTCAACTAAGCATGAGATTACCGTGTTATTTAGTTTCCATAAAAGCACCAAACTTCGAAGAAAAGAAATATTCCATTTAATGCACAGAAGTACGAAAACATGGAAGTTTCAACCATTTTAGCTTTTTTCTTTGTTTTTTTCAGTAAATTGACCTAAAAGTTAATTTTATGATCTGAAAATTTAGTATTCATCAAGGGAGGCACCGAAACTTCAAACACGTAGTCGAGATGAACTGGGATTGGTCTATTTTCAGTAGCTGTTGCACAGTGTTATAACACTTTAGAGCCAGATATCACACTACTACACGTAAATTTGGGCTCTGGTCTAGAGGTATAATTACAGCCCATAAATATGTGTATGAGCAGAAACATTGTTACAAAGCAGTTCTGTAATCATAGCTATTAAAGCGCAAAGAAACATTTGAGAGCAGCACTTTTGTTTACTTCCTTCAGAATTCAAATCAAACAGTTAACATGCGTGCACGATAACGGTGTTGATCATCAGCTTACTTATATAGTAAAACATGCCTCCTGCGCGTTATAATCCAAATTTCTTAACAACAAAGCCTGTTATTTCCTTCCACAGTTTGTTTTTTCATAATTGTCTTTCTGTTCCTGCGTGAGTGTGCGTCTTATACCAGAGAATCATGCATAAAGCATTACAACAAACTTGTAGTACATCTTTCCTGATTGCAGGTAATCAACTTGGCTTTGTAAGAATTCCATTGCTAATGTTACAGCAGTTAAATATTCAACTAAAACAAAACTAATTACAAAATATTAATTATTAACTAACAGTATTAAGCGCTTTTACTTTCTATATTACCTGTCTATTTGGAAGAGGCCTTCCCTAAAGAAAAGGATTAGAAAAAGCTCCATGGGCACAGTGTACGTTCAGAATCCTCCCAGAAGAGACGTAAATATTTTAAAGAATACCTCTCCACCCCAAACTACCCCTTACAAGCTATCTTTCCTGGTACGGAAAGCTGAACATTTGTGGTTCGATTCTCGGGCGTGTCAGTGACTTTTCCAAATATAATTATTTTCAACTTAGTCTATATACAGCAACAATACTGTGAGTAACAATTACAGATTTATGTTATTCTTTATTTCTGCAGGAATGTCTCCTGTTTTATACTAACTTCACAGTATAAAAGAATTTTAGTTAATACTGTGTAGCTATGCAAGGTTATAAAAATAAGTCTTCTTTTATATAAGCAATAATTTACAACTTAATTTCTTTCTTCTTCCCCTTATTACCGTTCCCTTATGTAGGACTTGCACCCCCTAGGAGTTACAAGTCAGTGTCTAGGGTCAGACGCCTGTCGGGGAGCGCCAAGAACCTATGGACCGGACAGAGTCAAGACCTGGAAGCGGGTGGTCAGCCCAGTGCCAGGTATGAGAGTGAGGAAGAGGATGATATGAAATATAAGCGAAATAGGTGATTGGAAAAGTGATAATGGAGCAATTGGTGGAATGAGTGGCGGCGTAAACCGGAGAACCCGTAGAAAACTCGCCTTGACACCACTTCGTTAACCACGAATACCAATTTATGTTCAAAATAAAATAATTGTTTTAGCACATCCTTTAATGTAGCTTATATTAAGGTATAAATGTTACAATAAGGTCTGTACCTTACCGCTTTCATGCAGCTGACTCAAAAATAATGTAGGACCTCCCACTCATACCTAAAAGAAAACAAAGTAATGCGTTTAAAAATTAATACCTCACCTGACGTTATTTGAGCACTAGGTATTACACTTTGAACTCACTCTCTCTCTCTCTCTCTCTCTCTCTCTCTGTGTGTGAGAGAGAGAGAGACTGAACGTTTGAATGTTTACGTTGTCCGTTGCCACAGTGCAAATGGAAAACTGTTATTTATCTTAATAACTATCTTGCAAATTGTTCATTTAAAAATTGATTGTTGTATTTTGGAAATCATAATGAATAATCTCCAAAATAGTTTCACCTATTTTAAACTAAATTTGTACATTTTGTTGACCGAACATGTGGTAAAGAACAACACTTCTTTCTCCAATCAGTTTAAGGCAATCATAAAACACTCATGCACACACTCACACACAGTATCAATAAAATTAAGAACAACGTACATTAATATAAGGAACAAAACATTCCCTTAATTATAACTTTGAGGAAATACGTACACTCCTTAAGAACTAGTTTAAATAACATTTTCATTTTGAACTAGAATTGTTTATTCTGGGAAATTTAAATAGGGACAGTATACAAGAAACTGAGAATTTAAAAAAGTTATTCCACATATGCACGTAGAAGAACAGCCTGCTGTACTTGTGGATCAATAAATGCACAATGTTTTATTTCAAAACATTTTCATGAGAATGGTATTTTGTCCAAGGCAGAATTAGCAATTGCTTTCAAGGTAAAAACCTCTTATATACTCATAAGATTTAAAGGCGTAACAGTTAAACAGTAAGGGACAAAAAAGGCAATATATGTCTAGAAGTTGGATGAAGTTACAGCCTTGCTAGATTGTTTCTCTTTCATTGACTGGAAGATTAACATCGCAAAGGTCCTGCCGCAGACACATTATCCTGGAATATTGCAGGAAACTCAGAATGGCGTGACGAAGAGTTTTCTGACCGGCAGCAATAGATTAACGAACTTTAAGACAAGTTTCGTGTGACTCCTTTTACTTTTCCTGTCCACTTCCGCTTTCTGAAAGAAAAGCAGGAATTAAGATGTCAAGAGGTGAGTTGTTCTGTTCATGCTCTGGCAGCTTTACCCAGGAAGTTAGAAACGTGGTATGCCAGGTTTATTTCAAGGTCAGAAACAAAACTGCGAGTACAAAAATAGCTGATAGTTCTATAAATGTGCAATTCATGACAGACTTCAGCAAGACAGCAGTGATTATGAGGTTTATGCGCAATTGTGAACCCAAGCGTAACGTGCATGACATACCTAGAAGCACAAAAACCTTAGGCTTTCATGGCTGGTGTCAACAGCAGTAAATGTATTTTTATCCCAAAAGAAGCTTTACTTGCCATTTTCCTTCGCTATTGTATCTTTGCATCCAAGTTAAATCCAAAATGCCTTTGGATCCTCAGTGAGACACGCCAAATATGGTGTTGATTTTAGCACGACAAAAGATACAAGAGATGTAATTGGACTGCAGGAACATCGGCAATCATTTACCTAGAGAAGTATAAGGATTATTTGGCAATTGTGGGTTTTGCAGAAGTGCATAGGGTAGGAATAAGGTTACTCTAGAGATAACCCTTATCTCCTGTGTATTCTTAAAACAGACCTAAGTTACTAAATTGGTCTGAGTTAAGTCTCATATCGAATTGTCTGAGGGAATAAGCGATTCAAGATAGTCAAGTAGTTCTTCCTTCCCCCTCCCAACCCCCCAGAAAGCACTGTCGAAGCCAGTGTCTTATGGCGAGATACTACGGCCAATACCAAGAAAGAATCTTATTTACTCAACGAAGGATATTGGCAGTCTCATTTGTAATGCATCCCAAAAAGGCTTGAGAAACTGCAACAATGGTTGACTGATATGATCCTTGATTTTAAAAATTTGTGGCCGACATACCATAAACGATCAATGAACTGACTTGAGACAAAGAATGCTCCTCGTTCACAAAGGAAACATTTCAACATACCCAAGTTCCACTTTTTTTTTAATTCTGCTGTAAGTTGAAAGGTATTGTGAAAGCATCAGAAGCAACCAATAAGAGCAACTCCTATCACACGTTTGTATTTCAGAAAACTTAACCAGTGAATCTTTCAGTACAGAAAGCCTACGCATTTGGTAAGATACCGATTAAGAAAGCCAACGTACCCAAGTGCTAAGAGATATATGCTGGAAAAATGGGAAAAGGGTTCGAGATAGATCCAGATACCAGATAATATGAAATATGTTGGATACGTAATATTGATAACTACATCTAATATTTTTCTTTGCAATACCCAAATTCGAAATCGCAGCCCTACCTAATAGTGCACCTCTGTGGTGTGGTGATAATGTGTCTGCGTCACATTCAAGAAGTCGTAAATTTGAATCTCGGTTAAGGTGAGTTTTCCGGATAAGATCTTTTCCGAGCTTCTCCCTTATCCTGAGAAGACGAATGACGGTAGCTTAAAGCACTATGGACCTCGGGCTCATTTGAACATTTCACTAACTTCATTCATTCATCGTCCCATGTGACGCATTAAGTTGGAGGAAATTAATATACAACAAAAAACCATAGCCCTAGGATTCCCAAATTGACAAACCTAGGCGGTACAGTTCATTTCAAGTACCAGCTCTTCTTTTTTATTTTTCGTTTCTCATTGCTTTGCTTCCGATTGTTTGTTCCTTTTGTATTGTCACAGACACCGATGTCCGAGTCGGGATTCGAACCGGCGACCCTCTGCGTGGTTCAGTGCCAAAGACACACGCTCCAGTTACCATCGCTACGAGTGCCAGCAGCTGTTGACCCAGGACGAAACAGATTAAGGGTGATGACTTTAATTACTGAAGTTCTATATGGGTGTCATAAACTTGTAAAGCAATAACTCTGTAATGTAAGTAAATCAGAAAATGTCCCTATTCGTTGCAAGGTTGTACATTATGCGCTTCATTAGACTTCGCAGGGCGGAGGAAATGCACTTTACTATATAGTAAGGCGTCCTTCCGAAGCATTAGTTTTTATCACCACTTCATTAACATACCTAGGGACGTTATCAGGACATGTTCTGGTGACAAAACATTTGGATGCACGTGTTTATCTTCAGCTCACGTACACGTTGATATAAACCGGTCGAGAAGTGCACCAAAGCTCTTAATGACATTCTTAACGTCACATTTCCTGTGCTGGTTTTACTGCGGCTCTGGTTTGACGTTAATCTCACATGTACTTTTAAAGTTTCTTATTCGTGTATCAGCTGTGTTAATATTCCTGAGAATTGAATTTAATACCATCAAAGATCGTTTACTTGCGATGTAACTACACTTTTATTTTTTATTTTGATTATAAATGTTTCAAAAGTTAGGAAACCTGACGGTGGACTCATAAGAGCACCTTCGTGTTTGTACTGGGAAACAAATGATTACTAATTTTGGTGGTAGACTTTTCACGTCGGGTCTGTTTAATTTATTTTCCGCTTCCTGCTTTCTTTCAGCATTGGAAAGCTGGATCACATTTGAAAAATGCAATGCCACATCTAAAAATCCACCTATTCCACCCTTAGCCTAGACATTGTTAGTATGAAATAATTTCGGCATTCTTCTTTCCTGGCCCCTCTTTCCTTAACAGCTTCATTACTTATCTCGTCCATTCATTCCACGTGCCTCATTTTTCTACATATCCATATTTAAAATACTTCCAATTGGTTTCCTCACACCGTCGCAAGTTACGTCACCATAAAATATCAGTGCATCAGTCTCTTCCTCAGTAACTCTCTTAAAGGGCTTTCAGAATATGTTTCTTCTGTTATAAGGTATCTCTTTGTCATTTCTCTCCTCAATGTACTTAGCTGATGTTTTAACAAGATCTAATTTTTTGTAGTGATTGAAAGGCAATAAGGGAACGAAACTAACAGAAAAATCCTGCCCCCCCCCACCCGCCCGCACAGATTCAAGGTCGAGGGTTTTACAGGCTACTCCCAAAAAAATATAAGATATACCTTTTGTCACGAAGGTAGTCTAAACATATTAGGTATTTTAATCAAGTCGTTTATAAATAAGTTTCAGCACACATGCAAAATCATGGCAAGAATTTTCAATAATAAAATAGGGAAAGAAACGAAACTAAAATTTTATAAAACCATGGCAGCTCCAGTGCTTATGTAAGTGAGTCCTGGATATTGCAAAGCAAAATTAATTTTTTTAATGAAAAAAGGGAACACACGAGATTTGATGAGAAATAAAATAATTAGAGAGGAACTAGGCATATATAAATTGCTAAATAAAATAGAAGAGAACATACAGAATCGAAAAGAACATATGAAGAGAATGAGTGAATAAAGAATACCAGTTTTAATACAAAGATACAATCCTCGTGGAAGAAGAGATGTGAGATACCCTAGGGGAAAATGGGAGTAATTGTTGCAATGTGAAAGCGGAACAGGCTAATCTCTGGAGTGAATAACAAAAAAGTCAAGATTCTTAACCATGTTTTAAAAAATAAAAATTAACATTTTCCATGGAAAGAATGTTTTGAGATTAGAGGCAATTTTCTTGGAAATCCTTTAGTCGAACTCTTCGAAGAAGTTTGATATTTAACCAGTTTTTCGCTTTTGAGTTATATCTAGTGCACACAGACACTCACACAGATAAATTTTCCTAGAAATGTTTTTAAGCAAATATCGTTGGAAATCACGATATTGAATTGTTGGGTGGAATGCAGTACTTCGAATAAAACTTTTAAAATATGTTGAGGTTCTTCTACATCTAGGAAGATAAGAAAATGACACCTATTGCACAAGAGATATGAATTTATCTTGGAAACTAAATGGGATGAAATTATGTGATAGGGCACACAGTATGGAAAATCAATGAAATTCACCCAGCTGTAATGTGATTGCTTGATGTGTTTACATAACAATGCTACAGGAATACTTCGACATCGCCTTTACTAAGGATTTCATACTTCGCAATGTAGGAACATCAGACCCACTCTAGTTGGAGTGCAGAAGCTGCTCAACGCCCTAGTCGTCAATTCTTCCCCACAAAGAAGTAGTTATACCTGGAGAATGCAGCTTTTAACGAAGCAAAAGATCTCTGCTGGACCCCCGAAGCGCGAAAGTATTAACCGGATAATTACATTGGATGTAATTTGTTTCGCCTTTGTTGGCAGCCCTTACAGCTTCCAGTGTAAGCCAAGGAACGCCAGCATTTAAATATCCACATTCACACCCGCCCATGGCGGGCAATCCCTCCTTTCACGGTACCTAAAAGACAGTTGCGGCTATCTGCTTTCTTATGTTTCTGGCTTTCATTTTCCCTACAGCTACGTCATTAATCTGCACTCGTTTGCATCATGATAGTTACAGCTTAAGAGGCTGTGTATTGACTGTAAATATTTCAGGTGCCATATGGTGATAATGAACATAAATGGCAAGTGTTACTTTGAGAATGATCATACTAACACTAATGCCCAGCGGTTTTCCTCACCTAACTCCCAAAGCCATATGTGTATCCTCCTGGATTATGTAATTTCTCCACATAAGCGGAGCTGGAAAAAAAAAAAAAAACCTGCTTGACACGATATAAAAATATTCAGACGTGCAAATTTAACAAAATGTTCTCTACACCTCTAAAAGGCAATTCCTGCTACTGTATTAACTGTATTAAAAAGCTTTTTAAATATGGTACCAATATAATGTGAATGCCGAATTTTTAAGTCGAAATCAAATACAATACTTCTACCTTAAGGAAGCAGAAACCAAATAAACATATGGGAACATGAGAAATAGGCAACTTTCAAACGTCAGAGTTGTATAAAGAGTAAAACTCGGTACATAAAGAAGACTTCTCTTATTCGGGTTAATGAAATATTAGTTGTGTATTTGTGTTCATCCGCTGGTAATTAGCGGGCTTGTTGAGTATAGGCTTTGGGTTTTCAATCATGTAGGAACCATTTCAGAGCAATGACCTGATTCTCTTGTCATTATGCAGTTGCTGCTAACATAGTAAACACCACAGACCTTGAACTCGCGCAGATATAGGTACACGTGTAAGGAGGGTGTGTAACACAAGCAGTAACTCTCACATGATGCAACTTCCTGTTCCTTTACGACAGAACCGGCCCGTCGTAATGCAAAACTCAAAATTCGTCCGCATTCCAATGTTACAAATCTGATAAGTAGGTAATAGTGACAATCATTTCCTCACTGCTTAGCATCTTAAAGGAGTTTTATTATATATTCGTATTTACGTAACATATGTTTAATTTGTCTGCTCCCAACTACAAATTCCATTCATATTTATTTTTAGAAATGCACGTTTTTAAAACAAAAGATTTGTATAAAATTCCTACTGTGCCTGAAGAGTATTAACAAAGAAAATAATAAGCTTCTTATTTCACTCTACCATATTTTAAGTATGGAACATGATTTTCATAGAACCCTCTGCACTCAAAGCAACATTGACTTCTTCGCCCTTCCCCCAAAGATGAAAGTGTATTCAGTTTCACTAGAACTACTTAAATTAATGACAACACTGAGATTCCTTCATTAAAGCAGGAATGTCTACTTCTACATTAGTAGCTCCCAGTGCAGCAAAGAAACTTCACCAAGATTTCTGTGCTTATTTTTTATAAATTTCATCTTAGAAAAAGTACTTTTACGTAGGTACATGCTTAGAAACATGGAGACAATTTATTCAAAATCCCTAGGATGCGGGAATGTATTCTTGAAATAAGTTTTAAAAAGTGACCTTCTCTGTCCTGGTTTGAAGAAAAGGATCACCTTGTAGATCACACAGTTCTTGTTGATACTCAGATGGGTGATCCTAAATATTTGCCTTCATAGGGTGCTTAATAAAAAAGAGATTATGCTTCATGTTGTCAAAGTCTAAAACTTGATAACTTCAATATCCCCACAAAAGTCAGGGAAGTTCCAATGTTCAGTATCCTATGACATCTCTTCACAAGGTGGAAAATGTGTCAAATCATTCCCACCTAAAGCTTATTTTGAAATTTAACAATGTAAAAATAACTGCAATACACACACGTTGATCTTTGCCATGTAGTCTGATTCAACTCGTTCAAGTATGAGTCAGGTAAGGAATGGAAACAAGGTGTCTTTGAGAGCTTGTGTCTCTAACCGGACACACCAAATTTTCAACCTTTGAAATTGTCCCTTAGAATTACTGGGATCTTACTCGTATTTCTCAGTTGAAAGGATATTTGTAGATATCTACTCGCACTTATCAGCGTACGCTAGCGTGATGAGGTAGAACTTGTATCGTGTCCAAGATATTCCGATACGTTGAAGTGCAGCTGTCTGTTATTGTCACCTCGAATCTTGTTGGTAACTTTCATCACAATATTCATTTCTTCACTTTTTCACTTAGTCCCCGCACAAGGCCTCTTGGTGAAACATTGCGGCTTTTCTAATGAATGGTGAATGTGGTTTTTGAAAACATCCGTTTTAACATGTCCTTTATTAAACTCAGCCAGAAAAATATCCGGTTTGTTTGCACATACCACATTGCTTAGTAGTTTGGATTTCATATGTTCTTGCAAAGAAGCTGGGTTGTTAACTTTAAAATCGCATCAGTGAAGCATGAGTCTCCAAACCACAGTGATCGTCTGTTCACAGGTCATATACTTATATTTTCAACATTCAAGTATCTTGTCTGCTTAAAATTTATGTAGCTAAACCGAATGTTCCAGTTGTACTGATATTGGCGACTTTTTGGATACAGTGAATAACGAAACTGCACCCATTAGTTCCTCTTCATTTAGATTTAAGAGCAGTGTAAGACATCAGTGACCAATAGTCCATGGAATAGTCCACTAGCACCTGGCAACCTTCAGAAGGAATCTTTTTCTGGCTTGTTTTTGTAATCTTGAAACTCTGTCCGTCCACATCGGGAGATTGAAGCGTGACACACTCCTAAATCTTACATGACACCAAGATTTTGCTTCTCTTCCGGCAAAGAGAAAGGCTTCCAAGTTTTTGTCTCCTGAACGAGAATGTTTTATCTCAGTATTTCAAGTGCTCCAGCATCCTTGCGTTATAACATAACAAAAACATCTTAATTCGAAAAGTTTCTTCTGAAGACCTTGAAGAAATAAATAAATAAGATAGCGAAATGCTTTGTGTAGGGTGGCATTACAAAGTGCGGGAACTTTAGCCATTGCGAGTATATGAGGAATGTGGAGAGTTCTGAAATGCGGAAGGTTGAGAGACAAATAGGCAATGAAGCTGTTATAGAACTAATGGCAAAAGGGAGGACAATGCCAGAAAGAGGCAGAGGAATTGACATTTATAAAAGTTTTTACATCAGGAATATCCAATTGAATGTTATTAATGTAATATAGTATCTATAGGGCAGCAAGTCCTGCTATAGAGGCTTTCGTTAAGGAGAATTCATGAACGTAACATATAGTCAGCGGGAAAAAATTGCAGTTCACTTTTGAATTACAATGAAACTAGTTGCAACATTTTGTACTCATATGCGAAGTAGTGCGGTGTAACTGGCTACGGAGAACACCCACTTTGACATGGATGGCAGGAATCTTCCACATCTGCAGTATAACAATCATTTACATCCATAAAGTTACATATTGTTGCTGCTGCTACTTTATAGTTATGTAAAACAGTGTAATGATTCATGTTGGTCGTTCATTTCAGTAGCTTGCAGACAGAGAAGTGCTTAAGTAATTCAATTAAATCTCCGCAGCATGCGTATGTCAAATTACTTCTGTTATGACTTCCCATATGGGCTATCTTTAGTAGCAGGGGGAGTAAGTGGCCATATGATGAAGCGCAGTATAAAAACAGCGTGTACCAATAATAATAATAATAATAATAATAATAATAATAATAATAATAATAATAATAATAATAATAATAATAATAATAATAATAATAATAATAATAATAATAATAATAATAATAATAATAATAATAATAATAATAATAATAATAACAACAACAACAACGTACAAAACACGTTAAAGATATTTAATTCGATTGTACTGACCTATTTTCTTATTTCTGTAAAACTGCACTCTTAATAAGCAAGATTGGTTATCTAAAAAAACTAAACCCCCAAAGCAACAGACCACGAATGGCCAAGGCTTACCGCCCGGCCGCTGCGTCTCCCAGCTCTGCCCACTATAGGCGTCATGAGTGGGGTGCTGTACTGGGGGGTAGTCAGCGCTCCGAGCCCTTTCGGCCAGTTATGCGGGCTTCACGACTTGGGATCGCTACTTGTTTATCAAGCAACTCCTCAGTTGGCCCCTCCGGAACCTGATGAGGCTGAGTGCACCTCGTACCAGATCTCCCAGTTGGGGAAAGATCCCCAAACGTGTATCGGGGATCGAAGCCGGCTCCTTCGCGCCAGAGGAAGGGGCGCTACCACTGCGCTATGGAGACAGTTACTGGTTATCAGACTTACCTAATTCGTGCTACTGTTCAAAACATGTCTACAATTTGGCCATTCGAAACTTCAATTTCTTCCTAGTTTCTAATACTCATCAAAACCAGCAAATGGTTTCAAATACTTAACATCTCGGTTTGACTGTCGAGTCTACTAAAAAGCAAGTCATGTTATTATGTTGTCGATATTATAAAGGCTTTGGTTGAGTTAATGAAAAACAAAGTAAAAACTACGTTCATTCCTAGTTGAGAATCTGCGCTATGACGCTGGCATTCCAGAATATGTTAATATATCGTACTACATACATAAGGGAAAAGCGACGATTCCCACGTCACTTCCAGCTTACTATGAAGAAATATAAATACATATTAGCACTAACCCCGATGTCAATACGCTGATTGCTTTGTCATAAGATAAGAATTGCGATAGATATTTTATAATGCTCAAATATTTTACCTGAAGGCCTCTATTAATTTAAATATAAGATATAATTTTGTGGTTTTACTTAAGGACGTAAAACATTGCCAAGTTCGAAATACTGGATGGCTTGCAGTAAATGCAGTGGATTTATTTGTTAGCCAGGCCTCCGTTCTAAATATCTGCATGTACCTACCTACCCTCTGAATCACTTTAGTACTGCGGTTATGGGTTAACGGCACATTAAGCACTACTTCGCCGCTTCTCCGTTAACGTTAAATGGACAGTAAAGGAAGTCCCCCCCCCCTTACATTCGGATGTTGTTTATACAGCTTACTGGACAAAAGGAAACCTAACAGCAGTCAATATATCTAGTGTTTACATTTACTTTAAATTCATGTCGCACACTTTTAATGAAGGGTAAAAGTGTAAACATTCAACGGCATATGTTCTATAGTAATGAACCTAACAATGAAATTGATTAGTCAAAGAATTTCTAACTAGTGCAGTAAATAGGCTAGTGTTGTAGCATACCCATCAATAGATACCTCTTAAACCTGTCATATAGATAGTAATTAAATGTAACTGAGCTAATATGCAGCTCTGTACTGAAAAAAAAAAAAAAACAGACATGCAAGAATCACAACTTTTTCTACTTAACCTGTTTCCATAGCCTTTCTACTTAGTACTGATACAAAACGTACTTTCTTGTTTACTTGCGAATAATAGTAATTATTTACCAGAAATAGCTTAAGTACATATTTCTTTAGATAGGAGTGTACAAAAAGTTGAGAGTTTGAAAAGCAGACTACTCAACTAACATGCAACCAACCATTAACCTACACACTTACCTAACATTTCAAAGTGTGTTACTATCATAAACATTATATACAAACCCAAACAATTCATAAGCTAATTTTCCCACTGTGAACGTAATAGTTACAGTAAATTAATTCATCATACTTCCTTTGGAATTTGAATTACAATTTATTACTTACTCAAGCTTGTTTTTAAGATATAACTTTAACAGTACCCTTAAAAGTTTTCCAAGTATTTCACATAATACTGTAATTAAACCTTGAAGTCGTTCAACATTTACACACAATAAGTTCCCCTAAAAGATTAGTACTTCTATCCAGTATCTGAAAAAAAAAAAGGAAAATATGTGCACAACTTAAGAAGAATATTAGCTGAAACTTTAGAAAACAATTTAAAGAAATTATTCCATGTCCTAAGAAGTCTTACCTGTAGAGTCGTGAACAGTCAAAAAGCATATGACTTAAAAGATTATCCTATGATTCTTCAGAGATATGTAGGTATGTGTCCTATCACGTAGATATATTTATACTATCAATGTAACTTCTCTTTTGTCCACAACAAAGAAAAGCAATGCGCTGAAGGGATAACTGCGTTTCCCATTCCAGTAGGAAGGTTAGCCTTCTGTTGTGATTCGCATGACAGACATCAAAGGAAAGGGCTGTTAGCGTGACCTTGGTATCTGAGGGGGATTATACCTACCTGCTAGTACAGACCTTTCAAAAATTTGCTCTCGAAAATATTTGCAACTTTGAGCTACTGTACAGAATTTTCCATGTTTGTTCTTTTAAATATAGCATGTAACTTCGCACTCATAATACTGCCTTTAATTTTTAAAGTAAAAATCTTACATGTTGCACTCACATGATTTTCTGTACTCACTATAGTTTATCTTAATATACGAGTAGCATCTGCAAACTATTTTTATATCTTATATTTTATATTTCTATGTGCTTCATGTTGATCGAGACAGAGGTACAAGAGCGACAAAGGAAACCGAATTAATACTCAGGTGTTTAAAATGTGAAGAGCGATAGGACTAAAAAAACATTACAGAGCATCGAGCAATTAAAATACCAACAATGAATATCTCGAAAGTAGTTGATGAAACGAAAAAATTTATTGGAAATAAATTGGGTTTTAAAGATATCTATATGTTTTGTGTAATTTATTTTTATTTATTTCTTATAACGCTTACCACTCATTCAAAATCCATTCCAAATTAATTGGAATAGACAGGCTATTCACATGAAGTTCAAGATATAAATTTTATTTTCCACTTATATCTTAAATTATGGCATTTTAATCCACATATTAGAACTATTTCTGACAAAATAAAAATTGTGTAAAACTTTTCCATACAAAGTGTAGTTTAGAGAGAGAAGATTTTATTGAAAATCTTCGGATCGCATCTATGGTAGATACAAAGCTTAAATAGCAAGTTTCATGTTTATCTGAGCTTTAGTTTTTGAGTTATTGCTGTTCACATACACACATGGATAGACCTTTTACTAAATGGTCCTTTTTTCCGATTTAGGAGCATTTTTGGATTCACCTGTATTTTCTATGAAATCTCCATATCGAATTTTTGGGAGATCACAGATGTATGGCGTAATATGGTTACTAGACAAGTGTTTTATTTCTTTCAACACTTATACAAGAAAGTGGAAGGTAATGATAAAATTATTGAGAATATGGATTGTATTCCGGTTGACATTTTGAACGAGGCAAAAAGTGCTGAAAGTTTATAGTTGATATAGTTGATATAAACATTTGCAGAAATTATCTTATTGCTCGTTTTCTTGCAGGTGCAACGGGAGTTGGGAATACACTAGGTTTGGAGCGATAGTCAAATCTTTTAAAGCTTTCAAACTCCGTTTTCTTTGCACGGTTAACATATAAAAAAGTGAATAGCGATCTTCCATTTGACAGAAGTGTAAGCTCTACAAAAACACAAATAACGAGGAATATCACCGAAGTAGTTCACTCTACAAAAAAATTATTGAGACATAAATTATCTGTTTTAGCAAGATATACATTTTTATAGTAATATTTGGGCTATCTCTTACGATTTATTAGTTTTAAAAACACAAAAAGGTATGGGATTTTCATTCCCTCCTACAAATATGCAGTGAAAGGTTAATGCACATATATCTTTAATATAAACAAGCATTCAGTTTTAGAACAAGCATGAGGGAAAGCTGTTATATGCAGAAAAAAAGATGTTTGGTCTTATCTACAACTAGGATTTCTAACCGCAGGCCCAAAACAGTGGCGTTTTAAGGTGGTAATGACCATTTAAAGGACTATGAGTTTGAGTACATCATTAAGTAGGAAATAAAGAATTGCTTTAGTTTCTTCGTGTTTCCTTAACTTCTTCTCACACAATAAAGCAATGCAGTCCCAATTCAGCTAAAAGATAGTTTGTATCACAAATAGCTACTTAGCTTTGTGATGCATTTCGAAATTGGGGTGTGGAGAGCTAAAGTTCAAGGACTCGATATTCCGGTTTTATTTCATTCCTTGCCGACTTCAACACATCAAATGCACGCTTTGTTAAACTACTTTTTTCATGGTCTGTTAAAAGATTCCAAGTCTGAAATTAAACCTTAAGATAACTTCCTATCATCTACCCCACGTGCATAGAGTTTAAATGATCTGACACGAAAATCATACCCCGGAATTACCGGCTTGCAGTTTTCCCATTTCATTACAAATTGCTACCTTTTCCCTTACACTCCATACGAGAAAAGCGATAAAAATATACAGCAGTCATATGAGCACGTTTCTAGGATGCTATTATTGTGGAAACATATCCAAGAGTGCATTCATGTTTGTGTGCGTGTTTTAAACGTGTTTGCCTGCTCTTATAGGGTATAATTACATGCTTTCCTCCAGCTATGGGTACCAGGTCCTGTTATATCTGCGTGCTTTCCAATTTTAGCTCCGGCGCAATTCTCCGTTTATAACTAACTTTCGTAGACGGAGAAAACGCACAAATATCAAGCTTTAGAATCGCTGTATTCCAAGAAATCTACGTAAAAAATGTTTAAAAAAAAACAGAATGTTAATTTTAACAAGCAGCTCTTTAAGTAACGTTCAATGAAGGTCACAAAGATGAACGAGGTGTTACATTTACACACGCAGTTATAGCAATAGTGGCAGTTATAGCAATAGTAACGCGATATAGTAATGCCTATCCCTTAACGACCACATTCCAAGTTTTAAACCTGTCCCTCGCTCTTCTTTCGGTGCTAATGACAGGAACACAGTGGAGAGGTCCTCTCAATATACTCTTACTGAAAGAATTTGATGTTGCCAGTTCTGCTTGTTAAGCTTCACCTCAGAGCGACCGAAGTAAAAGATGCGACAACATCCACGCCATCAGTTGGCACTCTAAAAGGCAGTGGGATGAGGAAGGTCGTTAAGGCATGGGTAATATTTCTCCTCTTCCTTCTTCTTCTCCCCCCCCCCTCTTCTGCCCTTTCGAGTGCCGGGTTTCCTTAGCCAGTCATAATCTATTTCCTATATTTTCTCCTATTCCTAGTTAGTTGTTTAGCTTCCCTTAAAGTTTTTCCTTTCTTATTTGCTATTTTCTCTACATAATCTCTCCATTCCGTTCTTGGTCGCCCTCTACCTCTTCTTCCTTCTCCTCTGGCCTCCCATACCTGTTTCGGTTTCCCGCACTCATCCATCCTATTCATGTGTCCAACCATCTTAAAGCATTTGTCTCTTATCTTTTTGATTATTGCATCTTGATAAGCTATTGCTTTAGAGAACACAATTGAGCAGTATATACCTGAAGCACAGTCTACATTATATTGGGTAGATAGCCATTTTAATACAAAGTTTTATAACTTCTATTATGACAGCACTATAATTGTACATACTTAGGAATACGCAGGAAATTGGCCTTGATTATTACAAGTGTTTGTTGTCACAAAAGAGCCTATAGATGTCAGGAGAGATGGTGACATTCAAACGTAGTGGTGACCAATATCTAGAGTTCCATGAATGTAATCGACAAACTGAAGATAAACTAAAGATCTTTAAGTTGATTTTAAATTAGCAATTATAATAATTAATTAGGCAGCTAAACCTTAAAAGTACAAAATAAGCAGAATAAAAACTGGTTCAATCCGTTTCAATACCTCAGGACAAGATTACATCTACATAAGTATCGATTCATTACCACTCAATGAAAAGGCATTTAGCCTAACATCCGGGCTCAGACAATCTCCATAAGGAACATATGACTGCTTTGTAATAATGTAGAAAAATCTGAAGTTCATTTTAACTATTTTAATAAACGTTAGATAATTGTATAGAATAACTGTTTGAAATCTAAGCAGAAACTGATTGCTAAGTATTAATGTTATACGGTGTAGAGGCAATAGCTGTAAGAATTGACTTTGCTAATGGAACACTTATTTACCTACATGTATTGCCGAAGGATAATTTTTATGTCAATGAATGACATAGATGTTTGAGAATATGTGTCATTAAACCGCAAGATCCATTACTAAAGCAAATTGTATTAATGGTACGTGTTGTGAAGTTGGGTCAGCTCACGTGGGCAGCCGGTCGACAGCTACGCAAGTGGATCCCGTTATCTGGTGCCCCAGCATCTGAAGACAAGTGGCCACTGGGTTTAGATCGCATCTACTGGCAGCGTTCAAGGCACCATGTGATTTAAATGCATTGTTCCTCGAGCTGACCAGTCACTAAACTCAGATAAATGTTGCTGTCTGGAATTTATAGCTGTACCATCACAGTATAAGGAAATGCTCATGTGTGTCAAACTCCAAACTCAGTGGATCAACATTTTATGGTTATGTTGCTTCTGCATAAGAAAATTCAGGTACCTACTCATATATGCTAAAGTATTAACGTATTACCAGAGAAAGTCAGATAAAATACATTCCAACAAGTCGGGAGAAAATATATGTATGTCTGCAAATAAAAGAGAATTTCTTGCGTAACTAAAGCGAACAGAGAAGATTTACACGTAAAATGAATATGAGGCGTCTAAACAGCTCATTGAGGATGCAAACGAATATAACAACAAATCTGCATGGTTTTACTTCCGTTTGAACCTGTTAAAGTGAGTTGGCTCTGTAAGACTATTGTGAAGTTTTCCCTAATGCTCAACTCCCTCAGTTGCTATGGGTAAAAATGTAGTTATAAACGTTTACTTCTGAGTCCCTCAGAGAATAGTTTCGCAAGTGATACGGACGAAGGTAGGGCATCTCAATAAGCATGTGAGTAAAGAACTTGAGGTTTGGATGACAAGTTGCAAAAGTAGAGATAGTTGTGTCTCAGAGCGAAGTTCGCTCGTGCTGAGAAACTTGACGATCAAGATATTCAGATGAACGTTTTCACGGTAGACTGAACTTAGTCACGGTGCATCATGTGCCCATTTCCAAGGTGATTATGTAACTTTCTTAAGATAATCTTACAATTTACCTATAAAACTCAATTAGTACCCTATTCCCTACTTACTCTCTCACGATTTCTGTTACTATCTGGAACAGCAACACAGGTTTGGTTCGCAGAAGAACGAAACGTTTTACCTGAAGTCCTTGAAGGGAGTGGGGGTTTAAAACTGTGCGTGGACAAAGGCTAGGCTAGGCTAGGCTCTTTTTGGCACACAAACATCTATCTGTCCTTCCTGGAATCCTTTCTTTCAACGATTTTGCAGTCACGGTTAAAGTTGCCAAAGTTGAAAGAACTCTTGCAAGTCCACAAAATTTATATAGCACATGTGACGTGGCAAGCCCCTTTGTACTCTTAGTACCTAAGAGGTTCACGACATTAGTTTGAAGTTATTCACTGGTTTCTTTGAAAATAAAAATAAAATTTAAATATAACTTTCATAGCTTGCACTGTTCAATGCATGAAATATATATGTAACAGCGACAAAACTTCTTTGTACCATTTATTTGTGTATATTCCACGAAATTTCAGCTCTCTGTACCATGAAACATTTTGTCACATGTGTCACTCTTCTCCTAATTCCTAAACTGCTTAAGGTATCCCTGTCACAAGTACCTTAAAGGAAGTAATTCGAGTTGTTCAGGGCCATTCATTCAAAGACAAACGTGAGTTTAATACCGGCTACTGGATTTAAATGTGACTGTAGTAAAGGATGGGGAGGGTCCACGTAAAATAACCGCTGGGATGATAAGTGTGGATGAGGACGGGTTTGCATTACACTACAATTGCATGGATCTTGATATTTGAAAAAGAAGCTAGAACAATACTGAAATTAAATGATATATTTATGATGTAAATAACTACCAACACCTTCATTTTATTGTTAAATGATAATATGATATGAAAATAAAAAAAACACTACTACAATATTCTAAAACTTGATTAAACATCTTTGTTGCCAAATGGCAATAGTATGTGTTGGAGGGTTAAAATAGAAGCTGTTTTATTATATATTTCTTGCTGATTGAAATAAATATTCACCAAATGTTTACAGTTGTGAACACCACAGTAATGTGTTCTTTGACCGTAAAACGTGCGGACACACTCAATTGGAGCGGAATTCTAAAATTCCTATAGAAAACTGAGAGTTACCCACTTCCACGATACATAATGGCACTGCTTATCATTATTTAATGTATCTTGCAGGTAACAGAGTTAATTGTGTTTATACTCGTTTAGTAGGCATCAGGGTCACTATCGCCAGTAGAGTGTCTTCGATACACATCTGTTCCTTTTAAGATAGTTCAGCATTTAGGTTGTAATGTCTTAGATTGCTTACTTTTTAAAGCCTTTCCTTGATTCTGTAAAACTGACTCCCCGATCTTGTATTCTAATACTGTATAGACTGAGAAAAACGCTCAACCGACACTATTGCTCTTTATATGAATTTATAAGTAGTAATTAATATTTCAAAGTACACTGCTTAAAATGTAAAAAAATGCATTCCAACAATTGCAAACATTTCTGAAATCCTATATATTATATATTTTAAATAAACAGTAGTTTTCATGAACTTGCCTGCCTGTTATGGCTTTATAGTCACAAAAAATTAATGAAAGCTAAAGTAATTCACAAATTATTTGTTGTTGATCTGATGATTGTCGATTTCTTGTTAATCTTTTTGAGTAAATAAAAAGAAGAGAGTTTTTATAAAAAGTTTTGGGGTTGAGAGCTTCCTTCAAATCTACCTCCTGCTAATTTCTATTCCCACAGAAGTGTAAGTAGATAGATTGCAACATCTCCCACGAACGCACAAAATTTGCAATATTAGAATATTATATTAAGACCAGAAATGAAGAGTATAAAAGTTACAATATCCATAAAGCAGGTATAACAGCAATTTTAAAATGTATGATAATTAATAACATAAGCACACCTTTACAGATAAGGAGATTCGTTTTGATAAATAACCCATAGGTAGAAAAAGCACGATTAAAAATGGCGAGTCAAACGATTTAAGTAAATATTCCATGGTGCAAGTAATATTTAATGATAATGCGAGTATTTGTCTATAATGAGTGATAAATTGATCCTGTATAGTGTGTTCATCGGCTCAAGGTCCCTAGCAGGAGTTCGCACCTCAGTAAATAATTCTAGGTATACAGACATATCTGAAGTTGAACTCATACCATTACATTACATTTAACCAGAGTAATGAATCCTGTTTCATAAATCACTGAGTACCTGGAACTGTTTACCGACGTACAATCTTGTATACCTGCCAGGGACCATGAACTGGTGTATCTATGATCATACGGTTCTTATGAGCGTGTTTCATTTGAAGTAAAATCAACTTTTAGTTGCGCATAAAATACGTGACAGTTAATTTGCCTTTCTTACATGGCACATTTCACTCTTGAGTACAGATTTATCTTTTAAGGACAAGGTCAGGTTCCTGTGTTTACCTAAGCAAACTTTCCGTTACTTAATTTATGCGTTTTTCAAGGTTAATTTCTAAGAATAAGGCGTTGGGAAGTATTTCAGAGCCACCTCACAAAAAGCTAATGGTGCGCATGATCTGACTCATCAGTTTTTGTACAATATGAAGAAGGAACGTGTTCCATTGGAACACGGAAGAAACTGCCATGATGCAGCTGTGCGCAGTACTGTGTTTTGGAAGCACGTGATCTATCAAACACAACCGTAAACCGTTGCAATCTATCAGAACATCGGGAAAAAACTGCATGCTATAAATCACCAGAACCGGCAAATTTCCGTGAAAACGTTTTCGTAATAAACATGCATCCAGAATAATCCATTCAAAGACTAAATAGGCGCTACATTCATACCAACCACATTTTAATTACATGAAACGTGAAACATTATTAAAACTCCAATATGTAATGATTACATTATGCTCTAAATATTATAACTTGTATATATGTGCATTATTCATACAAAAGCTTGCTATATATATATGTATATTAAATTCAGTTGAAAAACACTGATTATTTTGAAAATATACCATAAAATGTTTATTCCAAATAAACTGTGTATTACTTCTTATTTTTCGCATTTTAACCTTACATGTATCTCTTATGGTTTCCAAATTATACCAGATTCAACAATAACCAAGAGTTCGTAGAGTCTTTACAGATAATCAGGAGATACCTATATTTCGTACAATGTGATGTATTAATCCAACTTGTTAGAAAAACGTTTGGGAAAATAAAATTGAATGGAAAACGTTTCTACGTAAGGGGTTATTTGGGATGGGCGAATTCCTTAACCGTTCATAATGTGTTCTTATGTGCTTCAGACTGTATGACACATTTACTGTACATATTCATTTATAAACTCGCTGCCCCCAAAACAAAATACACCTGAATGTAATTTTCCCTTTGGGATAACTGCCCATCTCTACAGATACATTTCTCGGTACTTTGATTCTAATTTGACATTACTTATTTTAAATAAAAATGGAAGGAAATGGTTTACTTCTTTTTAGTTTAAAGGCACAACAGGTGATTCACCACAGCGCTGCCAACTTGCATGCACAACCATTCAGGCTGTTTACTGTTTGTTTTACTTCTGCAAGTTCCAAGTACAATTAAATTACTTTTTGGTAATCTCGACTCATAAAAGTTGTTATAAACGGATTTAGTAACGTCTGCAATGACGTTTTTAAAGATAAGCAGACACACGACTCCAATGTATCCTGGATCCTAATAAGAGACACCACGTGGTCCCAAATAAGAGACAGTACTGATGATGAATGCGTTGGAACATATTCTGAAGGCACGTGAAAAGTGAGTACGATGTGTGACATAACCTCCAAAGGCACATAAAGAATACTTTATATTCCCTTTTGTTCAAAGAACAGGTCCTGATTCATTGTTTCGAGGGAATATTGATTTTTGTAAAATAATACTTGTCAACAATGTCTTTGTTCTTTCTTCATGCATTCACAGTTTTCGTACTTATCAAAGAAAGCAAAAACGTTAACGGTGGTAAATATCTATTATATGGATCACATTTTGAAAATCCGCGTTTTTCTTGTCTTTCATTTCAAAGGAAACTGTGTAAATAATACTTATCAGTATAAACTCTGAAAATATATACTTTGAGGAATGCAAAGCACCATCCAGACATAAGAATATGTTTATATTGGTACATCTGATAGCCGAATTTGAAAATGTATTTCTTATTTTGGTGCTTTTATACTTTTTCTCTGAGAGAGTCTGCTAGTCTTAGTCATGTGACGTTGATCCCGCTAGAGGAATTTATAACCTCATTATGGAGTTCTCAGCTTTACGGGTAATTGGTGTGTCTCCCACGTCTCCCAGGCACATAATGGGCCGTAAATCGGCAAAGTAATATAACGTTTCATTCAATCTCTTAAATAGCAATCTTGGAGTCTTTTATTGCGAAGGTCGTCTCTTCCTTAACACCTCTCCTTTTTCATTTGAATGGCATTTGAAAATGTATTACATTACATTATTATTCCCACTCTCTGCTTGCGCATTAATGCATTTGCAATTTTCAAAGACAATGGAAATAAGTTCGTGGAAACAATTGTCTCGTAAGACTTACAATAACCTGATTGAGCCCGCCTCCGTGGTGTGGGGGTAGCGTGTCCGTCCACATGCATTCCGATTTCGAATCTCATTAGGGTGAATTATCCAGATACGCATTTTTCCGGCGTTTTTCCTAATCTTAGGGAAATATACTTTGGGTAACTTTAAGCTCTATGTACCCCCTTTATTTGCATATCATATCACTCATTCAGCAACTATAATTATTTCAGTACCAACTGGAATGAACATCTTTAGTTCACTTGCGAACAATATACGATTAAAAAAAGTATACAATCCAACATCCTTCAATGACATAACAGGTTAAAGGACGCTAAGCTTTAAAAAATACTTATTTCATAGATCTTTTGATAGAAACTTAAACAGTCACTGTGAAATTATTGAAATTAGCAATGTGTAACGGATAACGTATCTATAAAACAACATAACTCCTATACTTCGTTATTAGATCAGTACACATTTAATAATTTTGAAAAAAAAAAAGTTCCATTCAAAGATTGTTGAAAGTAAGAGTGTATATTACTATGACAAATGAAAAGTCCAGTTTCCTTTTCTGTCTCTTTGTTGCTCTTCTAAAACTGAGTCAGAAAAGCAGTCTTCTGTTTTATCATTAACAGAATTTTCAATTCGCCGCAACTTGAACCTCCTCTCGTAAACTTGACAGACCGCCACTGTCTTTCTGCGCTTCCTGTTTCACAAACAGCTGACTTCGACGATACACTCGCACTCACTAAAACTGCTTCATCTAAAACTCTGTCAACGATTATCTTGCTCATCAGTTAAAGACTAACTTACTCTTCTCTTTTCGTGATCTCTCGTTTATATAGTCCAGGCGAAGTGCCGGCAAATTCTCTGGAAAATACATCTTTTCTAAATGCTTTTCGTAAATGAGCCCGGTACGTAAACAGCCTCTAGAACCATTTGACTTCCTTTGCTCTGCCGCGCTCATAGTCGTCTTTATTCTGATCGCTCCATTCTAGTCGGGCCGCACATTTACAAGCAGTGCGTTAAGTAGCTCATCGTACTTCTTTTTTGAACGGCGGCTGCCGGCCGGAGACATATCATCTTTAACATTTGATACTTATTCACAATTTTGTTTTGCACTGTGTTCTTCACTCATACAAAGACAGAGGGAGAGAGAGAGGGGGGGGGGCATGGACTTTTTCTAAAGATGCCTTCTTGGGGGATGAGATATCTAAAAAATGAATTTCCAATGTGATCCCAACATCGAATTTCTGTAAGGAATATAATACATCTTCTACCAAAGGTAAATGTTAGAGAGAATAAAAAATGTTCTACAGCTTTAGATGTAGCAAATGGATTTTTATAATATTCGTTTACACAGATATTTTAGTATCAATTCCTAGTTTTGTTAAAGTAGAATCTACCTTAGTAAAAATCATATACACACTGCAAGCAGCTGCAGGAGTGTTCTCGTTGCTTTTACGAGGCTTTGAACTCTTAAAACAGACAAAAAAAATAATTACATTTGTTGATGGTTTTTCCAGTTTTTGAGTTTTCCAATTTGAAACCTCCTGGTTCTGCTTGTTCAAGCGTCCCGCAGTAATTTTGTAGTTACGCGGTCGCTTAACCAGGATGGCGGCCGATTCCCTTTTAAAACACGTGTAAAAGTAACCCTTTTTGTCGTACTGCATATGATGTACCTCGGTGAAAATAATAAAAAGTGAAAAACACAGAACACGGCACACGTAGTTAGTTGTCTTGTTCCTGTTATGTATTAAAGTGATTCTAGTTGTGTTCACTGCTGCGGTATACATGTCCGTCCGTATGAAATAACTCAGGAATCACTGTGCATATGCGTACATAGTCTTTACGTATGTGTATGGATACCTACTTTATGTTTAGTTGAAATTGGTGCAAAATAAAAGGTACATCATATGGAGAAATACTTAATAATTTTAAGCAAACTGCTACGTGCGCAGCTTAGATCTCACTTATTTGGACCTTAAAAGTGCAAACAAGACATTTTGGCTGGACCCGTAACCCAGTCGGTAGGATACCGAAAAGAAAAAATATTTTTGTTATACATTTGTACATAAGTTTGAATTGCATGAAACCATATTATTATTAGCATACCCCGTTTGCAAATTATTAAACGAAACTTAAACTTTTGACTAATGGCTATTAATATTGTTATTTGTGTGTTTTTTTTTCCTTTCACTTTGTCATATTTAGCAACCCATTCAATAAAGTATAGAGAACACAGTTTTTTGGGGTATACCAAAAACCAAGTCTGATATTTTTCCTCCATTATGGCGTGGTTTGGTTATATTTGGTGATATTCCATCTATTAGGCTGCATTAGTACCGCCAACTGTTTGCAAAATATAACCACAGTAAAGCTTCCACCGTATTTAGCGTTATTGCATCGGTTATGTTGCCACAGAAGCCCTAGTTTTTGAACCCGTTGCACAGCAACAAACCGATAGATTTTAAAACACGATTCTATTTAGACGTCGTATTCATTAATTAATCTGTGTACGTGCTGCTCGTGTTTGCGTGATTTTGTCTTGAATTGTTTTAGATCAGTATATGCAGTTATAGTTACTATTGTTATTTTTGTGTTCGCAACACAATGAACTCTTATTATATATACATATATAACAAGATTTGGCAAAGTTGAGTACGTTCATAATGTGTTGTGGGTAAGGATGTTCAAGCTTTATTATCGTTTGAAAGCATTTTACTTTAACCTTGTGATATTTGAGGTTAGAAACAACGCTTTTATAATGCACGTTGGCAGTACCACCTTTTGGCGTAATTTCGTCTACAGTTTAGTGTAATGTCGGCCATATTGAATTCTTGGGAACTGCCGATAAGTTGTTTCCTCTTATAGTAAAGAATTTGAAGGCATTTTGTAGATATTCTAACATTTTCATAGAACTGATTTTCGTAAATCAACCATAACATTATACAAACCTAAGGTATTATGTTTCTGCGGTCATTCTTATCACTCTAGTTTTTACGTTCTCGACTACTTTATCCGTAATAAATAGAGAAAGCATTAAGTCTATCCAAAAATTTAATATGGAACTTTGACGTACCCCCAACTGCCACCCGACGCATGTATGTATGCCTATGAATAACACAACTCAAAAATAAAATGTGTAACACTAAACTTAGTATTTAAGTACACTAGGTTCCAAAAATACTAATAAGGCATTTTCTCTTGTTTCAGGTAAGCGTGGGGAGACTTTTATCTTCAGAAAGCTGGTCAGTATGTGGTTTTACTTTCTTGCTGAAATAATTATAATGTACTAACAAACAGTTCTCCTTTAGACATACGATTTCATGGCTTTCCGGTTATGTTGACATTGAAGATAAACGAATTATCCCGTATTCATGTGTACCAATTTAACCTATTCTCCTATATAATGTACTTTTAAGGCCTAGGCAGCTAGAATTTTCACAACCTTAAACTTACCAGTGTTTTGGTTAATACAGACACAAAATATTATCAAACCTACTTGTTGACTTTTACCACCTCAATAATTGTTCTCTTATTTATATTCCAGACGTTATAATTTAAAGCCCGCCTCTAGCATGGTGGTAGCGTGTCTGCCTAACGTTCAAGAGGTCGCGAGTTCGAATCTCGCTTAGGGCGAGTTATCCGGATAAGCGTTTTTATCAGGTTTTCACTCATCCTGAGAAGACGAATGTCGGGCAACTTAAAGTTCTATGGACCTCGGGCTCATTTGACCATCATTTTACCCATTTCATTCATTCGCCGTCCGATATGACACTACGTTGGAGAACGCTAATAACAACAAGAAAAGTTATAATGTAAAGTAATAAAGCACTGGAATCAGTCCAAGTTTTGTTGTAATGATGATCGAAGATATTATGTAGAGAGTCATTGAATCTTCATACATGTTCCGCGAGATAAACAGTAGTCCATGCTCACATACAACATTGAAAGTATAATCAAATCAGGAATAAAAATAACTCAGAATAAAATGTTAAATGTTTTATTATATGCAGATGACGTGGTTTTAATACAAGAAACGGAGGATAAACTACAATGTGCATTACACCGCTTGAACCAGATATGCCAACAATATGATTTTAAAATATCAACAGAAAAATCTAAGACAGTGGTCTTTTGAGGAAAACAACACAAAGTCAAAAATAATTTTAGAAAATAAACCATAATAACAACAACAAAATTATTTTGTTGTTTAACGACGCTGTCAATTGCCAGGATCACATCAGCGTCGCCGGTGTGCCGGAATTTTGTCCTGCAGGAGTTCTTTTACATGCCAGTAAATCTACTGACATGGAGCTGTCGTTTTTAAGCACACTTAAAAACCATCGGCCTGGGCCGGGTTTGAACCCACGACCTTGGGATCAGTAAGCCAGCGTCTAACCACCTGAGCCACCCAGACCGACACCATAGTAACAAGTAAAGAAGTTCAATTATTTAGGATCTAATCTAAACTATATTATAGGAACTGTAAGAAATATGAGCAAAAAGCTTGCAACATTCCAAATGGGTGGAACAGTGCATAGAACTTTAATAAATAAAACAGGAAGGGAGACAATGTTAAAGTTCTATAAAGCAATGGCGGTCCCTACACTGCTCTATGGAAGTGAGACTTGGAGACTCACTAAGAAAAGAAAAGGAAAATGCAAGGTACAGAGATGAACTTTTTAAGAAAAGAAAGGAATGCCTATGTTAGATAAAATAAAAAATCAAAAGATAAGAAATGGATTCAATATAGACAGAATAAATAGAAAAAATTTAAAAATATCAAAAGGAGTAGATGTCACACATACAAAGAATATCCGAAACAAAGCTTTCCAAGGTTACATTCCAGTATCAACCAAAAGGAAAGAGATGTTGGTAGACCCAAAAAGAGGCAGAAAGAGCAATTATTATTGTGAGAGGGAACGAGCACTCTGCCGACGCCGTGAAGTGAAGAAGAAGAAGAAGAAGAAGAAGAAGAAGAAGAAGAAGAAGAAGAAGAAGAAGAAGAAGAAGAAGAAGTTTTTACTGTCCGGGTATTAAATGAACATTTCAAACCATAATAAAGGAGTATAAAGACGATATTAAGAGCTGAAGTAGAGAACACCCACGCCTGCTAAATATGAATGAAAGGCGGAACTTTTGCTTTTATGTACCAATGCATATAGATTTACTATTAACCGTGGGTTCCAGAAATAGTTTATAAAGGCTTGTATATCGCCTAGTATATAAAACGTTTCGAATGAAATCGTTTGATCAGTTTCTCTTCGCACGTCATGCTTGTTTTATCTTTAAGGGATGGTTTATTACAGTAAAACAGAAGCTTTATAATTTAAATAACATGCTATAGACACATCATGAAGCTGTTCATGTTTAAAATCACATGACAAAAAGGAGCTAACCACATTCTCAAGCGTTTCTTGTGGTCTATCATCTTATTACCGAAAAGAAATTTAAAAAGAAGCATTCACGCACAATCTCTCTGTGTCTTCTCCCATTTCTTGTGGTTTCTCCCTGCAGCTTCACACTCTCTGTGTGTGGAAGCTTAACGCCCGAATACACTGATCAGAGTTTGTGAGACATCTATGAACCGCGATCTGACCTCAATAAGTGATGAGAAATTAGTTAAGTGTAGGATGATGCAGAATAACCAGTTGTTAGGGCACAGTACCCTAGTTGAGTAGCACCCACTGGTTCCCTATATTGCCTGTCCCATTTCCCTAGTACGGGAAGGACGCGTGGGAAGAGTCGCCCACAGGACCGCAAGGAAAAGCCAAGATTCTTGAGACACAACACCGTTACTGACCGAGTAAACGAGCCAAGTTCAAGTTCACGAGAACTTGTCATTAACATAAACCTCTCATCCTTCTTTAAGCTAAACAAATCGAAACGTTAGACATTTAAGCTTAAAATGAACCTCAAGAGCTGAAGATAATTTATAATTGCTTGGCCTGGCTATTAGATGATTCCTTCATATCTGGATTTTTCATTTCTAATGATGGTATTTACTTAATGGGCATATTTTGAGAATACACGTATTTAATCAAAATTAGACACTTAATGCGTTAATATATCCACAAAGGTTTTTATATAGTTATAGATGTATTTAAAGTTAAGGACGTCTACACTTCTTAATCCAACAGCTCCCTCACATTCCATTCTACCCTTACGGTTCCCGATCCTTACCCACCCGACAACCATTGGTTCACTACACTTTTAGTTTCTCTACCACGCGCATAAGGTATTGTATTTCACCCAAAAATTCCACATCGAGATTTCACCGGAAATATATGTTTTGGGGCACCTCAAATACAAAAAGAAAATAGAGAAATGTGTTCTGTGAGATCGGGTGTGTGCGAGAGAGAGAGCGAAAGAGAGAGTGCGTGTGTGTACATGTACATGTCTATAAACAGAGTAACTCGGGTCAAACTTTATATTTAAGCTCACTATCTTTAAAATGTGACAAAAGCTTCTCGAGGAAAAGCCCCAAAGCCAATTAATCTTTACATGTATGTTATGTTTTTGGCTATTTTTATTTTCTAAAAAATGGCTATAACATTTTTTGTTAAAATAGTATACAAGTATAGTAAAAATATTTGCATAGCAAATTCTATATCTTGAATTTTCTAGGCATGAATGAAGTCCTCTGTATTCGGAGGCAATTTTGTATCACTGGTGGTACACGTTAAGCGATAGAGATAGTGTACTACACAAAAAATGCGTAGCTCTTTGAAATATAATTTATTTCAAATAAAGTTTTGGTGGCAAATGCAATTTCCGAAATGTTCATCATTATTGGATCAAATTGTTTAATGCTTCCTCTTTCTTTTAAAGTATTGTCGATATTCAGTTCTTCCTCACGAATTCATGGAAACAGTATACAATTTGAAAATCAGCATAAGGCCTCCAAACATTTGACTATCACTATCTCCTGTGTATCTATATATAACGATCTGTGTAATGTAACTTCGTGTAAAGATTTATTTCGATTAAAATTAACTAGATAGAAAAATAAGCAGTCATAAGAGTAGTTTGTATAGTAATTGTAAACAGTAAGCAAGATAAGAAGGTAGTATAAATAGCAGGGTTTAGAGTTCATTAGGCAATGAAGATTATCATTTCCTAGTTTGCAGGGTGTCTGAGAGACGTCACGTCACCAGTTAAGGCTAACCTATAGAAACCTAATTTCTCATCCAACCCTCTCTCCTCAAGGTCAAGACAATAATCATATGACATTGGACTAGCCCCCTGTAATAGTCTGCTTTGATTGGACTAGAATTTATTAAAAGATGCCAATTTCTGATCCTCCAGCTTCGTTTTCACAGTACAATTCATAGTTTTACGCTTGTTTCTTTGAGTTTTTCAAGGCAGACAGTTTCCTTAATGGATATAGAAAAGAGCCACATGGGTAAACACGATATAATGCATGAACATGTACAACTTTCGTGACCAGCTCAACACAAACGTTATCTCTTCATTTACTGGATGTGCTGGTCAGTTAAGTTTATAGTATCATGTTGCAGTCACTTGACACCGTAATGAAAACAAAATTTTATGGACTGCTGAACTCTTGTTCCAGAGTTTTGAGAAAACGGGTTCGCTGACCTCGAACATGTTACAGTACATGGAAAAGGTTAGCTGATTCAGCCTCATCACGCACAAGGAAAACTCGCTTAGCGAGCGGAGTTTTTTTCTTTTCCACTCACTCTCACCGTTTAATAATCCAAGTTAACTTGCCGCACAAGGTTAGGAAAGACACGTCTTCAGCACGATCCTCTTAAGCGGCTACCGGAAGTCGCTCTTCGACATAATCATGAACCGTGTTCGACAGAATTATCGGATCTTACATCTCCAGTAAAAATAACTCGGATCAGATTACAAAGCCGACATGGAATGCCTATGTTATGTATGGTTGTTTAATCTCTGCATTAAATCACATAAAAATGCAAGAGAAAACATACCTACAATTAAACTGCAACAAAGATGGAAATTGGTAAATATTGTTGTACCATAACATAGCAACAAGCTTGTACAATCAGCAAAATGTGTGATCGGAAGTTATAAGCAAACGGTACCTACAAGATTAACTGTTACAGTGTATGACTTTGCCATCCATCACTTTCCAAAGCATCATATCAATCTAAGCTTGCATGCAGAAATGCACAAGTTATTTGTGTTTTAAAGGTTCCGGTTTCCTCAAATAAATACTTGGCAAATAATTGTCAGGCTTGAGGCTCTCTTATATGTCGTAAATCTACAATTAGAGACCACCAGCTTTACTTTCTTCCGAAGAATGTTTACGCTCGAAAAAATCATCGCTCTTCCGCGGCAACTAAAAGGTAGCATATTGCCCTAGACCAGCCATGGGCTGAATGCTTATTGTGATTACGGCTGTAATTGTGACCTTGGCTTGGAATAGCGCTGACTTCACGTCTCCTACCCCAAGCGTGTGTTCTATGTCAAGCAGGTTGCAGAACCGAATGTGTTGGGGTTTGCCCACAGCTGCCCTGGAGGACGACACATGGAAGAGAAGCAAAGGGTCAAGAAAACTCTGGTCTCCAGCCTGATGGTTGAGTTCTGCTCTGTCTGTATGTGAAACCTTGGCTTAAAAGCTCCAAAGAACGTAGCAAAGGCATGGGCAAAATGGGTTCAAAAGGGCCCTCACTGAAATGCGCTTTCGCCTCACTCCACTGTCATCCCTCCCCTTCTCTGCTGTTCAACTTGATTTATTCGCAATTTCAAAAGGCACTTTCTAAATTCTCGTATTTCTAAACATATAAAAGGAGCAATATGGTCCACCTTTATAGAGGTTTAGTTTCTTAGTGGTTTATTTAATATAAGGTTTGTACTTAGCGTTTCAAAGTTTGAATAATATTGAGTTTAAAACCAAACAATTTGTTATACTGATCAAATAGTTTTAAAATATTTTAAGGCTAAATAGCAATGGAACTTTACTGCTTTGTTTACTATGACACAATTTAGTAGACATGTTAATCATAAGGCAGCGTAAGAATATTACGTGCATAAGTTAAAGGGAGGTTATAAACTTGAAGTTTATGTAATATGCCTAACCACTTTAGGTGGCTATAACAATTATTAGTGTATGTAAAATATGTTTAATATGAACAAAATAGTTAATACTTGCCACAGCGTGGGTAGCTAAGGCAAGTTCAATCGCTATCTCTCCTCTCGTGATAGCCATTCGCTTCTCAAAGCGGCCCAGGTTCGATACCAGGCAACCGCATGTGATATTTGTGGTGGACGAAGCGGCGCTAGGGCGGGTTTCCTCCGGGTTCTCCGGTTTACCCCGCCACCTCATTCCACCGATGTTGCATCTTCATTTCATTCATCATCAGTGTCACCTTCTGCGGTGCCGTATGTAGTAAAAGCGGGCGTTAAACACTACAAAAAAAATCCCCCCTCTCGTACCCATGTCTGGCGTAGCAGATCATCTGTTATCAATACCGCAAATAATACCGTAACCAGGCAACGGCTAAGAACAAACAATTAGGTTTAATAGATCATTTCTGTAAAATTATGATTCAAGAGCTTAACTCAGACCGTCTAGGTAATCTTAGGGATCTGTTGCAAATGCGGACGACTACTCGTATCATTCCTTGTCTCGATTAGCGAGAAACTTCAAGAGACTTAGATCATTTGCTACCGGTGTATCGAAGAAGACTGCACAATGTTTTCTGCATGTTTCATCGGCCAATTTTCTTTACCAGAAACAAAAAAGTAATCGTGCCGCAAGGTAGCGTTCTAATCCCAACAAATTTCAGAAAAACTTAAATAATATTTCCCAAGTTAATGACAAAAAAGGCACGGGAAATAAAAAAAGAAATACAAGTTTTATTTCCTTTTTCTCTTTTTAAGGCAGTACATGCCGAACTGCCAAAATTAAATAAAGACATTAAAGGAAACCATTGAAGCGTAGGATTGCTCAGTGGTTCAAGGTTCAAATAGGAAGTAGTGAAGTTCTAAAATGATAGGCGTCAGGCAACGAGCTCACGCACTTAATACCCATTATACCTATACCCTCTCATTCTAACCGATTAGGACAGCACGGTGTTGCTGCTTCTGTGAATTATATAACTTTCTAACTTTAGCTTCTAGCAGATAATAAATAAAATAAACCACACCAACGGAGAAAGCATAATTTTGTTTTCTGTGAACTTCTTCCACTTTCATTGCCGCTAAACACGTACCACATCCTATAATGCAGCAGGACTTAATTGAATCGATGTGGGTCAATGCGTGTATAAAAGACCAATCAGCCTGCGGCGGTTTCTCACCGTCTATTTCGGGTTGTACTTTGCCCCCTTATTTTCCTTATATCCTGTTTTCATTCACTAAAAATATTCTACAAATGTTGAATAAATATAGGTATTATGTGTAACAGATATGACGTTCTATACATTCATACGTTATGCATAATACTAATAATATATATGATATAATACTATTGTCTACTTTACGTAAATCATTACACACCTGCCTAAAAATGGTTTCAAATTAAGTAATATGGACTTCATTGAAAGATGCGGAAGTAGCGCTCAGATATTTGTTTACAAGCTTTGTTTTGTTAGCAATTAGTTCATGCGAAAATAATGCAGAATCGAACATGATCAAACATGGTGCATAAAGGAAGCATTCAAGTAAACTTGTAGTTAATATAAATATCATATTTATGCTATGATATGTTTAAGAGACGCTAAATCCCTAAATAATGTATTTCTATTGAAATAATGATAATATCGAATATTTGGGCTTAAAGTGGATTGGTGAACTATCAAGTATTAATCCATAATTAGTTTCTGATATACACTGCATTGCATTAGTCTGTCATGTCATCAAAACAAGTTTTGTCTTCAGTGCTAGGAGTATGAACTATTTATAATTCAATTGCCCAATGTAATAAAAAATTGGAAGGTTAAGTTATGTAAGGTGTTTATTTCTGAGTCAATATTTAAATAACTATGCTTTCAAATCGCTAGTTTATCTTTTGACCTCATATATAAATAAATATATCTCTAAAGAAAACACATTACAGCTATGAAATTTTTGTGGTGATGGCGTTTTTTCCCATAGCATCCACTGAATATTGTAACTTGGAAATGGAGATTGTTACCGAAAGACTAAAATTTCTGATTAAAAATACAAACATTCTCACTGCAGCTCATTGCGATATTATTGGAAATGCAATTTGTTTACTAATTCATTTAAGACTAAAATGTCACATAAGCCACTGAATCTCGTTTAAATCCTGCAACAATGGCGGCAACAAGTTGACAACCTTAACGCAACCAATGCTGGAGTTTCATATAAGAAAGCATTAAACATTTATATCGTTCTTGCATATAGCATTAGAAATTATCTTATTTTTTCGGTACCATTCTGAAGTGAACCTTGCAGCTGACGGGATGCTACCTGAACTTGGTTTTATTGAGATCAATTTCCAGTGGTGATCTTTTTCAAATGTTTACGGATGTATAGGTTTAAGTCACGTTGACCCAGAAACCACCTGACATGACTGGGTAATATTTGCCAAAGAGGTTGTGGCCACGGACAGAATGCTGATAAGCACACGGAAGTTCCAGATGCATTGAGAATTGGCGACTGAATTGGATCATGCACCACAATAGACAAATGGCATTCTGCACAGCTCTTGCATTTAAACTACTCAAGATGGTTCTGTAGCATGACAAGGATTGGTTGGGAGTGTATTTAGAAACGTTGTATATTGCCCTACTCGAAAACCGTTGCTCTCTCTCTCTCGATCATTGAAATGAGATAATTCAAATAAAGTGTTTCCTTTATGTATCACTTTATTTTAGGTCCAAAATGAGTGCGTTGCGCATTAATAATAATGCTCTCATAAGAGACATACGACGACAATAATCGCAAGCTAAGGATCATTAGGAACTTTAAAAGAAAGAGAAGTCATCAGCGACCTCAATTAAAGATTCATAAACAGTGATGCTTTTATTTGGCTCCATTATAGCTTAATTTACACGGTAAGTTATTCATGTCGGGGCCGTAAGAGCGTGGTCGTGCTTTGGATGATCCAGGCGAGAGTGACAGCATATCGCAGATAAGTAATGTGCTTTTATTGAAAGCATAAATTATAGTTAAAAAGCATAAACTGATATTTAAAACTCGTAATAATAGTGCCACAAACCTGTGCTGAAAATTATCTTTCTCTACAGGAGCACATTTCCCGTATCTCCTTATGAAATTCCCGTGAACATATATAAGATGTGATTCTGGCAATTTCTCTCGTACCCACTGTATTAATTTGGATCATGTATATGGATGACTACACCCTTAATAAACGCCATATCGGGGCTACGTGTGAACCACAACCGAGTACTGATAATTTTGTCCTCAACGATGGGATTAAATGACCATTAATTGTTTGAAAAAACACATTTAACTTGTATATTTCTATAACTTTGACCTTTGATAGTAACTTCAAATCTTTGGCTCTTATTATTGTTCACTCATTGTCACCTTTAAACTTAAACTTGAATTCAGTTACTAAAGAATTTGTACAACTTAAAATCAGTGCTCTCACTTACTAATGTTATCCTTGTTGTTCTTTCATAGCGCAACCTTTTATGTATAGTCGAAGAGAACCAACCTGGCACTGAAAGCTAGCTGATTCACTCACCTGGTGTTATAAACACATTGCACAACAGTTATAGTCAATTGGATAAGATAGAGCTAGCCTCGTTCGCAGGTGAGTCAATGAGCTAGCCGCCAAGTGCCAGTTTAGTTCTCTCTGACTATAGCATGTTCTACTTATGAGGGGTCTTGAGCCTAAACACCAGATTTTCTCATTTCAAGATGATGCTAGAGATTCTGTACCTATGTTTTATGTAGCATCTTTACTTTCTCACTACTTATAATAAGTAAAGGAAATATTGTGTTCCATCCAAACATTCAAGATTTCTCCGAAAATATATGTTCTGAAGCCCGTGAACAAAAGCATATTTAAAACAAGGTCCGCATGTGTACAGAATTAGTTAAAAACATGAAAAGTCGGTTAAGTTACAAAACGTGATATTTAAATTTAGTTTGTTTCAAGGATACGACACGAAGACATTTTAAGTACCTTTTGCATGGAACATTTTTTGAAAAAGTTCTCTACATCCTGGATGACTTTTGCATAACTGGTAAATGGCAAGAGGGAGAGAGAGAGAAACAAAATCTTACTACATAACAAATTTAGATATGGGTAAACCACGCAATTTATGTCAATGTTTTTTGCTTGCCTTGTTTTTGTGGAATTAATACCTTTTGATAACATCCATGTCATTGATTTGACTTTCCAAAAACGTACCTACATACTTTTCTCAGATAGGAAGTTGTTATTAGTTTTTCCGCCTCGTGATCATTAAAAAACGGAATTTCGAAGCCATCACATAGCGACAGCTCTTGAAAGGTGTGGCTATTTCTAAGCCTATTATATTTCCCTGTTCCCGTTGTACCTACAAGGACGTGTTTAATAAAAAAACATTTCCACAAATGTCCCTTTCGATTAATATGAAGTATATAGAAAAATAAGCGTTTATAAGAATAGTGTATACAAGACTGTGTAGAGAAAGTATATAAGTGCTAATCATGAGATTTGGTAGTATGTTTCTGGCAGTAGATTAAAAATAAAATTTAATTAATTAATTTTTCACCTAGAAAACTAATGTGATAAATTGCTGAAATCTGGGCACACTTGTAAAGGTGAAGGGAAAAGCGAAGATTGTGGATTGTTGAAGATCTAACAGTTTCTATGTATCTTCCGCATATGCCGAAGACTGGTTTCCTTAAGGATGAAATGACAACATGTAACTGACACTTACAGTTGCGATACCAAATAAATGACACATCAGGAAACCGGTTGATCGACTGTCTCGTCTGCAAGTGAACTCCAGCAGGAAGAGAACAAATACCTGCGACGTCTCTCATAAATTGATATCCGGTCCTCGCTCAGAACAACGGTTGGCATATTTTCATAGTTATGCGGTGTGTGTCACATATTCTGGATTCATTTCAATAGTGTGGCTTAGCCCACCACAACATGCATCAACTGGTACCTATGCCAAAGACTACCACAACACAAATCTGTGCTCAAACCTCGCAAGGCTTTTGTTGTCTAATACCAACTCACAAGTAGGTATTCCTTATAACATATTTTGAAAAATCTGATGACATGACTTTCTTTACTGCGCTTGTACATTTTACAAAACGTTTACTCTACTATCTGCTTCATGTTAACCGGGATAAACCTTTGTAGAAATGTTTCAATTGCATATTTCCTTGTAGGTGCAATGGAAATAGAAGACTAGAGCAAGCATAAGCGGCAGTCAAGTATTTTAAGAGCTGATCGTTATGTGATGGCTTAGAAATTGCATTCTCTTTGCATGGCCAGGACATGAAAAACGAATGACTTACCATTTGAGGAAAGAGTCATAAATTCCAAAGAAATATTAAGGAATATCTCAGAAATGGTTCAGTCCACAAAGACAAATCACTTGATATAAAATGTATGCTTTAATAAGGTTACATATTTTTGTGTAGTAAAGGTCTGTGTATGTCTTAAGGTTTACTAGATGTGCAAAAGTCATCCATAATGAAGAGGGCTTATGACGACATTCCCAGAAAATTCATGATATACCCATAGTTCATTTTCTATGAAAATATCTTAAACATGTGCTATTTTAATAAAAATCGTTAATCATTTTTGAGTACACACATTTATGCTTAAAGTTGTTTATAATGTTACTAGAGGTTAAATCGAACAAGTATTACTTTAAAGCGGGGAAATTCCAAACAAAATATTCCTCTAGATAGTAATTATTATTTATTTATGCCAACAAACTTACTGCTGGTGTTTTTAAACACGCAAGCCGTGGGCTATGTTTAAGAGGCGGAATCAGGACTGAAAAATTCAGTGCCATAGCCAGGAGTTTTCTGTCCTGATACCGCCTCTTAAAATATTCCTCGTTCATTTTTAAAAGGTACCCGACTGAAATTTGGACATTTATGAGCTGTGATGTTCATGGACGCTTTTGTAGCATTCATGGGCCATTAAAATATGTAGCATAATAATTCTGATCACCTATTGACCAACTTAATATATAAGTATTCACTTATTTTAGAAAAAGTTAGCTATATGTGAGTGAAGAGCATGTCTTAACAGGTCCGATAGATACCAAACTTGGCATATGTTATCTACGTATATCAGTGTCTTGTAAGGATGCTAAATGCCAATTTCAAAAACATTCTGATATTCCAAATAACTCTTCTCGGAAACATGCTTTTTGCTGTTGTTTTATTTCCTTAAAAACGGCTGTAATTACTTTAATACATTTTGGCAATCAAAACTTTCCTTATAACTAAAAATCTCTTCATTCTTATTGTATTGTATATAACTTAGAAACATGAAAAATTTAAAGAAACCTATTGAACAAAAAACGTAGAATTCACTATAAATTCGGATAACTCACCCTAACCGAGATTCGAACTCGGGACTTCTTGAATGTGAGGGAGATACGCTACCATCACATCACAGAGACAGATCATTTTATTTTTTCTCAGATTGAATATGATGCGTTATATATTAAATATTTCGAAAATAAACAATGTTATTCTTTTTTTAACGTTGGCTCATTGATAAGGAACCATTGCATTTTGTTTTCACGTCTTCGTTATAGCTAAAGCAACAGTGTACAATTTAAAATATTTCTAAGGTATAATTTGTTGTGCTTAACTAACGTATATAAAAGAGTCACTTTGTATATAGACAGCACTCTTGTTTTTATTAGATTTATAAACAAAGCAGTTGTTTCAAAATTTTATTTTAATTATGTGTATTGGTGACATTGTGATAAAGGAGCGACCGCAACTGCTACATCTTGACCAAGATGTATTAGCTATGCAAGGATTTACAACTGGGTGAAGTGAAGGTTTGCGGAAATGCAGCTAGCTACCTGTTGCGGTTAAGGTTCGACTCCAGGCAGGGGGGAAGTAGAGAGGGAGAGGACAAGAGGCCAAGTGAACATAAAGTACAGTTCGCCGACTGCTACTAAAACTACGACAGCCGCATACTAATAAGGCTTAGATCCGTTCATCCATCGGCGAGATTGATTTGCCGCTCGGCGGAAACTTCCCCGGCGACCGAACGATCGTAAACTAAGTGCTGGCTCACTCTCTACGCATCTTTCACAATACGACTGCTCACTGCACGTTTCTGACATTTCAGACATCAATGTTTTCTCAAATATAGTCCTAGAGTATGAAACTTAAGCCAGCAGCACTCTTTTAAAACATAATCACTGTCCTTCATTGAATTTTACGAGTGCTTTGGAAGGCTCCATTTCCTTCATCTTCTGACAGTCGACTACCAGAGAATGAGCAGTGATGATAACGATGTTTTAAAAGAATGGTACCAGCCTAAGTTTCATACACTGATCATCACTTCAAAAAATTCAGCTTCAATGTTTTTAATTATATGAGGAAATGGATACCATTAAAAATAGACGAAGTTAACCAACCGAAGACTTGCATAGCAAAGGAAGAAAACTGCCCGGAAACAAGGGTCACACCTCCCAAATGCAGACCACGAGCGCTACCTCCTGACCTCACTTAGAAATAATACTGTTAAAAAAGTCCCCGACACGTACATCCATCTCCCTTCCCTCCCGGGCCGTTGCCTGGTTGCCACATTATTTGCGGTATCGATAACAAAAGATATGCTACGCCAGGGATGGGCATGAGAGGAGAGGTAGCGATTGAACTGGCCTTACCTACCCGATGCTCTGGCAAGTGACGAAGGCTGTTTTGATACAACTAGCGCAGCACAGGAGTGGCTTTGTTCTATCTGCGCGATAATAATAATTTTTTCGCTGCTATTGACTATTTTGTTTATAGTAAACATATTTTGCATACATTGTGGCATTGTTATAGCCACTAGGGAGTTTAAATCTGTAGTCTTCAGGAACTGTTGGGTATCGCTGGGAGAAATGTCGAGCTGAAAGGAGAACTATGTAGAGAAATAAAGATGTTCTACCCCAAAACTTGTGTGCTTTCTTTGTTAGGTCGGATACTTCTGGGACAGCTCTCGTAATAACAATGGCCGGATGGAGGAGAGAAACTTCTTCATTGTTGGCAAATCGTTCTCCAATAAGCCATCTCTTCAATTTTGGAAACAGAAAATAACCAGTTCAGGAACTGTTGGGTATCGCTGGGAAAAATGTCGAGCTGAAAGGAGAACCAAGTAGAGAAATAAAGATGTTCTACCCCAAAACTTGTGTGCTTTCTTTGTTAGGTCGGATACTTCTGGGACAGCTCTCGTAATAACAATGGCCGGATGGAGGAGAGAAACTTCTTCATTGTTGGCAAATCGTTCTCCAATAAGCCATCTCTTCAATTTTGGAAACAGAAAATAACCAGTTCAGGAACTGTTGGGTATCGCTGGGAAAAATGTCGAGCTGAAAGGAGAACTATGTAGAGAAATAAAGATGTTCTACCCCAAAACGTGTGCTTTCTTTGTTACGTGGGATACTTCTGGGACAGCTCTCGTAATAACAATGGCCGGATGGAGGAGAGAAACTTCTTCATTGTTGACAAATCGTTTTCCAATAAACAATCTCTTCAATTTTGGAAACAGAAAATAACCAGAGGGGGGCTAAATCTGACGCACAGGGTGCATTAGGAAGCAATTCGAAATTAAATTCATTCATTTTGGCCATGGCGATAATGACTGTGTGAAATAGTACATTGTCTTGATGAAACAAATCTTTCCTACTGATAAATGTGGCCTTACCCCGTTAGGGTCACTGAGGTGCTAAATTCCCCCTTCCAACCTTTCCATACCTCCTAGTACTTCTAGAAAAAGCGATTTCTGCTATGCATATTACCCACGATACAATTTCGCACAGGAATGAATTCAAATTAAGCAAGAAATGGTTAGTTATATAAATTATGAGGAAAAACATCCTACTATTTAATAGTGGTAACGAGACGGACTCTTTCAATGCAAAGAAAAGCACAATAATTGCAATAACTAAGCAGCTATTGCTTAGCTTGAAATTAAGTTTGGGCAAAAATATAAGTGTTAAACCGTAACGAGAATCACTTGTTACATGAAGACTATAATAAAGAGTGAATGCGTGAAGTAATGTGTGTTCACAGCAGATTTCTTTGTAATTTAAACAAACCAAACCGAATAATCATAACAACCAGCAAGAATTTGATAGTCTTTACCACTAATTTAACAAGCCTATTATAAAAGTCACTACATCGAACAAGCTTTGTACGTTTATGGAAATAAGGAGCAATATAAATAGCTATATAATTTTCTTAAAATTGCTTTGAGCAATGGCTTCCAGTTTTGGTCATATTATGCATCTCACTTCCGGCCACCTGGGCATACGCTACATTCCGCTATTCTGATGATATGGTAAAGAGATAATAGCACACATAGAGGAACCATAGCTTCAGGTTCATCTCAAACGGTGGGCGGTTTCCTAAAATTCATGGTCCATTTTTGCAGAAGAATGAGACAAGACATTGATTTGGGGAGGAACGGATACATTCTTTAAAATTGCTACTTTGCATTCAATTTTTACTTTCTGTAATACTCATAGTAAGTAGGGGAAATATTGTATTCCACCCAAAAATTCTATGTCGTGATTTCACCGGAAATACATGTTTTGAGGTCTATGAATCCAAAAATAAGTACTTTTAGTAAAAGGTTCGCGCGCGCGCGTGTGTGTGTGTGCGTGTGCGTGTGCGTGTGCGTGTGCGTGTGCGTCTGAACAGCATAACTCGAAAACGAAAAGTCGGTTGAAAATCAAAGTTGGTATTTAAGTTTAATATATTTCAAGGTTGCAACACAAAGATTTTAAAGTATATTCCTCAACTTTAAACTACCCTTTACATGGAAAATGTTTAGAAAATTTTGATTTTCTCGAAAATGGCTCTAACAATTTTGATAAAAATGCCATAAATGTAGTTTTGCTCATGTAGTCCTGTTTACTCTACATAATTTTTGCATAACTGGTGAACCGTAGGAGATAGACCAAATCTTGCTGTACAAAAAGTATACATCTCTTTAAAACGCTGTAAAACATCTGTTTCTTAGGCTTCACTGAATGTGGCAAATTAAAATGAGGCAGATATTTACGTGTAAAAGAAGACACAGTTATGAATTCCAGACGATGTAGTGGAACAAGTGGACAAGGTACCGTAACTAATGGGCAGTTGTCAACAAGCATGGCCCTCTCTGGTAGAGAGGATATGCAAGAACTCAAGAGGATGGCGGGGCAAAAGAAGCTTTAAATAGAAATAGAAACGTCTTCTGTGGCGCTTGAAAAAAGAACTAAGGAAGGGATTTGTATAGAGCTGTGTGGAGTGAAGCACTGCGTACTGCGGAAAGTTGGAATTCAGAAGGCAATACGAGAAATTATTGGAAGCATTTAAATGCAGATATAGAGAGTGAGGCATTTAAAAAGGTAAAGGTACATGGAGGGGCAAAGTACTGTAGGTACTGTCATTTACTCAGGAGAATGTTTTTGTCCTTGAACGTGTAATCGTGCTGTGGTGTGGGGAGCTTTTTGGTGGGATGTAAATAGAGGAACACCAACAGTCCAAAATTACTGTCTACAAGGCAGTTGAACTGTAAGCACTGCAACTGTTGCTACAATATTATATGGTATAGTTTCTTGAGTCTCCAATAAACACAATTCATTAGTGATATTATTGAAACTATGTTGAAGGAATGAGTGAAATAAGAACAAATCTGAAACCGAGGAAGAGAGAAAACGATGGATAATACAGGGAATAGTGAATGGAAAATGGATTTCAGATAATAGACTGTTAAACTAAATGGTTTATATGCAGAGACGAAGAGGAAAATAGAAAGGAGGGAAGAATGAGAAGCCATGTCTGCAGTGAAGGGTAGGCAAATGTATTAACGACGATATTTATCTTAGTTACACAACCCCCAAAACTATGCACACGCGTTTAACAAGCTACCTATATTTTATCTTCAAGCTCTATTTACTCTCTATCTTGCTTTCAAGAAGTAAGTGCCCACTTACAAGTAACCTTCCCCTAGCAGATACCGAACCGTCTATTTGGAAGCTGATACACAAGGCGGTGGACATAGAAAAACTTGCCTTGTCTCAAGAGATATATCTTCTGTCTCGTGATAAGCGCGGTGATACAAATCTTTCTTCAAACACGCCGATCCCCTGGCAGCACAAGTGAAACAGGAACATACGGCATCTTCAACTTCACTTTCATGTACCTTCTTGTTATTGCCGGGCGCATTCATTAGCGGTTCTGAACTAGTTAAACTTCTAGTGTACAACTACACATTCGCAAAAATAAAGAGGAACAATTTTCCATATCGTGCTGCCAAGATATATATTCTGTGCTTGACTATGCCATAATGTAGCGCATAAACGCCACTGTAATGGAACTCATTTATTTCACCTCTCCATAACGCTACACTAATGTCCACCAATCAAAGGTGCCACTGTTCATCAAAATATTCGGAAGTAGCAATGAATATTTCGCCTCTGCGCACATTCCCATGCAGCTAAAAGCGAAACTATCGATTGTGCTTATGAAATAAAGCTACTCTCTTTACTTAATAATCATTGTTATTGTAAATAACACTAATAAATTCATTTTGCCTTCTTCTATTTGAAAGTCTTCTTCCTCACTTCATGGATTAGGCTACCACCTGTTCCGTCTTCACAGTGCCTCCTTCCATCTCCTCCCTATGCCTCTCTTTCATGTATATGGATATTGGAAAGTGATTGTTGGCACTCCGGTATCCTGCATTCTCCCAACATGTTGAAATAACCTCGTTTGTATCTATCCATTCTTGAGTCGACAGCTTCTACTTCTAATTCCTTTCTTACTTTGTCATATCAAATTGTCTGCTCTTGTGTATCCTTTTTGTTTTCCTCAGAAATCTTATATCGAAACTTTGTATTCTGCTAGTTGTCCTTTGTGTTGGTAACCAGTTTTCACATCCATTAAGTAACGTAGGAATTGCCATGGTAATATAAAATTTTACTCTCATTCCAGATGTTGTTACTTTAAGGTATTTTGTATTAATCCACACATTGTTTGGACAACTTAAAATTTATATTTTCGTTGAAATCACGATGGCTCCTTTGCCTTAAGTTATATAGTAATGTACATGCCTGTCATTTCATTACAAGAGCTTTCAGAAACTAGTGCATATTTATTATGCTTGTACAGGAACATACCTTTGTGACTAGTTTGGTGCATTATTTTGACGCTCGTAATGAGCTTGTGCCTGTTGCAAATGAAAGAGATTTACATGTGATGATGAAAGAAGGAAAGAATGTGCGAGGGAGTGTCTCTATTCTACAAACAGCATAGCGGTCCACGACTGCCTCTGTGCGAACATATTGAGTCACAGGTCACACATTCTTTCAGCTTCTTAGCACATGAAAAGCTAATTTACCCTTCTTTGTATTTAACTGAAGGTGCCACACCTAGCTCCAAACCGTGAATAATCGTCTCATAAACTCTAGATTACTCGCCGGTGAAGAGCTACCTTAGACATCTTACTGCTCGTATTAATGGCCATGTCTGTGTACAGTTCTCTGATCAAAGTAATTTATACACTTCCTCAACACCTGTGGCATTCCTCCTTCTGGTGGGCCAAGGAATTTAGATTTATTTAGGTACGTTCTTTAGGAGACAAGCATTTTATTCCTCTTTTTACTGTAGGACAATTCAACAGTCAGTAAACACTTGAAAGAGTCATAACTTTTAACAGCAAAAGGACTCCAAGCGCATAGAAGCAAATCTAGCTATAGAATTTCTTGGGGAAGAGGAAGTTGAGAACAATCATGCTAATTGGGTGAAATACATTACTTATTGCACACCATATAGTAAATTTTGTATTGACTATTTGCATGCTAAATTAAGTATTATTATCTACTATTTTTGTCTTACTAATATGCTCTACGTGATGCTTTTATCAGCAACCTTTTATGCAATCTTTATTTTTATGTTAATAGTTGTAACACGAATCTTCGTATTATGTTATATTTCTGTTCACCTTTCTCGTTTTAGAAAAATGTTTCTCATATTTATTTATGAACGCTCATTAACTGTTTTTTTTTCTGAAACATTAACATACTTACGAACTTGCAAAACTATTATTTCATTTTTTTTTTTTTTTGAGAAGTGATGCACGTTTCCCAAACAAGTAAAACGTCACGTTTGCGCAACGTATTTAATGTTTGGCATGTTTACTCACTATAACTTTGCGCCTAATTAACAGACATATGATGGAAGTAATGTATTTGAAGATTTTTCAAAGCTCATAGATTCATAACCTTAAAAAATGCAACATATTTTGAAAGCGACTACTAAAGATGTTATAATTTGATGGACAGTTTAGAACCTCGTATTTCCCACAATCTGCTTGGGTCTTCTAAGTTGCCCGTGGTCATGTCCTCCATTTGTGGAATGCATGAGCTGTCCGTGGAAATTCCTCATTCCCATCCAAACTAACGGACTCCTCCCCAACAACTTGAGGTCAAAGGTCTATGAGAGTACTTGATGGTCGATGGATGTAAAGATTGTGTTCTTCGTTCTACCGGATTGTGTCTCATTACATCTCTACAATCAGTGGGTTTCTGTATTTTATATAGGGTTGTTCACATACATCACATTTTTCCTCTTTTTAATGGTCTTTTAGAGTTCATTGACCAAATAATCGTTTTAATGCATAGTCGAATGATTCAGAAATATGTTTAATCGTCTTAGATCCAAAGATGTTTATAACTGTTGTTCAAAAATTATACACTCCCTAAAATTCCATTTGAGGAAGTCATTTTTCTCAGCGTAAATGAATGGATACTTTTCTCAGGAAATACTTTTGATATTTGCATGAAACGTCGTACACTTATTTTACATACGTTTAATTTAGAATAATTACAAGGCGAATTATAGTTTAACATCAGCTAGAAAAATGAATTAATTTTAATAATTAGTTTGAGAATAATTGGAAGTATTGCATGCAGCAGTTAGATATTTTTTTAAAGAAAATGCATTTGTTTTCCTCCCTCCATCCTTTATCTCCTATCCTCTAGTTCTTGTCATAGCCGTTTTCTCTTTGTGTAACATTGGCATATGATGCTTTGAAAACCGGCAGCTACCTATGTGTTGTATATTTGGATTGTAAACAAAAATATAAATAAAAGATTTAACAGTACACAAATTAATGCCTGTTCCTGAGGCCTGTTTTACAATCGGAAGTTTCCCACGATCACTCATTGCGACGAAAATCGGTATAAATCGTTAAGTATTCATTTTAGGGAAATACTACATGCCCGAAATATTACATACTTATTGAAAGAGCGCTCTTAATATGAAATAAAAACGAAATATTTTGAGGTTTTGACATTTTGAATATCCTCACATTAGAAGTAGTATTACTAAATGTTAAATGACAATAATATAAAGTTTGTATGTGAAAAACAAAATAGTGATACAAATAAGAACAAAGAATGAGGATAAAATAGCAACAATTGACATAGGAGTGAGACACCATTGCGTTTTAATATTTTTAAATTTTTTTTTTAATTAAAATTTTAAAATTTTAAATTAAATAATAATTGACAATGTCATTGAAGAATGGCAGATACATCTAGAAACTCATTTTAAGAATAAGAATAGGTTTCTAGATACAATTTTATTTGCAGATGACCAAGTTCTAATTTGTAGCCCAGAGGATACATTTAAAAAAAGCCATGTACCTACCAATTAAATAATCTAAGTAAAAAGTACCTATAAATTAAACGTCTCTACAACCAAAACAAAAGTTCTTGCATTTCATGAGCTAAAATTAGTTTAGAAGGAAAAATTATAGAACAAGTAAATAGTTTTAATTATTTAGGCTGTAATGTTTCATACATTAAAATGACGATGTAATAAATAAGATTAAAAAGTTTAATTACATATGTGGAACAATAAAAAGACACCTAAAACAAGGAAAGAAACTAATTTAAAATGTTATGAAGTAACTAGCTGACCCTACAGACGTCGATCTGTCAAAAGCCATTGCCCAGTGGCAGACCCACAAACTTACATTCTTTGGTCAAGTTCTGGTGATGGCGTCGCTTATTAAGTGTACATATAGTGATGGCGTCTTTAGCTTTCAGTAATGGTCACCAGAACAGAAAATATACAGTCACAAAGATGTAATTTAAACAAAAAATTGAATATAAACGTATTTCAGAGTGATCACTTTGTTTATTGACCATCAAATAATTACCGTAATATCAACAATACGTTTGCATAACGTTAATATACTTTTCTATGTGTTTTTAATGTCATAATCAGCCATTACATATGAGTGCACAACACCTTCATTTCGTTATGTCAGGAGAAATGGGCGGTTCGCTAGGAGCCGTAAGCTTGTCAACCATTACCTTTACATTACAGTTTTAAATGAATGTTGAAAAATGGGAAATGTTGTAGGACTTTGTTTTCCAGTTATAATATTAGGATGTTGCTACAAGCAGATAATCCTGATCATGAGAAAGGAGACGACCAATTTGCAAAAATAAATTTATGGGAGAATTTGTCCCAGCTCAGTTAGGTTACCTACTTGGCATTCGGTGGAAATGAGGACTCTGAAAACCACCTCAGGGAGGATCGAAGCGGTGACCTCTCGTTCACGAACTCAAAGCCTTAACGGCAGTTTAACTTAATGTTTGCTTTAACACAGTTTTTTTAAAGTGAGCACTGTTTCCACACCCTTAGTTCAGATTCCTGTTGGGTCTTTGGAACAAAGATAGTGTGCCAGATTCTCAGCAGTATGAATAAAACAATCAGAATACTAGCGGCACGAGCCAGACAACGGTATTAAACCGGGACATAAACATGCGTCATTATCCGAGTAATGTACCATTTCAAGGTCACTCACTACTGCGTCACAAAATGGGATTTATCGGATTTCAAACGCCTTAGTCAACGAAACCTTTCAATAATGTGAGGAACAATTCATATATTTGATACCCATAAAATGCGAGTGTAAAAAAGTTAACTAGAGGGCCATTTTGAATGATCCGCCATATTCGATTTAGCATGACGTCACATAAGTAACCATCCATTCTCATCCAAACTAAACGTGTAGGTATGCAAAATTTCAGCTCAATCGGTTGAGGATAACTGCTTTAAAATTAATTTTCAAGATTTGATTCTAACGAACACACAAACATTGCAAGTTAAATAAAAACTTGTGTAATCTAAGGTCACTATGTCTATTAACAGCATAATTCAAGAAGAAAATGTGAGATACTGGAGACAAGGATGCAAGAGCGAAGATTTTAAAGGAATTCTAATAGACCAATAACCATCTACAATGAATTTCGTTTTTATTTTCTAAAAACTGACACCAATTTTGAATAATATGTTGTAAGTTGTAAATGTTGGCAGAACGAGCCAAATGTACACCTTCAATTATTTTACAAATAACCTGCAAAGTTCCGGCTCTTGCTGAGATATAACTCGAAAACCAAAGAAAATAAACGAAAGCTTAATATGTATATAGGCAAAATCTAGACGTCATTGAAATATTGAACTCGAGTCAAAATTATTTCGATTTACTTAAATATTCACAAGTAATATCACAAGACATCTGACCTAACCAATAAATTATCTGGGAAGGTAAGACCGTAAATGATGTTCATCAGGATTATTTCATAAATAAAATATAAACTTAAATACTAGATATATCGCAAAGATTTGACCAGAAAATATTAAATTCTATAAAAAAAATCTAACATATACTCATTTCGATTAGTGATGTTCAAGTTATTCTGCACTGTTGAGGAAAAGAAACCCAATAATTACATGTATTTCACTTACTTGTTATAGCAGAAAACCACTTTATAATCTCAAATAAATCATCGTTTCTTTTATTTCTCCTACTCTATTTCGATTCAACGCAGACATCGAGTGCTCCGGCCCGGAGTGTGTTAGTGCGTCCATAAACCCCAAACAACACCAACAACAATCTGACTTTATTTCTAACATTAACACTGGAACAATACATTAAATACTAAAAGAGCAATTGTTAAAACACGGTTGCCAAATGGAGTGCTTTTTAGAATGTTAATCAATTGTAATGTGTAATACATTATTTTTCTTATGGGAATCAGTTGGCGACACTGATAATTTGTACAAAACAAAAGAATGGCCAGATGATAATTCGTATAATATTACAAGGATGCAAGAGCGAAGATTTTAAAGGAATTCTAATAGACCAATAACCATCTACAATGAATTTCGTTTTCATTTTCTAAAAACTGATACCAATTTTGAATAATATGTTGTAAGTTGTAAATGTTGGCAAACGAGCCAAATGTACACCTTCAATTATTTTACAAATAACCTCTGTATTCGCCATCTCGTTAACTGCAAAATGAAACTATGAACTGTGATCCGACTCTCCTTTAGTGTTGCATCGTTTCTCTCAGAGCTCCTACTCATTTTGATTCGACGCAGACATCGATTACTCCTACCCGGAGTGTGATAGTGCGTCCATAAACCCCAAACAACAACACCTCTGTGTATGAAATAGTCATTGTAATTTACTCCAATAATTCAAGCCGCTCTTTCGGCGAGTATATAATTTCTAATACGCATCAACCTATTGTTAGCCTTGGGTGTACTTGTGTTTTGTAACTATTTAACGAATACTTATTATGATAGAAACACTAATTTTATAAGTTGAGAGAGTACCTAATGTGGGTATTTAGCAAGGTTTTACTTTGTATGTATTTAGATTAGTGATGCTGTGTGCACGTGAATAGTGTATGAAACGGTGTCACTGAGAAATATATCACGCTCGATAAATCGGATGTGGAGACACTCCAGGAAGCATACAGTTACACGGGACCCAGTACACTAGATTCGATAGACAGACGTGACGCCCACGGCTCGGTTCTGCGTCCATTTCTGCCGCGCGTCCTTACTCTCACACGCCTGGCACCCAGTGACCTCTCGGAAAGCAATTTACTTGTCCCTGCTCTTTTATGATACCGTGAGATTCATCACTTGCTTCCCTGGCTTTTCCAGTCCTGTACATGCCTCTAAGAACTTCCTGCATCTCTTTGGCGTTTAACACTTTCAGTCCCGTTGTCTTTATACCTAAGGCTCTGTTAAATAATAACCTCACCTTTTCCATTCTTTCCTCTTTTTTCTAAAATGTTATGCCACAAATAATTAAACCCATAGTAGCTTATTATAATTACGTTTCCTCTGGTAATTTTCGCCTTTAGATATTGTATAACTGATATAACTGATATAACTGATATAAGTAGACAGAAGAAGATACCAGATTATAAACAATATTGAAACAAATGTTTCTTATACAGAAACGAAAACGGAAATATAAGAGGCTGGCTTTGTGTTCAATCCAAATATTGGTCAGAAAACTATGAGTGGATTGACTCAAATCGACAAAAGTAACATTGTAAAAATAACTTAATGTCGATACATGCTCTCAAAACTCTGTGAAAGTTGCTAATGTTTAGTGCAATGAAAATGTGAGTACTTTTCTTCATCATCTATCATACGTTTGTAGAAAACCGTTATCATACGCAATCTCCCACTTTCCAGTACGTGAGTTAGAAAATCCACATTTGGGAACAAGCTACACCGCAGCAAAATGCACACAGAATTCCCGACACTGTCGTGGCTTGATTATTACTGAATTATGCAAATTATATTAATTTTCGCCAGCAATTTTTAATTTTCCAGAGAGCTTCTTAATGTATGCACAGTGATATCTTTATTATATAATTAAGTAAAACCGAGACACATTTGTTTTTAATAATCCAAACGTGAAACGTTTAAAACAGGTGTTGATGGAATAGTTATTTTCACTTATCTTTCTTGATGGCTTAATCTCCATGTTATGCGCAAGCATCCGCACTATCAGTCCTGGGGTCTGAAAGCACGCCTAAAGGATAAGGAAATGGAATGAAGGAAATTAGGAGAAAGGAAATTGTGGAATTAAAGTAAGTACCCCAGCATTCTCATAAGTCAGTGGTATACAACTTGGCGTATGTGCCCCTCCGAAGGAGTGTCGCCTTGTCGTGGCGGAGGGGCTCAGTACCTGAACCAGTCGGCCTACTAAGTGTCATTTTGAATATTGGTAGGCAAGAGGTGAGGGGAAGCTAAGAACATTCCAAACGGGTAGATGAGGCTCGGTAGTCTTGGTCGACAACTCATCTAGGAGAAGAGGACTCCGAAATCAAACTCCCCCAGGGGCTCCTACTACGGTAGGTACGGGTTTGGCGTACCCGGGGCCCCGAGCCATACTCTCGATTGGGTTCCTCCAAGAGGTGAGAGGGCATATGCCAAACGCCCAATCAACTTTGGTCCACTTTTGTGTTTGACCTCCCACCTGTTACCTCCCTGTACACAGTCTGATGGATAACCTACGCGCGGGTCGTCGGAGGATGCGGTGACGCAAGGGGTGACTGGGTAATCGCGTAAGTCCCAGCCCCTGGTTATCATGTAGGATCAGTGTGCGTATCCGCTGATAAAGGTCAGTCCCGGGGAGGGGCCATTGCATGAGCTGATGCACTCCTGAAGGCGATTGGGTCCCTCTATCTATACATTGGGAGGTGAGACCCTAGGGTGAGCAAGGTCCAGGCCAGGACTCTCACCTAAGCCGGGGTGGCGCCCAGGAAGTGAGCATGCCATCGGAGACATCTGCAATGGTGGAGGATGACATCGCCATGAGTTCACAAAAAACTCACAACAACAAAAATTTTAAAGTTTGCGTAAAGGAAGTAGCTGAGTCGAGTGGTCCTCGCTACTTAGTTATATCTCGAACTGAGGGAGATAAGAAATTTTTAACGGTGAGCCCATTTACCATTCAAAAGGGTTTGGATAACATTGCTGGTCCAGTAAAGTCATGCACTAGATCTCGCAATGGCACGCTCCTGGTTGAAGCACATTCAGCTACCCAGGCAGCTAAGATACTGAAAGCGAATATGCTAGCAAGTTATCCTGTCAGTGTTCAGATGCACAGAACTTTGAACTCCTCGCGCGGAGTGATAAACACCCGTGCATTGGATGATTTAAGCAATGAGGAGATTCAAGAAAATCTTACGGAACAAGGCGTTACTAATGTTTACCGGGTTCAACGCAAAGAGGGTGGTGAACTGAAGCCAACACGTACCCTGTTCCTGACCTTTGATCGGGTAGATCTCCCGCAAAGGATTAAGGCAGGGTATGAGTCCATCGAAGTTAGGCCGTTCATCCCGAACCCGCTGAGATGTTTTAAATGCCAGCGCTTTGGGCATACAAACGAGTTTTGCAAGGGAATACCTACTTGTAATAACTGTGGGGATGCATTTCATGATGGTGATTGTGCTGCAGCGCCGTCATGCGTAAACTGCAAGGGTGAACATGCATCCAGTTCCCGAGATTGTCCCCGTTTTATAGAGGAAAGAGCGATACAAGAGATACGGGTTAGAGAGAAGGTGCCCTTCTCAGAAGCCCGGAAGCTCTTGCGTCTACGCCAACCCTCTGTTCCAAGATCCGGTACCTATAGCTCAGTTACAGCTAAAACGGTACCGAAACGAGAAATCGCAACACAAACCAGCGATATAAATGGGGCAACAATATCAGAAAAGACACTCGTACCCCGTAGCTCAATTCCAAAGCCTTCTACATCGGCACGCAAATCTGTGTCAACGTCTACAACGTCCGTAAGTGCAAAGAACATCAGCTCTACATCACCATCAAAAGCATCAAGATCAACACAAGATAGAAGCAAGCCCGTAAGATATGATGCCTCACCGATTAAGTTCAAGAAGACCTATACAAGAAACGACTTCCTCAAGGAAAATGGTACGTCCGATCCCAGTACATCGAAGGGATATAGGAGTCCCCGAACATCTCCTCGAAGATCCCGAAAATCTTCTTCTGGAGAATCTTCAGGGGTGGACTCAGACCGGCGTCTTTCATCTTCGCCGGTCCCCATTAGCAACCGGTTCGAGACACTCGAACCCAAGTTTGCTATGGGAAAACGCACGTCCTCGGCAGAGGACATGGAACTAGAATCTGCCCACACTGGAAGACCCCCAGTGGAAAAGAGGCGCGAAAAAGCGTCTGACAAAACTATAAGCCCAAGAGAAAAGAAACGGGCGAAATTAGTTCGCCAACCGCCTACTCCAAAGTAATGAAGAGTTACCTTGGAATTACCTATCCCATACACAATGCAATATGACTATCCTACAATGGAACATACGTGGAATTCGAACTCAAAGACCAGAACTTGAGCTCTTGCTCAAAGAAAACGAACCTCTGGTCGCATGTTTGCAAGAGACTAAGCTGCGTCCTCAAGACGCTTTCCATCTAAGGCGATACACCCCAATACGGTGTGATGTTATACCAGAAGAGGGTGTTCCGGCACATGGCGGCGCTATGATACTTGTGAGAGATGACATATATATGCCATCTGTACCAATACAGTCTGATATCCAATCAGTTGCAATAAGGATTATACTGCCAAACATCCATTTCACCATCTGTAATATATATTTGCCTCCGTCCCATGACTTCTCGCACATTGATTTAGAAGATCTAGTTTCCCAGTTGCCAACACCGTTTCTGTTGGTGGGAGACTTCAATGCGCACCACCCACTTTGGGGTTCAAGTCGCGCTTGTGCGAGAGGTACACTCATTTCCGATTTTTTGGACAGTCACAACCTAGCTCTCCTCAACACTGGAGAGCCTACATTCATTTCGGACTCTCACAATAGTTTCTCGCATCTTGACCTTGCAGTTTGTTCACCTCAGTTGGCAGTCTCCTTACAATGGAATGTCATCTCTGATTTACACTCTAGTGACCACTTCCCATGTCTTATTAGTCTCTTGATGCAACATACATTTTCCACTCGTATGCCCAGATGGCGTTTGGACCATGCCAACTGGAACCTTTACACCCAGTTGGCTGTCTTTACCTACAACGAGCATGACTCAGTAAATAATTTGGCGCAGCATCTCACGGAGACGATTCTCTCTGCTGCTGAACAATCGATTCCGCGGTCGACTACACACCCCCGTCGATTTCCCGTTCCCTGGTGGACGGAAGAATGTCGGAATGCCATTCGTGCTCGAAGGCGTGCACTTAGGGTTTTCCAACATCACCCTACTTTCGAAAACCTAATCGAGTACAAGAAAATGCGCGCCAGGTCCAGACAAGTGATTAAGGATAGCAAAAAGTCATCATGGAGCAAATTTGTAGCTTCATTTAACCGACACACACCTTCCTCGGTTGTGTGGGATAGATTAAGGCGTGTTGCAGCTAAAACGACCCAAATACCAATAGTGAGACTAAAAACAGCCACAGGAGCTGTTGTTGATTCATTTGAAGTGGCCAATACCTTTGGCAGTGCTTTCGCACAAGTGTCTAGCTCGGAAAATTACTCCCCTGAGTTCCTTCCAATTAAAACTCAGGTGGAATCTCAAGGCTTCTCGTTTCGTTCTAGAAACGTAGAAGATTACAATCGCCTTTTCACCATGGCAGAGCTGGAGTATTCCCTGAAATCTTCGCGATGTTCAGCACCAGGACCGGACGGTATTCATGTGCAAATGTTACAACGGCTCTCTCCTGAAGGTAAGGCATTCCTGCTCGAGGTCTATAATCGTGTTTGGGTTGACAATATACTCCCAGAAAATTGGCGGGAGGCCACCGTTATTCCCATCTTGAAGGCTGGGAAGGACCGTCATCTTCCCTCCAGCTATCGTCCTATTTCCCTCACCAGTTGCGTTTGCAAGGTGATGGAATGCATGGTCAATGGACGATTGGTATGGTGGTTAGAAAGTCGTAACCTACTGACTAACATCCAGTGTGGTTTTCGACGACGCCGTTCAACTGTTGACCATCTTGTGTCAATATCGACACAGATAATGGACGGCTTTATGAAGAACTGTCAAACCGTTGGCATATTTTTCGATCTTGAGAAGGCTTATGATACGTGCTGGCGAGCAGGGATTCTACGTTCCCTGTATGCCTGGAACATACGTGGACGCCTACCACTTTTCATTCAGGAGTTTATGAAGGACCGCTTTTTCCGAGTAAGGGTCGGCTCGGTTTTTTTCTAATTCTTTTGTTCAGGAGGAGGGAGTACCTCAGGGTTCGGTGTTAAGTGTCACGCTCTTTGCTATAGCAATTAACTCCATCTGGAAATGTGTTCCACCTGGAGTTTCGTCATGCCTATTCGTAGACGACTTCGCTGTCTATTGCACTTCTCAGCGCACGGCGTTCTTACAACGGCGCCTGCAGCAATGTTTGGACAACCTTAGAGAATGGAGCGTGAGAAACGGCTTCCGTTTCTCAACTGAGAAGACAATCTGCGTTAATTTCTGGCGCCGTAGGAGACGATTACCACCTTCGCTCCGATTTGGTCCAGATGAACTTCCCTTCGCAGAAGAGACGCGCTTCCTGGGTTTGATCTTGGACAGGAAGCTTAGTTGGTCGTCGCATATTGCACAGCTAAGAGCGAGATGTGACCGTTCCCTAAATATTATGCGAGTACTGAATGGCAAATCGTGGGGAGCGGATCGAACAATTTTGTTGCGAATATATCGCGCATTGGTCCGATCCAAGCTAGACTATGGGTGTATTGTTTATTCGTCAGCACGGCCATCTGTGCTGAGAAGATTAGACGTGGTCCATAATAGGGATTGCTACAGGAGCTTTTCCAACAAGTCCAGTGGTGAGCCTTTACGCCGAGTCCGCAGAAGCTCCTCTGCAATATCGGCGTGAGATTCTCTTGGCAAATTATGGTTTTGCGCTTAGATGTATGCCTAAGCACCCAACGTTCGCTTCTTTTTTCACCACCACGCTAAGAGAACGATATAGAAATAGCACCCTTAATCCAAAGCCTGCGGGGTTCCGTTTCCAAGAGCTCCTAGTGAAGCTTGGGGTGGAACTGCCTGTGATGTTCGCCAAGGGCGAGAGACTTTACCCCCCTTGGCTATCTGGTACGCCCCATGTAGATCTTGGGATGACCATACACCAGAAGTCCACGATGCCTATTTCAAGTATCCGCACGTGTTTCTTAGAATTTTTGTCAGGTTACTCTGACCGTAGATATATTTACACCGATGGATCAAAGAACACCAACGGTGTTGGATGTGCTTATGTTTATGGAACCGAACCATATACATTCGGTTTTCCAAATAGTACTTCCATTTTTACTGCAGAGCTTTATGCTATTTATCGAGCCGTTTTGTATGTTCGCCGTCGTAAATTAGGTGACTGCCTGATTTTGAGCGATTCCCTTAGTGCACTGCAGAGCCTTTGTCAGTTGTACAACCCCCACCCTATCGTACAACGTATCCAGGATGCCCTCCATGTTTTACACGCTTCTGGTGTTGACGTGGTGTGTGCATGGATTCCTGGTCACGTAGGTTTGCCTGGGAATGAAATGGCAAATTTAGCAGCAAAGACGGCAACTACAGAACCCAGAATTATCATCTCACGTGTTACTTCGGAAGACTTTAGGCTTGAAGTGCGGAGAGCAGTGCTGTCGTCCTGGCACGACGAGTGGTCAGCTCTCCGCGGTAATAAACTTAGAGAGGTGAAAGAACTTCCGATAAACTGGGTAACTTCCTGTCGCACATCTCGTCGCGAGGAGGTTAGTTTGGCTCGATTAAGAATAGGGCACTGCAATTTTTCGCACGGTTACCTATTTAAAAGGGACCCTGCGCCTCTATGTCCGCTGTGTGACTACGTTTTGTCGGTTCGCCACGTGCTCCTAGAGTGTTACTCTCTAGCGCACCTTCGGGATTCTCTGCAGCTGCCTGCCAGACTTGCAGAGGTCCTGACGGACGACAGGACAGCGGTTGATAGAGTTTTTGATTTTTTAGCGCAGTGCAATATAAATTTGAGGATTTAAAATTTTTTAATTATCTGTTTCTGATTTTGGACATATTTATCACCTTGTTTCATATGTGGCTATTGCCACTGCTTTTTGCCTTTGTATATTTTTCTTGTTGCTAGTATTTTTATTTTTTGAGTGAAATTTATATCTGGCTATTGCCATGAGTCTGTTAAGGGCGCTGATGACCTAGAAGTTGAGCGCCCTTAAACCAAATCCAATCCAATCCAATTGGCGTATGAGTATCCCCAGGGGTACGGGAAGGCTTCTTAGGGGTACGTAAAATTTAATTTAATCGTTCTTTGTGTAGTACTAAACAAATCATAAATCTTGTAATCTATTTTATACATCGTTATGTATAATTTCAATTAAGGATAACTCTAAGGCTAGGCCTAGGAGTACAGACTGAAATGAAATATTGTCTTTGGGGGTACCTTCGCAGAGAAAACAAGGTTGAATACCACTGTCCTAAGTGACAAGGGAAAACTAGAAAAAAATCATACCAGAGTGCGCTGTCGACTGGGATCGAATCTACGACCTGCGGAATGCGAATCGCACCGGTTACCACGGCGGCACCTCGCTGTGAGGTTTAAATATAACAACTTGTAACACATGACCAGAAGAATGTAATGAAACAATTTAATTATTGAAGTAACTACACGAAACAGGGGAACATGTATGTTTTATTAGCAAAGCTTTGGATTTGGTTTGTTTCTGATTTCTGCCAGAGTCTTACACTTCTTCTTTTACCCTTATTAATATTTCTATTTTATTTTTCCTTGAAATCTTTATAGCCTGCAGTTAGAAATCCATTTCTATAGTATTCAATATAGCTATTGTCCTACAACAATTGTCCATTTATTCCCTTTGGTATACAATCTGAAAGCGGATTTCAATTGCCAATACATAGTGGATGTTTCCGTGCGCCCGCATTCAACTTTTGCGTTCCTTTGTTGGTAAGAAATTGCTTCTTTATTGCGTTGTGATGGCCAATGCGGGTTGCGTTATTTCTTTTTTTTATGTACAGCTTTGTTGAAGTAGGACTTCGTTTGTCGCAGTTGTTATGAAAAACAAGCACATCTGTGAACTCATCAGAAATGTGCTATTTTCAGCTGTGCTGTACTACGTGGATGGCGCACATAAAACAAAAATAGGTTTGAAAGTCTAAAACTGCTGTCGCAATATATTTCAATTTATATAACTGAAATAGTAACTCTATGTACTACATTTTATTCAATAGTCCTTTGCAACATTAAGTTTAGTATTGGCGCCTAAGAATCCAAGGAAAGTTAAAGAAAAGAATGCCCCCTGTTCTGCAAAGAACATTGCACCATTTTACAAGATAAAATATATTTGGAAGTATATATTCAATTACTTTAAAAACCTGAATAGCTAAGAGGAAAAAGAAGAAAGAAAAGAAAAAAGAGAAGAAGAAGAAAAAAAAAACTTTCCAAGTAGATTGCTGCTATAATACTCGAACGAAGTCCTCCGAATTGTTCCATACACCTAAGCCATTATTTTGCTTATAATCCATTGTCATAGTATGAGCATCGTTGTGTAGTGGGCAGCCCCGGTTTTCTAAAGAACAGTAACTATCAGACATAGGAATTCTTAAGCAGTTGACTTCAAGGTAATTATCATTTAACAAATGCTGGAGAAACTGAGTTTCCTTAACCCGGGATCCAATACGATCGAATAATTACTACCCCTATAAGTTCCTGCTTACTTTGTCCAGTAGTGTAAAACACTGAGGTGTTCCTTCCCATAGAGCCCCTTCTCATTCATGTGAATGCTTTTGTTATGTCAAAAACCTCGCAAGACAACCATGTTTTCTCAAAAACATACAACACTTGAGAAAGTACGGTTGCGAACTGTCTGCTGGTTTGCTCGACTGCTGAATCAAGCCGTGCGAGCAGGTACTTGACTAACTTGTCGTGAGTCCTGACCTGGTATGTACCGAGTGGAAGAGGTATTCCTTCGGCTATACGTTAATCAGGGGTTCTACCTTATGAGTGTAACGAATATGTCCAATACAATTATAATGTCCTTTTATTTCAATTCGAATGAATTTAGTCACGGCTTGATGTTAACATGATGTTGCCAACTTTCTCTTAAAAATTAAACTTTTCATGACATTTTAACATTAAATTACTACTAAATTCGTTGAAATTAAGGTGAAATGCATTATGACATTTTCCACACAATGTTTGCGTGACAGTGAAGTAATAAACCATTTATATCCATTCGTTAAGAAGCTAGATGGCTCCAGATGTTATACTCGAATTTTCTTTTTTTTTTTTTTTTTTCAACGAAACGGTTCTTTATTTACAATAGTTGTATTGAACATATTTGTTACATTCATCATGTAGAATCGCTGGTTGACGTATGGCCGAAACAGTACCTTCCACCCGGTATGTAGCTTTACGAATGAACCGAGCCAAAGACAACGTTTGAAGTTCAATTGCACTAAGGTAATGGGCAATTCTTACTCGTATAGTGCTCCATACTAATGCGAAACTCTATTAATTTTATTAAATATTGCAACGTGCGTTGAACGTAGAAATATCCTCCAAGGACTGACGTTTCTGGGAATAATCTGTAAAGTGCTCCTTACTCGGAATGCCTTTTGTATTAAATAATCCGTAAGAGAAAGAAAGTAAATACAAAAAAATTAAAGATATTGCTAAAGCACGGAATTTAGGTAAACTAAAACATTTTCTGACTTTTACTGTTTTCGACATATTCATTGTTGTTGGTTTGAGTTTTCAATTTTTTTTTTTTTCTATTAGGTTTTCTTTTCCATCACATGGCAGTCGCTTTTTACGAACTCAGCTATCGCTTCAGCCTCCTGTATCACCGTTGCATCTACAACTAAATTTGTAGTCAACGCGTTTCTGCAAATATTATTTAGATTTACAATAAGTACGCAGAAAAAAGCTTGATGAGTTACACTTATATGATTTCGTCTATCCATTAACAAATTATTCTTCCAAACGATTATTCCTCCTCCTAATTCATATTAATCGAGATAAACATTAGCTAAATTATGTTATTGCTAATTTTCTTGTAGGTGTATGGAGAATATGGGAATACAGTACGCATTGAGTGATAGTCTAATATTTTAAGAGCTAGTCGCTATATGACCGATTTGACATTCCATTCCGTTTTCGTTCTAATATATATTCCTATTTGAGAAAACTAAGTGTTGAAAATTTTTACAAATAACAAGGATAATCTTGGAAATGCTTCACGCAATAAAAGTATTTTTCTTAAATTGTGTTTTAACAACATCCAATTTTTGTGTAGTAAGATTTTGTCTATCTCTTATGGTTTACCACTTCTGCAAAAGTCAAATTTTGCTATCAAATTTTTAAGTGGAATATACAATACTTCCTCTAGTTACTATAAATTGGAAAATTTTGTATTTTTCATATAGTGAGTAATAAGCTTTTGAATGAAGAGAGTATTGGAATGGAGAGAAAAAGTAAATCAAATGTAATGCACAATAATTTTTACTTTCTCTACTGGTAAGTAGGGGAAGTATTGTATACCACCCAAAAATTCGATGTCGAGATTTCACTGGAAATATATGTTTTGAGACCCCCTGAATAAAAAAAAAAAAAAATTTAGAAAAAGGTCCGTGTGTGAATCTGTGTGTCAGTCTGTGTGCCAGTCTGTGGACAGCATAACTCAAAAACAAAAAGTCGGTTAAAAACCAAAGTTAGTATTTAAGTTTAATGTCTTTCAAGGATGCGACGCGAAGATTTTTAAGAAAATAGCACCACCCTAAACTACCCTTTATATGGAAAATGTTTCGAAAATTTTGATTTTCTTGAAAATGGCTCTAACGATTTTGATTAAAATGTCATATGTTTGAGATATTTTTATGGCAAATGAAATGTATATTTGGAATTTTCTGACTATAGCCCCTATAACCGTATTTACTCTGGACAACTTTTGCTTAACTGGTAAACCGTTAGAGATAGACCAAATCATACTATACAAAAATGTACATCTTGCTAAGATACACAACTTATGTCTCAATGAATTTTCTTGTTTCGGAGATATTCCTTGTTATGTGTGTGAGTTTCGGAAAACTTAAAACTTTCGTGAAATGGATCATCGTTATTCATTTTTTATATGGTAAGTGTGCAAAGAGAAGAGAATCTCAAAGCTTCAAAAGATGTGAGTATCGCTCAAAGCCTTTTGCATTCTAACTTTCCCCTTGCACCTACAAGGAAATAAGCAATAAGATAATTTATACAAATGTTTATCTCAACTAAGACGAAGAAGATATAGGAATAAGAATTTGTACAAATAGTTTGTACAAGATTGGTGAAAGTCATTTGAGTGCAGCACATCAGATTTTTTGTAAAGGCTCTTACGTACTTTATCGTATTGTACAGTAGTTATGCTTTATTAACGCTCCCTGCTGCTTGCTCGCTGTGGTTTGTGCACTATGGACGGCCAGGTGGAAAAAGCTACTCTGTTCGCTGTTCTGCAGTAAGGATCGCACGCACCCAAGAAATGAGTATCGGACACGAACCAAAGAAAGTAAAGGCGCAGGCAGCATTGAGCAGAATCTATTGCGGAACGGCTACAAAGAACCACAACATCACAAGAAAGCGTCTTGTGCCATGTTTTTGGTGAGCACCTCACAATAGCCGATTATCTCCCAAAGTTTCCACGAACTGGTTCGGCACAAGCCCGCGTGATCGTGACGACAGATGAGACACGGTGAGTCCTCCCTTAGGTGGTCCATGAGAATAACTGTGCTATCGATCAAACGATAAAGTTCGTCTCCCTGCCTGCCATGTGGATACTAGCACAAGAACACCTCGTGTTTGGGAGAGTTATCTTGATTTGACGATAACGTTCACTTAATCCGTGAGAATTCCTCAGATCTTAAACTGTTACAAAAATGAAGAGTTAGCCCTCATTCTGTCACACCTCTGTAACGCAATGAATAATCATGAGATCATAAGAAAAGCTTTGAAGATTTGTTGATAAATTCCAGGAAGTGGGTTTAGTTCCTATGTGGGTGATTCCAGCGGCTTAAGCAGCCGGACCTCGTAGAATACTTGACACGAGGCTAGGGAAGCATTGCACTCTATCAACATGTCTGCAACGCTCTTATCCGAACTATTTTATTTGGGGAAAAAATGCTCTTTTGGCCCCATTGAGCACTTCCGAAATTTTTTGCCATTAATGCATTCTACAAGCTGAATCTTCTTACTTAAATAGTTCCAGGTAGACAGGCGCTGTTAGCAAATAAAAGATCTGTATGTGGATGAATGAAACGCAAGCAATGACGATGCAATGCTATCATCTGAAACTTTGTTGGAACAGCTAGAGAAGGGGTAAAACCAAATGAACTGTGATTAGTAATTCTTCTATTTACCCTCCCCGTATGGAGGACTTACATTCCCTAGGACTGACAAGCCTGTGCCTAGGGTCAGATGAACCAATGGACCGGACAGAGTGAAGACCTGGAAGCCGGTGGTCAGCCAAGCACTAGGTGAGGAAGAGGATGATATGAAATGCAGGCGAAATGAATGACTGGAAAGGTGATGATGTAGCATTTGGTGGAATGAGTGGCGGGGGAATCCAGAGAAGCCGGAGAAACCACCCCCTCTCCCCGACGTTGCTTCGTACACCACGAATACCACATGCCGGTCCCTGGGATCGAACGCGGACCACCTAAGTGGCAGGCGAGCGGTCTAACCGGTTGGGCATGGCGCCACCGCAATAGAGATCCAGGTTCCAAAATTGTTCTGTAAACTTCTCCCTGTAAAAGCTGTGCATTAGCGGCCTTTAAAACTGCTGTTAGATGGTAGCACATTGGAGCTATTACTACCTGGATCTATTTTGCTAAACTACAATAGACTTTTGAGAGGTAGAACTGGAACTTAAAAATTCAATGTCACAACTGGGATTTGAACCACAGACCTTCCGCTTACCGGGCGGCTGCTCTGCCACTGAGCTATTGTAACAAACTGCCAGAATGGCATTAAACTCTCACACACGGCTTGTGTGTTTAAAAACACCAACAGTAAGTTTGTTGACATAAATAAATAATAATTACAATAGACTTGTTTGGAACCAGTCATATTTCCGCTTTGGGGTTGGATCACTGTTGCTGATCGCAGTCCAAATGCAAATAACGTAACCTTTAACCTAAATATCCAATTTGGGATTTTAAATTAATTACTTTTAGACTAGAAAATCCGAAATTAAAGTTCTAAGTGAACCGACAAAGGATAGAGAAAGTCTATTAATATTACAGTTTCGATTCGCTGTCCAGTTACTTTTCACCCCCTCCACAGTAGACAACAAAGATAAAAGTTGTTTCAACTGCGTTTACTGAGAACAAAGGGCCTAGTATGTGGGACCGTATCTCTCGTATTGTCTGCTTGCGGTTCATTGTGGTCAATACATAGACATCTGATGGGTTCTGTGCCCTTGGCAAGTGCTGCGCTTGTGTTTAACATAACCAAACAAGAAGAAAAGAATGTTCGCAGCACGCACACACACACTCGCCCATTTACGCAAAACAAATACATCCTCCAGCATAAAGAAGTTCTTACTGCGTGAAGTTTGTTCAGATAAAAGACTGGGAGAATGTGGCAAACAAAAGGAACACACATTCTTCTGTTTCTCATTTCGCGCTATGGGCATGTAGCTTGCTTTAATTTCGCTACTCCGTGTCTTGATTTGAAAGCACAATGGGCGATAAGAGGAGATTCACCTCTCGCCCTACAATACACCCCGCACATCTCAAGTGCTCGTAAGAACTATGCGATTCCATTAGGAGATTCACGGGGCAGGCACCAAAGTTTGTAAACCAATCCTATTCTATGAAACATTTTTTTACCTAATAAACATTCGTTCAAACATACAGTAACCGTATTTTCTTTAGACAATTTTCAGCTTTTTGATACAGAAGATTTGGTTACTACCGAAACAATTTATTTCGTAACTTGTGAAGCAGCTTGTGAGGTGAAAACAGTTTTATTCGACACCAGTCAAAATAAAATGTATATTTTATTATTATTACTATTATTACTATTACTATTATTACTATTACTATTATTACTATTACTATTATTACTATTACTATTATTACTATTACTATTATTACTATTACTATTATTACTATTATTACTATTACTATTATTACTATTACTATTACTATTACTATTATTATTATTATTATTATTATTATTATTATTATTATTATTATTATTATTATTATGATTATTACTATTATTGTTGTTATATCGCATAAGAGGGAAAGGCATCTTATTCGCAAGATGAAGGCAAATCTTAAGGACTTTAATAGTAGAAGAGCATCTAATGTACACTTCTAGTTAGCTTCAGTTTCCTTCTTAAGCGCCTTGTTCCGGCATTATTTACCATTTTTATTGTATATATTATTATTTACATTGGAGTTATAATTTCGTAACAAGAGTCCTGCAGCATCTGAATAACTACTTCACACACTAGTATCACGACTGTTCTTAGGAAATTTCCCAATTGTAAGTTTACCAAGGCAATGCAAATTGCAATGTGTAGATTAGAAGCCGTAACTTTGGAAACGGCGCGTAAGAACATTTATTTTCTTGAGTAACACTGAGGAATACCTGTAGGTATGTCGATTCGCTGACAGATTTCCTCAACTGCACAGTTCCCTTCTGATTTATGCTGCCTTTCCGCCATTCAATCGTCTGTTAATGATACCAGTCTCAGTTTTCTATATATCCAACAAAATGTGTGTTTAATGTGTTATTACCAAATATATCCGACTCTTAGAAACTGATAGTAACTAGCTATTAGGAAATATATACAAATATAACATATTGTATCAATAGTTCATTTAGGAAATCTAGAAAAATAAAATTTTAGTAGCGAAAGTGTTAATTACTGCTGGTTCTGAAAGCCTACCTTTCACTGACATTGAGGAAGTATTTACTATAAACTATTCCAAAGTCAGTTTATAACTAGACTTCCTTATAGTCTTCTTCCTGGTTAAATTTTTATTAAACACTGCCGTCTGATGAACCTATACATTAGGAGATGCTATTTGCATTAGTTGCAACATCCTGATTGTCTAATTTCCGCGAATTCACAGCCTGAATAGCATTTGCATATTACAAACCGGCAGATGTTGGTATTTGTCTACGTCACAATTAAGCTTGTGGGGATATGCCGCTCAAACTGTAATGGCTAATTACAATCCTTTAATGGAAAATGGTAATGTCCATTCCAGACCATTACGAGATTATTTAACTTATACTTACGGGACTTTTATAGCTTTATAATAGCTCAATCTGTACAGAATTGCTATGGAAATAATGCTTTAAAACCACGTACCTAATCTGTCAGGATTCCACAAGAAATATTTAGGTACCTGAAATGTGGATGTATAAAAGGTTCACAAAACCAACTTGCCACACTATTTTAGTGTTTATTATCGTCTCTCTTTAGAATAAATAACATTGCATTTGTTAAAGAAAGCATGATGATATCAGAAATATAATGATATAATAATTCATGAGTAATTAAATTGTGAATTACTTCCGAACTGGCTAACAAACAGAAACACAACCGCTTGTTTGGTCTCTGATTACGATTTAAACTTAGTAGTAACCATTCCTTCTCTATTTTTGGTTCATCATTTATAATTAAATGAATAAATAGGATACTATTTCCGTTATGTTTTTCTTTGATTTTGGATTAAACCTCTCAAGTTCCATGAGCAACAGCACAATTTCTTCACACCCAATTCCACTATATGATTCTTAATTTCTTTGTATTTAGAAAGTGTATGATATTAGCTTCAAAAGTAATGTTCTAATGAAAAATGCTATGCTTAGTTTTGTTACAACGTTTTGGAAAGATGCAGTAAAACTTTCAGCTTCCTACAATATATTTTATGGATTGCTTTAAGTTTGGAACGTGCGGAAATGTTAAAACGTGGAAGAAGACAAACGTTTGAACGTAGTTTGTAGAGGAAATTTGACTTTCAACATTTTTAGCACTCTTTAGCTCTTATAGATGCTTCCCTCCCATTTTGATAGTGAAATCTGACCTATAATTCATTTCCAACTTATTTTCAGTAGATAACGAGCACTACACAGGATTATTTACACTAAAATTATGGGTATTAAACTATAGTTCAAAAATTTGCAAGTAAGTATGAGCAATATACAAATAAAGCTATACTTTATTATTTTTATATTAATTGAGAAGGATTTTTCTGTAAAAATGCAATGGTAATCAATGCAATGGCAAGTAGCCACGTGCTTTTGAGTAAAGAAAACAAATAGTATCCAAGCAAAATAATATTTTCCTTGTTCTGTTATGGAAAACCAAGGAGTATAACTTTCCTTCTTATGCTGCTATCCACCATTGATTTGCCATTTTTATTGTATACATACCACGAAGGCTCTATGGACAAATTGGGATTTGCATTACTCCAACATTACTTAGGAAATTCCCAGAATTACACCAGTTTTTACAATGTGTCACACCTGCAGCATCTACCGCATCCAACCAGGGGATATTTAAATAGCGCAGACCTTTAAATAGTATGTAATTAGGCAACTTACAGCCATCATACAACTTTGAAACTTTGCATACAGGATTTTGATTTGTCTAGTACTTTTCCTGCACAAAATGAAACCAAAAAGCATGTTTTCACCAAAACTGACAGACATTTCACCCATCGTCCTCCTTAGGAATATTGTATTGACTGTCACTCATCAGATTTTTCTTCCAAATTACCTCGTTTGAAAATGCAGTTTGGCCTGCCTGCCAAAGTATTAGAGATATTGATAGCCAGGACTTCCTGTTTAGATATTCGGACCAAGCGCCATGATGACACGTCACAAACAGGGACGTGATGTGTGACAAGATGCAGGTGGTGTCGTGGGAACCACATCCACTGTCGACATGTTGGCATCCATATGAATGTGACGATATTCTGGATATAACTGGCACGCTGCATGTGGTCGGGCGTTGTACCTTCTTATATGGGACATCCATATGTCAACAAATCTGAGCAATCTAGTTTATGTTACCTAAACTCCTACCCTACTACAGACATAGAACTTCATCACTTCCATTGGCTATTAGCATATTATTTACTGTTGTTCTTATGTCTGTCCTACTCATAAACCGCTCCACGTGTGGAGGGAATATTTCATGCATATGCTACATGTGTCACATTAGCTGATGAGATTTATCCTAAAATAATTGACTTCCACCATTATCTGTGCAAGTTTCTACCAAATAGCTGCGTTGTTTATTAACGCGGTCCCTCTTGCGTGTAGGTATGACATTTTTAATCATCTTGTTTATCTCTAACTTATTAACCTCTTAACATATCTATTATTTTACAACAACAACAACAAAATAATAACAATAACAATGAAATGAATTTATGAGCTTAACAATGAACATTTTAATCTCTGAATATCCTCTAGATTAAGATCTCGAGTATACTCGTGGTATGTTTAACCGTTTCTTTCTTGTTGAAATTACATTCACACACCAAATGTTGGACATTGAAGCACTAAACAATGAACAGCAACAATTAAGAATAAATGTTAAAACCATTGTTTATGTTTGAGAGAAAGAATTGGAACTGAAAAATCCAATCCGATTCTGCCTCTCAAACATTGTCCATACACAGCTTGTGTGTTGAAAAACACCAACAGAAGTTTGTTGGCATAAATAAATAATAATTACCACTGTTTGTGTTTGTGGCTATGTGAAATACCCTGAAAACCTGGAAGGAGCAGCTTGGCATTCCATCACAGCAATATCATTCTCAGATGAAACTAGTGCTTCACTTTCTTCTACTGGACTCTCTTCATAGCTATCATGAGAACTTCCACACCCACTAAATTCAACATTTAACTCTTCTTCACTTTCCATTTTATAAAGTGTGAGAAAGCAACACAAACTACAAGAATAGCATTGCAACAGATACCTATAGTAGGAATAAAATATGCGGGAAAATATCGATGAACTGACTGATTCAGAGACACCTGTTGGCAGAAATATATTCGTACATTCAAAATATCTAGAGAAAGAATTAAGGGACTACTAAATCACGAGACAAAATGAGCGAATTTAGCCTTTTAAAACATATGTGGGTAGGAAATGTTAAGCCCAAGTATATTTGAATTTTATTATTTTCAAAATTGAAAACACGAGTATACTCGGGCTTTTATGCCAAGGAGTATAAATATTTTAAACATGACCTTCAAGTTAGGTGTATTTATGGGAAACCTAGCTTGAGCCTGAAGTACAGCAATGACACAGTGCTACCACAACACGAATTTTTTGGGCGAGAAAGAAATGTTTTGATTATTTTTGCTTAAATATACATGAAAATGTAGATATGCATATAGTTGTGGAAGAGAGTGAGTTTTAAACAATACTCGCATGAGTTTTTGAAAGCGTTTAGTTTAGGACGGTTCTAGGATTATGAAGATAGAATGTTGACGACTTTGTGTATTCCTAGGGTTCTTTCAAAGCTTATGATTTTATGCGTTGTTGCACAGTGTTGCCACTTAGCAGCAAACACCTTTGGTCGACGGTTTAGAATATTTATAGTTATTTTCATTTTATATCGGCATTTAACAATAAATTTAAGGAATTGGTAGCTATTTATATAATGTACCAATTTATTTAATTATTCCATTGATTATTGTTTTCTTTTTCTTTTTAAAAATCAAAATCCATGCAGCTGTGCTCCAATGCAACTCCGTCAACATCCACGCGCACCATCTCACTAGTTATTTTACATGGGCCCTCCCCATCCTTTACTGCAGCCACATTTGATTGTAGTCGCTGCGATTAAACCCACAAAGTTCTACTTTGAATGGTTAGCCAATTCATTTTGTCTGGCCTTTAACAATCATAAGTATTCGAACTACTTCCTTTAAGGTGTCTGAACGGCATATGTAACAAATATTCATGCGTTAGAGGGTTAAATCTGTGTGTAGTCAAGATTGTGCTTAACAGAATGCTTCACTGAAAGCATTCCCTTTTTAATTTATAAAACTCTTTAATCCTTGCAGTTTCTAATTTATTTATATATTCAAACTTCACATACTTTCAAACGTCCTTCGAGATTACTTAGTCAATACTCATGTATAGTCTATTTTATAATTAGAGTGACATCGCAACTAAAGCAAAGCGGAACCACCTTCTATTACGTGATTTACTACACGTGGAGAAGGTGTTCTGATTCTCTGATTGGTTAAAGATAGATATGACTCGGTTCCTACTGGATGGAACCGGTGTAGCAACGAACTCTGATCCAACCAATGAAGGCGATCGCATCTGCAGCACTGCATTACAATATGTTTCTTAAACAGTACAAGGAACGAATAGACAAACAAGCCTTAGTTTTCAAATATTATTTAAAAAACAGATTCTTAAATCTATAGTTCACATTTTTCAAAATATAAAACAGGAATCCTTTGCTAAACATTCCAACACTATTTTTAAACTAACATCTTCAAAAGTAAAACTGATATTGAAGTGAAACTTGAACAACCTTTATGTACGTCAAATACATTTCAATTACGAGACCTTGGATTGAAATTTGAATTTTCTATATTTTTATAGCTATGAAATCAATAATTTGTACACTTATGTGTTTTTATGCTATAGACTACCACACAAAATTCCAGCACAATCTGTTTTATAGTTTTGAGGAAATTAATTATTCAATTTATTCACAATGCGAAAATACCTTACTATTCAAAATATTCTATGGGTATCTAAAATTAAAATATCACAACAATTTTATTATTTTATAAATTGTAACTACCCAACAAATGTCGTCAATCTCTCGCAGGAAGAGAAAGTAATTGCTTTTGAAGTGCTTAATTACTCTGCTTTAATGGACATTGAAAATGCTTTTAAAACCATTTTTTTCGTATTTATTTTTTTTAAGCTAAACGAATTTTCAGATTTTGAAACCAAAGACTGAAGTTAAAGTCACATATATAGAGTACATGCTGTAAAAATTCTAGGAGCACAGCACAATATTTAATGCGCATGGAGCAAATAGCTTATAGTGTTTTAAAACTGTAAACTCTACACACATGCATAATCTCTCCTCAGATTCGTAGTCTTCCCCTTGCGGTGAGATACCGCTTAACCACTTCTTTCCGCTGAATTTGGTTGTTTTTGAGCTCTTTTGGCCCATATTTTGTTCAAATACTGCTCACAATTTAAGCAGAAAAAAGAGACGTTTAAATTTAGCGCACATGGCATTTAAAGGATGCGCTAGACCTTTAAAAATGGCGGAATATAAAAAAATTTCACTGCCAACCGATGACTGAAGTTTTGGGGAACATTCATTTGCGTAAACCTAAAAATTGTCAATTTGATAATTTTTCGGCCATTTTTGAGTCTCAGAGCCCCTTGAATAGATTAAAATTGTGAAATTTAGCACATTCGATGAAAGTCTTTTAATTAGGGAGAAACTATAAGTGAAATTACCCTTGACTAATGGAATTATCACCAATAATGATGGGTAAAGCATTCTAGCCACACGAAAAATTATTGAGATTAAAATGTGAATAGGGATCATAAATTGGGAAAGATGTGCTTTTCGACATTGTCTGCATAATCTGAATATACAAATGCCCTAAATTAAACGACGTACGTCCAGCAAATCCTGCATTAAAACTTTCAGAAACCTTCAAGTTGCAAAGTAATGTTCCTTACTTTCTGCTCAGGCTGTATGTGATTGCGGTATAATTCCATATTTACAAACTCCGTTATTGCATGTGCCTGAGTGGGCATAGGCATTTTAAACTATTTTCACGTTTCTAACTGTATAAAAATACGTCTGGCCATGATAATAAATTGAATTACTTTTACTGCAGTTCTACAAGAAATGATTGCCTTGTCAGACATACCTGCCTCACAAATGTAGTTATCCACGGTGAACAAATGGACTTTAATGGGCATTACTTTGAAGAGAAAATCAAACTGTGCAGCTGATGTTGAACAATAATAATTTTAAGGATTTGCGGCGCCATCCTGGACAGAAATTACACAGCATGACTCGGTGCTAAACACGGGATTTGGTGAGGTGATTAGCAATGGCTGTGTTCTGGCAGCACAACCACTGAGCCACAAATTACTGGTTGCCCAGAAGGCTCTGTATTATTTGTAACGTGCAGGGGAGGCGTTCATCTTTTCGCACCTTTCTCTCGTGAATTACTGCATTCTTTTGTCGGCAGTAGTACATGTTACAGTAGATTGCACACAAATAATAGCATCACGGCTTGGTTACTTCTAAAACAGTCTGCAAAATCTCTGAACAACCTTCACACTTCTTTCTGAAGGCAACTGACATCAATTCAAAATGCAATGGAACCACCTCCGAGGATACCTGATACACACCTGTAAGAGTTTCATATTGACAGAAGAGTCGTAATTTTGAACGTAAACAGAAAATAAGGCACAAACAACAAACAAACACCTAAGGGAAACATTAACACGAATTATCATATAATATGGATTAGACACTAGTCCTATACAAGGTTTCACTTTCTTTGTCGTTTACCAAAATTCCTTGTTTAGATTTAAGTGGAAATATACGTTGTTAAGTTGGTGACATAGGCCTTATCTTGAAGTATATGTAAACAGAATAATTTAAAGAAAATTATCCTTGGTTGTACAGTCGCCATTGCGTTCCTTGTAGACATTTATATAGAATTGTGTTAGTGCTTACATAATTGTTCCACAGTTCGTAATTGTTTGTACCACATTATTTCACAGTAAATATGCAGCCATATGCGGCACTGGGAAATTATTTAATCCAGGAGTGTTGTTTCAAAACAAGACTTCTTGCAAACTTGTTTGGGAAATATTTTGCCAATGATCAATTCTTGTAGCTTCTCCTGCAACAGTTCAGGATTAAATCATTCTACACTGCTAAATATCTCAAAGCAATATTTACCAACGATTTGAAACTAGTAATTCCCAATGAAAGTTTGCAGTACTTCAGTTTAGTCTGTCGCCCATTCTGAATTATTGGTAACAGCCATTAAATTATTTCCCCTATAGATACAGACGACGTGAAAAAACGTTTGTGGCGAAAACATTCATTGTTCTGGTCAAGCGTAATTACCCGTTATTCCCCTACCTTACGTGAAGGGTAGAGGTGAAAGCACAGTAATGAGTACTTGGTTATTCATGAAGTGCAAGCATGACTTTATATTAAAGGATTGCTTTTCTGACTATATGATCGTAATTATAGAACACAAAGGCCAAGCCTTGGAACCATCCAGCCTTTGATAGAGCTTTTTGTTGGTAGAAACTTTGAGGGTATGATACAGTCATAAAGGAAGCTAAAAGACAGAGATAATTTGGGCACTATAGAACAGGTTCCATCGCTCTCCAGTTTAATCACCTTACTGTTGGTAGCGTTCAACAATATTAAAATTTACGAGCTCTGTTTCTGAAGCGCCGAGATTTCTAACAGGTGTTTGTTTTTAAAATAATCGACAAGTTCTTAAAAATTAAAGTATTTCTTATCACTAAATTATATCTACTAATAAATAAAGGAATGGACCTGGGTTGAAATCTTGTGTTTACCTTTATAAAGTCTCAGTTACACATTTTACTGCCAGGGTGCAGCAAATAGTACGCCCTATAAAATATCTCAGAAAAGTAATAAAAGCCCTCAAGAAGGTACTCTCCCAGTTATATCATACACCACTTTTAAATCATCTACTTAAAATGAATCGATGGCCAAGAGCTTCGCCTATAAATTAGGAATAAGAATATCCTTAACACAATACGAGTACAGGATATTTTAGTCTCCGATTTCGAAGCTGACGACATCTAATTCACCTCTGCACATAACAACACAAAGTATATGTGTGTGAACAATATCTCACAGATATTGAACTCTGTTTATCGTTAATACCATCTACAATTCGTTGTGACCTTGCAAGTCACAGCTGCTCGGTCCTATTATAACCTTGACGCAAATATTGCTCACAGTTCTACGACTCTCTCTCTCTCTCTCTCTCTCTCTCTGTCTTAACAAACAACTGCTTCTGACGATACCCTCACTAAAAACTGCTTGACATAACAAATAACTCCGACGCGACGATTGTATGTTTAAAACTGTCTCTGACGATACATATATTCAAACTCTCTCAACACTAATTGTACACAATACGCACTTGAAAACTGTCCGCTCTCTCACTTTTTATAGTCCAGGCGAAGAGCCCGCGAATTTTCTGGAAAATGTAACTTTTCTTGAAACGTCTGGTAACCGAAGTCCTCATAACTGAAAACTTTGGAGGTTACCTTAAACTTAGGCCTGGTAAGTTCCCTTCCCAAATTTTCTTTCTAGTTATTGCGTTTCATGTATTAGACGTGTCGCCATTTGTGATGCCATATGAACTAAGAGCAAGCGTAAATCAGTATTAAAAACACACTCGTTCAATGGATATTATTTCTAAAACTACCTTTTTAAGTTCGGAGACACGTCTCTCTCTCTCTCTCTCTCTCTCTCTCTCTCTCTCTCTCTCTCTGTATGCATTAGGTAATATATAGTGTGTATATATGTATGTATAGTTTCCGAGCCTACTTGCTCTAACGGTACATCATGTTGCATTTTCTCGTCTGTACTTACTTCATCAAAATGCATAAAATGCCGCCAAAGAACTTCTCAAAATGAAGAAACTGGTGAAGATTGATCGGTGCTAAGTCAGGACAGTAAAGTGGTGCATACTCGACGAGTTGTTGGATATTTGAGAAGAACTTGATGATTGCTTTTCTATGTTCTTCGTGCTTCTAGAATATTTTGGAGTATGCGACCTCAGTCATGGTGTATTCATATTTGTGCCAGGCCAGTGAATCGCCAAGCGGTGAACCATCACGGCCATATTTGGTTATAACACTCGCGAACTATTATCGCCTAGGTACACCATACAATAAGACTATTGAATTGGGTCATGTCAGAGGTTAGTTTACTTCGTGATGAAATGCAGCCGTTATATGAGGAGCCGGAAGGGCTGTCTGCACATGACAGGAAGCTCGCCATGGGGTCAGAAACGCTTAACCAAATCGGCTGCTTACACGCATCATCATTTTCTGTAGGTCAAGGCTCAAACAGTAATGTGCCTGAGGTAACCACATTCCTCAAAGGATATTGACTTGGAAATTTTACGATGTAGACTCCATAATCTGGACACTGGTATAAGTACATAAAAATGCATAATGCATCTCCCCAGTGTAAATGTGTTTACCGTCCATCTGAACCCGATCTCGAATACCACCAGGGATTCTCTGGTTTTCGGCCACATGTTCGTCAGCTCAGATTTGGCACACTAGGACCAAAAGCTGCATTTTGAGTTTTCCTCATTTAAAAGGTTCAACATTTCCTCACAAAGTGGCATTGTTTTACATGGTTGCTATTTTAACCCATTTTTACTTTCTCTACTACGTATAGTAAGTAGAGGAAGTATTGTATTCGACTCAAAATATGTTTTGAGGCTCCCTGAGTCCAAAAAAGCACTTTTAGAAAAACATATCTGTGTGTGAGAAGAGAGAGAGAGAGCGAGCGAGAGAGAGAGAGAGAGAGAGAGAGAGAGAGAGAGAGAGAGAGAGAGAGAACAGCGCAACTCAAAAACGAAAATTCGGTTATAAACCAAAGTTGGTATTTAAGTTTTAAATCTTCCAAGGATGGAAAATGTTTTGATTTTATCAAAGATGACTCTAACGATTTTGATTAAAATTCCATATGTTTAAGATATTTCTATACAAAAACAAAGGCATATTTTGAATTTTATAACTATAGCACATGTAGCCCTGTTTAATGTTGATGACTTTTGTGTAACTGGTAAACCATAAAATATAGACCATAGACCAAATCTCACTATACAAAAAATGTAGATCTCGTTAAAACACACAATTTATGTCCAAATGCTCTTTTTGTGTAGTGAAACATTTCGGAGATATTCATTGTTATTTGTGTGAATTTTGTAACACTTATACTTTTCTCAAATGGAAGGTCGTTATTCACTTTTTAATTTCTCCACTACATTTAGTAAAGTAGAGGAAGTATTGCTTTCCACAGAGATTTCACCGGAAATATATGTTTTGAGACCCTCTGAATCCAAAAAAGAACATTTCTAGAAAAATGTCCGTGTGTGTATGTGTGTGTGTGTGTGTGTGTGTGTGTGTGTGTCTGTCTGTCTGTCTGTCTGTCTGTCTGTCTGTCTGTCTGTCTGTCTGTCTGTCTGTGGACAGCATAACTCAAAAACGAAAAGTAGGTTAAAAACCAAAGTTGGTATTTAAGTTTAGTGTCTTTCAAGGATGCTACACGAAGATTTTGAAGAAAATAGCCCCACGCTAAACTACCCTTTATATGGAAAAATTTTCGAAAATTTTGATTCTCTTGAAAATGGCTCTAACGATTTTGATTGAAATGTCATATGTTTAACATATTTGTATGACAAATGAAATCTATATTTTGAATTTTCTAGTCATAGCCTATGTAGCCCTGTTCACTCTGGGTGACTTTTGAATAACTCGTAAGCTATAAAAGATAGACAAATTCTTAGTACACAAAAAATGTAGTTCTCACTAAAATAGACACTTTATATCTATACATTTTTGTAGAGTGAACAATTTCGGAGATATTCCTTGTTATTTGTGTCAGTTTCGGAAAACAAATCTTTCGTGAAATGGAACATCGTTGTTCATTTTTTATATGTTAAGCGTGCAAAGAGAACAGGATCTCAAAGCTTTCAAATATTTGACCATCGCCACAGCCTACTGTATTCTAATATCCCCTTGCACCTACAAGGAAATAAACAATGAGATAATTTGTACAAATGCTTATGTCAACTAACACGAAGAAGATAGGGGTATAAGAGTTTGTAAGAATGGTTAGTACAAGAGTAGAGAAAGTCATGTGAATGTAACACATCAGATTTTTATCTCTTGGTGTGCTAAGAGAACGGAATTTCAAAGCGTTCATATAGCGAACAGCTTTAAAATATTTGAGTATCGCTCAAAGGCTACTATATTCCCATATTCCCCTTGCACCTACAAGAAAATGAACAATAAGATAGTTTCCACAAACGTTTATCTCAACATGAGGAAGATACAGGAATAAGAATTTGTAAGATTAGTAGGTTTCAGAGTAGAGAAAGTCATGTGAGTGCAACAATCAGATTTTTTAAAATTATAAAATAACACATAGCCAATTTTAATTGATATCACATTTGAGAATTAATTTAACTCTAGTCCATATTACGTATTTAAGCAGTTTTGAAATGGAGGAGGTACGATTTTACTTTTTTCTAAGTTGAGTGTAAAGATTGTCAGGAAGTCAGACAAATTCGAGACCTTTTGTATTGGTTAATAATTAAATTAGTTAAACATAAATAATTTACGGTTCATGTGCTTGCATTCTTCAAATTTGTTGCAGCAGTTTGTAATAAACATAACATACAGTTTGTTTAATTCTAAATTTAAAAGTGTGTACACTAAAAATGTTTGTCATCTAAATTAATTTACTGCTGAACCCTTTATTTTAGAGCAATGGCTAATTATGATAATAATCTGTAAACAATGCCAGAATATACTGTTTAATAACAACCACTGATCTGATAGTATCCTAACTTGTTTCGTGACCATCAAGTTATCTACAAAAAGCGTCTCGTGATCCTTATATGGGTCGCGCACTGTGGTTGGGAAGCACAATCGCAGTTAGGGCTTCTACACGTAGTTTAAAAGTAGAAGTAATAAATCTGGTTGAGGCGAGATGTGATATTAATTAGGAGGTCCTCTAATTACATGGTGTGGTGACCTCACTATATATAGGTTACAACGCATGCGTGGCCAGCTCAGTAGCGCCGCTCCGTACCGTTCAGCGGAAACATACAATTACACAGATATGGTTAACAAAAGCTCACTGGGGTCAGGTACCGTTGCTGTTCACAGGAGTCGCGTGAAAACTAGACCCTCAATTATCCAACGCTTTAACTTAACACACTTAGGCATTATTTAAGGGTAATATGGGTAAAATGTGAGGAACAGGTGGGAGGGGGGTGACATTTACATTGTTGTGGAATGACGTAATAAGGAGTGTTGCCTAGATAAACGTGGGTACGTTACGAAAGAAAAAAACAATATCGCGATTCGAAGCAATGGGCGACTCTTAAGTGTAAGTCTACATTTCTCCGTATGACACTGCCAGCAACGTTCCAGTTGAGAGTACGTAAGCATTATGGTGATACTAGCTCCAGAACCTACAGCAGTACATGAAATGCTGCGTGTGCCCTGAACGATTGATAGAACATGTTCCTCATGTCACTGTACTTCACCCTGAGCGGCGTCTTTGGCTTCCTCATCCACCATTAGTCGTTGGCCCCGCAGTGAGGCAGCTATATTCTTTATTTTTAGAACCCTTTATCTTGTAGAGATCTCTATTGTTCGCGCCTATAATATTTTGTACCTACAGAACTTACATCTAATTTGGAAGCCAATATAATCTTTTGTTTCTGTTAAAAGTCTGATATGCTGCACTCATATACTTTCTTTCGTCTTGTACAAACTGTTCTTAGAAACGGTTATTCCTCTATCTACATATCTAAATTGAAACAAATGTTATTCCTAATTTTCTTGTAGCTGTAAGGGAAATATGGCAACACTGTAGGCTATAAGTGACAGTCAAATCTTCTAAAAACTGGTCGCTATGTGATTGCTCTAAAGTTCTGTACTCTTTGCATGGTTGGGAGATAGAAAAACGAATAACATATTCCTTTTTGAGAAAATAAAGTATTAGAAAATTCAAACAAATAACAAGGAATATCTCAATGTATTTAACACAAACTGCGTGTTTTAAATGAATTTCCGTGTAGTATGATTTTGTCTATCTCTTACGATTTACCAGTTACGCAAAAGTCATCCAAAATGAAGAGGACTTCTGAGGTCATTCTCAGAAAATTCAGAGCATACATTTCAATTCTCATAAAAATATCTTCAATATATGTTATTTTAATCAAAATCGTTAGGTATTTACGATAAAATCGAACTTTTCGAAAAATGTTCCATGTAAAGGGTAATTTGAGGTGAGAGGATTTTCTTTCAAATCCTTCGAAGATGCCGAACTAAAATGCCAAATTTGGTATTCATCTGACTTCCTATTTTTTAATTATGCTCTTTAAAGACCACACAGAACTTTTTTTCTAAAAATTGTCTTTTTTAGGGGAGGATTGATTTCCAGAATCTCTAAACATGTATTTCCGGTAAAATTTCGATATCGAACTTTAGAGTGGAGTACAGTACTTCCCCTACTTGCTGTAAGTATATATTAGTGGAGGAAATAAAAATTCGACAGCTTTAACATTTGCATTCAAAACAGAATTATTTCAACAAATGAAGTGTTATTTTTCTGAGAATAATTATTGAGTTAATTTAAGGCCACTGGAATCACGGTGATGTTGATATTAGCTAGTAAAGGATTATTTCTCGACTCCTCATAGTGAGTAACGTCTCATTTTTCTCACTATTGTTTAATTTCTGTACAGTAGCTACTAATTATAATTCTGCCATAAATGCATTAAGTACTGAGCCTATAATGTAATTACACATCAGAATCTTTGTGACACGAGTTTCTTACGAGTGTCTTAGTTACCGTTATGAACAATGTTCATAGGACCTTTGTTTCTTTGTTTCATTTGTATGGTCTGCCTAACTTGCTACGTTCATTTCGGGTGTTTTAACTTGGGAAATAACTCATTATCTGTAGGTTCCTAATAATTTGCAACACACACACACATGTGAGAGAGAGAGAGTGTGTGTGTGTGTCTGTGTGTGTGTGTGTGTGTGTGTGTGTGTGTGTGTGTGTGTGTGTGTGTGTGTGTGTGTGTGTGTGTGTGCCACATGCATACTTCCAGACTTTGTGAAAGGTAGTAAGATATTATAATTTAAGAACAAATTTCTACTCCAGCCAGGAAGGAACTCGGGACCTCTGGATTCAGAAGGACTCAACCACAGGGACAGTCGCGACTTTTTGTTTAACCATAGTTTAAGCCGTTACAAATATTTGCCTTGTTACTCCACCGATACTGAAATGACACCGATATTTAGAACCCTGAAACAAGCAAGCCAATGAAAGATGAAGTGGAATGAGAATGAGGTGAAATAGAGGGACTGGAAATTCAGCGCGAGAGGGGGGGGGGTGTGATTATCCTTCCCATCATTCGCCTAGCGACTCGGGGTAACACCCGAAAAACCCCATGGAACGTCGGCCACGGAAATCAAACCCACGACCTCCCATATGTAAGCCTCGCACGTTACCGCAGAAGCATCTCGCTCGGTTTGGCCTTAGAATGCTTCAGTTCTTTGGCTCCTAAAATTATCTGTCATTCACCTTTTCTCAGTAAAAAGAGTGAGGATCAAACCTAACCTGACATTCATAAGAGACTCGCCAAGGCGGGGTTACCTGTACTGCGAATCAAGCGTAACAGAAGTACAGCTACTTATTATCTGTGGAACTAATTATAAAGATAAAAACACCAGGAGACTGCAGTAAATTGCACACCTCCATCTATTTCAGAAGTAAAAAATATATTACTACCCAGCAAATGACTGCTACAACAGGAAAAGGAGAAACAAAGTATATATGCGTAACGAAAATGGCTAGTCTGTCAACATAACGGTGTCTCTCGTGCCAGGCATACCAACCGCGGGCATCACTACAATTAATTGTCTACGGAAACTTGTTTGGGACCGGACTGTCGAAGAAAACTTTAATTTCTTGCGCACGAAGTCGATATGTTTGTATTCTGGAGCACGTTATTCGTTTCAAATTTATAGCTACATCTATAATCGCTGCTCTGAATGATTTGTAACAGATGTGCTGTGGAATTATTTCAGGAGCAATGAAGTTATGATCAGTGTTTGCCTTAACATCCACTGCACGTTTCAGGAGTTCCTTTATAAGTGTTATTTTTGAAGTCCTGATTATAAATGGGCTTATATTAGCTGTTTGATAAAGGCAATACAGCAAAGAAATTCGATAGAAAATTGTGAAAACTTCAAGTGTTAGCATCATCTCATCATGAGCTTATTTTGTGTAATATGCTATTTTGTTTCCATCCTGTTTAGATTGTGTACTCCTCACTGTCTCCAGTGTTAAAAAAGACGAGTATTTACGGTACCATCTCCCGTACCTTAAACTAGACTTTCAAATATTACTGTATAAATTAATTGTAAAAATCTGATGTGTTGCACTCACAAGTCTTTCTCTGTTCGTGTATTATTCTTTTAAATTCTTATTCCTCTACCTTCTTCATGTTAGTAGAGATAAGCATTTGCAGAAATTATATTATTGCTTATTTTCTTGTAGGTGCAAGGGAAATACAGTAGGCTTTGTGTGAGAGTACAATCCTTTAAAACTAGCCGCAACATCAGTACCTTCAGATTCCGTTCTCTTTGCACGGCTACGAGATAAAAAGTGAATGATGACCTTCCATCCGAGAAAAGTTTTAAGTATTGCAAAACTCAACACAAATAGCAGGGAATATCTCCGACATGGTTCACTCCACAAGAAATACGTTTAGACATAACTTGTGTGTTTGAACGAGATCTACATTTTTGTATAGTAAGATTTGTTTTATCTCTTACGATTCACCAGTTATGCAAAAGTCATCACCAGTAAACAGACTACCTGGGTTATGGCCAGAAATTTCTATATATATATATATATATATATATATATATATATATATAATTTTCCATAAAAATATCTTAAACACGTGGATTTTAATCAAAATCGTTAGAGCCATTTTTAAGATAAACATTTTCGAAAAATTTTCCATTTAAAGGGTAGTTTAAGATGAAGAAATGTCCTTCAAAATCTTCATGTAGCATCTTTGATAGTTATTAAACTTAAATACCAACTTTGGTTTTTAGACGAGCTTTTCGTTTTATTGTTATGCTATTCAGAGGTACAAAAACACAGACAGGACCTTTATCCAAAAATGTTTTTTTTTATTCAGGGTGCCTCAAAACATATTTGTGGTGAAATTTCGACATCAAAGTTTTGGATCAAATACAATACCTCCCCTACTTACTATACGTAATAGAAAAAGTAAAAATGTTAGATTATTTTTTGTTACTAGGCTAAGAAAGTACAACTGCCTACAAAATATGTATTGATTTTATGCCGCAAAGCCACCCGATCCACGTTTCCCTAAGATGCTACTTATTAGCTAGACCAAGTACCCTTAGCCCCATTAAATTCAAATGAAAAAGGCATCTTCTTGTAAGCATTAAAACGTTCCAGAATAATTGCGTCGTACTGACGTTGTAACACAGATTCGTTTTAAAGTTACAGAAAACAAAGACAAACCACTTGAATTAACTTTCCTCTAATCCCTCACTTTTCTTTGGTATTGAGCCATTGTTAATATAAAAATTGAATGAGACATTTAAAATTTTATACGGGATGGAAGGTACTATTTCGTCATACGTTATTCTACATGTTGAGAGTAACAACTAAATCCAGTACAATTATTGTCAATAAAGAACCGTTTCGCTGAAAAAAGATAATTTGTGTCAAATATTTGCAGCCATGTTAGCTTCTTGATGAATGAGTATTATTTCACTATTATTATTTCACAAACTGCCGTACAATCATTGTGTAAACAATGCTGTGATGCATTTCTACCTTAATTGAATGCGTTTAGTCCGAATTTAATGTTAAAATGTTATGCAAGGTTTAATTTCTAAGAGAGATTTGGCAATGTTACGTTAAAATTGTGACTGAGTTCATTCAAATTATTTTACATATGTAGAATGCCTGATTAATGTATGTCTGAAACAACACCTTCCAATCGATATTTCTAATACTTAAAATTGTCATAACAAAGTGAAAAACTTGTTACACTGTGTCTGTGATGGGAGGTCCAGAAGTGATTAAACCACTCCTGTATATTATATTTCCATAACAGAATGGAGTTTGTTGCATAGGTTGAACATAGTTCAGTTAATTTGAAGTATGCAGGACAGATAGAAATCCGTGAAACTTTCATTAAATACAACGACTTCATCTCGTGAACAGGTTGGTTATCCGTCAGTGACAAGAGACGCTTGCTTGTAAGATAAAAAACACGACGTTGAACATGAGGCATCTGTCAACGTTTGCTCAAGAGATATTTGTTGTGAAGTAGCTACCAGCGTGGGCTAATGCTTCTCTGTGTATCTACACACTGCTTTATGTACTTACATACATATACAAGTGTTTACAGTAAGGAGGCTGCGACTAGACAAGAGATTTCCATCATAGTAGCAAATGCAGCATTCATAAAACACAAATATTATTAATTTTGTTTTTGGTTCTTTAATTTTTAATTTCTCAACTTAAATTTTTATTGGGGACAAAATACTGAAAATTCAAGATTTTTACCCAGGATTTCACAACACTTGCACATTCCTTTCTTTCGTTAAGACGTGAAAGACCTCTCGTCATTTAAAAATAATGCGGGTATATATCATACATGGGGAAAAGTGGCATGACGTTTCATTTCCCCTACATCGTACTTTTAACCTCATCCACTCGGCTACACACGGCTAACTACCAAACCACGCCCCCACACGCCGATGTTATCTATCTACCTCAGAGAATCAGTCAGTCCCTCACATTGTGTCAGTAGTGGAATCATGCCACATAAGTTTAAAAAATGCTTCAAAGCCGAATGGGAACATAAGTATTTTTGTGTCTCTAGTAAAAATAAAGCGTTGTGTTTGCTATGTCAAAAGAAAATGTACCTAATGTAATCACACAGGAAACCAATACATCATGTTTCTATTCGGTTCCCCTACTGCACGCCTTGAAACTTGCCTTATTTGTGAAGAAATGTGTATACGTAAACAAGCAGAACCGCAAAACAGAGGTGTCCTGCATTTGGTGACGGGTTAAAGGTGCAGAGGGTAAATACTCAATTGCATTCCTGTCGCCCCTCTTCCCCATGCATATATATGATGTACATACACACACACACATATATATATATATATATATATATATATATATATATATATATATATATATATATAATATCTACAAAATGAAAATTTCAATTGTTACATTCGTTGAGAAGCAGTTACAAACATCTGTAAGTATTAATAGCTTAAAGATATATGAAATGGGTTTTGGGTTGTTGGGTGTTTTTTAATATATATATTCGAGCACTTTGAAATCTGTTCTTTAGTTTATGAAGATGTAACTGAATTCATTATTTTTAAATTTCAATAAAATACTGCACATGGTTCAACTGCTATGGATCAGGGAAAAATTCAGTTGCAAAAGTTTGAAGACAAATTTCCGTAAGTACCTAAGGAGCTTTTGTGTCCTCAGGTTCTAGTCAGCATAGAAGCAGGAACATTTTGCGGTTTATTTATGTTGTATTGGTTTAATTCTATCTTTTATTAAGGTTAAAAACCGGCATTCAATATGATCGGAAAATTAGGAAACATTTTGAATTAAATAAAAACATAAAATAAATTGATAGCACCAGTATGAAGCACTCTGACAAGCACTGTAAAAAGCATATGTGTAGCTTTAGTACTTCCTGAGAAAAGTACCTAATATAACACATAGTTTTTTACATTATGAGAATGTCACATTGGCATAACTTTAACAGCGTGTGTGTATATATACATCAATAATTTAACAGAGTTGTCGATTAGGAAGTCAGAAAAAATCACTAAGACACACGTCAAATATTTATAAACTTTATGAATAAAACTTGAGTCCTTTGAACAAGGTGGAATCTAATTAAAGCATTTTTTCATTTCTTTATTTGTCGTGGAGAAATTAAGTAGCTACATAAGCAAAACCCAAGATGCATGTCTATTTACTACCAATGCACTTTTAGTGAAAAAGTATCCTAAACGACAGTGTGACTAAGTAAGTGACCGATTGCGTGCAAATCCTTGTAGTTGTTCTTCAAAGAGCAGTAGTAATATTATTTTCTTTTGTGCCTAAAACCATCACGATTACGGTACCGTCAGATAATAACACGTCATAACACATCATTACACCTCCCCCTCCCCACTTTATTACCAAGGTAGGAACTAGTTTGTACTGAGGTAACAGGTTTCTCCGGCTTCTGTCGAGGAATCAGGAAGGGCCATCTGTGAAGTTTCTTTAATTGAGCTTTGCATACCAGGTGGGCTGGTCCTATTGTTGACCATATTTGGCTGATGAATCTAATAATAAACCACAAACACTGTTCCAGTACTCGCCCATGTGTGTAAACATAGGGTACCTAGTCAAAACATATCTTCCGGCTTTCTTGCCCTGCTGCTACATTTGTTTACTCTTTAGCCAAAATTAACCTTGGCTTCATTTCTCTTCCGATATAAAATAAACGTTGCTTGCAATACTTGTTTTCTAAAAGATTAATGTCAAGTTACTTTAACTTTGTATTTAATAAATTATGTATCTATGTTTTTTAACGATTAATTTTTTCTGGAGAGGGGTTGGACTTGCGAGGGCTAGGTATTTAAACTCAGGTTATCTTTCCCTTAGTTAAGAAACTTTCTCAACAACCATCGAAGCTGCACTGTCCCTAATAAAATAGTGTGGCAGATAAAAGTTATAATATTGCAGGTTTTACTTTCAAAAAACGTTTTACCTAAATGACAACATATTGAGTGTCATCCACTGTCTCTTGTTTTGTTAACCTCTGCTTGAAGGCCATTGGATCGCGTGGTTGCCTAGGCAGCACGATGCATTCCGTAACTTTATCCGTATCCGATTCATGCTGCTTCGGATTCACTTCTATGCTGAATGGCTTATTATAGAAACCTTCTTCTTTTGTTTGTGGCGATTCACTCTTTTTTGCGATGTCATGGAAAGAGCATGGAGTTTTAAGATGAAGTTACCCGACTTAGAACACCTGCCTATTGAGTCTCTCTCCCTTATTCCCCTTGTACCTACAACAAAATGTGTTATAACACTAATTCTGCAAAGTTTTATCGGAATTAGTATGATGTAGATAGAAAAATACGTCTCTGTATGAATAGTTCGTGGAAGCTATATAAAAACATGCGATTCTGTATAGAGAAAGCAATATGAATGTAACATATCAGATTTATGTTTAACATATTATGCTTATATTCGTCTCTGATTCGCTAAAACAGTTCAGGAATTTTTATTATAAGCAACTATTATCTTTTTTTACAATAATTAAGTATATTTAATTCGAATCTTTTGATTCAAGCTATGGCGATGTTCATTGATGTCATAACTTCGTAAGGTTTTGAATACCGAAAGTCAAAATCATTAGAAAAACAGAGTTTGTTTATTCACAGCTGCAAGAATAAGGTAGATAAGTGTAACGTTGTCTATTTAGCAACGCACGAGTAGCTATTGGTTACTAGGCCAGCTTGAAGGTTTTGCATGACATTATGGTAAACTGTTATCTTAAATAACTGTATAATCAGATATCAAGATAATATACTTTCAGAGTTTATCAATAGTATTTTACCATTTCCACATTTTGTAAGTGTGCTTCCCATTTACTGTTTCAGATAACTGGAACTAACGATGGGCATGTCGTGGTGTGTAGTGTTTGCCATGTTGCTGGCAGTGACGACCGCCGCTAAGGTGCGAGTGGAGGCGAGGACAGCCACACCTGAAGAAGAGGACTCTGGTTTTGACGAAATGTTAGACGCGAGCGACCCGAGTGGTCTGAGTGGGCCCAGTGGGTTCGGCTACCCCACGGGTGCAGATTGTGACCCCGACATGATCGGCTTCGAAATCGTTACCGGCTACGTGTACTCTGCACCCTCGGACATCCTGGACTCGTTACCGGGAACACTAATGCTCACCGACTGTCTGGAAACCTGTCAAGGGAATGACAGCTGTCAATCTGTCAATTACGAGACTGGGCTGTGTGTGCTGTTCGGTTCCAGTGCTGATGGTTATCCAGGTAAGTGCATCCATCTTCCTCTGTCATTCAAACGACGCGGATCATTTCATCCATATACCTATAGCTGTGTTTTTGAAGTGACCAAAGCCTTGACCAAATATGTTCTACATATATCATACAACCTTGAGTAAAGTTGTATTTTCTCTACCCCTACCTAAGGTAGTAGAGGAAGAAGTGTATTACACCAAAACAAAAACGATATTACCATTTAATGGAAACACATTTTTGGAGGTACCTGACTCCAATAAATAAGTAAAAGGTTCATGATGTGTGAGCAGCATAACTCAAAAATAGGAATGTGTCGAAGTTCCAAATTTCGTTCTCTTACGGATGCAACGCTGTTTCTTATATCATTTCGCCCCTCCCCTCTAATTCGTTTACATGAAAAAGGTTTTAGCTGGCTTATAATTGTTTTAAAACTAATGTAGATTTAAGGTTTTCTATTAAAATATATGTTTGAAATGTGGCATGAAAAATTAACGGTATACAGTAACTTCTGTATGCAACCTACAGCGTCTTTTTCAATTATTATTGACTTTTGTATAATTATAAAACCGTAAGAGGGAGAAAAACTTCCGCAGAAAGAATATAGTCCCTTAAAATACAAAAACATGTTGACTAATATTAGCCATTTTCCAAACATTAGTCGCTATGTGTTTTAAATTTTCCCAGTTAAGTTTACTTTGGTCTTTTGCTCGTTTAAAGAAGTTTTAAAATGCCAGATCCGGTTTTTCTTTTCCGACTTCTGATATAAACAATTGAGCTTTGTTCTGTATCTTGCATGTAGCCACATGTTGTCTATTTGGAAACCATTTCTAGGTAATCATTTATGGTGAATAAGACAAAGTGGAAAGAAAGGTAATCTATTATATTAATAATACATATGGGATACTTGTGAATTGACAATAGGCAGGTATATACTATAATCTAATTTTTTGTTCTTAACTGTTGACCTTCTATTGGACCGTTTTGTTTCAAATCCGTTTTCTATAAAGGAATACGGAGAAACATCTGTCAGGCAATGCAGCACTTGGGTTTTTAGTTATAAACTCTAGACACATTCGTTCGAAAAAGTTCATTGATTTCACTATCTTTTTTTGATTTAGGTAAATAAACGTTTCATAAGTAAAACTTTTTATAATATACTTTAAGAGAAGAAAACACATTTTAAAAATGAAATGTATCTATTTATAACGACCTAGATTCTTAATTGCGAATCGTACAGTGTGCTTCAGATACATACAGTCCAGTTAGTCGTGCTGCCTAAAGTAACAGGCACTTTAGAGAATCAAATTTGTAGTCTAAACCTCGTTAGGTACTTTCTGTGCAGCACGAAGTTCCATTTGGAAGGATAGACCGTCGCGCTAAACAGCTAGGGCAGAGAAGTTGCCTATACATCAGGGGTTTAAGCTACGAATGTAATTCTCCAAACCATGTTGCATTAGGCAAAACTATTAACTAAACTTTGCATAATATGAAATTATTGCACAGCAGTAAAAGAAAGTCACAATTATTAAATATTAATAACTATTTACATTTAATTATTCAAAAATATGAGCGGTGCTTCTTTAGTAATACACAATGTTACGCTTTGTTTTCTTCTGTTTTGGTGGGACCAAACTAAACGCCTACGGTTTACGACACACTACACAAAAATTGCAGTTTAACTTTAATAAAACATAACAGCAGCAAATATTTCAGAAATAGCGAAAGCTGTAACAAAAAGTTTGTCATGCTCGTGTGAGTTGTTCTAGGTTCTCGTACTTTATTCAGAGAAGTGGTTGAAAAAGATGCTGATGCTGTCGCACTCACATGACTTTCTCTACTTTTGTACTTATCTACTATTCTTATCCTCTATCTCATTGCCAGTGATTCTCAAACTTTAAGTCTGGAACCCACCTTGAAGGATGTTAAACTTCACGTGACCCATAAGTTAAATTAGTACATACCAATCCCTCATGAAAAAGTAAATATAGCATGACTGTATGCATATTAATTAAAAAATACCATCATATTCTAATTCAGAAAGCGTTTTGAAGACTTGACGGGTTGTTCCACGACCCACCAGTGGATCTGGACCCATAGTTTGAGAAACGCTGCTCTATCTACTTCATGTTAGTCGGGATAAACATTTGCGGAAATTTCCTTATTGCTAATTTTCTTGTACGTGCAATGTGGGAATACATAGGCTTTAAGCAATAGTCAAATCTTTTAAAGCTGATCACTGTACGAAGGTTTTGAAATGTCATTCTCTTTACATGGCGAAGAGATAAAGTGAACTGAATTTCCATTTGATAAAAGTATGTGTTGCAAAACTCGCACAACAAGAAACATCTCCGAAATGGTTCATTCCACCAAAAAATGCATTTGGACATAACTTATCCGTTTTAACGAGATCTATATTTTTTTATAATAATATTTTGTCTGTATCTTACGGTTTACCAGTTATGCAAAAGTCATAAAGAGAAAACAGGACTATATGGGCTATAGTCAGAAAATTAAAAATGTACCTGCATTTCATTTGCCATAAAAATATCTTAAACATATGGCATATTAATCCAAGTCGTTAAAGCCATTTTTTGAGGAAATCAAAATTTTCGAAAAATTGTTCAGTGTAAAGGGTAGTGCCAAATTCTTGAAATATCGTAACAACAATAACCCTCAAGATAGGCCAGATAGGCCTGTTTCGACAAAGAAGGGATATTCCCAGCGCCTCCGCGATCTTCCAACTTCTCTCCTACCTACTGGTTTACGCTGCAAGGCTGTGTGGTAAGTCTTTCTTCTGACATTCGAGGTATATGACCTTGCCACTTCATTTTTAATCCCTGATTTTGTCGTTTAAATTAAATATTTTTAATTGCTCTCTTATTGTTTCACTTTTAATATGATCTTTGAGACTTCAGCCAGCTACGTACCTCAAACATTTCATTTCAGCCGCTTCATTTTTTTTTTTTTTTTTTTTTTTTTTTTTTTTTTTTTTTTTTTTGTTTCCCACATTTCTGTTCAAGATCCAGGTCTCGGCTCAATAAGATATAATGGGGACTGCCGTAGTTTTGTAAAACTCTAATGTGGTACCTCTTAAATAAGGAAATAATGAAGCTCTTCTTGTTTTGTTTTTCAATGTCCGTTTTATAGTGCCACATGTGTTTTGACATTTATATACCTTTCACTTGAAAACCCTATCATATTCATAAGAAATATCACACCCTAAGTAACTAAAACATTTAACTTGTTCTAGAACTTTGTTTCTGAGGAACAGTGTTGATAGCGTTGGGTATTACCAAATTTTCTCTGCTGAAATAAACAAATTGTGCTTTGACATCGTTTTGTCGAGTTGGTACAAAGCTACTTGTAGTCTGTCTTCGTATCTGCCAGAATGACCTGATCATCTACAAATAGGACTGTATTTAGAATCGTTCAACCTAACTTAAAATCTACTCTCAACTGCGCTTCAAGGAAGTCCTTCTATCGCCTTGGAAACAAAAGAAAGACCCTTGCCCAGGGTTATGGGTGGTCTTCAACAACAAATCTGGGGAGGAAATTTTCGGTACGGCATGATTGGTGGAAGAAGCAACCCTACTATTGGGGTTAATATAATAGAGGGGGAGGAGAAAACTATAGCTTTGGTCGGCTATCTCCTAAGATAGAGTACTCCAAACTTAAACTCTGGTCCTCCTGATAGGGGGTTTTGCGATCGAGCTGCTAACCCATCCAAGTCAAAATGCACGGATTATGAATAAAAGTACTGTAGAAATACTAAACATTGTGGTCTGGAGTGTGAGATGAATAAAAAAAAAGAATTAGAATTAGAAAAAGAACTCTTAAGAGCCAATATGGACATAACCTTGTTGTCAGAAACGAAGACAAAAATTACAAGGTTCTAAGGAACTGAATCCCAACGACGCCTGTAGTGGGCAGAGGTGGGGGACGCAGCGGCTGGGCGGTAGGCCTTGGCCCTTCGTGGGCTGTCGCGCCGGGGTTTAGGTTTAGGTTTTAAGGAACTGAATCAGTATCCTTGAAAGATGTTAAACTTAAATACTTTGGTTTTTAACTAAATTTTCGTTTTTGAGCTATGCTGTCCACAGACAGACACCCACATATTCTCTCTCTCTCTCTCTCTCTCTCTCTCTCTCTCTCTCTCTCTCTCTCACACACACACACACACACACATATACACACGAACCTTTTTCTAAAATCTTTTTTTTTTTTTTTTTTTTTTTTTATTCAGGAGGCCTCAAAACACGTATTTTCTATTAAATGTTGACAGAGTTGTTAGGTGGAATATAATACTCCGCCTACTTACAATACGTACTATTAGACAAATAAATGCTAAACTATTGCCAAGTAATCTTTCTGGGGATGGAGAGAAATTTGGAAACTTCGCGTGGCATGCTACCGTTCTTAATTAAAATACATAAATCTGCGTTTATAGGACTTTTCCTTACTTTCTGCTGTTTGTTTTGTTGAGATGGCGCAACGCTATAGGCACAACTGTTATTTACGAGACTGAAGTTTGCGCACACCGCGAGAAGTGATACACGAGTATAAAGGTTGCATGCCGGCAGGAATGCGCAGAACAACGCAACGGGACGATGAAATGATATTTATCGCGATGACGAGAAGAAATTTAATTTGATACTATTGAGATGTTATCTTTACCGCAGCCACTTCCTGGTTATGAGTGTTTTACAAATAAATTTGAAGCGTTTTCTTCACTTCTGACAACAATAAACACCTTGTTGAACCACCGTTAGCAAGCCATGCTGTCAGCTGATAGCTGTTGGCGTGTGCGAGCGATGGAAAAAGTCCTAGTCATGCTTTAAAGAGTCGAGAAGGAATTTATTGCGTCAGATGAGAGACAAATAACAGCTTTAGCCATAAAGAAAGCACAAAGGGCATGTCTCACCGACAATAAAAGACATAATTAATTATCAAATGGACGTGGTTGCGTCTGGGCATCTAACGGGTCTACGACACTGATTGAGTCATTGTTTTGAAATGAAAAGGAATTGAACATCTGGTAATAGGATTTTAAATAAACTCTTAAATTCAAAGTGCGCATTTGTTCTTGTATTGTTGGGGACAGAATTAATGAAGGAGAGTTGTCTTGGAAATTCTGAAGAGTTTCTGAAGAGGTCACTGTCCTTTCTCTTTTTCTCTTTTTCTCTCTCACTCTCACTCTCTCTCTCTCTCTCTCTCTCTCTCCTTCTCTGATGTATATGGCCGCTTCCTTATACTTACATTAGTTTCAGATAAAAAGAAAAATTATTTAAGTAATTATTAAAGCAAGTAATGAATTTCCTATATATTGGTTTATGGATGAGCAATTTAGTATATTTCGTTAAAATCAAAATTACTGCAATGTTTTGGTTGTTGTTTTATTACACGTACAAATAAAAATACACTCAACTTCGTGTGTTTATCATATTTGTAAGAATTCCAAATCGAAACGAAGTTTCTGAGTAAAACCATCACAGGAACAGAAGATGCACTGTACGGACTGTCTAAAATAGCTTATATGGGGCTCATTTTATTTTATGTCACTAATAAGCGCCATTTTAACTTCTATGGTCATATTGGGAGGGAAGGTTGACTTGTGGAGCAATCTACTAATAGAATTTTACTCTTTGAATTGTGAGGTTTCTAAACGTTGATTTTATTAATGTTACATTGAACTCATCCGCTTTCAAACTCCCAGACTCTGCATAAAATGGGGAATGATTCGGGGTAAAGAAACATGTTCCTTCCTGTCCAATCGAGAATAGAACGTGGTGCTTCTGGGTGGAGAACTCAGAACACTGATCACTTGACCACAGAATAGACAGTCTCCCGTACATTTTCTAAATTCCATTCAATTTATTGACAGGAATGTTAATCTCGGTGTTGAAATGAAACAGCTGGCATTTTAACCGAAGAAATCGATCGATGTCCAAAAATTCTGAGAGCATAGTACATCGAGTTTGATGCAACCCATGTTCACTTCACTTGTTTCAGGGTGAGGTTATGTTTTTAAGATAAAGAGCGTGTTTGAATACATACGTATTATGCAAGTGTTCATTTCTAAACTGTGTTGCAGGCATCACGCCATTAAATGGGCACACGGAAGCGGCTGTCCATGAGCGGTTAATCCGGTTTTACAGAATAATTTTCACAGCTTTAATCATCATTAAGGAAATCAACTAATGGAAGCACATGTTAGCCATTTATCTTACAGGTTTCATGCATCTATGTTGTAATCCAGAACTATGGAAAACACGTATTTTAAGACACGTGTGTGTGTGTGTGTGTGTGCGCGCGCGCGCGCGTGTATGTGTGTGTCTGTGTCTGTGTGTGAAAGAGATTACTGATGGAGAATTTTAATATACCTCGTTTTTAGATATAACACTTTAATATAGTATACGACACCTTCAACAGATAAAAGTCCATGTTTGAAATTCATTAAGACACACAGGTGAATTGCAGACAGCATATACAGTAGATACAAGCCGGTTCGTGTATGTTAAAATAAGAAACAAGTAACTTCAGAATGTATGCCTTCCGCCAGTACCCAACCACTGGGAAAAGGTGAACACTGTCAGGCGAGTGTTTTCTGTGAAACATAGGAATGGAGCACCACTTGGGCGCACTTCAACGTCTTCAACCTGATAGTGTCTGGTGATTCTTTCGAACACGGTTTCTGGATGATGTAATTCGTTACTGTTCCTCGATATTGGTATATTGTCTCAGCTTAATTGAAATGAAATGGAATTTTATTAGCAACAAGACATTGGAACATATTCACTGGAAACAATAATTGTGTTTCAATTTGCCCATGATTAGAAGAAAAACTTCCCTGAATAGCAGAATGCCTAAGCTCCGAGAGTTAAATTGCTCCCTTACCTTATATTGCGTCATTTCCATGATGTGGCTGGGGTTATAATGATTTCAAGCATAAATTCTTTGCGATAAAGTTAAACATGTTTTGAAACGAAGTGGATGGTTTCATGCCTGAATTTACGCGTGTATTAACTATCAAGACGTGTAACTCTTGTACGATGATTATAGCTGTAACGTTTAGTTAAATGTGGACTTAAAATTCCTTCTAATGCCTCTCTCACTGTTCTTAATTCCACAGGAACTAGTGTTTAAATGTAGAGTAATACTGCTGTCCACACTCCAGGAAGAACACTCGCTTGACTATAGGTATTCAACTATCACATTGGCACAGAACATGGCCTAAGTATATTTTCACGTGGACCAAAGTCTTTAGCTATGTTATAAAGTACTGACAGCGGTAGCCGAGGTCTATAAGACACGAACCTATGAACGGGAGGTCGGTGATTGCCCATGATTAGAAGAAAAACTTCCCTGAATAGCAGAATGCCTAAGCTCCGAGAGTTAAATTGCTCCCTTGCCTTATATTGCGTCATTTCCATGATGTGGCTGAGGTTATAATGATTTCAAGCATAAATTCTTTGCGATAAAGTTAAACATGTTTTGAAACGAAGTGGATGGTTTCATGCCTGAATTTACGCGTGTATTAACTATCAAGCCGTGTAACTCTTGTACGATGATTATAGCTGTAACGTTTAGTTAAATGTGGACTTAAAATTCCTTCTAATGCCTTCTCTCACTGTTCTTAATTCCACAGGAAGTAGTGTTTAAATGTAGAGTAATACTGCTGTCCACATTTCTGCGCTCCAGGAACAACACTCGCTTGACTATAGGTATTCAACTGCCACTTGGCACAGAACATGGCCTAAGTATATTTTCACGTGGACCAAAGTCTTTAGCTATATTATAAAGTACTGACAGCGGTAGCCGAGGTCTATAAGACACGAACCTATGAACGGGAGGTTCGTGGTTCATATCAGGACTAGGACCATCTCCCTGGCGTGGTTTATACCACGTTTCTCTAAATTATGTGTAGGGAGGTACCTTAAACTTAGCTCGGAAAGTTTCCTTCCTAAATTTCCTTTCCCAGTTATTTTATTTCATTTATCATTAGTGGCACCGCCTGTGGTGACATATGCAGTAAGAATGGCCATTAAACACTACCTAAAAGTTAAAATACAAAGCATTCTATACATAGCTATTATGTTCATAAGCATACAACGGAGAGGGAGATCTCATGCGCTTCGACCTATAGATGATCTATTGCGGTTACCACCCACCAGTAGGAACAAAGTAAAGTAATCACAGGAGGCTGAGACTACAGGCCACAAAGGCGCACAGAAGTCACTAATAGTTTCTGGCTCGAAGACCTATCCCTGCCCAAAGAGCGCGATGAACGACCCGTGCAACCAAGCAGCCCTATATTTTCCATAAAGAATGGTTTCCTTGGAGCAAGCATCCTGCCATGTCTGGTGCCGCCACATGTCACGAAATCTGAAGGCACACCTGAAACACGAGAAGGGAACCAAATAAAAGGAAAATGAGGGGAAGGAGATCGTCATAGATGAGCAACCACCCCAGTATTCGTCTACTCACCAAATAAAGCAATGAAATACCCAAGGTGTTTCATTGCAAGAATTTATATTTTAAATAAAACGTAACAATCACCATTCGTACATATAAAATACATATATAAATCTGCTTTGGAAACTTGAGTTAATATTTAAGGAAATTGGTGCAAGGACATTTTAAATTCAGTTGAGTTATACTGGGTATCCTTTCTTTAAAATAAAGTGAAAGGAATAAATTAAGTCATGTTTCTTGCCCTTTAAAAACTGAATAAAGAAATTTTTCAAAAGTAGATGTTTTCAAATCTCTCAAAAAATAAGCATTTAACGAAAATTGCGTGTGCATGGATGTAAATAGCCTAAAAAGACGTCGGATGACTACTCGAACTAAGCACCTTCCAAGGATCGACACGGAAATGTTCAAGAAAATACCTTCAATCCAAACTACTCTCTAGGTGGAAAATTTGTGTTTTGATGTTCTTAAAAATAGTTATAACGTTCGGCGCATTAATATGACGAATAAAGTCATATCTTAAATTTTCTGTAAATAGGCTGGGAAAATCCCCTCATTCTAATTCAGTATACAAAACTATGAAACCATAAACGACAGACGAAAGGTTACATCGTTTCTTAAGACATACAATTTTGTTAAATCACTTTTATCTTAGCTTTAGCTGTTCGTGAAGTATTTCCAGATGTTGACTGGAACATCCCAATATTTGCAATCGACGTAGTTTTGAAATTTCATGTCTGTTCTTCTTCATCAGGCCGTGCTAAACAGATTCAAAACCTCCAGTATGCATTTAAAAACTTTTAACTATGACTGCCGTATTAGTGTCCTGTGTGCTGCTCTATGGCTGCAATAAGATGCGTATTGAAACATATTTGGAAAATATTTTTCATGATTAATAAGTAGAAACACACACTTTTTATACCGGTAATTTGTGTAATCGTGTGACTTTAATACATCAGGAATTATTTTTGCTTATTTTCCTTGCTTGAATTCTTTTGACCACAAATCATGTTTGGTGAACCTAATATTCCCTGTAGAAACTAAATATAAAACTACGAACGTATCAAGCAAGTGGTGTTTGTTTTGTTCATATGAACAGATCTACTTCAGTATTCTACGTGTCGATGATTGATGACGGGTAACCGTGTGTGACTTGCATCGCTTCTCTGCTGTATTTAACTCGCTCTTCAAGTTCTTCAGCGTGACTAACATGATGAGCATGCGCAGAAGATCGTTTAAGAGCCCCGCTTCAGTTTGAAAGACAAGACTTGAAGCAATTTCATTCCTATTATAACCTCTCCTAAAGAAAGAAAAGCTTCTTCATTTTAAAACGTGGTACAAAAGAGACACACAAATTCACTTATTCTCCAAAGAGCTGGATTTCCTGGTGAGGAACAACAAGGTTGTTGGCACCCTAACTGTAAAACTGCAGGAGGTTGCGTCCAGACGTGAGACCGTTCGACTTGAACGAACATCAATTCAGACAAACAAACAAGGGTGGCTTTGGAATTCTTGGAAGTAGCAGTGACATCAGTTCCTTCCTTGTTTATCGCCAACAATACCTCAACTATGCGGCATCAGGGCCATTGGCCACGCTTCCTTCCTCTTCCTATTATCTTTATTTTGCTTTTGTTTAATTTTCCTTACCCGGTATTTAGATACTTTATTCTAGTAATGACCCATTGTTTATCATGCACACAGGATAAATAGTTCACTCATGTCAAGCAGAAAATATTTCTCCATATGAACATCTCCCTTACCAAACAGAAGTCCGTTATTCACTTGAGGAATGATCTTATTGTTGCAGTTAATTATTTTGTACGTTAATTATTGAAAATTATTATTAAAAGAAGTTCAACATTTCGTGCTATAATTGAAGAGTTCTTTTAAAATTTTCCCACCAATCTAATTCTCCGCTAAGGGATGTATATTCTATATTATTCCACGTGTGTGCTTTATGCCTTCTCTTAATCACCTGTTACGGATAAACGTAGAGCTATCTATTAGGATACGGATAAGCTGAGAGATTGAAATGCGCCTTTGTCGAGTCAGTGTACGAATATGGTTATGGTGTCTTGAAGATGGTTTCTGGCAGTGTGTATTATGGTGAGATGCATGGATACCAATGTCGCCCGCATACATGGCAATTTGAACATAGGTATTGCGGGCATGTTAGAGGTTAAATAACATCGGACCCAGGATAAAGTTTTGGGGAACGCCTGCTATTACTGTTCTGCTAGTAGAGACTCCTGCCTATGCGAAATGAAAAGATGAGCAAAGGTGGAAAGGTACTGCAGAAAAGAGGAAATTATTTAAATTTGCGCGGTCTCTCCGCTTATCATTTCTCAGCTTTCGAAGTCTGCAGCGGGCGGAGAATACTTCGAAAGCTTTATCACTGGTAACTTACACTCACTCACTCACTCTTATTACACAGATAATATATCATGGTCCCTGAGAGATCCCAGTGCTTTGCAATCTATAGAAAACGAAATTCTCGGCCATACTTCAGTTAAAATTGTAGCTCACTTAGCAGATGTAGAAAGGCCCACCACAACGGTCGAAACTCGGAATTTGATCGAAGACTTTCACAATTCTGACCTCATACATTATCCCTGAGCCATATTTTCCATTTACTTCCACGTCAATTGTTTACTTTTATTGTTTGATTTATGTACCTCTTTTAAGTTGTTTTGTCATATCGGGCGTTTTGACTAGAGAAACAACTGATGGTGTTATTGCTCCTGAGTTATACGGTTTGTTAGTGTTGGTTCAATCAGTTTTAAGCGTGAAACAGTCACATTCATATTTTTAGGCTCTAAAGAGGATAGGCCGTGATTCTCGTTAAAAATCTAATGTGTTGCATTCACATGACTTTCCTTACTCTTGTACTAACTATTCTTACACATATTATTCCTTCATTTTCTCAATGTTAGTCGAGATAAACATTTGCTTATTTCCTTATAGGTGCAAGGGAAATACAGCAGGCTTTGAGCGATAGTCAAATGTTCAAGAGTGGTCGCTATATGAAGGGTTTGAAATAACGTTCTCTTCGCACGGTCGACATAAAAAGCTGAACAACAACCTTCCATTTGTGAAAAATACAATTATTGCAAAACTCACACAAATAACTAGGAATATCTCCAAAATGCTTCACTCCACAAAACAAAAATCTACATCTTTGTATAGTAAGATTTAGTCTATCTCTAACGGTTTACCAGTTATCCAAAACTCAAGAGTAAACAGGACTACATAGGCTATAGCCAGAAAATTTAAAATATATTTTTTCTTTGCCATAAAAATATCTTAAATATATATGGCATTTTAATTAAAATCGTTAGAACCATTTTTGAGAAAATAAAAATTTTCAAAACCTTTCCATGTAAAGAGTAGTTTAGGGTATAGGAATTTTCTTCAAAAACTTCGTATCGCATTCTTGAAGAATATTAAACTTATATATCAACTTTGGTTTTAACCGACTTTTCGTTTTTGAGTGTTGTTCACAGACACACGCGCGCGCGCCCGCTGAACTTTTTGTATGAATGCTTTTTTTTTTTATTCAGAGGGCTTTAAAATATATATTTCCAGTGAAATCTTGACATCGAATTTTTGGGTCGAATACAATGCTTCCCCTACTTAGTATACGAAGTAGAGAAAGTAAAAATTACGTGCCCAAGTCAGTAAATGAACGCGGTATTTCTGGGTGGTGAAGCCAGATCGCTGACCACTCGACCGCGTAGGCATCGCATAAATTGTTAGTTTCCTTACAGGAATTAAATTTAGATATCAAGAACTTCATCAAACTAAGTACTAATACCTAGAGAATGTATAAACTAGAGTGGAGCTGAAATAAGTTAGTCACGGTTTACCTAAGGCCAATTGCTTCGTGACTAACATATTGTACATACTTGCTTGTTCTGTTTTGTTAACGACTTCCGAATTTTCCTAACTCGGGTGCTCGTTATTACCTAATAGCAGGTGCGCCTTGTATCCGATCCTTCTTTATGTGAAATTTACATGTTTAAACAGGAAAATCATGTTGCCTCCAAGAGTCAATGTCTTATCACTCCTCCTTAAAAGGAACAGTAACACTTCCGCATTTTTCCAATCTGCTCATTAAACTTCTATCGCTTTACTGCACAAGTTGCAGTAATTTCATTCATTTCCTTGTTATCCCTTTAGATATATTATGTTAACAGATTATGTAACAGATTAAAATATGTGTGCCCACACTAGAATTTTCACTGGATCGAATTGAGTCTGAAACTGGGATATTATATACCTACCCTAGGATTAAGTAAAATAATAGGCTATAAAATATCTTAACGTAACTCTCCAATAGGCAAGGAGCATTAACTAGACGAAAACTTAAGTCTTGTTTTCGAAAAGAGCTATAAACAAACGTTTAAAAGCAAAACAATTTTAGCGCATTTTGAAAGTTTTGGTAGATAAATATTAAGCACTTAGCCAGTTTCTCATTAAACAAGCCAGTTGTTTGATTAATACTGTAGTTTTGCAGTTCAAGGAACAAGTGCAGTTAAAGAGCACAAGACTCAAATTTGCGTTGAATGAAATAGAAGATTAAAGTATCGGAAAATGTTTCGTTTGTAAACAGTGTTATGGAATGTTCCTATATGTAAACCTCCCCACCTCCCCTCCGTGGCACAACAACCCATCTGAGACGAGGCCCACCACCCGACGGTTGCATTGCCCTGTTCTGTCCAACACAGTGGGATGCAGTACTGGAGGTGGGACGTGGTCAGCGTCCCGATTCCTTCCGGCCGGTTATGTGGTCTTCTAGCCCCACAGGCGTCTAACGAGGTTGAGTGCATCCCGTGTCAGACCTCCCAGAGGGGGAATAATCCCCACGCCGACACCGGAGATTGAACCCGGGTCCTCCACGCTAGAGGCAAGCACACTACTACTACGCTACGGAGGCAGTCAAAGTTTCCATGTGTACTATGCACTAAATAAACTATTTTGTGCCTCATAATATTGTGACGCCGGCAAGCCGGTGCACATCAAAGCTAGCCGCACCACTGCTTGTGAATACGTGACTGACAATCAGCGTGGCAGAACAAAGGGGTTTCCAGAACGTTCGCGAAGCGTCGACTGCCGGCTTGTTTATGACAGCTTCGAGAGAACGATCAGTTTCGAGAAATATCCGTGCTACATCATTCTCGCCTATAAAAGAAGGTGGGACGACGACAGAAGCTAGTAGTTGTTATTTTGAAAGCAGCAGTTGTTGGTTCGTGAACGAGGTTGTCGTGAGAGAACCGCATGTATCGACAGAGTTTGGGATGCGTCGCGTCGGAATCTTGAGGTGATTGTATCGTCAAAGCCAGTAGTTTGTTAGATAGAAAACTGAAAGACAAAAAAGTGTGTGTCGAGATTACGAGAAGGCAGAAAAGTCTTGAGTGGCAAGATCGCGAAGAACTGTAGATTGTGTTAACTACGGTAAAAGAGAACTGTGTTTTGTGCTTCAGTTTAGAAGAAAAATAAAGTGACAGAAAAAATATTTGGACTTGGTTGTCATTTTCTCACATTGGTGTCAGGAGTCGGATTTGTCAAATTGACTTTTATGTCACAATATTAAATTACATTTTTATTCAATTACCATACATACATGTAATTCCAGATAGAAAGAACAGTACTGTTGATTTTCTAAATGCACGATGCGAAATAGGGAAAACCAGAAAAAAGATGAAGAAAACAGATCTTGTGTGAAAAATTCACAGGATTTTTAGTAGGCATTACAAATTTACATATATTTTATATGTGATTCTTTCATGCAAGTTGCATTACTTAAGGTACCTACAATAGTTTACCAGTACCAATTTAAGGAATATTGTAGGTTTAGTAATAATCATGCGGAGACAATAGCCAACTAGTAGTATTCTAAATCCCAATAACCAGTTCATGGAAAGAGAAGTTGCACACGTGTTCCGTTAGATGTCCCTACATTTGAGAAAATGCGAACAAACATACGAAGCAGTATTTCGAAACCGGCTAACGCTACGAAAAATAACTATACAAATTATACGCTTTTATGAGTTCTACGAACGTGTTTCCTGCAGTAAGCACTTTTTTTCTTATTTTCCTTTATGGTTTTTACTAATATAAAACCTACATAAACTAAATCAGAACGAAGAGGACTTAATTTAATATTTCAAGAAAAATCAAGGAGTATATTGCATTCTTTAGGAGATCGCAAAGGTCAAATCTAGATACCGAAGGTTTAGACGGCATTTAGTCCACCTCTACCTGTCAGAAAAAGCAATGAGAGAGAGAGAGAGAGAGAAGGGAGGGAGAGGGATCCCAGCAAACAAGGGCATAAAGCAGCAAAATTACGGGTCCAGCTAGTCATAAATACAGCAGCAGGCCAAATGGAAAGGACTACTATGTGATCGTGAAATTTTATATTATGTTAGGTATTTGCTGACAAATACATTCTCATTTTAAAGTTCAAACCTGTGTCTTCATCTGAAGCTAATATCCGTGAAGACATTACTAAACGCTATAAACAAAATTTTAAACTGGGACTTGGCGTCAGATTACTACATTCCTTTCATATATGAATATGCCATAAGCAATCTGGAAAATTTTAGAAGTAAAAATATTTCTAAAGTTACGAAAGGTATTTAGTGTGAAAGGGTGGAGTGAGACTGACATAGTCAGAATTAGAACCTCCGGAATGTGGGGCACAGACGTTACCGCCTGAGCCATCCCGCTCAGGGACGGAAGCTCATATTAAGATACATCAATCAGGCAAGAAGTATAATTGCGAAGTACATAACAGTATTTATGTCGTCGGTCCAAGTATTTACAAGCAGTGGTGTGAGGTAGTTGACCTTGAGCGTCTCTTTGACTTGCTATTCAGAATCAGAATAAAATGCACGATGACCAAAAAGAGCAATATAACTTACGTCCCGATGACACCAAAGAGTTACAGTTGCACATATTAGTTCACTAAAGGTCTTGTCTTTCGGACTCCCGCGGCCGACCTTACTCACCTTGGGTTTTTTCGGTTTTTCCCCGGATCACTCAGGTGAATGCTGGGTAGAATATTTATCTTAAGATCCTCCGAATCACTCCTCATTCCATTCTCGCTCTATCCGACCTCTGCAGGTTGTCGCCGGTAGGATGCGCTGCGGTGGAAATACGGTGTTCAGGTGAGGGGAGGCGCTGTACCCGGCGGACTGATTGATCAGTCGGTGCGCTCTCTTTGGCAACCTGGAACTCTGTCGGGCTAATGAGCTGCCTGCACCTGTTAGGAACCTACCGTAGTAGTTCTACCTATGATGCGTTCTGGCCGTCTGTAGAGTACTTTCATATTATTCTTCCTCCCCAAGTTGCACAATGTCATGTTACAAAAGGCATACTTTATACTGATAATTTCAGTGGTTGACATGTTATTTGGTCGTAAAATATTAAATTATTTGCTATCCTTCGTGTGTTGTTTTGCGTTTTTTTGTTCAAAAACACTGCATTATAAACACATAATTGGGGTCTTGTCTGTCACGGTGGGGACCCCGGCAGGTCAGCCAATGACCTATTGAGAGTTTATAAGACAAGTTAGTGAAATACTTCTTGTAAGATCATACGGATGCATCTTCTACAAAAATTTATGTAACAATGGGATGTCATAAATTATTCCTGGCCTGCATAATCTAGCTGCATATTTTTTACTTAACTATGTAAGTTCACGGTGTTACAAAGCGTGAAACCAATTTCCTTGCATTTTCCAGCTAATAAGCGACTAGTTAAGTGCACTGAAAGTTTTACTCACCCCTTATTTCTCCTACGACGTGTACTATGATCGATGGGCAAATGATGCCGCAGCTTTGAGCCATGACGGATTGTATATCACGAAAGAAAACTTCTTTCACCTAATATGGTTGGCTGGAACATTCATATTCGTCCAAGCCGCCGCTGCTTAGTTTAAAATGCATCCATTATGATCATTTTGACTTCCACTCTGGGAGATGCATTATATTATCAATATACTTTTAGAGTCACGTGAGAAGAAACACCTTAAACTTTATAACGTGCAACATTCGTGTTTCGATGCCATGGTAGGTTGATTCGTGCTAACGGAGGCCAATTGCAGAACTTCGTTTAATGTAGTCTTCTATGTGGTATATTTTAATTCATAATAGTTTCCTTCATAAAAAGTAGGTGCTCACCTAGTGTTATAGTGGTGGAAGTTTCTTTGTTTCCATCCATTATACCAGAGGAATAGGCTCCTTAACTCTGATACATATTTTCTCACCCGTTAGTGGATAATTCTCTGTCCTACGTGGACGGACGCAGAAGATGCAGCACCAACACGAAGGCACTTATTCAATGTTGCTGATGTGCACGGAGTAAATAGTGAGCAATTACTCCAGCAAAGCTCGTGTAAAGGCATTACGACTTCTGCAGCTAATCACAGAATGGTTCACAGGGTAATAAATCGAAAGAACACTAAGCGACCTTTCAGCCAATACACATACCTCCAGACAATTACAGCTCTACAAAAGTCAAGTTAGGTCGACAACTGCACCTCTACATAATATTCCCTTTGTTGTCTGTGCCATTATAAGGTCATCGTTCTGAATGAGTGCTATATGGCCACTTTTCCTCTTTTTTGGCGGCAGTCTTTGAAAATATGCGCATACGGCGACCTCGAAGAAGGGTCATCCTCCATCACGAGGTCCATCGTCCCACACAACGGAACAATGTTACTTCAGGTGTGGAATTAATGGCTCATCCTGCTTACGCTCTCCTCCTTATGGCAACCTTTTCTTGTTCCCAGCTATCATCGATATAATGTACCTACTGTCTCCTAACACCACTCAGGATGAGTGAACACACACACACACATCACACACACACACATCACACACCACAGATACCATACACCACACACACACACACATCACACACCACACACACCATATACACACACCACATCACACACCACACACACACATCACACACCACACACACCATACACACACACCACATCACACACCACACACACACACACACACCACATCACACACACACACACATCACACACCACACACCATACACACACACCACACACACCACACACACATCACACACACACATCACACACACCACACACACATCACACACAACACATCACACACCACACACACATACACACACCATACACACACACCCCACACTCATACATACACACACCACACTCATACTCACACACAGACACACACAACACACACACCACACACATACACATACACACACCATACACAGACACCATACACACACACCCCACACTCGTACATACACACACCACACTCACTCACACACACTCACACACAGACACACACAACACACACACACATTCTTTCTCTTTCTCTTTAAACTAAGTTGTTCAATTAAAACAAAAACCTAATGTTTCACACTCACACAACGTTTTCTACCCATTAAAAATTCACATAATCCCTTATGATATCATGTTAATGTAGAAGTTATTTCCGTTCAAATAAATGTCTGCAAACAGTTCAAATTAAGCAGTGTAGACTTAGTTGTAAATGTTTCCAAGGTCGTGAGTTCAAACCCGATAGAAGGCGATAGAATTTTTCGGGCACAAAAATCCTTAGATGTCTACATTCGGAAGGGAAATAAAGCCGGTAATCTCGTTTTTAGAATTACGGCACGTAAAAGAACATCAAACCTCATAAAGGGGTCTCTGAGAAAAATTAAGCCCAATATAGCATAGGATGCTTAGAACCTTTGCAGTTAACATTCATACAAAAAAGTGCGTCTAAGCAAAATACAGGAAACAACACACAGGTATTTAAATATAGCACTAAGTTAGGTTTTTGACTGCCCTGTGGTCAAGTGATTAGCATAGATATTTTTATAACTTTCGCATAACAGTAAACCATAAGAGATAGACAAAATCCTACTACACAAAAAGAATTAGATTTGTCTAAAGAATTGTATTATATCAACATGTATAACTTTATTTTGTGGTTTACGTGAATCATCTATTTCATAAGCTGTCTACAATAACAACATAGTTCGGTTTGGTACCTGCCTTTGCTTGCCGTCTACAGTAGTATGACAGTGTTGCCAACAACAGTGGAATTCCGCTACGCGTAGTGAAATTTGCGCCATCGGAAAACTTGCGGTGAAAAACAAAAACGTGGCATATGTAGCGACTATTGTAAATTTTAATTTTTAAAAATAAATGTGTGATTGTTACTAAACTAAACATATAAAAGGTTCCAATTAACATTCTACAACAGTAACTTCATTATATTAAATTTTGAAGGGAATTATATCATCTCCAATGTTTCAAAATTGGCTAAATTATTGTGTTGCCATATGGAAACTGTGATATAGAAAGAGTTTTCCATGATGGCGGACATTAAATCCAAAAAAGGAGCAAGCTAAAACCTTAAGCACCTGACATCTCAGTAAAAATTGATCTTCAAAGACAAGGTAATTGGTGTATTTAATATCCAATAACTGATTAGCATATAAATAAATTTGGGGACGTCCATGTGCAATATTTTCAAGAAGTGGTACAGTGGCAACAAAATCTTGTCAATGATGAATGATGACTTAAAAATTGTAAATAACTTGGGTATATATCCCTTCAGTAAATTGCAGTAATAGTTACTATTTTATTATATTGTTATTAAGTCCTTTAATAGACTTTACTCAAGCACAACAGCAGCATGGATATCATTATAATCGTCATCATCGCCACCACTAGTATTATCGGTCGTCTTGGTCATCATGGCTCATAAAGCCATGTTATTAAAGTTGTTTATAATGATTATGTTTGCATTCTTCTAGTGGAATTTTACTCGATCTGTAGCAAGATTCAGTGTTTTTGTTGGCAACACTGTAAGGACACATTAAAACTGAAGGAGTGCTCGCAAAAAACGGGATAATCATCATTTTTACAGAACAAAGAAAAGCTAGCCTTTGCAAATACTAATAACACAAATTGTCCAACGATTCTAGCGTACTTGGGAATAAAAGGATATTTAGCCATCTTACACAGTTAACCATCTCCATGGCCCTTGTTTTAAAGTGTTAAATGAGTCCAATTTTACTACAACAAAACAAAACAGTGCGTTTTCAATAAAATGTCATAAAATTACAGGCTTTGTGCCTCATCACACAATTTTCTTGTAATTAGACGAACACAGAGAGGATGACTTTAGCAGATAGAAGCAGTAAATTATTTTCAGCCCGTTTTTGCAAGAATGCATTAAATTGATTTCAGAAAAGAATTACTGGAAATCTCATACGTATCGTTTGTTAAGCTTAGCTCTCAGAATTACATGCAATACGTATACATAAAGCTAGCACGTGGGAGTGCATGCGCAATGTGCAATATTTCTGGGAATCCCCTGCCTGACGTAGGTATAATATGAATGATGGCGAAGGAAGAGCGAAGCGATGATCCAAGACTTGGCAACCGTTACAAGAGTTTGTGGTGAGCGCTTGGGTGCCCTTGACTTCAACACGTTCCCTAGCAACCGAAATCCGACACTCATTGTTTATTTCAGTATAGCGTGTAACCACAACATAGCGGGAAAAGTGTCGTCCCGTCCCGTCCCGTTTACATTCCATTTGACCCTGTCATTTCTTTGCTATTATTTTAATAACAGGGAATATGCGTGCGAGGCTCAAATCTAAAGAATGAATGTCCTAAAATCTTTGTCTGGTAATGTTTGCTGGCTAAACGCAACAAACAAGTGTGTTTGACTTGTCCAAATTGCATGTCCAGAGTTGAGATTAAATCCATGACAAATATAAACACATAATTATCGCAATTTAGTTCTCTTTTATTTGCAAAACAAGGAAGTGCACAGAAGAACGTTTGAAATCCCTTAAATATCAGTTTATTTACCGGCGATTAAATACTCTTTATCTTTAAATTAATTTCCCATAATCTATCATAAAGGTGTTTATTACTGAAAACGTCGATTTCTACAAGTTTCAAACAATTCAGTTAAAACGTTTATAGTGGAGTGAGTGAGTGCATGAGTGAGTGAGTGAGTGAGTGAGTGCATGAGTGAGTGAGTGAGTGAGTGAGTGAGTGAGTGAGTGAGTGAGTGAGTGAGTGAAGAATCCACATTTAACGAAGTAGAATCCAGATATAAATATTATTAAAACAGAAATTAGGAACTAATAAAACATCTTAATAACCAATCTGGAAAGGCCAAAAACATGAAATCAATTTTAACATCTTTCAATCATTAACAAATTCTTAATTCATGCTGTTACGTCTCATCATCTAATGATGACACGTAGTGGATGTTGAAACGTACCTTGTGAAAATATTGAATGTAACTCAATTTATTATAGTGAAGTGTGAGTTTGTAAATTACTTGTGTTATTTGTGCACTTACCAGTGGTTTTTTTTTAATTCCAATACTATCAAACTGTTTTGAGATTTGAAACTACATATTACGTGACATGTGAAATAATTGAGTGAATTTATTTTAAAACATTGAACATTTTGGTTGCAATGTCAGCTATAAAAGCGAAAAATATTAAGTACCTAACCAAGGGAAATGAAAACTGCGAAGCGGATGGGTAAAGAAAAATGTGTTCCAGGAAGAAACTATTGGTCCTCATTCGGTTCTGGATTGATGTACTCACTTCCACGTAGGAGCGGTATTCGTGGAAAACGAACCTAATGCTCGGCACTACTCGAGTCCATTTGTTTTTCATTTTTAAAAGCATGTATTGTCCTTGGTCAAATACTTTCATACTCAATATGTCGTACATATTTATTCGACATCCCGAATTCCGAAGGTTTGGGCACTACCTCCTTAAGATATACCTACCTATTTATCTACAATCTGCTTCAATGAGCTATGTTCTTAGGAAAAAGAACCCACAACATAAAATTGTTAGCTCGTGTGATTTCAATGCTGGGGCAATCTTAAAAAAAAAAAAAAAAAAAAAAAAAAAAAAAAAAAAAAAAAAAAAAAAAAAAGCTGCTCAAAATGTGTGTATTACAGTCACATCACTTTCTCTATCCGATTCCTCTTATTTCTTTACAAACAACCCACTCCTACAAAAGCTTAAATTTCCATCTAGTTCGTGTTAATCGAGATAAACGTTAGCAGTAATAGTTTTACCAAGATGTTCTGTTGCCGAAGACAAATCTCTACAAAGCAAATCGCCACTCACATACATCTGTTATAGTATTTATATAAAAGGTGTGCGCTACTCTGCTAATATGTTATATTACTCAATGTGCACTACTTAGGAGATTTCACATTAAGCAGGTAGTTAATAATTGGTAATCAATGATTCTTTCATACTAATATATGCAGTTCAAGATTTGAGTAGTAGGATTAGTCTTAAAAATTCAATGTAATATCCGGGATTTGAACCACGGTTCTTCCAGTTGCCATCGAGTTATTCTAACCAACTAAGCTACCGTGGTAACATGCCGGAACGACGGTAAATTCCCCAACTGAATCGCTCTTTTCTCGGGTAAACCACAAATTTTAAATTCATTTTGACATAACATACCCCCAATGGATTGACCTAATGAAGCCCAGAGCCTCTTACAACATTGTAAGTTGCAATTAGGGTATGTTATCTCAAAATTAGTTTGAAATCTCCTTGTAGTTTACCAGAAGAAAAGCAAGTTAGTTGTAGAATTAATGTCGTTTCGACAGCTCAGTTGGTTAGAGCAGTCGGACAAAACTTGAAGAAAAAGCAATTACAATGTCACTGCTGAGTACCATCCGTTAATGTTGATATTTTGCGATTTGCAGGAGCATTGACGAGGTCACAGTTCCCAGTGTTCACCATCTACGCCCAGAAGAGCTGTTTCGCCGTGAAGCCGTGTGAGAGGGCATGGAGTTTTGACCGAGTGATGGGATACCGTCTGGATGGTTTCATCAAGAAGATCGACACTGCTGCAACTCGCCAGGAATGTCTGGAGCTCTGCCTCAGTGAGAAGGAATTCCCTTGCAGGTCAGTTACAATCCAATCAAACCGGCTCAACCATATGCATGCGGTTGGTAGGTACCTACGTATATTCATAGGTGACGAGATCGGCTACTCAAACACCGGGTGTTACAAAATATATCTTCTGCTGCACAGGAGATGTAGACTTTCATATAAACAGCCAGAAACGAAGCTAAATTAGCCCCTCTCAACTAAGACTACGGAGAAGAAATGTAACGGCCGTCCACATAAATTCACGAGTCCAGACAAGTGCAATAGCAGGTCCGCCATTTGTCAGGAAATTGGACGTTGGCACTGCACTATCACAAAATCTTGTATCATATTTTATGCAGTAGTGGAAAAATAGTAATATATGAGAGAACGTTATGGTCTTCCCAGCATTGTTATATCGTAGTAAGGCGCGGACATTAACCAAGAAAGACAAATGAAGCTTTAAGGGAATACACAAGTGAAATTTAATAGAAATCTCTCAAAAATTGAGATTCAAAATACTTCAAAAATACTTTGGGGCCAGAACTTCAAAATATTTTGACATCTTATATTAAAATGCCTAAATTTCTATAATATGTTTTAAAAATAAAAATATTTTCATTTTCAAATTTAAGGATTTTTAAAATTATTTTTTCACCACTTTCACTTCTTGAAAATGTCCTTCACTATGCAGTTTTTATCCAAATCTTCTGTAGTTTGTCATGTTGACTTCCAAAACACAAACGGTTAGATCCGTCATATGATCTTTTTCTTTTGAACGGTTTTTTGAGTTATTGCTTTTTAGACCTGTAAAAACTTAAAACTAGAAATTTCAAATGCCATAATTTAAAAAATATTTTCTTTTCAACTGGGGCTAGTAAAACAAAATTATATGACAGATTTGTACATTATAGTCAGGTAAATATAATAGCATTTTTAAAAATTGTTATTTTTTAAATTTGCATCGCATGGAGCATTTGGCATAGGATAATAAAATCTAGATTTAACATTTCATAACTCAGAAACAAAATCAGATATCGCATTGAAATTTAAGTTTCCAGCTAAATTGGCTGAAAACTTTAGAAAATCACATGTTCAGTTGTATATTCCCTTACAAATCATGATTACTCAGGCAGAAATGAAGCTTCACGGCCAGTGGCAGAATACACTAATACATAGTACATAATATAATAGTGGCAACAATCTGTATGTGGGGCTATCAGCGGTAAATGATGCAAGCTAATAACAATAAGAAAGAGAAACATTTGAAGCGTGTTATTTGCGTGTTTGAAGACAGTAAACTTATAATATTTATCTTATAGTTGTAAAAATATTAGAACAAATAAACTGTTTTAAGTACTTAGGCTGCAATGTGTCATCTCAAAATGAATATATAAGAAATAAAAATTAATAAATTGAATCAGATGTGTAGTACCACAAAAAGAAATGCGAAAAATACAAGACGAGAAACAAAATTAAAACGTTACAAAGCAATGGCGGTTTCTATACTTCTATATGGATCCGAATGTTGGACAATAGGAAACAAGAAGAAAGAAAAATTGAGGCGGCAAAGATGAGATTTTTAAGATCTGGTTGTATTTCCGATAATGAAGAAGTGGAGAAATACACAAGGAGTTAAAGATCTTCAGTTTAAGATAAAAAATTCACCAATATCGGAATAATTCGAGAGAGCTTGTAGAAACGATGAATAAATAATTACAGCATTTCCCAACTAATTATGACCTATAAACCTACAGAAAAAAGAAACATAACTAGGCCAGGAACAACATGGACAAAACCTTTTAATATGTGAGACCGGAGCTAAATGGCTTAAACTCTGTTTTGTTGTTGATGATGGTGTCATAGTGAGTAATTTGACGATTGCTGTCTATAGCGTCTAAAACGTTTAATAAATACGGACAAAGAATCTTTATTAAAATTCACATTGCAAGGGGCAAGAATGCGCGTCAATGCTATGCAGCATTACTGGAGACTTTATACCGTACCGTAAATAGTGGGCGCAGATAGGGAAAATGTTCATCAAAAACGTGGAGCTGGCAGACCGCAATCAAAAAGTGAACGCTGTTAGAGCGCTGCTAGAAGAACGCCACTCTTGTACTTGTATTGAACTACCAAGGATACTCACTTCAGAATTAAGTTAACACATTTTATCTCACAGAGACGAACAGAATCAAATTACCACTCAGAGGAGTTCACTCTAGAACCAGACAGGGAATTATAGAAGCAGTAAAGAAGTCTGTTCAAAGATTAGTACTACAAGAAGCTGATTATGGCAACCGTCGTCTCCCTGGAGTCTGAAGGCGGGTTAACCATGTGGAGGACATTACTGCTGAGCACAACAATATGACTGTTCCAAAAAATGTTTTATTTCTTGATTCAAATGTTGACACTAATTTTGAGTAGCCCATGTGTAAGGAAAAGGAATATTTGAATTGAATGAACAGATAAGAACATACAGAGAAAAGAATATGTAACAATAACAAAACTAAAATTGTTTAAAATGTAAACCAGAGGGACACCGAGACCAAAGAAGACCAACCAAGAGATGGACCGACCAATTAAGGAGTTCTGAAGGTTGGAACAGGCTCTAGCCCATGCCTTGTTGTAGATGAAATAGAACCATGTAAAATTATATATCATGGTAATTTGTCATAGCTATTATTCTGATAGCTTACTTCCGGGCCCTCTAAAGTCTGGTTCTCCTGACATATGTTCCTCTATTGCACCCCGCCACCCCCCAATTATGAGCGGTCCATGAACTTTTGCTTTTAGTTACCCATTCACAGGTATAATACTGCATTGGGGGAGTTCGTACACCGCCACTGCAGCTTTCGAAACTCCCTCCTTCGAACCGTGCGTCATGTGCATGCCGGTATGCGTCGATCAATTTGCCGACTCCTGGTGTAATGAGTTTGCATTTGTGTGTAGTATGTTTAAGTCCACCTCTTGGGATTTTCCAGTTGTATAAAATTCATAAAAAAATGAAAAGTACTTCAGAAACCGTTCACAGGAAATCGAACATGTTTTATTTACTATGACAATATCTCTAATAAATGCAATTTTAATTTAAATCATTAGAATTTTAAGAAACGGAAAAAAAAGGGATTTTCACTGTGTATCCTCCAAATGTATCAAGAATGTAACGGAATGTGATACAATATATCTTTTGCTTACCTCTAATGGTTAGTGGTAACGAAAGTAAAAGTTGCTCAAGACGTTTATTGTGAGCATATGCTACTCCAGTCATTCAGTATTTTATTTCTTCTTCTCAATTATTTTACAAATTCTTATGCCCAGGCCCTATAACCCTATCTAAAGGTTATGGATCTTCATTTCCATATTTGATAGATACAATATAATCTATCCATTCCTTTATGGAGAGGCAATAAAGCGCTGCGTTTATTTGCATTTAAATTCTTAGGAAGCCTTAATGGCGCTGCAGCAGCTTTTTGCCATGTTCTGGTTGACTGCCAACAATTAACTCCGTCGCTGAATTGCAGGTCATAAACGTTGAGTCAAGATATTGAACCCAAATCATGTTGTATAGTTTTTACTTCCAAATACTAATAAACATGCTCGTATCGCCAACATTAGAAGAGGCAATGAACTTCCGTTGCTATCTTCCAAAAAAGGACTACTTGGAAAGCATTAGCCGTTGTTGTCTGATGACATAGCCAGGAATTCGTTGAACGTGATGGCCGTGAGGCATGAATCGACGAAAGGGAAAATTCTAATTCTGTTCCATGTTCATCACCTCGAAGTATATTCAGCTAGGGCTGTCCAGAGTAGCATCGGACAAGTTTTGTGTTAGAATATAAAAGATGCAATTTGGTATACATTGAAATGCAATACAAAGTTTACTGACAAACTGATCTTTGCAGACCGATGATACGTACCAGAAATCTTGGGTAAAAATGTACACCTACGTCGAAACAAGACTTGGCATATTCCTTGATTCCAGCTAGTACCATGCCCTTGATACTTTCATAGGATGTGAATATCAGAGAACTGCTTGCTTGTGGTTATGTTCCCGAAACCTCAACTAGGATAAGAAAATAAACGCTGATATCGGGCCAAATCAAAGCACGTGTCTTATTTAATTACTTGAAAACCAAATTAAACGTGCTGCACTTAGGCAGGCAATGTCTTCTTCCCCTTCATCTGACATTATGTAGGACGTATACTCTCTAGGACTTACAAGCCTGTGCCTAGGGTCAAATTCCTGTTAGGAAACAGACAAACCTATGGAACGGACAGAGTGAAGACCTGGAAGCGGGTGATCAGTCCAGCACCAAGTATGAGTGAGAAAAAGGATGATATGCAAGCGAAATGGATGACTGAAAAAGTGATAACGGAGCATTTGGTGAAATGAGTGGCGGGGAAAACCGAAGAACCCGGAGAAAACCCACCCTGACATCGCTTCGTCCACCACGAGTCTCTGGGGTCGAACTCGGATCACCTTGGTGATAGGTGAACGGTCTAATCGCTCGGCTACGGCGCTGCCATTTGGCAGTATGTCAACTCATTATGTAAATTTCATTACAGCGTTACATTTGCCAGTACAAAAGGAAACTTAAAACAGAGGCCATAATATTAAATGCATTTACTGTGAATCCATGAGGCATATGTTCTACATACTTTCACAGAAATACTGCTTGCATGATCTCAAAGGTCAGTCCGATAATGTCCTTTTCGAGTCAAATAATTCCTTATGCTCTATCTACACATAAAATTGTAGAACTTTTTAAAGTATGCAAATACATAACGGCTTGAATTTTCAAATAATTTATACTTTTGATGCTATCTATGTCGTGCAAAAAGTGAGACTTTAAAGCCACATATAGTGACCCACTTTATTCGAGTTTTATAGTACTGTGATTTACAGCCTTTTCCAGCCTGCAATATTATATTTTACTTTCCTCACATTTACTGGCAGACACATAGCTTGGAACATAAGCGAATGGGAAAACTTCCATTTTCTGTACTGTTTATGATTTGGAAGCAAGCGATCGAAACAGTGTAGAGCAAATAAAACCGAAAGTCTGGTCATTTCATTGGGGTTTGGTTGTCTGGTGCAACATGCAGTACAACTTGTAAATTGCTGCAGATAAAAAAATTTGTAGGGAGGCTATGAGCTTTTGTGGTCTGTTTGGAATGTTTGGCGCCGGAAGCTGAGTGGACCATAATTATATGGCAACTGCCGCTTTTAATAGACTCACAAATTGTCTTCTTTAAGTATGGCTTTTACAATAATTAAATAACCACTTAAAGCCAAAGAAAATATGAAAGCAGACATTGCCTCTTTTGTAAAGGTTTCATGTTATACTGGGGTCAAACTAATAAAGTCAAAGAGATTTACATATTTAAAAGGTATTTCTATAATTGCACACAGTTGTCCCAATGAAAAACAAGATTATTTCCAAATAATAGAAGCTTCTAGGTTGTTGAAATATCAATAACCTTTCAAAAGCTAGATTAGATTACATTGTGTTCAGCAAGTTCACAAGTAGCCATAGAGGCTCGTGAACAATGAACATGTCAATGGAAATATGATCATGTACAGCGTGCATAACATAAAAGCACATATACAGGTTCAAAAATAAAGCAGAGGCAATTGAGAAACAAAATCACACCTTCCCTGTAGTTATAAAACTAACATAATGCATATTTACAACTTTGTTTTAAAGTTTCATTAGAATTTTCCTGCCATGTCCCATTAATGCAAAGGAATGGCACAAAAATCCACACACACACACACACACACACACACACACACACACACACACACACACACACACACATATATATATATATATATATATATATATATATATATATATATATATATATTTATTTATTTATTTATTACACGCGTGTTTCACTTATAAATACAGTAAAAGAAAAGTTTATAATTTCATTCAACAAGTGGACACGAAGATGGGGTACCACCACACTTTAGTATGGACATTCTTAGAGTTCCCTGAAAGATGGATCCGAAGAGGATCACCGTAGATGACATGACCTCCCAGATCACTAGACCTGACGTTTATTAAAGACGAGGTCTGCAGAACACCAGTAGATAATTTGGTAGATTTACGATAAAGAATTCATGTCATCAGTGTTACATCACAGATGCTTCATAACACAGTTGAATACCGGCTGGACGTGTCCCGTGCCACTAATGGTAGACATATTGAGGTTCATGAACCATGAGGTATAAAAAATCCCAGTTTTCGCTATTTGTAGCAAGTGCTTTCATCTCCAGATTCGCATTAGTTCAGAAGTTACAGCTATTTCTTTTGTTATATCTATAAGCGGAACACCCTGTACTAATCATATAAAAAGTGTCCTATCCTGGCTACGTCACTCACAAAATGCTTTTACCAAATAAATGTTTCAAATTTAGCAAACAAAGTGCAACATATGAATGTTAGTTGATAGAATGAAAAAAGGGAGTGGGGAGTCGCAAACTTCCAAACGAGTGCATCAAATGGTGCTTAAGAAAGGTCTAAGCTTGCAACATGCAATATTTCAAAAACGGCAAACACCATCTTTTATACCGATTGTATATTTTAATTAGCTCTATATTTTTCCTAGAGTATTTGTTTAGTAAGATGTGTTTGTTATATAAAAGTACAGGAATTCAATCAAATAAAATGAATGTCATAGCTATTCAAAGAAAATTCAAGGTAAATACATTTTATTTCTCGTGTCGATATTAAACATTAGTCAAAATGCTCAGAGCTTTTCTTGAGAAAATAAAAAATGAAAATGTTCCATGTAAAGGGAAAGATGGCAGATCTTAAACATATTCGTGTTGCATCCTTGTAAAATGCTAAAATTAAACACGAAGTATGGTGTTTAATACGCCCGCGTGACCTTTTTTCAAAATTATTTTGGGGGTTCAGAGAATTTCAAAACGTGTATAATTTCGGTGAAAACTCTATGTTGAACTTTTGGTTGGAATACAATACTCCCTCTTACCTACTACAGGTACAAATAAAGAGTCAAAAGCAAACTGTAATTGGAAAGGGTAGAGTGAGACTAAAAAATTGAACGCCATGACCGGGATATTCAATTTTTCACTCTCACTCTACCCTTTTCAATTATGTCCTACACACGGCTCTTGTATGAAAAAACTTAATTGCGAACTGTAATGTTTGCTTTAAAATTAATTTCGAAGCTCATCTTTCCATGTATTCCGTAATTAATATGAGAAAATTTGGAAGTATAGTACAAACTACATAATTCGAAAATAGTGGAAGTTACCAAAAGGTCATTTGACATAAATTACAGTTTTGCAGCAGGATTGCCCTTTCCCCTCTTAACCGCGGCGCCGGTTACTTTGCATTGTGTTAGTATTGCATGATATCAATTTCATAAGCCACACTGTTTTGAAATACTTAAACTCTTCTCAAGTGGAAGGTTGTTACTCATATTTTTATCTCTTAGCCACGCAAAGAGAACGGAATACAAGGCCTTCATATAGCGATCAGCTTTGAAAGATTTTTGAGTATCGCTCAAACCCCACTGTATTTCCATATCCTCCTTGCATCTACAAGAAAATTAGCAGTAAGATAATTTCTGCAAATGTACATGTCAACTAACTTGAAGACAGAGGAATAAGAGTTGTTAAGAGCAGCTAGCACAGGAGTAGAGAAAGTCATATGAGTGCAATACGAGCATCAGATTTTTGAAATTTGGTCTTGGTCTATTTGTCGTTTTCAGAGTTATGGTATTCAAGATGCACACAGAACTTTTTCTGGAAGTATTTTTAGATTGATTAAAATCTCAGAAGAAAATGTTCGCGTGCTTTAACTGTTGTATATAACATCTAGAATGGCTTGCAGGTACCAACTTCAAAAACAAGCGCTGACTCACAGGCCAATTCGAAGAATCAGTTGCTATTCCATAAATGGGTGTTGTAGATCCACAATCAGGGCCGTGAAGAATAGCATTTAGCTCTCAACGCGCTAGATTTAGTTCGAGTACACGGTGTGGTCTGTTTGAAATGACTGTTAAATTATCGGTTACACCTAAAGGCACATCCATGTATGAAGTCATTTATCTTAGTTGTGAAATATGGACGCGGTGGCAGCAACCTTATCCAGAGGGCATCATGCATGGATGTGAACTACACCGATGATGCTCCACTGAGATACTGTCATGACTGAGAAAACAATACCCGCCAGATAAATGCCCGATCATAAGCAATTACATAGTCCCAAAGCAGAAAAAGAGTAATTATATGAAGCATCTAATTTGCTCTTGCAAAGTCAGTTTGTGTGTATAACAATGGACCATTCATCATTCCTGGAAGCGCAGGTTCGAGGCTTCTCGCCAAAAACGTGATGCCAGTGTTGCATCTACGTCAGTTCCTTGCTACATGCAATTACTGCCGAAATATTTTGTGTGAGCGATAGATCTGATAATACTGCATAAAATAAACATATATGCTGCGAAAACTAACTTCGGCGTAAATTTTATAGCTTCAATATAGGAGCAACGGAACTGAACGGATTGTTATTGAATTATATGTGACGAATCTGAAAACAAAATCCAATATGGTACAATCACACACCTTTCTCTACCCATTACTAATTTGCAAATGGGCTGTTCCATTTCATTTCGAACCGCAAGCAACCTTAGATTCTTTTTTTTTTGGGGGGGGGGGGTGGGGGGCGGGGTTCAATTTTCTGTCATCTAAAGTAGACGTTATGTTAATGTATTTTGCAAAATGGCAGCTACGGTAAACAGTTTTGAAAAAAGAACTTGCAACATTACTAAAATAAGTGAAGTTTTTAGTTTCTAATTTGTTCTTACTTTAGAAAGTGCTTCCAAATTTTTTGCAGAGTGGAAGTTACTGTAATTTGATGAAATTACGCAATTCTGAAACTCGCAGCTCAGAAAATATTCAACGTAAAATTCTCAAATCAAATTCAAAATTAAGCTAATTTTTTGTAGTTTGTGATAATATTTATTCGATATTTTTAGAACTTAAATTTAATGTAATTTTCATCATATTTCGTGTTTTTTATGAAAACTGCCATTTTAAATGGAATATAAATTATACCATATGGTTCAACATTTAATTTCAAAACAATAGTAGTTAACGTTTTTATGGCATATTCAACGGAGAGCTGCAGGAAAAATAAAAAGTAAAACAAACAGCGTCAAATCCCCTAGTCGCCTTGCACCGCATCACGCACCGGTCCATGAGTCACGTCAAAGACGTCGATCTGCTGCTGCTGTTGTTCTGCGAACTTAGATATTAATTGTTTCATTATTTCTGTCTACGTTTCAAACAAGGAGTTCCATAAAACTGAAAACTGCAATGCGAAATAAAAAGAGCTTTAAGCCTATATAAGTTTAATCTTTATAAAAAAAAAGAATTTACAGAAAAATGTTTTAAAAATTGTGTAATTTTTGCTATGTTATTGTTATACACCACCATCAACAAGAGAAATTCAGCTTCAAAATTAATCCTAGTGTACCAAAATCCGATATAGTGTTCTTGAGTCATATGTCACAGAAGTCTTATTCGGAAAATAACTCACATTTTGCACATTTTAACTCGAAAACTATGAACATTTAAAAGGCAAGTTTCTCCAAATTGTGTTCTTTATAGTTACTGTCACATGTAGAAATTAACGATTTTAAAAAATGCGAGGTCAATTTTATCCTTTTTTGTCCGATTTGAAATGAAATAGCCCATATACACGGTTTCTTTCACACTATTTATCAAAAACTTTATTGTTGTATCCGCATTACAGTATTCGCTATACACCCCTGCCTAGAAATTATTTCAGATTAAGCATTAAGTATGATCTAATTTGCATACAAGAAGCGGAATAAACTTTCAAGTATTTGTCGGAAGTGAGGAGGAATAAATTCAGAAGCCACAGTCATGAAGGGATAAATCACACCTCCACGAGCACACTAACAAGCTCTAGCGATGGAGAATAAATCAGGAAAAACGCTGGAAGCTTTGAAGTATCGTATGTCAGATTACGCCCTTATACTCGGACAAATTTAATCATGGAATGTTTCGAAAGAAGCTAACGGCATGCAGAAAATATTTCACACAAGTTGTATACTTGTGCACTTATTGTGAAGTAACATTCTCTCTCTATATACTAATACAACCAGAATAAACGGGAATTCACTGAATATTCTGAGAAGATTCATTATGCATTTTATATATCATGTGAGTTTGTTAAAGCTATATTTCAATCAAAATTCCTAGACCAAGTTTTGAAAAATTAGAGTTAACAAACATTTTTTCCAAGTTTACTGTTGCATCTTTGGAGGATGCTGGAATTACACACCAGTTTGTATTCATCAGTCCTTCTATTTGAAATAATGCTGTTTCTTTCTTTCTCTCCCTCTCCTTTTTTTTCTGTCACTCTCCCTCACACACAAAGGCACACGTAGGCAAGGATCCTCTTTTAAAAATGATTATCAATATAAGACCTCTTGCTAAAAGAGAAAAATTCCCTTAATAGGTTTATAATGTATTTACCTATAACCTCGGCCACTTTACAACTTAATTGCTACGAATTCTGATAAAGTAAAAACAGCAAACTTTCTCTAAATCTGTGGAACAATAGGATTACAAAACAAAGCAGAATACAACTTTATAAAACAGTAGATCTGCATAGCTATGAATAATTATTGCAGCAAGAAGAAAGAAAGACTAGTATATAAACCAAGAGACTGAACATTTTAAGGACCAGTCAATAAGTAAACAAGCACTTGATGAAAGAAAATCTTTGGAGCAATTTTCATATTTTCATTTTAATCAAATTTGCATTTATTTTGTACTCTCAAAAATGTCCTGGTGCATTCCCCCCTCCCCAATACCTTATTGGTTATGCAACAGTTGTTTATTATTTAGGCAGTAGCGAAGTGATCAGCAATGAACCATGATAGGTAGAAAAGCAGTCTCAAGAGTCCCAGATTTATATGTACTGCTGCAACACACTCAAATGTAAATGGTAGTCTAACCTTCCGGAGTATAGCATTGCAGAGACGTCCTAAAACACTAGAGTTCAATCCGAGTGTTACACATTAGAGATCTGCACGGGTCGATTTTCTTAGGTTCGGCCAGGCCTGGCCCGGTCTTAACCGAGCTCGAGTCCGGCCCGAGCACGAGAAGAGGTTATGGTGTACCCCGATTGTGTAATTTTGTTGTAAGCAAAATTATTTTACAGTTATTGACATTTATTATTACTATTACTACTATTATTATTAATTATTAGTTTGAAATGTAGCAGCAGAATAATATAGAATTTCCAGCAAAGAAATGCTGTGATAATTGTGCTATTCTCGGAATTTCGACATTAGTAAGCAAAAAAAGTGATAAATTATTTTTTACATCTTAGCTTTTAAGCGCGAGCACGGCCCGAGCCTAACAAACATTTTTCAAATTAGACCCGAACCCGCGCAGACCTTTACTACACGTAAATGTAGACCCTTAATTATTTTACATTTTTCGTGTGCAAGAGATCCAGGTGTTGGTGAACCCATCAAGGTGAGAGTGCAACGCAGAAACTGTGGAATAAACACTTAGAAGAACGTTTAAGTCTAAAGTTAACTTGGATTTATTCTAGTAATTGCAGAGACCGATACAAGCAAAAAATCACACTTTTAATCCGAAGTAGAGAGGGAGGTAGAATACAGACAGAAGAGATTCCATACTGAGTCAACTGTTGAGGCTATTGTATGTCGGGAGTAAGGAATAAGATGGGAGGGCTCTACAGGTGTGCAGGAACCCGGCTTAGGAGGTAAGAGGTCCTTAACGTAAGCTGGAGATTTTTCATTTCGGCGCCAGGGTTCGTGTGCAGGCGCCAGCTGTAGGTTTCTAAGCAGTCCACCCACCAAAACAGACGACTGCAACGCCACTCCTACCCCGAATATAGCAGTTACAGTGGGCAAACGCCTCACACAGCAGTGTCACCGTTACCCATCGCCATCACTTCCGACCCTCAACAACCGGATGGAAATGAAGATGGAGGGAAATGGAAGGACGGGAAATTTGGGAAATGTAATTATCCTTCCTGACGTTTGTTTAGCGCGGTAAACACCCGGAAAATGGTTAGAGAATCGAACCCACGACCTTCTGAATATGTGCCACAAACGTTACGGTTTGGGCCATCTCGCTCGGTGTTTTAATCCATACTGCAAAGACTGTTGAACATACTAGTACCTTCGACGCCCAAGCAAGAAATGCTGGCTTCTATTCGGGCTACAAACGAGTAATAGATCATCTCTTACAAGGAAACACTAGCTCGCTTCATTCTATTAACGAAAGGAAAACAAAATACTTCGAAGAATTTTCTACAACTGAAACATCACATATTTTCCAAGAATATAGGGTAACCTTGGGTAGTAATTTATTTAATGTCTTTCTAATGCTGTTGATGTTGGTTCTACTGACCTCCTTATACTCAAATCTCAAATAATAAAGGAGGTCCAGGAAACAAATGCAGATTTTTCGGGTGACCCTAGTTACTAGAACTGATGCCAATTTTTTAATGTGTTTAAAGATGTACTACTAACGTCACATAAACAATGAAAATACAATTCCAATTGTTAAACAAGTTATTGTCCAGAAGACTAAAATAACATATCTAGAGGTCTCGGATTCAGTTCCCGGCTACTGCATGAGAATTTGCTTTATCCAGGATTATTTCCCGTTCTCTTTAGATTGCGGAAGTATGCGAATTTAATGTTTATAAAGAGAATCCACGTAAACAAACCCAAAATGTAACGAAATAATGAAGTAACATTTTTGTTGATGAGCAATAATAGTTCCAAAAGCAAAGCTATCGAGATAACCTTAGGCGGCATGCAAATGGAACAAAGAAAGAACTAAAACAGCTCGTTAGTTGTTCTGAATTATTGTATATGTAGTTTCCTTGCTTGACTTCCGCGCCGTAATGAGGAAGCTGACTTCGGGCTCTTCTTGTGCGTTCACTGAATCTCGCAGACGTGTGATAAAACTGTCCTGGTATGAGATCCGGGAACCTTAATAATCCTGTTGCCATGTAGCAAGTCATCCCACGTTTTCATCGTTTAGACCAGTAATTATGCAACTCCTCATATATAAATACTCGTGTGGGCCTTCTCTTGCTTCAGACAATTTGCATCCCTTTGCTCTCGCCGGCATATACCGAATAATGTTTAGAATCAGTCCAGATATAAACAAAGTTCGTGATGTTTAAACTGCAGCTATATAGAATTGTGATTCAACATTCATTCAGCATAAATGAATATTTCTTTAGGTAGGTGTGGTAAAAATGCCATTATTCTGCGAGTCACCAAACATGCAGCATACGCTAGACAAATCTATTATACCATTTATATTTCAGAATGCTTCGATGGAAAAGACCGCAAAAGGTTTTAACTGTGTGAATCTCTCTAGAATACATGTTCCTTAAAGAGAAAAATCTGTTTCGGAAAATTCCAGCTGCAGATAATTGCCAATTTACACCTGAAGTTTAATGCAATTTATGAATTGTTTCATACCTTAATATCCTTTGCAGTTCATGATGTTTATATAAATTATAAACATATGTAAATATTATCACTTACAATTTAAGAATACTCGATGTATTATTTGACAACATTTGGGGAAAAGATCACTTTTTTAATTTTTTATAAAAAAGTCTCAACCACTGTAAAACTAAAAATAATGGGTGAGTCAACTGATGTACGTCCTCTCTCCAAAATAATAGTCACATTTCTGCAGTAAGAGTCTGATCTGCCCACTTCTTCACTTTCTGTGTTCATTCGCCTGGATACTTCGGCAACTTTTTCACCTTCTGTGCTATGCATGTTATATAATTTACACCATACTGTAACTTACTTTTTGAATAACCCTCGTAATGTTCTTGTTAGGTGTATACAATTAGAAAAAGTCATTTTATTTCACAATTTTGAACAAATATGTAAGAACATTTTCAATTAAATTATTTAAAATTAGGGTTGCTTAGTCATTTAATACTGAGTACCCTTAAACGCGATATTTGCATTGGCTAGAAAGTCCAATAAGGTGTAAATCTGCTTCAGAAACCAAGACCGTGTATTAATAACACGTGAAGCGTATCGGAGGATATGTTTTACACTATAACGAGACATTAATGAAATATAAGGTAATGCCTGCATTCTCTGAGAGGAAAATGGTATGTAGGCAGGTTCTGTGACCTGTGTAGATGAGGAGGATGCGTGAGTAATGAACTTAGCCTTCCAGGATTGTTAATATTTAACCGTTTCACAATAAATTAACCACTTACAAATGAAAATCCATATGGTAATTGAAATTTCTGAAGTCTAGAGAAAATAAATTCTACCGGTTGGTTGGCATTCAACCTTTCTGACCCCAGAATCGCACAAACGCTTGGGTGACATGATATATGTCCACCTGCGGAACAGCCTGCTGAGAACTTAACGGTGGTTCGTGTCATCTGCAGTAAATGTTTGCGATATACTTTAAACACAGGTTTATCTTGAGAGAATCTGAGCTTTGCTTGCATCTATTTTATCCATTTCATGAATAGTTACAAAAAGGTATAAAAGCTACATTTAATATCCATAAAATATGCGTATAAAAATATCAAATATATTATAAATATATATATTTTAAAAAATCTCACACAGTTACATCAGTAATTTAATATATGTAAATAAATCTATATATGTATATAAATGTATATACGTCGGTCTATACGCATGTATGTTTCTTAAAAGCTTCTACACCGTTGCACCGATTGCGACCAAACTTGGCACAGACAAACTTCATACAAGACAAAAAATCCACTCCGTTTCACACAATTAATTCTTTAATTTCATGGCATGCCTACATAAGCTCGCAAGAACATCCATATCTGGATAATCGCAGTAGCTCGAACATTGCCTACATTTTCATGGCCTCATAAAAAATGGCAAAGGAACAGCGAGTTCATCTAATATTAGTTCATCTCTGAGATCGATCATGGACTAGTAATGCATTCGAATTTGGTCTTACTTTTCTTTTGACTTTGTTTTATTAGTAATTTTACCTATATTGATTATAAGAATAAACAACCTATATTGGCGTTACTTAAACTGTTATTGTCCCTCCACAATTATATTTTTTCTATAAATAGCGAAGAGGTAGCCCGAATGCGACATGAAAATCACCCAGCTGCATTAACAAGCAATCGTCATTACAAACTGAAGTATTTGTAGTTGTTTAACACTGCTTTTGCATAGTATTTTCTCGCTATTTTTATATATCTATATATTAATCGTTATAATGTCCTGAGAGTTTTAACTAGCTCTTCAAGTACCTCGTGTCATATTCTTAAATGCTTCCAAAGAAACGCAAGGATAGTGGGCAAGTGCAACGTAAGGCTAAATGTTAAGGATAAACTGGCAAACCAAGGTCAACGCCGGGTATTTCAGCTAGCTTTATAATTAAATTCAATCAAATGAAAAAGATAATACTTGCTGGATAGTCAGCTGTGATCGTTCAAAATTCAATGTATTTCACTTGATAACACGAGTGCAATAGGTAAATTCGTAAACTAGTTGTTTTAAAAACCATGTTGTCTATAAAATAGTTTCATAACTGTCCCAGGGTGTTAAAGAGATTGAATCCATAATTATGTGGGCATTTTAGTGGTCTACGAACCAAAACTTTCAGAGATGACTTCATGATCCCCAGTGCTCCTATTCTACTCTGCATCTGCGAAATAAAACTTTGAAGTCCGATGCATAGTTCACACTCCTTTCTCTGGCTATGAATTCGCATAACACGCAGAAACTACGCTCAACTGATCACAAATCCAATTGTGCTAGTAATGACCTCGTGTGCAGTATTTTTTACGTAACAATGTTTAAAACTATAATTCCTAGCGCCCTCCTGAAATTTTTAAGCTCGAAAGCTATAATTTGTGCTACAAGGGAACAATTTAAACAGTGAAAAATGCTGATGAAAATAATTGAGAAACATGAGTTTAAAGTTCAAATACTCGTAGTACTTCACTCAAATATTAGAAGATTAATATACTCGTACATCGATGTTTGTACCAATTGTGTACCACAAAAGTACAAGTCATAAGTATAATCTTCTCTTTTAGCTCTGCGGTCCTTGATGAATTTTGGCCTCCTGCAAATTCTCCTCCACAAATCTCTTTCACTTTACTTTTCTACCCTCTAGTTCCAATCTTCCTCAAATCCTCTGTTTTTGGCCTTCCTTTCTTTATTTTGGCATACAACCTTCTTTTCAATAATGTTTTTGGTGTCCTATCCTCTGCCATTCTATCAATATGTCCTAGCCATCTTAATCTTTACAAACCTTGGTGAGCCTCATTATGTCTTGTTTACCTACTAATTTTTCTAGCTCGTAGTTGTATCTTATTCTCCATTGCTCTTTATCCTCCAGTGGTCCAAAAACCCCTCTCAGTATTTTTCTTTCAGATCTTCCTAGCATTTCCTCATCTGTGTTGTTCAAGTTCCATATTTCAGCATATCTTACTATAGCTTATACTAATGTTGTGTGTATCTTGTGTTTATTCTTTCGCTAATGAAGATAGAAGTTATAAGTACAGTAAAGCCTCCTTTATCCGGGCCTTGTTTATCCAGATCAGATTTGTATATAGTTTTTTTTTAATTTAATATTCACATTAGATAAGTTAACTATGATATCAAGAATGCAACTAAAAGTATGTACGCCGAATATTCGCTCTTTAGTTTGATTCAATGCACGGTTACTGCATAAATAATTTAAAACAGAAGATTGTGGATCAATTCTTTATTAAGAAATTATGCAATTTTATGTGATGAAGATTTTTATGTATTTAATCAATACATACTATGTACATAATTTTGTTGCAAGACATATCTTTATCACCATAAAGGGCTAGTCTGCTTATTTAAGGATTTAAGAATTTTATTTTGCTTATTACCCATATAACGCAGATTATGCGGATTTTCGATTTTCTGGATTGACTTTGGTCCCAGTTAGTCCGGATAAACGACAGTTTAGTGTATAATAAAAATACAAAATTCATAGAAGTGAAAATGTTTATATATTTTGTATAATTTCAGAGATGTACTCCCAGACAAGTTATTTACAGCTCAAAGTGTCTACCTCTTAGTTTTACCAGAATTGTTTTTAAATGTCACGTATGACTGAGAAGACTACTAAATAAAATAAACAGGAACTTTATTGTATTTCAAAACCAAAAAGGAAAAATATTTAGAATTAGTAATTATCGATCGTGGTCTATTTGAATTACTCACTGTGGGTTCCTTCTGGTCCCACATCATGAGATAGCTAACTGAAATAACTCCGCTAGTTACAAGGGTAATAATCACTTATTTCCTCTTCATCGATTAGACTATTGGCTTGTTCGGACTTTATATGTACCATCTCTTCTGAGCCTTATGACTATGTTGTAGTATTTACGTGGAAAGGTTAGCAGCCTTTCTTACAATTTCAGAACTGGAGGACCAAATATTTCCTTTCAGAGTCACCTTGCCCTAGAGCAGACCATCGCCATTTATTTAAAACATATCCTTCATGTTTATAACATGCCTGTAGATAGCAACATGTCTGACATTAATCGGCGCACTAAAAAGGAAAGTCAGCAGGTGTCTTGCATTCGCAGTTTATGGAGCGAGTGTTCGCAAGGTCATCTGGCGGCTAAGCAAGCGAAACAAAATATATTTGACATCAACACAAATTAGATTTTCGTTGGTGAGCGTGGCGACCACCTAATGAAGTGGCTGCCTATTTCACAAAAAGGATGTGCGCAATCAGCTTGCAATTCTCCACCGTGACAACGCTGAACCAATGGAGCGTACAACGTGACTGGCGCAAAGTCACTTCCTGTTAGCCCATCACCCATCTGTGTGGATGTCACTATAACTGCATGTAATATTTGCTCAATTACACCTGTACTATCATCTAGATCCTTCCAATTCAAAGTCCCGAGTTCGATCCTCGTCCGCAGGAGAGCCATTTTTCTTCATCCCGGATTATCCCTCTTTCTCTCGAGAGTCTAAAACAGCATTGCCACTGAAAGGGAGACGAGCATTAACGCATCTCCATGTTTTGTTCTTCGGATTGCCCACCGTCCAAGGAGTTTCTATTCTGTTAGCACTGTGTCGCCGTAAAGTCTGACCACTCTGGCACACAGGTTGGATGGAGAATGTACAAGAATGACATGCCTGGTCTAAAACTATGAGTGAGAGTGTAAATGTGTGTGTGTGTGTGTGTGTGTGTGTGTGTGTGTGTGTGTGTGTGTGTGTGTGTGTGTGTGTGTGTGTGTGTGTGTGTGTGTTTATGCGCGCGTCAATTTCATGCTTACAAGGAAAACACAAAGTAAACAAACTCCAAAATACATAATAGTAAATGTCATTGCTGAGCAATTGTTCCAAAGGCAGAGCCATATATATACGACCTTAGATTTTAAGATCATAAATACAACAAAAAATTTAAATAAATGTGGCAATTTTGAACATATCTGACAAGGTTGGCTTAAAATGTTCTACTCTTATTAATATAAAAGACTTTAGTGTCATTTTTTAGCTTTGTGAAATAAAATTAGCTCATTTTGCTCGTTTTAGCTGTTTTTCTCATTTTTACTACTTCAAGTAGGGAAAGTATATTGTATTCCATCCAAAAATTCGATACTCGGATTTCGCTGGTAATACATGTTTTGAGCCCCTCTCAATTCAAAAATAAAAATATTTTTAGAAAATGGGGGAGGAGGTTGTTAAACCATATAACTAGAAACGAAAAGTCTGTGAAATATAATACTTAGTCTTTAAGTTCAGCATCTTCCAACGATGTGACACGAAGATTTTCCACCACATGGAAAGCTTTCCGTTATTTTTTATTTTCTCAAAAATTGCTCTAACGACTTTGATTAACGTACCATCTAAGTTTAAGATATGTCCATGTCAATTGAAAAGTGTATCCTGTAACTCATGGGAACAGCCTATTCTCTTAGATTGTTAAAGGACGGACGAAATGGGCTGAACATTGTGAGTTTAATCTCAGCAACTGCAAACAAACGTGGAGAGGGTCCACATAAAATATCCAGTGACATGCTTCCATGGATGATGACGGACTTGATATTAGATTACATTTGCATAGATTTTGAAAAAGAAAAATAATAAACCACAGTAATAGTGAAATAAATTGATAAATTTATTATATAAATAGTTTCCAATAACTTTATTTTATTGTTAAGCGGCAATATAATATAAACACAGTTACAATATTCTAAAACTTTGACAAAAAATCTTTGTTCCCAAATGGTAACACTATGCATTATATGATTAGAGGGTTAAACGTTATTTAGCATATGGCAAATTATCACAGAATATGATCCGCCAGCTTCATTTTTAACGAATGTTCCCTTTCCACTCTAACACAAACTTCCTGCAATAGTGTGTCATTCTGGATCCTTCTTGCCCGTAGAAATATGAATATTAAGTAAGTATATTTGCTCGTATTCACTAAGCATGTCTTAGGGCACACTAACGGTCTACCTTTTAACTTGTAACATAATTATTATAAGAATTGCCATTAATCTCCTCAAAATTCCAGAAACACGCATCAAATGTGTTGTTTCACGTTTTACCGGTTCCGGTACGTGTACACCAATGCCAACTTTTGAATGATGCTTACCACAAGTTTTCTAATGACCTATTTATGTGTCGCTAATCACGGTAACAGTAGTGTAAAGTATTCCCCAGATAGGGGCAGTGCGGTTTACGATACAGTTACATCTGTGGGTTCTCATAGATGCGATTACCGTGCAACACTGTATCGCCGTCCTGCGGTCTACCCAACAGTTTGGACGGCTAAACCGTGATGATTCTGTATCCAACATTGCCGAAATGGAAGTCCACGAGTTCATCAACAGAGAAGGATTTTCTTGCTTCTTGTCGTAGTAGTCGAAGATGACATAAGCAAATCTTTCTTAGATTCAGTTATCTAACCAATAAAACTGATCACATACTATGGGCTATGTAGTATACATAAGTACTCTTTGGAACAGCAAAATACCAAAGGGATAGTAGCGTGAGAAAGTCATTTTACTAGAAGCAAAACTGACTGACCATTTCGGAATTTCGGGCAGATACAGAAACTTTCGACTGATAGACGAATTAAAACTACTTAATGTATTTTGCACGTTTCCTGACACTATCTCCTACCACTTCTATTAGGATGTACTTTTAACAGTTTCATTTTGGTATAAGATCATAGCACTTCGTTTTCTTTCTTTCTTTAACCTAATATCCCTGCAAAGTGAAGTAATTTTGCTTATCGTCTGTCAAGTGAAGTGTGCATGTTATGCTTGTGATTATGACTTGAATTTTACAAATGTGAGGCCACTTAATGTTGTTTGTGCGCTACAGAAGATTCAGTGTCAGATGGGGAAAAATTTAACAACGAAGTATTCATGGCTCATTTGGTTATGTGCTGACCCATTGATCCCAAGATCGCGGGTTCAAACTTGGCCCAGACGGATGGTTTTTAAATATGCTTAAAAGCCACAGTAAGCGAACTTCGGCGGGACGAAATTCCGACACACCGGCGGAGCTGATATGGTCCTAGCAATTGACAACATTAACAAATAAAATATTTTATTTTTCTGAAGTATTCTGCTGTTTGAGTTTAACAGATCAGTAAAGCCAGTAGGAGCAGTCCGAAAAAGAAAAGCAAAACAATGCCGCTTGTATGGAAAACTAGGCAAAACACGGGAAAAACAGTTCTGTAAACAAGGCTCAAGAATTCTTCACGTGCAGGAAGACCACCAGACTCTGCGGAAGGCCTTCTAAACGCTTTAGCCTAAGATAATCTACGTCATTCAACCCGGGAATTAGCATTTGTGATGAACTATCATCGGTCAGGCAATCTGTGAATTTGCATTCCATCATCAAGTTTCAAAACGTTACAAAGTCATGCATCAACCCACTAGATTGCAGATAACTTCACAGACACTCTAGAGGAGATCTAATTTTCCTTGGTACATACATCTGAATCTCAAATTCGTCAAAAGCCGTTTCTGAGATCAGTATATATACTTCCCAAGAGTTGCTGATGGAGGGAAAATTCCATGAAAAGATATCGAACTTCAATACACAGTCGTAAGTAGAGTTTATCATAGTTTTCGTTTTACAATTATTCACACATGAGCGCGCGCGCGCACCTCAGTACTGAAAGAAGATAAGGTGTCTCTGGTTACTTAATCACTAGGAAACATACAAGGCCGGAACAGACCACACTCAACTCATGGGAGCAGGAGGACTGTTTAATTATACGTGAATTAATTTTTGCGGACAACGAACCCCGTTTAAGGGCAACATCCTAGCGGAAACGATACGGCTCCGGAAGAGAAAGAAAATATTGCTTCATCATCGCACGATCCTCCTTGGCGCTAATCGTGACCGAGACCTTTGTGTCACTGCAGATAATCACCTTCTTATTGATCCAGAAATTATTTATGGCTTACAGTTGGCGCGAATACTGCCCTTATAGGGTAGCAGGTACATCAGATATGATATAACCCAACTTTGACTAATGTCAATGTGCACAAAGCAAGTTACAGCTATCGGAGACCGTAAATCTCAGCAGGTTCTCTCCCAAAGCGGAAATGCATTGGCCTCAGGTCAACAATGCCGTTGGTAAATAAGCTTAAATGGGTCAAACTGCAAGATTTAAAAGTTTGGTAAAAAGTATGCAAAAAATGAACACTGTCAATGGAGAGATTTGATGCAACTGAAGAAGACGTATATGATAGAAATAAATGGCACTGTAATACACAAAATCAGTGGTGAGTTCTGCATGGTAGTATTTAGGTATTCTACAATTCTTTTTTCTGTTATTTGGTTATATAATTGAGTTTATGTATGTATTGAAATATTGTTTTGTTGGAAACAAACTTCTACACTGAGGAAATTTCTCATTTTAATAATAATAATAATAATAATAATAATAATAATAATAATAATAATAATAATATATTTATTATTATTACTATTACTATTACTATTACTATTACTATTACTATTACTATTACTATTACTATTACTATTACTCTTACTATTACTCTTACTCTTACTCTTACTCTTACTCTTACTCTTACTCTTACTCTTACTCTTACTCTTACTCTTACTCTTACTCTTACTCTTACTCTTACTCTTACTCTTATTACTATTATTATTATTATTATTATTATTATTATTATTATTATTATTATTATTATTATTATTATTATTATTATTATTATATAATATAAAGTATGTAAAGTCAATCACTAAGGTGTGTATATATAACGGTTATTATTTCGTCTTCTTTCAACGTCGTTTAACCTAATAGGTCATATCAGATAAATCTCAAATTAATTATAACACAGCTAGTTAGTATACTTTCACTTGCCAGCAGCAATGAACGACAACATATGTGTGAATAGCAGACAAGAGGTCTTTAGCGTTCTGGGTTCCATGTTCGACGCATGGTTTATAACGTATTTAAAGGGAAACCTGTGAAATTAGCACGTTCTATATTTCTGGAGAACTTTATTTGGGTTTTATTATATATTTCTGATATATTTTAGTTTGCTTTTTGTGAGCTAGTTTAATATATTCTGTAATAAATGTCTAAGTTTTATGTGAATTATTTTAGCAGCTCCCGAGGTAAAATATATCTCTATGTTCTGCTTTTAAATAATCTTCAAAAATCTCTTTGCGGTACAACTCTATAAATTTTGGAAGCAAATTTAAATGTTGCGCTCCAAACAAATATTGTCTTACATACTTACCACATGATGTGCAAAGAAAAGACGCATTGTTTAAGAAAACAAATTCAAAAATATATGCTTCTTGCGTTTTATTTTATTTTTTAACTAACAAAAATCATTTCTGACAGTAACCTTACTACTGTCATCTTGTCTTCTTAAATCCTGGAAGTAATTGCGTTGCAAGTACCACTTTGAATAATAACAAGCAACGAAAAAAGTAATGAAAAAATCAAGAGTAGGGAGATGACTTAGACTTCAAAAATATACATGTGATTTTGCCGAAATTCTATTTATTTTATTGTCTGCACCATTATATAACAACCCTCCTTGAAATCATTAAAATGTATTAATGACAAAATCCGTATTTTTTAGAGTTTTCGTCAGCTTTCAAGAACCAACCGTTGTACTAAGTTTATAGAATCGAGAACATTTAATGAATTAGTACATGTGCTCTTGCATTAGACTATAGATCACTTAAAATTACTTTAACGAATTTATTGAAGAATGTAAAATACAAATGCGAAACGTTTGACTGATGGTCAAAAAGACTTTCAGAACAGAAACTCTAACATTAGAAAAGGGGAAAACAAATGGGAGCTTTAATTTTTTGTTGGACCTTTTTAACGTCCTTTGACGGTTAAGTAGGTCATATTGGGCGATGAAAGAGATGGGAGAAATGATGCTCAAATAAGCTGAGTCCATAGAGGTTCTAGTTACCCAACATTTATCTTTCAGGATAAGGGAAAACCCTCTTAAAACCCTCACTCAGCCGAGATTCGAACTCAAACCTCTTGAATGTGAGGCAGACACGCTACCGCCACATAACAAAGATAGGGCCAAAAGAGAGCGTTGTTCCGCAAATTTTCGAAATGTTATTGACTGTGAAAGATCTTGTTCGTTCTAAAACATAAAAATGATACTTGTTAGTACTCAACGGTGAAGAAGGTAATTTCACACCTACAGGAAAATATGTCCAAGCATAGTCACATTGAATTCCACCAGCTATCGAATTGGACTGCTACATTTCTGAGAATGTTTTGGCCTCGTCGTTGGACAGTCTAGTTATCAGAGCACCCACACTCCCATTTATTTGAAGCAAAGCCGATGGGGATTGGTTTAAGATCGTGATCTTGTGCAATACGAAGCCCAGCAGTTAATCACTACTCACCGGCCGAACGGCCGGCCGTCCACGTAATTAGATCGCAGGAACAATACCTCGTGGTGCACAGATTTGGTAAGACGCCGCGCCGGCCGGTCATTGGCCGAACCCACGCACACGAGGTGTGTGGCAGTGGCTCACCTCTATATTAGCTACTCACTCCCACTCTCTTCAAGGTCATTAGGCGTTAAACATACACCTATCTATTACTTCCTATAATTCTCTTTGTTTAACCCCTGTTTACTACACTGGGTGTAATAAGTTGCTAACAATGCTGTGATAAACCAACTTCGGGCAGTGCTCTCCCTTCTCCAGTCTATTTCTGACAATGTTCCAAGTTAGTTTCAATTGTTGTGATTCTTACATTTTTATAGATTATAGATTATTGGCGGTTGAATTTTCACCCAGTGTACTAGCAACGATAGTATACTGTTAATTTTTCTTCACTCAATGCTAAACAGTTCTATCAGTCATGTTTGCTATAATAACAACATTATTACGAAGGTAGAGAAGTAACCAGTAGCATCTAGGAGAGATTGTTATGAACACAGAAGTTGATGATTCTAGCGATTTTGAGTTTGAAGTTTCTGAAACAGAAGATAACTGTTATGAAGATGCTGTTGAAGACGATGTTATTGAAGCTGAAAGTGACTTCCAGAGGGATGGTGTTGAAGACTATGTTTGATGTTGACAGCGAAAAGAATATAGATATTACTGATGATAATGAATGTGAAGTGCCTGCCTCAGAAAATCAAAAGAAACGCCGAGAAAAGATGAGTTATCTACAAAATTTACTAGAAAGGGTGTACTGTGAATAGTCTTTTTTGTGCCAAATGAGAAAATATTGAGACGACAAGTGGTCAACAGAATTTCCAAAGAAACAAAAACCCTCGTCCCATAATACAGGGTGCGCACAAATGATTTGAGCAGTTTCGTCATTTTATAGTCATATTAAATATATGGTGATGATATTGAAGTTGTAAGTTAGCTGTCTCTCCAAGTTTCGTTTGCAGCAGTCATGATGCTTCTTTCTTCCACCCCAAGAGTACAGTTGTGACTTATTCTTCCTCGTACGGCCACGAGCTCCAACAGTTGTAAGATGGCGACCAACAGTGAAAAAAGCATTTGCTGCTCTTGAGTTTCATACGAGTAAATCCGTGACAACTGTGCGACGAAACTTTAGAACAAAGTACCGGAAAGAACCACCCACTGCCAACTTTATATGTAAATGGTATCAACAGTTGATAACCACGGGATGCCTATGTAAGGGCAAATCAACGGGTCGACCGAGAATACCTGAAGAACCAGTCGAACGTCTGCGAGCTAGCTTCGCACGTAGCCCACAAAAACCAACTTGTCAAGCCAGTAGAGAATTGAACATTCCGCGTTCGATCGTTTGGAAAGTGTTAAGGAAAAGATTGAAGGTGCGCTCTTACCGTTTGCAGTTGTTACAAGCATAATCACCCGAGGACAAAGTGAAACGACTTAAATTTTGTAGCGGTTTCCAGAAGCGTATGGAATCGATGAGTTTTGTAATGATTGTTTTCAGTGACGAAGCAGCACTCTTTCTGAGTGGTAAACTGAACAGGCATAATGTAAGGATTTGGGGAACTGAAAAGCACTATTCCGTCTTGCAGTACGTTCGTGATTTGCCTAAACTGAATGTTTTCTGGGCGATATCACAATCCAAAATGTATGGTCCCTTCTTCAGTGAAAAATCCATTACAGGGCACTTCTACCTGGATATGTTGGAGAATTGGCTTCTGCCACAGTTAGAGACCGATACTGTCATCTAACAACAGGATGGTGTTCCACCTCATTACCACCGTGATGTTCGTGACTTCCTGAACACCAGACTCCGAGATCGATGGATCGATCGTACCGGGAATGAAGATAACGCACTCATGGCATGGCCCCCGCGCTCTCCCGACCTCACCCCTTGCGACTTTTTCTTATGGGGTTGTATGAAGGATGCAGTTTACACGCCACCATTACCTGCTGACCTACGAGAACTACGGGTCCGCATCATCAACGCATTTGGTGAAATTAACAGGGACATGCTACATCGAGTGTGGGCCCGAACTTGATTATCGAGTTGAGATTTGTAAAGTCATTCGTCGAGCACCTGTAAGCTATTTAAAAGCTTTATGAGTGCTATATCTGAGTATACAGTGTTTGTAGTGTTCAGTCAAATAATATTGCAATAATAAATTTTGAAACCGCTCAGATCATTTGTGCGCACCCTGTATTGTAAGAATGAAGACCGGTCCAAAGGGCATTGCTAAAAATACTGACAATATATTGGGATGCTGCCGCCTCTCTTTTGATAGGGACATGCTAGAACATATTGTAATTTGTACAAATATAGACATAGAAAATCGTAAAAGAAACTACAATTCTGCGCCTAGTTGGACTAATAAAGCTTTTGTGGAGCTCCTTATATATTCCAGTTTATATATTAGAAATGTCACATGAAATATTTAATTTCGATACAAATTGCAATTGCAAAGATAAATGAAACAAAATGTTATGCTATGTTGCAATTAAATCCGTACGCAATAATCCAGAATGCGCAAAACCGATTTGATATCCATCCTTGAGTATTATGGTCTTTCTTAATTTCTGGAAAGTATTTCCAAAACTGTTACCTGAGAGAGTAATTCAAATCTCTCTGATTGAAATATTTTTCGTTGCGCGATCATTCATGAAATATTCTGTATGATATTATAAATTTTGTTGTTTTACTTTATTTCAGGCCATTCAGAAAAGTATTACACTGACTGTATGCGTATTTTAAATGTTAGGTATATAACCCTAAGAAGTCTTCGCGTACCCCAGGTTGACTATGTCTGGTTTGAACCACCATTGTTCTACACTTAAAACATTTACCTACATGTAAAGTTTCAACTCCGCATGCGCAGCTTTTACGCGCAGATGGACAAAGCAACGCATGAGTGCTCCGTGCTGGGGAACCCTTCTAACAACAGAACATCTACTGCAGTTGTGGGCGTTTATTGATAAAGTTATCTTGAACTGCAAAAGTATTAAGTATCTTTTTATTTCCCAAATACATCGTTACATGAAGGATGGTGGTACAATGTACAAGATTTTATTTTGCAATAAAATTATACGGGTACCAGTACCTTTTAATTAAATTAGCTTCTGCATTTTTTTCTCATACATTGTTGACAAGTGGAGAAAGTAGACTTCGTTAAACATTCTGCATCAAGCCAGAAAGTTTTTTTGAAAAGAATAAAACTGTTGTGTCGCAATTAAATCCAACGCAGAATATTGTCGTGTTACTTTCAAAATTCAACTCAAGTATGAAATTTGGCATTTATGCCAACAAGGCACGTTGTTTCTCATGAATGTTCCTTCCGGCACAAAATATATCTAAAATTATATCTCGGTATTGAGTTTTGGGGCGGAATACACTGCTCACTTTTTCTACAAAGATAAGTAAATGATATAGAGGGTAAAGGTTCTTCCTGATAGAGTGCTGCCATTACTAGAGACGGATAAAATATGAAGAAGTGAGCGAGTGAGTGTGTGGGGTTTAACGGCCCGACGACAACGAGGTCATTTGGTAAAATATGAAGAAAAGTTTGCATATTACAATATGAAAGAAAAATCCTAAATTATTATGAAATATATATATTTTTTAAAGCCAAACCATCTTATATTTCAAGGGTTTGAAGTAGGCTAACTTCGCTAGTTTTAAAATATTGGTTTTGCAGGCCGTGTTTAATAATAAAATATCAAATAAAATACAGCAAATTATATGGAGTTTATACGATATTGATGATTGTGAAACATTTAAAACTTAGAAATAAAAATAGTTATTGGATACGTTGTACTTGTTTAATACCAATTATTACAGTATGCCACCTAAGGCACCGGTTTGCGAAAGTAAAAACTCATCAAGAACAGTTTGCATATGACATCACAGAGAAAATTATATTTTCTTCACTGTATCTGATATGTTGGAAAGGGTGGTTCGAGCTCTACCAGATGGGTTTCCTGAAAAGAAAGACCTTGATTTTCTTAATGTTTTTCCCACAGAAAACTGTCCAAATAACGATTTTCAATTATTTTGAAAATGAAAATCGTAAACCTCGTAAAATATTAAGATTTTACCAAAATATTATATATCAATTTTTGTTATGCGCTCTAAATTCTACACAGTGTAAAACGTAAAATATGTGTTTCCATAATGACAGCAAGCATGATTTAGAATAAGAAATGTCATATTATATCTTACTCTAATCGTCATGTATGTATTATTGTTACCACAACAGAATGGTCCTTGACTTTCTCACACCCAATGATTTAAAATAACTTGTGTCAAAAGTTGTTAAATTTTTTTAAGTATCGAAAAAAAACATCTAATCCGGCCATCTACTAAGATTTTCAGTGCTTTATGTGACTGACCTCCATTGTTGTTGACATTCCGAAAAGCATTATACACTCAACCAAGTCATTGTGGTTGCTTAGTCAATGCCCATTCTTCCTTGACCCTTTCAATGAGCTGCTCTCTGGTGCATGACCCAAGTTGTCTAAACAAAGTGTCCTGCGGTCAAGCCCACATTAAGGTCTGAAGAGCTTCCAGGCCAATCAACCCAAACGTCACTAAATGAATGCCATTCATACACTACACCAATGTCGCAAAGTATTATTTTATAAAATGGTTACAACCTATTCTGTGAAAAGTCTTTCTGTCATTAATTTATCAGAACAACACGAAAGCGTGTATTTTAAACTAAATCTACATTTTCATCCCCAAAATATCCACAGAGATGAGAAAGATTGAACCACTCTACATTAGAACGCTTTATATTTCTAAACTCATTCAATATATCAGGAATATATTGTTATAGGCACTTTCGAAATATACAGATATACGATGGACTTTCCTGAAAAGTTTTCTGCAAAGATGTTAGGACAAACATAAACATGTGAATGCCTATTTAAAAAAGCAGAATAGTATGTACATTTGTGATGCAAAAACCGAAGTGTTTATTTTGTTCGTGCAGTTCAAGTTGCAACTCATTTTTTCAGGTCTGCCAATTACAACAACGTGACGAAGGAATGCACTCTCTCGGATATGGACCGTCTGACTGTGGCAGGATCTGGAGCCTTCCAGAGATCAGAGCCGGACGGAGAATACCTGGAGAACAATTGTGTGGATGAACCAGTGAAGCTCTGTGAGTTCAAGAAGCTGAATGGCCGTATTCTCAAGACAGTGGATTCTGTGTACCAAGACGTGGGCAGTGCCGATGAGTGCCGTGAACTTTGTCTTGGCTCACCGTTCAGGTGCCACTCCTACGACTATGGAGACACCGGTGACATGGTGTGTCGCATCAGTCACCACTCCAGGGCCACGCTAGCAGATATACAGGTACATAGTCACACTGCAACTTTCATAACATGACGTGTCATATCTGTCACACTCACATAACTTTCTCTACCCTTGTACTAACTATTTTATAAACTCTTATTCCTTTATCTTCATGTTAGTGCAGATAAACATTTGCAGAAATTATCTTATTGCCGAAGTTCTTATAAATCCAAGGGGGTTTAGCGAGACCTACATTTTTTGTGCAGTAAGGTTTGATCTATCTCTTACGGTTTGCCAGTTATGCAAAAGTCATTAAGAGTAAATAGGACTACATAGCCTACAGCCAGAAATTTCAAAGTAAACATTTTATTTGCCACAAAAATATCTTAAAACAAACGGCATTTTAATCAAATTCGTTAGAGCCATTTTTAAGAAAATCAAGATTTTCGAAAAATTCTTCACGTAAAGGGTAGTCTAGGTCAGAGGAATTTTCTTCAAAATCTTCTTGTCACATTTTTGAAAGATACTAAACTTATTTAATTTTGGTTTTTAACCGACTTTTCGTTTTTGAGTTACGCTGTTCACAGACACACGCAAGTGCGCGCGCACTTTTTTCTGAAACTGATTTTTTTTTGGGGGGGGGGGGTGTTTCAGAAGGCCTCAAAACATACTTCCAGTGAAACGTCGACATCGACATTTTGGGTCGATTACAATACTTCCCCTACTTACTATACGTAGTACAGAAAGTAATACTACTGCGCCTTTAAGACATTCCTGTATAACAACAAAATTACATAACAAAAATTGCACTTATTGTCACGTCCAGTCACGTGACGTTTGAGGTGCGACGTTGTCTCATGCGGACACTAGATCTTCCCACTTGTAAAACTCGAAATGTGATGTCACGTGTATTTCATATTGTAGAAGCAATACATACACACATAGCCAAATGCGACTTTCTTCTAAACAAGTAGAAAAAATAATCATATTTTTATACCCAATATTTCTAATAATTCTATTTCTTATTAATTTATAATTACCTCTCGTGATGTTTAAACGAAGCCTATACTTGTATAGTAATAGTTGATCACATATATTGAGTTGTGTGTTATACGAGCACCACTATCAATGTTTTCACAATTTGATGAAGGTAGGTATATGATTTTCAAAAATAATGTCTGCTCTGGAACATGTTGCAAATTGCTAAAGTAGTATTCAAGCATGTATTCCAACTGACATTCGTGCACACGAAAGGCATGCATTGTTTGAAGCAATCCTTAACAGGCAAAAGAGGATATATAGGAGGTCAGGTGGATACAGGTCTATGACCGTAACTTCCTCCAGGTTGAAGCAACTAATGTTTGGCATACAAAAACTAAAATGAATAGTGAACCTTTTTAGGTACCTCAGTTGTAGGTGTAATACTGCTGTTTAGTGGTAGGCTTTGTTAATACCGTACATACAGTTGCATGGCATTTATCATAAATGCGAAACATTCTGCCGAGGTGGAGTGAAGTTTGCCACCGACGCTGTTGCACTCGCAAAATGTCACGAGGGTTTCACCGCACAATACAAAATATACATCAATTATCATACTTAAGAAGATGAAGCAGATTTAACAAAAATACAGCCTATAGCGCTAATATCTCCTAAAGTGCTACACATAACACAGTTAAATGTTATACAACAATTTTCTAAGATCACTACAGTTGTCCTTGTGACCAGCATTTGGGAGATACGGACTCCACTTCTCTGATCCCACCAGCAGCTTGATTGTAGGTTTCTTTCGTGGTTTTTCTCGGTCGATAGGCCAATGTCGCGATGAATAATTTATTTATGCATTACATCGTCTTTTTCATCATTAAAGCTTTGTACCAGTGATAATTTGATCTTCGACAAGTGTCTTAGGCTACATATTGGCTTAAAATCCTTGGGCATTTAAGTCCTGCTATGAATATACCAAACCTAAATAGTAAGGAACTAATTGAGAAGTTGAACTATGTTGTATGTTTATTTTACAGACTTGTATCTATTCTCTAGCATCTCGCTCTGACCATCCGTACGAATGAAACAATTCCTGAAATTAGCATACTCTAAACCCCTTTACCCTAATACAATTGTAATAAGCTATTTATTCCCTAATTTAACAACAATATTTTATCGTTATATTTGTGCTAAATCTGTTTGTCCAAATTTACTTATAGTAACTTCCGTAATCAGATTCTTCCATGGTATGGCTGTATCGTATTAAGAAAAATTATGGCACACACAAAGTTTAAAGGTAGTTGATAGCTGACCACTTCATCATCAGATTATTCTCTTTCCTGTTGTCCAAATAAATTTTATAGGTGCAAATGATATTTAAATCACCGGCTTTACAGGATGATTTCACAGCGGTTTAACTACACAAAGCCACAAGGCATGACGAGCCTCTGGCCACCCGCCATTAAACATTGTGTGTTATATCAGATATAATTAGTATAATAATAATAATAATAATAATAATAATAATAATAATAATAATAATAATAATAATAATAATAATAATAATAATAATAATAATAATAACAATAACAGTAATTTGCATTAATAAGAGCAGATATCAACAGTAATATCACTCTTATCTCGCCAGAAAGTTCTTAAGTACGCAGTGTGGGAGAAAATGCCTGAATAAGATGAAGCCACGAGTAGTATTTGTTAATACTGTTTATTGAATAAAATCTTATAAGCAATATTAAGCAAAGTAAAAATAGCATGTATTTTATATAACAATATATAGTTTAATTTATTACATAACAATGCAATAATCTAGTACGGCCATCTGGGTTCTTTAAGATAGTTTTCATCATTTCTCGGCTTATAAATCATTAAAAGTTACAAACTAGGTGCCGCATCTTTCATATAATTGCGTATCAGGAACAACAATCTCATTTGAGCAAAATTTCAAGTATAATCGACCGCGATTGTTTCAAATGGACACGGATTGTGAATTGGATTGCCCCCAGCGCAACAACCATGAGGGGCTAAGGCTTGCCTACCAGGCACTGCGTCCCCCACTACAGGCGTCATGAGTGGAGTGCAATACTGGAGAGTGGACCGTGGTCAGCGCCCTCAACCCTCCTGGCGAGTTATGCGGCCTTCAAGACCCGGGGTTGCTATTTCTTCATCAAGTAGCGCCTCAATTGGCCCCTCCGGGACCTAACGAGGCTGAGTGCATCCCGTGCCAGACCTCCCAGCGGGGAAAAAATCCCCATGCTGGTCCCGGAGATCGAACCCGTGTCCTCCGCGCCAGAGGCAGGCGTGCTACCTGTAAATTGGATTGGTCAACGTTAATTCCTTATCCCTTAAGTATAGTTCATGGTCCTAAGGTGTGCTATTCTTAAAACATTTGAACACTGCGACTGACCCAAAGCACTCGCGCAGAGTGCTCCAGTTACATCGTTAGGACCAAACTGGGACAAAACTTCACGGATTAGAGCTGTACCGTTCTGTTCCGAAAATATAACCGTTAAACTAATTGCACACAAGTGTTGACGTGAAATGTTAAAAACTGGAGCCGTAATGTTGTAATTGCATGTTTCAGGAACCCTATCTGGAAGTGCCTGAGGCAACCACATACGAACTGAGTTCTTGTTACAACGTTACCATCGATTGCCGCTCCGGTGACATGGTTGCTAGGATCAAGACTAGCAAACTCTTCACCGGCAAGATCTACGCCAAGGGTTCACCCAACTCCTGTGTTCAGGATGTCCAAGGTAGCCTTGACTTCGAGCTACATATGTCGTACGATGATCTCGACTGCAATGTGCGTCAACAAGGCTTGGGGCGCTACCTCAACGATGTCGTCATTCAGCATCATGACACCATCGTCACATCATCCGATCTGGGGCTGGCCGTCACTTGTCAGTACGACCTCACCAACAAGAGTGTCTCCAATGAGGTATGCTATATTCCATACATCCTTCTTGTACTTGAAATACACACATTTATGTGGGTAGTGATATTTCAATGTAGTGTAATACTTTCAATCTCAATTTCGGTAAAAACCAGTTTTTCAAACCTGATAGCGTATTTCTCCTCCAAAATCTACTGCTTCTTATTATCGAACTTATAGCCCAGATAACTGAAGCACTGAGTATCAGTAGCCTAATGTTAAAATTTACCCCTAGGGCATGCGTAAACAACAGCAACACGCCAAATAAACAATGATTGCCATACCACGACATTGACTGCACTTCGCTAGTACTGTGGTGAAAAGCAAATTATGGATTTATTGTAAAAGGATATTAAAGAATTATTATTATTATTATTATTTTGTATAAGCTATAAATATAACAGGCACCAAAAAGGGGACTCGCAAGACATTTGGATTGGTATGTACCACTTCTCCTTTCGGCAACAGTTCCATGTATTTTTCACATGGTGGCGAGTGTGAATGCTCGTATAATTAGTGAAAGGAAGAAATCTGTTTTCTCCAAACTAGCGAAATGTATGGCAAAAAGCATTAACTGTTTTCATCGCAAAACTGTTTATAACTGAACATGCATAGGATCGAGTGCATAGGATCGTCCAAGCACGATGCACAGTGGTTTATGTTCGTAACGAAATACTAAAACGTCTCTACCACTCCCAGTCTCTATCCCCTACTTGTTCTAGTTCCACTTAATGCTTTTCTTGCTCTCACGCTCCCCCTTTTGCTTCTCTCCTGAGCCTGAACTGTTCGTAGATTAATATTTGAGTGGCAGACATTTAACATCAAGTCAATATGAGACGTACTCATCTGAGGGCTGGTGTGGACCACCGCTACTAAACATGCCTTCCAGCCACTCAGGTGAAAATTTTCAGTACTGCTTCCCTTTCACCGCTCACTTAGACCTGACCTTTGTTTAGTATAATGGGTGTGTATCGCACTTGAAATCAGACCAATTGCGATTGGCACACCCAGCTGATGCAGTACATAGATGAAGAGTTTCTTCCAACATTAAATAAAGAAAAACACTAGGAAACTGAAAGCACTCGACTGCACTTGGAAACTATAAGACTTATATTAAGTATCTTGACGATTTTCTCTTTGAAACTAACCATTTACTTGTAACATTGTTGCAGTTAAAATGATTTTGACAATACTAAATATCCAAAGTTTAAGATCTTGATATTACAAATAGAACCACATATTACATTTGTTATAAAGCGCCATTTAAGTCTTCCTGTTGTTGCTGCGGTGCCGCATGTAGTAAACACTACCATTTCACGTTGTCGCGGAGCTGTTCTGTAAGCGTGTCGTGTCCCTTAGGCCTATGATGTTGAGAAGTACTGTAGTTTAGCTGATGCATGCTTCACAACGTTCTGTTCACAATATAACTATACTTTGATTTTACTTTCATGTGGTATGTCTTTGTCTACGAGAGTTAGTCTCTGACAGTTTCATCTGTAATCCATTTCTATGGTGTAGGAGTAGTGTGTCTGCCTCATATTCAAGAGGTCCTGACTTTGAATTTCGTTTACACGAATTATTCGGATAAGGTTTTTTCCAAGGCTTTCCTTAACCTGAGGAGAACAATATGTTAATTTGAATTTTGATGAATATGTTAATGAGTTTCACAATATGTTAATTCTATTTTCTGCATAGCGCCTTTGCATCTAGGATACCCGAGTAGTTCTTGGTTTAGTGATGATCACTATTTCGATGTTCCAGGTTGATCTGGGAGTGCGAGGTGATGTCCGACCTGCCTTGTCCGAGGAAGTAATCGTCGATTCCCCAAATGTTGCTATGAGAATCACAGACAGGGATGGAGGAGACATGCTCAGGTCTGCTGAAGTCGGCGATGCTTTGGCTCTTCGCTTCGAGATCCTGGACAGAAACAGTCCCTATGAGATCTTTGTGCGCGAACTGGTGGCTATGGATGGAGCTGATTCCAGCGAGATTGTCCTCATAGACTCTGAGGGTTGTCCAACAGATCACTTTATTATGGGACCTATCTACAAGTCAGCTGATTCTGGCAAGGTACGTAATTATTCTTTACATCGCTTGGTGTTGTCACTGAAGGGTGGAATTGAATACAGCCCAACAACATTCCAGTGAAGAATTTAGGTCACACTGAACACTAATCAGTTCAAGATATTTGAAGTGTGCATGCAATATTTACTTGTGAATTAAAGCATGGCATTGGGTATAGTAAAATATAACAAAGGATAACAAAAGAGTACTATTTATAAAGCATACAATCATATACAAAAATCTTTTCATTGCTGACCATTCTCATGTTTATCTTATTAATTTGAGACTGTAGTTTAAAAATGTTCATTAATTAATCAATATACATCACAGGAGTAAGAGGGAACATAGGAAGTTTGCTGTCATGGTACTATTTCAAAAGATTGATGAGGTGCTTAATAACTATACAGTTGTGGACAAAATGCTATATGACACTAAAAATAATTTATATACTTGCAAAGAAATTTAACAGTAGAACCCCACTTACCAAACTGCCTTAACAAAGCAGCAGAGGGAAAGTAAAAGTAAGAAAGGTTTAGCTAGTCATGAGGACCTCAGTCAGGGATGATCTTTGTAGTACACACTGTTTGATCACTGTCATTATGCATTGCTCTGAATAGAGTATTACATTACTTGTGTGCTGCAGGTGCTGCTATCTCATTTCGATGCGTTCAAGTTCCCATCATCAGAGGTTGTGCAGTTCCGAGCCTTGGTTACTCCTTGCATGCCCAGCTGCGAACCTGTACAGTGTGATCGAGAAGACTCCTCTGGCGAACTTCGCTCTGTCCAATCCTTCGGACGCAGGCGCAGACGTGCGACCAGTGCCACTAGCAGTCGTGAAGACCTTCTGCTCGTCCAGTCCATCCACATCACCGACAAGTTTGGATTCGACCACCGCAAGGGAGGCAACTCCACCACTTTGGCAGGAGGCGACAACAGTGCAGTGTTCATTGGAGATGGAGACTTCACCTCGAGCACCAGTGGGTTCTGTATCAACGTGGCTGGAATCATCATCGCTGGGACCGTGTTTCTGGCAGCACAACTGGCCGTCATCGCCTGCTGGACCTATGTCTGGCAGCGCAGGAGAAAGCTCAGTCAGCACCAAGATGCCATGTCAGTTAGCAGCAGCAGTGTCAATAATGTCGCTCGTACTGATAGTCTCTGCAAACTCTATGACTCCGGATATGCCAGGCGCTTCTAGTTGACCAACTGTACATAACGGACATACTTAACGGGTGTGGCACATAGAGGTTGCCAAAGTTGACTAGATTGATTTTCCCTCTGGCAGCAGGGAAATGTTTTTTCAACTTGGTAACCCTGAAGGAGTTTGTACTATGCTTCGGCCTACCTTCGTAAACGCAAATCACCTACCCAACAATATGGGATCTTTCTGGATGAATCAAAGTAGAGTGGAAAAGCTAACTTATCTGAGTGCCAAAAATGTTTTTATATCACAAGAAGAAGAAAGGCTTCAAAGATTAGGAAGAACCTTTTATTATTTGAAGTTACTGATACTGTAATAAGTAATTTCTAAATCCTAATAGGCTATACCTAGTTGCTCTGTCCAGCCATGTACATTTTGTCCCTCTGGATGTGACAATGTAGCAGCCTCCATGTTACAATACATTAGCACAGTAGATATGGTTAGAACAATTTAATGTGATTTTGATTAACACAGTACATTTGCAAGAAAAGGATTAAATGCTGTATTCTCCTTGCCCTGTTAAAAAGCCTGTATGAAATAATTCTATCATATAGCACAGGATGGTTGGCAGCTTCATACAGCAGCTTCTGCATACAGATGAATAATGTTAAAATAACCTAAAAATATCCATTTATGGCACTGAGAGATGATTTTGGCTTTATTTTTCATACCTCTTATGTTGCAGTCTGAGGTCAGTTTTTATTCCAAACAGGGAGTCTCTTTGAACATGCCCCTCTCAGATTTTTGATGCACTAATAAGACTTCAGTTATGAACTTTTAAACATATGGTGCTATAATTAGAGCCACTCTTGAAAAAGACAAATGTTTTTAAGCCTGGTTTTTGGGAATGGGAGTGCATAACAAGCATAATTAAGCAGTGCATAAAAATCCTCTATACATCTTCATAGTGTAAGAAGAAAAGAACTTGGATACAAGACTATGCTCCTACAATATTTACACAGCTCCGGACTGTACAGGGAGCCATAATAACAGTGCAATTTTTCTGAACTTAAGTTTCAGAGCCTGAGATGTTATTAGTATCATTAATCACTGCACTCATTAGGTTAACCTGCAGCATATACCACATTTTCATATGAAACTCTAGTTATAGATAATTTTTCTGCTGCTTGTATATCTACCATTTACAGAGTCAACACTACATTCTTTCTATACTTCTTAATAGCCTTGTCTGGAAGAACAGCAGTGTCTTTAAATCTGCAAAAGAAAAGTTTTAGGTATGAAGATATAAGCAGCATTTGAAATACAAATGTTAACCAAGTGAGCATAGTGATAAATGTTAATACATCCTCAAATGTTTTTAATAGAACAACTTAGTAACCATTTATACTACAAATGCTTGCTGTAATGAGCCATTTATTTCTAAATATAGTTTAATTCAAAAGGCGAAGTATATTAACATAGTTTAAGTCAGAAGTAGTTATAGTGTGTACTAAACTGCATAGAATGTAAATTAAACATTGTGTTGTGCTGAATAGTTAACAGTAATAAATACTTTGTTTAGCTTAGTATAATATTGCTTACTGTGCAGTAAAGTCTGTCTAACTAGAGAAAGCATTTGATTACAGCAGATAAATAGTTCCCTGTTAACCTATTTAGTACAACAATAATATCAAATGTACTAGGAAAATAATCACACCAACAAAACTGTAGAAAGTAAGTTTGTAACTGTATCTAATACATGCTAAACAGCATAAGATTAGTAACCATAACTTGTATGTTATTAATTTGAGTCAGCATGTATAAGTCTAACCTCACTAGAAATCTAATTTACATAAACATGTTACAGAAAACTGCAGATGAATGTAATCAACAAGTTTAAATTCTAGTGAGGTTAGTGTTACAAATGTCATACGACAAATGTCTATAGTCAAATACAAAAATACCAGCTAATACTTGTAGCTAAGAATTGGAGCTTGGGCTCTGTGAGTCCTGAAGTCAACTGGGCTGCAGGTAAAACGTAAACAAAGCTAACAGAACATGAATTACTCAGGATAGATAGTACTGCATTTGTTTATTTGCAGTCAATGGAGGAACTATGTGTTCTCTGCTTAACTTGTGTACAGGGTACATATTTAAACACATAACAGTGCCTCTAATCCATGTGCATTGCTAACTGTCCCAAGTAAAACTCAGTAATGGTGAACCTCTGTGTTGGTAGATGTTTGTGGACAATGAATAATGTTAGCTTAGGCCAGGCCTGGCCAGCTCTCAGAATAGCTTGAGAAACCCTCATTTTTTTACTTGCTATCAGTGCAAGGCCATAAGCAGGCTGCATTCAGTGAATACCATTTGCCCAGCCCTGGCTTAGGTCCACATAATCCCTCTTCCAAGTCTTACTAATAAAAACTTTCTATATGTATTTTTGCTATCTCTTACAATATATGAAATTTCTCATTTTATCATAAAAGTACAATGCTGCTCTGTGTTAGCATGAAGAATTCAGAATTCAGAATTTGTGACAGCCACTCACTTCCTTAAGGTAAAGCCATAATAGCACATGAAGGAGGAACTTATGCCTTTCCTTTCTTTCACACCTACTGATGAACTATTAAGACATAGCTGCCTTGCAGTTGGGGGAATCAGCACACACACTAGCCCCCCCCCCCCCCCCCCACTGGTACACTCCTCTGTGGCCTTGGCTATGGTTAGAGGATGCAGGAGCTGGGCAATAAGGGTATACTCTGTATAGGGAAGATCCCTGGAGATAAAGTGTTTGCAGAGCTTTATCTACCTCTTGCCTACAGTAACTAGAGGTATACCAACCAAAATCCTTATATTAACATCTCTCAGGCAAGACCAAGTCTCCAGAACCTCTCCCCATCATCTTTCATAAAACAATGCTGTTATCTTCCAGAATTTTGTGGGTCTTTTCAAGAATAAATTCTTGCTTTTGTAAATAATAACTCAAATATACTGTAAGATCACAAATGGTTTATTTTACTGTTTTGTTGGTTATAACAATCCCTAAAATATTTGATGTTTAATTTGTATTCTATTTGTCTCCACATCCAATAAAATAGTTTATATAGATGACAGTTATTGATGTGGACACATACACTAATATTTACTTATCAAAACAAATTCTGTGTTGTTGTGATAAGCAATCGGAGACAAGGACGATTTGCTTTTGTGTATGTGTGTGTGCAAGTGTATGTGTGATTAAGTAAAATTGTGACCCTCTGTATTAAGCATGCTTATTTAATACTATTTAAAGCTAACTTAAATTAAGTCTATTTATAATACAGCTCTTGTCCTTGTTTCCAAATGGAGTATGATGGATCGTGTGATCCAGTATGATTTTGATGCCACTGCCTTGATTGTTTCACAATTTTAATAGGTACTTCAACAGTTTTGTAGTTCTAAGCAACATTTCAGGGCTTTGTTATCAATAAAAGTAAGTTCTGTGCAGTTGCTCAAAAGATGAGTAAAACTGCAGTCGTTTTACATTGAATGGAAACTTACTAATTCCAAGTTTCACATTTTCATGTTGCTGAAGTTTACTCCAGAGTGAGTGAAGTGCAAAATATTTTCAGAATGTTGCTATGTAAACATCTTTTATTTGTTCTGCATTTTCTGTTAGCAATGACATGTTAAATGTGCTAATTAAGGCTGAAAAAATAAAAGAAATCAATTTTGTATGAATTAATGTCTTTATTTTCAAACAACCTAAAGCACAGCAAGTCCTTCCTTCACCATTACAAGGATTTCCACTACACAGCTACTACAAGGTGCAGGGTGAGATTTCTACCTAAATTCCATTGCAAGCAACACTGCTGGAGTTAGTGGCTACTTCATACATCTTCAACAGGATGATATTTCATTTCTTAGGGAAGATTTGTACCACTCATCTTGCCAATCTTAAATTCCACGAAGCTAGTCTCAGTCTATACTAAATACTGCAATAAAACCTGACTTAATATTTTCCCAATATAGATGATTATTTCTGGAATACCAAGGCCTATTTTGTGTGTTGTTTCTGAGGGCACAAAAGTTCATATAAACCAAAATTGCATATGACAGTATAATTTCTGCTACATTTATAGTGGGAAAACATTAAAATGTTACTGTTTCATATGAAATATACTGTTAAAACTTGAATATCTTAAATTTCATAGATACTGAGAAAACGCTTTTAACAGAAAAAATAGTAACTTTTTAAAAACAAAAGTTTCACATGCTACCTGATTACAATAAACTACATTGTCATAGAAGTAATTTGGATTCCTTCTCAAATTTTATTTCTTCTTGTCTACATCTGCAGATATTCATAGGTTACAATATGCTTTCGTAAGTCACATCCCAGTTCAGAGCTATACAGAATGGAAGGAAAGTTATTACATTAATTTAAACCAGTGATATCGGTATTTGGAACACATTTTGTATCTTTCGTTTTTGTCTCTGACCATTTCCTACAGAGATATTTTAGTTTTATTGAAAACAAGCTGGCAACACTGCAGGTTTCACTTTCACTAGGTCAGTACATAAACAAACACACGTCATGGAGCCACACGGCTCGTGAGTGTAAACATACAGACATACCATGCCGTGTCTGTTACTTTGTAATAAATAAGTGCATCTGAATTCACCAGCAACGCATAATGTAACCCAAACTCACAATCTAAGGATATTGTTTATCATTTCCTTCAACATCATACTTATAACGTTTCGTAGCTGATACTGCTATAATTTAATAAACCAAACCATCTCTCTGACTTATAAACACAAAAGTACATTTGTAGGCTCTTACAAAGTATACCAAATGATTTTTAAGGTGACAGCAAAAAGCAATGAACCAAATGGTTCACCCACTTCACAGGTATTGTTTAAAATGTCTACCATTTGCGCACCTGCAAGCCTCGCACCTTTTTAACCAATTACGTTGCACTCTAACAAAAACACCATCATTGTTGCTTATATCTTCTGCAGCCAGATAAATGCATTCTCTCAAAGATTCGAGGGCAGTAGTTGCTGTTTTGTAGATCCTGCTTTTCACGTCTCCCCAGAAGAAAAAATCCAGAGGATTCATTCCAGTTGGAAGGGAAGTCATTACATTTATTTAAACCAGTGGTAGATCTCGGTATTTTGAGCACATTTCGTATCTTACGTTTTTGTCTCTGACAATTTCCTACGGTGATCGTTTTGTCGAAAACAAGCTGGCAACACTACAGATTGTGTGTCACTTTCACTGGTTCTGTACATAAGCAGGCGTCACTATCAAGCGTCTCATGAAGGTCTCCTTCCATGTGTAGGCCAATCACAACCGTTACCTGCCAAAACAGCAGACGAAAGAGAAAGTGTCTACATCCCGAAACCAGGTCAATTCCCTGACCAACCTCAACGCAACGTTGTCGGCTTGCCTCGCGTCTGAAAAAGACCCTCGGAGAATTCCTTCACATCTTTTAAGTGATTAATTGTTTCGAAACCCTGTGTGATGTTCCATAATTACTACCGAAGCTATGTCAGAAATACGTTACTCTAGTTACTTTTACAAGTAACAAACTGTTATCTTCATACATTCTTGTGGAAGTACGCATCCCATTTGGAACAAAAACCATTTGTTTTTTCGAAATCGGCTGATTAAAGAAAAAAATGCCATTCGACCTTTTTGTCTGTAATGCTTCTATGAAGCACATATTAGAAGGAATGTAATGACTTTCCTTCCAACCTGTATACGCAAAATGGGTGGCAAAATTTCTGAAGCTGGTCGTGTGACGATACATCTTCTGTTTCTTTCTCTGTTTACTCTCTCATATGGAGAACTTAAAATTGGGCACCTGGGACTAGATGCCTGTCGAGGAGCAGACAAACTCTGGATCAGAGAGCGTAGCTAGGATGAGTGAACAGTCTGAAGTTTGGTATGAAAGTGAGGAAGGAGAAAATATGAAATCAGGGTAAATGGGTGAAAGGAAATGTAATGATGAAACAGTTGGTGGAATGAATAGCGAGGGAAACCATAGAACCCAGGGAAAATCCACTCAGACACCGCTTCATCCATCACAAATGCTTCCAAATGCTGCCCCCTGAGATCAAAACCTGCCTTAGTGAGAGGCGAGCAGTCTAACCGCTCGGCCACTGCGAGTTAAAGACAACCAGCTAAAGCTTGCCGTCACATTTTTCCAGGAAGTGGACAAACACTGAAGCTGCAATGATTTCCTCTGAGGACCAAATTTCAGGTCGTCTATGGCGTACAGGAAAAGCTGAATTATCTACTGCCTCTATATCATAATGATACTTAATAGTACTGATGAAAAGTTCCATCTTGGAGATATACATAGAAGCTTTCTATCACTAAAGTCCTTAAGAGTATTTGATTGGTTTGTGGAATGAGTAAAGAAGCTTGGAATGAGTGCTATGGAAATGAAAAACTGTCTATATTTTCTTGAGTGCTACATGACTTGAGAGAGTGCCGAGTTTAAATTATGAATGTAATGTGTAGGACATATGCTGTGGGGTATTTGCTTTTCACAATCTTTTGAGATCAAGATATATTTCCTGTATTAGCAACAACCCCTTCAAATGGTTATACTACAAGTTTATCAGCATGTTTCTCAACTATCTTACTAACATGCTTGGAAAGGCACACATATGGTAGAGCTTTGAAAGAATACCTTCATTAACGATGTGAACACAAGGACAAGATCTTTATTGGTAAGAATTACATCCTGCAATGTGCCGAAAGAGGGTTCAACATATACTGGTCTTTTTAGAAAAAGTAGAAAGATAGCAAAATACAACATTGAACATTTTGATAAAGAAATACTTAGTTGCTTCCAGAGAGATTCGGATAGTTTAGTATTCGGTATTCAGTCATTCTTTCTGTTCTACATTAACAGAAATCTGTTTAATTATTTAGGAATGAAAGGGTTGATGTAGAAAATAGTCCATGTCCAACTTCGGGACCACAAATCCGTAAGCAACAAAATGAAGGCAAATATGGAACTGTAAGATGGTTAAGTTTTACACAGGGAAAGAAAATATAAAATTCTTCTGCATTCCCCTTGCCATAATTTCTCAAATTAGCCAACAAAGCATTAGAAACACTGCACTAGTTTTCAGTGACAGTACAATAGAGATAGTGCAAGGTATAAAATCAGCGATCAAAACTATTGGAAACAATAAGAGCGTGGGGTAAATGAGGGGTAAAGTAGATCGGTCACTCTCACAATAATCGCCAATGCCGAGGTCACTAACGAAACAACAACAACAAATGAAGGAAACTTCACTATTCTCGCCCACCCAAATATTCATTATTTCTGTTAGCTACAGCTAAGTTTTCACGGAGAAAGAAATGAAAAATTAATTTTAAATACGTCAAATGCTGAATACGTATATAATGCTTATCCTAGCATTTCCAATACACCTATTGCTTATTTTAACGTGTGTCTATATTCGAATGCTTTCTGCAAGGTTAATGACCCCAAACTACATTGCAGCAAGCCAGATATTGAAGCATGAACGCCGAAAGTAAGCTGAGAGGCCAATATTGACAGGCGCTATTCATTTTGCTCTTCAGTTGCGATCCTGCAGAAAATATCAGGTAGTAAATTATGTGATGTGGTTGTGGGAAAACTATTAGATGAATAGGAAAATAAACCAGCACAATGAAGTGGATACACATTAAGGTTCCAATCATCAAATAATCAGAACTACTCCTAACAGCCAGTATTTGCTGATTCAGAAAGTGTCAAATTACGTCTGGAAAGATGTGAATGCTTCAGGAATTTACAGCTTCTGGAAACTGATTTTTAGCAGCAAAGAGGAGAATATTAAAATCGAGATTAATTAGTTACAAGATCTAGTAATATCTACGATAACTTAAAAGCTACTTCTCTAGCAAAAATTGCTTAAATTGTTCATAAAAGTTTATTTGGACTTTAGGTTACTCACAGCAAATAATCTCGTAGAATCTTAGAATTAGATAATTTGGACATAACACAAGAAAAATACGGAAGTGACACCCAAACGCTTGCCTCGTATGCCAGTGTCTAAATAGTTCAGGCGAAACTCCACATTTTTCAAACATTACGCACAAGTGTCCTGTCAAACTAAGCTTTAAACTAGAGAACGTTAAACATAATACGATATTTCAGAAAACGTTAAAGTTACTTAAAAGAGGAATATAGTGAATGTTAATAAAATACATTTTATTCTTGAAGTAAATTTTTGTAAGGTTTCCAAGTCATATACAATTCCGCGAGACTGGAAAGGATTTCATGGGCTATTCATGAAAAATTCGAAAACTTCGAGACAGACATTTCAAGTGATATGGCAGTATTTCATATACAGTGAGTTTAATTAAGATCAGTACAAATGTTAATAAAGAAACGAACTCTTAAACACTTGTGTTAGGAAAATCTTCCCCATATATGAAAGAAATATTATGTTTATCTTACTTTTCGTTTATTATTTCTACTTTTCACACTACAAGCAAAGGTGGACTTTTATGTAAAAATCAACGCAAAGGAAATATAAACGTGGTAAGCACTTGAATATAACCAGTGTAGAATAAAGAAACATTTCTACAACTCCGTATTTCCCTGCAGACAGCAATAATTTCTGTAGTGAACTGCCTTAACCTTGGCCTCAAGTATTATAATGTCCTTGACTAATGGATTTTAATACAATTTACCAATTTAAGCTTTCTACTTTAACGCACACGTTTGCAAGCAAGCACTAAAGGCTTATTTATTTTCTTCGTTTACCAATTTTAGCTACGGTTGTAGAAGCCGCTATGGCTGTAGGGTGATAATAGTAGGTTCGTGTAACTCCCAAACCTCGTTTAAAACATAGTACATAGCTGTTTTAGTGAACTCGCCTATTTGTGTTCCTTGAAAATTAAACCACCACTTATTATCACCAATTTCTTGTCGAAACATACAATTTTTTCACAAGAAGTGTAAATTGTATCCCCTCTAAGAAGCTGTGTTATATATATATTTTTTTTTTCTGAAAACTGTAAGAAAACACACGCAAGCTAGTGGGGTGATCGTCCGTCAGGCTAAACGCGCTTTAGTAAAATAAAATAAAAATCCAGAAATGATTAATTTGCTCGGCTTCCCCGAACATTACATGTAATTATGTTCTTTTTATTCCAACCGTAAAGCGCCAGCAAGTTTAGGGCAAGATACAAAACATGTCTTAATTTGATAAACAAGATATCGTACTTAATATATAGGTACCTGGTATTTTAAAAATAGTCATTTATTTACTCAAAAGTCTGATAGGTAATCAGTTCTGATTCTGAGTCCAATTAGCTGCTACGAAATACAAATAATAGACCTTTTGCTTTATCTACCACTTGCGGGTATAAGAAATATTTTATTTCATTCAATTTTTGGTATAAACATTTAACAGAAATGCACTATTTAAGATCCTTGAACAAAAAAATTTTAGAAAGAGGTCTGTTTTTACATCTGTGGATAGCACAACTCGCGAAAAATCTTATGAATCCCAAAATTCATATCTGAGCCCAGCATCTTCCATATATGTAATACTAAGATGTTCATGAATTCCCTCCACAATGTACCCTTTACATGGAAAATTATCGTTGCTTTATAATCTCTTGACATTTCTTAAAACTGGGAAACGGATAGAGCATAAATAGTTAATAGTTAGATAGTCTATGAAGTCAAACTTCAAACTGATTGAATTTTGTATACCTGTGAAACTATTAGGCGGCTTTACAAGAGAAAAATGTGCAACTCTTTAAAATTCACAATTTATGTCATATTTCTTAGTGTTGTTAGCCATTTTCATAATACAACTGAGCTATCCTTGGCAGGACCGGTTTCGCGGTGTGCGGCGGCCAGCAAGGTTGACTACTGTGTTGGACAAAATACGCAGTAGGTATATACCAGAGCTTGTCTAAAGCGTCCTGAAATTCCCCCACTCCCGAAGTAAAGATGAGTAGTATAATCTGTGAGTAGAACTGAGCAGTCCATTTGCATATAAGAGAAGTGGGGGGTCAGTCTTCCAGTTGCCGTGAGAGTGACAAGTTCATGCGTCTGCCTCCAAGCTCTGATAATAACCTTTTAGTCACTTGCTCCCCCACAACTTCTGCGCATTTCTCCTCACTTGCGCATATAGAGTGTCAAGACGTTTTAGACAAGCTGTACAGTGTATCGCGTTAAGTTATAGTTTATATCTAACCCACTAAGCAAACCTTCAAAATAAACATATTACCCACGTATATCAAGCAACGTGTTGGTTCTGTCTGCCATCATTGTTCCAGCATTTCAGGTACATGGTTAGAAAGCTGTCCATTATATCTGCAATTCTTTTGAGAAAACGCCGCAATTTCTTGGCGAATGTTATTTTTAAGTTAATCTAATATGTGTGGATTATTTTTATTTTATTTATTTATTATTCTTATTTATTATTATTTTTTTTTATTTTTTTTTATTTATTTATTTATTTTTTTATTTTTTTTTTTTTTTGTTTTGTAAATTTTATTAATATAAAAATTGCATTCGTCAAGAAACTACTACCATTTCTTAAAGGGAGCTACAGATTGTAAGGAGTAATTTTCTGAGCAGGTGCCAGAAAAGCTTGAACAACGGAGAGAGACAGTTCCAACATATTCTTGCTTGATATACGCGAGTAATTAGCTCTTCCTTTTAAGTGTTTATGTTATGTGTGTTAGAAATAGCCTACCTATGTGACAAAACGTACTGTGAACTTCCTGTCGACTGCATATCAGCCACGCCGACTGGCCACAAGCCTTGAAATCAATCAATTTCGCTAAGGATTACTTGCCCAATAAATTTAGTTTCCAAAATGTGTCATCTATGGACATGCTTCAAAGTTCGGGATTCTTCGATTTTTAAAAATTTATTTATTAAAAGTAGTTTTAACCAGAAGCCATATCGTGACATCATACATATACATAGATTTTACAGTGTTCTTTTTTCCCCATCGGAATAGCTCGTTACTATGGCTAAGCATACGGATGTTGTTTTCGAGTGTCGTATATAACTAAGAGTGAACTATATTTATTGAACTATATTTATTAATGAATTTGAAATAATTGCTAGGTACAAATATATTGCAAAAATCTAATATGGATAGAAGAAATATTATCAATTCATAAGTACCTATTATGTTATATGTATTGCAATAATAGAGAAAGTTGTACGAATGTTCGCTAAGGTAAGATACGAGTCGTATTTTGACACATGACTGTGGTCTTAGCGTCCTGTATGCTTTTATGTAGCTACAATAAACTGCGACTGTATCTGTGGTCTGATAGGAGAAATAGGAATGGGAGAGATACGGAGGAGATTCGCACTGAAGCCAGACTTATTGTATCTATTTCCCCAAGAAGGCATACCCAGGAGGTAGGATGAGGTGAGAGGAGACACCGGGCGGCCAAATCGAAACTAACGGCAGAGACATTGACGGAGTTCTCTAAGGTTCTGGGTGGCTCAATTGATTAGAGGCTGGCCTACTGATCCCAAGGTCGCGGGTTCAAGTCCAGCCCAGACCAATGATTTTTAAGTGTGCTTAAAAACGACAGCTCCATGTCAGTAGATATACTGGCATGTAAAAGAACTCCTGTGTGACGAAATTCCGGCACACCGACGACGCTGATATGATCCTGGCAATTGACAGCGTCGTCAAACAACAAAAATAACTAAAGTTTCCCAAGTATGGCGACATCTCGAAGTCTGAGTCTTCCGGGACCAACTCAGGAGGACCTCGGCGCGGGTTCCAACGCCTCTAGATGCCGTCCCCTTTTCCACCCTGATCCCATGGACTACGAGGAACGGGAAGATTTCCTGTGTGCCTTCGCTGACACTCGCAACCCTGAAAGAACCAACGGGATGAAGAATGAATGAAATAATTAATGAATCGTAATGGAAGGACAGGAAATCCGCGGGATGTAATTATCCTTCCCAGCATTTGCCTGGTGACCCAGGGAAACCCCAGAAAAAACCCATGAGTCAGGAAGGTCGGCCGTGGAAATCGAACCCACGACCTCCCGAATGCAAGGCTCACACGTTACCGGGGGCCATCTCGCTCGGTTGTGGTCTGATGGCTAGCGTGCGAGCTTCCAAAGCTGGAAGTCCCGGATTCAATTCCCGGCTGGAGGATGAAAATTTTTCTTTAGCCAGGATTGTTTCCCGCCTTCCCTAGAGTCTGGAAGTATGAGAGAGAGAGAGAGAGAGAGAGTGTGTGTGTGTGTGTGTGCGTGTGCGTGTGCGTGTGCGTGTGCGTGTGCGTGTGCGTGTGCGTGTGCGTGTGCGTGCGTGCGTGTGTGTGTGTGTGTGTGTGTGTGTGATTGTGGGAGTAAATACAAAGACAACACAATAACACCAACAGTAAACGCGTCAACGTCAGTCATTAGCATTTGTTCCAAAGACAAAGACCCTAATGTGACCTAAATGTTAAAGGCGGCATATAAATGGAGCCAAAAAATGTGTATTCAAATAATTCCGAAAAAATTTATTACATGATACAGAAAGTGAATATTATGCAATTCTAGCATTAAAACGGCTTATTTTGACGGTATAAATCGTGCGAAATTACCTTCTTTCTGGCACCAGCGCAAGAAAATGGATGACGTAATTACCATGGTTACAATACAGCAACGTCATCACCGCCACAACATAGGTAATTTCTCCAATATGACAGTAAGAAAACCTGAAAATGCCAGTAATATGGTTTCATTAGTTAAACTAAGGCATTTTTTGCCTCTCCATCCACGAAAGTTTTCATATTCTTTTTCCTAAACATATGTTGATTTTTCAGGAATTCAGAAATAATTAAGACACGAATATACATATATTAGGAAACGAGCTTCGCTTGTTTCCTAATATATACTCGCGTCTTAATTACCATTATTGTTAAGTTTCATACGACAATTTATGCTCGACCATATACCTAATTTTATAGTTGAAGTATTGTAAAATCGTTTACACTCACCAGGGACAATGACCTACATATTACATCAGCTGATATTTGGATCTATGCGCAGGCGCTAAACGATAGATTCGTTTCCAGCACGTCACAGATGTATTATGAAAATGATAATCTTGGAATGCTACATAGCATTGAAAAGGCAAATTGAATAATATTGGTTTTCAGACGAAACTTTATTTCATGTATAAGTTATTTATTGTATAATTATTGAAATTAATTTGCGGGACTGTGCTTAGTGGAATATTCTTGGAAGTTGATGCTGTATTGAGGTTAATATGTGTGTTTTGTGTTTGTCCAACATTCTAAACCCTCGATAGTTGCGTTTCGAGAATTAATCGATTTTGCGCTTTGCCATTGCTGCATGGGAATTCTCTGATTGGTGGAACACCTGTGCTTTAATGAAAATATTTTCATCGTGACACTCGTAAAAATTAGTGCGCGAGTTTTCGCTCTTGCGCTAAACATTTTTTTTTTTTTTTTTTTTTTTTTTTTTTTTTTTTTTGTACTGGTGTCACAATGAGTCATATTATACAGAACTTAAATAAAAATTATTTTACAGCTTTTATCCGAATAATTTGCAGAATACCTATGGAAATAAGCCGTAGTGAGTAGAGAAAGCCGTGTGATTGTAACAAATCAGGTTTTTAGTATGTTCAAACGCAAAATATACCTTTGGTAAGCTTAACAGCCTTTAACCGGGCAGGTCATGCCAAGTGGTGAATGAATACTCAATGAACCCAGACTGCATTGAGTTTAGAGCTATCACCACTCATTCATTAATTCATTCATTTGGTATAAGGAACAGTTAGAGAAAGACAGTTTTATATTTTACAACTAAAATTTGCGTTGCTTGCCGACTCTAAAAGCTATTTGTTGCTCATGCATTATGAAATACTACGCTGTTTGATTCAGTAGCGAACTTCTTCAGGGCAACATGCTCTATGTCCGGTTGTCCGGTTAATGATGTCCAAAAGAAGCGTTGATAAACAACTATACAGAGGTCTTATTGCTTTCAGACCTCAGTGCTGTTGGCAATTATTGTTTTCTTTTTCTCGCTTTGCTCGTTCATTGTTTTCTGCAACGTTGTCAAATGAGGTGACTTTTCGCCAAGCAGGAATTACACCGCGCCACAATGTTATTTTCTGAATTCAGCTTCATTTACCTTTACTTTACAAAAACTGACTCCGTGTTTATGAGTTGGTCTTCAGGAGAAAATTTGAAATTAAAAGTGAAAACAACTCCAAACTCTCTCATATGCAAAACAAGCCCTATAATGAACCGAAGGCGCGGATAAAACGTGTCAACTTTCATACAGAATGAAATTAATAATACATTTTACATCCAGAAAATCAACCGCAGTTCAAGATAAACCTTTTGTGCACCAGAATTAAAAACAGGATTTATTTTTCACGAAAATCGTTTGCTAAACTATCGAATTAGTTTAACAAAAGTACTACAAAACATAAAATTGTTATGTTGCAAAAAATGAAACAAGCCCACCTCTATGGTGTAAGGTAGCGGGTCCATCTCACATTCAAAAAAGTCCCGAATTCGAATCTCGGTTAGGGTGACCTACCCGGGTAAGTTTTCTTCTGGGGATTTTCCTATCCTGAGAAGACAAAATATGTTGGGTAAACTTAAGCTCTATGGACCCCGGGCTCATTTGACGTGTGATCTACCAGGTTAAAGGACGTTAAAATGAAACAAGTGAACTGTGCAACCTCGGAAAACTTAATAATTTCGTTTTTGCATACCTAATAGCCCTTTTCTCATTTTCAACAGGCCACATTGATGGCGCTTGTATACATCGAAATACTTAACTATAACGATGTAAATAACTCAAGTATGCTGATTTAATTATACAAATAATTACTAGAATTTTATCATATCTATAAAATGTTTACTCGTCATCGGTTAAAAAAGATATTCATTTTGTTTCTCATTGGCCACTTTAACCGCTTTTGAATGTCACTTATACCATTTTCCTGGGATCTATAATCAACAGTTTAGCCATATTCGATGGCATTAATTACACAATGTAGCTTTCAAGGTAATCAGTGAAGTTATAACTCTCAAACCACTAAAGAAAGGAATTTGTAAACTTACCTTTAGTTTTCGACTCCTGCGTTGTGACTCTTGACAATAACCTTCTTTCCAGGCAATACTGCTGTTAGCCACTACCACTGCGGCAGTACAGAATTTCTGAGCGCTTAAACCACATGTTCGCTGCCGCACTTGACCCTTACAACAAACCATTTGAAGCAACACAGTTTTCGATACGTACCTACACGTTTTTGTGGTAAAAACCTACGATGTACGCAAAAGCTTCGGAACACACAACTGAAATTCATCATGACTACAACAGGAGCTCGCGTTCACTATAGGTAGAAGGTAACACCACTAACACCCTTACGCCACATTCACTCACTCTGTTAATCTAACTAGGCGACATCTATGCAGAAACGTTTGAAACACATTTCTCATAAATTGTTACAGAAACTTAGAAATATTGCAATGCGCTCATAGTAAAGAAGTAATAAGATGGAATCTTGGGCTGATAAATCAAATTTATTTGGTAAAGAAAATTTACAATTTCGAAAACATTGCATGTCATAATAATCATGCGTTATTGAGGCTCATTTAATAAGTGTATATTAAGTTAATTGAGCAGAAAATGTGTTCTACGTACACATAGTTTTCTGCAAATACTGAAGTTACATACTAACCTAAGATAAACCCGAAATGTAGTGTCAATATGTCAGACTGGGGGTTCAGTTGCTTGGGCGCTGGCCTAACAACCCCAACGTTGCGGGTTCAAACCCGGCCTAGACCGATAGTTCTAAGCGTGCTTAAAAAGCGATAAGCCCATGCCAACAGATTTAATGGCACGTAAAAAAAGAAGAAAAAAGATACGAACTGTGGCACAAAATTCTGACGCATATGATCGACAAAGTTATGCCTTACGGCAACAATACCGCCACATAACAATGAACGTAGCCAGTAGTAAGTCACTTAGTTGTTGGTACACATTTATTTACTTAATTTGTATAGACCCTTTATTTTCTATGGTCATATCGGGGACTTTGACTTGACAAACAACTCGTTAATTATAACTTATTTAATTGGATTTTAGTCATTTCTATATTGAAACACACTAACATTCCCTCTCACATGTATGTACCTATGCCTCCAGATTCTGACGAGGGTACGTAAGCATTCATGTATTTCAAAATGTTACGTTGCAACAAGGAGATACGAGTAATTATGCAGCACATGAATATTTGGGATTATGACAGTAATGAATATTAATACAGGTATGTTGACCCAAATTACTCTAGGTATTCCATTACTATCGTTAGTGAACTGAGAAAAGCAGCGCCGCGGCAACGTATGGAGGTCCCGGGCACTCTGACTTGGGTTTTTCAATGGTTTCCCCTTGTCACTTAGACGAATGCTGGGGTGGTGCTTGATTTCATACCATGATTTCCTTTCCATCATTACCCTTCATTGCATCGCCTTATCCTCTTTCAGGTACGTAGTGTACGGCGGAGCCGGACAGAGGGCGCGGATGCTTGCGCACTGTAACTTCTGTTCTCGGCGCTAGGTGGTATTGGGCGGTCGCTGTCCTCTCGTGGGTGGAGACGCTTGTGCGACTCCAGATGCGCATGATGGTAGCTGCTGAGTTGGGGGGGGGGGGTCTGGCGCTGGGATGAAGACATCGCATTTGTTGTTGCGTATTTCCGCGCGTCTCTGTGGCCCGTCTGCCTGCGACCCTGTGGCATCCTGCAGTTTCCTCACTTTATCCTTTTCTCCTGGGGAGGGGGGGGGGGTGTTCGCTGCCGTAGATCTGTGTGGAGGTCGCAGTGTGCGAGATGCCCCCTCCGTGTAACCTTAACTCTTACAGCATTAGCATTACCTACTATTGTTAGTTGTGCAGCTTGTGGCTGAAGTGGAACATGGAAAGACTTTCAACACGTGCTTATTAGTGTGTGTGATACGTTGTGTTATAACTAGAGTTGAAACTGAAGGGTCGATAGATGGAATGTGGCGTATTCACCACATCCATACTATATGTGAACTGTCACATGTCTTGTTTAAATGTTAATTGGTTATTTCTACAGAAATTATTCAGTGTTGTCAATTAATGATCGTTTCTTCAAAGAATAATACTTCTGCCGAAGCTCTTTAGCGGTTATGTTGGCAGCGTCTGAGCGTTAAATAATATACTTTTATTTCTTTCCATAGTCTTACCCTAACCCAAGATATCACAATATGTGTTTGTATTTTCTACCACGTTCTTGTATTTTTAGAGCGTGTCTGCAAAATTACAATGGTATCTCCAAAAACTTGTGAGCATTCATAATTATTTCACAGTATGCAGGTAAAGATATTAGTCTAGGAAGAGCAGATGTTAAATTGTGCACAAGTTTCAGCAAAACAAATTTTCAAACCAGCCGTGAAGTTGGCACGAATGTCTCGCAATATAGCCAACATTAATTTAAAACTGCTAATTGTAGAATAGCTCTCTAAGGAATAAGGTGTATCGCTCAACTCGTGACTCTATTGCTTGAGTATTCAGAGTTTAACTATTCCAAGATACTGAGTGATCAGCATAGAGCAGATCAGGTTTCACGGATCTCAGCCAGCTGGCAGCGCTACTTACCATGTGCACTGGGTGAATACGTACTTACCGCAGTAAATACACTACGGGTTGTTGTGTAAGTTATTTCTAACAAGGAAACAAAAAGTAAACAATTAAAAATAAAAGTATTCACATGTATCAAACCAGGAGATGTTGGAAGTGCCTCCTTTGTTGCTCAAGCATTTCTAGCACCTGCCTAGGAAATTTGCCATTACACGCTGCAGTTCTCTCTAAGAAATACCAGTAATTTACTGACAAATGTTGTTTTAAGTTTCTCTAAAGTGGTGGATTTATTTTGTAAACTTTTTCCTTTAATCCCCCAGAGAAAAAAGTCGCTGAGAGTTAAAGCGCGGAGGGGGGGGGGGGGCATATGTTGTTAATGATAACTGTCTTCAAACACTGGATTTCCTATAAGGAAAGGTTGGCTATATGTGACGTCGCAGAGTCCTGCTGGAAAGTCGCGTAACTTCTTTCCCTCTCAGTTAATTCGCCAACAAATGGTCGCAAAATGCTTTGCACATAACTCTCACTATTATTTCCGCAAAAAAAGGATCTATTATTCTCTTGCCACTAATAGCGTACCACAGGGCTTCCTGTTGAAGGTGGTTAAGGCTTTTCAGTTCCCCAATATCGACTGCTTTGTGTATTAACGTACCCACGATTCGTCCGAAAATAAAATTACATTAGGTTCCATTTGACTGTAATGTACTTGATTCAAAACCCATTCACAAAATAGCATCCTTACAGCAGGGTCATCCGGTTTAACTTCTTGGCCTGCACCACAGATTATACCCTAATCTAAAGAAGAGCCTTCGCGAACTATCTATATAGTTACAAACTGTTTATTATTATCATACATAAGCAGACTAGATTCGAACTACACTTGATTTGCAAAAAGTAATATTAGTCAGGTCCATACCACGTGTCGTCAACACAGTTCTATATTGAAAATAAATGAATAAGTAATGCAGGTACATTACAAATCAGGTTATGTCATGATTTATTTAATACATACATTATACTTACCAATGGCCTTGTGATAACAGACTTGCTTTCTTCTTACTACCCTTGCTGCCCTTGCACGTCTTTCAAATCTTGCGGGTTTTACAAATACAAGAGTATTATTTGAAGGTTTACAAGATTTACTTTCGCTCTGCTGTCGTTACGATACGTTAACCACAGCGACCGCAGCTTTCAGATTTCCTATTAAATAAGATACAGGTAGCCAACTGTACTGTTTTATTCACATCGTACATTGACTAAAATACTGTGCAAGTTATCCCATATAATATTACGCAAAGACCTTTATAAGTAGAAACTGACATAAATACACCAATTTGTTTTACTAAATGTGTGTTATTTTGTAAAATTATTTAGAACGTAACACAACAACCAACAATTGTGTTGGTACCCTTTAATGTTTGTCGCAGGAAGTATGCAGTGTCATCTAACGTGTGAATTTGAAAGTAAGGGTTGCATGCAGCGCTCGAAATGTTTGTTTCACCACGGTAACCTTGGCAGAACGATGTAAAACCAGAAGTGCCTATTCTAGTCCGCACCCACTGGTCTGCACTCATTTTATAGGGTTTTAACTTGAGTAACTTTGTGGGCGTTTGAACAGAGCCATAGAACATTTCCATTTGCTGGGAAAGACGTCGAAGTGATTTCTAGACCTTCCCAGATCATTTACAATCTTATCTAGAGTTTTTCCTGTGAGTACTCTATGTGGTTTCTTATGTTTATCAAGCTTCCCCTTTCATTTAATTTATTTGCTATGTTGTCCGTAAGTAGTTAGGTTAAGACAGAGCTGGAACAGACCCAAATGCGCAAGATGGCCGCCATGCGCAATCTAAGGATTACTAGGTGAGGTGGTACTGGAAGCATGCATTGTAGGTGTTTGAAGGAATCTCTAGGGATGACTCTTAAGGCCCATAGCAGTGTATGTATGCTTATGAGCGTTCATGGTGTCTAAGTATGTCCTTCACTATATTGATGTACGCCACCTAACACAGGAGCTTTCTGATTTGATTGAATATATTACCCCAACATAATGTTACCTCACCCCACATTGCCTCACTAACCTAACCTAACCTAACCTAACCTAAGCCTCATACTACTATTCGGGTAACCTAACCTGGCGTTACTCAACCTAAGGGGAGCATAAACCTTCCTATTTATTAAGATATTTTAACCTTACCTAAACCCCATACTTCTACTCGTCTAACCTAACCTAACCTAACCCAGCTCCCACTATTTACTCCCGTCTTTGATAATTTAACCTAAGCCTCATACTTATACTAGTCTAACCTATCCTAACCTATCCTAATCTAACATGGCCTAGCCTAACCTAAGATAGATCCTCTTATTATTATTTATTCTATTCTACTAACATGATACGTTTCTAGACATTCATTCTATCCTCTTATCATCTATCCTATTCCCTCCTCTGCTTATCTATTCTATCCTGTCATACGCTACCCTGATCTCCCTCTAGGAATTTCATAAACATTTTTTGATACTATTTTGAGTCCTCTGATAGATCTTTTTAAGCACTTTTAGCATATTCTTGATGCTTTTACAACATATTTAACAACTTTTCAGACAATTTTCAGAGTTATTCAGTAATTTTCATACATTTTTAAGACGTTTCGCTCCATTTTACTGCAATTTTGCACCCTCTGTTATATCTTTTAGACGCTTTTAGTATATTCAGGACGCTTTTACAACATATTTAACAACTTTCCAGACAATTTTCAGAGTTATTCAGTCATTTTCATACATTTTTAAGACGTTTCACCCCATTTTGTTGCAATTTTTCACCCTCTGCTAGATCTTTTAGACGCTTTTGGTATATTCAGAACGCTTTTACAACATATTTAACAACTTTTCAAGCAATTTCGAGAATTATTTAGAAGTCATATTATATATTTTCAGCGTGTATTGAGACCCGTTTAGACTCGTTGATAGATATTTCAGCCTGTTTCCAGATATTCTGAAGACTTTTACGTCCAGTTTAAACATTTTTCAGAGTATTTTAGACGAATTTGACATTATTTAAGGCAATCCGAGAGTTATTCTGGACGCCCCCTGTCCATTATTGTTTGCTTTAAGCACTTTGAAGGGTAATGGAAGATAATTTTCACGATATTAGGAATACTGAACCGTCTATTTCAAGGCTGTTAGACGTATCTCTACCAGTTAAATATCGTTTCAGCCATTTTAGAGACATTTTAAGCACTATAGGGATATTTTAGACTTTGTCACCAACATTTTGATTGGTTTTCAGAATCCTTTGAAACACTTTTATAGGCGTTAGACGCTTTTAATGGTATTTTTCGAGCGCTAATTAAGACATTTCAGCTCCTTCACAGATATTTTGAGGATTTTCAGGGCATCTTAAACTCGGGAGAAGCATTTTTTTCGACAGTTTGAAGATGTTTTAAGGCACTGAAGCAGGTATTTTTGAAGTTGCTAGGGGTATTTTACTAAGCTTTCTTCAGTAATCGCTTTGTTTTATAGCAGTTGAAGAGCAGTCTAACCTATTCAGTCATTTATTGCATATCATCATCATTATCAATTACTCTATCTTATAGTCCAACTAAGCTAACCTAACCTAACCTGACCTAATGAGGAAATAGGGATGTTAAGGCAAGCAATGAAATAAAAAAAGAATAATAGCAATGAGATAATTTTTATTCAATTTATAGAGATACATACACTAGCATTAACATTTAGAAAACAAGTATACACTGCTGAAAGACGATAGCGCCCTCCGCAGTTCTTCTTCTTATTATTCGCATTATCATTCTTCTTTATTGGTTAGATGTGCCATTGGCGCACGAAGTTCATAGTTCAACAATCTTCATTTTTTTCTACAGACAAGCTTTAAGTATCCATGTCTAGGCACTATTCTCGACACTGTAATGTCCATACGCATACGTCGATATTCCATCCTCTTCAATCACTCTCTTGTCATCGTGAGGTGATAAGGCTATTTTATTAGCTTCAACCGTAGAAATATTATGATGTCGGGATAGGATTAAATTCATAGGAGTTCTAACAATTTTCAAAGTTTTAAGGCACTCTACATAGCTATTGAAGTTGATGTATTGCTTAATGGCGCTACGTTTTATACCTTTAACTTTTTTTATCACAGAACCATCAATATCGATAGCATACATTTTGGGCCTAAGACCAACGAACCGATGAATGATTTTTCCACAGGCTTCATCTTTAAACTTTCCCAACACTTTTTTGTTTTGTGTAGAATAGCATATATGGTTAGCAGGGTAATCAGATGTATCCAGATGTTCAAGCATGTGTAATTTATCCTGGTATATATCAGCTGTAGTCACTCGATGGACGAAAGAATCTGTATCTGTATACAACAGTTTAAGATTTTCAGCTCCATAATATGGAAGTAACACATCGTATTGATACGAATACATTAGCGTCTTGGAGATGTCTAGTACACTCATACCAATGTATATAGGCTTGTTGAACACTATTTTACGAGAAGCCATATGTACAGCAGCAAGATTAGGTCCATATATGGTTCGATCAATGAATGTAGGTTTGGCTATGAGTTTTTCTAACGTTTTGCTGTTTGTCACAAGCCGTATATCCATGCGATTACGAATATTTTCCATAGTTTTTCCAAACATAGCATTATTGAATAGTTTATAAAGGTCCTTCTCAAAATCATTTCTAGCTTGTTGTCGCAGTCGGTTATTAAACTCGACGTAAGGTTTTAGCCAACACGACTGATGAAACTGAAGTGCTCGATGAATCTTTGTTAATAGTAGACCGTGACTAAGAGCTTGTTTCAAGGCCATGTAGTGTACCACATACTTCTTTCGGCACCCAAGATGAGCAATTAACTTCTCTGAAGACGATTTCCCCGGTTTCAGACTCTCAGGCAGGAAGGGCAAATCATTATGAAGATCGTGGAGCTCGACGGGATATTCGACATCGACTTCTAAGATGTATCCAAGGGGGTCATCTTCCTTCAATAAATCCAGGTCTATGTCTTCAGGAGAAACCCATTTAAACCCTCCATAAGGAAGGGCCTTACACATAGCCCAGCCATATTCGTTGTTTGCATCTTCGTATGTAATAAACTGGGAAGGTTTACGAGGATCATACTGTTCCATATATATATTATTAGCTTCAGCATACCGATGAGAAACCTGGCATAACCCTCCTCTTATACCAGATTCAACCATGAGCAGCTGATCGTAGTCCAGCAGCAATTGCAGCTCATTTCCTGTGTACAGTAGCATAGCATCCCACGTAAGTCCTGGAGAAGTGAAATAATGCGCAGGATCCACTTTGTGTGTTTTCAGAGTTTGGTCTCTGAACGTTTCAAAGACATCCGCTAGGAGAAGAACATCAGAGGTTAAGTAAATATCACTGTATTCACCTAAGTTTCTCACATTAAACTGGTTCCATACATTTCTAGCATGCTCATAGTCATCGCCGGTAATTTCTTCTTCATTTAATTTATTGTAGAATGCTTCTCTTGGAGGCAGCTGAGCATCATTCAAAACGTCCCATGATGCGAGGTAATCGTAGGGGAACACTCCCTTACGAGTCATCAAGCTAATCTTCTCTTCTCCAAAGTACTTCTCTGTTTCGGGATGTGTCGTGAGGTTTTTCACTAACTTGTCCAAGCTTGTACTCAGGAAACGGAAGGTATCCACAAACCTGAGTTTAATATCTCCAACATATTTTGAGAATGAGATATAGCTTTCTTCAGAGCTTGGTATTACCTCCACTCTTTCGCTTGTGCATCCTAACTCCTTAACAATGAAATGAGAGTCATACCCACTCAGATTATGCATGAAGACAGGTATATAATTAGGTGTTTTACAAGCCAGGTTACATTTATTGTGTAAAGACCCTCTATACATCCCGGAAACATGATCGTGATCGCGAACCTTCCAATTATCTTCTGTAAATTCATGCCCGCACAGGTAGCATATTGTAGAAGCATCGAACGATTCTTGTTCTTCAGCTGTAAGTTTCAGAGGCTTAGCAGATTTATATAAGTCACCTATTTTCTTCGCAAGGGAAGTTAGATACCCTATGAACTTCTCAGCAGCATCATGACCTCGATACACGTAGGGGTGTGTAGGAAGATCGGTTTCTACTTTGTCAACGCTGGATGATGGTTTGACGTAAACAGCAAAGCTCATTGGAGAATGACTTTGATAGGGAGTTGTATAGGACGTTTCAGGATTAGAAGCGCAGGTATGGTAAGGAGTGAGAATGCTCTCAAAATCAGCATATATGACATATGGCAGTTTCAGCATTCTTTCCACGTTTTTGAATCTGACGATAGAGTTTTCCTTTGTAGGCATAACGCATCTAGCAATAGCATGTTGCACGCACATTTCTCTATGCTCCTCCAATTTTTTCATTCCGCTTAGTCCATATCGGTCATCAAAATGGCTGAAGCAACGTTTACACGTATATATTTTTCCATCATGTTTAGTTTTCTGCTGACGAATAAGTCTCTCAAAATCCTTTATATACACATAGTGATGTCTGGCAGTAGCATCACTTAACAGAAGGAGATCGCGATGATCATCTAATTCTTCATCAATCACCTTTATCGGAAACACTTCATGTTTTTCATCCAGTCCAAACACATTTATGGACATATTGTTGAGCTTTTCAAATTTAGAGATTTCACCCAAGCTCGTAGGAAATGAGACGCATGAGAAATCGTATTTTTCTTGGAGATCCTTATACTTGCTAACACGCTGAGGTTTATTTCGAATGAACTTAGCAAGAACAGCGTACATAAAGCATTTCTCATCGCTGTAGTTCTGAGGGTTTATACAGGCTTTTCTCGCTTCCACAGATGCAGGTAGAGGAATATAGCTGCTCCCTCGAAGGGCATTGTACTTGTTAATTCGGAGTCGAACTCCATCAACTGATAGCAAGGCCCAGTTACTACCTTTCAGTTTACTTTCTTCCATTTCAACACGAAGCTTCTCGAATTTTTTTTCCAAGATGGCGTTCATATCAGTTTCTAAAAACACAGGTTGGTTACGTGTTTTAAATGTTCTGTCACATGTCTCTCCATGAACATTCACAAATTGACAGTCGACCATGATGTTAATTTTCACACTTTTATGTATCGACAGTTCTTTCTTTATAGCTTGAATTATACGAGGTTTTGACTCCTGTAGGTAAGTTTTCATATCCTTGAAGGTGTCACAACGTATATAATATGATTTGAGTCGTCCTTCAAATGATGTTTCATACTCGATCATATCACACTCATCAGTCATTGTCAATAGATGATGCTTGCTAGGTTCAAACTTGATTTTCTTGCGAGATACAGTTTTTTCACATCTTTCTTCATGTACGTCTCTTCTATGCTCAGTATTGCAAACATCACCAAAATGTTTACAGCTGTAGACTCGACCGCATACCAACTCATGTCTCTTCTTATCATAGTTGCGTAGAAAACGCTTATCACATTTGCTACAGCTATAGTCTGGCATAGCATTCAGAACCGATTCCATCACTCCACCATTCCACATCTTTATAATATGTAGTGCGACACTTGTAAATTATATAAGTCAATAAATGCTTATAGCACTTTCCACTGACTCGCCTTGATAACTTGTCAAAGCTATTGAACGGTAATCTCACTAGGAGAAGCTGATGTGCTCTACTCTAAGGTTAATTACTGAATAACTATGTAAGCTCAAGCAAACCCCACTTATTCCACTAGCACGTACCTTATAAATGACTACGCGATTCAAGATTAAGCTTGTATTTTTAAAATATATATCATTAAACTACGTGAGTCAAGATTAACTTGTTTCATTTTTATTTGCCAGTTCAACGTTAACATGCATTTCCCCCACATTTTTTAAAGTTTAAACAAGGTAAATTACATATCACCCATTATATTTATACAAATAAATGTATATAATTTTATATACTTTAATGCCAAACACACACATACTCACACCCTCACACACACTCTCCCACACACATACACACACCCCAACCCACACATACATGCACAAGCACACATACACACATGCACGCAAACACACACATGCATACACATACACGCACACCCACACACATACATGCACACATACGCACATAGACATACATGCACATACACACCAGCAAACACGCACACATACACACGTCCGTAAACACACACACACACACACACACACACACACACACACACTCTCTCCCACACACATACACACAAAAACATACACACACCCCAACCCACACATACACACGCCCGTAAACACACACATACATGCATAAACACATACACGCACTCCCACACACACATACACACAAAAAACATACACACACTCCAACCCACACACACATACACACATGCACACACGCACACATCCGCAAACACACACGCAAACACCCACATTCACATACGCACAAATATGCATAGCACACGCACATACACACATGCACACAAACACACACACATACACATACACGCACACTCACACATGCACAAACACATACACACTCTCCCACACACACACACACATACACACAAAAACATACACACACTCCTACCCACACGCTGATGACCTAGAAGTTGAGTGCCCTTAAACCAAACCAAACCCCTACCCACACACACACACACACACACACACACGCCCGTAAACACACACATACATGCACAAACACATACACACACTCTCCCACACACATACACACAAAAAACATACACACATTCACATACGCACAAATATGCATAGCACACACACATACACACATGCACACAAACACACACACATACACCTACACGCACACTCACACATGCACAAACACATACACACTCTCCCACACACACACACATACACCTACACGCACACTCACACATGCACAAACACATACACACTCTCCCACACACACACACACACAGCCACACACACACACACACACACATGCACCCAAAAACACACGCGCATGTACATACACTCACGCTCACACGCACACTCATACACATACATGCACACACGCAAACACGCACACATGCAAACACACACACGGATAAAGATGCATAGCACATACATACACAAACAGACACACACGCACGCTCACACACACGCAAACACACTCAGGCACACACGCACAAAGATGTATAGCACACCCACAGACACATACACACCCACGCCCGCAAACACGCACACACACGCCCGTAAACACACACACATACACACTCTCCCACACACACACACACACACAGCCACACACACACACACATGCACCCAAAAACACACGCGCATGTACATACACTCACGCTCACACGCACACTCATACACATACATGCACACACGCAAACACGCACACATGCAAACACACACACGCATAAAGATGCATAGCACATACATACACAAACAGACACACACGCACGCTCACACACACGCAAACACACTCAGGCACACACGCACAAAGATGTATAGCACACCCACAGACACATACACACCCACGCCCGCAAACACGCACACACACGCCCGTAAACACACACACATACACATACACAAACATGCACGCACACACACGCACACACATACACGCACACACGCACACATGGACCTTGTTTCTAAAAATAATTTTTAGGGATTCAGGGGGTCTCAAAACATATATTTCGGTGAAATCTCGACATCGATTTTTTGGGTGGAGTACGATACTTTCCCTACTTACAATTCGTAATAGAGAAATCGTTTGTCTCATATAAACGTCTTTATTAGAAAGAACATGAAAAGTTTCGAGAACACAAAAATGCATTTTAAATTCTCACAAGTATATAAATTAATTCAATAATACTTTTTCCATACGTTTATCACAGTCAGTTTGAGCAATATTAACACGATAAGTTTTACCGCGTACAGGGTTCGTTCTGCAAACCTACAGACAAAGTAAAACACATCGTAATAACTCATACATAGAGAAAACGGGGTTCTTTCCACATTCCAAGAAGTTATTTGGCCTAAGAGTAAATTCATTTAAAGATGTGTTCCTTAACCCACTCTTGCATTAAATGGAGTAGTCATAATGTGTTCCTGCACCACCAATTTGAATCTCATTAGTATATCAGAGGGTTCTAGTAATTGTATCGTATGAAAAGGGTTTCTTCCCTTACGTTCTTTTTTCGAAAACACGTGCAGACACGTCTATACTTGCCCCCCCTTGCAAGTTGTAACTTGTTCTTTTCAAAAACTGGTAGAGGGACATTTCCAACTGTCACATAAATATGTCAGTTTCTCAAAGGATCCATTCAGATAACCATCTTTTTCATCCTCACTTGGAAGGGTGCGAAGACCACCCCCCACTGACCTTCAGAATTTGGCGGGAGAGGGCGAAGACCACCTGCGCTGGTCTTGAGAATCTGTCAACAGTCAGAGGGTGGCTTATGGGGGGGGGTCATTAATTATCCTTCCTTTGTCATCCTGGAAATTCCCACGTGTGGGGGTGGAGGGGCAGGGGGAGGGGGAGATGGGGAGGGGGAAGGGGGGAAGGGGGGGGTGTATTGTTATGCTAATGAGATGCAAAGTGGAATAGAAGGAACATACTGCCTTTTGGAAATTCCCACATGTGGGGGAGGGGGGGAGGGGAGGGGGAGGTGGGGAGGGGGAAGGGGGGGGTGTATTGTTATGCTAATGAGATGCAAAGTGGAATAGAAGGAACAGTATATGACTACTCCATTTAATGCAAGAGTGGGTTAAGGAACACATCTTTAAATGAATTTACTCTTAGGCCAAATAACTTCTTGGAATGTGGAAAGAACCCCGTTTTCTCTATGTATGAGTTATTACGATGTGTTTTACTTTGTCTGTAGGTTTGCAGAACGAACCCTGTACGCGGTAAAACTTATCGTGTTAATATTGCTCAAACTGACTGTGATAAACGTATGGAAAAAGTATTATTGAATTAATTTATATACTTGTGAGAATTTAAAATGCATTTTTGTGTTCTCGAAACTTTTCATGTTCTTTCTAATAAAGACGTTTATATGAGACAAACGATTTCTCTATTACGAATTGTAAGTAGGGAAAGTATCGTACTCCACCCAAAAAATCGATGTCGAGATTTCACCGAAATATATGTTTTGAGACCCCCTGAATCCCTAAAAATTATTTTTAGAAACAAGGTCCATGTGTGCGTGTGTGCGTGTATGTGTGTGCGTGTGTGTGCGTGCATGTTTGTGTATGTGTATGTGTGTGTGTTTACGGGCGTGTGTGTGCGTGTTTGCGGGCGTGGGTGTGTATGTGTCTGTGGGTGTGCTATACATCTTTGTGCGTGTGTGCCTGAGTGTGTTTGCGTGTGTGTGAGCGTGCGTGTGTGTCTGTTTGTGTATGTATGTGCTATGCATCTTTATGCGTGTGTGTGTTTGCATGTGTGCGTGTTTGCGTGTGTGCATGTATGTGTATGAGTGTGCGTGTGAGCGTGAGTGTATGTACATGCGCGTGTGTTTTTGGGTGCATGTGTGTGTGTGTGTGTGGCTGTGTGTGTGTGTGTGTGTGGGAGAGTGTGTATGTGTGTGTGTTTACGGGCGTGTGTGTGCGTGTTTGCGGGCGTGGGTGTGTATGTGTCTGTGGGTGTGCTATACATCTTTGTGCGTGTGTGCCTGAGTGTGTTTGCGTGTGTGTGAGCGTGCGTGTGTGTCTGTTTGTGTATGTATGTGCTATGCATCTTTATCCGTGTGTGTGTTTGCATGTGTGCGTGTTTGCGTGTGTGCATGTATGTGTATGAGTGTGCGTGTGAGCGTGAGTGTATGTACATGCGCGTGTGTTTTTGGGTGCATGTGTGTGTGTGTGTGTGTGTGGCTGTGTGTGTGTGTGTGTGGGAGAGTGTGTATGTGTTTGTGCATGTGTGAGTGTGCGTGTAGGTGTATGTGTGTGTGTGTGGGAGAGTGTGTATGTGTTTGTGCATGTGTGAGTGTGCGTGTAGGTGTATGTGTGTGTGTTTGTGTGCATGTGTGTATGTGTGTGTGCTATGCATATTTGTGCGTATGTGAATGTGTGTATGTTTTTTGTGTGTATGTGTGTGGGAGAGTGTGTGTATGTGTTTGTGCATGTATGTGTGTGTTTACGGGCGTGTGTGTGTGTGTGTGTGTGTGTGTGGGTAGGGGTTTGGTTTGGTTTAAGGGCACTCAACTTCTAGGTCATCAGCGTGTGGGTAGGAGTGTGTGTATGTTTTTGTGTGTATGTGTGTGTGTGTGTGGGAGAGTGTGTATGTGTTTGTGCATGTGTGAGTGTGCGTGTATGTGTATGTGTGTGTGTTTGTGTGCATGTGTGTATGTGCGTGTGCTATGCATATTTGTGCGTATGTGAATGTGGGTGTTTGCGTGTGTGTTTGCGGATGTGTGCGTGTGTGCATGTGTGTATGTGTGTGTGGGTTGGAGTGTGTGTATGTTTTTTGTGTGTATGTGTGTGTGGGAGTGCGTGTATGTGTTTATGCATGTATGTGTGTGTTTACGGGCGTGTGTATGTGTGGGTTGGGGTGTGTGTATGTTTTTGTGTGTATGTGTGTGGGAGAGAGTGTGTGTGTGTGTGTGTGTGTGTGTGTGTGTGTGTTTACGGACGTGTGTATGTGTGCGTGTTTGCTGGTGTGTATGTGCATGTATGTCTATGTGCGTATGTGTGCATGTATGTGTGTGGGTGTGCGTGTATGTGTATGCATGTGTGTGTTTGCGTGCATGTGTGTATGTGTGCTTGTGCATGTATGTGTGGGTTGGGGTGTGTGTATGTGTGTGGGAGAGTGTGTGTGAGGGTGTGAGTATGTGTGTGTTTGGCATTAAAGTATATAAAATTATATACATTTATTTGTATAAATATAATGGGTGATATGTAATTTACCTTGTTTAAACTTTAAAAAATGTGGGGGAAATGCATGTTAACGTTGAACTGGCAAATAAAAATGAAACAAGTTAATCTTGACTCACGTAGTTTAATGATATATATTTTAAAAATACAAGCTTAATCTTGAATCGCGTAGTCATTTATAAGGTACGTGCTAGTGGAATAAGTGGGGTTTGCTTGAGCTTACATAGTTATTCAGTAATTAACCTTAGAGTAGAGCACATCAGCTTCTCCTAGTGAGATTACCGTTCAATAGCTTTGACAAGTTATCAAGGCGAGTCAGTGGAAAGTGCTATAAGCATTTATTGACTTATATAATTTACAAGTGTCGCACTACATATTATAAAGATGTGGAATGGTGGAGTGATGGAATCGGTTCTGAATGCTATGCCAGACTATAGCTGTAGCAAATGTGATAAGCGTTTTCTACGCAACTATGATAAGAAGAGACATGAGTTGGTATGCGGTCGAGTCTACAGCTGTAAACATTTTGGTGATGTTTGCAATACTGAGCATAGAAGAGACGTACATGAAGAAAGATGTGAAAAAACTGTATCTCGCAAGAAAATCAAGTTTGAACCTAGCAAGCATCATCTATTGACAATGACTGATGAGTGTGATATGATCGAGTATGAAACATCATTTGAAGGACGACTCAAATCATATTATATACGTTGTGACACCTTCAAGGATATGAAAACTTACCTACAGGAGTCAAAACCTCGTATAATTCAAGCTATAAAGAAAGAACTGTCGATACATAAAAGTGTGAAAATTAACATCATGGTCGACTGTCAATTTGTGAATGTTCATGGAGAGACATGTGACAGAACATTTAAAACACGTAACCAACCTGTGTTTTTAGAAACTGATATGAACGCCATCTTGGAAAAAAAATTCGAGAAGCTTCGTGTTGAAATGGAAGAAAGTAAACTGAAAGGTAGTAACTGGGCCTTGCTATCAGTTGATGGAGTTCGACTCCGAATTAACAAGTACAATGCCCTTCGAGGGAGCAGCTATATTCCTCTACCTGCATCTGTGGAAGCGAGAAAAGCCTGTATAAACCCTCAGAACTACAGCGATGAGAAATGCTTTATGTACGCTGTTCTTGCTAAGTTCATTCGAAATAAACCTCAGCGTGTTAGCAAGTATAAGGATCTCCAAGAAAAATACGATTTCTCATGCGTCTCATTTCCTACGAGCTTGGGTGAAATCTCTAAATTTGAAAAGCTCAACAATATGTCCATAAATGTGTTTGGACTGGATGAAAAACATGAAGTGTTTCCGATAAAGGTGATTGATGAAGAATTAGATGATCATCGCGATCTCCTTCTGTTAAGTGATGCTACTGCCAGACATCACTATGTGTATATAAAGGATTTTGAGAGACTTATTCGTCAGCAGAAAACTAAACATGATGGAAAAATATATACGTGTAAACGTTGCTTCAGCCATTTTGATGACCGATATGGACTAAGCGGAATGAAAAAATTGGAGGAGCATAGAGAAATGTGCGTGCAACATGCTATTGCTAGATGCGTTATGCCTACAAAGGAAAACTCTATCGTCAGATTCAAAAACGTGGAAAGAATGCTGAAACTGCCATATGTCATATATGCTGATTTTGAGAGCATTCTCACTCCTTACCATACCTGCGCTTCTAATCCTGAAACGTCCTATACAACTCCCTATCAAAGTCATTCTCCAATGAGCTTTGCTGTTTACGTCAAACCATCATCCAGCGTTGACAAAGTAGAAACCGATCTTCCTACACACCCCTACGTGTATCGAGGTCATGATGCTGCTGAGAAGTTCATAGGGTATCTAACTTCCCTTGCGAAGAAAATAGGTGACTTATATAAATCTGCTAAGCCTCTGAAACTTACAGCTGAAGAACAAGAATCGTTCGATGCTTCTACAATATGCTACCTGTGCGGGCATGAATTTACAGAAGATAATTGGAAGGTTCGCGATCACGATCATGTTTCCGGGATGTATAGAGGGTCTTTACACAATAAATGTAACCTGGCTTGTAAAACACCTAATTATATACCTGTCTTCATGCATAATCTGAGTGGGTATGACTCTCATTTCATTGTTAAGGAGTTAGGATGCACAAGCGAAAGAGTGGAGGTAATACCAAGCTCTGAAGAAAGCTATATCTCATTCTCAAAATATGTTGGAGATATTAAACTCAGGTTTGTGGATACCTTCCGTTTCCTGAGTACAAGCTTGGACAAGTTAGTGAAAAACCTCACGACGCATCCCGAAACAGAGAAGTACTTTGGAGAAGAGAAGATTAGCTTGATGACTCGTAAGGGAGTGTTCCCCTACGATTACCTCGCATCATGGGACGTTTTGAATGATGCTCAGCTGCCTCCAAGAGAAGCATTCTACAATAAATTAAATGAAGAAGAAATTACCGGCGATGACTATGAGCATGCTAGAAATGTATGGAACCAGTTTAATGTGAGAAACTTAGGTGAATACAGTGATATTTACTTAACCTCTGATGTTCTTCTCCTAGCGGATGTCTTTGAAACGTTCAGAGACCAAACTCTGAAAACACACAAAGTGGATCCTGCGCATTATTTCACTTCTCCAGGACTTACGTGGGATGCTATGCTACTGTACACAGGAAATGAGCTGCAATTGCTGCTGGACTACGATCAGCTGCTCATGGTTGAATCTGGTATAAGAGGAGGGTTATGCCAGGTTTCTCATCGGTATGCTGAAGCTAATAATATATATATGGAACAGTATGATCCTCGTAAACCTTCCCAGTTTATTACATACGAAGATGCAAACAACGAATATGGCTGGGCTATGTGTAAGGCCCTTCCTTATGGAGGGTTTAAATGGGTTTCTCCTGAAGACATAGACCTGGATTTATTGAAGGAAGATGACCCCCTTGGATACATCTTAGAAGTCGATGTCGAATATCCCGTCGAGCTCCACGATCTTCATAATGATTTGCCCTTCCTGCCTGAGAGTCTGAAACCGGGGAAATCGTCTTCAGAGAAGTTAATTGCTCATCTTGGGTGCCGAAAGAAGTATGTGGTACACTACATGGCCTTGAAACAAGCTCTTAGTCACGGTCTACTATTAACAAAGATTCATCGAGCACTTCAGTTTCATCAGTCGTGTTGGCTAAAACCTTACGTCGAGTTTAATAACCGACTGCGACAACAAGCTAGAAATGATTTTGAGAAGGACCTTTATAAACTATTCAATAATGCTATGTTTGGAAAAACTATGGAAAATATTCGTAATCGCATGGATATACGGCTTGTGACAAACAGCAAAACGTTAGAAAAACTCATAGCCAAACCTACATTCATTGATCGAACCATATATGGACCTAATCTTGCTGCTGTACATATGGCTTCTCGTAAAATAGTGTTCAACAAGCCTATATACATTGGTATGAGTGTACTAGACATCTCCAAGACGCTAATGTATTCGTATCAATACGATGTGTTACTTCCATATTATGGAGCTGAAAATCTTAAACTGTTGTATACAGATACAGATTCTTTCGTCCATCGAGTGACTACAGCTGATATATACCAGGATAAATTACACATGCTTGAACATCTGGATACATCTGATTACCCTGCTAACCATATATGCTATTCTACACAAAACAAAAAAGTGTTGGGAAAGTTTAAAGATGAAGCCTGTGGAAAAATCATTCATCGGTTCGTTGGTCTTAGGCCCAAAATGTATGCTATCGATATTGATGGTTCTGTGATAAAAAAAGTTAAAGGTATAAAACGTAGCGCCATTAAGCAATACATCAACTTCAATAGCTATGTAGAGTGCCTTAAAACTTTGAAAATTGTTAGAACTCCTATGAATTTAATCCTATCCCGACATCATAATATTTCTACGGTTGAAGCTAATAAAATAGCCTTATCACCTCACGATGACAAGAGAGTGATTGAAGAGGATGGAATATCGACGTATGCGTATGGACATTACAGTGTCGAGAATAGTGCCTAGACATGGATACTTAAAGCTTGTCTGTAGAAAAAAATGAAGATTGTTGAACTATGAACTTCGTGCGCCAATGGCACATCTAACCAATAAAGAAGAATGATAATGCGAATAATAAGAAGAAGAACTGCGGAGGGCGCTATCGTCTTTCAGCAGTGTATACTTGTTTTCTAAATGTTAATGCTAGTGTATGTATCTCTATAAATTGAATAAAAATTATCTCATTGCTATTATTCTTTTTTTATTTCATTGCTTGCCTTAACATCCCTATTTCCTCATTAGGTCAGGTTAGGTTAGGTTAGCTTAGTTGGACTATAAGATAGAGTAATTGATAATGATGATGATATGCAATAAATGACTGAATAGGTTAGACTGCTCTTCAACTGCTATAAAACAAAGCGATTACTGAAGAAAGCTTAGTAAAATACCCCTAGCAACTTCAAAAATACCTGCTTCAGTGCCTTAAAACATCTTCAAACTGTCGAAAAAAATGCTTCTCCCGAGTTTAAGATGCCCTGAAAATCCTCAAAATATCTGTGAAGGAGCTGAAATGTCTTAATTAGCGCTCGAAAAATACCATTAAAAGCGTCTAACGCCTATAAAAGTGTTTCAAAGGATTCTGAAAACCAATCAAAATGTTGGTGACAAAGTCTAAAATATCCCTATAGTGCTTAAAATGTCTCTAAAATGGCTGAAACGATATTTAACTGGTAGAGATACGTCTAACAGCCTTGAAATAGACGGTTCAGTATTCCTAATATCGTGAAAATTATCTTCCATTACCCTTCAAAGTGCTTAAAGCAAACAATAATGGACAGGGGGCGTCCAGAATAACTCTCGGATTGCCTTAAATAATGTCAAATTCGTCTAAAATACTCTGAAAAATGTTTAAACTGGACGTAAAAGTCTTCAGAATATCTGGAAACAGGCTGAAATATCTATCAACGAGTCTAAACGGGTCTCAATACACGCTGAAAATATATAATATGACTTCTAAATAATTCTCGAAATTGCTTGAAAAGTTGTTAAATATGTTGTAAAAGCGTTCTGAATATACCAAAAGCGTCTAAAAGATCTAGCAGAGGGTGAAAAATTGCAACAAAATGGGGTGAAACGTCTTAAAAATGTATGAAAATGACTGAATAACTCTGAAAATTGTCTGGAAAGTTGTTAAATATGTTGTAAAAGCGTCCTGAATATACTAAAAGCGTCTAAAAGATATAACAGAGGGTGCAAAATTGCAGTAAAATGGAGCGAAACGTCTTAAAAATGTATGAAAATTACTGAATAACTCTGAAAATTGTCTGAAAAGTTGTTAAATATGTTGTAAAAGCATCAAGAATATGCTAAAAGTGCTTAAAAAGATCTATCAGAGGACTCAAAATAGTATCAAAAAATGTTTATGAAATTCCTAGAGGGAGATCAGGGTAGCGTATGACAGGATAGAATAGATAAGCAGAGGAGGGAATAGGATAGATGATAAGAGGATAGAATGAATGTCTAGAAACGTATCATGTTAGTAGAATAGAATAAATAATAATAAGAGGATCTATCTTAGGTTAGGCTAGGCCATGTTAGATTAGGATAGGTTAGGATAGGTTAGACTAGTATAAGTATGAGGCTTAGGTTAAATTATCAAAGACGGGAGTAAATAGTGGGAGCTGGGTTAGGTTAGGTTAGGTTAGACGAGTAGAAGTATGGGGTTTAGGTAAGGTTAAAATATCTTAATAAATAGGAAGGTTTATGCTCCCCTTAGGTTGAGTAACGCCAGGTTAGGTTACCCGAATAGTAGTATGAGGCTTAGGTTAGGTTAGGTTAGGTTAGGTTAGTGAGGCAATGTGGGGTGAGGTAACATTATGTTGGGGTAATATATTCAATCAAATCAGAAAGCTCCTGTGTTAGGTGGCGTACATCAATATAGTGAAGGACATACTTAGACACCATGAACGCTCATAAGCATACATACACTGCTATGGGCCTTAAGAGTCATCCCTAGAGATTCCTTCAAACACCTACAATGCATGCTTCCAGTACCACCTCACCTAGTAATCCTTAGATTGCGCATGGCGGCCATCTTGCGCATTTGGGTCTGTTCCAGCTCTGTCTTAACCTAACTACTTCCGTAGTTTGACGATTTCATCACTACACCTTTTAGACTTACGTTGCCCTTACCCGATAGCCCTGTGTTTCTTTGGAGACATTTAAAAGAGATTGCTTAGTATGCTTAAGCAAACGGCTAATTAAAACTCTTGGGATATGCACTATAAAGAATACTATATTCACTAAATAGACAAAAAGAATCCGGAAAGACACCATGCAAAAGCAGTGTTGAACAACCACAAATACTACAGGAAGAAAAGCAATAGAGAAAGCTGTATGAATGTAAGAAATTGCATTTCTATTTCAATCATAAAAAATTTGTATGAATTGTTTGTAGAAGAGGGAGCAGAGAAAGAAATGTGATTGTGTTTCGTAACAGAAAGGTAAGGATACGCGTGCGATGGTAATGCGCTGCATTTCAAATTCCAACATATGGAAAATTGTGTTAATTATTTGTAAAAGAGAGAGTGGAGTAAGAAGTGTGATTATGTTTCATAAAAGAAAATATGTGTAAAGAGAATAGTGTGAATGTAATGTGTTGCACCTCTATTTCAATCATAGAAAGTTGCATGAAGTGTATATTGAAGCGCAAATAGAGAAAGAAGCGTGATCCTGTTTTGAAAAAGAAAAGTGAGTAGAGAAAACCGTGTGAATATAATATTTAGCATTAGTACTTCAATCACCGAAAACTGTATGTTGAAGGGCGAGTATGAAGGGATACGTGAATTATTACGTAACAGAAAGACGAGTAGAGAAAATCATATGAATGTCACATTGTATAGTAAAATTGATAGCATACGTACCTTCTCCATGAAAAAAAAAAATACATATAGGTGCCGAATTTCAAAGTAATCAGTCAAGCAGTTTAGGAGCGCATAGACGAGATACAGTCAAAAATTAGCAATTTCGATTTTTTCAATATTTCGGCTGTTCCTTTGGGTTTTTCCTAATGTTCCATTTTTTTAAAACCATCGCAGTATTGAGGCGAACAAAACAAAAAAGAAATTATTCAAATCGCACAAGCCATTTTCGAGTTTTTGCGAGACTAACGCACGGCAATTGAGTTTTATATAGTAGGGTGGAAGTGAAATGATCCGCCAGACTTTAACAGCGAATTTCTCATGTTGTGAATAACAAGAAAGTCTAATACCAAAATGTTGAAAAGTTTATAGTTTTCTAGAAAAAAAATATTTTTATCAAAAAACATTATCATTATGTGGCTGAATTATTGTTTATTGAAGGTTCTTGATTTATTTATAGAAAATTGAATAAATGACAACTTTTTCCATTGGCGTATTTCAATAGATTCAACGGTTTTTGTGTAGATTAAATTTAAAAGAACCCAAAATTAGTTGCCTTTTGGTTGCAATAAATTGTGGGTTTTTAAAGTTTAGAGCAGAGTGCAGAGACACTACATTTTCCCAGTTAGAAGCACTCCGGCGGAGGCCCGCTCAGCCTGGTTCATCTCCCACCCCTTCGGGTTCGTACTCCCAAAAGGGGGGGGGGGGGCTCAGAAACCAGCTGCCCTCCCAGCCTTGGGTTTGTACCATCCCATGGGGCACCGGGAAATCTGTAGGCTCGCCTTCCAATCCGGGGGACGAGATTTCCAGAGCGCACTTGTTTCCCTGCCGTGCTGCTGCCGCGGCGCTCGCCCACGCTTACAACCCTGAAAGAAACCTAACGGGATGAAGGGTGAAATGAAGTGATTAATGTAACGAAATGGAGAGACAGGAAATTCGGAGGATATGGAAATCCTTCCTAACATTTGCCTGGTATCCCGGGGAAACCTCCGAAAAAAATCCTGGGACAGGAAGGTCGGCCACGGGGATCGAACCCGCGACCTCCCGAATGCGTGCCACAGACGTTACCGCCTGAGCCATCCCGCTCAGTATGTCTCATATAACTGACCTTTAGAGAAACCTAACAGGGGGCAAAAGAGTCCATACAATGGTTCTTGAGATTATCGTGTTAGCATTATGGGCTAATACTTTCAATAATAAATATAACTGTAAACTTTACTTAAGAAAACTGCAAAGATTAGAGATACTTAACAATTCTAAACAATCAGCAAATGTGACAGTGAAGAAACTGTTAGCAATAAAACTGCAATGTGTCATATGTTCATTTTACGGGACGTGAGAAGAACTTGCCTATTTGGTAACCCGCCAATTACTAAGCTAAAACAAATAAGGAGAGTATGGTGATGTCACTGAGGAGACCTTGAATTAGTCAACACACCTACAGTAGTCGTTCCCGATTTTAGAAAAACCTGTGACTAAGTCCACGATCATCTGGAGGCCACTGACTTTGAGATAAATGCAATGCTGTATAAAAAAGGACACGCCTGCACTGTTGTTCTGGAAGCCACAACATCCATCAGATACCACACATAATGCGCCTTACTCGACCATGCTATTCTCTGTGTTCCAGAATTGATGTCTGCTAAAAGATTCCTCAACGATCGTACAAACAACATTCGCTGATTACGTTTTATATGTATATGTACAATGCAAAGACATTCTGACATGATGCTTGTCCTTTAATGTGATATTTTTAGGTGCGTTCTCATGAATACAGCCATGAAATATTAGATATTACTTGATACTCTTGGAAATGCTCTGTGATTTTAAAATACTAAAATGCTACAAATGCATTATGGTGTCTTAGAATCCTATAGGGATGTTCTTTACAAGATAAATTCATAAAAAGTGTAGATGTGCACCAAAAAGGTGTGAAGCGTTAAAATTAAATAACTCTTTATTTTCTTAGCTGTTTTGTAACAGCTTTCTTACCTGCTTTCCGGTAATTAAAATTGCTGATGAAAAATTGCTTCAGTACGAATTTTATTGTAAGTGCACAGAAGGGTATAGGGAACCGAATGTGATAGTTCTTTTATGCTCCTTCTTTGGTATTTCATACTCTTTGCATAAGCTCGGTAAGGACAAAGGAACGATCAACACTCAGAAGATTGCTTAAAATATGAATAATTCAGACGAAGAGCAGTGAGTAATTCAAAATTGTGGAATGTCACCAAAACTGTCATATGACATTAATGAACAACTTAACCTTTCGCGTAATAAATCCCTGTCTCTCTCTCTTGTAGTTTTTCAGTTCAATAAAATTACATAAGAATGAAGAAGCAAAGACGAAATACAATAATAATAATAATAATAATAATAATAATAATAATAATAATAATAATAATAATAATAATAATAATAATAATAATAATAATAATAATAATAATAATAATAATAATAATAATAATAATAATAATAATAATAATAATAATAATAATAATAATAATAATAATAATAATCACCATCATAATGTGACTCTACAGCCTCCAAGTGCGGCCATGGTGGAAAAACTCGACCATTAGCCTCTGATCCACATACATAAAGTTAAACCCCGGCGTAACAGCCCATGAAGGGCCAAAGCCTACCGCCCAGCCGCTGCGTCCCCCACCTCTGCCCACTACAGGCGTCATTGGTGAGGTGCAGTACTGGAGGGTGGGACGTGGTCAGCGCCCCGAGCCCTCCCGGCCAGTTATGCGGTCTTCTAGACCTGGGATCCACATACATAGTGGAGCGGTAAACGATTATCCAATCAATAAGCTGAAATGATATGGTCAGCATCAAGCTTCCTCCAACCGGAACATTGGTTTTCTGGACCCACCGATATCTACCTAGCACAGCTCCTCATATTCATGATACTGAATGGACACCATCCTGCACATGATGGCAAGTCCGTAACCCCGTGGTTCACGACCGTTGACCATTCCCTACCTGAAAATGGATAGATATAATGATGAATGGAAAACATGTTGAGAACAGAAGATGGGTCTCAGATAAACAGTTCGTACACGCACAAGAGGAATATGGAAAATGAGGTAAACTGGGTTTGCAATAAAAGAGAGCAGAAAACTATAATCGTTATTAATTGAGGTATTGAATGATATGCTGATCGTTCGTTGCCAACTTTCCTTGTTAAAAACACTCTCCAAGTCTTCAAATAACACGTAACTGATATCAGTGGCTTACGTATGTGCTACTTTGTGGTTGGACTGGTCTTGGGATGTGCAAAGTGCTGCGTGTGTGTTTTGTTTTCCAATGCTGTATGATTGTTACTTTGAGCTACTGGATTCACCGCTGCGCTGTTTGGAAACAAAGAAACAAAAAGGATATAATAAGGATTCGCCACGCACGTATTGTCTTGGATTCCTTCACACGCGCTAGTCCATGCTTTCGTGTGAACTCTGTGCCTTCCAGGGACTGAACGCTATGCTTAGTTACAGCAGTTTTCTTTACCATTAGGACAATGTGACATATTATGGCTATATATGGCTTCTTCCTGGGTACTCTGGAATGGAATCCAGTACGATTGATGAGTTGTCTTACTGTATTGAGCATTGCTGCTTCACATACTGTTGTTTTACATGCAACAATTCAGAAAAGGCAATTTCTTCACCATTTTCATCAACTGCCTTTATTCCCCAGAATTTAGTTTCTGTGGGCGGCCCACTTTCTCTTCATTTATTAGTACATGGGTTTCTTTAAAATGTTTAGTGACACTTTGCACTATCGAACGATTTCTCCCTACGGTGTGAGACATTCACAATACGATTTTTTTTGTTTGTGTAATGAAACAATCATCTCCCTTGGTCTAAAGATGTTTCCTTTCTTTTACAACCCATTTTGACCTGCGACTCACAAGTCACTCCATACAACACGAATAGCATGCAGCACTGCAGCAATAGGTGACAGAGACATTGTGGGTAATCAGATATTCATTTGTTCTATGTTTACCATCGCTGTACGGATTCTTCTGTCCCACGTAGGATGCAACCCTTGAGAAAAAAACATTTTTAATATTTTGTAAAATACTGTATATGTAATGCCAATGTATAGGTACGCTGACGTTAATATGTGTCAAAAATGTTTGGATTTTAAGTGTAGAAATGCTCAAAATAAAACATTTTCATTTTTATTGGTAGCTGTACGAATATTTATGTCCATATGTGTATTACATTTTGTCCTGTATTAATCACTTAACCTTATAATGCACACCAGTCCAGCGGCGAAGAAAGCCAAAGTGTTGGAGTCACGTGACTAACATGGCTGGGCGTCACGTGACATGTATCACGTGACTATTAATTAGAAAGTTGACTTGCTGGAAATATGGCTGTCAGTTTGCTATTGAAGGAGCTGTAGCTTGTTTACTGCATTTTTTATGAAATAAGGTAAGCTATAATATTTTTGAGATTAGAAATAACCTGTATTTCTTGCAAATGCTATAATCACGTGACCTATTTCTGTTGTTTCAGAGCCGCAGAGCTGTTGTGTATGTGGCTGCAAGCAGTGTTGCCAATTTAGCTTTTTTCCCGCTAAATCTAGCTTTTTTAAATTTCGTGTTAGCGGCAAAAAACCATTATTCCCGCTTAGCGGGAATTTTAGCTTTTTTGCATTAATAGGGCATTTGCAAAAAATAGGCCGTATTAGGACACCCCTGAACAAAATGAATCCATGGAAGTATATGATTTTTTGTTAGAAGCATGAGATAAGAGCGATGAGTGAAAGAGTCCCTTATTCCAGTCATGAAATATTTAAATATTCCTCCTTGAAAAATCACAAAAGCAGAATTTCAGTGGTAGAACTTAATTACTGTAACCTGAAAGGAAACTTCACAGACATTGCGTTTCTGGCATGAGGTGGCAAGTTACAAAGATGCATCGGGTGTTAATCCCTTTCAAGAGCTAGCTGACGTTGCAGTATCTTTGCTGGTACTACCTTGGTCCAATGCCGAGATAGAGAGGCTTTTTAGCATGATGAACATAATGAAAACCAAACTCCGTAACAGAATGGGAACACAAATGTTAAATTCAATTACAGCAATCAGGTCAGGACTTCGTCGGATGGGCAAGTGTTTTAAAAATTATCAGTTTCCCCCGAAGTATTAAATAGAATAGGGACATTGGCTTCGTATATTAGTGGTTCGAGTGATGACACACCAAGTACTTCACAAACACCAGAGGAACATACTACTTCAATTCTCTTCCCTGAAATTCACGAAATCGACCCCGATGATGCAGAGGAAGTGCAGCTCCACTTCTAAATGAGGTAATGTAGTAATGTCATTCGTTATTAACATAAAGCTAAATGAAGTAGTAGTATTTATTACGTAGAATAGATTAAATTGCGTTCAGCGAGTTCAGGAGTAGCCATGGAGGCTGGTGAACATTGAACATGTCAATAACGTACGTAACACTACTTCGTTATAGAATATTGATAACTAATAATTACAGCTAAATAAATCATTAGCTTTTTTTCTAGCTTTTTTCTCAGTTTATATTTAGGCTTTTTGGCTTATTTTGAACGACGATCTAGCTTATCTCCTTGAGTATGGGTTGGCAACACTGGCTGCAAGTCAAATTATAACGTTATTAGCTCAAAGAAGATGCACACCAACTATCCTTGAGAGCCAACCGAAATATTTAAGCACAGCATTAGCATTGTCTCTGCTTGTACCACCTCCCACACTCAGAGCACATAAAATGTTTATTTTGGCTCACTTCCATCACTTCCATATTGCACTTGCAATCACTATTGGCGCGTATTTCTTACCTTTCCCGCTCAACTTTCTAGTCACGTGACTCCAACACTTCGGCTTTCTTCGCCGCTGGACCGGTGTGCATTATAAGGTTAAGTGTATTAATCACAAAGTACGCTATGGGCCAGTATGTTTTCTACTCCGCAGCATACATTTGTTGATGATTCATATGTGTTAATTCAGTCTTCTCGTCAAGTGAATAAACGACTTGCAGAAAGATTTGCGGGGGTAAAAGTTCCAGGCCCACAACGAGCCATTCACTTTATAATAAAGTTCAGGCTTCAGGAAGTATTCAGTCAATGGAAATGTTCCAGTGCACACTATTTTTCTGTGAATGTACGAATGATATTTAAGTTACACAAGCATATATCGTGTAAATTGCTTCGTCAGAAGATATGCCTCCCAAGCATTCATCACTTAGTAGATCTACCAGTGCAGCACGTAGAAGTAAGCGAATTCGAGCTTCTCAAACAAACGAGGAACGGCAAATGAGCAAAGCAAACCGTTTACGAATTGTAAATTCACATGTATCAGAATCTCCAGATCAACATCTAGACAACGTTGTGGGCTACCCGAGCACATGCATCAGAATCAGAAGACCAACATGCGGCAGAATTGAAAGAGAACGTTTACGTATTAGCTACTCGATCTCGACAAACAGTACATGTTGATTTGAATCTTGGTGCATTTCAATATGATGTTAGCTACGATTACAGTTTGCATTCCAGTGTAAATATCGGCAAAATGGACAAGGCATGTGGGCATTGCAGTTCACGTAAGTTCAACAATGAAACACCAGGAATGTGCTGCGGGAATGGCAAAGTTAAATTGCCGACATTGCGTCCACCACCTGATCCATTGTTGCCATTGCTTTCAGGCGACTCACCTGATTCCAAACACTTTTGCAGAACATTTGCAAATGCCTTTCGATTTCAAACGATTGCAGTTCCCTATTCGAATTCCATTCTCAATGACCATCAACGAGGCATAAGGTCAATCACTTCTAGTGTGCGGCCTGAACTTAGAAAGTCCAAGTTTTTCACATGGATGCTTACGAGTCGGACAGCCAAGATTTTTTTTTGCTGAAGATGGAAAAAAAGTGTCTAAAGCATTTAAATAGTAAAGTCAATAAAATATATTAAATATTATTTATACCTCTCCTTTATATATCATTCTTTTTATGATTCCTAATTAAACAATAAACTATTTCAAATTTCAAACGACATTTCCAAAATAATTTAATCTGCAATACTGCAGAATCAGAGCAAAGCAAGGTCAGTATTGTGACCTTGATTGCAGCGATATCATGTGTCCACATGCCCAGTGAAAAAAATACTGCGTAGCCAGTTCTTATAGTTAATCGGCTCTCTGTATTTTGCTTGCTGGCTTACCTGATGTTGCACGGGTGACTTCTTAAATTTCAAATGATGACTAATTTCGATGACCTCCTCTTTCTGAAATATAAATGTAAAAGGATCCTTTGCCCCGTGTAACTAAAATATTTCAAAGTCCCTTATAACCTAAATTGCAGATAATGATTCCCCGATGTCCATGTAAAAGCGTAAGAAAATCGAGGGAAGTGGCAGCGCCGTGGTGGTCGAAGCGGCGTCTGGGCGGGTTTTCTCCGGTTTCCTCCGCCACTCATTCCACTGATTGCTTCTCATCACCTTTCAAATCATCCATTTCGTCTGCATTTCATACCATCATCTTCCTCATCATACCTGATGCTTGGCCGGTCACCCGCTTCCAGTTCTTCACCCTGTCCGGTCCATAGGTCCCTCTGCTCCCCGACAGGCGTCTGACCCCAGGCACTGGCTTTTAAGTCCTAGGGGGAATAAGTCCTATATAACGGGAAAGTAATCACTAAAGAAGAAGAAAATGAGGTAATTTGTATTTCTGATTTCTTTAACCTCATTCCATCGCAACCTCCCAAATTTTAGAAATGCCATTAGCCTTTAAGAAAATATTTTTAAAAATAAAAGAATTTACAGGGTACTGAGTAATTTTAGATAGTTGCAGCAGTTTAAATTTTAAAGTTTCTACTTTCCCTTTATTTAATAACTAATTGGTCTAAGCCAATATTAATATAATACAGAAACCCTGATATCAGTACTCACTGAAATAGACGAGAAACTAACGATATGAGACCATTCGCCTCTCACCAAAGTGGCCCGGGTTCGATCTTAGTCGATCGCCTGTGGGATTTATGGTGGACAGGAAATACGAGCAGAGGCGGTTTTCTCCGGGTTCTCCGGTTTCCCCGCCTTCTCGTTCTATCAATGCTCCGTCTTCATTCCATGTATCATAAGTGTCACCGCTTGCGGTAGTAAAAGCGGGCGTTAAATACATACACAAACAATATGAGAACCCATCCCAAGTCCATCAGTTTAAACGTTAAGCATTTAGAACATAATCGTATCTGTTAATTATAAACATCGTTTGAGAGTTTCTAATATTACGGTGGTAAAAACGTTACCTCTTTGTGTAATTACAAGCCTTTTCAATTATGAAAAGATTATAAAAGTCAATCGAATGGTTCCCTATATTACCCTATACACGCACAAACATAATTGATTCACTTTATAAGAGATGTCAAATCAAAAACGATTATCATTTTTACTTTATCTTTGTTAAGAGCGCCGTTGAAACTTTGTTCTTTTAAACCAAGAACATTTGCGGACTTTAAGGTTTGTAATCTTCTTTCACAAACATGAGTAACAAATGAAACTGGTTGGCGACATTCAGACCTGTCAATGTTTGTATGCCTGACGCTAGACGGTGCAGAAGCCTATGTCCCATTCGTTAAAGCACCAAAGTAAATGCATCTTGCACTTATTTCATGCACATTCTCTAACCCAGGCCTTCTAAATAATGTTTTAGACTGCTTTGGCCTTTGGCAAATTTAAATCAGAATCTTATAGCCTGTGTCCTTGGGAAGAACAGGACATTTTAATTATGAAATAGTCATTAAAATCAGCTGAGTAGATTCCGAAATTACACAAATCGCTCTCTTTATATGACTAATATCAGTATATTAGACAACTATTCTCTTCCATTTACATTCACTGGTCCTTTAGAAAGTTGCAAATGTAGAAGTAACGTCAGATTTAAATGTACTCATTGTATTAAATTTCAGGTGCATTCATTTTGTGGCGGAAAAATGCGGTAGCATTGTTCAAATTTATTTGATGTATTATTGAAAATAACCCTAAAGCTGTAGAATTTTGCGTCGTTACACATCTCGTATTGGCGGTGACGTGGCAGAGCGGTTAGAGTGTTCACCTACCACCTAGGCTGCCCGAGTTCGATCCCTGGGACCCGCATGTGGTATTCGTAGTGGACGAAGCGGCGTCAGGACGGGTTTCCTCCGGGTTCTCTGGTTTTCCCCGCCACTCATTTCACCAATTGCTCCATTGTCACCTTCCCAATCGTCGATTTCGCCTGCATTTCATATCATCCTCTTCCTCACTAACATACCTGGTGCTCGGCTGACTACCCGCTTCCAGGTCTTCACTCTGGTCCATAGATTCCTCTGCTCCCCGACAGGTATCTGACCCTAGGCATTGACTTGTAAGTCCTACATAAGGGGTGGGTAAACAGGAAAAGAAAAAAAGAAACACATCTCGTATTACTATTTAGATTACCTGCAACTGCTGAAGTTAGGAAAGGAATGCCGGTATTATAAACTTCAGGCATATTGTCAACAATAGCTCATTGTCACAGAATTGCAATACTAAGGTTAACAGTAATAATTAAAAATAAACGCCAATAGCAAAAATAATGAATAATTATAAAAGTCATCATTACAAAAGAAAAGCCATCATAGACGCCTAAACTACGGAAAGGTACCATGCTATGAAAATGACAACTATACATAGGTGCTTCAAATTTATTCACCATTAATGTAACAAAGTATACATGGTTTTGCCAGATTACACTAATTCATGCAAAATTACCCTTATATCACTTTAACTACAATATTTATCAATTTAAATACATCATACATTTGATTAGCTATTAAACTGAGTCTAGAAACACATCTGTGCTATAATAAGCCTCTCTCTTCAAACCTCTTTTGAAACAACGCATGAACTGCTCTTGTAAATTTGCTGACAATTTATTAAATAGCATTGCCCCACAATGCTTTACCCCTTTTGCAAACAGGGATGTTTTGTGTTCAATAACTCTCGTATTTGTTTTGGTTCTAGTATTGTGGAAATCAATATCTTCATGTCTCATAAAAGTATTCATATTTTGCTTCACTTCACATAATGTGGTTGTACAAGTTGGGCACACTTAAAATGTTTAACTCTTTTTAAAAACGATCTGATGTGTTGCACTCACATGACCTTCTCTATTCTTGTACCAACCATTTTTACAAACTCTTATTTCTATATCTTATTCGTGTTAGTTGTGATAAGCATTTGAAGAAATTATCTTATTGCTTATTTCCTTGTAGGTGCAAGGAGAATATGGGAATACAGTAGGCTTTGAGTGATAGTCTAAATCTTTGAAAACTTTCAAATTCCGTTCTCTTTGCACGGTTAGCATATAAAAAATGAAAAATGAATAACGATGTTCCATTTGACAGAGTTATAAGTTCTCCAAAGCTCACAAAAATAACAAGGAATATCTCCGAAATGGTTCACCCTACAAAAAAAAAAGTTATTTGAACATAAATTTGTGTGTTTTAGCAATATCTACATTTTTGTAAAGTAAGGTTTGGTCTATCTCTTAATGTTTACCAGTTATGCAAAAGTCCTCCAGAGTAAATAGGACTTCATGGGCTATAGCCAGAAAATTCAAGATATCCATTTCATTTGTCATAAAAATATCTCAAACATATGCCATTTTAATCAATATCGTTAGAGCCATTTTAAAGAAAATCAAACTTTTCGAAAAATTTCCATGTAAAGGGTAGTTTGAGGTGGAGGAATTTTCTTCAAAACCTTTGTGTTGCATCCTTGAAAGACAAACTTAAGTACCAGCTTTGGTTTTTAACCGAATTTTCGTTCTTGAGTTACGCTGTCCACAGACTGACACACAGATAGACAGACAGACACACACACCCACACACAGACCTTTTTCTAACATTTTTTTTTAATTCAGGGGGCCCTCAAAACATATATTTCCGGTGAAATCTTGAGATCGAATTTTTGAGTGGAATACAATACTTCCTCTACTGTATTATACGTATAGAGAAAGTAAAAATGGCCTACGTGAGGCAATTTTACCAATACTTGTAATGGTTCTATTTTTTCTGGGCCTTGAAAGCTAAATGACTATCTTTACCGTTTCTCCAAAACATTATCCCATATCTCAATAGACTTTCCACATGTACAAAATATAAAAGTTTGAAAGTATTCATACTTAATTCTTTCCTTATTGCCCTTAAGCAAAAATAGAAACTGTTAAATTTCGCTATTAAGTTAACATAAACCAGTTCTAAATAAGTTAGCTTGAAACAACAATGGTGAAGACTCTGAGTGTTTAGATGAAGCTTCTATTTTTGGGTCAAACAAATCTTCGTTCACCGTTGAAAGAAGCCGCTCACCATAAGGTGCCCGGGATTCTGAGTCGCCTTGTTGAAAAAGAGTTTTGAGTTTTAACATTCACTTTGCTGTGCATAGAGAACACTGAGAACGCTTTTTGTGTTAATTCAGGAACTTTGTTATCTATTCGTGGAGCACAACTCTCAGGCCAATGAATTCCAGCGGGATGCAACGGTTCAACGCTTTGCCCATAGTTAGGTAAAACAGCACCGAATGGAAACACCTTCAAGTCTTACCACAAATAGGTAGGAGTGCAAAAACAAATTGAATAAATCACCCACAAAGAGTCATGACTAGTTGTAAAGTTAAAATAAACATTGTTGTTCTTTTATTTGTCAATGTTATACTACACGTACTTGATCTGAAAACCACATAACCTAACTTTTACATCTCTCAAACGGGCACTTGATTAGACATCCTAGGAAGAGTAGAGTCGTGAGTTTCATTAACAAGATGTATTAAAGCGAAACGGCTACAATTACTTTCGAGGATAGACAAATTGCATCTGTTATCCATCTCTGGCCCATCTGTAGCCAATTATATTACTATCGCTCAGTGATTGCCTGTTGTTTGTTCTTAATTTTTCTAGAGAGAATCTCTCACTGATGAAAATTGATGAATTGCGGAAGCAATAACCTATAATTTAATGTGGTTCAACCATACTTAATTCCTTGTGAAGATGGTTTGATATCGGTTGAGTCAAATGTACAGCCACATCTTACTTTCAAGACAAATATGAACCTCGTATTAATTGCGATACAAAAGTCATTTTAGACTACATTCCTGTCGAGTGGTCAGTGTTGTGGCTTGGCAATTCAGAAGTATCGGGCTCGATTCCCGACTGGTGTGGAAAATGTTTCTATGTAAATCTTCCTACTTTCCGTAGACCCTGCAAGAGTGTGTGAGTGAATGTGAGTGTATTTCTTGGAAACATTAAATCCTAGGTACAAGCATCATCATTCCTTTCTAAAGTCAATTATAATTCATTGGTAATGTAATAAACGCGCTGCCGACTTTTTCTGGTAATTTTCCAATGTAATATACTACACAAGCATGCACATGAAACCAAAACATAGCAATTATAACTGTTAGTGTGTGCATGTTTCTGTTTCTTTATCCTCTATTTACCTATACTAAGTAAAGGAAGCACAAATCCATATAAAAATTCGCTACCGAGATTTCACCGAAAATAGACAATTCAAGATTTCCTTAACCCAAAAAACTTTAAAGCAACCAAAAAGAAATACAAAAACACCTGTGTGTCTATGAACAGCATAACTAAAAACCGAGAATTCTGTTAAATGCCAAATTTGGTATTTGAGTTGTCTTCCAAGTATACGACACTAAGGTTTTAGAAAAACATCCTCCCACCAGAATTACCCTTTATATGGGAACTTTTTCTATGTTTTACTATCTCAAAAATAGTCTTAACGATCTTGATTAAAATACCAAGACATTTGCATGACAATTAAAAGGTGTATCTTGAATAGCCCTTTAAGTCCTCTACACTTTAAAATAACTGATATAACTGATAACCAACAAGAAATAGACAAATATTACTCAAAAAATTTAGGTCTCGTTAAAGCGTCAAATATGTTAAACATTTTTTTAACCATGGCGTTAACCATTTTCCAAGTATTATTTTTTATTAGTTTAAATTTTCAAATACTTACACTTTTTGCTAGTAACAAGTACTATTCGTTTTCTTGAGGTGAAGCAAAAGTCACGGAATTTTAAAACCACCACTTGGCAATCTGCTTTTTAAAGCGCGGCCTATCGTTTTATCTCATTGTATCTTTCTTATAAGTACAACAAAATGCATAAATGTGTAATGAAAATGTATCTCGTTTAGCAAGAAGTAGATAGAGGAATAAACTTTTGTAAGAATGGTATGTAGAAAAGTAAGTAGAGAAAGTCATGTGAGTGCAGCACATGAAACTTTTTTTCAGACGAACCTATAGCAAAACTTGTTACGTAGCAACATACGTCAATAGGGTTTACCCTGGCCTATCTCACGATGTTGAAAATACTCATGAACATATTCCTTTTATCAATATTTACTAAGTGTAGAAAGCTGAAATTTTTACAATACATTCTTGGAAGTATTTGTAAAGTTTTAGCATGAGGATTTTTAAAAAGGTTTTCCAGATATTTATTTGCCATTTTAAAGGTTGTCCTACACAAAAACATGAAATTCTTTAGTCAATATGTACCTACTTTGTTTCAAAAATAGCAATATTAAGAAACCCCTGTGTTAAAATAGCCAAATATATGCAGGGAGTATGTGGCAAAAATTTCATTCTTCTACTTGTGAGAGCTGAGAAAAAGGTACTTACGTGCGAAAAATTGTAGTTTTCGGGAATTCTCTAAGAGGGAACGTGTAGTTCCAAAACTGAGGAGGAGACGCAGAAATTCGTAGATTGGAACATGCATTTCCAAAAATGGCGAATAAGATGCAGAGGATGTTGGGACTAAGAAGATTGGAACACATAGTTCCAAAACCTGTAGGAAAAATGCATAGGTGATATTTAAACCTCAGAAATTGCAACAAACATACCCGAAGTTGGCAGAAACGCACAGAATATCTAGATTGCAGCTCATGTCTAGATTGAACATCACGAATTTCGTCGTCTAGTGTCAAAGATGCATCTAACTGCAGTAAATGCATATAAGAGTTCAATAATTCTGTTAATGCTAATAAATGGTTACGCTTTTGGCCGTATAAAATAGTTTTAAATGTAATTATCTGGAGCACTAGGGTGGAAAAGGTGAATTACCCGTAATAAATTGTTACATTTTTCGTCTATTGTACAGGGGAATTAATTGCCTTTAGCCGGAACAAAACTAACATCCAAAATGTGTACAAACTGCATTAGTATGCAGATACAGTGCTCCCAGAATACAGAATGTTTTCACCCGAGGGCTCCGACCTTATTGACTGCAGGTGATTATTCATACTGCTGCTACTAACATAATTTAATGCTTCCCAAAGTCGTGGCATAAACGTACGCATCTTAATTGTGTTGCAGTTGCGGATGTTGCAGGAAACTAATTACATGGCAGTTACAATTATCACACATACCCAAACTGCCAGCGGCAGAAGTACATCCTCGACTGTTTGGGGGAATAACCTCGGAAGGTTGAGTACACAGCCAAGGTCACTTGCAGGCCATTAGTGAGTCACAGGTAGCAATTTGCGGTACCATCAATAACAACATGGACAGAGGAAGGCGCGCACGATTACTTCTGGGATGATTCGTTTTCGGGAATCTGTTTTTATTTGTCTTCAAACCTACTGAGGGAGAAGAACGTCCTTCGCCTGACATGACAGCTGAAAGGATCACGGAAGTTGTTAGATTGTTTGTTCCAACAAAACTTGTCTACAGTATGAATTGCTTTTCGATCTTCAAAGTATACTGCCTTTAAATTACAGGTCCTTGTAGTGAAACATTTTACGATCTGACAGCTATTCAACCTTTTAAAAGAAACAGTAAAATCATTGTCAAAATCCTTGAAACATTGTACAGCGAGTAGTGTGATTATTTGCGACATGTATTTGTAATAGATACCAATAAACGCTAGAAAGTTACAAATCTAAATAGTCAAGTAAAGTGCTACGAAGAGATATAGGATGAGCACTCTAATGAATAGACACAAAGAATGAAATCCATACCAAACGTGTGCTCTGCTAACAGGAAAGCGAAGGAAAACTAATGCTCAGTTTTTGCCTTTAATACCTTTTTATTTCTACAACAGATTGCAGATAGCAAGAAGCTCATAAACAGCCGATCGATTTTGCTTAAGCTACAAAATATTTTTAAGAAACCATGCTGAGGATGAAATAAAGAACAGTGAAGAAGCTGTTATCACAAGCAGGTAATCCACAAACGATAATTACGGAGATTGGCGCCTTCACAAAACGTGTACATTCTAAATTTAATTAAAAGTTTTACTTTGTAACACCACAAGGAGTGTTACCTCGATTGTCATATACAACCCTCCGCACGAAAATAATATTCTCCTAAAAATTACAAGATATTTAAATGTTACTATATACACCTATAGGCTAGTTAAAAGTCTCGCACAAGCTGAACAACTTTTGAAGCATATGGCTGATTAACAGAAACTCGCCGAGCGGGTTGGGGCCGAGATAACGCTCGCGTCAAGGTTTCGATCCCAGGCGGCCGCGCACTCTGACTGGGGGTTTTCTTACGTTTCACCGTTGTCACCTAAGGAGATGCTGGAGTGCTCATCATCATGACACGGCTTTCCTGTCTTTCTCCTTTCATCCATTTCATTATTCTACGCGACGGTGTTCTTCAAGTTGTGGCTGGGCGGTGGTTTGCTCACTTTAAGGGTTTCATTCCCGGCGTCGTTCCGGGTGAGCCCGGGCGGGGTTGGCCTGTAGAGTCGCGGACGGACAGCGTTGGATGCGTCATCTGGAGCTGCGAGGGCGGGCTGCCACCTTCGTCGTGTGGCCTTCCAGGCTCCCGGAGGTAGAGGTTTCTGCCAAGTGTGAGGAAGGGCGTCGTGGGATGCGTTCCAACTGGAAACATTAGAGACCCCGTCCCGACTTGCGCTTGACGTTCATCTGAAACTGGTCCCATTCGGACCTTTCCTCTCAATCCTCACTCCCAGGGATCACAGTAGAAGCACAAAGGGCCCTAAGGTGGTTTGTCCCGGTTGCAAAGTTATCCGAAGTTTAACATGAAACTTGATGTACAGAAATAGCCTTGTATAGAGAACTCACGATGTTTGCTACGTCCAGTTTAAACAGAAGTGACTGCAGCTTTCTTATTTTAAATGGAGCACCATGTACCTTTCACCTATTTGGATAGTACTCTTGAGTAGTTTTTCAAAAACTACTCACATTAGATACTTCTGTGAAATTCATGACTGTTTAATAATAATAATAATAATAATAATAATAATAATAATAATAATAATAATAATAATAATAATAATAATAATAATAATAATAATGATAATGATAATGATAATGACAATGATGATAATGATGATAATGATGATAATAATAATAATAATAATAATAATAATAATAATAATAATAATAATAATAATAATAATAATAATAATAATAATAATGTTTTAACCCATTAAAGCATATTTATTTGAGTGCGATTGGTTTATATGCATAGAGTATAAATGTGTTTATTTTAATGCTTTTTGCTACTTGAGAAGTGACTGCAACTTTTGCATTTTGAATGGTATACCCTACATTTTATTTACAGATTCAATTAGCACTCTTCAATAGCTTTTCAATAAGTTGGCACCTAGATAGAAAAATAAAACAATAAAAACAAAAAACAAGCGTGGCTCCCCTTCTTAATTCTGTGAGCTCAAACTCATGCTCCTGAGCAATATATAAATGTTCTCACCACAGCAGTAAATGAAATTGATTAGTCATCGTGCCATAACAGCTAAGACAATTAGTAAATTAAAAGTTTTATATGAGGAACAATTTAAAGGGGGGATTAAATTAAAAGCCTCAATCTCTCATTTTTTTTTTTGCGAGTCATTTGAAAATGCCTGAACAAATGGAGTTCTTCAAGAGCACCCTATCAGCGCTTTTCTCTTTAACCTACTAACCTACAATGCAGTACAAGAAATAGCATCACCAGAAGCCACAGTCCTTCTATAAGCAGACAATATAGTTATCCTGTTGAGAAATAGATTAGCTCTTCAGAATAGCTTGGACAAACTACATGACTGGGCACACAGGAATGAACTACGAGTAGAAGTTAATACAAGCAAAATAAAGGTAATGAAATTTAGGCGAGGAGGCAATGTGAACAAGGAAGACATCTTCAAATATGGAAATGCTTAACTGAAACTCACCAACTGCTACAAGTATCTGGGTGTTACTATAAAAGTGACAGGGAAGTCCTTCACCAAGGACATTTCACATGATATTTTTTTTAACTTTCTTTTGCCATAAAAGTGGCCTGTACGTACTTAGTTGTGCAAGAATGCTGATGATGATACTTTCAATTTTGTATGGTAAAAGTTTGAAAATCAAAAGACACAGAATTAAGTAAATATAAACCACTTTATTATATCTGAGTTGATTATACTTTTATCTTGTTCACAGGTGCAGCATTACTGACATTCAATACTGACAGCATTACATACTCATCCAAATTATAAGTTAATTTTACTTTTAACCTTTCTGAATATTTTTAGAGGTAGTAAAACCATAAAAAATGAAAATAAAATAAATAACTTTGTTCTACCAGGATGTTTAAAATGTTAGTTAAATATACTATATAATCTAAAATAAAAACAAGTTTGGAGATGAAAAGCTTCACTTATCTTAGTAATTGCAACAATATTACTAAAATAAGTTAAGCTCTAAATTTGTTTTTATTTTAGATTTGTTGTTTCACTGTTTATAGCTTCAGTTTTTTCACTGAATACTATAAAATGTCAATATTTGTTCCTAAAAATGTAAATGAATATTTTATAACACTGTGGACAACTTTTAGTTTGTCACAAAATATTAATAACATCTGAACTTGCATTCGCTGTTACAAGGCTTCAAAAAAGTTAATTAACTTCTAGTTTGTTATAAAATATTAAAACCAAATTGCAAGTTGATATGCCTGTTGTTTTGAAGTTGTAAACTTTCTCTAAATATTTGAGATGAAAAGCTGAAAAAAAATGGGCACAAAACCATATCAACTTGCATGTATCAAATAATGATGCTAACAAATCACATTTACATAAACACAATAAGATAAAATTAGCAGGGTTCTGAATGATGCAGTTTATGTAAGTGTTAATTCTGATGCTATAGACCTGTGTATGCAAATAGGACCAACTGGCAAATGCAGTGGAATTTTTTGGATTCTCTGAGTTGATTAAATTCTTATCTGGTTCACAAATTGTGGACATATTCTTCTTGCTTATATTTCTACACATCCGAAACAATATGCATTATTATCAGTTAACTTTTAACCTTTCTAGAAACCATTAAAAAATAATTGTTTCTACTAGGATATTTAAAATGTTAGTTAAACATACTATATAAGTTAACATTTCTCCCTAAAAATGTACCTGAATATTTTATAAAACTACAGATAGCACCTAGTTTGTTACAAAGTATTAATAAGAACTAGTTTTTTTTACAAAATATTAAAACCAAATTGCAAGTTGATATGCCTATTGTTTTGAAGTTGAAAAATTTCTCTAAATATGTGAGATGAAAAGCTGAAGAAATGGGCACACAGCATCATCAAAGAGTGATGCATAAAAAGTCACATTTGCATTAACATTAAAGATAAAATTAGTAGAGTTCTCATGATGTAGTTTACGTCAGTGTTAATTCTGATGCTGTAGACTTGTGTATGTAAATAGGACCAGTTGGAAAATGCGGTGGAGTCTTTTGGATTCTCTGGTGGAGCTTTATGCTTCTGCTTGCATGCATGACTAAAAAAAGTACAGCTTATTAAAATCATGTTGCTGATTTATAGAAACCACTACATATATTACATAAACAGTTCTCTTCACTTGAATACAACAAAAAGTACATAAAATATTAGGGGCATTCCCTTCATCTAAGGCAGGAATTGGCAAATTGATCATTGCAATTACATGAATTGTGATGTCAGGGAATGCAACCCGGTATGCACATGATGCACAGTTTGAAGGAGGAGAGTTGAAAGCTCCAGTGGCAGTATAAAGGAACTTCTCTAACACATGTTTGTTTTTATACATGCTTAATACATTAGGGTGGTCCCTAATTTTAAATTTTAGAATTTACATGTGACACCCCTTTAGTTGCATTCCAATGAGGATAAAAGTAATTCATAAAAAAAGATTAGACAAATTGGTAAACATTAACACATGCCCCAGTGACCAAATGTGTGTTAGACCATCTGCGCAACATAACAGCTTCAAATGCATCAGCTAGTCAGCCATATGTTGTATAATGCTTTTAACTTCCTGCTGCATGAGATAAGATAAACTGAAATTACCCACAGCTACCGAGTGGTTCAGAGCAAGCATAATGTGAAACTATGTTCAAACGCTTAGAAGAATAGGATCTTACAGATGAAGTTCAGGTCACATATTGTGATACATCATCAAATACAGGTAGTTCGTGTGGAGCATGCGCACTACTGGAATGGCAGCTTGGAAGAGATTTATTATAATTTCTGTGCAGACATCATATACACCAAATAATATTAAGACGTGTGTATGAAGCAATATGGGCCTATGCATCACTTTTCAAGCTGTTCCAAAAAAAAAATGGCAATCACTCAATGTTTGACAATTCTGACCTGATTGAAGGCTCTGCAAGTAAATGAACAGTTGAAAGATTCATCAGAAGATATTCTTTCACTCGCTAATGAGGCTCTGCATAGCCAAAAAGCACAGAAGATTACAGAGAATTCTTAGAACTTGTGATATTTCTAAGTAATGCTCTGTCTCGTGGAATATCCTTCACAGTTTCAGAAGCAATGCTTCATGCATGACGGATGTTGAAGACAATCTACAGCCTTAAAATATTCTTATTCCAAAGCAAATTTGTAATTAGTGAACGGGAACTCTCAGGTATAAGTGCAGTATGTGTATTTCTTGTATCTTTTATACTAAGACCCGATTTTGCTCCCATATTGCAGTAGAAGCTGCAAAGCAAGGCTTAAATTGTTATGGAGTCTACTGTCTTATGAAAACATTGTTTGCTAGATTTCTCAAGCAACTTTAAACAAGTTATGCTCTCATAATTGATATCTTACTCCTGAGAATGCTGCACTTGCATTTTTTGACAGGAAAGTTTCTATTGAAGTGAAGAACAAAAATGATCAAGGTTCTCAAATGCCTGAGGAGTCCAGTTGATTGTGAAAATGTGAAACAAATAGTACTTAAGCCAATAGATGTTCTTAGCTCAGTTCCAAAGATCTTTCAGACTTTATTTGCACTGAGTTTATTAAATTTTTTTAAGATTTAATATTTTCATACATTTCCTGTGATTAGATCTCCAGCACTGGAAAAATATTGAATCTTATTTACAGGGATATGAGATTGTTGCATCTTTAAAAGTAGTCAATGATTTAGCAGACAGGCATATTAAGTTAATGACCGACTTTAACAGTGTGTTGACAAAAAATTAAGAACAAAAACAGTACATGCAACTATTGCAAGTTGTGAGAGACTATTGGAAGGAAAAGGGAACACTGGCACAATCAGCTTAGTTCTGTGCAGTTGTTCTCTATTTCACATAATATGTACATGTATATTTGAACTCAATATGTGTATCAATCAACATAATTTAAAATTAAGTACAAAAAATATTCAAATTAAAATTGTCTTATGTTTGATATAACAAGATATTAACACATAATGTCAAATCCTATTTATAAAAATACTAAAATCAAGTATCAATTATGTCAAAAAATGTACATAAAATATATCAGAATACAACAGTTGTATTCTGATATATTTTATGTACAGTACTGTTACAGTTACTGTCTTATCAAAATGCTGTTGGAGACTATTTTTATTTCTACTGAAAATGCCTAACTTTATGTGGGTTTGAGGCTCAGGTTAAAATTAATTAATCTCACCAGCCTTGGCATATCACAGATTAATGGTGTTCCATTATAAAAATTCAAGAAAAAAATTCACATAATAGCTAAGGGCCACCCTATTAATACATATACACAGACTGAGAGGGCTTTAACATTTAGTTTTCATTAATGTATTCTTTGCTTCCTTAGAAGCATTACAGTTTCATATACATCTAACGTTAAGTTATAAGTACTGACATACAACAGAGCACATAGGTTTTCATCTGTCATTGTGGTCTGCTTTTAGATTTTACAATCTACAATTTACAACAAAATTGCTCACGCTTATATACTCATACATATGCACAGCAAATGAACAGAGAGAGAGAAATGTCATATCCAGTTCTCTACATAAAAGTAAACTAGTCTTGTTTTGTAATTGTAATTTCAAAATTGTGTTTGTAAATTTGCAACCTCAATTTGTAACTGTGGTTTTACACAACAACCTTTAAGGTTTCATAAGCTTAGTGTAGGTACGCTGTAATCCACTGGTATGCAAAGCTTCATTGAATATTTAAACTTTATTGTTACATTTACAGACAAAGATTGGTTTATATTATTTTAAAATACTTTAACATTTCGTACTTGTGACTTGTTTGTAGTCTTTGTGACAATGTTTGTAATGTCATTTAATGTTTGACTTGCAAACACCAAACAAATCTTTCAAATGCAAGATATTTCACATTTTCATCCATAGTGCAGCAAAAGTTTGTTCTGTCAACTCCTTTTGGAATAGGAAGGTTCCTTTGTGTTTTCGTGATTTTGAAAGAGCCATGTCTATCAATGCAGTGTCCACAACTGCTTTGAACACGTGTTGAGTGAAGTAGGGAGGGTTAAAACGCTTGCCCCTGATGCTGATATTATGTCATCATCAGCTGGTACAGATTTGCTGACCCCTGATGTAAGGGATGAGCACAAGGGATGAGCACAAATCCAGAAAAGCTTCCTCAATTATAGCTCCCCTCCACAACTTACATTCATTGAGGAGCAAGCTACTGTTTTTTATGCTTAATGGCAGTGCTCTTAACAAAACCACCCTCACCAGCATAGTCATTACTTTTTAGATGTTCTTTCACACCTACTTCTGGTCTGAATATAATTAATACAAATGGGGTCCTCAATGTAACAACTCATAGTTTTTGGACCTGCCATTAGTATGTTTTTGTTTCCAGGGTGCCACATAATGTAGCTGAGTTTCCAAATAATCTTGAAAAGAAAGTTTAAAGTGAGTCTGTGGAATCCACAAAAAATTCACATAAAAAGCTTTCAAATCAAACTTTGTTGCACAATACAAGTATTTTGATGCATATTTTCTTTATCCTAATAAAATTCCATCATTTATTAAAGCAAACTAAATATTTTGTGCATAAGTTACATTTTAATGTAATCTGGAATTCTGATTTGATCAGATCTCTTACGCTTCTGTTTGCTATCCATTTATTGTACAGGAGAAAAAAGTAATCTTGTATGAATATTACTCCATGGTGTGTTTAGGGCAAAAATAGATTGGTCATATTGATGATTAAACATACTATCAGGGCTTGTAGGCCATGGTCTAATGGGTGTTACAGACTCCCAATCTTTTACCAAAGGTGATTCGGTGGGTCAAATGTAAAACTCACTAGATCAGGGCCTACAAACCTGGATAGTATGTTTAACTTTTAATTGGGGGTGTGGGGTGTTCAAACACCCCAGATATAAAAGTTGACTGGTATTTAGGGAAGCATGATGGTCATCTATTGAGCGGCTTGTTACCTTCATTAAAATGGATGTATATTGTTGTGAAACCACTGTTTGTGTTTTTAAAGATATGCAACAATGCACACCACAAGTTTTAATTGCTGGAGTGTTGATAACATCCCACTTAGTAGTGATGATGCGAATGATTAGTATGTTGTTGTTGTTGTTGATAGCTAATGCTGGATTTCTGACAATGAAGTCATTAATCCTCTTGCTCTCCAATATTTTTCACTGATGGATGGGGCATTAGAAGTGGCCGGGCATATTTGAAGGTGGTCTCGATCCATTTCCTCTTGCAGATCACATAGAGGACAGAGTGGTGAAGAATATATCCCAATTCTGTTTAAATGTTTTGCCAGACAATCATGTCCTGTAATCAACCTGAAGGTTGCAACTGCTGTTTTTCGAGGATACTCAGGAATTACTGTTTGAATGTTTGGTAGTTTCCATCTTTTATTCTTTGATTTTTCATAGTAATATTTTGCAATAATTTTTTTGAATTCAGAGTTGACTAACCTTTTAGCTGCATAAAATGGTAGATTAACTATAGATTTCTGCACATTGCCAGTACCCTTTTTTGCAAGAAAATCAGCTTTCTCATTACCACTCAGTCCACAGTGAGCTGGTATCCATTGGAAGACTTGGTGTTTTTGAAGTGCTGTTAGATGGGTAAGGATTTTCCAACATTCTATAATTGTTTGGTTTTTTGGTGACAACTTGGAAGTAATTGCTATAATTGCTGCCCTGGAATCTGAGAGAATAACTGCTTGCTGAAAATGTGAAATTCTGTACAAAAGATTTTGTAGGGCCATTCGAATTGCTTCAATTTCTCCATCAAAGTTCGTAGTTCCATAACTTAAAGATTTGTAATAGGAAAAGAGGTGACATGTGACTCCAGCACCTGCTCCATCTTGGTTTGATATTAATGATCCATCAGTATAAATATGGAGCCATTCGTGTTCTGGAAATCTAGTATGGATTGTCTCTAATGCCAATAATTTTAGAACACTAGTTGGAGTATCACTTTTCTTAACTTCTTCTGTCAGGTGTAAATAATATGTGATGTCTAATGTTTGTGTCGGATTGACTTTAGATATGAAGTTTTCCTTTGAATTAGGAAGGTATACATTCTTCTTGATGTCTTGAATTTTGGAAAGAAAGCTCTCCTGAGTCTTTAGTGTATGTGTAAAATTTCTCTTGTGCCATGTATTGAATGGGAGTCTGATCAACTTTTCGTGTTGAATAAGAGCCGCTTTTTCTATTTCATATTCAATGGGGCATTGGTTGGTTAGTAATTCCATAGCTGCTATTGATGTGGTTTTGATAGCACCTGTAATTAATCTCAGACTTTGATTTTGAAAGATTTGAATCTTTTTTGTGTTTGCTGTATCAAGAACTTCGCTGCAGTAAGTAAATAATGGCTTTATATATACATTGTATCTTGTGTTAAGAGTTGCTCTGGAACATCCCCACTTCATTCCTGTTAGACGTTTTAACAGTGAAAGGCGCCTCTCTGCTCTTTGTATTACATTTTCTATTTGTTTGGTCCATGTAAGTTTAGTATCAAATGTAACTCCTAAATACTTTGCTTCCTTTGTTTCTGGTAATTGTTGACCCTCAAAATTTAGTTTTATTTTTAGTGGCTTTTCTCTTAGTGAAAAGATTTGGTAGTTTGATTTTGTTGTATTAACAGTCATTAAATTTTCTTTGGTCCACCTTTGTAATTTGGTTAAGGATTGTTGCATGGTTTTTCTAGTTCTGTACTTTTGCTTTTTGGTTTTGAAGTCCACATTACTAAATCATCAGCAAATAGTGCACATTTCACACCTGATTCTTGTATTTGTTGTGGCAGATCGTTAACCTCTTGAGCGACAGCCATTTAAAAGCTCTGCAGCCCGAGAACGGATACCCAATATCCAGCGCAGGGCATTTAAATTGTTAAATGCGCTATAAGTGCTTCCTAAATACACAGCTGTATTTTGCGTAAATTTTAAGTTATTTTAATGAAACAAAAACTGGTATAAAACTCATTATATGCAGTATACATGTACATCATCAGCAATGTTGAGTTGCATTTACAAATCGTTGAAATGGCACAATTTGTTTCACTGTGGTGAAAAGTTAACTTTGCTTTGTCGAACGCGCCTAATATAAGTTCTGTGTAAGAAGCAGTAGTTGACCCATTGTATGTGTGGCCCTTGCATCAGCAAAACAAAGCGTAGTGTGAAATAAAGCACTAGTGTATGCGTGGTCTGTGAGTCATCATAATAAAGCAGGTTTGCAATTTTTCCTTACACGTGTTTCGTAACTTGGATATAGCTTACAGGCTCCGTTTCTTTCTTGAAATGCATACGTATACTTTCCTGCTTGTAGCTGAAGTGAGAAGCCTTTGAGTGTTACATCTCAGAGCTAAAACATGACATCAACAAGCAGTGTTGCACAAAGGTTAGAGAATGGTGGAAGTGTAAGGGCTTCTGAAATTACACACGATAATGTGGAGGACTTCTTGCTGTGTGACAGCGATTTGGATATCGATGGCGAATTTTCCGAATTTGAGGGGGGTGTGGAGGATATAGGTACAAGTAGCAGTGAGGAAGAACGTGACCAACTTCCTTCAGGTGTTCGTGAAGAGTCAGCATTGTGGAGTGCTGAAAACAATTCCAATACAAACAGGCACATCTTCACGAGCACAGGGTCTGGTGTTCAATCCCAGGCTCAGCTGACTTCTGACAGCCAACCAATTGACATTTTTACAAAATTTTTTACTACCGACTTAGTGTCTCTCATTGTTTCAGAAACAAATGTATATGCGAGTAAGGTGAAGGAAGACCTGCTCTCTAAAGGTAAATTAGGGCCTAAGAGCAGAATTCAAAGGTGGACAGAAGTAACACTCAATGAGATTTACAGGCTAATTGGTCTAATTATACTTATGGGTGTTATTCGTAAACCTGCATTATACATGTATTGGTCAACAGATGACATGCTAGCTACTCCTTTTTTTGGAAAATGCATGTCAAATAACAGATTTACGTCAATTTTGCGGTTCCTTCATTTCACCTGCACAGAGAATGTAAATGACAAACTCCACAAAATTAAGCCTGTTTTCGATTATATTATTTCAAAATTTAAAGAAAATTATGTGCCTGGTGAAAAGGTCACTGTTGATGAAAGCCTAATGCTTTGGAAGGGCCGCTTAGGTTGGAAGCAATACATCAAAACAAAAAGGGCTAGATTTGGCATAAAGAGTTTTGATGTTTGTGAAAGTAAAACGGGATATCTTTACAATAGCTGCATTTACACTGGTCAAGGGACTGACAATACTGGAGACAAAGATTTGGGCTTATCTGGCTCCATAGTAATGCACCTAATGGAACCTGTGCTTGATCAGGGTAGGACTGTGTACTTAGATAACTGGTACAGCTCTCCTAAATTATTCATGGCCTTACACAAAAGAAAGACTAATGCAATTGGAACAGTACGTTCAAATCGTATTGGTTTGCCACAAGATGTGAATACGAAGGCTCTAAGGAGAGGGGAAATGGAGGTGCGTCAGCTCCCACCTTTGACCTACCTTGCCTGCCAGGACAGGAGGGTAGTTACGGCATTATCCAATTGCAGCTCTAAGATTTTGATGATTGACACTGGAAAAACAGATGCCTGTACCAAAATGTGCATTTTCAAGCCTGATATTATCCAGGAATACAATATGCACATGGGCGGTGTCGATCTAGTAGATCAGGTATTGCAAGCATATCCCTCTTTACGAAAAACAGTGAAATGGTATAAAAAGGTATTTTTGCACCAGCTGGATATAACCATATACAATTGTTTGGTAATTTGGAGAGCTCTAAACCCACACAAGACAATGACCTACCTGGACTTTCGACTATCAATAGCTCGCAGCCTAATTGAACAATACCAGGTTGAGAGGCCTCTTCATACTGGGGGTAGAAAATCCAAAACCCCTGCACCCCTCAGACTTCAAGGAAAACATTATCCTAAAAGGATACCGTCAACAGCAAAGAAGTCCCGCCCATCTCGAAGGTGTTTCGTGTGCCGCAAGAAGGGAATCCGTAAGGAAACTGGGATGATCTGTGGCGAATGTGGAGATGTGCCCTTGTGTGTTTATCCCTGTTTTGAGGCATATCACTGCAGAAGGAACATATAAAGGTAAGCCAGTAAAGCATATAGAATTTAATTAAATATTTCATAATGGGGGAAAATTAAAATAAGTTGAGTTAGATAGTGGATAAATAAGGGTTAAATGCACAAACGCACAGGACGTGTATACACGTCCATATCGCTCGTCCGTCATTTTAAATGGACGTGATATAACGTCCATATCCCTGAAGAGGTTAATAAATATATTAAAAAGTGTTGTGCTGAGCACTGCGCCTTGTGGTAAGCCACGGTGTACTTGTTTGTATTTAGATATGTTTCGTCCATATCTGGTTGCAATAAAAATTTGTGTTAGGAAATGACATAGCCATGAAAACATTGGGCCTTGTATCCCTATTTTTTTACTTTCTCTAGTAGTTTTGTTCTTCATATAGAATCATATGCACTTTGGAAATCAATAAAAACTGATAAATTATCTTCTTTTCTATTGAAGGAGTCTTTGATTTCTTGACTGAGAAGTAAGACATTTGTAGAGTGGAACTCTCTAAATCCAGCTTGACATGGGGAAATTAAATTTTTTGATTCTAGAAACCAATTTAACCTGTTTGACACCATTGTTTCCATCACTTTTGCTATTATGCTAGTAAGAGCTATTGGTCTATAATTTTTTATTTCTGATGCTGTTTTGTCTTTCTTCAAGAGTGGGACAATTATTGCCTTTCGCCATTCAGCAGGTACAGTGGTTTTCCAGGATAGATTGTAGAGTTTTAGTAGTTGTTGTTTTGCTGTTTTTCCAAGATTTTTTATGAACTCTGGATGTATGGATCAGGTCCAGGAGACTTTTTGTTTTTTAGATTATTTATTGCAATGTTCAATTCTTGCATATTAAAATTTTGAAAAAAGATATTGCACTGAGTGTTAGGATTACATTCTCTTTCTTGTTTCGAATCTTTCTTAAATTCTTTACGTTCCTTTTTATTATTTCTTGTTACTTTGTGTGCATTAGCATAATATTTATTGAATGTTTCGGCTATGACTGCATCATTTACTAACATTTTATTGTTGTGTATGATAGGTGTGCTGTTGTTTTCTTTCCTGTCCTTGACATTTTTTATGAACTTATGAGCTTTGTTACCATCTGTCCTATAATCCATTTTTTCTAAGAAATTATTAAAGTGATTCCTTTTAGCAGTATTAATTTCTTTTTTTAGTGAGGCACATTTCTTCCGCCATATTTGTGTATCTGATATGTTTTTTGTTTGTTCAGCTGTATTTCTAGCTATATCCCTTTGCTTTTTTAGTTCTTCTAACTGGGGGTTCCAAAAGGGTTTGAAATTTTTAATTCTTCCCCGAGGAATGTTTTTTTGCGATTTCTAGGATGACTTTACAGAAATTTTTGTTCAAATGATCTGGTTGGTCATGTAGCTGTGAGTTTGTTTGTTCTTTAAATTTATATTCCAGTTCAGTTTTATATTTGATCCAATCTGCTTTTTTGAAGTTCCAATACAGATTCGTGTGACATTGACTGTTATTTGTATTATCTAGTTTTATATCAGCAGTTACTGCTCTGTGACCAGAACTTGGATCTTCTATAACTTGTTTTTTAATTTTTGAAACAATATCTGTTGTAGCTAACAAGAGGTCTGGGTTACTGCCTGCTCCAGAGTAATGTATGAAAGTTGTGGGATCTTCTTTACTATAAATCAGTTCAAAAGTTGTGGTATTAAAAAATTCTTCCACTATCTTCCCTGTAGAATCCACTTTTTCATAACCCCATCTTTTGGAATGAGCATTGAAATCCCCAATTACGATTGTTTTATTTAATTGGTCAATAAGAGAGACATCTGGTTCATTCCTGGGAGGATTGTAAATACTGTATAAATGTAGATGTGTTTTGTTATCCCAAAAATTTAGCTTTATTAATTCACTTTTGTCTGTGTTATCCATTTCTTTAACAATTTCAAAGGAGGATTTAATATCCTTTTTGACTCCAACTAATATTCCACTACTTATCTGTCTATTTCTGGGTAGTAGGTGTAGTAGAAAACCAGTGAAATTGAAGTATTTAAGTTGGTCATTTGTTAGATTTGCTTCCTGTATGAAAAATATATCGATATTATAGTCAAATACAATTTTATTCAGTTCTACTCATTTTGTTTGTGTGAAACCACCCGCATTCCATTGTAGAAGTCTGATGTTAGATCTTCTATTAATATAATGTTTTGGTTCTCGAGAAGTAGTCCCCGCCAGGAGATCCGAATGGGGGACTATTTTAACTCCGGAACATTTTACCCCTCGAGTCATATTGCATAAGTATTGAAGAGACCTAGCAATAAATGTAACCGCTTTTTAGAGAGCACCATATTTTTATGTTTTGGCGGTCACATCACTCTCTCACAACCCCCAGGATGTCTGGAGGACCATACCTGTCGTTGGTTTACGGGTCTCACCGACCTGACCGGGAGAATTATCAAAATAAATTCACCGACCATATCCTCTGATTACCAATCAGAAGACGTATACATGCCATGACAGGTCAGCATGTTATGGGTTAAGGTTTTATAGAGAAATGGAGAGGTTGGAAAAATAAAAACTCCCTAGCCCTCAGGAACCCTAATAGCATCGGGGTGAATGATTAGTATTAAAATGTGCTTTTCCACCAGACTTATGACAGGAATGATTGTTTTAAGTGGTATAAATATATCTGTTCCTTTGTTAAATCTCTATATAATTTTTCGATGATTAAAGCTATTTCAGTTTATTACTCTGATAGTATATACACTAACATTTGAAACCATTTTACACATTAAGGTTAGAGATTTCTTCTGAGCTTAAAAGCCATGGTCTGCTGGAGTTATTTTAACACGAAGGAAGAAACTCTAAAATTGAACAAAACCTGGCATCCGATACTCGATCATAAAAAAGCACTAATGCGGAAAAAATCATGTAAACTAATCAGCAATGAAGAAGAAGCCGGCCAATCAGCAATCAGAATGGCCCGCCCATATAACACACACCTCCGTTCAAGCCCAGCCAATCCCCTGTGAGCGGCCCATATATAAATACGGCACCTCCAGTCATAAATGATTCTCTTGTAACTGAACCTTCACTGAGAAGACTCAGACTACACCACCAATGATGACCACTGCAGGTGTGGACGAAATGTCTGGACTTCTAAACTCCAGCAGACCACGGCTTTTAAGCCCGGAAGAAATCTCTAACCTTAATTCTAACTCCGGCCGTGAAAGCTTCCGACTACTCATTATAACACATGTTATTCATTCAGCAATTATGGATAATTATCTTTTTGAGAAAATGCAAGAATTCAACCTCACAGTGTTCATCGCCTTTGTTGATTATAACAAAGCATTTGACTCTGTAGAACATAAATATGTCAAGGTATTCCGAAAACTTACATCAGACTTATAGTGCAGGCTTATGATGGGTACTGTGCAAAAATGACTGAGATAGAAGGCAAAATCTTTGAGCTAAGGAGGGAAATAAAACAAGCAGACCCACTCTCACCAAAGCTCTTCACAAGCTTGCTAGAAAATCAATTCAGGAAGCTAAAATGGGAAAGCAAATATGGTATCAAAATAGATGGAGTAAGATTATCTTGATTTGTAGACAATATTATACTTGCAGCAAACTCTGCATCAGATTTGAAGCAGATGCTAATGGAATTAGACATGGTCAGTAAAGAGGCAGGTCTGTTCATGAAGCTAAGCAAAACTTGATGACAAATGAATTAGTGAAACCAATCGACCTAATGGACAATCATGGAATTGGTGCAGGACTACACCTACCTGGGCCAGAATCTTTCTTTCCACAACAGCTCCAAAAAAGCAATCAAAAGGAGAATTAGCATGGCATTGAAACGTTTCTGGCCTTTGAAATTCATACTGATAGGTAAATACCAGAAGCTAAGCCTGAAAAAAGAAGTGCTGAAGAAATGTGTACTACCTGTGCTACTTAATGGCTGCCAAACTTGGTCCCTAAATTCCAAACAACAACTCATGCTCCAGTCCTGCCAATGCAGACTGGAAAGGAAGATCCTGCACATATCACTAAAAGACAGGGTAAGGAATGAGGAGATATGCATCAGAACAGAAACAAAAGATGCCATAAGCAAGGCCGACTGATTGAAGTAGAAATGGGGAGGTCACATCATGCGACTGGACCACAAGAGATGGACACATAGGATAATGATGTGGGATCCCAGGATCAGGAAGAGGAATGTGGGGCGACAACGAATACACTGGGCGGACTGTCTCAAAAGAGTTGCAGGGGTGCAGTGGACTAGAGCAAGAGACAGACAAGTATGGAGAGAACTAGAGAAAACAATCTCCAGTACATAAGTGGGAGGAAAGTGGGCAGGATGAAAATACAAACTTAAATATTATTGTACAAGCACAAATATATTAGGACTTCCAAACATACACTCCTTAGAAATAGCTCACCTAACAGAGTTAAATATGAGCTCATCCCTAAAAACATCAGGAGGCCTTTGCCCTTAAGGGATTTCTCAGGCTAGATTTATTTATTATTATTTATTTATTGGACTAACTTAGTGATTAAAATTGTACTTAATTAAATTAATAAAATATTAAATACAATAACTAATATATAATAAACAATTTTTTTAAAATTCTTAACCTCAATATCATATTTATGTAGGGTATTGTGCACACCCCATCTCCCTAGTTATGTATGAATGCTCACCTCCCCAGTTAAAGGTTAATTACCAAGATGCCAGTCATGAAAGCCTCAGGTTATACTTAGTCATCTTTTATGTAGCTTTAGGATTGACATTTCTGTGTTACCAGGTTAAGTCCTATGGTTTTCACAATGGCCTGTCACTAACTTGCCAAATTCTGAAATGTGAATCTTAAAATTATGAAAATCAGACCAAAATATTTTACTTCAGTAATGAAATCCCTGTGCACATTTCTTAAGGGGGCGGGGAAGAAACATAGCTTATTCATTGCGACTGAGATGGTTGGATTTAGAAGTAATTTTCACAACAGCACTATTTATTCACATCTATTTTGTGTATGCCAAAATAATTATTATATTCCCATTAAAGCATGTCAAAAAAGAAGGTTAACAGACATTACAGATAAAAAGAAAGCTGCCACCTCATAGAGGAAATTCTATTACTGAAATGCCAAATAAGCATGCAGTGTTATACATACATTCTTGTTTAGTCTCTTCTGTGGTTGCAAATGTTTCTGTACTAATGAAGGAGCAAAATTAACTACAGTAGGATCCCGATAACTCCTCATTATTGACTCCTCATTACTAGACATTCTGTATAATTTGACGACCCTTTTGTTTTAATTTTTATCTTTTATCATTAAACTTGACTGTCATAATTTCTATAATCCACTATGCAGTATAAACAGTTTAGGTAAATTTTAATTAGTGTACGTATACAACCTCTCACATTCTTCCTCACAGTAACCTTTGCTATTCAGTCAGAATATAAGCAGCCTGCAGACAATTGTCACAAAAACAAACCTTGATGCTAATAATGTGGATAGACAGCATAAACACTTGTTTGGAAGGTTTGAAGGTGTATTGCTTTGCCCAACATGTATTTCTGATTACAGTTCCATTTCTCAGATTTCAGATTTACTGTTAGTGTTGTGTTTGAGCCAGTGAAAATATCGAGTGAGAAGAAAAGATGACAAGCTAACATGAAAATGGAAATTAAACTGAATGTGTTAAAGAGACCGGAACAAAGGGGAATATAATATGTAATCAATTTTAGGAAATGTTATACTTTTCTATTTTGTATATTATGCTAGAATATGTATTTATGTAATTTGCAGTATTATGCTATGAGGTGTAAATAACAGACCCCTTATTCAGTGAAATTAGATATTTCAGTAACTTGAGACCCTCTGTCTGTATTAGATCAGCTTACAGGGATTCTACTGAATTTCGTGAAATTATAGAGTTTACAAAAATAAGGGGACATTGAACCTCTAAATTAAGGTTCAATATGAGATGACAGCAAATATGTAGCCAATTATCATATGATCTGCCTATTGATTTACCAACAGAGAGTTATTACTTGCTGCAGGGATATATCAGCATATCTAGGATTCCATATGACATGATAGTATGTTGATGTACATATGTGGGGGATTATGAATGACTCCTTTAGGGCAGATTTCCATTTAGTAAACTGTTTTGTATTTAATAACTTACAGCATCACACACTGTAAGATAAATTTCTAACAAAACATTTCTGCATGCATATTCGCATATTTTCAAGCTTTACATGTGAGGAAAATGACCTCAAGTGTCTGGCAGTTTTACTTTCTGAATCAACAAGAACTTAAGCACTCAAAAACATAACAAATATAAAAAAACATTCTTGCAGTATGTTTCAGTAATAAAGCACTGAGAATAAAGACAAACAATATTACTTACTCAGAAGAATTTCCATTGTCTTTGCTGCAACTAAGCGATATGTGTGCTCTGGAGGACAAAGCATTGCAAAATCAACAACTATTTTAGTTTTCCACAGCTGTGTAAGTTTGTTCTGTATTTCATTCTCATCTAATGGTTCAGACCTAAAGAATAAATACAAAGTAATTTGTGTAATATTTGAAAAAACTAGTAACTGTGATGTGAATTCAAATTCATGGATAAATTGAGTCACATATTGGAACACTTGTACCATTTACACTTTTTTGACTGGTTTCAAGACAAAAAAGTGTAAGTGATGTTCCAGTATCCAACTCAGTTTATCCATTAAAATAACAAAAGGATAAGAGGTAGAACTGGAACTTAAAAATTCAATGCCACAACTGGGATTTGAACCACAGACCTTCCACTTGCCGGGCGGACGCTCTAACCACTGAGCTATTGTGACAAACTGCCAGAATGGCATTAAGTTCTCAAGCCAGTTCGTATTTCTCCTGGTAAACCACAAAGGTAGTCACATCAGAGACAATTACCCCAATGGTGACTTACTATTGCAAGTACTTTATATCCCAGGATCAAATAACCTTCACACACGGCTTGTGTGTTTAAAAACACCAACAGTAAGTTTGTTGGCATAAATAAATAATAACAAAAGGATGTTTATAGACCTAGCTTATTCATGGTTTGCAGTCATAATATTTTCTTCATAGTTTTTACAAACACCTGTCCTAATTTGAGAGGTAGAACTGGAACTTAAAAATTCAATGCCACAACTGGGATTTGAACCACAGATCTTCCGCTTACCGGGCGGACGCTCTAACCACTGAGCTATTGTGACAAACTGCCAGAATGGCATTAAATTCTCAAACCAGTTCGTATTTCTCCTGGTATACCAGTTCTACCTCTCAAACTTTGCCCACACACGGCTTGTGTGTTTAAAAACACCAACAGTAAGTTTGTTGGCATAAATAAATAATAATTACCAATCTGTCCTAATATTACAGATAGAATATGTGGTTTTATGTTCAAGTGTCCAAGGTTATCTCGAAAACATGTATCTCATTCTGATAATTCTTTCTTTTGCCATTATAAAGTATCAATCTTCTTGTTGGGCATAAACTACAAGAATTTCCAAAAATATTAAAACTGGGAATTTAAGGTCAGTGATTTTTATATTCATGTTGCTTAATCTCATTAAATTTTTTATCAAATACTAAAAACTGAGGACATTTTTTGTCCTCTGTTATGAAAATGTCAGATGTTTTTAGTAGATTCCAGCCCTAATTGACAATAGAGGCTTAACCCATTAACGCTCAGTGATCTATTTATAGACCACTACAGATATTATCTTTCTATTTAGTTAACATAAATTCTCAAGAGTTATTTTGACTATGTATGTCATCATTGATGTTATCTGATTATGTAAACCCAGTATTGTCTCTCAAAAACTACAATATTGTGTAGTTTATTAATTTACAATAATAAGCTGCAAATTACTGCAATGCCTGTAAAAGCATATTATTGTTTTTTCCTTGTTACATTTCCCTCCCAACTTGCTATAATACAATAAACTGTCAATAAAGGTTTGTATTATTGCATCACACAAAGAATATGCTAGTGTAAGCAATTCTAATGCTGAAAATATTATCCTAAAGTCAAACGATCTATTTATAGACCGCTGGGCAACACTAGCAAGATTGTTACTGTTATAGTATGCAAGCATCTGCCATGTGTGTTGTTTGTCTTCTACAGTTTTTCTGTTTGAAACAGAGTGAACTGGTGTTCAACAGTATTCTATATTGCGTTCTTTGAAGTGTTGATAACATGTAAGCACATGGGTCCCTAAAGTACATATGTCTTATAGCTATTATTTTTGGGGATAAGTTTGAAATTTTGCACTAACAAAAAATGCAAACCATTATATGCAAGTCTGTAGGTTATTTCTTTTTTGCTTTTCATTATTTCTGGATTACATTCAGAGATATGGAGTGTAACAATTATGACATCATATTCAGAGGAATTATGCTGGTTAATATAAGTGAGATAAGCTTTCCAATGAAATTCATGATAATTATGATATAGTTGATGTGATTCTTCCTTCTGATCCAGACAGTCTGAGTGATGAAGATGTGAATGACGTATAGTAAATGTGTAGTAAATGTGAATGATGTTGCAGCCCAGATGAAGTACAATTCACTGCCTCTGAAAAGAGTGATGAATGACTCTAGATTTGAAAAGTCAATCAAAGGAAGAAAAATTAGAAACCGACTAAAATAATACAAAAAATGTGCTTCCAAGCACGCCAAATTTCCAGAAAATGATGATGCTTCAAATATAAAAATGGGGCAAAATGAAAAAAAGTTTGAAGGATTGCACACCACTTTAGATTCTGCAAAAAATGTGATGTAACACTCTTCCACAAATGTTTTGACCCTTATCAGAGTTGATAATAAGCTTTTACCACAACAAATGTTTCAGTTAATAAGTGGTTTGGCTTTAAACGATCTGTAATTGCTTTAAGATATAAAGTTTAATCATAAAATACATGAACTTCACAGAAATGTATTCGTTCATCATTACAGTATGTTTTGATACCATTAATGACCAGAGTCTAATTATAGATCTGATGATTTTGGGGCACTGGGTGAATAAAAAGGCAAACAAAATATATTGTTGGCATACTGTATGCTAAATGAATACAATACGTATGTTAAATAAGGAAATAATGAAGCTATTAACAGTGAAGCAACAAGAATCTAAAGTAAAAACAAATTAGAAACTAAAAGCTTCACTTATCTTAGTAATATTCCAAGTTTGGTGCTAACAAGTTTCAAGTTGACTCCAACTCATTCTCAAAGCTATAGCTATAATCTGTATAACTTTGAGAATGAGTTGGAGTCAACTCGAAACTTGTTAGCACCAAACAACTTGGAATATTACTAAGATAAGTGAAGCTTTTAGTTTCTAATTTGTTTTTACTTTAGACAATACGTATGTTTTTATTAATTTCTGAAAAAAAAAAATAAGTTGGGTTTTCATCATCTACAAGGATTAGGCCTATTGACCCATCCCGTCTTCAAAAATGATATTGTCCAACCATCTTATTCTTGGTCTGCCAACATTTCTATGTCCTCTTGGTTTGTAACATTTGTTTAGGTAGTTAGTCGTCATTCATTCTTGTTACATGTTGGTACCAGTTATGGGTGCCTAACGGAGCTAAGTTCTGTCAGGGATCCATCATCTCAGGGTATATTGAGATCCCCTGCACAAGGATATGTGTGAAGACTCTAATGATCACCAGGGCAACATGGAAATATACCACAGATTGGCTTGATGAGTGGAAGGAGCAGCCCTGGTTATAGGTTAGTACACAGCGATGTTTGACTGGAAACATTAACGTAGCAGCCCTACCACCAATCTAACCCTGCGCATCACTGGTAATGAGGCCAAGGGACATTTTCATTACTGAAAATCTTCAAGTTGGGCGTTAATGGGTTAATATCTTTGTTGTTGTTGTTGTTTTCTAGTGCCTTGCATCTGGCAATGAAGCTATTAGCATTCGTGCTTTCCAATACTTTTGAACTGTAGTTTCTTCTGATCTTAATGCTTCACCAGGTCTTCAAGTGGTCTTCGTTCATTTCTGCTGGATCATTACACAGGACACATAATGGTGAGGTTGAGATACCTATTCTGTAGAGATGACTTGCCAAGCAGTCATGATTTGTCAATAGTCGGAAGGCTGCAAAAGCGGTTTTCCTTGGTCTCTGGGGGATTATATCTGGGTTGGAAAGTAGTGTAATCCATTTTTTATCTTTGGCATTTGTTTCTATTTCTTGTAGATATAAATGACAAAAATTTTTAATGATCAAGCGTTTTATTGAGAAATATGAGAAATTGAATTTAGACTTTTGTTTTATTGTTGTGCCTTTCTTTGCAAGTGAGTCTGCAGCTTCGTTCCCCATGACTCCACAGTGTGCTGGAATCCATTGGAGATGAACAGTCTTATTAACTTTTTGGAGTTGTGTTAACATTTTGTAGCATTCTCTAATTTTTGTTGACTTCTTTGTAGTATTTGAACATATTCCCTGAATTGCAGCTTTAGAATCTGAAAGAATTACTGCCTTGTTAAATTTATTTAAGGGAAGATTTAATAATTGTCAGAGAGCAATGTATATAGCCTCTATTTCTCCATCATAATTTGTTGTGTCTCTGCCAACAGAATGATAAAAGGAAAAATGTGAACACGTAACTCCAGCTCCAGTAAGGTTTTCCTTCAAGGAACCATCAGTATATATGTGCAGCCATTCTTCTGTGGGATACCTAGTATTGATTGTTTCCAGAGCTAGAAGTTTTTGTATTTCTTTTGGTGTGTCTGATTTACTTATTTCCTCTATTAATTCCAAATTGAAGGTAGGTTGCAATAATTCCAATGGATTTTCTCTTATAAGTAGATTTTCTCTGGTGTTAGGAATGTTCAATTTGTATTTAATCTGTGTTACCTTTTCTAGGAAACTACTATGAGTTTTAAGGATTGAAGGGGGGAGGTTCTCTTCTGTCCATTTAGAGTTTGGCAGTCGTAACATTTTCTCGTGTTGGAGCAATGCTTGTTCTTCTATTTTTATTGTTATTGATGGGGTCCGTGTTAAGGCAAGCATGGCATCAATAGGTGTGGATTTAACTGCTCCAGTGATTAGGCGAAGAGCCTGATTTTGTATTTGTTCAAGTTTATTGATGTTAGCATTTGCTGCTGTTATTAAAGCTTCAGAACAGTACAACAGGTTTGGTTTAATATACATTTTGTATGTTGTGTTAAGGACTCTCCTTGAGCAGCCCCATTTAGCACCAGCTAACCTTTTCAGGATTTGCAATTTCTTTTCAACCTTTTCTGAGATGTTTGTTATATGTTTTTTCCAACTTAGCTTTCTGTCGAAAGTGATGCCTAAGTATTTGGCATCATCAACTGCTTTGAGTGGTTTACCATTATAATTTATGCTAATATTAACTGGTTTGTATTTTAGTGTAAATAATTCATAATTTGTTTTTTCCACATTGATAGTCATGAGGTTTTTGGAGCTCCATTCATGTACTTTGTTTAGGGCTGTTTCTATTCTGTCTTTAATTAATTCAGGTTTTTTTGAAGAGCCTGAAGTCCAAATGACTACATTGTCAGCAAATAAAGCAATTTTGGTTTCTAAAGTTTTTATTATTGATGGAAGGTCATTTATATATATGTTAAAGAGTGTTGTGCTCAGAACAGCACCTTGTGGAAGTCCTCGGTGTGTTTGTTTATATTTGGAAATGTATGTATTATATTTTGTGGCACAAAATCTTTGTGAAATAAACTGAGTTATCCATTTAACCATGTTACTTTTCACACCTATTGATTGCAACTTCTCAACTAATTTATTTCTCCAGACTGAGTCATATGCTGATTTAAAACCAATGAATACTGCCAAGGTATCCTCCTTTCTATTGAAAGCTTCCTTGATGTCTTGGCTTAGTAGGAGTACATTTTCACTTGGACTATGATTATGTCTGAAGCCGGTCTGTGAACTATTGTAATATTCTAGGAACCAGTTAAGTCTAGATGTCACCATTCTTTCCATCACTTTTGCAATAACACTGGTTAAAGATATTGGTCTGAAACTATTAATGTTGTTTGAGGGTTTGTTTTTCTTTAAAATCGGGATGATAATGGCTTTTTTCCAGTCGGAAGGTACAGTCATTCTCCAACACGTGTTATACAGTTTAAGTAGGATTTCTTTTCCTTTCCTGCCAAGGTGTTTAATAAACTCTGGGTGGATCTTGTCAGATCCAGGAGATTTTTTGTTCTGTAATTGTTCTATTGCTAAATCCAGTTCTGTTTCATTAAAATCCTGAATAAAAATATCATTTTGTATACCTTTTGGCTTACTAGTTTCTCTGATAGTTTTTTGGATAGCCTTATCTTGTTTTTTATACGCTTGGGGTATTCTTTGTGACTGAGCATAAAACTTGTTAAGGGATTCTGCTATTTCCCTATCTGTAGTTAAGCTTTTGTTATTATATTTTAATGGTTCAGTTGTATTTTTTGATAATTTTGTTTTATTAAGGAATTTGTATATTTTATTTCCATCTTTCCTATAGTCCATATGTTCTACAAAATTTGGGAAACTGGCCCTTTTTGCTGTAATTAATTCTTTCTTAAAAATGGCTGCTTTTCTTCTCCAGTTTTGTACATCTTCTGGACACTTGGTTCTTTCGGCTTTGACTCTTTAATATCTTTGTAATTGGACATTGAATGGCTTATTCATGTTTACCATCTAGTTTCATCCTCCTCCTTTTTTCACTAAATACTGGTATCAGGGACAATTTTTGCTGTGATTTGCTTAGACGTGGCAAAAATGTCCTAAATTTTTCAGTATCTTTCTTTGAATAAATACTAAAAACTGAAGTTCTATTAATAGTGAAGTATTCTTCATGTTTGAGTTTGATTTTTTGAGTCACTTGAGTAACTTTTTTACACATATCACTTTAAAATATTGAAATACTGCAATGTTTTCAAAATTTTAAAGTAAAGATGAGCATAAAAAACTCAAGTGACTCAGAAAATCAAACTTACACATTTTTCTTTGAGCTTATTCCCAAATCTAAAACTATTTGACCTATTCATTCAGAATGAAGAGTGCTTCAGAGGCTATTTGCAGAAAAACTTAAGATATACTTTTTATCTATAGCATGAATACCTTAAATATATGGTATTTTAATAAAAAATGTTGGAGCCACTTTTGATAAAATAAAAATAACTAATATTTTTCCATGCAAAGTGTAGTTTGTGGTGGAGGGATTTTCTTGAAAATCTTTGTGTTCCATCCTTGAATATGCTGAATTCCAATACCAAGTTTGGCATCTAACCAGCTTTTTGTTTTTTTGGTTAGCCTTTCCACAGATATATAAATGGACCTTTTTTCTAAAAATACTTCTTCTTTTGGATTCAGAGAGTCTCAAAGTGTGAGACTCTCTTTGTCACACTTTTGGATGAAATGCAATACTTCCTCTAATTACTATAAGTAGTAAAGAAAGCAAAAATGCATTCATGAATGCCAAATAAATACATGGGTTGATTTTTTTAGTAGCAACAATGCTGTGAAACAGAGCCAGACAATATAAATTATACCTCCCTCAGAGAAAATGAACTCATCTCCAGCCCTCTGTGCCCCTATACAGTGACAAAAGCAATAATACAGTTTTGAACAACTGCTTATACAGTACAGCCACAATGAGTTCAAAGCAAGATCAGAGGAGCTGGGTGAAAATTGAATGTACCAGGGGTTGCAATGCAAGACAGTATTATACTTTGTTTAGAGTCTTTTGAGACAGTGGGAGGGGCCGTGTAGGCAGCAGGTTGCTCATGCTAAAGGTCACGTACGTGTGCTAGCACACTGTGATAGCAAAATGCACTGTTAGAATATTTGCGTCCCCTTAAGACTTCTGTTACATTGTTTACATGTTTGTCCTTTATTTATTTATTTATTCACTCAATTGTGATTGCTTTAACAGCTTATTCTCACGCTGTAACAATAAATATGTTTAATACCGAAAAACTAGAGCACAAGATCGTATTTACTTGGACTACATTACTTTTATTCTTTTCTCGTAATTATATAAATATATGAGGGCTGATCAACAAAGACTGAGACTGAATTTTTCCTGTAGCTTCTGTGATAGTTTTGTATCTGTAACATAAATATTTGAAAAGAGTGGGCTTTTATGTATAATGTGATACGACAGATGTGCCTCGTCCTGATCATCCTATAGTAAGAAAAGACATGCAGAACGTTAACGCGCTAGTGCTAATGAATGAGAACACCATGACTCATGAACTGGCCAATGATGCAGGACTGGTGCCTTCAACTAAGCTTAAAAATCTTGAAGATTGTGAATAATCAAGATGGTTCTATATAAGAGAGCGTAGGCTTTCACGGCCAGAGTCAATGTTACTAGAAGATATTTCCGGGCTGTTATGCCGTGGTCTGCTGGAGTTAGAACTGCCAGACAGGGGGTGCCGTCAGCCAGCCGGACCAATCAGCGGAGGCCGCTCGGGGTATAAATACAGCAGCTCGGACAGCCGACACCTCAGACGCTACGCTTATTTCTCCGAGGAGACTACGTCCGCGCCACTGAAGATGTCTACCGCAGTTGTGGACGAAACGTCTGGCAGTTCTAACTCCAGCAGACCACGGCATAACAGCCCGGAAATATCTTCTGGTTCTATATAGTTTGACCAAAAATAAAAAATGGCTGTGATAACATGCAGCTCATAAACACTTGGAGTGCTATGAACACGAAGATGAGACCTTCTTAGAGCAGATCATTATTATTGACGAGACCTGGTCCAGAGCTTAAGAACCCATTCACCGTTTCAAAAAACATCTCAAGCAATTTTTGATGGAAAAGTGTTATTATTCAACTGATGAGTTTTTGCATTGTTGAGGTAAATGCAGATCTAAGGATGTAAGCGGTGAAACAGTATCTGGTACAAGGTGTCCTTTGTAGTCTGGAGGATTTTGAGCTTGAGTTTTAGATGAGGGTTTGTAGATAGATTGTGCCTGTGAATATTATGTATGTAAGTACTATATTTTGTAAGTAGTTTTTTTAGTGACACAACCACAACATGTATATGTTTTATGGTTGAAATAAATAAATAAATAAATAAACCCAGCTAAAACGAGTGGCGTCATCATGGGTCACAGTGAAAAGCAGCAGTTTTGTAGACCACAACCAATGTGAAAGCTGTGCTGATCATTATCTATGACTGGGATGGTGTTACCACAAAACATACTGTTCCCCAAAGGCGTACCGTTACTGTGGAGTACTACTGTACATTTTTGTAAAATAATTTTCAAGCAGCTCTAAGATCAAAACGACAACACTTCCTGAATAACCCACCCATCATTCTGTATGACAATGTGAGGGCACATGCAGCGGGAGCTGTGACTGATTTGCTCAGTCACTGGGGCTGGGAAGTGCTTTATCATTCCCCTTATTGTCCAGACTTCATCTCATCCCTAAAATGAAAGCACTTCATGGGAGCTGCTTCCGCACAGTTGATGATATTCTGCAGGCAAGTGACTGCACCCTTCACAACATCCAGAGAATAGGCAGTACCAATAGCATCCAATGGCTTCCACATTGCTGGTAACACGCGATGTAGGCTTGCAAAACTTGAAACTTTGTATGCATGCTATGTATATAAATAAAACACAGTTGCCACTATTAAAAAATCAACTTAAGTAGTAATTAAAATAATTGTAATAACCTGATTGATACATCTCAAGCCTTTTATATAAAAAATGAAGCTGAATTATGCTAACCTTACAGTTTGTTCATGAAGAGGAATATTAACTCCAGGATCTATGGAGACAATGGAAGGGATTACAATTGGAGCAATGGAACTGATCTCAACTGGAGGAATAGGAAGGTCTATGCCACTGGGAAGTTCCTGTATGTACAGAAAACACTAAATTGGAATGGAGAGTCACATTTGAAAAATTAAATCAAGATAGATGGATCTTCAGCTTAGTTTAGCTATACATAAAAAATACCTTGTCTGGCTATTTAAGGGTACAAACACAATGATTTTACATTTTGTGCATAAATACAATCTTGATGGAATTAAGCATAGTTTATTTTAGTCTCTGTTAGCTCGTATTTTCAAATAACTCCTAATGTGTCAATTCTTAATACATACCTTTTCAACTTGAACATCCATTGGAGGCATCTGAAGTTTTTCCTCTGTGAAAAAAAAACAAATTCATAGTAAATGGATGCATGAACATAAATAATAGAAGGTATTGCAGATTGAAAAAAAGATCTATTTTGTTTCACTTATCTGATTATGTAAACACATTGTATCTTAAAAACTAGAATATTGTGTAGCTAATTAATTTATAATATTAAGGTGCAAATGACTGCAGTGCCTGTGAAAGCACACTTGTTTTTTCCTTGTTACCTTTCCCTTCCAACTTTCTGTAACACAATAAACTGTCGATAAAGGTTTGTATTATTGCATCACACAATGAAAAAAATGGACATTGAGTTATTCAATATTTTTTCCTCCAAAACTGTTTGACATAGCCAAATAAAAATACCAGGTTTTGTAGACGTAATCTAGGGAAACATATGGCCAGAGTTCAGTTTATTTAGAACAAATAATATTTTATAGGAAGTGTTTGTTATATTACCCTAAAATAGCAGCAAAAGGACCAATAATTTTTTTTTCAAAAACTATCTTACATAGAAAAGTGAAATTTGGTAAACCTTCTAGTTATACTTTGGCACACATACATACAAATTTTCACATAATTGTGACAAAAATTGTAGATTTTGGTCATTTTCACAGATTCCTCCCCTTATTCTAATTTATTTAGCTTATTGGCATTAATGATTTCGTGAGTTTACTGCTATTGTTATTATTACTATCAATAAACTTTTGTCAGTAGTATTGAATTACTAATATTGCATTAGTTTACTGCATTAATATATTATCAGAGTTTATTACATACCTCACCAAATAATACATTCCTTCTTGAAATAGAAAGTGCATAAAATTTAAAATTTTTGAGGTATGTGGTATTTCCACTACACCGCTTTATAAATGAGAGCACAACTCCATTTCAATAATACCTTGTTGATATATCTGGCAGATTGTTTAACTCACAGTCTTTTTATGACAAATTAGCTCTTTGATCAAAATTCTGAGTCAGCATTCAGTATGAATGGTTTAGTATAAGCACAGAAAACACTTTCATGTTATTGTCATGATTAAATATTAAATTTCTGGTAATAATGTATGGAACAAATAATATTAAAAATTACCTGCAATAGTCTCCAAAGTTCCTTCTGGGGCCATCCTGAAAAATACACAATATGGAATATTACAAAGAAGGCTTTGATAAGCTTTTCATTCTACACACAAAATCTTAACCTAACATGTATTTCAACAAGAATAGCAACAATGATGATGATGACAACAATGATTTTTATTTTAAGTGTTTAAGCCCCACTTTTACTATATGTGGCATTGATGACACATGGAATGAAGATGGAGCACTGGGGAATGAGATGGCGGGGGAAACAAAAGTTACAAGAGTGTAATAATAAAGTTGTGGATTTAAATGAAGAGTTAGACACTGCTTTGGAAGATAATGATAATCTTAAACAAAGCTTACAAAAAGCAAATGAAGTAATACAAAATATGTAACTTTGTCTACCACATATCTTTCTGAGGAATGTCAAAATTAAATACTCGACATTCCTCAGAAAGATATTTTTAGCAAGTTCCTTGAACCGTTACCAGAAGAATCATCAGAAGAAGCATCGCCATCTGCACCATGAAACACCATGGAAACCCAGTTATTGTGCGGTTGATAATGGAGGAAAGTTAACCTTCAAAATGCGTTCTGGAAAATTATATTGTAAGTGTTGTTTATTGTTATTGACTCACCTTTTAAATTAAATTGATTATACAACACTGTTTTCAAACTTCTATGAAAGAAAGATAGAACTCATGGTACTTTTCCCTTCTGTTATAGTAAATTCTTTCATGGCAACAATTTCACTAGATTATATTCACACCAATAAAATTTGGTATTAATGAAAAATTCTTTTTATTATGCTTTTAACTTCAGTTTTTAGTCTAAGCTATAATTAATACAGATGATAGTTTACCTTGTAATATTAGTAGCATCCCGAGGAGACTGAAATATGTTTAAGGTACCTTCCAAGGACCGGTCCCCTAACCTGAATGACTGCATTTCTTCACATTGCATAGAGATATCTGAACTGAAGGAAATACCCTGTCAAAAAATTTGAAATTATTAAAGCCAATTAATACTTACAAACAAAGTTTAACAGTTACCAGAAAGGTAACAGAATGTTTACAAATCTAAGAGTACAACTGTGTTCTGATACATGATATGGAGAACATGCACAAAATAAAATTAAATTTCTTTAAGATGTCACAGTTTCTCACAAGAAACTACTATGGTGATATGCCTTGTTTATACAGCAATATACAGCATTTTAATTTTTAAATTTTCCAACATCTTATACGGGTTTCACAGATAATCCTTTGGATGCAAGGATTCATTTCAATTTCAAGTAAATTTATGAACTGCTTTGTTATATAAGGGTAAATTTTTAAACATGATATTAAGTAATTATTATTTATTTATGCCAACAAACTTACTATTGGTGTTTTTAAACACACATGCCGTGTGTGGGCAAAGTTTAAGAGGTAGAACTGGAACTTAAAAATTCAATGCCACAACTGGGATTTGAACCACAAATCCCAGTTGTGGCATTGAATTTTTAAGTTCCAGTTCTACCTCTTATGATATTAAGTAGTTTGTCACTAAGTTTTTCTGTAAGCTATTGAGTCCATCATTGTTTAATAGCTTAATTCTTATTCAGACTTTATTTAATAAGAAATATAAAATATATTTTGATTTGGTCTCTTTGAGTTTTCTTTTTGAGTTAATTGAACATATTTTGAGATATGTGTATCCCACTGCAATTATAAATTGACTCATTGACTTTGAATGAGCAGATACTTATTCGGATTAGTAGAAACAAAGTTAGTTTTCATTTTATGTTGTTGTTGTTTTTTTCTAGTGCTGTATAACTGAAAGTCAAACTAAAGACCTCTTAAATGCAAGGCAGACATGCTTCCCATATTGTAAAGGTAGGCTACTGAAAAGTTTAAGAGTAAAAGTAACTGTTTACACCTACACATTATTGTTGTTATTCAATGCCTTGCATCTGGCAATGAAGCCATTAGCGGTCTAGCTTTCCAGTATTTTTGAATAACACTCTTCTCAAAGAGAAGTACAGTGCAGTATTTCAGGTGATCTTCATTCATGTCGGCATGATCATCACTCAGGGGACATGATGCAAAAGTCAGGATACCAAGTCGATACAGATGACCCGCCAAGCAGTCATGGTTTGTCAGGAGTCTGAAGACTGCTACTGCTGACTTTTGTGGACCTTGAGGGATTACACTCGCAGAGGACAGCAAAATCCTCCACTTTTTAGATTCAGCATGCTTTAGTAATTCTGATGTCCAAATTGAAATTAGGCATTTTATTGAAGAGAAAGAGAGATTATTGTGTTTTTCTGAAGAATTGTTGTATCTTATTTGGCAATGGCATCAGCAGTTTCATTCCTGGCATTAGAGCAATGTGCTGGGATCCATTGTAAATAAATGGTTTTTCCAAGTTTTTGAAACTGGATAATCATTTTGTAGCATTCTGTAGTTTGCATTGATCTCCTGTTTGTGTAGAAGCAAATTGCTTGGATGACTGCCTTGGAATCAGAAAGGATGACTGCTTTCATGAATTTATTTGGATGTTTAAGCAGTTCTTATAAAGCTATAGACTGCCATAATATCTCCATCATAATTTGTAGTGTCACTGCCTACTGCATGATACTACAAGAGAGGACATGTGACTTCTGCTCCAGTATGATAGTCCATTGTACATATGTCTAGTCTCTGCAGAGTATTTCATGTTGATTATTTCAAGGGCAAGAGCTTTCAGTTATTGTTTGGATGTTTCTGGTTTTATTACTTCATCCATTAGGCATAAATTATAATTAATTTGTACCAGGTTAAGTGGATTTATTATTATTTGTAAATTTTCTGTAGTATTTGGGATGTTCTGGTTTCTTTTTAGGTGAGTTAAGTTCGTTGTGATTTGATTCTTGTTTTTCCATTTGAAATTTGGTAATCTTAGCATTTTTTTATATAATAGGAGTGCTTGCTCTTGATTTTTGATGTTATTGGGTAATTCTGTGTTAGCGCAAGTATAGCATCCGTAGGTGTAGATTTAACAGCTCCTGTGATCAGGCAAAGTGCTTGGTTTTGCAGCCGTTCTAATTTACTAGTATTGGTTTGAAATGTTATCATTATTTCTACACATATTGCTCATATTGCATTTTTGCTGTGTTGATTTCCATGAGATTTCTCAAGCACCATGAATATAATTTTTGGAGAGATATTTCAATCTTTTCTTCGAGAACGTTAAGCTTTTTGGAAGTTCCTGCTGTCCAAATGACATCATCTGCAAACAATGCTGTTTTTACTTCTGGAGTTTGCATTGTGGTTGGAAAATTATATATATGTTGAAGAGTGTGGTGCTTAGTACAGCTCCATGTGGGAGGCCTCTGTGGCTCTGCTGGGTAGAAAAGTGTTACATCTAGCACAACATTGCTGCGAAATGAACTGGGTGATCCAATGGAGCATATTATCCTTAGCTTCCATTAGACTTAGTTTTACAATTAGTTTGTTCCTCCAGACTGAATCATATGCTAAGTGAAAGTCAATAAATATTGTTAGTGTGTCTTCCCTTTATGAAATGCTTCCTTAATGTCCTCAATTAGTATTACTACAGTTTCACTTTGTTATGGTTTTGTCTAAATCCTGTCTGAGCATTAGAAAGTATATAATGTTCTAAAAACCAGATTAACCTGGCTGCCACCATTCTTTCTATAACTTTAACTATTACACTGGTTAGCGAGGAACTATTGCACTGGTTGATATCACTTGGGGGCTTGTTTTCCTTCAAGACGGGAATAATGATTGCTTTCTTCCAGGCAGAAGGAATTGAGGTTTTCCAACTAGCGTTATATAGCTTTAACAGCACTTTCTGTCCTTCTTTGTCGAGAAGTTTGGGAATTCTGGGTGAATTTTGTCTGATCCTGGAGATTTTTTGTTCTGAAGCTGCTCTATTACTACATCTAATTCAGTGTAACTAAAGTCTTGACTAAAGCTGTTTTCTACAGCTTTAGATTTATTAATTAATAATAACCAAATGAACGTCATTTCATTTGCGATAAACACCTTGTTACTTATCTCTTCTAATCTGTTCTTTACTAGCTTAACATTATCATCTGCTAAACAGAGAGCTGATTCTAAGGATTGGTTATAAATAAAAATATTACAGTCAAGATAAAAATTAGGAAGAGTTTCAGACACACATGTATTTTAACTACAAATATAATACTAATGATGAGTTTTTAAATGGAAAACAATCATGTCACACAGAAAGGTACTGGAATTGGCAGCCTTTCAAGCATAAGCACCAAAAAACAGCACATAAAATATTAATTTGAGTGCACGGCAAAGAATAATAAAGCCCAAAAATATTTTAATTTCAACTCAGTATTCCTCAAAATTCATCACCTTGTTTATCCTAGTATATTCAGCAGAATCTCTTTGACGAATCACTGCATGTCTGGCGAAAAATTTGTGAAGAGTTCTGCCCAAGTTCTTATAACCCTCCATTATTAGCATCTTTGGTCCTTTGGGATATTTTACTTCATGAATATTAACTTCATCTTCTGCGGCACTCTATAAAACAAAAAAATTAAATGAATAAGCATCAAAATATAATTACAATAATAATAGTCATTCTTATCATAGAATAGCTGTAATTCTGTTCTTAAACAATGTCTCAGAGGTTCGAATCAGGATTTCATTAGTGCATCTGAACTCCATGTTTGTGAAGAATGCTAATCTGTATGGTATGAGGTAATACCCCTCTAGTCTCTCTTGCGTTTCAAACTAATCATTGTTTTTCTCCAATTAGACTTTTATTTTATTCTTTTAACTATGACAGGCAGAGAAAGTATTATGTTTCACCAAGAACTTGATATCAAAATTAATTGAATGTCAGTTATGTTTACACTATCCCTTACTTACTCTTGAAAATTAGGACATGCTTTGGGAATCTTTGTTCCTTCCTCAGCTTTCAATCAGATTAGATTGCTACCTTCTTTCTTGGAAGTTTGAAAACAGTGTTGTCATAATCAATTTAAACCAAAAAGGTGAGTCAATTAATAATGCTACATAACACTTATATTTTACCAGAACATGTTTCAAAGGCTTGTCTTTCCTTCATTATCAATCTGACATCGACTGGTTCTCCCTGGTGCAGATGGCGATGTTTTCTTTGAGGTCTCCTCTGCTGGTGGTTCAAGGAAATTGCTGAAGATATCTTTCTTTGGGATGTCGAAATTAAATACTCTGTTTCCATTTTACAAAATGAAGATTTGTTCCCACATGGACAGCTCTTGTTTTTCCATTACGTGTTTGGGGAGTTTCAGTTCTGGCTTTATGTTGTGGTTTTCTGTCCAAAAGTGGTTGACAACTGTTGATTTTTCCCATTGTTTATTTTTTACATTTCTAAAGTCTTCCTTGGACCTTATTTCTAAATTTCTTTTGGTTTTTCCTATATACACTTTATTACAGTCACTGCATTCAATTTGGTAAATGCCATCTTTGATGTTTGAGTTCTGTAGATTTTTTATGGAGTAGTGGTTTACTGATGCTAGGTGAATGTCCTGTTCTCTGAAGACCTTTTTGAATTTTTTGAAGGCCCAAGGATGGAATGTGAAGTTTTTAGCTTAATTTTTGTTTCTGCTGCTGTGGGTGTTATAGTTTCTTTTAGTAACCTTTTTGTTTCTGCTCGTTTACTTTTTTGTCTACTAATGACTTGGGGAAGCCGTTTTTTGTGCTATTTCAATTCTTTTGCAATATTCTGCTTTGTATTCTTCTGTTGGAAGGGGATGTTCACCAATCTATGTGTTAAGCTATTGAGGATTGCCTGTTTGTGAATTCTTGGATTGTAACCATGAGCTTTTATGCAATTGTCCGTCTGGGTTGGTTTTCTGTGAATGCCGAAGTTTATTCTATTCTTGTTTTTCACCTTTCAAGTGAACAACATTTCCTGTAAGAATCTTGGCAATTCATTCCAATGCAGAGCTCAATCTCTGGAGAATTATCACTGATGTATATCTTCTTTTTGAACTCTTGTAGTAAACCAGTTGTTCTAGAAACTTGAGGAATAAACTGACAAATTCTTAATGTAAGATTTAAAGCTTTCACGGCGCACGTTATTTATATAATAGACAAATTCTTAGATGGTTTCATACCTCAATTTCACAGGTGTATCTTCCATACTTTCTTTCTACATCAGTTTTGTATACCTTGTGTTTTATAGCAGAAGCAGGACATGGGGACTATTTCTTCTGCATAATATTCTAGCCCCAATTCATCAGCTGTACTCTGGAGGAGGTAGGATCATTGTGAGATGCAGTCTATGAAAGGTCTTCCATTTAATCTTCCCCTGTAATCTGACCATCAATGCTTGCTGGACCTTTTGACTTATACATGTATTATTAGTTAGGGTGGATGTAATTTGTGTTTGTGGTATTTCATCCTTTGTCTCACTTTTTTCCATTTTCATTAGTTCTGGACACATGATTGAAACATGCTTCTTTCTGCAAAGTAAACATTGAATGGAAGATTTGCAGTTCTTAGCTAGATGGTTGGGTCTTGTACAAAAATAACACTGTCCCTTCTCCTTCATCTTCAATCTTTTTTCTTCTATGGTCATTTTTCTGGTCAGAAAATACTTCTCACTTTCATGAGCTTTACTGCATGACAGTAATGAACTGTTATTGTCAAGTGCAGCAATAGTAGAAGTGGATTTACACACATAGTGTTTGGTGTTCTTCTCTGTTTTGAAAGAACTTAACTTCTCAGTTTTACTTTTCATAATCAAATTGGAAAATCCTGGTTGAGCCAGCAACATCTGTTGTTCATTTTGCACTTCAGTATGTAAAACCTCCATAAAGCATTCAAGTCGAGACAAGTTTTTACCATCCTTGCTTTTATCTTGCTTGGAGGATCAACTTATTTGCCATATATGTAAAGTTTCTTCTCGCAGACTGGATTCCACTAATGGAAACAACCAAGTACTTGGATCTGCTGATGCTAAATGCAAACTGCTGTGAGACCTAAGATAAGATTCTAACTTGATTAACAAGGTGGGTAATGGAAGTTTTTCCTCTTGCGTTGCATTAGAGATCACCAATTTTAATAGTTCCCTTATGTATACTTGTAATAGAAGATCCTCTTTTCCAAAATATTCCTGTAAAGCTTGAATAACATGGATAATTTTCTGATGTCTGGGGATAGCTAAGTATAATCTTCTGAGGCTCAGTTCCGATGTCCATTACTTGCATTAAATATTGAAATTTGTCATCACCGTTCAAATTATCATCTTCATGAATCTTATGAAACTGCAACCAAAAACTCAACCATTCTCAGAGATCCCCATTAAATTTCCTAATTTATATTTTATGAAGTTTGTCCCCTGCTTATTATTCTGACTACATACTGTTCTTTCATGTTTAATGCTCAATGGGCTGCCTATCATGCACAGTGTCAATACATTATTTACTTGTACCTGCATAGTCTCAAATTTATAGTTGTGCTTTTTGGTGCTTTCTTTCTCTGATACAAGCACTGTCACTTCATAATTGGTATCTAAAAGTGCATCCATTATTTTACTATCTAATGCACTAAGTTTTGCCATAAATGCTTCTAACCGACTAGTTAATATTCCTGAATTGAATTGAAATTTGCAGCAAGTGAATTATGAAACTCGGGAGACATATCTGTTGCAAAAATTCCTTTTAAATTGTTGATCTTTGTGAAGCAATGTCTCATGGATATCCTAGTTTTCTTCAGTTTGTCCATTTGTTCTCTTTTCATCAGAATTTAGTGATTAAACCAGGCACCGTATTATATATATTTGAGTCGTGAATACACTATTCTTTTGTGAATATATTATTCCTTCTCTTCTAGGACAGGAATTACCATGGTTCCATCATATTGGGGGTCACCAAATGTTATATATCTACATTAAAATACCAAACCTGACTCCTGTTATATATTTTCAAACATAAAATCTTGTTACATAGTTCAATAATTATCATGATGGATAAAACAAACGTTCACATTTTCAACCTTTTTAACAAATGAACTCATAATTAAACCTGTGCCATAGCTAACTAGATTTCTAATACCAGCTAAAGAATATAACACAGTTAATTTAATTACTATAAACATTTCCTGACAATAAGATAAAGCAGTTATAAATGAATAACCTAAAATAGCTCTAAGTGACTTGAAAAACAATGCTTTATTTCTTACTTAATATAGGTGTTCAATTAGCTCTTACATATTTTAGTTAATAGTTATTTCTGCAAATAATCATTATCAATTTTACTTAATTATCATAAATGCAAAAGGAACAGATAAGAATGTTTATAATCTGTGTCAAACCTGCCAAAGACTTCTTTTCACAAAAAGTTTATCCTAAGATAAATTTGGTGATTAATCATTGTTTCATTGTTTTCTTTTCTTTTTAGTGAAGGTTTCTTTTTCAAGTTATCACACAGAACTGCTGAACAGTTCTTTAAATTTTATGAAAGGTAAATTGTAGTTATTCAATATAAAATGCAGCAGATAATTCTAAATTTTAATAATAATAATAATAATAATAATAATAATAATAATAATAATAATAATAATAATAATAATAATAATAATAATAATAATAATAATAATCATAATAATATAATAATTATAAATAATTTAAAAAAGAAGAAAAATAAGTTATTACTTTTAATGTTCTTATTTCCTTAATCTTTAGAGAATTTAACACAAGGATTTATACTGTATATTTTCTCAGTCTACAACTATTCTCGTAAAAACTAAGCTTCTTACCCTGGCTCTTAGTGCTATATCAAGGACCTCAACATTCCTGCGAATGATTTTGTTGTTTATTTTAGTCTCTTTGTCTAAAATAGGCTTCTTCCTTTTTCTTTGTTTCTGGATAGGCTCAGTTTCAATGGGTGGTAGACTAATGCTTCCAGACTAAAAAGAGAATTGAAACAAGAATCATTATACTATAAGGAGTATACTATTAGCTGATTCTCTGAATATATGGAAATAATTATAATACTCCTTTTAAGATCATACACATGGTGTTCTGCTTTCTCTCAGTCTCCAACTTCCGCTTAAATTATCTCAAACTTAGGTGCATTTTTTAAAAGCGGATGAATGCTCAAATGTTGAAAATTTGATTGGTTGCATATCAACCTTGTTACCATACATTACCTGTTGAACTAGTTTAGTCAAAATCCAAAATTGGCATGGTGTTGAAAACAGTGAGCAATAATAAATCTTGCTCTCAGCAGTTAGAGCAAAAGTTAATAAATATAAAATATGTATTACTTTTGAGAGAGAATAACATTATGCAGAAGTCATTATTACACAAATGCTTCCTGCTAGGTTCAGTAGTGCAAATTAATTGTTCACATAAACTTCTGATTATTGCTCTGTTTGTGGCAGTTTCAGCCTCACCTTTCCATGCTAGTGACAGACAGCGAGCACCGAGGATGTGAACAGGTAAAACACAGAGCAGCCTGTTTGTAAGGTTTCTGCTTTCCCCATGCTTTCAACAATTCCGTTTTTTTTTTTTTTTAATCTTTAGTCAAAATATGATAGTCACCATTACATTAATAACCACCAGTTTTGCATATTGGAATTAGAAAACCAGGAAAGCAATTAGGGAAAAATAGTGTATAGAGGAGGTATTTACACATTTACCTGTGGTTCACTATGTTTATGCTGAGTGGGTTTAGTTGTGCTTGTCTCAACCACTTCAGGAACTTCAGCCTGATTCTGAACTTCAACTGGTGCAGGTGCAATTGCAACTGATTCTTCAGTTGGTACACTGGCTTTTTCTCTCTGTAATAACTTCACAGATTCTAAGCATTCTTCCAACACTTCAATTGCAGCTGGTTCTACTGGATGTATTTGAGTGTCATGTACTTCAGATATGTTAGAAATAATAATTCTGAAAAAAAAAATTTAAACACATGCAAGATTGAATTTAATTTTTTACTTCTCCAGCACCTATTTATATGACTACTAGGCAGGGAAAGTGCTGTATTCCAACCAAAATTAAATGTAGAGATTTTTTCAGGAATTAATATTTTAAGGTCACCTAAACTTAAAAAAGTCATTTGGATGCTTGAACAGATAAACTGAAAACAAAAGCTGCTCTTTAACTTCAACAGCTTCCATAGATCAATGCAATTACTTTCAAAAAATTACCCCACCGCAAACCACCCTTTACTTGGGAACATTTTCATTGATTATAGATTTGAAGTCTAACTATATCTTCAATTTTCTGGAAATTTTCTGATGTCCTCTTCATTCTGAATGAATTTTGTATGACTGATAAAACAGATAATTACATAAAAACATACACATAGCTATCGTGTTTAAAAACACCAACAGTAAATTTGTTGGCATAAATGAATAATAATTACCATCTGAAGGTTATTTAATCCCGGAACATAAAGTACTTGCAACAGTAAGTCACCATTGGGGTAATCATCTCTGATGTGCCTTTGTGCTTTACCGGGAGAAATACGAACTAGTTTGAGAATTTAATGTCATTCTGGCAGGTTGTCACAGTAGCTTAATGGCTACAGCACCCGCCTGGTAAGTGGAGGGTTCTGTGGTTCAAATCCCAGCTGTGGCATTGAAATTTTAAGTTCCAGTTCTACCTCTCAAACATTGCCCACACACGGTTGGTGTCTTTAAAAACACCAACAGTAAGTTTGTTGGCATAAATAAATAATAGATACCTTTGAGAATTTACATAGCAAAAATAGTCAAAGAGCCAGAGTGCCATGTCAAGTAGCCCTTATAAAAGGAAGGACATCACACTTAATCTGTACTAGAATGTAAGTAGTTTTTAGGAATTGACATAAATGTATCAAAAGATTCTATTTTTGTATTTGTTCAATACAAAACAAAATATTCAATTCTATCTTTATGGGAGAAAAGAAAGAAAGAAAAAAGCCTCATTTTAGTGACATTGATGCCTCTAGTGCTAAGTTATAGAAATGGGTAGTTAATGAATAAGAAGTTCAAAATAAATGCTTCGTTTCTATGAATCAACAACTCATTTATAATGAAGTACAGTAGAATCCTGCTAATCCAAAGTAATTGGGGATGTGGGTTTTTTGATTTGGAAATGTCTGGATTATCCGAAATACAAAATACGAAAAAGAAAATACGAAAAAGAAAATGTATATAAATTCAGCTATAAGATTAGCAGCTACAAGCTAACAATGATAATGGTCATCAGTGATGAAGCCATTATCTCTATGGTCCAGAATCAACCTGATAACAACCCTGAAGATGGAGATAGTGAAGAAGAAAGATATTGTGTCACATTCTGATGCTGCAGATGCTCTTGAATTGGCATTACACTATGTAGTGTAATGCTGCCACACCAAATAATGTGATGTTCATGCAACACATGAACATCGAACATTGCATCTTCAAGGAGGTTTAGTTCTTTATGGTAGAAGAAGATTACCAATTTTGCAAGTTAAGTTAAAATTACTGATTCATAAACATGAGATAATTACTAGTACCTACAGTATCTAAGTAAATGTGAAAATGTTTAACATTAACTAAATCATTATGTACAGACACATTGTCTACAGCAAAGTTCAGCAAAACATTTTCATGCAATAAACACTTTGTTCCAATGTATGTAGTTTCAATAATGAATTTGTCAGTACTATAATAAAAATGTTTCTCTACACTATAAATAAGCTTTTATTGTTTTTTTTTTCAATTATGGATTTTTGTTTGGATTATCCGGAAATTTGGATTTGTGGGTTTCAGTTTAGCAGGGTTCAAGAGTATTAAGCTTTTCACAGTTCTCACTCTTTATAACATACACATTTTAAACTGTCTTCTCTGTTTCTCTCTTCCTTCACTGGCACTTTAAATTGCTCTTAATTGCTAAATTCACAATAGCACTTTTAATTTACAAATATACATAACTATAAATGTTTGTAATGCTTGCTCTCACTGAATATAACCAACACTTAAGGCTGGTTCCTGCAATGGTAATGATAACCAAAATGAGAAAGTTGAAATACAGGCATTCAAATGGGAGTGTTTACAACCAACAGGAAGCTTTCCCGGGCCCCACAAATAAGAAAGAAGACTTGGCAGAGTTTTAACTTTTTATTCGTGTTACCTGACATGGCATGTTAGATTCATATTGACTTTTCTCTGTGTGAATTATTTAAGGTGCCCATGCCATGAAGCTAGAGGAAAAAATATGATTGGTGAGTTAGAAACAAATGAATTCGCAGCGTGCAATATCGACCTCCACTTTCTGTTGATAAACTAATCAATAGTGTACCTGCCTTTCTTGTTGCAATCCGTTGTGAACCAAAATATTGAATTCTGTCTTACTTCCTGTTACCATAATCATTACCCTGGCCAAGTGGTTGTGGACCAGCCTTTAAAATCAATGTTTAATATGAAAGTAACATCATAATCACTTAATTTGACTTACCTTTCATTGACTTCATTACATTTCGTGTTATCCAAAGATCTGCCATTTGCTGCCTGAAAAATAAATTGAAATTTCACATTTATTTTACTGCTGAGAATACCAGTTTTAATAATCAATAACTTACTAAAGTACAATCATGTTATCTTTTCTAATTAATGTCAGAAAATTATAAAAAAATGGGAACATATTTTAAAAGTATTTGCCTTCATCCTCAACTAGATTGTTGATGCTTTATTAGAAACAATGCTTGGATTGGCAGTGGATGAGCTGAGAATGAACACAAATGTCTTCAAAACATGCTCTAGATTTGTGATAATGCTGGTTATTCTGAGGTATATGATCAGACCATGACCTCAAAAAAAAATCTGATGTGTTGCACTCACATGACTTGCTCTACTCTTGTATAAATTATTCTTACAAATGCATATTCCATTATCTACTTCATGTCAATGGAGACAAATATTTGCAGAAATTACCTTATTGCTAATTTTATTGTACGTGCAAAGGGCATATGGGAATAGAATAGGCTTTAAGCAACAGCCAAAGCTTTTGAGAGACAATATTGCCCTGTGCTGGCTTTGACATTCCATTCTCTTTGCATGTCCAGGACATGATAAAACTAATAATGACTTACCATTTGAGAAAAGTATAAATATTGGAGAATTCAAACAAAAGGGAATATTATTAACATATGAAAATAAACTAGAAATAGTGATGTGTTTTTTAATTTACTTAATGCGGAGTTGCCATTAATTAGACTGAAATCATTTACAACACATTTTTGTTCAAGATTGTGGACTCAGTCTCTACTGCCAGCGAAAAACGATAAAACAGTGTACACATGCTAAGGTGTTCTATGCACGCGGTGCAATAAGACTGTTGCGTCATCAATTGTTATTGCTTAGCAACAGTCCAAAGTCTACTTCAAGCATGTGAATGAGCTACAGGGCTCATTCATGTTAAGATGCCTCCACAGAGAAGACAGTATCGCAGCCACAATATTAAAACCATCACACATCCAATAAGTAACAATTTGCAATCAGACAAGTATCATGCTATTAAGTTATGGTAAGCTTCAGAAACTGAAACATTGCTTGGGTGGAAACTCCATTCTAATTTTAAATCAACAATGGCTGGTGCTTGGACCTTTAGAGGGTCTGTGGTTCAAATCCCAGCTGTGGCATTAAATTTTTCAATTCCAATTCTGCCCCTCAAATATTGCTCACACATGGCTTGTGTTTAAAAACACCAACAGTAAGTTTGTTGGCATAAATAAATAATAATTATCCTCGAAAGAGGTTATTTAACCCTGGGACATAAAGTACTTACGATAGTAAGTCGCCATTGGGGTAATTGTCTCTGATGTGGGATTCCCTTTGTGGTTTACCGGGAGAAATAGGAATTGGTTGGAGAATTCAATGTCATCCTGACAGGTTATCACTGTAGCTTAATGGTTAGAGCACCTGCCTGGTGAGCATAGAGTCTGTGGTTCAAATCCCACCTGTGGCAATGAAGCTTTCAGTTCCAATTCCACCTCTAAAACATTGTCCACACACAGCTTGTAAACACCAGCAGTAAGTTTGTTGGCAAAAATAAAGAATAATTCTAGATATAGATTTCATTTGTCATGAAAATACCTTAAACCTATGGTATTTTGATCAAAATTATTAAGAGGCATTTTTGAAAACATTAAAGTTTTTAGGAAAATGTTCAGTGTAAAGAACAGTCTGGAAAAGGGGGAATTTCTTGAAAATCTGTATGTTCTATTCCATAAAAGACACTGAATTTAAATAACAAGTTTGGTATTAAACCAATGTTTTGTTTTATCTTGCTCACACACATAAGCATACACACAGATCTTTCGCTAAATACGTTTTTTATCATCATCATCATCATCACCATTTTTTGGGTAGAATACAATACGTTCCCTACTTACTATAGGTAGCAGAGAAAGTAAAAATTCTGCTTTAAGATACAAGATGTTTTTTTGAACGATTGGGACTCTTCACAATGAAGTACCTACTCAATTAGAATTAAAATGAATAACATTGGTTTCCACATTGCCAATGCAGAATGAGATAAAAGTAATAGATAATATATTTCTGTTTTCTTCAGCAGTAAACCAAGAGTAGATCGCCATTGGTACGCACACATATTCAAAGTGAATCCACATAGTCATACAGTAGTATTCAAACTGATGAATGCTATAATTTTATAGACTAAAATTTGAAAGAAATTATATAACTTCATGTACCCTTGTAGTGCAGTACAGTACCCTGTAGTACCAGTGTAGGGTTCTGAAGTAGAACTGATATACCTGTACTGATACATCTGGACCTTGTTGCTCCTTACTACGGGTATCTCGCTCTAGGAATGTGCCCTCTGTGGGAAGTAAAGCAGGAACAGGTAGTAATTCTAGTTGCCCCAAAATGTTTTGTTCTTCTGTTTCTTTATTCACAGCTGCAAAAGAGAGATAATGTTCTTTAATCCTCCATCATGCATGCACCCTGGTAGAATACTGTTAGTCACATGGGATCCAGTAGGCTGGCGCTATATTTTGTGCTTATATGCTTGTATTTATTTTTCGCTCATTCCCATGTTTAGCTTCATTTAGCTGAAGTATACATGATTTTTATTAGCATTAATTTGCTTGATCAAAGATAAATAAAACTTAGTATGAATACAGTATATATTACAATTTGTACTACACTACGTAGAAAGATGATTTTAACAACAGCTCTTTGCAGTAGCAAAAAGGGGTCCCTGGGTACATGTTATTTCAAATCACGTCTGTTAATACAGCCTTTCTAGAATATTGTCACAAATGAGATCATTACTTACTGGTAATCATGCTTTTTTACTTTCCCTACTGGTAAGTAGCGGAAGTATTGTATTCCACCCAAAAATTTGATGTCGATATTTCACTGGAAATATATGTTTTGAGGCCCCCCGAATCAAAAAAGGGATTTTTAGAAAAAGGTCCGCATGTGTGTGTGTGTGTCAGTCTGTGTGTCTGTCAGTCTGTGGACAGCATAACTCAAAAACGAAAAGTCGCTTAAAAGCCAAAGTTGATATTTAAGTTTAATGTCTTTGAAGGATGCAACATGCAGATTTTGAAGAAAACAGCCCCATCCTAAACTATCCTTTACATGGAAAAGTTTTTGAAACATTTTGATTTTCTTGAAAATGGCTCTAACGATTTTGATTAAAATGCCATATGTTTGAGATATATTTATGACAAATGAAATGTATACCTTGAATTTTCTGGCTATAGCCCCTGTAGTCATATCTACTCTGGATGACTTTTGCATTACTGGTAAACCGTTAGAGATAGACCAAATCATATACTATGTACAAAATGTAGATCTTGCTAAAATACACAATTTATGTCTGAATAAATTTTCTAGTAAAGTGAACCATTTTGGAGATATTCCTTGTTATGCGTGTCAGTTTCGGAAAACTTAAAAACTTTCTGAAATGGAACATCATTGTTCAGTTTTTATATGTTAAGTGTGCAAAGAGAACAGAATCTCAAAGCTTTAAAAGATTTAACTATCGCACAAAGCCTACTGTATTCTAATATTCCTCTTGCACCTACAAGGAAATAAGCAATAAGATAATTGTACAAATGTTTATCTCAACTAACACGAAGAAGATATAGGATTAAGAGTTTGTAAGAATGGTTAGTACAAGAGTAGAGAAAGCCATGTGAGTGTAACACATCAGACTTTTTTGTTTTCAACCCAGTTAATGTAGTACTAACGTTATGCTTACGTAACAATTGAACAAACTCAGAGCAATACAACTTATCCGTTGAATCAAATCACAACTGAACTGTCACTACCGGATCACAGCGGTATAACTGTTTCATCTAAAATGGAGGAAATGTCATTTACATATGTGCTGGCCTATCACAGCACAACAGCGTCCCTCAGAGGCACATGAGGGGAAGGTCGGTGGATCTAAATACCACCTATTTAGTCCTCCCGGCTAGGTCCGATGGACCCGTTGACCAACGATAGGTGTGGTCCCCCTTGCAAAATGGGGGTTTAAGTCGGGTGATGTAACTGCCACATTGTAAAACTGGTGCCCAAGAAAACAGTTGCATGAAAGCCACATACATGAATATGAGTCCTAAAGATAAACATTCCGGAGTTAAAACTGTCCCCCAATCGGATCTCCGGGTGGGGACATCTTTAGGCAAATTTCATCACAACAATTCCAATACTTTAAGAATTCTACAATGGAATGCAGGAGGCATGTCCCAGCCTAAAAAACAAGAGCTAATGAAAATATTAAAAGACCAAGATATAGATGTCTTCACAGTACAAGAAGCCAATATATCAGAAGAACAGGAAATATACTTTGAAATGGATGAGTACACTACACATATACTTCTAAAGGCTCGTCAAATAGCAAGTGGTATTCTTACAGGAATTAAAAGAAATATGAAAGCTACTATCCAAATCCAAAAAAAACAATGGAAGAACAAGATAAATCAGAAATAGTTAAAATTGAAGTATGGAAAAGTAACTACCACTATAGAATTTACAGTATCTACAATCCTCCAGACAATACACTAGATCTAAATTCTATTCCCATAGAACCCAAAAGTATTTTAATAGGTGATTTTAATGCACACACCCCTAGGTGGGGCTACAGAGATATAAATTCACCAGGAAGAGTCATAGAAGACCTATTAAACTCATCAACAATGGAATTAATATTTAATCCAAATGATCCACCCACTTATAGGTTGCGCGTTCGTTCTTGACGAATGACCTTGAGCAGAAATCCAATGAGTGAGCCTACCCTTAATAAACAGGTCAGCAAATGTTTATGCTACAATAACAGACACCTCTGTTTTCCTCTGTTGCGTTTGTGTATACAGTCGACTGCAGAAGTTTTGTGCGGTACGGATGTATGTATGCATGCAACGAAAATAGCAATTCAGACGAGGGAGAGATGTCGGGAATAGAATAAATGCAAGAAAGTTAAGTGGAAACAGTTATAGAGGTATAGTGTATAATACGTGTGGCTGATATTACTGCAAGTGTCATAAATTGATTTGTAGTGTTGTACTACTTCAGCTCAGAAGCATGTGCGTCCTCTCACTGCAGACTGTACCTCCTCTCTCTCGTTCCCGCAAAAGCTGAGTAGAGACTCGCATTCAACCTTTCATATAAAATTTTCATTCGTCAAGAAGTAACGCGCGACCTATACCTTCATTATAATGGTTCAGGTACAAATCCTGATCTTCTGATGGTGTCATCTGACATAATTGACAATACAAAAAGAGAAATAATAGAAGACCCAGGTTCAGGCCACAGAATCACCATAAACTCCATGAGAGGTCTAATAAATAAAAGTAACAAACCAAAAATTAAAACTTCTTGGAATTTTAAAAAAGCAGATTGGTCCAGTTTCCAAAATGAGATAGAAGGGAAGTGTAATATACTGTTAGAATCAGAGTTCAAGTCAACAGATGAAATGAATAAAACAATTTGTGAAATATTATTGACAGCAACCAAAACACATATCCCCAAAGGAAAGTTAAAGAAATATAGCTACTTTTGGTCTCCATCTTTACCTAAGTTAAAACACGAAAGAAATATAGCAAGAGTCAAAGCCGAAAGAACCAAGTGTCCAGAAGATGTACAAAACTGGAGAAGAAAAGCAGCCATTTTTAAGAAAGAATTAATTACAGCAAAGAGGGCCAGTTTCACAAATTTTGTAGAACATATGGACTATAGGAAAGATGGAAAAAAAATATACAAATTCCTTAATAAAACAAAATTATCAAAAAATACAACTGAATCATTAAAACATAATAACAAAAGCTTAACTACAGATAGGGAAATAGCAGAATCCCTTAACAAGTTTTATGCTCAGTCACAAAGAATACCCCAAGCGTATAAAAAAACAAGATAAGGCTATCCAAAAAACTATCAGAGAAACTAATAAGCCAAAAGGTATACGAAATGATATTTTTATTCAGGATTTTAACGAAACAGAACTGGATTTAGCAATAGAACAATTACAGAACATAAAATCTCCAGGACCTGACAAGATCCACTCAGAGTTTATTAAACACCTTGGCAGGAAAGGAAAAGAAATCCTACTTAAACTGTATAACAGGTGTTGGAGAATGACTGTACCTTCCAACTGGAAAAAAGCCATTATCATCCCGATTTTAAAGAAAAATAAACCCTCAAACAATATTACTAGTTTCAGACCAATACCTTTAACCAGTGTTATTGCAAAAGTGATGGAAAGAATGGTGGCATCTAGCCGTAACTCGTTCCTAGAATATTACAACTTAATTAATAGTTCACAGACTGGCTTCAGACAGAATCATAGCACAAGTGAAAATGTACTCCTACTAAGCCAAGACATCAAGGAAGCTTTCAATAGAAAGGAGGATACCTTACCAGTATTCATTGATTTTAAATCAGCATATGACTCAGTCTGGAGAAACAAATTAATTGAGAAGTTGCAATCAATAGGTATGAAAAGTAACATGCTTAAATGGATAACTCAGTTTATTTCACAAAGATTTTGTGCCACAAAATATAATACATACATTTCCAAATATAAACAAACACACCGAGGACTTCCACAAGGTGCTGTTCTGAGCACAACACTCTTTAACATATATATAAATGACCTTCCATCAATAATAACAACTTTAGAAACCAAAATTGCTTTATTTGCTGACGATGTAGTCATTTGGACTTCAGGCTCTCCAAAAAAATTGAATTAATTAAAGACAGAATAGAAACAGCCCTAAACAAAGTACATGAATGGAGCTCCAAAAACCTCATGACTATCAATGTGGAAAAAACAAATTATGAATTATTTACACTAAAATACAAACCAGTTAATATTAACATAAATTATAATGGTAAACCACTCAAAGCAGTTGATGATGCCAAATACTTAGGCATCACTTTCGACAGAAAGCTAAGTTGGAAAAAACATATAACAAACATCTCAGGAAAGGTTGAAAAGAAACTGCAAATCCTGAAAAGGTTAGCTGGTGCTAAATGGGGCTGCTCAAGGAGAGTACTTAACACAACATACAAAATGTACGTTAAACCAAACCTGTTGTACTGTTCTGAAGCTTTAATAACAGCAGCAAATACTAACATCAATAAACTTGAAGAAATACAAATGCTCTTCGCCTAATCACTGGAGCAGTTAAATCCACACCTATTGATGCCATGCTTACCTTAACACGGACCCCATCAATAACAACAAAAATAGAAGAACAAGCATTGCTCCAACACGAGAAAATGTTACGACTGCCAAACTCTAAATGGACAGAAGAGAACCTCCCCCCTTCAATCCTTAAAACTCATAGTAGTTTCCTAGAAAAGGTAACACAGATTAAATCCAAATTGAACATTCCTAACACCAGAGAAAATCTACATATAAGAGAAAATCCATTGGAATTATTGCAACCTACCTTCAATTTGGAATTAATAGAGGAAATAAGTAAATCAGACACACCAAAAGAAATACAAAAACTTCTAGCTCTGGAAACAATCAATACTAGGTATCCCACAGAAGAATGGCTGCATATATATATACTGATGGATCCTCCAAGGAAAACCTTACTGGAGCTGGAGTTACGTGTTCACATTTTTCCTTTTATCATTCTGTTGGCAGAGACACAACAAATTATGATGGAGAAATAGAGGCTATATACATTGCTCTCAGACAATTATTAAATCTTCCCTTAAATAAATTTAACAAGGCAGTAATTCTTTCGGATTCTAAAGCTGCAATTCAGGGAATATGTTCAAATACTACAAAAAAGTCAACAAAAATTAGAGAATGCTACAAAATGTTAACACAACTTCAAAAAGTTAATAAGACTGTTCATCTCCAATGGATTCCAGCACACTGTGGAGTCATGGGGAACGAAGCTTCAGACTCACTTGCAAAGAAAGGCACAACAATAAAACAAAAGTCTAAATTCAACTTCTCATATTCCTCAATAAAACGCTCGATCGTTAAAAAATTTTCTCATTCATACCTACAAGAAATAGAAACAAATGCCAAAGATAAAAAATGGATTACACTACTTTCCAACCCAGATATAATCCCCCAGAGACCAAGGAAAACAGCGGTTGCAGTCTTCCGACTATTGACAAATCACGACTGCTTAGCAAGTCATCTCTACAGAATAGGTATCTCAGCCTCACCAATATGTGTCCTGTGTAACGATCCAGCAGAAATGAATGAAGACCACTTGAAGACCTGTGAAGCATTAAGATCAGAAGAAACTACAGTTCAAAAGTATTGGAAAGCATGAATGCTAATGGCTTCATTGCCAGATGCAAGGCACTAGAAAACAACAACCACAACTACCGGATCACAACTCACAGTGAATTGCACTTGGCATGGTTCAAAACTTCATAACTTTTAATTGTCTGACTCAGCAGCCAGCAGCCCCTTATATAGGTCCCACACAAAATGGGAAATGGAATATTCTTGAATGCCAGGAAACAAAGGCTCTGAAGACCAGAATGGCACATAATAACAACTGTTTCCACCCGACCTGTTGTCTGTCAGGGGATGGATCATTAACACAGGTAGAAGCTGGGGTTCATACACTGATATAGGTAATTAGCCGCAGGCATGGTGACAGCATTACCATCAGTTCAATACAAAAGTCAGTGAGAGTTAACCTGGCACTTGACAGCTAGCTGATTCACTTACCTGCGAACTAGGCTAGCCCTATCTTGTCCAATCAACCAATTGTTGCATGATGTGTTTGTAACACGATTGGATGTGATATGGTTAGCCTATTTGCAGTAAATGAATCACATAGCTATCAAGTACCATGTTTGCTCTTGCCAACTTAAGGCAGTGGATGAATCTCAAGAGCCAGTCAGCACTGAAGCAATACATGCTGGCTAATCCTGTGGCAAGATAAGGGTTTGATTTGATATAAAAGGTTATGTCTGCCACAAAGAAGGTTGGAGGCATGATGGAAAGAGATTCGGGAAGCCATGTTGTGAAAGCAATGTTCCTATTTGGAAGGAAAGGGATACAAACTATATTTCAATAACTACCTTACATTGGTGCTACCGATGGAATATCAAGAAGAAAAGCATGCTTCTGCAGCAGTAACAGTTGGAAAAAAAGAAAGCACCTACCAAAATGACTAAAAGGTGACAAGAACTTTGAAAGAGATGACTGGCTGGTTGGAAAATCAGAAGGGTGTAGTATTTCTGAAATGAAAGGATAGAAAAGTAGTGCATTTCCTCAGCAATTTTCATGAACAGACAGCAAATAGGACTTAATAAGGTGCCAGAAAGATGGAAGAAACAACACTCCCATTATGGTGAAAGATTATAATACCAACATGGGATGTGCTGACTACTAATCTGATATGTTGAAAGTCTACTATGACAGAGAGGAAAAGCAAGAAGCTGTACATACATATTTTTTAGCATTTCTTGGACATTGCAATTGTGAATTCTGTCATCACATTTTGTAAAATATATGAGGGGAAACCAATAGACCTGAAAAGCCTTTGATTATCTCTGATTGATGGATTGTTAAAAATACTGAAAGTAAGGTGAAACAAAGAATCTGCAAGTTCAAATTTGAAGTTGGCAGAAGCTCAAGTTCACAATGGAGGCACATGCCACTGGAAGTATGTGGAAATGGTATGCTAACTTAAGTTCTACAGCCAAACAGCAGTCATGCCTAGCATGTGGTATCACTGTATGTTTCAGAAATAACAAAAATTGTTTTAAAGAATGCAACAAAAAGTGAACTGTTGTTGCAAAATGTGATATTTTTATGTCACTTCAGAAACTCTATGCAACACAGGTACTGTGCTTCATGGTGATATGAGAACACCACCTTGTTTTTAAAATATATTTATGGCCATCTTCAAATTTGAATAATTCTGTATTTAATAATTGGATGTATGTCCATGGTAGACACAAAATTTAATGGCAGCTGATACCTGAGTACTACCATTCTCCTTCCTGTTGGGCAAATAAATTTTGTGTACACAAATGACATCTATATCACCAGCTTTACAGTGTGATTTCAGAGCATGTTTAACTATACAACTTATCAAGGCATGGCAAGCCTCTGGTTGGATTTTGTGTTAACCAGCCCCCCCTGCCATTCAATTTTGTCAGCTATAATTAAAAATTTGTTAATAAAAAAGTGTTGAGTTAGGGCTTAAATGAAGAGAATGATGAGGGATAGGAATGACTGGAGAAGATGGATTTACGGAGCCACCCCTACGCTGTAAAGGTAGAAGGGAAAGAGGAAGAAGAAGAAGAAGAGTTAGGGCTTCCTGGTCATTTATGCATCAATGGGTTAAAATTTAATTTGGTGTGGGTAAAGTGGGAGTAGATTAAATTGTTTTGTTGTTTAATGATGCTGTCAATTGCCAGGATCATATCACATTGCTGGTGCACCAGAATTTTGTCCCACAGGAGTTATTTTACATGCTAGTAAATCTAGGGACATGAAGCTGTCGTTTTTAAGCACACTTAAAAACCATCGGTCTGGGCCAGATTTGAACCCATGACCTTGGGATCAGTAGGACAGCATCTAACCAACTGGGTAAAGTGAGAGTCTAATTAGTAATTTTAATACAAGTTTTTGAGTTACTGCTTCCTAGTTTTTTTTTTTGTTTTTTTTTTAACATAAATGGGTTAAAATCTAATTTGGTATGAGTAAGACGAGAGAGAGGTAATTCAATTAATGTAGGTTCTGACTGATTGAATTTCAAACAAACAGGGCATACTCTTCACACAATGTGAAACTTCCTTCAAGAGCTGCATTCATGAAGAAAGTTTGTTATAAAACTATTCCTAATTATTCTACAAACTGTGAAAAGGTGGAACATGAAACACAAATGGATTATTACCTTGTGTTTGAGGAAGTGGTTGATTCTGCTTCACCAGATGTCTTTTCTTTGGGTTTTCCCTGTAATAATAATAATAATGATAATGTAAATAATAATAATAATAATAATAATAATAATAATAATAATAATAATAATAATAATAATAATAATAATAATAATAATAATCATGATGAAGACGACGATGATGATGTTGATGATGATGATGACGACGACGACAACGATGATGATGATGATGAATACTTGCATGTATCTATTAACTGACACTATTTTTGAAGGAGGTGAGGTAGAAAGGGAAGGATGAGGAGCAAGGAGGAAGGAAAAAGAGGGAGGAAACAGGAAGAGGAGGATGGAGGAGTAGAGAATCACTGCCATTGCAAAGTGATTTATAGTTATAACTTTATTGGTTCTCTTTTGATGTTATGTTTAATTTTCATAACATTCACATGAAGGCTCTCGGTGGATCATAGCAAATGTTATGGACAAGTTTCTAGCATTTTCTTTGAAACTTGGCCTTTACATTGTTGGAAACTTTTACATAAACTGTAAAATAGGGTATGAAATTTCAGACTTTAAAGCATCATCCACCAAAGGAGTTTTGGTCATCAGTATTTCCAAAATACAGAAGTAAAATAAAATTAGTCACACTTTGACAGAATAAAATTATGAATTATATTGAGCGATATTGCTTGAAACATTCTCAATATTCTTGCTTAGTTTGGAAGACATTTGCTGTTGCTAGGAGTATAAATAATCATATTCCCATTAAGTCCTTTCACTAGATATTTGAAAAGAGAGAAGAATATTGATTTGTTTTCTTGCTGACTGTGATGAACTATGTGCAATATGCGTAAGCTTTCACGGCCGGTGTCATAATATAGAAACTGACTATCCGGGCTTGTGGGACGTGGTCTAGTCAGGAAACTCTTTCCAGACGTTTTGTCCGAAGCTGCGTCGAACATCCTCAGTGGCGTTGCCTTAACACTCTCTTAATCTCGGCGATGACTGACACGGAGCCTTATCTCTTATCCAGGATGCCTGATGGCACGCTCTCTCACACAGTCTACCGCAAACCTACACACTCAGACTGATACCTACACAAGCTCTCCAACCACCATCCCGGCCAAAAAAGGGCTGTCATAAAAACGTTAGTAGATCGTGCTAACCGCATCTGCCAACCACACCTACTGAACCTGGAACTTTCTCATATTAACAGTACATTGCAGGTCAACGGTTACACCAGCCAGGAAGTTAAACGTGCCATACGCCCTAGAAAGAAGCCCCTGCCAACCCCGGAACAAATCAACCGGAAAAAGAAGAATAAAGTATATCTGCCGTTCATCAAAAGTGTCACCGATCGCATTGGGAAAGTTCTCAAAAAACACAACATCCAGGCCATCTACAAACCCACACAGCAAATATGGAACATGCTACGTTCAACAAAAGATCCAAAAGATCCACTCTCGTCTGCAGGTGTTTACCAAATTCCCTGCCCATGTGGCTCTGTGTATATAGGGACCACTCAATGTACAGTAAACACGCGCATTATGGAACACAGGAGGTGCTGCCGTTTGGGACAAACTGAAAAGTCTGCAGTCGCAAAACATGTATTACTAGCGCCAGGGGAACACATACAGTATTCAGACACAGCGGTCCTATCTTCCACAGTACATTATTACACCTGTTTAAGTTGAGAAGCTATAGAGATCCACAAACATAACAACAACTTCAATAGAAAGGAAGAAACCAAACGCCTAAATAAAGCCTGGCATCCAGCATTACAAAAAGAATGCAGGAAACCTGACCGTCAACAAATCCAGGACCATACGCCGCCAACAGCCTCAACATCAAGCATAGACTATAGAAGCAGCAACCCAGCCCCCGCAGCAGCCGTACCAATAAGCCAAGACCGGAGCAACCAGGAACTAGCTCCGCCCACCCGTGCCAAACGTATAAAGCCCGTGAAGCCAAAAGGCTCATGTCAGTCATCGCCGAGGCTAAGAGAGTGTTAAGGCAATGCCACTGAGGATGTTCGACGCAGCTTCGGACGAAACGTCTGGAAGGAGCTTCCTGACTAGACCACGGCCCACAAGCCCGGATAATCAGTTTCTATATTATATGCAATATGTAAGCAAGATCAAAAAGGAACTGAACACTTTTAACCTAAGAACTATGAAAACTGGGCAACCAGCTCAAAAACAATGGCAACAAAGTTAAACCCAGAAATGACCAAGCTTTACGGCCTGATCAAATATTTAAAACATCAGGAATTAATAGACTAACAAGATTTAACTAATACTGTTTATTAAAAGCCAATAAGAGCAATTGCAAAAGGTTAATTTTACCAAAGCATTCTGAATTGCATGGAATACACACCGACTTATTGGATACAAGTATAATACATTGTTAACCTTCTGAATACCAAGCTTTAAAACATACACAGATTACCAAACGGGGTATAACTGTTCCCCAACTTATATATATATATTCTCAAACTAAAATTGTTACTGTAAGTGTGTCCTGCTCACATGATCCTAAATTACTTATTGTGTGAAAATATACTTTAAATTGTTCAATTTTATCTTAATTAAGTACAAGATGTTTAAATTTCCAAGAATACATATACATTATATATATTATATATATATATATATATATATATATATATATATATACATTATATATACATTATATTATAATGTATATTATATAATAATGTAATATAATGTAATATAATGTATAATATATAATATAATATTATTATTCTTGCTTAATTTTTACAAGAAATTTAAACATCTTGTACTTAATTAAGATAAAATTGAACAATTTAAAGTATATTTTCACACAATAAGTAATTTAGGATCATGTGAGCAGGACACACTTACAGTAACAATTTTAGTTTGAGAATGTTCCTTACAAACAAAACACAGACATTTATCGCATTTCTTTCTTGATTTACTGTCATTTTATCTTGCACACAGTTTGCACCTTCCAAAGCTACAAGTTGTTACCATGGTTTCCTCAGATTCTTCTGCATATTCAGCTCTCAGTAGGTCCTTCATTGCAGCAACAGTTTGTGATGGTAAAGCATTGGGCTTCACGATTCTCACCTTGACGTATGGCTTTATGAGCTCTTGTCCCAATTCCAGGAAAAATTTTCTTCATCTGTCAGGTGACTTAACGTTCCAATCAAGAGTTTTGGTTTTCCAGATAACAAATTAATTAACCCCTGCAATGTCTATAATGTTCATAAATAACATGAATAGCCACCTGTTTGTTGCTCTCTTGCATGAATATTCACGCACCATTTTGTCCATTGTGTCTACTGCTCCTTTGGTGCGATTGTAATGTAGTATCACATCTGGCTTGTATGCACTTTCTTCATTTGAACAACTGTCATCATGATACTCAGAACTTAGAAGAACAACCACCTTATTTTTTGGGGGAGCGCATATGAGACCAAAGTGAGATCTTCATTGAAAGCAGACATCGATGAAAACTGCTTCCTAGCAGACTTGGGTTGAAGTTCTGGTGGAATTTCAGTTTTATTCTTTCTTAGAGTTCCTGTTAGGTCCACGTTTCAGAAGCTCTTGAGCCAGGGGAACACTGGTGAAAAAATTGTTGGTAGTGATTCCATGACCTGCTTTCAATGAGTTCATAAGATCTAATACTACTCAGCAACCTTGGTTCTTTTCTGCCATTATCCCTTCTTTTCCTGTGTAAATCTGCATTTTGAGAGCATAGGTGTTATCAACTTCACACAGCATCCTTGTTTTCACATCGGTTACTTTGCCGGTTTCGATTTCATGTAAATGCGGAATGGATGCCTCCTGCGAAAACCAACAAGTTCTTCATCAACAGTCAAATGAAAACCTGGATCAAAATGCTTTTCACACTGTGAAGAGAATGCTGTAACTACATCTCTGAAAGCACATAATTTTTCATTCTTCTTTTGCTCATTACGAGTACATATATAAATCATCAAATCTGATGAACTTGAGCAGTTCAGCAAAGCAATTTCTAGAACATGATGCTGGGAAAATTTTCCTTTCAAACATTGAATCTGTGCTCCACAACATGGACATAGGTTCTCACTTTGCCTTTAGTGCACCCATAATCAGAAGTGCACCTATAAACGCATACATTTCTCTAATGTCTGTAGGAATCCACACACTTCTTTTACCACTATCCGATAAATTTGGTGACTCATAAATGTGACTGGCTTATTGATTTGTGTAATTTACAATACTTTGCAATATATTAGAATTAAGGAATATCATGAATGCCTCTACAACTGTATTCACATTTTTAGATGAAGTAGTAAGGCCACTTTTCATTTTCAAAACATCCTGGCTTCTCTGTCTACCTTTGCCATTGAAAGTCGCTTCCCACGTCATTTCACTTTTTGATATGTTGTTGTTAGCTAATGCTGGATTTTTGACAATGAAGTCATTAATTCTCTTGCTCTCCAATATTTTGATATTGAAGAGAGCAATAGCAGTAATAGTAACCGCTTTTTAGAGAGCACCATATTTTTATGTTTTGGCGGTCACATCGCTCTCTCACAACCCCCAAAATGTCTGGAGGACCACACCTGTCATTGGTTTACGGGTCTCACTGACCTGACCGGGAGAATTATCAAAATAAATTCACTGACCATATCCTCTGATTACCAATCAGAGGACGTATTACATGCCATGACAGGTCAGCATGTTAGGGGTTAAGGTTTTATAGAGAAATGGAGAGGTTGGAAAAATAAAGACTCCCTAGCCCTCAGTAACCCTAATAGTATCGGGGTCAGAAGAGAACAAGAGATGACCAAGGTAAGGTCAGATAGAAAAGTTACAGTGAGGAGCAAAACACCAGTAAGTGGAAATAATGTTGTGCTCAGCTTGAGTACCTTGTGGTTGCCATTCACATATCCCCTAGACAGAGATATGTACATAGGTCTATAAGCATCATTATCTGATGGCAGGTACACTTTAGCTGTTTCCATCACCTTCCAACACCAGGACATCATCAAACTCCTCAATTTCTTCAACACAGTCCTCGGTTTCAGATGCATCAGAAATGGGGTCGTTATTGTCAATATTATCATCATTATACAATATTTTCATCACTTCTTCCAAATTTTCTGCATCCTCAAGGTTATACTTCCTTTTGGACATATTTACATCAGAGAGAATAAATGCTTCTTTACTTCGCTATAATTCACTTGATACTGTTAAAAAACAAATGTGAAACTAAAAATTATTCACTGTTGTACTGGTAGAGAGACATTCAATTGTTGACACATTGCTTCTTCATTGTTGACATCAGAGAGGAATAAATGCTTCTTTAGTTGACTACAATTGTGAAACTAAAAATTGTTCATTGCTCTAGTGATAGAGATACATTCTTAATTGTTGACACATTACTTCTTCTCATTGTTGACAAAATAAAACAAATTAATTAGTAAAATAAATTTCATACAGCTGTGCATACTAGAAAGAAAAACGTTTATGTATATTATCAAGGAGTGTAGTTGTATTAAGAAGCTAAATAGGAAAATTAGGACTTATTTTTATATTAGTCTACAACAAAATATTCAGCTACGTCTATTTGACAATGTAATTAAGGATGAAATATACAGGTGAAGTCTAATGCACATAAAAAAAATAAATAAATAAATAAATATGACTGGGATATACTTGTACTTTGCCTGGTATACGGAAGGTTAAATTTATCACCAATGAATATCAATGGCAATATCTAAAATAAATATCTGGTGGGAGAAATTAAAAATATTTTTAAAATTAGAACTTGATCATCTGCTCTAAAGCTTTATTCGCCAATGGCAAGCTGGGAATGGAAATTTCTCACCCTACAGTAAAAACAGATTGAATTTGTTTTTGGCATCTACTTTATTACTAAGTGTGTGCATAAGAACAAGTCAGAGAAATAACAATTTGTTTTCCAACACAACATATAAGATTTGACTAATATTCATAAAATTGACTATTTCAAACTTACGCATCTATTGGAATAAGTTTCTTCATTGAAGATACATGAATAGTCTCACCTAAGACAGAGTAAAAAGTATCAACAAAAAATTAGTATAGGTGTCAAAAAATATTTTATATGAGTAGTTTATTTGAGACTTAGAATTTTTTAAACAGATTATTTTCTAAGAATGTAATGTTTCATATGTTAAAATAGTTTTATTTAATAACAAGCTTATTAGTATACTCCTAATAATAACATTACCCTGTTAATTACATTATATACTGTACTTAGGCATTTCATCTAAATTCTGTATATGACTCAATGACAACTTGTGGAGGAGAACTTAGCACTACAACTAAAAGTCAATCTTTTGTTCCTATGCCCCTGATGGGGCACCCCCCAGGAGAATGGATGAGTTGAATGGATTATAAGGGCAGGCAAAATGTTGCCATGACAGAGCAGGTGGCAGGGTCCCTACACTTTCCCAATTAGAAGCACCCTGGCAGAGGCTGGCTTAGCTCTATTCTCCCTTGAGCTTGTACCATCCTGTGTGGGGGGGAACCAGAAATCAGTGGCTTGCCTCCAATCTGGGGGACGAGACTTCTAGAGTGCATTTGTTCTCCCTGCCATGCTGCTACCACGATGCTTGCCAACAGATTCAACCCTGAAAGAAACCTATTATTGATTTATGTAACGAAATGGAGGGACAGGAAATTCAGCAATATCAAAGTACTAAGAGACAGGCAAAGCAAATTATTAGGATTAAAGAAGAAAGTTAGAATAGAGTTTGCTCAGAAATTGACCATTCATTTGGCTTCAGTCAATCAGCACAAGCTTGGAGGACTATAAGAACATCTAGGAGTAAAACAAATCCAATGATTTTTATTAGCTATGACTCTATGGTTGAACCATGTTAAAATTATTTTAGGTGAAGACAGAGAAGAGTTTTTTAGGAGGAAATATATTTATTATTACTCGAAAGAGTTTTTAGAACCTATTTTGGAAGAAGAGGTAAGGGTTGTATTTGCAAGGTCATGGAATAGTAAGGCACCTGGTCCAGGTGGAGTGCACATGCAATTATGGAAATATGGAAGTGCTCAATTGTTTAGGACAGTAACCAGAATATTCAAAATGTTTAGTTCTTCCGGGCTTGTAGGCCGTGGTCTAGAAGGCATGGTGGATACCAACGTTTTGCCAAGTACTTTCGCTTGGCATCATCAGGGTAACACGATCCTCCATCTGCACTGGTCAGAGTTTGAATGTGGAAGCAGAGAAGTAGTGGAAGTTTTGACCGTTAACGTGCGTTATGATTATATGGGTGGGGGTGGGTGGGGCATTGTTGTGCAGGCTACGGTAGTGGCCAGACTTTCAGACGCACACAACAGTTATAATAAAACCCCACCTACAACTGGCCAATCACTACCGTAGCCAGCACAACAATGCCCCGCCCACCCCCACCCATATAAATAATCGTAACGGACGTTAACAGTCAAAACTTCCACTACTTCTCTGCTTCCACATTCAAACTCTGACCAGTGCAGACGGAGGATCGTGTTACCCTGATGATGCCAAGCGCAGTACTTGGCGAAACGTTGGTATCTACCATGCCTTCTAGTACACGGCCTACAAGCCTGGAAGAACTAAACATTTTGAATAGTCAAGACACCGGCCGTGAAAGTCTAAATACATATAATAACTAGAATTTTTAACAAGATTTTGGAAGGAGACTGTATCCCTGTTGAATGGAAAATATCATACATAACACCGATTTTTAAGAAAGGAAATAAGAAAGGCCCATCAAATTATAAAGGTATTAATATGATGGCATCAATTAGTACGCTATTTACAAAAATAATCACTTCAAGGCTTGAGAAGAGCATATCCCTAGTGTCCGAAGAGCAGATAGGATTCAATGCTGGAAGATCCTGCTTGGATAATATGTTTGTGTTAAGTCAAGTTATGGAAAAAAGGTCAGCCAAATCTCAAGAAACCCCCCCATGAGTGTCGGCAGACTTTTTAGCAAGGGGGGCACATGTTGGAAGTTTGCAATCAGATAATATTGTATCATTATTTTACTGTCAAAATTTATAATATTTGTTGCAGATAACTGTATTAATTTGTGCTAAATAAAAATCGTTCTTTACACCAAAATTAAAATAATAGTTTAATAGTCAGTAATTGGCTGCACATTAAGTTCTACCAACTTCCAAGGAGGGGCCACGACCCCCCTTGCCTCCCCCCTTTGCGATGCCCATGAACCCCCCCATATTGTATTTGTAGGTTTGGAGAAAGTGTATGACTCAGTTCCTATTAGTAGACTTTGGGAATCAATGGAGACAATGACGGTATCAAAACCAACAATAATCCTCAAAAAATATATTATAATTGTAGAGCTTCCATTAAGTGTAGAAAATTTATATCTTTTGAGTTTAGAGAAAGGACTACGACAAGGATGTAGGATGTCTCCAACACTATTCAAGATATGTTTGGAGACAGCCCTAAAACACTGGAGTGACTTTTTCATAATATGGGAATTAAGAGTGAAAGATCAATTTATTCACTCATTGCACTTTGCTGACGATCAGGTAATTATTGTGCAAAATTGAGATTTATGGTGAAAAGCTAATTGACTGCTATGATTTAGCAGGTCTTGTGATACATTTTATAAAGACAGTATATTTAGTAAGTGGTGGACATGTTAGGAACTTGAAATTTTTTAATGATATAGTAAAGTCAGTGGAACAATTTAAATATTTGGGATCGGTGCTCCACCAATCTGGTACATATTTTAAAGATGTAGAAAATCATGCCACACTGATAAGAAATGCTATATAAAACAGCTTAGTAGTGTGCTTTGGAATGGGGACATTAGAATGGAGAGAAAGAAAATGAACTTGATGTGATTGTTGAGAGTATCCTGACTTATGGAGAAGAAAGCTGGACTGTGACAGAAAGACTAAAGGACCATGTTAGATCTGTGGAAATGGATGGGTTAAGAAGGAGCTTATGTATAGCCTATCAGCAGAGGGTCAGAAATTACATGATTAGGGAGAGATGGAACATACAAAAGGATATCTAATGTCTGGAATGTTGAATGGTTTGGACATGTTCAGAGAATGCCTGAGGTACAATATCCTAAAAAAGTTTTGAATTGATCAGAACGACCTCAACTCACATGAAGAGGAGTTACTGAGGCCATGGAAGCTACAGGATTGGAAAATGGCTCTTAGAATGACCACCAGAGATGGAAAAGGGGAATAAAAGGAAACCGCTTAAAGTGGAAATGCCTCAAAAAGTAAAAGTAAGGAAATTCAGAGGATATGGAAATCCCTCCCAACATTTGGCTGATGACCCAGGAAAACCTCCAAAAGAACTTCAGGAAGGTTGGCCACAAGGATTCAATCTGTGACCCCCGAATGTGGGCCACAGATGTTATCGACTGATCCAGTTCACTCAGTAAAATTCTGTATAAGTTTAACATCCTCTAATGCTTCAATTCCCCTTTTACTGCTTTTTTTGTACTACTGGAAATAATGTATGAATTGCTGAAGTTGTAATGTTTTAAAAGCATGGTAAAGTATGAAACAGAAATTTTCAGAAACAGGAAAATCTGTCTCTTCTCCATGCGACTTCTGCATGACTGCTTTACCCCTATTAATAAGGGTAATTGTTACTGAATGTCTTAATGATGTTTCTTTACCTGGAAAATGAACACTTAGAAACATATGTACCTAATAGATCTCTACCCTTTTTGTGGCCCCATGCTTGTATTTTTCACTACAGCTGTTGAACAATATAATACATTATCCTCTGTAGAGGAGTCTAAATTGTTTTTCCTATCATATTGTGTATAACACCATCTCACTAACTTTTTAAGCTACCGTCCCTTAAAGAATGTATAAATGAGGTTATATTGTATACAACATTTTATAAGCTGGAGTCCACATCTTCATATTATGATGTATCAACTCAGTAAGTATTATTAAATGAATATTCACATGACTTACGTAAAAGTATGTAAACCTTCCTCTTATATGCCAAGAGACAGCCATACATCAACATGGAGGATAGGTAGAGAGAGAACCGTTTCTGGGAGGATTTTGGCAAGTGGTCAGGATAGTGATTTATGACAACATCTATTATCTCTTGCCTGGAACAACAGTAAAGCATGGTATTTATTCAATAACTACACTAGAGTAATCAAATACAACCCTTAAAATGCACCAGCCATACTATTTTTCACTCCTGTACCACGTACTTCGAGTTATAAGCAAACATTAACAAAAATGGCTTTGAATGCAGACTTATCATTATAGGGCTTGAATTTTTAGCTAAATACATATTTTGTTTTGTCCTAATATTAACTTGAAACTGAGTTTAATGTTTACACTAGACCAAATATTTTAAGTTTTATTGCACATAAAAATGCATATTTTTATGTACATATTTTCAGATGTTCACATAAATTACACAAAAACCACATAAAGGAAACCTTATTCAATTAATTTTCCATATTTACATAAAATCACATAAAAGCAGCATCAGAATAATTTTTAACAAGTCACCATCCACTTCTTTAATGCGCAATTACACAGGCTAGATGTTACAATTTCTTATTCATTATTAGAAGAACTGACATGTCAGTTATAGTATCCTTTCATTTGGAAGAAAGTATAAACATTCTGCTTTCTTAAACTACATGAGCTTACAGGATAAGAATGGGAAATTCCTCTACTGTCATGTGCTTGATTAAGCATAGGTTATCACTTCACACCCCGGATAGTATATACACTGATACTTGTTAAAAGGTGTAATCAATTAGTCATTTGTGAATCTGCAAAGTTTATACAATGTTCCAATTATGTTGTGGTGTTAGGAAGTTGCATAACAACAGCTTTGACATCACAGTGGATTAAACATGCCCGGAGTGAAATGTAATGTGAGTGCAACAATATACTGTGGAATTTAAAGATATTTTCAGTAATGATGGTAAAATTCTGTATTGCCAGCCATGTGGTAAAACTATAACGTCAGACCAATGTTTGCAAGTAACACAGCATTTAAGTGGTAACAAACATAAGGCAGCCATTTCATGCTTTACCAAAAAAAGGAAGAAGAAAAAACAAACTTATTAATGATCCAGTGCCAAGTACTTAATTGGGACCTTCCAAATTTTCACTGTATTGAAAAGATTTGTGCAGAGCATTAGTTTCAGCAGACACACCCATTTCAAAAATGAACCAAAATATTCCTGATGAAATATACTAATATTGACACACCTGATGAATCAACTTTGCGAAAACATTACCTTCCCAAGAGCTATGAAGAAACTGTGATGTACATATGTAAAATTTATGCCAATGAAAAAATATGGGTGAGCCCAGAGGTAACTCCAGATTCTATAGGCAGGAAAATTGGGAATGTTGTAGGGATATTGAAGAATGATTCTGAAATTCCAAAGTCATCTTTTCTACTGATCTGACAAGATTTGCCTGCTGCAAACCATGTGACTATTGTCAGATATTTATTGAAGCGATGCACATATTGTGGCCATATGGTACACAGTATGACAATGTTTTATTTTTTATTGATGCTGTGCCATGTATGAAAATGGCAGCAGCAGGATTTGTAGTTATCCTAATATGATTCATGTTGCATGTGTTGTACATGGATTACATAGAATATGTGAGGAAATTAAAGCCATGTTTCCTGACATTGACAAATTGATTTCTAATGGGCAAAAAAGTGTTCATTAAGTCATTTTTAGAACAAAAATCTGAAACACTCTGCTGCCTCCAGCACCTGCAGCAACTCTCTAGGGAACATGTTTGGCTGCAGTTCAGTACTATGCAGAAAACCTGGATGGTTTTGCTGCTGTCATAAATTAACTAAATTGTAAAGATGTCAGTTCAATTAAATTTCAAGAACTTTTAAGTGACACTGTGTTAAAAATTACGTATCAAACATTTCAAAAAATCTGATTTTCCTCTGTGATTCCATAAAGAAACTGGAATCAGTAGGAACGCCTTCAAGAAAAGCAGTTCTAGAAGTTCAGGATGTGGGGAAAAAAAAATGAATGTTCTTTCTCATCCTGCAGCACAAAAAGAAAATGCAAGGAATGTTAAACAAGTATAATGGATTTAACATAATCTATAAAATTTCAAATGTGTTGGATGAGCAACATGAGGAAATTATTGATGTGAGTGTGAGTGACAATCCATGTTATGCTAGACTTACTTCTTTTTCTATTTTTGAAATTCAAGACACTTCTTTGACAATTGTCAATCTTTCGGGATGCAAAATTTGAGGAATCATGTGTTCATATACTGTCCACTACTGTCCACTATTACAGCAGTGCTCTCCAACTTTCTTATCCACTTGGGCACATTTGACTTATGCCTAAGAAAGTGCAGGTGCCATCACAACCACCGTTAGGGCAGGTACCCTTTTTTTGAGAAGAAAAAGGGAACCTACAAGTTAGGAAAGTAATGAATACAGATTAAGGGTACAAAAACATATGGTGTGCACTGGGAAGATATTCCGATGGAAATAGTTTTGTCTCGAAGTTTGAAGTAATATTAGAGATAGAATAAAAATTTGCTTATAAAGGGCACCAAAATAACACATCACAGGTGCCGTATTGGACAGCATTGCTCAACAATATTTGGCGATCCCTTCCAGGAATAATGTCTGACAAGTACCACATACATTTATATTACCTCAGTGATTCAGATCTTAAAAGAATATTTTACTTCTTCTTGCACATATTTTTGACATTTTTAGCACATAAAAAATACTTCCCCAGCTTTTAGCACCTAAAAATCTAAACCTCGTGTGGAGTTGCTGGTCTCCCATTGGGTGTCTCCCCAGGTGGCAGATAGGGGAATGCTTACCAGATATAGTGGGTACCAGGGAAATAAAATACTTGGGCAGACCAAAACCAGCTGCCTTGCAGTGAGTAGTTGGCTCTACAAAGGCTAGGGGAAGACAACCTTGATTACAAATCACGTGACCCACCAGGTTGGGGGTTTTTCATGAAGCTGACAACCTCATACTGTAAAACAATGTTGTTGAGAATCTCCAAATGAAGAAAGTCAGCCAGATAAGCTCTAGATGGACTAGCAAGTACAATGGCTTACGAATTGGAACATGGAATGTACTTTCATTATATAGAAGTGGAGTGCTAAAGAATCTTGTGGGACAAGTTATGGAATATAATATAGATGTACTAGCCCTCCAAGAGATAAGATGGACTGGGAAAAAATATTCTTGAAAAGAAGGAAGACAAATCTATTATAGTTGTTCTAAATTACACCAGTTTGGTACTGGGTTCTTTGTGAATAAAAAATACAAGCACCTGGTAATGAATTTTCAACCTATCAAATGGAGAGTATGTAAACTTAAACTAAGGGGATGCTACCATAATTATAGTATTATCAATGTACATGCCACAACAGAAACTAAAAGTGAAGATGATACAGAGACTTTCTATGAACAGCTTGAGAAGGTATATGATGAATGCCCTAGATATGATAAAAAATAGTCTAGGGAGGCTTTACTGCAAAAGTCGGACAACAAATGGAGTTTTTTAATACAACAGGCAATAACAGCCTGCACAAAGAATTTGATGATAATGGAATAAGAATGTTGGATTTCGCCATATCAAGGGATAGTGGTAATAAGTAGTGCTATGTTCCCACATAAATGAATCCACAAAGCAACCTAGAAATTCCCAGATAGAAATACAGCTAATCAGATTGGTCATCTTTTAATTGATAAGACACATAAGAGCAGTATATTAGATACTAGAAGTCTTAGGGGAGCAAACGTTGATTCAGACCATTTTTTAGTCCTAGCTAAATTCCATTGTAGGGTCAACATACATTGTGTACATAAACAATTAAGAACAGGAAAAAGATATGATATAGAGAAGCTGAAAGATCCCACATATAGAAATGAGTACCTATATAATAACTTTGTCAGAGGGAATGACACAGGATGGTACTACATAACCAGAACAGATAAGTTGGAGCTATGTAAGGAATTAATTGGTAAGGTGGCTGAAGTAACTTATAAGGAAAATAAAAAAAGAATCAATAAACATTGATATGATGAAGAATGTTCAAAGATTACAGAGGAAAAGAACAAGAAACTTAATTGAGAGATATAAAGAAATAAGGAAAGTAGAAAAAAAAGTACATAGAAAAAAGGTTTACTATGAAGAATTACTTAAGGAATTGGAAACACAACATGAATTAAATGCATCTAGACAGCTTTATAAACTAACAAATAGTTTAAGGAAGGAATTCAAACCAAGGATTACAATTTGCAGTGATGCTAATGAGGAATTGGCACATGATGGCGATGAAGTTCTCAAATGTTGGAAAACACACTTTGAAGCATTACTGGTGGGAGAGCAGCATAATCAAACAGCAGAGATAAATGAACGGGTGGGTACTGAAGAGCAATTAGAACAAGGCTATATACCAAGCCTGGATGAGGTTAGCAAGGCTATAGAGAAACTTAAAAATAATAGAGTCCCAGGACCTGATATTCTGAAGATAGCAGAACCTATAATTCTACCGATGACTCAGGGGTCTTTGTCTAGGGGATATGTGAATAGCGACCACAAGGTACCCAAGCTGAGCAGAACATTACTTCCACTAACTGGTGTTTTGCTGCTCACTGTAACTTTTCTATCTGACCTCACCTTGGTCATCTCTTGTTCTCTTCCGACCCCGATGCTATTAGGGTACCCGAGGGCTAGGGAGCCTTTATTTTTCCAACCTCTCCATTTCTCTAATTTCTCTATAAAACCTTAACCCCTAACATGCTGAGCTGTCATGGCATGTAATACGTCTTCTGATTGGTGATCAGAGGATATGGTCGGTGAATTTATTTTGATAATTCTCCCGGTCAGGTCGGTGAGACCCGTAAACCAACGACAGGTGTGGTCCTCCAGACATTCTGGGGGTTGTGAGAGAGCGATGTGACCGCCAAAACATAAAAATATGGTGCTCTCTAAAAAGCGGTTACTATTACTGCTATTGCTCTCTTCAATATCATCAGTGAAAAACATTGGAGAGCAAGAGGATAAATGACTTCATTGTCAGAAATCCAGCATTAGCTAACAACATAATTCTACCGAAATTACATCAAATAATACAAGTACGGGAAACCAAAATGATACTACTGGAATGAGAGCAAGGAATTATATGCCCAATTTTTAAAGTAGGAGACCCCACTTTGTATAATAACTATACAGAGGGTTGTATCCTACCTCTGATAATTTTTACTTTGCTCCTACTTTACAAGCAGCCATGTCTCCACCACTTGTCATGTTCTGTTTGTTTTCCCTTCATCCAAGTAACCATTCTGCACCTAGGTTTCCATTGGAGAAGGCTTTTGCATATTGCAATCATGTCCAGAAGTTCCTACTCCTCTTTACAGGCTTTCCAAAGACCATCACTTGTTTGAGAGTGCCTACTTCCTACTGCCCTTTTCAAGAGTTCAAAGCAAAACATCCATTGGAGAGGAATAAGGAGGTTTTACTAACATGTTGCTGAATGGAATAGCATGTACTCCACTTTCTTACTCCATTCTTTGCAAGACTGCAACAGTCAAAACAGAGCTGTGACTGGACATCTTATCTTGGTGCACCCAGACATTGCTTTGGTCTATCCTATAGAGAGCCAGGATTTCAGTGTGGTAAATTAGGGTGAGAACTTCATCCTGATAATAGTTGGAATTGATCTTGGCCTTTTTGGCAATTCTGCAAAATATCAGTATCCCATTGTGGCAGTAACCAGCAAGGACCATAATTCCCTTTGTAAAACTTTCTCTATTCTGCATACCATGTTTTCCACCCCTTGGTCGGTCGTAAATTATATGGGGCTTGTTGCAGTCACTAAGATATGCATGTAACTCATGTAATGTGACCACAAATTTCCAATTTCTACTGCCAGGTGCTTCTCGTAGAGCTTCTTCTGTTGGTGTGATGCTCAAAGATGTGACATGACAGCAACTTTTGAACTCGACCTTTGTGACGTTTCTTCATATTTAAATCTTTGTTTATAATGGTCTTAACATGTAAGATTTAAAGCTTTCACAGCGCACGTTATTTATTACAGTTTTGAGGGATATTCACAATTTGTTTACAATGGTCCGTTGTGTGGCTGGATACTGCCAGAGATGAGGGCCTTGATCTTCCTTATCATTTGGAGAGCATCTGGTAGCAGCTCGCGTGTTTGCCTGTTTTCTTCCTTTTGGAGTTAATCCCATGTGACCCTTTGCTTTTTTATTGAAACATTGAGCTAATACTGCAATTTGATAAAATAAAATTTCACTTCTTGCATGCTTCAATAATAGCAGAATAACTTTACCATGCATTAGAAAGGGCAGTAATGTAGCCTTCCCAATATAGTTCATTTGCTTAGAGATAATCACAACCACGCACATCATACTGCTATGAAGGCAGCACAGGAACTGGTTTGTTTGTTTTGCATATGCTTGAACCTGCTGCGCACACAGAAATGCAGTAATCACATTCACAATTCATTATCAGAGATCAGAAACAATCCTCCGTAGGTGTATTACACTACTTAATATAATATGCAAAATTTTCTCTATCATTCTATTTAAAAGAACAAAGTCATATGCAGACAAGCAAACTGAAGTGTATCAATGTGGATTTAGAACATGGAAATCAACTATAGATCAGATATACACATTGACACAGATATTAGAAAAACTATACGAGTTTAAAATTAACACTCCATAGATTTTAAAGCAGCATACAATAGTATTGATAGAGAACAACTATTTAATGCAATGAGAGAATTTGAAATCCCAGGTAAACTTATAAATCTCAAAAAAGCAACACTTAGGAATGTGAAATATAAAGTAAGGATACAGAATCAATTATATGACGATTTTGACATATAGAGGACTGCGACAAGGAGATGCACTGTCGTGTCTGCTTTTCATTATAGCTTTCAAAAAGTTGATCAGAGAATCATGTATAGACGTAAGAGGAAATATATTCTTTAAATTTACCCAACTGCTATCATATGCCAATGATCTAGACAATCGGACGATCTGGGAGAGAGGTGAGAGAAGTATTTTATTAAATACAAAAGGCAGCAAAGAAGATAGGATTAATGATCAATGAAAATAAGACAAAATATTTACAAACAAGGAACATACAAGGAAATTATATTGAAAATGATAATTATAAATTCGAAATCATTACAAAATTTAAATACCTTAGGACTGTTATAACAAGTAATAACATTACTACAGAAATAAACTCAAGGATGAAGATGGCTAATAGATACTATTATGGGTTAATGAAACAACTCCAATTCCATCTCCTTAGTATAAAAACAAAATGGACACTGTATAAAACATTGATTAGACCAGTGTTAATATATGGATCAGAGAGTTGGACCCTAAATAAACAGAACACAGAAAGATTGATGGTATTTGAAAGGAAAGTATTAAGAAAGATCTACAGGCCTGTGAACGAAAATGGGGCTTGGTGTATTAGATATAATAGTGAATTATATAATTTGTATGAAGAGCCAAATGTGATTAAAGTAATTAAGGCCAATAGAGTGAGATGGCTAGGGCATCTGTATAGGATGGAGGATAATTATCCATGTAAAAAGGATACTCTCACTGATCCATTATATGTAACCAGAAAAGTTGCAAGACCACCCATCAGATGGCTTGATGATGTGGAAAGAGATCTGAAGGCAATCAATGTAAGCCATGGAAAAGAGTTGGATGGAGGTGGATCATTGGAGTGGTCTTGATCTAATAAGGCTGTTGAACCAAAGAAGAAGAAGAAGAAAAATCTGAGCCTTAATCATTAATATCAAATATCTGAAAAGGCTTTTGTGGCAGAGCTCATCAAATTAATATAGTAAATTTCTGGAGCATGCGGCCAGGTTCTATCTGTGTATTTTCTGAAACCACTCTCCATCATGTCTTTAACTCCATCTTCTCTGCTCTTAGCATCTCACTGTGGTACGTATTCTGAAAAAAAAAAATTAGGGTTTCAGTTTTCTTGGTATTTCCATCTTTACCTCCAAGTTCAATTTTGAATTTAATACCATCAGCAATTAATTTAGAATTGTAATATTCTAACTTACACTGGGACTAATTGCAGCATATAGCTGCTTCTACCTTTTGGAAGTGACATCCAAGGTATTTTGCTAACCTGTCTGAAACTACAGAAATACTGCATTATTGTATAATACAACAATTAAAAATGAAAATAATAACAGCTTTCAAAATTTGTTCTAATTTATGAATATTACATGGTAAAAAATTAGTATATGGAGGGGATTCAAATCACCTTCACAGCAGACCGATTATTTTGGAGTCCTGCACTCGTTCCAACTGAGGTATCTATAGTAACTTTAGAGAGAAACATTCTGTTTTACATGCAGTATTAGCTGATCCCAGTGAATATTTGCAGTGGTACAAACATCAGCTGTCTAATTACGAACATATTAAAGGGCACTGCGATAACATCTATATTAGTACTAATTTCATCAAGTATTTAACGTCCATGTTAAATACTGGGTAGAACCTAGTATAGGGTTCAATGTTTTCATGTTGGAGTATAAAATGCGGATTGCATAAAACTTGAGAATAAGGGGCAGCTGATTCACCTGATATATATACAGTGTCCCCCCTCAAAAAAAAAAAAAAAACATCAACAACGCTTAGTATGTTGTACAAGATAACAAACTGGTCGGTTTTCAAATAGGAACCTCTGTCTGGAAATGAACTGTTTGGATGCTGGAGAGCATCGAAGTACGAGATGGTTGTACGTTTACCTTTCATCAATAAAATCAACATTGAACTGTTTACATTATAAATGGGCTTTGAACTGTGTATTTCCTACATCATGGCAGAGCCTACATCCGCGGTGCTGAGCCTCATGCACATGACCTAATATGTGCGATTGTCTCTGCAGATTTTCAATCGCTTCGTGGACTGAGCCATAAGGTCCTCTGCTGACATTGCAGGAGTGTCATACACCATACTCTTCATACAACTCCACAGAAAATAGTCGAGAGGTGTTAGATCTGGTGACCCTACTGCCCATGAAACTGGTCCACCTTTACTAATACTTCGATTTGAAAGTGCAACGTTGAGGTGATTCCATACATTTACATCAAAGTGTACTCAAGTTGGCCATTTCAGCAGCTGTGTACTGGTACGTATCGTACTGCTGTTAAAAAACGTTATTGTACTGAAAACTACACAAGTAATGCGGTAGGATGTACAGGTCATTCATCCCAGTACACAGATGACTAAAGGGTTGCATATCTTCCATATTAAGATACCATTAACGTCACAATGGTTTGTTCTCAAACTTCTATGCTCTCCAGTGTCCAAACCGTACATTTCCGCACAGGGGTTCCTCTTTGTATACCGATCTGTTTGCCATCCCGCACAACATACTAAGCGTTGTCAGTGTTTTTTTGGGACACCCAGTATATATACGAAATCGAAAGATCATGAAAATGCCAGAACACGAACTATAATATTGTTTGTTCTTTCTGCACACTACACAGATGTTTGTCATTAATTTGACCGCTAGAATTAATGTGGAATTTTCTGGCATCACTGCAAGTGTATTCTAGGTTTTATATGACTTCACGCCAGACATCTTTCTACTGTACGCTTCTGAAACATATACTATATACCTACTATGTTTCCATGCAGAATCGAACTCGACTTTAGTCCATTCCCATTTCTGCATTTCCATGTTGAAGCCAATCTGGAAATGAGATCAAACAACATTCATGCAATGAGATTTCGATCCGATCTCACTAAATAAGCGGATCGGATCCAGTGGTTGAGCTTCGTTTGATCCCACATTTCCATTCGGTATTCAATCCGGAAAAAGAACTCAAATTGAATTGAATTCGCCATGGAAACAGTAATAGATGGTTGGAATTTTGCAAATCTTGAGTAGGTATATTCAAACTTTTTTATTCTCCATCAAACTAGTTATGCCATACAACAAAATATGTTCTAACTATAAGAACAACACAGGTAAATATAGAAAGATCCAAAACATCCGAAATGCTGCACGGTGTTTTTCCACCGTGCACACAGAAACACAATAACACACAGCTGCTGTACACAAGTTCAGCCAGTTGACTTGTTTTCCTCTGCTCTGAAAGTGCAGTACTGAGCTGACAGTGATAACGTGTGGTTGAGTTATTACCAGTGTGCTTTATTATTTTGTCCTGTACTTGGTCACAAAGTGTATCATGCCTCAGCATTTGTTTTCTACTGCACAGTGTGTATTTATTTATGATTCGTATGTGTTAACTCAGCTCGCCAAGTGAAAGTGCGACTTACAGAAAGATTTCCAAGTGTAACAATTCCAGACCGTACAACAATCCATGAACTTTACAATAAATTTCAGGCCACAGGAAGTGCTCAGGCTCAGAAATCTAAAAGACGGCGTACGGTTCTTACGGAACAAACAGACGACATCGGTCATCGTTTAGAGAATTCCCCCCAAAAATCGCTTAGGCGTCTTTCACATCAGACAGGCATTTCTTACGGCTCTGTGCAAAGAACTACTACATTGCTGAAGTTAAAACCATATGAAATAACTGTGGCATACACTCAACCAGATGACCTGTAACTAGGCACACATTTTGTGAGCGGATTCTCAATAGTGTATACAATGGCGAAATTGACCCACATTTAACATTTTTCATGGACGAGGCTTGTTTTCACCTTCATGGATATGTGTGTACACAAAATAATCGTTATTGGAGGTCTGAGAAACTTAATATTGTTCATGAAGTACCCCTTTATGACGAAAAAAAATTGTGCATGGTGCGCCATTAGTGGAGAAAGAGTTATACACCCAATTTTTTTCGAGTCAACAGTTGACGCCCGTACATATGCGAATTCTATTTTGCCCTCCCCCCCCCCCCTTCTTAGAGAATTAACCGACAGGGAGTGTGATTTTACCTTTTTTCAACAAAACTCTGCAACAGCTCATACAGCCAATCTTTCGATGAGAATAATTGAAACAGAATTATTAGTAGAGATGTGTTGCTTCCTCAGTCCCTCGACGTAACCCACTGCAATTTCTATCTCTGGGGTAACATAGCATAACGTGCACAAGACAAAGCCACCCACCTGGAAGAATTAAAATAAAATATCCGTCAGGAGCTTGCCAGCATTTCTCAGCGTGAACTATGGCGAGTGATAGATAGTTTACAAAAGATGTGCCAAAAATGTATGGACAACGACGATGGCAGATTCAGCACCTCCTTTAATAACATTGGTAAGTAAAGCTTTTAAAAATGTTGTATGGTTTCACCCGCGCTGTTCTGACAGCGGCAGTAGGCGACGCGCGTCGAGGACGCATATAGGCAAAAAAACAGCGCAGCCGGTTCGGATCTTTTGGATCACTCTATATCTGTGGAGCACCCGTTATTTGAGTGTGCTGCCACTATTAGTTTCATTTTCATCAGTAGCGAAAGCCGGGGGAGATAGGTAGGATTTCCCCTCCACCAATGAGTTTGTGATTTAATACCCAGAATTTCCCTCCACTAAAATATCCCAAGGGAAGCGGTTTTATAACGAGAAAAACAGTGAAACATACACTACTAAAATGCTTTCTCCCACCAACTTTTAACGCTTTCTCACCCTGATTTTCATGCCACATATGTAGCAATATCTATTGCAAATATATTGACGTTAATCAACTGCTGTTGCAATATATATGAAGATCTATCGTAAATTAAAGGAAGTCGAATTAAGTACTTCTCACTCAGTGACCCGAGACACAATGAAATGTATGCCTGATCAAAATTGCTTCCACTATTTAATAATTACTTCCGGAAACACTTCATGTCTACTTTGTGGAAATTAAAGTTAAATACTTACGCGGTTGTACTGATATCGATCTTCATTATGTTTGAGTCCAGAACCCGTCTGTTTGTAGCTAGCAACCATATAGTGGCAAATCTTCCTCCGTGTTGACGACAGAGTAGTTCATAGCTGTAAAACATGATGCTGCAGGAACTGTAAGAATACTTGAGCTATATGGTGATCTTAAACTGTGTCAGGTTACAGTAGAGATTCTCTTTTCCTCGGCAAACTAACTTATAATTTATCCTCTTCTATAAGCTCCAACTACAACTGTATTCCATGCTTGTGCAAGACTGGGAGAAGACGCGGTAAATCTCCCCCCTATAACGTTGATGTCTTTGTTACCCATACGCGCCAGGAGTGCCACTGGCTACTGAAGATTCCTACTGTGCCGGTGCCAATAAGCATAAACATCAACATTAATCACTATTGGTTGAAACAACAATGTTGAATCGACAGATGTAAATGACGGTATAGTGCTCAGTTGCCAAATTTATGGAAACTTTCCTTAACACTATTTTCGAAAGGCAGAAATATTAGTCAAACTGAAGAAGGTAAATTCAGTCTCTACTAAATAAAGCTTTTGCACCATTTAATTTAACCTGTTTTAACCGACCATTTTAAATTAAGACGCCAATAATCCATTCCAAATTCCAATGTAGCCCACAGGATGTTACATATGAAGGAAGCTAAAAAAAACAGTATAGGGCAGGGAAACGTTCAGAAATCGAACGTTTTCTTCTTTCCTTCGTTTGTCGTAGGAGCTAAAATAAACTGAACAATAATTGTGCCATTTGCGAGCTCGCAGGTTCAAATCTCACTGTACCTTCAAATTTGACTAAGGATCTTTTGAAGTTAAGTGTAAATGATAAATTTCAATAGAAATTAAACATATGATGCACACATGTTCATTCAAATTACTCTGGAAGTGAAGTAGACCAACTTATGATGGCTTTCTTAGAGTAGCAGGTAACAAAATTTTCAAAACCATTCCTACATAGAGGTAGTACCACGGTAGTACGAAATGACGCAACTAATTAACGATTAAATATAAAGTGCCCAACCTACACATTTAACACTGCAAGCGTTTATAACTTCAGTTGAATCAGAGCCAGATAACAAAACATTTGACATAGGTAATGATTAGTAAGTTTCATGTCATTTATGACTGCAATGATGATAGTGACAAAACACAATAGCTTTTCAGTATTCTTGGAATGGTTGAAACAAAATCTGTGAAGTGCGTACAACGGAATTTTTGCCTTGAGTTTAATCTGCACCGCAACAACGTTGTCCTCTCCTATAAGGAGAGCAAGCATTATGAAATGGCACAGACATTCACGAGAAACTGGTAGTCTTTTGCCTACGTGTGGAAAGCATAGTAAATGGAATGTGTCGGCCATGTTGAAAATGTTTTCTATTTGTATTTCCATTCGATGCACATAATATAGCGGTAGCATAATAAAGACGGCTTTTTTTTAAAAGGGGGGAAGATAGAAAAAGAGGTGGAATTAAAGATTGGTTTATTTCACCAGGTAGGGAAGCAGGGAGAGGTTATTTCACGAAGGAATTGGAATAGAAGGAAGGGATCAGAAGGGAGAAGTAAGGAACGATTGTGGTGTTCCGCGTTATGCACCCCCCGGTAGTGCGGAAATGTACCCGGCGAATTCTGCCGGCAACGGTTAGAAAATGGCCGGGTATCGGTATGAGACACACAAGGGAAGTTAGGTGTGGAATGGGAAGGAGTGGACGTTATAATTTATTTATTTTTATTAAGTTTTAGCTCCTGGCTACAAAAGTGGCCGTTGAGATTTATATTGCGGTTGGTTGTCAATAATCAAAGCCTGATGGTGATGTTAGCGACTTAAAATTAAAATTATTTTGTTATTTAACGACGCTGTCAATTGCCAGGAGCACATCAGCGTCGCCGGTGTGCCGGAATTTCGTCCCGCAGGAGTTCTTTTACATGCCAGTAAATCTACTGACATGGAGCTGTCGTTTTTAAGCACACTTAAAAACCATCGGCCTGGGCCGGGTTTGAACCCGCGACCTTGGGATCAGTAGGCCAGCGTCTAACCAACTGAGCCAGACGATGTTAGCGACGTCCTCTGATCTGTGGACACTGGGAGATCTGGGAAGCAGGAATTCCCATGTTCAGTCTGCTGTAGTATTCTTCACTAATTCAGTAGAGTTTGTCTTCCATGACCTTTCAGAAGCTCAGTTGTGTTTTGTTATTGTGCTGAATTTGGGATTGTAAGTCCGAAAATTGACATATGCAATATTTGAACCTGTTGTGTTATGCTGTTTGAGTAAATCAGCAACTGTCTTCTCCAAGGCATGAAGTCTCTGATGTGGCTTGTTTTCTTCTGATATGACGAAGTGTTGAATTTGTGCTTCATGCCATCTAGCCTTCCGGAGATATAATTAAGTGTGATCTCTGTTTAGAGTCTGCGAATCTTCAATAGCTTCAAGGCGTGAACGTACATATGTCGGAAAGTTGGCGTGTGGTGTGTCTGCTTGTGTTTGAAGATGTTGGGAAAGTGTCTCAGTAAACGTGGTCTCTAGTGCATTGAGTCTCGTGGTGAAGGCTTCGGAAAGAGTGGTGAGCTAAGTCCGGGCTGCGGTGGTAGCTTCCGTAAGAGTGCTGAGATGGTTCTCGATGGCTGCAAGCGTCGAGGTAGTGGAGTCGTTGTGATGTGCAATGACCTCAGGCTGAGACGTCGACTACGGCTAAGGTTGTTATGATCGCAGTTGTCTTGTTGTGGTAACGGCGGTTGTCGTGTCAATGTCGTCTGTGGTAGTCGAGTATACAGTATACAGAAAGGAAAGCTTGAGTCGGCTCCTTTGACTTGCATGTACCCGTTGTTGCGCGCTTCGCCATATTGAAATCAAGTAACAGAAGCGATTGTTGCTTCCTACCAAGGCTCGAAACAAGCAGTTTTACGAAACAAAACTCTTAATCTAGCCGGCTAAATGAAAATGTTTATGAAAAGAAACACTAATGAAACCGAACATATGATTAACTCAGACTAATATAATCTATTTTCCCTCCAATGAAGAAGTTGACTCACTAAAATAAGCCAGAATTATACATAATAATTCATATTGGGAACTGAAGACATTTACAAAAGGCACTCCATTCTGCTGCACTTCATTTCACACCGTGTTCTTACACAAAATTTCAAGGCAATTACAATTTGTAAAACAATAACGCACGAAAGCAGAATGAAACCAACAAAATCTTGTTTTCTACTTTTACCTATATATTAACAAAGGAGGCCCTAGTAATATGAAATAAGTGGAAAATAGGTAGCAGTAATTAATAAGTAAGTGGCCCATTAGCTGCTCTTATTTACCACAAGAATAAAATTGCACAAAATCTTGAATCAGAATTTGCATACAATGAATCATAAAGTCTTGTCATACATAGCAAAAAAGTAAATAAAACACAAATGTAGAGCATGATGCAATAGTAAATTAAATAAAATTTTATTATTTTACATGCCATATACCACACAGGAATTTCTAAATCTGGGCCTCACATAAAGTGCTAGTTTTTTAGTTTGGAGTTTTCCTGTGTACAATGAATATATTATTTACTGTATGTATTGTTGATGTGGAGGTTTTTAAAGAAAAAAAATCTTCTATTATTATACAATTGTGATAGAATATTGTGATTAATTTTAGCTTAATATTATCACATATCTTGTGACTTTTCCTTTGAAGTTATTGTGTTTTGTATATTAAAATGGTAAAACATCACAAAGTGTAACATGCTTGTTATATTACTATATTTGAAGATTATATTTATTATATCACAGTATATTATTGTTTTTGTGCATTAATGATGTCACTGTATATATTGCTTTCAGTATATCACATTGTTTTTATTGTTTTTGTGTATTGACAATGCTATAAATTCCATGTAATTATTATGTCCAAATCTAAATATATGTATGTATAAGTTGACGTGTCCTATAACATATGTACCATGTTTCTATGGATGAAATAAATACAATACAAAAACATAAATCACAGCAGCAACTTTACAGGATATACACTGTATGGCAAAAGTTAGGATTATTTTATATTAAGGGCTAAGGAGATCTAGGAATCGTCTTTTTATATCATGTTTATTTGCACAACATAAAATAGTTACTATAAAACATATAATTACATTTATTTTATTTCAGCTTTTCACAATAAAACAAAGTCTGTGTGCATTCACATGACTTACTCTGCCAACATAACACTCTATTGCAGCATTAAAGAAAAATAGTGTTCTTGAACAAGTGATAATATAAATATAGAACACGCTGCCTAATGACCCATATTTATTTTCAATGGGTTTTACTGGACTTCAACTTTTCTCACACCTTTACATTTTAAAAATGTTCCGCATGATGCAAATTGTTAAAAGATTGTAAACAACAGTGGAAATAACTGTTACAAGCTTTTTGCATGGAAAAATTATTCTTTTAAATAGCTGAAAGTTCAGCAATGTTAAATGTTTTTCCATATCCCTATATTCTTACAGTAGCACTATGTTTCCAAGAGAATAAAACTTGAAATAATGTATCAATAAAATATGGCCAAAATAGCTTTTGTCTTTCCTAAAAAATTTCAGTTTTGTCTGTTAAAATCTTTTTGCCTGCAGATATTCAATTATAGAGTTATTTCCAACCTGCCAGTTTTTTCCAAAATACTGGAATCAGTAATGTGAGACCAATTAATCTTGCATTTTGGAAGCAATGGTCTACCAACTGACTCTCAATATGGTTTTAGAAAAGGGTTTGTTCATACATGCAGTAGAAAATATTATTAGTTCAGTTATTGTTGGATTTGAAAATAACAGAAATATAACTGCAGTTCTATGAGACATATTCAGGGACTTTGTATGCCATGCAAATTAATCATTAGCAAACTTCAGTTCTATGGCATGGTATCAGAGATAAATAACTGGCCTTTAAAATTTTTTTAATTAATGCTTTTCAAAGGGTGTTTTATAATGGAAAAGTTTTGAAATCCAACTGAGCTGTCAAAAGATGTAACAAAGATCTACTTTTATTTAGTGTAATGGCAAATGATTTGCCTACCAATGTTGACACCAAGGTTCTACAGTTTGCTAGTTGCTGATGAGACCACATTATATGAAACCAGTTGCTTCCAAGCAAATCACTTTGAAATGGATATTTTGAAAACTCAGCATGCATTAAAAAAACTTAAAGAATGTTGATATCTTTAATCTTTGGGAATCACACTGGATTCCAAACAGACATGGGAACACATCCCCTTTAGGGCCATGTGATTTGACAACCTACATTCAACACACACCACTCCTATCATTGCAGCACTTACACTAACGATTAAACCCGAGTTGTATAGCTCCACCAACCCTTTACATGTGTTGCCAACCACTACTCAAACAAAAATCCCTGCATGGAGATAAAACAAAGTTGCCATGCATTTCTTTCCAGTCTTGTAGTTTAGTTGGCCATAGTGAAATTTTACTGAATTTCTTAGTATAATGGTAATTCAGTAGTTCTACTTTTTGCAGGTTGTCCATAATTATATTACCATTTTTGTTTCTGAATTCATTTGTTTTGCTGTATCCTTTTCCTTCTATTGCTTTGAATCTGCTCCAGATTGTTGAAGAGATGTTAGCATTTTTAATCGGATCTCTGGGCTGGAATGGCCAATGAAGATTCCAAGAATACATTAAAGGTTCTAATATGAATGAATAAATTCCCTTCAATGTTCAGTTGTCCAAAAAATCAGTTTTCCAAACACCCCGAATTCCCAATTGTTTTGGATAACTGACATGCTACTGTAGTAAGAATCATGAACAGACACATGATAGTTACAACTACAGGGCTTTCAAATCGGTTCTTCACCACTGCACGGCCTTTTGCCTTTGCAAATTTGAAGCTGCCACGGCCCGGTTTGCCACTACTAACAAGCTGCACGTAAAACATGTATAAAAATCTTACCTTGTAGAAAATGCTGGAAATGTCGTGAACGATGGTTCAATCGATCGACAGCTTCTGTTCTTTTCAGATGAGGCGTGGTTTCATCTAAATGGCCGTGTGAACACTCATAACAGTCGGTATTGGGCATCTCAAAATTGACATTGCGTTTAAGAACTCCCTCATTATAATCAGAGAGTTGGAGTTTGGTGTGCTGTTAGCGCTAGACGCATACCTAATTGGTCCAATATTTTACGACCAGGCTGTAAATAAAGAGAGGTACCGAAATGACATTTTGACCGCATTTTTTCGTGAACTGACAGAAGAAGAGAAATCACATGGGTGGTTTCAACAAGATTCTGGTACTGCCCATACAGTCCATGAATAAAATTAGGGAAGTGTTTGAATATAGAGTGATTAGTGCTGGCGTATGGCCCTCTCGCTCCCCTGATCTAACAGTGTGTGATTTTTACTTGTGGGGTAACCTGAAAGACAACGTTTACGAGAAAAATCCTCACACATTGGAAGAACTAAAACAAAATATTAGAAGTGAAATCAGAGACATTACAGTAGCCCAACTTAATCGTGTGAATCAGAATGTGTTTTCCCAATATAATGCCTGTATAGTGGAGGACGGATGACATTTCCAGCATTTTCTATAAGGTAAGATTTTTATACATGTTTTACATGCAGCTTGTTAGTAGCAGCAAACCTGGCCGCAGCAGCTTCAAACTCGTACAGGCAAAAGACCATGCAGCGGTGAAGAACCGGTTCGAAAGCCCTGTATAATGGGTTTCTTTAAAGTCAGGTTAGCATTCTATCCTGGTCCTGCTGCATAATTCCCTCTATAAATCCTAGATTAGATATAAGTGGGTTCTTTAAGCCCTCCAGCTTCTCTTCATTGCAACCTTTAATAGATCTATTGCGAATACCCTGACCTAGAAGTCCCGGTTTAACTTAATGCTTTTAATATAGCCTATAATTTTCTTGGGTAAAACGAATTGTCCTGGGATTGGGAAGGCAGACTCTAGGTGCCTTATTCTTTGTTGTGCAATTGCTTCACATTCGCAAACTGCTGTCTCTTCTCCGTCTAGGCAGAATCTACATATGTTCACCTCAGATTTGCCCATCTTATGGAGACGATCCCTAAGAGGGCAGTGTCTAGTAAGGAGGGCATTTAAAATCCTCAACTCCTGTTTACTGAGTGTGAGCATTTTTTTTTTTTTTTTTTGCAGACAGTTCAATGAACTGTTTTGCATGGTTTAGCTTTGGAACTTGTTCCCAATAGCAGCTTGTTTTCCTGCATTCCCAGGCTTTTATCTTTTCTTTGATATAGCACTCTGGTACTCCACAGAATGGTTCTGGGCCAAGGAATAGTGTATTAGCTCCTTGCTTGGCTAGGCGGTCAACAATTTCATTGCCTTCAATCCCTTTGTGACCTGGCACCCACATTAAGGTAACCTTATTATGTTTTGGCAGCTGATTTAATATCTGCAGACAGTCTTCAACAAGCTTTGACTCAATGGTGAAGGCACTAAGAGCCTTTAAAGCTGCTTAACTGTCTGATAGGATATATATGTATTTTTGCACCACGTATCCTTTTATTGACATTTATGTGAGCACATGTTTCTATAGCATGAACTCCTGCTTGAAATATGGTGGGTTCATTGCCAAGAGCCTTTGCTAGGGCACAATTAGGCCCATAAACTCCTATGCTGGTTTTCCCATCCATTTTCGTGCTGTCAGTGTACCACACCAGTGACTCCCTTCCAAAATTAAGTTGTTTTTTTTCATTTCAAATTTGTCGTTCAGTTACTACGACTGTAAAGGAATGAATTAGGTTAGGCTTGGGAATCTAGTCCCATGACTTAATGAACTCTTCCTCCTTAATTTCATGGAGGATTTTCATGTGACCAGTTAGATAACCAGATTTAAATGTTGTGTTTTTCAGCAGTCTAAGAGCACTTGATAAGGCAACTTCCCTCACAGCAGTATGTAGAGGTGTAATGCTATTAGGGTCTCCATAGCTGCAGGAGGACAGGTGCTTATTGCTCCAGTTATGCTCAGACAAGCTAGCCTTTGAACTTTCTGTAAACAGGCTATTGCTGTTGTCTGCTCTCTTTTAGGCCACCATACTAACGATACATAGGTGACCATGGGTCTCACAATAACTGTATATAACCAATAGATCATATCAGGCTTGAGTCCCCAAGTTTTGCCAGACTGCAACAGTTTTTAACCTGAGTGCTGGCCATTTAAAACCTCTGCGGGCCGAGAACTGCTACCCAATATCCAGTGCAGGGCATTTAAATTGTTAAATCCGCTAAAAGTGCTTCATAATTACACAGTTGTATTTTGTATAAATATTAAGTTATTTTAATGTAATAAAAACTGATATAAAACTCCTTATATGTAGAATACATGTACGTCATCAGCAAAGTAGAGCTGCATTTACAAATCATTGAAATGGCACTATTTTGTTTCACAGTGGTGAAAAGTTAACTTTCCTCTGTCAAACGCATCTAATATGTTCTCTGAAAGAAACAGTAGTTGACCCATTGTATGTGTGGCCTGTGCATCGGCAAAACAAAGCATAGTGTGAAATAAAGTGCTAGTGTATGCGTGGTCTGCGAGTCATCAGAATAAAGCACGTTTGCAACTTTTCCTTACACGTGTTTCGTAACTTGGGTAGCAGGCTCCGTTTCTTTCTTTGATAAAATACATACATATGCTTTTCTGCTTGTAGCTGAAGTGAGAAGTGGTATAAAAAGGTATTTTTGCACCAACTGGATATAACTATATACAATTGTTTGGTAATTTGGAGAGCTCTAAACCAACACAAGACAATGACCTACCTGGACTTCCGACTATCAACAGCTCGCAGCCTAATTGAACAATACCACATTGAGAAGCCTCTTCATACTGGGGGTAGAAAATCCAGAACCCCTGCACCCCTCAGACTTCAAGGAAAACATTATCCTAAAAGGATATCGCCAACAGTAAAGAAGTCCCACCCATCTCAAAAGTGTTCCGTGTGCTGCAAGAAGGGAATTTGCAAATGTGGAGATGTGCCCTTGTGTGTTTATCCCTGTTTCGAGGCATATCACCACAGAAGGAACATTAAAGGTAAGTCAGTTAAAGTATATAGAATTTACTTAAATGTTTCATAAAGGGAAAACTAAAATAAGTTGAGTTAGATAAGGGATAAATAAGGGTAAAATGCACAAGACATGTATACATGCCCGTAGTGCTTATCCGCCATTTTAAATGGACATGATTTTACATCCATAGCGCTCAAGAGGTTAATTGTTGCCAGAGCTTCCCCAGAGACTGTTTTCAACTGCGGATTCCAAGTCATTTTGATGCCAAGTAAAATGCCCAGATTCTTAACTTGTTCCTGCAGTTCAAGCATAATGCCATTGAGAGTTAGAGCTGTAAAGTACAGCCTTTTCTTTCTCGTAAATGGTATACTGACTGTTTTGTTAGGGTTTATGGATAATCCCTCTTGCTTACACCAATCATTAACAAGGTTGAGGGCACATGCATGAGTTCCTTAAGTATAGACTCGTCTCTCCCTCTTATGATAAGATCAGCAGCATATCCTTGTGCTTCAAAGCCAGCATTCGCCAATTTCTCAAGAAGTGTATCAACCACCAGGGTTCATAATAAGGGTGAAAGCACCCCTCCTTGAGGGCATCCCTTGTTGGACCTTAAGGTGATTTTCTCACTTCTGAGATTGGCTGTAATATTGCGGCTTTGTAGCATGGTTATTATCCTTTAACTATGGTGAGATTAATTCCCTTTTTCTCTGCAGCCTTTTTATTAAACCCATAAGTGGTGCTATCAAAGGCCCCTTGAATATCCAAAAATGCACAGAGAGCAATTTGTTTGTGGGTAAATGCCCTTTCAATTTTAGTTACAAGACTATGGAGGGCTCTTATTGTTGATTTGCCTACTTGATAGGCAAACTGTGCTTTTGAAGTGTTACTTTAGACAATATTTCACTTCTAATATAGTTGTCCAAGATTTATAAATCCTAGGGTATGTGGTAGTATTTCAGAACACTCTGTAAATGAGCAGGTATCAAATGAATAGGTGTCATCATATTTTAAAACTTAATTTATTCGTTCAAGAAGAACTTATCACACATCATTGTAAAGGAACTCTTAAAATTGTATGGTAATACAATTAATATATTTATAGTCAAAGTAAAAATATTCGAAGTCATTATCCTGCACAATAGACTCAAATACAATGATTCAAGATATTCAGTATACATATTAATATTTAAACAAATACACTTTAGTAACACCTGTCTGTTTTGTTCCCTTGAAGATTACATATCCTACCTACTCAATACATCACTTCTCATGCTTTCTTTCTATTATTGCTTGTATTGATATGCGTAACTAAGCAGGTCTCTTAAAATTACCATTAACACATTCTCACTTTTTCTCTTCAGATGTAACATCTTATATCTAACAAAAGCTGCTCTGTTTTGGTATCTCTAGAAATCCACTCTTCAGACCAAGGGATAGCTTGCGGTGGTAGCTATACCACAATTGTTATCACGGTTCCTGGCCATTTTCACATAACCATTATCTCCCCAGGTAGGACCCCATGAGTTTTTAACCAACCAATACTCCTCTTGGCTCTCTTCATCAACACCATATCCTACCACTAGTACACCATGGTCCAATGCAGTACTGTTACATTGTGGTTCAAAATAGACTCCTGAAGAAAGAAGAAAAACGTATGTTACTAAAGCACTATCTTAAAGGTGTGCGAGAGAAATTGCATGCCCATCAAAAATATGTAAATTTACCGTCATATAAATGTTGTATTTATTCTTTGTAAATTTCACTATTAAATCTGAAGCTATTTGGTGAAATAGAACATGGTCAACATCAATCCTAAGTAAGAATTATGAAAAAACATAAGAGAGAGACAATGGTTGTTAGCCAGTAAACTAAGTGAAATAAATAACATATCTTCATCAGCACATTTGCAATCCTGGTGTCTTACAAAAGACTTATTTCAGGCGATTTGTAATGAGTGTATGTATTAGTATGGGACAGCATTGGCAATTCACAATCAAGTATTGGAATACCAAATACTCTGATAACTATTGCATAGGATAGTTATATTACACAACTATATCCTCAGAGCTAACTACTGATTAATGAAAGAAGTTAAGAAAGGGCATAAAGTAACACGTTTTTGAGCTTGGCCTATGGAAAAGTTATAAAAGGAAATTATATAACAATAATAAGCCAAATAGTTAAGGATATTTGCTACAATTATATTTATAAACAGTGAAATAACTTGTAAACTACATGTTATCTTCATTAAAATAAAACTGAATCTGGCACAATATGAACTTTGATTGAAAATATATTAGCTCTAGCCATGTTTATCTGCTACCCATTTCATACAACCCAGAGATATGAGCCCATCGCAAACTGCCTATACAAAATACTGCCACAGGTGAATATTTTATGGCCATAAAATAATAATTCTGTAAATCACTGTAGTATAACATCTGCTCCATCTAGAACAAGTTATTCCTTTAGCAATCAGGAACTCAAATGTAGGATTGCTAAGATGAATTCATTATTACTGTGCTTTTTTTAAGCATTGTACCATAGCTCTCATATGGTAACATTCCCAAACTGCTAGCAAAACTAATGATTGGTGTTTTTAGACTGTGATCTGAACTGAATTCCTGACTTTGCTTGGAATACATTCTTCAGTTTTATAGTTTCAGTCAGTTTCTGTTGCTTTGCACAATTTTGGAATCTCTCAAAGAGTTGAACATAAAATCCAGAACACAGAAATGTTGCGCACACTTATACCTATTTTCTTCTTCAACTTCCCTGTTCTACCACTATCAGGGATTTACCTCGGATCCATTTCCTAAACTCAATTCTATCCTCTGCTAGACTATTGAACTGGTTCCAAGTCTCCTTTATTAGCCACCATTCTTTCAATCCCTTCTTCCCAGGTTATCCTTGGTCTTCCTCTCTGGTCCCTTTCCAATGGTCTTGTTTCTAAAAATTGGGGTGCCTTCCGATCTGTACACACCCTCTTTACATGTCCATACCATGTGAGTTGTCTTTCTATCCTCTTACTTATAGATGGCACTTGAAGTTCATTTCATATCCTTTCATTCCTTATTCTATCTCATCGTGTCTTCCTTAGTACTCTTCTTAAACTTTTCATTTGCATTGCATTTACCATGCTTAACTTACTTTTTGTAATGTCCAGCTTTCACTTCCATGGTTCTATAACTGCTTTGTACACTTTAGTTTTTGTTCTCTTATCTACTTCTTTCCCAAAAATGTACTTGCTTAATGCATAATGCGCTTTAGTAGCTTCACTTACACCTATTTTGCAAGTAAATAAATCCAGTGAAATTTGAAAATAAAAATGTTTACAGGGCATAAAAACCAATAAAAGGACAAATGCATAACATTATTTACTCCAGGAAAATCTACTTAATTTGCAAATCAGTGGCTTTTCCTAATACAGCAAAGTATAAATATTTGCAGTATTCTCATTTCATCACTTTTTGCTTCCTCTATCATTTACTATAATAGGTGAGGGTGTTTTATGATAGGTCTTAGATTATTTTCATAGCTGATGTTCACATTATTAAAATAATGCTCTTCCATGCTGTTGTGTAATGGTTGACAATTAAATCAATAACTATATAGTTTACCCATGAACCTGGCCCTGAAGATGCTGACCAGAAATGCCAACGAAACTTATGGTTATAAATTTAATCCTCACCTACATCAGAAGAGTCCAAAGATACTAATTTTAACAAGACAAAGTGTGATACAGATTTTAGCAGATAGACATGTTTTTAAGGTCTCCTGAACCCAAAAATGCACTTTTGGAGAAAAAAGTATCTGTATGTACACAGCACAGCTCAAAAACAAACTACTAGTTAATGCCAAATTTGGTATTTAACTTAAGCCTCATCCAAGGAAATGACAAAACCATTTTCAACAAATGAACCTCCCCCTGCCCAAAACTACACAGGAAAATGTTTGCTATTGTTTATTTTCTTAAAAATGGTCACATTTGGATTAAAATGCCATATGATTAAGAGATTTGTATAACTAATAAAGTCACACCTTGAATTTTCTGGGAAGTCTTCATTCCAATGAATTCTGTATAGTTATGTAATTTATATACAACTGTTTACCATAAGACGTAAAACAAAAGCTTACCACATGAAAATTGAGTAAGCTCTTAAACAAGATTTGTGTGAAATCTTTTTGCAAGATCAATCATTTCCAAGATATGTACTGCTATTCCCTTGAATTTTCCAACACCTTTATTAAAAAAAGGTTTGAGGTGCTAAGTTGCCATTCTTTTATAATCAGGTCATGCAAAGAGGATGGAATTAAGCCAATATTAGCACTTTAAAGATTTTAACTATCTCTTCAGCCTCCTGCAACAATCGTATCCCCCTTATATCTACAACATAAAACAGCTTCCTATATACCCACCAGCATATGAATTAAGAACCACTATCAACATCAATACTTTTGGGATATCAACTTGGATTATTTTAATCACAACCAATAATAGATTCCTGTGAAGACATTTGATCAGCAGTGCTGATTAATACAAAATTATAGTGTATTTATGTTTCAGATTGCTAGTTATCCATCAAGACTTCACAATAAAATACTTAAGTTGACAAGACAGTCAGGTCCAAATATCAGCCTTTTATCATTTTGTTCTTTTAATGTTGTTTATACTGATTAGGTCAAGGAGTATCAAGCCAGCAACAGGGCAATGCACTTAGGAAGTAAATTAGATCTCTGCAAACAATAATTATTTATAATGAACTGAGGGAAAACATATCTCAATAAATAATGTATGGAGAAACTTATCCAAGATCCCTATCTGCAATTACAGTTGGGGAATGTTGACTGCATCTCCACATACAAATGAGTGGAATTTGGATCAGTTTTATTTCTCATGGAATAACCTGCTATATCCTGAAAGATGTAATATTTTCCAAAATAAATCATTAATTGCGCAGATTGCAACCAAATATAAATGGTTTAAAATTCAAAGAAATTAAAGCTAAAAGAAAAAAAGACTTTGATATATAAATCCACACTGAGATGCAAGTTAATTGTAAACTGATAATGGAGTGCTTAACTCGCATAGAATAAGTAACCTACATATGGTAAGCAATTCTTCTTTTGACCAGCTGTGTAGCACAAAGTTGGAAGGGTAGAATCAGACTGAAAAATTCAATGACACAGCCAGGAGCTGAACCATGGATCTTCCTCTAGCTCTACATTGAAAGTCACCATTGGGTATGTAATCTCCAAATGGATTTGAGAGCTCCTTGTGGTTTACCAGGAAAAATGTAAGTCGGTTGGACAATTTAATGCTCTACTGGCATGTTGCCATGATAGCTCAGTTGGTTAAAGCAACCGGAAGATCCATGGTTCATATCTTGGTTACAGCATTGAACTTTTGAGTTTTATTCTACCTTTCTAATCTATGTAAGTTAACTGCACTCCACTAATGTTTATTAATAAATGGTAAAATATATCACACTTAATTGCATGGTGCTTAAAAGCAAGTTAACCATCAACTTTTATAAAATTAAGTTAACAATCAATTTTTATAAAATTAAGTTCCATGCTTCAACCAACTGCAGAGCCTGCAATCCATCCTCTGAGTTCAGCTAACATGGAAATCTGTGTGATTAGATACGAACTTGTAAGGTTATAAACATTATATTAAAAACATACCATTTTGCTTTTGTATAGCAAAAATTGAGCTCACTTGGCACTTCACGAGGACACACAGATGGTGTCACTGTGTAAGATATCTATATTACTATTTTATTCCTGTGTGTGCTAGAATCTCCACGCAACTTGTCTTATGGACGTTTACAAAGGTAGGTTTTCCTTTCTCCCAATAAAATGGTGGTTAGCCTGTTTTTCCAAGACTAAATTACAGATCTGTTCAGCAATCCAATAATTTCAGCTACAGTTTAAAAAAGTACACGCAATACTCCATTACAGTAAATGCCTTTGTAAATAATAGCTAACCCCCATGATGCAACAGCCTTTTCTGGGCCAGGCCTACCATCCGGCCATTGCATCCCCCACCTCTGTCCACTACAGGCATCGTAATTGGGGTGTAGTACTCAAGTTGGGACGTGGCCAGCGCCACAGTTCCTCACGGCTGGTTACACAATCATCGCAACTATGAGCTGCTACTTCTTAATGTTCTCCACAATTGGCCCCTTTGGTTCTAATGAGGCCCTGGACAAGGTCTCTCAGCAGTATCATGAATTAAACCCAGGTCTCCCGCTGGGTAAGCAGCAGTGCAAGCAGAGTAAGAGAGCTAATGGCTGCAATGCCAAATGCTAAACATTAGTAAACACTGAAGCATTTACTACATATCAGGTAAGAGTCGACCAATACTCCTGGCTTAACTTACAATGTATTTTCACAGCACATATTTCTCAGCAGTCAAGAAGTAGCTGAGGGTGCACTGTACATTGTTTATGGAGCTAGGAGTGCAAATCAATTCAGGCCTAGCATACAAGAATGTGATGCTTTTAGGGTACCAATAGCTAGTAAAAGAACCTATTTTATGTTAATACGTAACAATTGTTAACATGTACTTACCTTGCCGGTAAAATTGGAAGGATTCATGACTAGCATCTATTGCTACAGAAATGGGTCCTACAGTTGCAACAGCCTCTTGCAAACGTTTTTCACTACCTTCTGGAATATCTACATAGCCAACATCAGTTGCTCCCGAGTTCCTTGCATTGTACCGACATTTATCATCCTGTAACACACATTCATAATTGCCTAGATCTTAAGCTCTGCACAAGTCATCAGCAAAACCAAAACAAGATGGAAATAAACTCAATGCTGTAATTCCAAGCTGTAAACTGAATTTAGCTATCTAAAATATTATTTCAGCTATTGATTTGTTGTTTGGCAGAAAAATAATTATTTCTGTATTGTTTATTAAGAGAAAACTATGATTTTTAACAGAAAATCCCTTTTATGATATACGTGAATACTTTGACCTCATCAAATAATTAGTAAAATTGACCAAAATTAACTGTGTAGTTAAATGGATTGAAACTTTGTTTTATACAAATTACATACAACTGATTTAATAGTTTAATTAATCAAATCAATCATTGTATTGAAATGTATGCTATAGTGTATATTATGTAAATAAGTACTTAATAACAATAACTGTAATGTAGTTAAAAATTGCAAATTTGTACTGTACTGATGTCTTATTGTTGTATAAACTTAATGACAATAAATTATTAATATTAAGTATTATTATTATTAATGCATGAATTCTGATTATAATAGTGGTTCCTAAAGGGAGGTTCTCAGTAATATGAGAATGGAGCAAAACAGCATGCAAATATTAGTTCACAGTAAAGTGTGAAATAAATTGAAGCATTCATAAATAATTTAAAACCCATTCTTGATTCACCTGCATGACAAGAGGATGCTCAAACCTATCAGTAATTTATTTATGCTAAGCAAAGTACACTCAAATATGACTAGGCACTTAGCCCAGGCTCATTGTCTGTCATATCCTATTTACATTTATTCTTCATTACGTGTGTCCAGTATCACTGATAACACAAGTCCATTGCATGATTATATACTACACTATGGAACATAGTTTTAAATGTTTATTATAGGTTTCCACAGCCTTTTACCACAACCTCTGTGTGCTTAAAATATATTGTAGCTCACCTCCTTCCATTGAAGGAAAATTGAGTTTATAAAGCTGTTTCTATAGCAATTGTTGGAAGTACATTTCAATAAAATATGCTAGAGGTCCTCCTCTTCTTTCAGGCAGAGTGTACCTGTACTATTTCATTTTGAAGACCTGTCTTTTTAAGATCTACTCTCCTTTGCACTACCCAATTCCAATTGTCTTTATCTAAAACTAACCTAATATCTTACTCTCTTTATGAACAAACCATTTATGGCACATTGTCTGCTGACTTTAAACCATTTTTCAGATGGAAATGCTTTTCTCCAGGTCAGTCCCTTTAAATTTGAATTTTTTTTTTTTTTTTTTTAATATATATGATCGATCAGTGCATGTGCGCTCTACAGACCATTGTTGAAATATACATAACAATAAATAAAATATAATAAGTAACATTGAAATGAGGTAAACCTCATTGGGCCCCTCACTGACAGTATTAGTTGAAATTAAATCAGATCTTGCTGTGATAACTGGTCCAGTGGTAGACGACTCTTGATGCGTGTTGGAAAGTTGGATTTTCTGCCAAGAGAGTAGTGAATAGATCCAGGAACGTTCTTTAGATTGCTGTAAAGCTGTTCGGCTTGTGAAGAAATTGACTGTTGAATGGTACTGATTCCAGTTTCTCTGTGTAGTTGATTGTTTCTGACAAACCATGGCGCATTAGTTGAGATACGTAAGATTTTGTTTTGAAATGTTTGGATGCGTTTAATTTCTGTAGCACTGGCTCCTCCCCAAATTGGACAGGCATATAGTAAAAGCGGCCTTAAAAGAGTTGTGTAGAGTAGTATGCAGTTTTTTAACTTAAGCGAAGATTTTTTGTTGAGAAGTGGATAAAGTTTTGTCAGTCTTATTTGGGCAAGTTTGAGTTTGTTACTTATATGTGGCTTCCACGTGAGTTTTCTATCAAACAGTACACCAAGGTATTTCACCGTTTCTCTGTCACTTTTCCAGGGTATAGAATTTGTTGCTATCGTTACTGATGGTGGATATTCCGGTCTGCATAATGTAAACACCATTGCTTCACATTTGTCATGGTTGAGAGAAATGCGCCACTTGTCAAGCCAGGGTATGATTAAGTTTAAGGCCTCTTGAAGGCGATTTCTAGCGGTGTGTAAATTACGATGGGTTGCATAGATGGCAGTATCATCGGCATACATTGCTATTTGAGCTGTGGGCATTGTAGGTATGTCAGAAGTGAACAAGTTGAACAGAATTGGACCCAATATTGAACCTTGTGGAACACCTGCTGTTACAGGTCTGGTAGAAGAATGACTGTTACCTATTCGAACTGAAAAGGTACGGTATGATAGAAAGGAAGATATTATTTTGTAGAGGTAGTCTGGAGTGCCATAGAGAAACAGTTTGTATAGTAGACCCTGATGCCAAACTCTGTCAAATGCCTGAGTGAAGTCAAGGAATGCGACAGCAGTGTGTTCTTTCTTCTCGAAGCCTTGTGCTATTTGCTCTGTAATTCGGAGAATTTGATGAGTAGTTGAATGTTTGCGATGGAAACCAAATTGAAAAGGAGGTAATAGTGACACTTGTTCTAGAAATTTTCCTAAACGTTTCAGTATAATCTTTTCATACACCTTGGACAGAGTTGGCAGCAGACTTATTGGACGATAATTTGTTGGATTGGAAGGGCATTTTCCAGGTTTATGAATAACAATAACTATGGCGTGTTTCCAGATTCTTGGGAAATAACCCATTCGCATAAAACTGTTGAACAACGAAGCTAGGATAGCAAGTGCTTTGTGACTCAAATGTTTTAATACAAAGTTTGGTATTAGATCATGCCCAGGCGATTTTCTTGCGGGAAGTTGCTGGATGATAAAAAGAATTTCTTTGGGTGAAGTGAAGTCAATGGGTAGTGGTACTGTGGCATAAGAACCAGTAAACTGTTCAATTTCGTGGTTGAATTCTACGTTGCTTCCTGGATTAGATCTAAACGAATTTTGTAGAGTATCTGCAAATAGTTCGCTTTTCTCACAGTCGGAGATGTAGTGTTTTCCATCTTGCTCTAGGGGCGGAATAATCGTCGGCTCTTTTAGTACTCTTTTAGTCTCTTTCCACAATGATGAGTCTTCCGGTGAGATACTGGAGAGATGCCGTTGGTAAGTTGAATACCGATATTCATCCATTCGTTTCTTCACTTCTCTTGTGAGTTGGTTCAAGCGACGAAGTTGCCAAGTTTCTCTGTGCTTTTGCCAAAGTCGACGAGTTTTGTGCTTTTCTTTCAGAAGGTTTCTGATGCTTGGGGGCAAAGATTCATGGTAAGATTTTCTGTGTTGATGTCTCGCTGGAGCTGTGGCTTTGTCTATAGAGGAAGTTACGGATTTTGTGAAGCTGAGAATTGCTGCATCGGCATCACCGGGGGTTCTCAAATTCTGTGTAATTCTTAACTGGTCATCCATTACGTGCTGAAAAGTCTCCCAGTTTATGAAACCTTTGTTGAGTTTCTTTGTGTGTTGCGGTTGTAGAATCGGAATGTCATCGAACGAGATTAAGACTGGGCAGTGATCTGAGTCCATTTCAGGCACAACAGCCATAGTGGGAGTGCTTGATATATTTTTGTAGAGTGCGATGTCTAATATATCTGGTGTTACATTTGGTCTATAGAATATGGGGTCTGACGGAGCTGCAATGTTAACTGCGTTGTGATCGGCTGCAGTTAATAAACGTCTTCCACTTGGAGTTGTTACACGGCATCCCCATGTTTGATGCTTGCTATTTAGATCTCCTGCTAGGAAAGTCGGTGCTGTGTCAGAAAATAATGTGTTAATATCCTGGTCATTTAGATTAGGTCCTGGCGGTTTGTATGCAGAAATTATTGTAGTTTTAGAAGAATTGCGTGTGAATATTTGAATTGCGCAGGCTTCGATGCTGGTTAATTGAGGTAGTGAAACTGAGTGGTGAGGTATGTCTTTTCGAATGATTATAGCCACTCCACCTGAAGCGACTGGAGCATTGCGATCGCATCTATACACTGCGTAGCCAGGTATAGAAAACTTTTCTTTGTGTAATAAATGCGTTTCTGTGATGCAAGCTACTGCAACATTGTGTCTGGAGATGAATTCCAAGAAGGCTTCTCGCTTTGCTTTGACTCCATTGGCGTTCCAATTTAGTATGGTTAGTTGTGAGAATGTTTTTTGGTTTTTAGTGGCCATTAGCAAACAAACTTGTGGAGAGCTTTAGCAAAAAGGACTTTATTGATGGCAGGAATGGTGTGAGGAAATTAATGGCTAGCTGAACTAGGTTTTTGGTTCCATCGGAGGAGCAAGACGAAGGAGAAGAAGAATTCTGTGTTGATGTCTGCTGAGTTAGGTGCCTAGGACTTTTTTCTTCCGAAACAGCAGAGCGTGGCCATTGTGGAATTTCAGGAGTTGGAGAGGGCGAGTTTGGTGACAACCTCGGAAAATGTTCCATGTTTAGGTTTGAAGACGGTGTTATTGCAGGCTGAACCACCCTTGCATCGGCTTTCTTTTTCAAATCTAGGTAATAACGACAACCTTTGAAATTTGCCGGATGTGCTTCTCCACAATTCACGCAGGAGGGCTGAGTGTCTTTGTCTTTTGTGCATTCAGAAAAGTGGTGATTTGAGGGGCATTTCACACATCGAGGTGTGAGTCGACAGAAGTTTTTAGTATGCCCGTAGCGTTGGCATCGTGTGCATTGTGGGATATTCGCAGGCTTCTTGCGGTATTCGACTTTAATTATGGCACGGTAAATATGTTTGACTTCGAAGATCTTCTTACCCTGCTCATTATTTTCTAATTCTACGGCACACAGTGGCATAGGTTGTCGATCTTTATAGAAAAGCCTGGTAACTTTTACTACTGGTAAGTTCAGAGAGGTTAGTTCTGTAACGATATCGTCATCTGTAAGAGAGTAGGGAACATTTCTTAAAATAACTTCAAGTCTTTTGGAGTTTGGGTCATGGAAGGTGTGAAAAGGTAGCTTCGATTCTTCCAGGAATCTTGTTACAGCGCGGAAGTCATTTACTGAAGTTGTATTTATTTTAAGAACTTTGCTTTGTTGCTGTGTTGTGTACTCATCTTTTACAGTAGAAGCTATATCTTGGATAATCTGCTGGTAATTATTGACTTCATGAATAAAAATTGGTGGGATTCTGAGTTTAGGAGTTGTAGAGAGATTTTCTTCAGAAGTTGTATCATTCTCTTCCTCCATGCTTTCCAAAGGGGAAAATTTGTTGTGAACGGAAGTTAAGTCGACTATATATTTGGTATTTACAGCTGATACTGAAGCTGTGTGCTTCTTGTTGGGTGTAATGAAGCAATCATTAGAATTGGAACCATTGCCTTCGTTAGTTTCTACAAGCGGGCGTTTATGGACCAACTTAGGTGGTTGTAAGATTGTTCGCGATGTAGTAGCTTTGTCAGGATAACTCATAGAATGTGAACTTGAGAAGCTTTGCTCTTGTTGACTAGATTGCATTATGTTGGTAACGCAACAAAAGACTGACTGGAAACAACTGACGGTTTGCTTCTCTAACAAAACAAAAAGTCTTGCAGAGGGCTAGCCGTGCAATACTGAAATTACCTTAATTAACGTGTTATATACTGTAGACAGCGTTCCTAACATGTACACAGTATATTAAAAGATTAATGATTACTTCTACAAGCGAAGTTTACTCACAGGTTTAGCTGGTTGAAAAATATTGCACTTTTTGTATCACAGAATAACACCATTAACAGCACTGTTCACTGCCTCCTAAAACAATGAATATAATATTGTGACGCTGGCTGCAACTGCACACCTCAAAGAGTCAAGGGCAACCTATCTCACACCATTGGTTGTAAATACGTGACCTGACAACAATGCAACGGTCAGAACAATGAGTTTCGAGATTTTTGCAAAACTTCCGACTGTTCTCCACTAAGAGATACATTGGTCTGGGTGGCTCAGTTGGTCAGACGCTGGCCTACAGATCCCAAGGTCGCAGGTTCAAATCTGGCCCAGACTGATGGTTTTTAAGTGTGATTTGCAAAGCAAATCTATACCTTCCATTGAATTTACAACTACAATAACCAAATCTATTAAAAATTCTGTCACTACGTTACGGTTAACGTAATATAGGGAATAGTTATATCAAAGTTTACTGTAGCATTATTCAACATGTCTCCACAACATAGAGTATAGAATATAGCATGAATATAGAAAAAGTCACAAATTAAATGATCAAGGAAAATAATACTTCAACAGATTCCAAGCCATTGTGGTATATTTGACAATGAGTTCGCAGAGAAAATCGCAAAACAGCTGCAAAATTATTCCCACATCCTAAAAACATATATTCCTAAATAAAGCAATAGCATCTATAAAAACAGACTTCTCAAAATATTGGGCAATCATTTGGTTAACATAAAAAAAATAGGAAAACGTCACAGAAAATTCTGAAGAAACCAAATTATTTAAAATAACTATAGCAGTATTTCATGACATGTGCAAACATTGCATATGGAGCACAAATTGATCATTAAAGTACAACTTAACTAATTTGCCCATCTATGCATTTTGCCAAAGCAAAGTACATTTAGAACATATTCCGCTGAACTGCTTATCCATTAGTTGTCACACAAATATCCAAGGTCTTTTACCTCAAATTTCAGTTGATAAACTTCAATACATATTGTATTCACCTAAATTGTGAACTATTTCAGAACTCTACCAGCCAGCTCTTCAAGAAGTAAACTATCACAATGGCTGAATACATGTAATGAAGAATGAGAATGAGTGTAAAAAGATGTAAATAAACACCAGATATCCTGGATTTAAATGGTAAATATTATTTATTCATGCCAACAAACTTAGTGCTGGTGTTTTTAAATACACAAGCCGAGTGTAGGCAATGTTTGAAAGGTAGAATCTGAACTGAAAAACGTCATTTGGTTGGAGAATTCAATGGCATATTGGCAGATTGTCACAGTAGCGTAATGGTTAGAGCAGCTGCATGTAAAGCATTAGGTCTGTGATTCATATCCCGGCTGTGGCACTGAATTTTTCAGTTCCGATTCTACCTGACATTTAAAATTTCTGGATATGTTCATTCTACTACCAGCTTGATTTACAGCACTGAATTCCCTTGCAATCTGACCACAAAGATCACTGGTAGAGATTTCTGGTACAAACCTCAGCTTCATACGGATATGAAACTTCAGTGTCGATTCCTCTATTGTCCTTGACATACTGGAATGCCTGATCCATCAACCCACCATTACATCCTTCGTTACCATACTTTCCAGAGCAGTCTATCAAGTTTTGCTCACTAAGAGAGACAAGTACTCCAGTCTTACGGAAATGCTGTCCTTCTAGTGCTCCAGTCTGGAAAATAATCACAATAATGCTGAAAACATACAATATTAATGTCAAATCATTAAATGGTGATGGTGCCAAATGTAGAAAGGCAGGAATATTTTAATGTTCTTAGAAGAAAAACTTAAATGTTATTTATACTGCACATATTTCAGGCTGGTTCACATCCACCCAGTAACGACAACAAGTATAACAACAACAGGAACATCATGAATGTTTTGGTTCAACAGCCCACTAACAGCAATGTGAAAGGATAGTGGATATTGCACATTGGGAGGTCATTAACTTCTTTTGACCAATGAAAAAATTCTAACCTGCCCTCCAATTCAGCCAACATAAAAATAGGTTAACCAATGCCAAATTTCCATACAGGGAAGATCTAAACTCAAAGCTGTTACATATTTCCGATTCCGAGAAAACAAGAAGCATCAGTCCTATTTCCAATTCAGAGAAATCAGTAAGCATCAGCCCCTTAGTGTCCTAGCACTCATTAAAATTATTTGTTGTTCTTTATTGCTATATGAAATTCTTTCCGGTTTGATTTTCCCAGAATTGTGACTAGTGAGAGCTCTAGCGACCGTTTACATCATGGCCACCTTGAAGAATTTCTACCTTGAAGGAAGAAGTCTTCAATATGCACTTATTGGATCTAACATGCCATACCCGGGAACGGTAACACCAAAGTGAATCTTGGCCAAGTCTTGCTGCTTGTTCCCATAGTCAGAGTTAACTTGCCATTGGTTGTGAACACTGCCATTTGAATACATGTATTTCAAGTCTCTTGCTCTGGTTATTATTACCTTTATTGATGGTTGTGAACCAGCCTTTTGATACCGAAATTTAAATTTCCAATCGAATGGGCTTGATAAAGACACGTTTTAATTTAATTGCCGGATGTGAGATTTGCGATAAGTGTTAAGTAATAATATAAATAGATAATAGAGCAGGAAGTGTTGTAAGGTGAGCAAGATATGAGTAAATAATAGTCGTTAAATTTGTAGGATAAACACATTATTGGTTTGAAATTAGCGAGTCATGACGTCATACTACATAGTTTAAATACACGTTCGAAAGTCAGGTCTACCAACCTTAAAAGTCGCGCGATATATTTAATAAAATATAAAGTAAACATCGTTTAATCCTAAAAAGGTAATTATATATTCGAAATTCATAAAAGAACATGTTATAATAGAAAGGGACATTTCTAAATTGCGGGAAAAGGAAATAGCATTTTGGATACGAGGCTTTGTTGGATGACGTCATGACATTCAAATTTGGAGAGAACGGCTTTCCTAGCTTGGGGACGCCAGAAAGCGTCACTACTCAGCCCAGACCAGCATCGCACGTTGTGCTGTGCGGACGTGAGTGCGATTCCTCTACATATACAATCGGCATAGCTCCCGAAAGTATCTAAGATGCAATAAACAATATATAAAGGTTTTCTTGGGTAGTCTATTCGATAACACCTGCGCGTACCCGAGATAAATAAAGAGATCTCAAGCTGAGCTAGCGGGAAAGAACCAAATCAACGGGCGAAAACGAGAGAACAATGAATTTCCGCCTCACTTTAAACTGAACGGATGAATGAGGCTAACTTTTTCAGGGGAAAAAAAAATCACACTTCATCATTTATAATCACATGTCATACCATTTTCAATGCATTCATCATTCGCAGCTATTACATTCATTACATACAACCCATTCATCATTTGAAGTTCTCAATACTTCACATTCTTGTGTGCATTCTCAACTCATTCGTCACTTCTTTTCATACTTTTTTCATCATTTGTAGCTCTCACACCTCACAATAAGCACAGATCTAAGGCTATAGGCACATTTTAAAGCAAAAATTTCATGCTAATACAGGTATACTGAGTCAAGAGCTTAAATCCAAAATGCCACCCTCTGCAACTACCTGGGACATTTTGGCTGATACAGCACTAATGTAACATTATACTTACAGCACTGAAAGACCAGCATGAACCACACTGTCCTTGATTTTTCACTGGTGTAACAGCTCCATCTTCTCTCCAGTCAACATTGTCTGGGAGCTTAACATTTGCAGGACTGAGAAAGGTTGCTGGCCTATTTTCAAGTTTCTTCAGTAGTTTCAGTGAGTGTCTGTAGCCATTCATTTTTTGAACAAACTCATGGTGAAGCTAAAAATATTAAAGTGCATTTAGTTTTATTTTTTCTCTAAAGAATGCTATTTTCATACAAATATATGCAGCTGTACAGCAAAGGGTAAATTCCTATAATAATGGGTCTCAAATGTTAATTTATACTATGGTTTAAACCAAAATGTTAATGTACCCAACAGAACATTCTGTTTTAACATGCTGAATGTTCAGACAATGATATAAAATAATGCCTTCAAAACATTACACCAATAAAACTTGGTTATTTTCAAATAAACTTATAGTATAGCAGAGTGGAAAGGGGTATAGCACACTTCAACAAGCAATATTTTACAATAAGGTGGACAAAAGGTCCAATATCCTTTTGGTATGCAAATTTCTGTATGATCACGTATTAAAAATTCAACCACTCATATATAGGTTACTAATTACATGATACAACTATCAGGTAACTATTAATGCTATACACTTTATCATTAATTCAGTATCTGAAATGGTTTGCTGTAAAAAAAAATATATTTGACATAAATTGTGTTTTAACAAGATCTAAATTTGTTGTGTAGTAAGATTCTATCTGTTCCATGTAAAGGGTAGCCTGGAGGAGGGATTTTCCTTAAAATCTTTGTGTTGCATCCTTGGAAGATGCTGAAGTTAAAATACTGATGATTTTTCGTTTTTCAGTTATGTTGTTCACACACAAAAAACCTTTTTCTAAAAATACTTTTTTTTAGAAAGCAGGAATAACATTGCGCAAAACATTTCTATTTCTGAGAAATGCACCAACTCAGGTAGTCAATCTTGCAGACCAAATAAAACCTTAATTTCAAGCAAACGGTGTGTTCAAGTATTGCTAGAGAATGTTAACTAAAACTCTGAAACATTAAACAAAATTGGTACTAAGATTTCTATTCCTCTTTTTTTGTATAGACTTTTAAAAGAGGCATGTCCTAAATGTTTCCATGTTTAGAGATAAGTATTCAACAATTATTGATTCTCAGAAAAGTACTTTAAAAAATTGTACTTACCATATCTCCAAATTCATTCATGCCCAATCTGAACTTCACTTCACCTCGGAGATGACGAGCATTAAGCTTTGCTATTTTGTGTTTATTTTCTGCAAATATTTTCATACGAAACTTTTCCTCTTGAGGAGAGTATTGTTTCTTGTGCTGCATCTGTAAAAATCAGAAGATAAAATACTACTTTCTAGAAATTATAAGGTGCTGCCGTCATTAGTCTCATAAATGTAAAAGAATGAGAAAACACACCCGCCCATTCTGATATTTATTGTTTAGACCCTTCAGGTCCCCCTCCCCTCTTATAGGCAGCCTTAAATTACAAGAGTGTTGAAACATGTGAAGCTTACTTCCTTAATACAAAATAGGTGACATTTCTAAAGGCCATTCTACCTAACAACTAAAATCTTGATAAAATTCATGTCATTATTTGACATGGTCCACATTTTTATGCAATACGATTTTGTCCATCTCTTATGGTTTACCAGTACTGTAAAAGTCATTCAGAATGAAGAGCATCTCAGAAAATTTGAGATATACATTTAACTTGTCATGAAAATATCTTAAACATATGGTAATTCAATCAAAATCATTAAGAGTCATTTTTGAAAAAATAAAAAAAATTTGAAATATTTTCTAATTGGTAATCAATTAAAAGGATAAAGGTTAGTTTGGGATAGGAAGATTTTCTTTTAAATATCTTTATGTTATATCCTTGAAATATACTGAACTGAAATATCAAGTTTGGAATTTAGCAGACCTTTCATTTTTTCTTGTTCTATGTATAGTAAGTAGAGTATTCCACCGAAAAATTTGATGTCAAGAATAAAAAAAAAGCATTTTTTGAAAAAGTGTGCGTGTGAGTGTGTGTGTGTGTGTGTGAAATGAAAAGTTGGTTGAAAGCCAAAGTTAGTATTAAGTTTAATATCTTTTAAGGATACGACAAAGATTTTGAAAAAAATTCCTCCACCCTGAACTACCATTTATATGGAAAATGTTTCGAAAATCAAAATTTTCTCGAAAATGGCCCTAACAATTTTAATTAAAATGCCATATGTTCAAGATATTTTTATGACAAATGAAAAGTATATTTTGAACTTTCTAGCTATAGCCTATGTAGTCCTTTTTACTCTTGATGACTGAATAACTCGCAAATCATAAGAGATTGACCAAATCTTACTATACAAAAAATGTAGATTTCGTTAAAAAACAATTTATGTCCAAATGAATTTTTTTTGTGGAGTGAACCATTTTGGAGACATTTTTTGTTGTATGTGCAATTTTTGCAATACTTAAATTTTCGTGAAATGGAAGATCATTATTCATTTTTTTATATTTTAGCCATGCAAAGAGAATGGTATCTCAAAGCTTTAAAAGATCTGACTCGCTCAAAGCTATATTCTCACACTCCCCTTGCTCGACCTTCTTAAATCTAACACAGCTGATCAGCCATGAAGCATTGATAAATATGATCATAATTGTTATTTTTATGTGGTAATGTATAACTTTTTAAAAATTGTTGCTTAGAAATATGTTTTTTTATTCATTGACTCATTATTGCTGGTGTTTGTTTTGATTTTAATAACAATAAAGAATTTACATTTAATTTTTTTTTTTTTATTTCTTCCACTTACTGGTGTTTTGCTTCTCACTGTAACTTTTCTATCTGACCTTACCTTGGCCATCTCTTGTTCTCTTCTGACCCCGATGCTATTAGGGTTCCCAAGGGCTAGGGAGTCTTTATTTTTCCACCTCTCCATTTCTATACTTTCTCTATAACCTCTTAACCCCTAACATGCTGACCTGTCATGGCATGTAATACGTCCTCTGATTGGTAATCAGAGGATATGGTCGGTGAATTTATTTTGATAATTCTCCCGGTCAGGTCGATGAGACCCGTAAACCAACGACAGGTGTGGTCCTCCAGACATTCTGGGGGTTGTGAGAGAGCGATGTCACCGCCGAAACATAACAATATGGTGCTCTCTAAAAAGCGGTTACTATTACTGCTATTGCTCTCTTCAATATCAGTGTGAAAAATATTGGAGAGCAAGAGGATTAATGACTTCATTGTCAGAAATCCAGCATTAGCTAACAACAACAACAACAACATTCCCCTTGCACCTACAAGGAAATAAGCAATAAAATAATTACTGCAAATGTTTATCTCAACTAACACAAAGGAGATATAGGAATAAGAGTTTGTAAGATGGTTAGTACAAGGGTAGAGAAAGTCATGTTAGTGCATCACATGAGATTTTTGAGTTATGCTGTTGACAGAGAAATGGATAGACATATGCACACCCTGGAGGCTACACAGGTTGATAGCCATGTAGCCCAGACTAGCTACAGAAAGGCTCTAGAAAGCTTTTTTTTTTTAATTGAGGGAGACTCAAAATGTGTATATCTGGTAAAATTTCAACATAAAATTTTTTGGGGGAATACAATACTTCCTCTACTTTCCATATATATTAAAGAAAAAAAAAGTACAAAACATCAGAAAACAACATTTTCAGAATGGGTCTTCCTTCATGTCTTAAAGGATATAAAATGCACAATCTTCAGCTCCTTCAATTTATATTGGTCACTGGGTTAAAGGATCAGAAACTTTGAAATATAAGTTCTGAATTGTGGACATAGAAATGCACTGTTTGTGTGAAAAACATACTTTGTCAGTTTTTCTGAACTAGATAATCTCATCCCAATAGCATGATGCAATGGCTGATGGGAAAATGAAAGTTAGATAGACTGTGTTAACACAGTTTTATCTAGGGCAAACGAAGTCCACTGTAACTCCTTGTGCAATGCTAAAACTTGACAACTAAATGATATAGCAAGAGATTGTTGATCTTACTGATTACATAATCTGTAGATGATGGACATTAGAGAATGCTGGCAAATCGATAAAGAGAGTTCTATTAAACAAATTACTACCTGAATATTACAGAAGTATCTGCACCACAAAATTTGTCACTAAATGGTAGGCAATTTTCAATTATTTATCCTCAAACAAGTATCTATCCCCACAATGTGGCTACATCAAAGAGAAGGCCGATAGTTAAATGAAGCAATGTAATACATTTGAAAATGTTGCTCATAAAAATTGTCATTTAATATAAATTTTTTGAGAGGGTGGAGAGAATTGTTTACTTTCAGTTTTTGAAAATAAAGCTAACCACTGTCTCAAAAAGAAATATAATGCCATTCGCCATTTCATTGCAAAAACGTTTTGAGTGTTCAATAGTTCAACTTGCATTTACTACTAAAGAAACAATAAGGTTGCAAGCAAGATCTGCACTTTTTGTACAGTAACATTTGGTCTCTCTTGCAGTTCACCAGTTATGCAAAAGTCATCCAGAGTAAATAGGACTACATGGGCTATAACCAGAAAATTCAAGATATAATTTCATTTTCATAAAAATATCTCAAACATATGACATTTTAACCTCTTGAGCGATGGCCATTTAAAACATCCGTGAGCCGAGAACTGCTAGCATTTAAATTGTTAAATGCTTCGTATATACACAGCTGTGTTTTGTGTAAATATTAAGTTATTTTAATGAAACAAAAACTGGTATAAAACTCGTTATATGCAGTATAAATGTACATCATCAGCAGAGTTGAGTTGTATTTACAAAACGTTGAAATGGCACAATTTTGTTTCACTGTGGTGAAAAGTCAACTTTGCTCTGTCGAACGCATCTAATATAAGCTCTCGGAAGGAAGCAGTAAAGAAACACCCATTGTATGTGTGGCTTATGCGTCAGCATACTGTGTAATAAAGCCCTACTGTATGCGTGGTCTCTTGAGTCATCAGAGTAGATCAACATTGGAACTTTTGCTTACGCCAGTTTCGTAAGTGAGTAGAGTCCGTGTCTTTCTTTGTTGAAATACATACGTATTCTTTCCTGCTTGTAGCTGAAGGGAGAAGTGGTATAAAAAGATATTTTTGCACCAACTGGATATAACCATATACAATTGTTTGGGGATTTGGACAGCTCTCTAAACCCACACAGGACAATGACCGACCTTGACTATCGACTATAAATAGCTCGCAGCCCAATTGAACAATACCACGTTGGGGGTTGAAAATCCAAAACCCCTGCACCCCTCAGACTTCAAGGAAAACATTATCCTAAAAGGATACCACCAACAGCAAAGAAGTCCCACCCATTTCGAAAGTGTTTCGTGTGCCGCAAGAAGGGAATTCGCGAATGTGGAGATGTACGTACCCTTGTGTGTTTATCCCTGTTTTGAGGTAAATCACTGCAGAACGAACATATTAAGGTAAGCCAATAAAGTATATAGACCTTACTAAAATGTTTCATAAAGGGAAAATTATAATAAGTTGAGTTGGATAAGGCATAAATAAGGGTTAAATGCTTAAACGCACAGGACGCCCATATCGCTCATCCGTCATTTTAAATGGACATGATTTCACGTCGATATCCCTCAAGAGGTTAATCACAACCGTTAGCCATTTCCAAGAAACTCTAAATTTTCCACATAAAGGGTAGTTTCAGGTGGAGCAATTTTCTTCAAAATCTTAATGTCGCATCCTTGAGAGACAAACTTAAATACCAACTTTGGTTTTTAACCGACTTTTCATTTTTAAGTTATGCTGTCCACAGACTGGACCTTTTTCTAAAAATGCTTTGCTTGGAGTCAGGGAGCCTCAAAACATATTTCTGGTGAAATCTCGACATCAAATTTTTGCATGGAATATACTTCCTCTACTGTGCTATAGTAGTAGAAAAAGTAAAATTAGACAGTTTTTATTATGTACAATTTCTATTATAATAAAATTAAACAAACAAGAATAATATAATGCAATTCTTTGTATTTATGTATGTTAATTTCTCTTTGGTAACTAAGACAGCAATTGTTTGTTTATTAGATTTGGAAGAAAAAAAAGAAAGTTTAGAAAGACAATAAAAATCATGCACAATATATTGATTCAAATTCTGTATTTTGCTGAAGAAAGTATTTGCACGAAAACTGGTGACCTCCTACATGATATATATGTGATGTGTGGCATTAATACTGTATTCCAACTACAGCAAAATGACTGAAGAAGGAAGGAATTATGTATGTAAGTACCAGACTAAATGAGCCTTCACAGCATTTTGGTTTGCTATCAAATGAGCTGAATAAAGTGAGCATTAAAAGCACACCTTTTTTGGACAGAAAAGCCAGAAATGTGGTTTTTCCAAATTGAAGCTCAGTTTGAAATTACAGGAGTAACAAAAGAAAGAGCCAAATTCAACTACTTAATTTCATAATTAAAGTCAAAATATGTGGAAAATGGGATTTTGTTAAAAGTAGTGAGCTTAACAAATGTACTGCAGCAAAAGAAAGGCTTTTAAGCATTTTTAAGGAGAGCAATCACCTAAAAATTAAAAGAATTATCACCAGCTTGCAACTATGTGATATGAAGCCTTGTCAGCTTCTTCGCAAGATGGTATAACAAAAAGGTCTTGCATACACTATGGTTAGAGTGTTGTGGTGATTAATGAGGAAACTTTGGATAAGGTAGCAATGATGGCAGACGAGTGGCAGAAATGACACCAACTTGCAAGATTTAGTAGGTTCATTGCCTCCATTACAGAATAACATGCTTTGACTTGCATAGATATACAAATTGGGTGCAAGTTATACCAATTCCTAGCAGTACAGCTGAAACAGTAGCCAACACTTTCTATAGTAATTGGATTTCAAGATTTGGAGTACACCTACGAATAACTACTGATCAAGGTAGACTATTTGAATCAACTTTATTCAAGCAATTTAGTTCAATGTTTGGTATTAAGTTTGTACTACTCCCTATCATCCCCAGTGCAATGGAAAAACAGGAAGACATCTGTCATTGCTGAGACTGAGAGTGTTAAGGCAATGCCACTGAGGATGTTCGACGCAGCTTTGGACGAAACGTCTGGAAGGAGTTTCCTGACTAGACCACGGCCCACAAGCCCAGATAATCAGTTTCTATATTATGACACTGGCCGTGAAAGCTTACGCAGTTTGATCAGACTTTATTGAACTCTCAAAACAGGTCTAAAGGCACATAACTCCACAAAATGGACAGAATATTTTCCCACAGTTCACTTAGGAATACAAGCAGCTATAAATCCTGAAACAAATGTATCAGTTTCCCAGATGGACTATGGTAAAACTATTAAATTATCAGGAGAAATATTCAGTGAACCAGCTAAAACAATTCAAGACCCAGAAAGCTGTGTTTCTGAATTTCAGAATTATCTGAGACAGTTTAAACCTGTACCTCAAAACTCAAAGAAGCATCTTCATGCACAGAGACCTGAAGAAATGTACTCACGTTTTCATATGTATCAACAGGATGAAAAAAACATTGGAACTGCCCTATGAAGGTCATTTTCCTGTAATTGCTCGAAATAAATATTTCTCTGTTAAAATCAAAGGAAAGGAAGCTAACTTCTCAGTCGATCAGTTGAAGCCAGCATTCTTGTCAGCCAACAAGGACCAGAATTCTTCTGAACCACATGAAAATGATCTTTCTCATACAAGTATGCCATACCAGACAACTATCTCAAGCAAGAGTGAGAACCAGAGCTCCAAGACATCAATACAAACAAGAAGTGCTGGAACTGTTCATTTCCCTGCTAGATTTGTTGACAAATAAAGGACAAAAATGTTAAATTTTAAAATTTTGTATCATGAATTATTCACTGGAAAGGGAGTAATGTAGGAACAATAATGCTAATAATTAAGATTTTAAGAAAATATAAATCTATATGCCTCTGGGTATATAAATAACATTTAAATTATAACTTTACATAATGTTTGCATGGATTTATAATGCCCTACATTTTTGTCAAATGTCCTACATTTCCATAAAATAATCTGGTAGCCCTATCTCCCACTGATTCCCTAACTTATATCATATGCACTAAAATTAGGATGCTCTTTTGGAAAATAAGAATTTTACCATATACCTACTTTGCTTTAACAATACCTACCTTAAACACTTCCCATTCTTCTTTGACGATTTCATAAAAGCCAACTGCCTGGGATACAGCCAGTATAGAACACAAAGAAATCAGCAGCTTCATTTTTCTGTAATTACGTAGCAACAAAGCATTAATAAGACGCAAGTATTACAGGAAATAGTACAATACTGGTTTATTTAAAAACCTTACCTTTATTAGAAAAAAAAACGCGTTGCTTAGTAATTTATTTCTTTTAGTATGCAAATGCGGAGATTTCAGCTTTAGGCCACAGCACGCACTAATAACCGTACTCTTATCTACACCGTCCCCTTCATCAGTCTAATCCTAATCTGCGTCTCTCTTTCACTTCTTGGCAACTAAATCACTCACTGCCACTCGCTGCCCTTCGGTTCGAGCGTACACAACAAGCGCAGAACACACAAGTTCTTTGTTTCCTATGCAATGACGCATTTTATATCATCAGCTGATTATGAGTCACTAGAGCGCACTGTAGCCAACCTTATACCAACTCAAGAATATAAGTCAGCTAAAATTTGCTCATAGTCAAAAGGCGTAGGTTATACGCAGGGTTAATGTATTCCATTTGCCTGGCATACATATTTTCATTGGCTGAATAACAAATTGTGGTAGCACACTGATTAACGATGAAGGGCTACAGCTTTCAGTTCACATTATGCTTCCAAACAATGCTGAAATAGCTGGTGTACCAACATGGCATGTCCATATATTATACTCTAGCGTATATGCTTAACGTTATATGCTATATTAACGTTAAACAGATAAATGTATATTATTTAGTTATGCCAACAAACTTACTGTTGCTGTTTTTAAACACAAGCAGTGTGTGGGCAATGTTTGAGAGGCAAAACTTGAACTTAAAAATCCCAGCTGTGGCATTGAATTTTTAAGTTCCAGTTCTACCTCTCAGATAAATGTTTGCTTAAAAATGAGATCCAACTAAGCAGCACGCGAGGATAAATTCAGCTATACGTATCAAAAGTCAGTTTTTGTTTGTCATACTCATAAGTCCATATAAAATGAAAGGAATGTCGCTCAGATCTGTTGGGGAATACAACACTAATTTAAAGCGCGCGATGGGGAGGGGGGGGGGGGTCAGTCTCTGCGGAATAAAGTAGAGCCGGATTCTTCATGGATTCGCAATTAATGGGAGATCGTAAGCATTTCACAACATTTCTGAAACAGCTAATACTGCATATAATAATACACGTATTTTCCGACATTAATGAGCAGTGCGTTTTTCTCTAGATCATGTTAATTTCTTATGAGATGTAGCTAAACATATCAAGAACATATATGTTTCTTATTATGATAAATTACATAAATGTTTAGACAATTATTTGTTTATTATTCACTAATTTTAAAAACATGAAAAGCTATCTCTCAGTACAAAACGAAATATGGTTTTCCATTGGTGCATTTTCAACTGAGATAATGAAGCCAAAAAATTAATATTATTTGTACCGTTGGTTTTCTGAAACCATAGTGGACATTGAAAAATGTTAGTTGAACTTAAGACATTTTAAATTGTATTCTTTGTATCTACAATTTCAGAGTTTCAGCAGGCATAACGCTGCAAAACTAGCCTAACCTTAGCTATGTAAACAGTCCAGTCCTACCTACAGGAGATTGAAAACTTCCAACATGCGGTCCTCCACTGGGGAAGAAGGGGGGAAAAAAAAAAAAAAAATTCACCGTACCTAACATGATTTTATACTTTCTCTACTGGTAAGTAGGGGAAAAAACGATGCCGAGATTTCACCAGAAATATATGTTTTGAGACCCGCTGAATAATAATAATAAAAAAAAGCATTAGAAAAAGGTCTGTGGGTGTGTGTCAGTCTGTGTGTCTGTCAGACTGTGGACAACATAATTCAAAAACGAAAAAAAAAAAAGTCGGTTCAAAACCAAAGTTGGTATTTAAGTTTAATGTCTTTCAAGGATGCGACATGAAGATTTTGAAGCAAATAGCCCTACCCTAAACTACCCTTTACATGGAAAATTTTTCGAAAATTTTGATTTTCTTGAATATGGCTCTAAAGATTTTGATTAAAATACCATATGTTTAAGATATTTGTATGAAAAATGAAATGTATATTTTGAATTCTCTGGTTATAGCCTATGTAGACCTGTTTACTCTGGGTGACTTTTGAATAACTCGTAAACAGTAAGAGATAGACAAAATCTCACTACACAAAAAATGTAGGTCTTGCTAAAACACAATTTATGTTTGAATAAATTTGTTTGTAGAGTGAACCATTTCGGAGATATTCCTTGTTATTTATTTCAGTTTCGGAAAATTTAAAACTAGTGAAATGGAACATCGTTGTTCTTTTTTTTTTTTTTAACTTTCTCTACTGGTAAGTAGAGGAAGCATTGTATTCCACCCAAAAATTCGATGTCGAGATTTCACCGTTTTGAGACGCGCTGAATCCATAAAAAGCATTTTTTAGAAAAAGGTCCGTGCGTGTGTGTCCGTCTGTGAACTGCATAACTCAAAAACGAAAAGTAAGTTAAAAACCAAGGTTGGTTTTTAAGTTTAATGTCTTTCAAGGATGCGACACGAAGGTTTTGAAGAAAATAGCCCTATCCCAAACCACCCTTTACGTGGAAAATTTTTCGAAAATTTTGATTTTCTTGAAAATGACTAACGATTTTGATTAAACTTTCATGTTTGAGATACCTTTATAACAAATGAAATGTTTATTTTGAATTTTCTGGCTATAGACCCTGTAGTCGTATTTGCTCTGGACGACTTTTGCATAACTGGTAAACCGTAAGACATAGACCAAATCTTACTGTACAAAAAATGTACAGTTACACAATTTATGTCCAAATAAATTTTCTTGTAGGGTGAACCATTTCGGAGATTTCCCTTGTTATGTGTGTGATATGGAACGTCGTCCATTTGTTATATGTTAAGTGTGCAAAGAGAACGGGATCTCAAAGCTTTGAAAGGTTTGACTATCGCTCAAAACCTACTGTATTCTAATACCTACAAGGAAATAAGCAATAAGATAATTTGTACAAGTGTTTATATTAACAGGAAGAAGATTTAGGAATAAGAGTTTGCAAGAATGGTTAGTACAAGAGTAGAGAAACTCATGTGAGTGCAACACATCAGATTTTTTTAAACTTTAGGTACACTTTTACAAAAAGCTATAATAGAAAGAGTTTCGATTTTGCGTGCTTATGCAGAATGTGCTGTTCTGAGCAGCCGGTGAAAGCTTAGTGTGTTGTACTTTCATAAAATTCCCCCAAAAATGTTTTCATGCATAAAAAAATTAAAAAATAAAGGTGCATAATTATTTACTTTTTAAAATGTTATTATTGATTAAAATGCCTTAATCGTTCACCAGCTATGCTGAATAACATATTTGTAAAGTGACTATAAAATTTGAAATGTGTCACTTTAACTGTTTAGGAGAAAAATGCACCTAAGAAGAAAATATGTGAAAAATCTTGAAATTTTGTTTTGTTTACTGGAATATTATTAACTTTACTTTGATTTGTTTATGATTACTGAAACAGAAGAAACTGTTTTATAAACGGTACAAGTTTCATCATGATAGACCGTATAATTTTCAAGATACATTAATATACATTGCGTTGAGATTCTGTATGGAAATTCTATTCTGACACTACCAAGTGTCCTTAAGCGATAGTCATCTCTTTTAAGAGCCTGGTCGCTTTGTAATGGTTTGAAATTCAGTTTTCTTTGTATGGTCAAAGGATTTTAAAAAAAGGAATAAGAACTTCGTGCTTGAGAAAATATATTTGAAAATTGAAGCCAATAACAAGGTTTGTCTCAAAAATGATTATCTCCAGAAATTTCTTTTTATTTCTCGTAACATAAATTGCGTGCCTTAATAAAATCTATATTGTTTTTATAGTAATATTTTGTCTATATATGCATCTGTTTTATGGCTTGCCAGTTATACAAAAGTCATTTATCATGAAGAGGATTTCAGAGGCTATTCCCAGAAAATTCAAAGCTGCATGTCATTTGTCATCAAAATATCTTGAACATATGGTATTTTAAACAAAATCGTTTGAGCCATTTTAGCGGAAATCTTCGTGTCGTACCCTCGGGAAATATTGAACTTAAATGTTAAATACCAAGTTTGGTATCTGAGTCTCCTCCCTGGACTTTGAGTTATGTTGTTCACAGACATATGCAAGCCCCCCCCCCCCCTCTTCGCGCGCACACGCGCAGACCTATTTCTATTTGGAGGGGGGTTAAGGTGTTTCAGATGTTATTTCCGGTGAAATGTTGGTATCACATTTTTGGGTGGAATACAATACTTAGTCTATTCACTGTTAAGTACGTCGTAGAGAAAGAAAACTAAAGAACATTTCACACATTATCCACTTAATTTCAAGATACACGTTTTATTTTTCATATCAATATTTCAAATGTATACGAGGTTTTGATCAAAACCATTAAAACATAGTTTAATAAATTACAAAAAAGGGAAATATTTGTCCATGTAATGGATTTTAGAACAGAAGAAATGTGAAAAGATACACCTTGCTTCCTCAAATGCGCATGATTTAATTAATTATGAAATCTAACTAATTTGGTTTTGGAGTCATGAAGTGCGCGCACCCACTCACACACACACACACACACACACACACACACACACACACACACACACACACACACACACACACACACACACACACAACGCTCGAGCATGTGCATGGGTCTATTCCTAAAGCGGGAAGGGGGCTCAGGGCCTCAAAAACGTGTACTCCCGGTGCAATCTCTTACACATTTATGCCTGGAATACTGCACTATGTTCTCTAGAAATTAACCCTAGCATTACCAAGTGGGGGTACTTTATGCCTTGGGGTACCTGTAATTTTTTGAATTCTGTATTTTAATTATTTGGTTAAACGCATGCAGTTAATAGTTACTGTCTATCACTTAATTATTTTCTTGTTTAACGACGCTGTCAATTGCCAGGATCACATCAGCGTCGCCGGTGTACCGGAATTTTGTCCCGCAGGAGTTCTTTTACATGCCAGTAAATCTATTGACATGGAGCTGTCGTTTTTAAGCACACTTAAAAACCATCAGCCTGGGCCGGGTTTGAACCCGCGACCTTGGGATCCGTAGGCCAGCGTCTAACCAACTGAGCCACCCAGACCGACACTGTCTATCAGTGTTTCTATTACTGAATTGCATAATTGTTTCAAAGTTTTCATTTCTGGTCTTTCTGAGAAACAATGAAATGTCAAGGTGGTCATAAAGAGCTACCCCATCGGTATAATGAGAGTCATGTAAAAAAACAAAGAATAGCCAAACTGTTGAATACTATCTGTATAAGCATGGCGAAATATAATGCACACTATTAAAAAAAAAATTTGTTTTAAAAATTGCCCAGACGTTTTGTTACTAGTGGTGACCACAAAGTACCCTCCTCCCCAATCCTCGTTGGTAGTTTAAGTTCTGGAATAAGGCTTGGCCATTGCTAGGGTTAAACTAGTCTTCTATTGTACCGGATGTAAGGTAGTGCTTCAGTTACACGTTAACCAGGGGTTCTACATGATGAGTGTAACAAATATGTCCAACACAGTAATTCTCAATAAAGAACCTAAACTACTAAACCCCGGCACGACAGCCCACGAAGGGCCAAGGCCTACCGCCCAGCCGCTGCGTCCCCCACCTCTGCCCACTACAGGCGTCATTGGTGAGGTGCAGTACTGGAGGGTGGGACGTGGTCAGCGCCCCGAGTCCTCCCGGCCAGTTATGCGGTCTTCTAGACCTGGGGCCGTTACTTCTCCATCAAGTAGCTCCTCAATTGGTCCCCCCGGGACCTAACGAGGCTGAGTGCACCCCGTGCCAGACCTCCCAGAGGGGATAACATCCCCATGCTGGTACCGGGGATCGAACCCGGGTCCTCCGCGCCAGAGGCAAGCGCACTACTACCAACTGCGCTACGGAGACGGTTTCGTTTCACCGAAATAAAAATAATTTGTATCAAATATTTGGAGCCATCTAGTTTCCTGACGAGTGGATATAAGTAGTATATTTCACTAACTGTCGCGTAAGCAACGAGTGAACCATTTCGGATATATGCCTTGTTATTTGAGTGCGTTTTGGAGAACTTATACTTGTCGAATGGAACATCGTTATCCATTTTTTATATGTTCACCGTGCAAAGAGAAGGGAATTTAAAATCTTAAAAATGTTCGACTATCGCTCAAAGCCTACGGTATTCTAATATTCATTCCTCTTGCACCTACAAGGAAATAATTTCTGCAAATGTTTATCTCAACTAATACGAAGAAGGTATAGGAATAACAGTTTGTAAGAATGGTTAGTACAAGAGTAGAGAAAGGCATGTGAGTGCAACACATCAGACTTTTTGTGGTGGTACCCATATTTATATAATATTGTTAGGCATAATATTTTAGTTCAGACTCAAAATAATTATATCAAAGCAAATTAAGCTAGAGACCCTTCAAAAAATTCGATCATATTACTGGCCCAATTTCAAAATAATCTGGCTATCTATCCCTGCGAAATGGCATAACAGCGATAGGACCTCATCGGGTTTCCTTCCTTCCCATCCACCTCCTTTCTTGTTTCTTTTACACCCAAATACAAATTATTGCGCAAACAGTTAAAAGCTGACGAAGAGCTACATTCCTTATCAAGAAACTGTTAGTTGAAACAGTTACTGAAACGATATAGTTATATTCTAATCGCGCCAACAGAGGTACGCTTGTTTCAAGGACAACAAAAATAGGTGCACAGTGGGACGGTGAGAAGAAGAAAAATTATCACTTGATTTGCTCACCTTCTTTTAACAGCATGCTGTAAGTGAACAACAGGTTTATGTTGCATGCCTGTTGCACCCAATAAGTAAAACTAAACTATTAGCTTCCCATGACACAAGTGTCAGTTTTCTGATTTTAAATTCTTGAGAAGCAAAGGTTAATTTTATATATCATAAACATCCCTGTACAAACTACTTGTGAAGTATATAGTGAATAAATCCTTGCTTTATTAAGCTTTTTAAAACAATGTCCATGTGTTTATAACGATAATATGGTACTAAAAAGGAAGCAGAAAGAAACAATTATACAACATAAGAAATGCGATTTTGTAGTTGTTTGTTTGCCTTAAAAATCTGTCAAGTGCAGACGAGATTTAACGCTTACCTAGGATAGAAGGTAAGTAAGCTCGCTCGCTCAATGACTCGCTCACTCACTCACTCTTCATTTTGACCCCATTATCTTTCAAGGATGTAAAGTGCACATGTTCAGAAAATGTCTCTTCCTTTACACCAAAACCTAGGACAAATTATTTTAATTATTAAGACTATTTTAGCCATTTACACACACACACACACACACACACACACACACACACACACACACACACACACACACACACACACACAAACACAGAAGCCCTTTTTCCAAAAATGCTTTTGTTTATTCAGGGGGCCTCAAAACATTTCCGGTGAAATCTCGACATCGAAATGTTGGATCGAATACATACTTCAACATTAGCTATTTCTTTTCCCACGATGCCAGTATGCCGGGTACCCACCATACCATTTGTCTGTTGACTCGTCTAGATGCCTACTCCAATTTTTCCATTAATACATGAACTATCAGTGTATATTGCATATTAGTTCTTATGTATTAAGTTGGATTACTCACCAAAGTCCTTTCTGTCTGGAATAGTTACTTATAAAGATTGAATGTGTAGCTCCAGTTTAAGGCCACCACTTACATCAAACACCTTCCAGAACAGGTTACTGTGAATTGTTAAGCATGCACCCAGGTTACCTTCGCATACAAACTACACGAAGAACACGCATGCATACAATTGAGGAATTTATCAATAGACTAGTCTGCGACCTCTACACAAAGATCTCACGATATTTCAAACCCCTCATCACAAATCTTAGTAACTACCATCCTGATCTGCAAGGACACAAGACCCCTCTGCAACTCTTCGAATGCTCCATAGACAACAATATCTCAGTCAATGACGTAGCAGTCCACCTATTTATACTCATGTTTTATACGTTTTATACTATACACAGTTTTATACGTATATATAGTCTATCTCTTAGGCTCACGGTTTGCTTGCAGCTGCCCAATTTCAGCTTTACCTTCATAAACCCTACTAACCTCAACTTGCATCATTATTTCGCCACTGTCACCCTGGGTGCTGCACAGACTTCACAATGTGTTGTCTCCCAGGACTAAATGCACACGCTCGCATGACCTTCATGTCAGCTAAGTACTAACATCTACTAACATGGATGCTAAGGCGGAACCCGACCACTAACTACAACTTATCCCCACTAACATAGCATCCAATCTGCTTTGCCTTGAAAGTTTAGTTTACCAACATTCTGTACATCGGGAGACGATGTAGCCTCCGAGCATGATGACCACCGGGGGCGGCGTGTGTAGGACCGTCCCTTTAAAAAATGCATCGCTCATGTTAACCAGCATGGGGTCACTTTATCTGAAGATAGCCGACGGAGTAACAGGCGAAATGTCAGATGGTATATATTGAACCACCGCCTACAAGTCTATAAACTATATTTCCCTTGTCATAGAATCATAGTTTAAAATTACTGACTAAGTATTTGGGTATCTCGCCGCATTTTCAACTTCCTACATCTCACAGCATTGTTGGAAATGATTGAGTCTAGGCTATATCACGTACATACAGAGTGGAAGGGAAGTCATTATATTCCTTCCAATATGTGCTTCATAGAAGCATTACACACAAAAAGGTCGAATGGCATTTTATTCTTCAATCAGCCGATTTCGAAAAAAAATAAATGTTTTTTTATCCAAATTGGATGCGTAATTCCACAATAATGTACGAAGATAGCAGTTTGTTACTTGTAAGATGCGTAGAGTAACTTATTTCTGACATAGCTTCGGTAGTAATTACGGGACATTACAGAGTTTCGAAATAATCACTTAAAAGACGTGAAGGGATACTCCGAGCAGCCCTTCCAGATGTGAAGTAACTTGACAACGTTGCGTTGAGGTTGGTCAGGGAATTGACCTGGTTTTGGATGTAAATAGGTCGGGCGGTTTCGCCCGATAATGTGTAATGTTTTGGAAGCTAACGCTTGTGACTGGCCTACACTTGCACAGTAAACACGGAAGGACAAAGCAGGATATGTGTTTATGTTCTCAAGACGCACCGTTACGGTGTTTGTTTATGTAGTGAGTTAGGGAAAGTGATCCCTACACAATTTGCAGTGTTGCCAGCTTGTTTTCGACAAAACTAAAATATCTCCATAGGTAATGGACAGAGACCAAAACGTAAGGCACAAAATGTGTTCCAAATACCGATATCTATCACTGGTTTAAATTAATGTAATGACTTCCCTTCTACCCGGTATTTTTGTGACAACTATTCCTCTCGGATTATCGCCTCTTGGTCGTGCTATTATAGTTTTGGTTATATCACCTCATCCTTTTGTTACGTTTCTGAACATCCCAAGTATCCATGCACAGTACAAGTAATCAGTGGCCCATTCAAAAGTGGCAGATAAAAGATTTGACGAATATTCTAGTGAGGATACATGAACGTCGGCAGACTTTTTTCCAGGGGGGGGGGTCAAATGTTAGAATTTTGCAATCAGATAATATTAATTCATTATTTTGTTGTCAAAAGTTATAGTATTTGTTGCGGATAACCGTATACATTTGCGCTAAATAGAAATTGTTCTTTACATAAAAATTAAAATAATAGTTTAATAGTCAGCACATTAAGTTCATTAATTCCCAAGGGGGAGGGGCCGCGGCCCTCCCTTGCCCCCCCCCCTTCGCGACGCCCATGTGAGGATATTGATATTTTAATTGCATAGGCGAAGTCAAACAACTTTAATTTTAAATATAGCAGACCTACCTTTAATGAACAGCCAACTAACGCAAATTTGTTCATTTATATTCGTCATATGTCTACTTCCTCAATTTCACTGGATTAAACAGTAAAATTATTGTTGTTCTCAGAGCCCACTGGATTAGTTGTAGTGCCAACTGTGAAAATAAATCTTAATTAAAATGCATGAATGTTATTGTACGTTGTTTACCTTTAAATCACTATTAATATTAAATAATATTAAATAAATTAATTATTAATTAATTCGTGGAATACTCTAAACAAATACCACTCCAGATATTCATATTTGGGATAATTGTTTGAGCACGAGGCGCATATGAAACCGACTTGTGGTATTGCTAGAGATAATCCCCTACGCGTCGTTAAGACGTACCATCTTTTGTTTTTGGAATAGTCGATCTGGCGTCAAAGGTAGCCTGGAGGCAATACCGCTTTGTCCTTAACCTTCGGGATTTCTTTTGTTGCTCTTGCTTTCTCGCCGTTTTGCACGCGTTTCCTTCCTTTGCCCATTTTACAATATTATGTACAAAATATCCTCATCAGCGCCTGTAAATACGCGGTTATAACCGCACATTTCATGGTATCGCGTCATTTATATTATAATAGTATTATTTTCTTTTAATTTTGTTAGATAAACCAATGCCTCGTTACACTCATAAAAGGTGAAGGTGATTCTGCAATACGTAGTTGAAAAACAAACTAGGCGAGAACGTGACGAAGACGAATTTCTTAGACGTAGGTGTTAGTGATGTAATTTCTGGGAAAGTGCTTCGCCTACGTTTTCCTCATTTATCTTTTGGACATTACCTTCCATTAGATTTGATGCTTATGGCTCTGGAATTATGTACATCACTTTCTGGATAATCACCACTATATAATGAGTTGGAAATGTGTTCTTTCCATGCTATCAGAGACTTTAATGGTGCGCTTAGGTGAAATTGCTAACTCCGTGATCATGAATAGACTGATTTCAAATTTATACCAGGCAAAGAATAACGTGCATACCAAATATTGGATTATCTTCACTGGTGCTGAAGTTTTTAATTGTTTAAACAATTAAATAACAAACAAGAAATGCTTCACACGATGAACACAAACAATATTATTAGTTTTAATATTCATTCCAAAATAGATGATTGTTAATTTTTTTCTAGGCACAAAGGGAATATGGGAATACGTAAGCTTTGAGTGATAGTCAAATCTTTTAAAACTGGCCGCTCTATGAAGGCTTTCAAATTCTGTTCTCTTTGCATGGCCAAGAGATAAAAAGGGAATAACGACTTATTTGAGAAAAGTTTTAAGTCTTGTAAAACTTACAAAAATAACAAGGGACATCTCCGAAATGGTTCACTCCACAAAAAAATGCACATAACTTGTGTGTTTTAACGAGATCTACATGTTTTTGTATAGTAAGACTTGGTCTCTTACGGTTTACCAGTTATGCAAAAGTCATCAACAGTAAACACGACTACATAGGCTATAGCCAGAAAATACAAAATATACATTTCATTTGGCATAAAGGTATCTTAAACATGTGACATTTTAATGAAAATCGTTGGAGTCATTTTTGAGAAAATCAAAATGTTCGAAACGTTTTCCATGTAAAGGGTAGTTTAGGGTGAAGGAATTTTCCTCAGAATCTTCGTGTCGCACCCACGAATGATATTAAAACTTGAATACCAACTTTGGTTTTTAATCAATTTTTCGTTTTTGAGCCATGCTGTTCACAGGCGGACACACACACACGCACGCACGCACGCACGCACACACACACACACACACACACACACACACAGAGGACCTTTTTCTAAATTTTTTTTTTTTACTTATTACCCTTTTAGCTTGGTAGAACAAGACTTATTAAATTTATAAACGCAATTTTTCAGATGATTTTAGTTGCTAATTGAATGTAATAATTAATACGCTCATAAATACAAACACTTCAGAAAAATCACCTCCATTATCTTTCTTTGTTCTTCTTTTTAATATTATCTTAAAATTTTGAAACAAACTGAATAAAAATTGAATCGTATAGAGTATTTTGCATCTCCACAAATTTAGTAAAACGAAAAAACGAGAAAATCAGCGTTAAGGTTTGAAGGGCTGCTTGTCAACACGCATAGCGGCATTTGAAAAGTCACGTGATGCCATGTTTACAGACCATTGAACGGTAACAGATACAGATTATGAAACTACAAGGTTCGAAGATAATTATAGGTCCAAAGTACAAAACTATATTACTTTGAGGACTTTGGTCTATTTCACCTATGCCTACCCTTAAAGAATGGAGTACTGAACAATTCAAACCAATAACGAATGTATCTCAGAAACGGCCGATGCCGTAAAAAGTTATTTCAAATAAACTGTGTTTTAAAGAGATCTATGTCTTTGTAGCTGTAAATTTTTGTCCATCCTTTGTGCATTACCAGTTATACAAATTCATTCGAATGACGTGGCCTTGATAGGCTATTCACCGTAAATTCAAGATAAGCATTTAATTAGTCACGTAAATATCGCAAATATTTGATGTCTTAATACAAATCATTAGAGCCGTTTTTGATACAATCAATAATAACGAATGTTTATACATGGAAAGGGTAGTTTGGAGTGTAGATATTCCCTTAAAAATTTTTGTGTGGTATTTGAAGTAATATTTCTTTCGGGCTTTTTGGCCTAAGTCGAAAAGTAGGAACTGCTCCTGACGTTTCGCTCAAAACTTGTGTTGAGCATCATCTAGGACGCGAGGAAGAGTAGTTCCGCTAAAGAATTTATCGGTTCGGTCAGGTATCTTTTAAAAATGAACCTGCAAGAACCCGAGTTCCTTCTCCCACCTTATTCACCGGGAAACCCACCACACTTTCTCAGAACATCTACAACTGATGTTGAGGCTGACCCTGACTCTGACAACAACAAACGCCTCCTTCAGGCCTTTGAAAAAACAAATAAAGAACAAAACAAACTTCGCGGGACATCGCTGGAGCTCCAGAGAGGTGCCCATCTATTGAACCACAGGTTTCTAGCAAAACACACACACACACACACACACACACACGCGCGCGCGCGCGCGCACACACACACACACACACACACGCGCGCGCGCGCGCACACACACACACACACAGAGAGAGAGAGAGAGAGAGAGAGAGAGAGAGAGAGAGAGAGAGAGAGAGAGAGAGAGAGAGAAGATACGAGTTTACCAAACATCAGTAACAATTACCAAAACTGTGGAATATTAAAGTGATCAAGCAAAGGACAAAACAATTGAGTGAAATTAATGCATGTAATATTACTTTATAATGGGGCATGCTGCCTAATTTCAATAAAGAGTGTTATTGAAAAAAAAAAAAAAAAAACACACAAACACAATTTATATTAAATTATCTTTTTTAGAAGTGATCCATTTCGGAGATATTTGTTGTTATTTGACAGAATTTTGCAATACTTGTAGACGTTCTCAAAGGGGAGGTCATTATACGTAGTTGTATTCTCTTGATCATGCAAAGAGAAAGGAATTTCAAAGTCATCATACAACGACCACTTTTAAAATATTTGCGTATTGATTGAAGCTTACTGTATTCCTCTTGCAGTAGCAAGAAAATTAGCAATAAGATAATTTCTACAAACGTCTCTCTGGATTAACATGAAGAAGATAGAGGAATGAGTGTAAGAATAGTTTGTGCAAGTGTAGAGAAAGTAATGTGAGCACAACAGATCAGATTTTTTTAGTGGTACACTTCAGGCATATTCCTTGTTATGTGTCTGAACTTCCCAATTTTTCTCGAATGGGAAATCGTTATTAGCTTTTTTCCTTTACTATACAAAGAGAATGGAATTTCAAAGGCACCACATAACGACCAGCTTTAAAGGATTTGACTATCGCTTAAAACTGTATCCCACATCCTTTTGCAACCACAAGAAAATTATCAAATAGATAATTTCTGCAACTGTTTATCTATATTTATATGAAGCAGAGGAATAAGAGTAGTTTGTACACAGTAGATCAAATAATGTGAATATTTCTTTTTAATTCAAGAGATCTCAAAAGGCGCAACTGTATTGAAATCTCGGAATGGAATTTTTGGGTGGAATGCAATACCTTCTCTACCTGCTATGTAGTACATGGTAGAGAAAGTTGTTCTTTCTCATTATTAAGAAATGCTCATTTGGTTTTTCTGACCGCAGCGCCATTGTATATTCAAAATCAGCACTGTAATTTAGCGGCAAGAACTGCCGAAATTTGCAGTTCATTCTGTTGATATCTTTATTTTAAATAGCCAAAGATTCTGTTCGTACAATTTCCATAACGTATATGCATTTCGGAAAATATAAAGTCCTTCTACCACAAAATGAATTCAATGTAATCATTTCAGACGTTATATTAATTACTTAGTATTCATGACCTTTCTCAGGTTTGATTTATATTACTTGCTGAGAAAGTGGAAAGGATTTTCAGGTTCGATGCTGCGTGTAATATTTACTTCCTTGTGCATTCACAGAGCAGGTGCTATAGTAAAATGTACTCTTACATGAGAACTCCAAAAGTTTATTGCAAGTCATGCAATTCGGAATCGCAAATTCTGATATGCCCACTACAGATTTTGTTGAGAGAGTGGGGCAAATTATGTATTCAAGTACACTATTCTAAAATGTTTAATTTATTATTGTTTTAACAACATTAAAGATATATTTACTTCTTATATCAGCTGCGTACTGTGGTGCATTTGCTCGATCCTGTTTACTTAAGTATAGCTTTATCAACACAATTGAGTGGGTGCTTGCAAAAATGGATTAACTATAATTTGCATTAAAAATAAGTTACATACTTCGATTTCTTGTAGAATCCGCAATATAGCTTCCCTAAGTTTGGCTAACCTTAAGGAAATATGTGTGCTGAACAGGCATAGGAATTCTTAAGCAGTTGACTTCAAGTTATCTACTCAAATCATCATCAATACATGAACTTACAGATGGCTCCAAATGTTTCCCGGACCAAATTCCCCTAACCTCAGGGGAGATTTATTGATGTTAGCACAGGACAGTCTCAAAGGTTGACTTGGGAAATGTAATGCATTTGTAGCTCCAAAGAAAATATAATTCCTAGACATTTCTCTTGGACTTGGTCGTAAGATTATTTCAGTCTAAAGAAAACAACATTAACATTATAAACCCAGAATGGACTCGCAGCGACATGCCATAGCGAGGTTAGAAACTAAAATACGTATTCAGGATTAGAGTCATCTTATCACTCTATAATGAAATTAAATTTAAAATATTTTAATACTTTACGTTTAAAAAACGGACAAAAAATATTAAATACTCTCCATACAGATTTATAACCTCATACAGATACCTAAACCCATACAGGTAACTTGTAAGATTTAAAGCGAAAAACGTGCCGAGCATGCAATAGATAATCGATGCAAATGGTTCACTTTAAGTCACTAACCGTTTTATTGCACTGTAAATGATAAGAACTGTTGTGTAAGCTTCCTAAACGACAGCTACTTCCTTACACTCTTTACAATTGAGGGGATCAGTGCAACAGTGGTCTAACCCATCTTTTCTAAAAAATGGAGAAAACTGAGTTAAAGTTAAACACACCTGGTTCTTCTTAGGATAAGGAAAAGCTCATTTGATCATACTGAATTTTCACTGATACTTTTCTCAGCTTATTAAACCACAATGCAGTGATCAGTGCTAAAATATTGTTGGTGCATAACATATTTTGTGGTGTGCTACTAATCTTTTTCCTCCGAGGGAAAACATTAGGAGCTTTAATTTAATGTAAGGAATGGGTTTTGTTCTAAACCATATAGTGGGAAGATAGTTCAAACGAAAATCTCACAGATGGCCTCAATATTGCAAATTGTGTAAAGGGGAGAGTTAGACCACTGTTGCGCTGAACCCCTCAATTGTTTTACATCATAGCGTATCAGGAAGTTAGTTTAAAATTGATTACAAAATTTCTACCGAACGAACACATACAAGAAAACAAAAAGATTTGATTTTCAATATTCACGGCTTGCTCTATACGTTATCATTTACCATATATTCTTTATTCATCATATTATCATCATAAAGTAGGATTTCTTTTGCCAAATATTTCAAGTTCCCATAAATTTAGGCTTCAGTCCAACTTGCACATTAATTAATATATCCGAGATGACTAATGCTACGATAAAAATGTATAGTAGTTTCCCAGTTTATAAAAAAATAATTGAGAATGACAGAACTTCAAATGCTAATTCAAGAAAAGTCACACTTTATATATTATGTAAATATTTATTACAGTTTCACGGGCGATCAGCCGTGTGAGGTTTAAAAACATTGAGCTTTCGGCCATTGTAAACTCCATGGCCTTCGTCAGATTGAAAATGTTTTCACGCTGATCGCCCGTGAAACTGTAATAAATAACGTGCGCCGTGAAAGCTTTAAATCTTACATTATGTAAATACTTCAAATATATTGGACAGGTTGTTTTGATAAAACGAATAGGCGATTTGGATTGGAAGGAGTGTATATCTCCGTCCGGGTTGCTCAAACGTGTCTTTTATGTTGTACACACGCACACACACACAAACACAACACACACCACATACACAACAAACACACCACACACCACATACACAACAAACACACCACACACCACACACCACACACACACCACACACACACACACACACCACACAACACACACACACACACACACACAACAAACCACACACACACACACACACACCAGATACACAACAAACATACCACACACAACACACCACACACAACAAACACACCACACACCACATACACAACAAACACACCACACACCACATACACAACAAACACACCACACACCACATACACAACAAACACAACACACACCACATACACAACAAACACACCACACACCACATACACAACAAACACACCACACACCACATACACAACAAACACACCACACACCACACACCACACACACCACACACACACACCACACAACACACACACCAGACACACAACAAACCACACACACACCAGATACACAACACACCACACCAGACACACACCACAGAACAAACACACCACACACACCACACACACACCAGACACACACACCACACACACACAACAAACACACCACACACCACACACACCACACACCACACACACCACACACCACACACACCACACAACAAACACACCACACACACACCAGATACACAACAAACACACCACACACACCACACAACAAACACACCACACACACACACCACACACAACACACACAACAAACACACTACACACAACACACACACCACACACACCACACAACAAACACACCACACACACCAGACACACAACAAACACACACACACCACACAACAAACACACCACACAACAAACACACCACACAACAAACACACCACACACACCAGACACACAACAAACACACACACCACACAACACACACCACACAACACACACCACACAACACACACCACACAACACACACCACACAACACACACCACACAACAAACACACCAGACACACAACAAACACACACACCACACAACACACACCACACAACACACACCACACACACACCACACACCAGACACACAACAAACACCACACACACACCAGACACACAACAAACACCACACACACACCAGACACACAACAAACACACCACACACACCAGACACACAACAAACACACCACACACCACACACCACACAACAAACACACCACACACACCACACACCAGACACACACCACATAACAAACACACCACACAACACACACCACATACGCACCAAACACACCACACACACACATCAGACACACACACACACACCACACCACCGTCCCTGGACCAGGCGCAACTAGTTCATAAAACATTCTTTGCTACTTTCCCCTACAGCCTGTCGTCAATCGAAACATTTTGGAGCCACCTGTACACAACCACAGCCATGAGTCACTGACACATGAGTGTTGGCAGACTTTTTTTCAGGGGGTGGCGTATATTGGAAGTTTACAATTAAAAAATATGAATTCATTCTTCTATTGCCAAAACCTATAAAAATGAGTTATAGTATTTGTTGCGGATAAGCATATTAATTTATGCTAATTAAAAGCTGTTCTTTACACCAACATTAAAGCAATATTCACTAGTAATTGATTACACATTACATTTATTTACATTTATTATTTTCCAAGGGGGGCCGCGGACCCCCCTTGACCCCTCCCACATTCACGACGCGCATGCACTGACGACAGACAAAACGCGGTCTCGTGATTATTGGTCTGCACAAGACGCAGGCTCTACGAGGTTAGGGGTGATTTGTTATCTGCGTCATAGCGCAAAGTCCGATAGCAGTTCAACCTAGTTTTCTTTCGTCCTAGCTTTAATGCTTGGCAATAGCTATGTCTGATAATGAGAGCTGGTAATTTTAGTCATTGCTCAGCTGGCACATCTTAGGTTCATTTGGAACTTTAAAGGTGATCCGTGCCGATGACCTGTGTAAAATAATGTGTTGCTATGTTATACTTATGTATTTTAGAATCTATGGGCGATTGGTTTTATTGGCATTTACAAAGGTGACTTTTGTTTGTTCTGATACAATCATGCTTAACCCGTTTTTGCAAGTATCCATTCCGTTGTTGTGCACTCCATTTATTACGAAGTTTCACTTGAATCTCTTCTTTTCTTGGTTTCAAAGAGAAACAAAATAGTTCACTCAAGATTTCTGTTCAAAGGGATTGCAGATTCTTTAGTCATATAACAGTGTATTTTAAGTGACTGAAAGGGAAAGATTAATATTGACATACCTTTTAATAACAAAGACTTTTGTGTTATGTGGCATTACTTCACATCAAGATGTGTTGCTCAAAGTTCATCATAATTCGGGCTAAGGAGGGGTCGAAGGTCGTTCCATTCGTGGTGGCACGCTGGGCCAGTGTAGTGCCTATATCTGTTATTTAATGTAAAATGCTTTTCTAAGTTTTCCAGTAGCTATAATAGGCTCTGCTACAGTTTTCCTAATAATACTCCTTTGATTTAGACATCTTATTTCCCAATGCGTTTATTGTACATATTGTTACCTTCCTCGTAATTTCCTGATGCCTACCATGCCCTTTTCAGGCATTCTGTTCTGTCAAGGCTTCCGTAGAGACCTGTTTTCTTGACTGGTTAACCCGGCCGACATTGTAAGGATAATTTGAGAATGGGAGCATGATGTGCCAGAGGAGGTCCTAAGTGGTTACTTCATTGAACTGTTATTCAATGTTCCGTTGAGTGTAAATTCAAGTTAATCTTCATTATTTGTTTAATTAGAAAAAACATTGTCTAGAGATAGGCAAAATATAAAGAAAAAAAAAAGTCCTAAAATTATATGAAATGTTTATCTTAAAACCTTCAACATTTTATACTTTTGGAGCAGGTTCACTTTAGGTTTAAAAAATATACTTCGAAATTTTTCTTTGTATGTAATAATAAAATATCAAATGAATATACAACAAATTGTATGTGTTTGCAGATTTTAATCACTTTGAAACCTTTAAGCTCAGGGACAAAAAGAAAAGAAAAAGGAAAAATAAGTTATTGATTGTTATGTCCTTTATTAATACTAAATACAAAAGTCACTAAAAGCACCGATTTGCAAAAATAAAAGGTAGGCTGCTTTTAATTTTGCTAGTGACATCACATAGAGGAAATCGTTTGAAAATGCTACATTTTCTCATAAGATAACTTGGAAAACGTGATGTTTTTTTTAAATCCTTTTTTTACTTTCTCTATTGGTAAGTAGAGGAAGTATTGTATTCCACCTAAAAATTTGCAAACGGAAATTATTTTAAAAGCTCAAAATCGTAAATCTCCGAAATTATGAAGGAATATTCATATTTTCATAAAATATTAGTCATAGCAAAGTTATACGAAATAAGAATTCTTTTTGTCACGTACATTGAATTCTGCACCTGCAAACGTGAAAATGTGTGTCCCCATAATAATAGCAGACATGATTTGAATATGAAAATTCATATACAATAACTATAAAACTGTACATAAGCGCAAAGGACGGTTATAATGATCAAAACGTATCCGAAAGACCCATTTGGTTATTTCCAATGGAAAGAAAATAAACAACTTCTGCTTTGGGTCGCAAGCACCAAGAACTAATATGAAACTGCGTCACTAGTAATTTTTTACAGCTGTGTTTAGCGAATTTTATTTTGTTTAACTTGGCAATATGCCAAGAGGTGGTCAAGAGTCAGCAGACACCTACCGGAAATTATGTACACTGATGCGTTGACTGCATGCTGCATGAGTAATTGGAAAGTCATGAGATTGCTCATAACCGCAGTTGATAAGACATTCTTGTCATTAAATGCTAATCGCGTAGACCGTTGGAATGACAAATAATTGCCCATATGCTATGTTGAGATAGCCAACATTACCAAATACAAGTATGTGTGTGTAGCATTACTCTCCTTAAAATTTCTACCAAATGAAAACGTAAACACCAATATATTATACCTACTGAAATAGTAAAGTACGAGATAATTTACAAATGATTAGCTTTGGCAAAATCAAAATGTAGCGATATTGGCTTTATCTGCTGCAACACCGTAGACAAGGAAAACAAGCAAAAACAAGGAAAACGGGGAACGAGAGCTAATTTGCTTATTTGTGTCCTTGGTAAAGTAAGAATAATTACTTCCATGTAGAAGCTCGCGGAAATGTGTACATAAAAGAAAAACCATTAACAACCAGATTGCTTCTGATAACATGCTGAGAAATTAGGTAGTCATCAAATTCGCCTGTCTGCAATTCCCATCAGTGGCGTACCTATGTTGTGGGCTATGAAAACTATCACCGAAACCCATAACTAAGTAAACTAGAAATTAATAATATTACTAATATTTGCAATGCTAGCCAATATCCCTCACGAAGAATTAGCGCGTCGGATGGAATATGTATCGTTCTCTACCGTTCAACAGAGGGCTGCCAAGGCTTCGGAATTCCGTGTCGCTATACTCACACGAGCGTCTCCGAAATGTGTTGATACGAAAAGCTTGGAGTTGGCAAGAACGCTCTGATTTTAATATTGTCGATTGTTCCGGTTCTCAGCAGTTGTATTAGTATTTTTTATTTTATAGTATACAGTGTACCAAGACAGTTGACAGTACTAATTCTTCGAAATGGACGAACAACGCGTAATAAAACAACCTGTAAAACGACCATACTTGCATTTGAAATACGAGGATAAATAGTAAAACATGGAAGGCCTACTGCAGCTCTTCCACACTTACAGTGTGAGCAGAAGGAAAAAATAATAATCCTTAAAAAATATATTTTAATGTAAACAAATATGATGTGTGTTTGACTGACTAGTTCATGCTAATTAAATAAACGTTTATTGCTGGCCATACTTGTTTGCAACTGAGAAAACACCCTAAGTATGACAGGTTTTGCAATTTTAGCATATTCAATTACAGCTTTGTATAAACATAAGAGATCAACAATTAGAAACATAGGATTGGAAGAAATAAGTCAGAAACTACGAGCGTTGCTAGTGAAGAGGATGAAGAAAGGCCTACAAAGATAAATTGTCATGAAGATAAAATAAGATTTGAAGCTTTCCTGGTGACGAACATACTCAAGATGTTCTCGGGCTTCTAGCCAGGTGTAGTGATGCATAGCCATCCTGAAGATGGGAGGGATGTACACTCCCAAAATGTCGATGGCTATGCATCACTACACCTGGCTAGAAGCCCGAGAACATTTTGAGTATGTCATTAAGATGAAACCCATTCCTCGTATTTAAGGATTTTCTGTGAAGTCCTGGGCACATTAACAACCCAGACTAAATTAAGATTTGAATCACAGAAACAGTTGCAATTTCTGGCCTTACAGGATTCTAAACATTTTGCAAGATACGATAAATGTTTTCCAATAAATGTATTACGTGAACCTAAATAACCATATGTTCCCTATTTAATATACTGCCTTTGAAAAATGACATTCACCTCAACATTGTTTTTTGTTCCATTTATATCCCACGTTTAACAACAAAGGTCATATCGCCTGCCTTTACCATGGAACATGTTGCCTATTGGCAACGGTATTACCCTTTTAACAGTGGGTTAACTTTAGGTTTTCATTTTTTTTTTGTCAGTTCACATGCACATTCACACTCTCATTGCAATAGTTATTGACTTTACTAAAGCGTTTGACCTGGTACCTCATGGGCCACTTATAGAAAAACTTTGCAATATGCAAATAGACAACAGAGTGATTATTTGGATTCGGGAATTCTTGAGCGGACGAACCCAAAGAGTGCGGGTGGGAAATAGACTATCGTCCCCTACCGAAGTAACCTCAGGTGTCCCCCAGGGTAGCGTGATCGGGCCGTTGCTTTTCTTAGCATATGTAAATGATTTATGGAAAGGGATAACATCACAAATTCGGCTATTTGCGGATGATTGTATAATCTATAGAAATATCAAGACCGAAGGTGACTTTAATAACTTACAAGAGGATTTAAACAAAATTCAACTCTGGGCGCAATCCAATCAAATGGAGATAAATCCAAGTAAATGTAAAACAATTATATTTATATGAGTGCAACACATAAGATTTTTTAAGGTCTTTAAGGTCCTTTAACTGGTATGTCATATCGGATGTTAAATGAAATGGATGAAATTATGCTTAAATGAGCCCAGGATCCATAGAGCTTAGAGTTATCTGACATTTATCTTTCAGGATAAGGTTGTTGTTGTTAGCTAATGCTGGATTTCTGACAATGAAGTCATTAATCCTCTTGCTCTCCAATATTTTTCACTTCATAAATATTGAAGAGACTTTAGCAGTAAATGTAACCACTTTTTAGAGAGCACCATATTTTTATGTTTTGGCGGTCACATCGCTCTCTCACAACCCCCAGAATGTCTGGAGGACCACACTGTCGTTGGTTTACAGGTCTCACCGACCTGACCGGGAGAATTATAAAAAAAAATTCACCGACCATATCCTCTGATTACCAATCAGAGGACGTATTACATGCCATGACAGGTCAGCATGTTAGTCATACCTTTGTATAGGACATTTCTTTCTCATTAAAGAATTAATGTCAAATTGTAAGTCATACCTTTATATGGGACATTTCCTTCTCATTAAAGTTACAATTTGACAAATTAATTACATTATTCGTTTGATTATTTGGTTTCTTTATATTCAATTTCTGTTGTTTTTGGCATAATCCATTTAGCTTGTTTTTTAACCTCTTTGTTTTTCTTTTCATGCTAACATTTAGATATTCCAGGTGAAATCCTGGAAAAAGAACCTTATCTCATCCTAACTGAGACTCAAACTTGGGACCTCTTTAATTTGGGGCATACATGCTACAACTGTACCACATAGGTGAGAATCATGAGTTCTTGTAATGCATATGTAAAAGGTAATCACTCAAGATTTCCTTTTGAAATATATAGTAAATATCATGAACAAACCCATGATAATTATGACTATGATAATCGATTCCTTTAAATTCAATAAAATGAGTAGTAATCATAATTACTAATTATATATATATATTTTTTCTCTTCTGTCCATGTGTATGTGACTGAACTCCTATATGGTTGGAGTGATTGTTATGAAATGTTGCGATTAAGTTGATTCAAGAATGGTTTAGATTTACAATTTGATGTGACAGAAAATGTTATATCTTTATCTATATATTTTTCCTGTCCATCTGTATGTGACTGAACTCCTCCCAAACAACTAAACTGATTGTTATGAAATGTGTATGATAAAGTTGACTCAATAAAGGTTTAGATTTACAATTTTATGCAATAGAAAATGTTTTATCTTTATGTAATATATTTCTTCTGCCTGTGTGTATGTGACTGAACTACTCCTAAACGACTGGACTGATTGTTATGAAATGTTGTGATGTGTGTGTGTGTGTGTGTGTGTGTGTGTGTGTGTGTGCGCGTGCATGTGCATGTGTGTGTGTGCGTGTTAGTGTTTAATTTGATTCCAGAATGGTTTAGATCCACAATTTGATCCAATAGAAAATGTTTATATATATTTCTTATAATATACATATTTTTTTTTTCTGTCTATGGTATGTGATGAACTCCTGAATGGCTGGACTGATTGTTATGAAATGTTATTTTTTGTACATTAAAAAATATACCTGTCATGAAAATAATTTGAGTTTTCTTTCTTGCTATTATTTAAGATAGTTTTAAGTTTTTACTCAACACATTTAAGTTTATAGTATACAGATACACTCACATGCAACTGGTAGGTTGAGTTGTGATAACTATTCATGGACGCATCAGATATTTTAAAAATAATTTTTTTAACATATTGTTTCATCAAAATGTTCCAAATAATCTATAGTTTCTTTTCAAAATTATATCAGTTTTGGATTTACAATGTCTGAACAGGACAATGCCTGTTGGGACCACTTGTATATATATTGTTAATAGTGCATTACAAGTGCATGAATCATCTTACAGTACCAGGATGCTGGGTAGAAAAATCACACTTGATGCAAAAGAATAAGGTAAGAAATTTAACAGTGGTCCAAGAGTATCTTTCTATTATGCTTATAAACATTCACATTTATGTACTTGAGTATTCTAGAATGTGCTGCCTTTTGAAACTGGAACTGTTACCATTTTTTCCACCTCTAGTAACAGCAATAGAAGGGTGGAGCAGGCACTAGCATACAGAAATAGTTTTGTTCCAAAGGGTACCACAGTCTTGGTCTTACTGCTTAGTATGCTCTACAAATCCTAGGTATATGTGGTAGTATTTCTTAACATCCTGTGAATAAAAAGGTATCAAATTGCTCCTTTAAATGAATAGATACGATCATCATATTTTGAAGCTTAATTTATTTATTCAAGAAGAACTTAACACACTTTATTATAAAGGAGCTCAAAAAATGTGCAGGAATACAATTAAGTTATTTATAGTCTAATTAAAAACATTCAAAGTCATTATCCTGCACACTAGACTCAATTACATTGATTCAAGACATTCAGTATGTATATTAATATTTAAACAAATACACTTTAGTAATATCTGTGTTTGTTTTGTTCCCTTGAAGATTATGTATCCTAATTACTCAATACATCACTTCTAATGCTTTCTTTCTATTATTGCTTGTATTGATTGATGTGCATAACTAAGCAGGATCTCTTAAAATTACCATAAGCACATTCTCAGTTTTTCTCCTTAGATTTTATATCTTACATATAGCAAAAGCTGCTCTGCAGAAATGCGCTATATGAGTAAGGGATAGCTTGCGGAGGTAGCTATGCCACAATTGTTTCCACGGTTTCTGGCCATTTTCCCATAACCATTATCTCCCCAAGAAGGACCCCATGAATTTTTAATTAACCAGTACTCCTCTTGGGTTTCTTCATCAATGCCATATCCTACCACTAGCACAGCATGATCTAGTTCTGATTTGCTGCATTTTTCTTCAAAGTAGACTCCTGTAGGAAGAAGAAAAATATAAGCTTCTATAGTGCCATCTTAAAGATGTGAATGATATTTTCTGGCCATATAGTAATAGTTCTTTAAATCACTATGGCATAATAGCATGTACCCCTACTAGAAACAAGATATTTCTTTAGCACTCAGAATTCAAGTGCAGGGTTGCTAATATGAATTTACAATTACCATGTGCTTTTTTACTTTTTCTAACACATACATAATAGGTAGGGAAGTCATTGCATTTCACCCCAAAATTTGTTAACAATACTTCAGTAGATATACAAGTTTTGAGATTCCCTGAATTTAAAAAAAAAAAAGCATTTTTTAAAATGGTTGATGTGTGCATGTATGCATATATCTATGAACAGCGTAACTAAAAAATGAAGCTGATTATAAATACCAAACTTGCTATTTAAATTCAGCAGCTTCCAAGATTCAAGAAAATCCTTCCAGCCTAGACTACCCTTGTTGTGGAACATTTTTCAAAAATTTGATTTTATCACAATTGGCTCTAACAATTTTGATTAAATTATCATATGTTTAAGACAATTTTATGACAAATGAAATCTATATCTTGAATTTTCTGGGAGAGTCCTCAGAAGTCCTCTTTATTCTGGATGACTTTCTTATAACTGATAAACCATGAGAGATAGACAATAGCTTACTACAAAAAATGTAAATTTTTTCAAACACATAATTTATGTCAAACATTTTTTTAGAGTGAACCATTTTGGGGATATTTCTTGTTATTTGCATGAATTTTCCAATAAACTGTTAAGTCATGGTTGACAGTTATAACCATCTGCTTTTCTCATGGACCTGCCACTGAAAATTCTGTCAACAAAACTTATGGTTATAAATTTGATCTCCAACTACAACAAAATAGCGCAAATATAATAATTTTAGCAAGGAAACTTTTATTCTACCCAAAACTTTGATACATATCTTACCATAAAGACATGTATTTAAGGTGCTCTTTTGAACCCAAATATGCACTTTTGAAAAAAGATCTGTGTGTGCGCGCACATGCATGTGTGTGTGGCACGTGCGCACATGCATGCACACACTCCTGTGAACAGCATAACTAGAAAACAAAATGTTGGATAATGCTAAATTGGTATTTAGCTTAAGCATCTTCCAAGGAAATAAATATTTTAAACAAAAAAAAACCTTCCCTGCCCAAAACTACACTTTGGGAAAATGTTTATTTTTTAACTTCTAAAAAAGTGGGTAACAATTTGGATTAAAGCATCATGAGGTTTGCATATAGACTCATATCTTGAATAGCTGTGAATAGCCTGTAAAGGCTCCATTCTGAATGAATTTTGTATAATTATGTAATTTAAGTACAACTAGTAAACCATAAGAGTTAAGATAAAAGCTTATCACATGAAAATTGAGAAGATCCCTAAAACATAATTTGTATGATTTTTCTTGTGATATCAACCATTTCCGAGATATCGATTGCTATTCCTTTGAATTTTCTAATACTTTATTTTTAAAAAAATTGGGGTGCTAAGTTGCCATTTGCTTATTATGATGTCATGCAAAGAGTATGAAATTAAGTCAGCATTAGTCCTTTTTAAAGACTTTAACTATCACTTCAGCCTTCAGTAATTATGTTGACAATTTGACTATGAATACATGAATGTTATTATTAGTATGCTATTATGAAGGAAAATATACTTTGTAACTGTTAATATTGTTTTGTTATTGCAACACTGTAAACTATCTCAGGATAAGAGTATTTTTGTAATATTTAAATGGACATGTCTGATATGTAAAATGATCTATGGACAATAAATTTCAAAATATAAAAATAAATGGTTGCAAAAACCCCATATATCGGTCGGGAGGGACCTTGGTGCTGACCATGTCCCACCCTCTGGTATTGCATATCGTGATCATGTTGCTATAGTGGGCAGAGGTGGGGAATCCAGCAGCCAGGTGGTAGTTCTTGGCTTGGAAAGGGCTGTTGTGCCCTAGGGTTAGTTATAAAAATAAATAGTTATTCGTTTATCTTTCTTTCATAGAAGTTTGAAAACAGTGTTGTTGTAATTAATTTAATTTAAAAGGTGAGTTAAATAATAACACTGAACAACACTTACAACATATTTCTCCGGGACACGTTTCGAAGGTAACTTTCCTCCATTATCAACCGGACAATCACTGGGTTTCCATGGTGCTTGATGGTACAGATGGTGATGCTTCTTCTGTTGTTTCTTCTGGTGGCGGTTCGATGAACTTACTGAAAATGTCTCTCTGAGGAATGTCGAAATTAAATAGGTTTTCAAAATAGAAACCGAGTATTTAATTTCGACATTCCTCAGAGAGACATTTTCAGTAAGTTCATCGAACCGCCACCAGAAGAAACAACAGAAGAAGCATCACCATCTGTACCATCAAGCACCATGGAAACCCAGTGATTGTCCGGTTGATAATGGAGGAAAGTTACCTTTGAAACGCGTCCCGGAGAAATATGTTGTAAGTGTTGTTCAGTGTTATTATTTAACTCACCTTTTAAATTAAATTAAAAAAGTTATTCGTTTGTTTTTGTTGAGGACACTGATAAATAGCCATTTATAGTCATGTGAATCTAACATTAAGTTTTTATAATACATACATATATAGCATTATATTTTATAAAACAACTTCTATGTGCCCACTATCATATGAATTATGAACCATTATCTCAGATTAGTACTTTTGGTATATCAACTGGAACTAAACTTGCATTATTTCAATCACAACCAATAATAGAATCCTGTGAAGACATTTGATCAGTAGTGTTGAAGTGCGATTTGTACAAAATTAGCATGTTATGTTTCAGATCAATAGTTATCCATCAATACTTCACAATAAAATATTCCAGTTGATAAGATAGACAGGTCCAAACATCAGCCTTTCAGCATTTTGTTCATATCTTGACGTTCTTTTTATGTAATTTGTAGCAATGATTACATCAAGGAGTATCAAGCCAGCAAAAGGGCAATGCACTTATCAAGTGAATTAGTTCTTTGCAAACAATATTTATTTATAATGAAACGAGAAAAAAAACATATAGCGCAATAAATAATGTAGGAGAAACTTAGCCAAGATGCCTATCTACCAATTACATTTGGGGAATGTTGACTGCATCTATACATACAAATGAGTGGAACCTGAATTAGTTTTATTTCTCATGGAATATATCCTGAAATATGTAATATTTCCCAAAATAAATAATGTATATTAAAAATTAGTTGCACAGATTGCAACCAAATATAAATGGTTTAAAGTTCAAAGAAATTAAAAGCTAAAAGTGCAAATATCTCTGGATATAAATACAAACTGAGAATAAGCTAAGAGAGTGCTTAATTCACATAGAATAAAATAATCTATATATGGTAAGTAACTGCTCTTTTGCAGTAGTTGTGTGTAGGAAAAGGTTGAAAAGCTAGTCAGACTGAAAAATTCAATGCCATAGCTGGGATCTGAACCATGGATCTCTGTTTTCATCCAGTTGCTTTGCATTGAAACTCAGCATTGGGGTATGTTATCCCAAAAATTAATTTTAGATCTCATTGTGGTTTACTAGAAAAAATATGAGCAGTTGGAGAATTTAAAGTTGTGCCAACATGTTGGTTGACTGGTACCTCAGTTGGTTAGACTGTTTCAGATTCCAGTTATGGCATTGAATTTTTCAGTTTGATTCCACCTTTCTAACCTATATATGTTGAAGTATAAATATCTAGTGCACTCTGCTAACGTTTATTAACGATTGGTAAAATATATCACACTTAACATTTGAATAAAAAAAAGTGAACGTTAAGCGAGGAAAGGAAGTGGAAGTGATATAAGGCTAAGAAGAAAGTGAATAAGTGAAGTTCAGGAAATTATTAATCAGGAAATATAACAAAAATGAGGGAGAAAATAAGTTTTAGAATGGAATGGGTAATCTAAAATAGTAATGATCTTTGGGAAAAGAAAGTTAAAGAGAATTTGGTGAAAATGAGTGAATCAAAAAGACAAAAGTTAAAAAGACATTATGGGAGGGCGGCACCTACCAGCATATATAAACCCATTTTTTCTGCCGGCAATTCAGTAGCAACCGAAAGACCTAGGAGAGTTGTACATCGCCACTGATGATGCTTGCCGTAACTGCAAGTGAAACGTCTGGGAGAGTGAAGGAGCCCAGTGGACCATGGCCTCTCAGCCCAGAAGCATATTCTTCTAATTATGACTCCGGCCGTGAAAGCCTTCGTTTATTTTTAAAAAGACATGTTTGAACAAGGTTAATTAAATGTAGTCAAAGAACAAACAGCACACGTCAAAAATTATATGTAGAAAATTGCAGAGAGCTGTCACATGACGGAGGGACTAGGACCCAAATTAATGGGCAGCCCAACATATATATGCTTTGGTGCTCAATATTCATTCATATGCAACAACTGAATGGGTGCTTGAAACCTAGGTAACCATCAGTTTTTAAAAAATTAAGTTCCATGCTTTAATCAACTGGAGATCCTGCAATCCATCCTCTGAGTTCAGCTATTGACAGGGAAATCTGTGTGATTAAATACAAAGCTTGTAATTTTATAATATTTTATTGAAACATATCATTTGCTTCCATGTAGCAGAAATTGGGCTCACTTGGCACTTGATAAAGGAGACCACATATATATGGTGTCACTGTGTAAGTTGGCTATATGGCTACTTTATTCCTGTGTGTGCTAGAATCTGTGGCCAATTTGGGCATTTATAAGGGTTGGTTTTCTTTCTCCCAATAAAATGATGGTTAGGTAGTCTGTTTTTTCAACTGTAGAAGAAATAATTAGAACCGATTCAGATGCTATCCTGTGAAGACAAATCAGTAATAAAAAGGAAGAAGTACTGGTTATCTCATACATTCTCAATGAAGTGTTCTGAACTGAATGAATACATTTAAGCATTACATAATGTGCACTACCCCTCATGAGATAACTTATGCTCAAAAATTAAGCAGCACTTCTTCCAAAAGGGCTGGTAGTACAATCTTCAGAGCAGACGCGGATTCAGGGGGGTGCCAGGGGGTCCGGGCTCCCCCTGTCATATCCTACTTTATTGCTATAAATGCTATATGTGTGTTACCTCATCATCACGCAAAATGGACAAACTGATTTCTATGAAAATTGGTATAGGTATGTACTACCTTTAAACATTGTTTCTTTCAGTTAAATATTTAGCTAGTCATGTTTTAGCATGAATTTAATTATTAAGAAGTGGTAGTGGACCGGAACTGGGCCCCCCTAATGAATATTTCTAGATCTGCGCCTGCTTCAGAGATGTTTTACAAGTATTGCCACACAGATGAGGATGAAGAAGGTATGGCTGAATGATGTAATCAGTTACAATGTAAGCCCATATGTTCCATATGCGAACAACACCAACAAAAACAATTTTGGTGGCTGCCTTAAGGCCCATATCCAAAACTGTGGGTGTAAATTCAACTGCTGGAGTTAAGGTTTGCATTTTTTGTATATGGAAGAGGTACGACTGCTCCTTGCGCAAGACTTGTCATAAGCTTGTGTGGTTAGTGCTCATTGTATTTGCAATAGCATGGATGCTAGCTGAATATTCCTCTTTTAATTTTCTTCAAGCTCTAGAATGCAATAGGTACATTTTGCACTACAATCTCCTTTTTTGGCACCACAAAACCACCAATCTAAAGATTCGAGAACGACCTCCTGCTTTGCCCTACACAAGATGCATATCAACAAGTTCAGCAAAAGTGTTATTTTTTTCCATGTTCCCTGAGTGCCTGTTTAACTGTTTCAACATGGTGTTGTGCACCAAAGGTAAATAGGAAATAAGAGGTCAGTGACTGATTTCCAAAGATTTAAGTCAGATGCAATTACCCATGATGATGTTAGTGTCTGCCAGAGGTATCAAGGCCACCTATTGTCATCAGTATTAGGCATTTATCATGCTACCCCATAGGTAGCTTTGGGAGTAATCATATTATTGTTTGATTCAAAGCCGAGTTAATTTTTTTATAGCTGGTTAATTGTTAGATTAAAATTGCTCTTATTGAATCAAAGTATCCTCAACCAACAACTTCAGTAAGTGTTGATACACAACCCTGTACCCTTATTCCCTTGGACGTGAAAAATAGTAACAATAAGCAATAACCTTGCATTACCTATGATGGTGGTACTTTGAAATTTTAGGGCATAAGCATAACATTGTTCTCAAGATGGAAAAGAAAGGGGGAAGAAAAAAATTTGTCCATCTCCAGGTTTGAACTTGATTCCTCATGTTTATTAGGTCCACAGTCAATCTGCTTAACCATGCAGCCAAAGCACAACCATTGGTATTTACCTACATTTCTTCAGTCATTGAACCATAAGCTGTTATGCATTGCAGTGGCATGCAACCATATGTTAAGTCTACAATTTAGCAATTTTGATAATGGTAAAATTTATAAATGCTTTTTCAGAGAGATAAAAGACAGAGTGTACCAAATGGAAACTATTTACATATTTCTTTCTGATTATGATTTATTGAACCCAATCTCTAATTATTTTGAGTATGCTTAATACAGTAACTTAACCTCATGAACCATTGGTTTCTTGTCTCAGAATGATTGACTAGGAACTATCTACTGGCAGTAAATTTGTGTGGTGTTATTCACCAACACTCTATATGTCACATATGAGTCACCTAACACTCCTAGCACCCCATTGTTTGTGGAACTAGGAGTGCAAATTAACTCAGGCCTAGTAATATGACTGTGATGCTTTAAGGATACCAATAGTGCAGAATTGAAATAAATAGCAACGTAAAGCTAGTAATAGAATCTATAATGTTATGTTAGCCTGTGTCAAGTGTTAACTTGTACTTACCTTGCTTGTAAAACCGGAATGAATTATGACTAGCATCTATTGCTACAGAAATGGGTCCTACAGTTGCAACAGCTTCTTTCAAATGTCTTTCGCTACCATATGGAATATTCATATAGCCAACATTAGTTGTTCCAGAGTTCTTTGCATTGTATCGACATTCACCATCCTGTAAGACACACTCATGATAATTGTGTAAATCTTAAGCTCTGCTCAAGTCATCAACAAATCCAAAACAAGATAGAAATAAACTCAATTCTAAGAGGCAATTCAAAGCTGTGAACTGAATTTAGCTATGTAAAATATTATTTTGGCCACTGACATGTTGTTCACCAGAAAAATTACTATTTCTATATTGTTTATTAAAAACTGTATTCATTAATGCATCCAAATCATACATTCTGATTATTATAGTGGTTCCTAAAAGCAGGTTCCCAATAATCTGAGAACAGAAATCAGAATGGAAAGCAAAACACCATGCAAATGTTGATTCAGAATATACTGTGAAATAAAACATGTTGAAGCATTTATAAATAATTTAGAACTCATTCTGTGATTCATTTGCATGAAAAGAGCGAGCTCAAATCCATCAGTAATTTATTTATTTATGCTAAGCAAAATACATTTAAATATGATAGGCATTTAGCCTAAGCTCATTGCCAGTCATTCAGATTTACATGTTGAAGAAATACATTTTTTTAAGATCTACTCTCTAATACAGGTAAGTAGTGGCAGTTGAAGCATGAATGCACTGGTAGTGCCAGCACATTCACTGACTTTTTGTTTTTAAGATGATTAATCAGTGTCCTTTATCAAGCAGGTAGGGGTTACCTGACAGTGAAAGTAAGAAATGGTTGAAATAATGCTCAGTTATTGATGCAATATATACACCACCAGTGACTATTTTTCACTGCACATTGACTGGCACTAAGTGCCATCTACAATATCCATGCAAAACTAATCACATCCATTGGACACAGACTTTTTTCTTGGGCAAATATTGAGCTACCATAAAATTTACAAAAGATTACACAGCAACATATTAGCTTAAGGTACTCGCATAGGACCTTAAAATTTCCACAGTGTGAACTAAATCCACTGAGTCTTTTTCTGGCACCAAACAAAATGCATGGAAACCAGAATGAAGTATTTTTGACTTCAAATCCACAGAACCTTTTATTTTTCATATAAATGTTTTAATTCCTATTCGGTTAACCATCACCTTTTGTTCTATATTAATGTGCAGATATGCAACAGGTCTTCCCAGTCTTTCAGTTTCATCTTCTCTTCTAACAACGCTGTAGATAATGGGCTACTTAGTAAAAACTTTGCTTTATTCATGTTAGTTGAATAAACAAAAGATCACATTTCAGTACTAGTGTATTTCAACATTGTTAATTATCCTAGCAGAAGTTGACCTCTCTTTTAATCACCTACTGAATGTACTATAGCAATGCACATAACATTATTAGAAAACAATGATTATTGTAATTTTAAGTATGAGCAAGTGTGTGAGTGGAGATTAAGGGCCTGTCGACAGCTAGGTCATTTGGGCCCATATGAACAATGGGAAATGAATGATGAATGTGATATAACAAAATACAGTTTTCTGCTAAATTTTTCACTAAAAAATAGTGGAAGTGCCTTGTTTCTCACTTCTCAATATAGCATCATTTTTCTTAGGTGTATGTGTATTTGATTGGCATTTGTTTCCAACAATGGCTGTGACAAGTACTAACTGGCATGATTGTATTTGGAGTACACAAACAGTTTAAAATATACATGTATATTTCTTTCCTTTTTAGTTTCTCTACTACGTATAGTAAGTAGAGAAGGTATGTATTCCACCCAAAAATTTGAAGTTGATATTTCACAGGAAATTTATGCTTTGAGGCCCCTGAATACAGAAAAGGCCTTTTTGGAAAAAGGTCCATATGTGTGTGTGTCAGTGTGTCAGTCAGTGTTTCAGTCAGTGTGTCTGTGGGCAGCATAACTCAAAAATGAAAAGTCAGTTAAAAACTAAAGGTCATATTTAAGATTAATGTCTTTCAAGGATGCAACACAAAGATTTTGAAGAAAATTCCTGCACCCTAAACTTCCCTTTACAAGAGCATTTTTTGAATATTTTGATTTTCTAAAAAATATCTCTAATGATTTAGATTAAAATGCCATATGTTTAAGATATTTTTAAGAACAATTAAAAGGTAGATTTTGAATTTTCTGACTATAGCCCATATAGTCCTGTTTACTCTGAATGACTTTTGCATAACTGATAAACCGTAAGAGATAGACCAGATCTTACAAAACAAAAAATGTAGATCTAGCTAAAACGCACAATTTATGTCCAAATAAGTATTTTTTGTAGGGTGAACCATTTCGAAGATATTCCTTGTTATTTGTATGAGTTTTGGAAAACAAACTTTCATCAAATGGAACATTGTTATTGATTTTTTATGTTAGTCATACAAAGAGAATGGAATTTAAACCTTTAAAAGATTTGACTATCGCTCAAACCTACTGTATTCCCATATTCCTCTTGCACCTACAAGGAAATAAGCAATAAGATAATGTCTGCAAATGTTTATCTCAACTAACACAAAGAAGATATAGGAATAAGAGTTTGTAAGAATGGTTAGTAAAAGAGTAGAGAAAGTCATGTGAGTGCAACACATCAGATTTTTTAAGGTAGTACCATGCCATGGAGGCACTACCCAAGGAGGTAACCATTTGTGTTCTGTTTTCACTGTCTAATTATACTTCCTTTTTACTCTATCTAAAAACTGACCTAATACCTTACTTCTTTTAAAACAAACCACTTAAGGCATATTTTATGTTGTACATTTTTGAGATCAAAATTCTTTTCTCCAAATGAGTGTCCCTTTATATTTGAATGCAATATGTTCAGTATCACCACATAAGGGACATTGGTTCTGGGAGGTGCCATTTCTGAACTCTTTTAATCTCCAAACACTAGTTCTTGACCATATAATGTCCTCTCATTCCTCTTTGATTACCTTAATAATATATGCTTCTCTTTCCAATGATCTTTTTATCTGAACATAGAAGGTCAAGAACTTCTCGTCCACTATTGCACTAAAGAGCTTTTGCATTTCCAGGTCCTTAATTATTTTTCTTAGTGTTCCAAACCTCTCTATGTTGTTTTCCCTTCTCCTGGATACTTCTCCTTGTCCAAGTTATTTCGGAGACTATTTGCCCATTTGCTAGTTCCTAAGCTCTTCCCTTGATACTCTAAAAATTACCTTAGGACATTACTTTTATCTAGGTTTAGCATTCTGTACCAATATTTCAATACTCCCCACTGTCACCCCTTTCTTTGCCTGTCTTAATTTGAGATACCTCCCTTACAACTGCTTAGTATTTCTCTGCAGAGCATCCTGTGAACTGGATGTATAGTTTCCCACCTCATTCCAGCCCCGACACTTCTATACCATACAACATTTTAGCCTCTACCATCATCTTATACATTCCTTCTAACTACTTTACCTCTACACTTGGTATTTGTAGGCTCATTTAAATTTGCAGTAACTAATCTGCAGGCTCTTTTACTTTTTCCACTGTGTGAGAGAATCAAGAGTTGGTGGTGAATTGGTGCTGCCAGCAACGTGCTAAAATCAGAATGCTACCTCACAAACAGGCAGCATATACCTCATTTATTCATTAAACAATGTGTCTCCTACTATTCTTCCAGCACTTATTACACACCACTCTCTAAATTTCAGTACATAGTGAAGCATTTCATATAAATTTTTCTGGAGTCCAATATCAACTGTGTTTACATTAATTTGTTGAGCTAGTTTCTTTACAATTTTCAAGAAATCACTTTAAACAGACACCAATTTCATCTAGTTTATTCTCTGTTAAAACTATAAACTACAATGTTTCTTGTCTAACACCAAACCCAAAGCTTCAAATTTATTAATGATCATGTGAAACACCTCACTAAGACCTGAAAATTGGAATGTCATGTGCAACAAGTACTAGAAAAATAATAGGACACATTTTGTTTAGTGAAACAATGATATGCTGACTGTTTCTGAGGTCATGAGTATCGGCAGATTTTTTCCAGGGAGGGGCCACATGTTGGAAATTTGCAATCATATAATATTAAATCATTATTTTACTGTCAAAATTTATAATATTTGTTGCAGATAACCATATTAATTTGTGCTAAATAAAAATTGTTCTTTACATCAAAATTAAAATAATAGTTTAATAGTCAGTAACTGGCTGCACATTAAGTTCACCAACTTCCAAGGGGGGGCCACAGCCCCCCCTTGCCCCCATTTCGCAATGCCCATGTCTGAGGTAAGGATTTTAGTGTGCTTCTGCTGTCAACTTTTGGTTCCATCACACAGGGGAGAGAGCTCACGAATGGGTTACCACATTTTAATGACTATATTTTTGCATCCCCTGATGGCTACCATAGCACTTTTCCCTTTAGCTTATGCTAGCTTCTTTGGTTTCTCCCATAAGCCACCTCCATTAATTTTAACTCCTAAGCACTCTTGCACTACCTTATACTCAATGCTCTCTTTTTTCCATTATTTGTACTTTAATTTTACCCCTTTCTTAAATACTGCAACGTATATCCTAGCTCAATTCTTTTTTAATTTCATGTTTCACAACATTTTTCTATTACTTTCAAGGATTTTTTTAGATCATTGTTTGTGTTTGACCCTATCACTAAGTCATTCACAAGGAATAGTCTAGCAATTTGTATATTATTATACTTGAATTAACGTAACTTGGTTATTCTTACAGTTCCTTCGGCATGCGCTACGCACGCAGTAAGGGAGTGCCACAGCAGTCTGTTGTCGTGATAACCAGGTTTGACCTTGAAGTAGCCAATGTACTTCATGGCGGGATTGTGTGGCCACAAAATCTATTGGCTACTTCAAGGTGAAACCTGGTTGTCATGACAACAGACCACTGTGCCACTCCCCTACCACGTGCGTAGCCCATGCCGAGGGAACTGTCAGAATACCCAAGTTATGTTAATTCAAGCATAATGACTGGCATTAAGGTTTTGTCCTTACTGATAACTTATAATGTATCATAAAAAATAACTTAAATAAAACTGGACTTAATTTACAACCTTTGCATAGACTTTTATTTTGATTTAATTCCTTAGTTACTATTCCTTCCTCAATTTATACGAAAGGTATTCTCTTTGTGCAAGGCTCTAATAGTATTCATTATAAAGCTACTCTTATCCTTACTCAACAATTTATGCCGCAATAATTGCAATTCAACCTAGTCATGTGCTTTCTCTAAGTGAATGAAAGCCATATATAACATACCTCTTTTGTCTTTTAAATAATTATCCCCTAATGTTTTTACGATGAGTATGCTGTCAACACTTCTTTTTCCTCTTCTGAAACCCATTTAAAATTCTGAAAGAATATTTTATTCTTAAACCCAGTTTTCTATTCTTGCCAAAATGCCTCTCAATGAAAATTAGTGCATCTAAAGATGATATTACAACATGGGCCATAAATATAGATCCAAATACAGCAAGAAGTCAAATGCAATTAGCAATTAATAAAATTAACAGCTCGGCATTAAAGTGGAATCTATCACTTTGTAATTCAAAACAGAGTGTAATGTTTTCACTAGAAGATATAGGTAATCTTAAAAACTTCAAACCAAATATTTTCTTGAATGAACAACAGATTTGGTATAACAAGACCTACATCTTATGTTCACTGATTCTTTAGCAGGAATACATAGTATCATTAAATATGTCTTCATAAAATACTTACAAAGAATATAGCACCAATACTGAAAAAATGACACATTAAATAATCAAGAAAAAGCAATATTTCAATACAATCCAAACCATCGTGGCATATTTTCTAATCAGTTGACAGACAAAATAAAAAAAACAGCTACAAAATTATTCCAACGATCTAAAAGACTGATATTCCTAAATAAAGCAATAGCATCTATAAATCTAGACATCTCAAAATAATCCACACAAGTATAACTTTAACTCACCTATGTGTCCGAGTGCCAAGTCAAAAAAGAACATGTAGAACATATTCTGTTGAACTCTTCATCTATAAGTTGTCATAAAAATATTCTACAGCCTCTATTATGGCAAACCTCAGTTGATAAGTTTCAGTTACAGGATTAGTTAAAAGTTGCACACCACCTAAACTTATGAAGCATGGGGCTGATTAAAATGAAGCTTTATGTACAGAGATAATGTGCAGTAAACTGAAATATTACATTAATGATTTTTTGTTACTTTCAGTTTAACCGAAAGTGACTATAACTTTCTTATTTTAAATGGAACGCCCTATACTTCTTTACATATTTGGGTAATTTAACAGTACCTACAACAGCTAATTAAAGAAAAACAAAACAAGAATAAAATTAAAAAACATGCTAGTTCTCCTTTTAAACTCTGTGTAGCCTTCAGGTGCTTGACAATGTGACAGTCAATCACAGAAACCATTTAAGGAATGACTTAAATAGAATTTAGGAATGTCTCCCATAATTTGATAGTCCAAATGCCATCTGGGATAGTCTAGGGATCTTCCTGACCTCTCCTAGCAATCAATCATTATGGAAAAAAACATAGTTTAGGTACTGGCAAACAATCTCTACAAAGGGAGTTGGGCTGCCGATATGACCTCTACAGTTAAAGGCAGAATATAAATGGAACAATAAAAAAAAGGGAGCTGGTGCTCCATCTTGTTGAATAAAGATGTGATGTCTGTACTTTTCTTAAAATAGGGACTTATTATTTATTTTGTTATCCCTAGGGCATGAAAGAAAATAGAATTTTGATACCATCCAGCTGCTAAAAGATTTGACTGTCATCCAACTCTACAGCATTCCCTTATTTCTCTTGTATTTGGAAGAACATATGCAATAGAACAATTTCTGCAAATGTTTGTCTCAATTAAATGAATGGACAAAAGAATAAGTGTTTGTTAAGAAGAGTTGGTACAAGAGTAGTGAAAGTCATGTGATTGCCACGCATCAGATTTTTAGTTTATTTAACAGTAATGTATTGCATAGAAATTATCTATTTGGATACTTGTGTACAAGCTACTGAGGTGTACTATCTGAATCTGCAAAAAATATAGAATGTTCTATTTAAAATATAAAAGTTACAGTAACCTTTGGTTAAACCAGAAGCAGCAAAAAATTATAAACAAAATTTTTGAGATCCCTGTGTATGAATATCTCCATACACCATTACTTGTTAATCAGCCACATGGTTAAACAGTTATTTAGGTGGTGCAGTACTTTGAACTAACCTGTATATTATCCACAGCTAAATTGTGGACAGTTGCAGATCTCTATCAGTCAGCCCTTTAAAAAGTATTAGCAATTGACTTGTGTCATCATCTGACTGCATACATGTAATGAAGAATGAGAATGAAGGAAGTAAAGGCTTAAACAAAGACCACATATCACTGGACTTACTATGGTATTTAGCATTTCTGGATATTTTCATTCTACTACCAGCATGTTTTACAGCACTGAATTCCCTTGCAATCTGACTAAAATGTTCACTGGTAAAGAATTCTGATACAAACCCTAGCTTCATATGGATATGAAACTTCAGTGTCAATTCCTCCATTGTTCTTAATATATTCAAATGCTCTTGAAATACATCCACCATTACATCCATCGGTACCATACTCTTTGGAGCAGTCTATTAAGTTTTGCTCACTAAGAGACACAAGTACTCCAGTCTTAAGGAAATGCTGTCCTTCTAGTGCTCCAATCTGCAAAATAATCACAGTAATGTTGAAAACATGCAACATTAATGCCAAATCATTAAATGGTGTTAGTGCCAAATGTAGACAAGCAGGAATATTTGAAGTGTGCTTAGAAGAGAAAATGAATACAATTTGATTTTAATTGTACATCACAAATTTAAACTATATGCTGAGGGTGAATAAATAAGAGGCAAAGTTTTACAGGGAAAAAATCATACTTGTTTATTTACAGTCATACTTCAATTTATTCAATTTAATTTCAATTTATTCATCCATATGTTTCTGTTACATAGGATATATCAAGAGTTCAGAAGAACTTACCTAATATGTACATATAAAGTTTAATTACAACGTTTATTTACAAATCTGTTTCAATTTCACGTACCTGTAAAATATATCTACATTCATTTACACATTTTGAATACATTTAGTGTTGTACTTAAATTCTTCAGTATTGTAGAAAGCATTTTCTAGTAAATAGTTTTTAATGGTTTTTATTTGTATCTCTCTTTGTTTTAAGTCTTTTATTTCCTTGGGCAAAGCATTATAATGTTCTTTTCCAATATATTCTCTCAAGCTTCCACGGCCATCGTTTAAAATATCTTGGCTATCCGGTTGTTGCCGCGTATACAGAAAAACAACACATACTAATCTCTATCTTCATGCAGAATCCCATCACCACCCCGCAACCAAAAAGGGAATTTTAAAAACTTTGGCCTTACGAGCAAAAAGAGTTTGCGACTCTTCTAGTTTGGAACAAGAAAAGAAAAATCTGTGTGAAGTCCTACATGCCAATGGTTACAAAAAGAAGGATATCTTTCGGGCCTGGAAAACAGCAGTATCAAAACAGGAAGACAAGGAAAAGAAGAAAAAATCAGACAAACAAAAATTTGCAGTACTCCCATATGTAGAAGGAGTAACAGACCGAATAGGGAAATTATTAAAACAAGCGGATATTAAGTTGGCATACAAAGCACCCACTAAACTGCAAGATTTACTGGTTAACGTAAAAGATAAAGTTCCACCACTTAACAAACCCGGTGTTTATGAAATACCGTGTAACTGTGGCAAATCATATATTGGTGAGACTGGTCGAACTGTGAAAGAACGATTACAGGAGCACATACGTCAGTGCAAACAAAATGATATTGAAAAATCGGCGGTCGCGTTACATGCTTACGAAACCAAACACACAATACTGTTTGATCAGACCAAGATAGTAACCAGTGAAAACAGATGGCGACCCAGAAAAATTAAAGAGGCCTTAGAAATTTCCCGTTGTCCTAAGAATTTTAATAATAATGGTGGCATGCACATTAACAAACTTTGGTTTACGGCCATGGGTAGAACAAAACACAAGAACACCACGTCATTTGTGCCGCAGTGTAATGATTCTATGGCAGTGACGTAGCAATGCAGAGACTGCCCAGCCTATCAGGGCTCACCATTTACCCACCTTTCACCTGTTTGCCAGTATATAAGTTGACTAGCTGCTACATAGCGGGAGTCCAGCCACAGCCGCCGCAGAGTCAACATGGCAGGAAGGAAGAAGAAGCGAGCCGCCGCAGCAGTCCAAGGAGCCTCCGAAGAACCTTCTGGGGAGACTGAAAACGCCAGCGCCGTCCCTGCCTCACAGCCAGCCTCCTCGCCAGCTCCACCTCCATCTACGCCGCCTGACCAAGGTATCTCAGCCTGCGACACCACGCCGACATCAACCATCCACCGCACACAGTCGACACAGCCAGAGGTTGAATATCAAACGTCCGGAGAGAGCCATCCTAACCTCACGAGGCTGCAGAGCTACAGCGCAGTTGTGCGCGGAGTACATCGGCAGCTTCCGGACTCTCTCCTCCTCAACGCAGCCCGACGTCGCTGGCCTTCTCTCATGAAAGCGACGCGCATCATCACAGCCAGAGGACCGTCGCCGCTGGTGCGCCTGGAGTTTTGGGATGGGGCAGATTACCGCGCTGCTTTGAAGGACGGGCTTCCTGCCCTCGGGCAGGTGCTCCCAGTCGAGGCTAGCCGTGGTGTACGCCCTATTCCCTGCCGACGCTGCTGCCAGTATGGTCACACCGCCGATACCTGCGCCGACCTCCCACGCTGCCACTACTGTGGCGCCGGCACCTTCACCACATCCTGCACCAGCCACGACCTGACACGTCGCCCAGTGTATTGTGCCACGTGCAACTGCACTGGTCACTTCACGGGCCAGGCGGCGTGCCCCAGGAACCCACGCCGTCAGACGCCTGCAGTTCACAAGCTGCCTACGCAACAACCACTCTCCGCCTCGCAGACCTTCACCGTCACACACCAACATACCACGACCAACCGCCAAACCGCCGACCAACACGACGCTGCAGACAGTCAACTTCTCACCGCTGTACTCCACAACACCACCGCACTACAGAAGATTCAAGACACACTTCAGACTATCACCGACCGGGTTGCAGCATGGGAGACAGCCCTGACTCGTGCTCTCGAGGACGTTAAGGATGTCACCCATAATCTGCAAACTACGCTACCTGCCACAGTCCATCAAGACAACAATAGCCTCCGTGACCACTTCAACAAGCAGCTGGAGAAAGTGGTCACTTACATCAACGACACACGCATTCACAAGGTCCATAAGACACTAGAAGAAATTCTACAAGGACACACATTAATACTACAGGACTTACTTAATCAGATATTGAACCGACTGACACTCCTCAGAAATGTACTCGGTCCTCTACCCGGTCCTTCAGTACGACCCGACTTCCCCCCAAACCGCAGGTCAGTGTCAGGGCAACGCCATGATACTTGACCTGCCTAAGCCAACGACCCGACTTAACATTACCCACAATCATCCGGTTTGCTTCGGCGGTACCGGACCAACTCCACCACTGTACAATTTAAAAATAAATAGAGTCACCACAGAAGCAAATTAGTTAAGTTTAAAAAAAAAAAAAAAAAAAAAAAAAAAAAAAACATAGCGGCACAGTTTGCCTGTGATAACGACCACGACAAGATGGTCGAAACGTCGGCATTTTATAATTTGACGCGGCAACAACCGGATAGCCAAGATATTTCTTTTCCAATACTTTTTATTGAACGATTATTTAATGTTCCCCTGAGTGCAGTTCTGTAATAATCATGTTTATTTCTAACATTATAGCTATGCATGTGATTGTTTTTAGTAATTTTTCCATTTAGAAGAACATGCTTGATGCTTTCATAAATGTAGATACATGGAACTGTTAGGATTTCGTATTTTTTGAAACAGTCCCTACAACTGTGTCTTTTTTCTATTTTCCCAATTATTCTAATTGCCCTTTTTGTAATTTGAATATTTTTAGTACTTCCTTAGCTGTAGTATTCCCCCATAGTGTTATGCCATATTTTATATATGAATAAATGAATGCATAGTACACCTGCTTCAGCGTTTTATTATCCATGTTATCCTTAACTTGTTTCATAATGTATAAACCCTTATTTATCTTTTTTGTTATGTACATTATATGTGGTTGCCAATTAAGATTTCTGTCTATAAGCACTCCTAGGAAATTTGTGACCTGTGTCTCAGGAATACTTTCCCCATCTTCCTTGATATCAATGTGATCTGCATGTTTTTCTTTTAGCCTGAAATTTATCCATGATGTCTTTTTTATGTTTAATACCAGATCCAGATTTGAAAGATAGTCTTTCAGTATTTTTATGATACTGTTTGCCTTGTTTTCTACACCTTTGTTAGTGGGATCTGTAATTATTATTGTTGTATCATCTGCATAGCCAATTGCTGTACCTCCATTATTTGCTACCATTTCAAAAAGATCATTTATATAAACTAAAAATAGAAAAGGACCCAATTTTGAGCCTTGCGGAACTCCTTGTTTAATTGTTTCAAATTGTGATCTTACTTTATTTACCATACCCTTTTCATTTTTGTAGTTTATTTCTACGCACTGCTGTCTATTTTCTAGATATTGAGACAGAATATTAGACCCCAATAGAAAATTGTTCATATAAATGTTTGTTAAAAGTGTATAAATTTCTAGTTCTTGTTTGGGTGTATCAGGAACTTATCTTTAATATTCAGGATAGCCAATGTTTTGTTGTTACTAGCTAGTCTGTTGTGTTCCATAATAAAAACTATTTGCGCGGATGAATACGGCGGATAAAGACGAAAATGGCGGTGTGTCGTGCCAAAGCGACGCCAAGAAACGATTCAGTAGCGTCTATATGTTCAAGGTGATAAGACGTGTTTTGGTAGCATGTGAACATGGAACTTTCACCAAACTTTTATCCAGCGTAAATTCTACCAAATTACAAAAGTGTAAAGATTTTTAAGTATTTAATATGGTGCTGAGAGTGTAAAATATCGAAGTGTTAATAAATAAATACATTGTGATAAAGAAACATTGATATATGCATTCCATCTGTTACCACGACCCTATAGATAGAAAACGAGTCTCATAGGACAGCCAATTCCCATTAATAATCATTAAAAACCGCATCAATATGATGCAATCCACTTTTGTGCAATGCCTCAAACCCCATATTTTTCTAACTTATTTTCTAGGATGTTTATATTTACACAGTCAAAAGCTTTAGACAGATCCAGAAATATGGCAACTACAAATTCACGATTATGTAGTGCATTAATAATTTTATCATTTGCTTTATCTATTGCATTTATTGTTGATTTATGTTTTTGAAATCCATATTGTAGTTCTGCTAAGATTTTATATTTTTCAAAATATCCTTGTAGTTGTTTCAAAAATACAGCCTCCATCACTTTTGATATTGCAGAACATAATGTGATTGGTCTGTAGTTTTCTATGTTACATTTGCTTTCTTTTTGTTTGTATATTGGTCTAACAATCACTCCTTTTAATGTATCTGGAAATACTCCATGCATTAGTGAAGTGTTTATTATATGAGTGAGAACCTCAACAATTTCATATTTTATGTTTTTTAGCATTTCGTTTGATACTTCATCCAAGCCAACAGATTTTTTACATTTTAGTTTATTTATTTCTCTTAAAACTTCCTCTTCTCTTAATTATGGAAAAATTGAAGCTATTAACAGTGAAGCAACAAGATTCTAAAGTAAGAACAAATTAGAAACTAAAAACTTCACTTATCTTATTATTTTGGTGCTGACCCTGGGGAACGAGCTGGATATAGCTTGAAACCCCAGGGTCAGCACCAAAATAATAAGATAAGTGAAGTTTTTAGTTTCTAATTTGTTCTTACTTTAGAAACTTCCTCTTCTCTTGTTTCTAAGATTCCCATAGAATTTATTTGGGCAAAATTTGATGTTATTTTTGAGTTTAGAGTTTTTGGCTTTGAAACTAGCTGTTTTGCAACATTTATATAGTAGTCATTGAATATATTACATATTTGCTTAGGATCTGTTATCTTATTATTTTTATGGTTTATTTCAATATTTTCTACTTGTTTAGTTTTATTGCTTTTATATATTTGATTTACGATTTTCCACACTGCTTTTGTTTTATTTTCTGCTTTTTCAATTAGTTCCTTGTTATAATTCTTTTTAGCCTGTGTAATTATTGTATTTAGTATTTTGTTATAATTTTCAATATAATTTAGACATTTCTCGCTCATATTTGGCTGTTTTATTGAATTTAAAAACCTCACCCTTTCGCATGATTTTTTTATTCCTTTTGTCATCCATTTTGTGAAATCATTTCCCTTACCACCTGAAATTATTTTGACTCTTCTTAACTCTTCTTAAAGGCATCATTTTGTGTAGACCATTTTGCAGTATTATACTTAAAATTTTATATTTTTCACTTACATCATCAGTATTATACACCTTTTCCCAGCTTACTTCCCTAAGATAATTTCTAAGGTTGTTTAAGCTTTCCTTGTTTATTTGTCGCCTATACTCGGAAATAACTTGTGTGACATCTGTTTTAAAGTTTACTCTTAACTGTTGTCCAGAATGATCACCTATCCCTGACTTAATGATTGACGTACTCCATTTTGTTTCTGGTAAGTTAATAAAAGCATTGTCAATACAAGTTTCAGAATATTTTTTTACCCTTGTTGGCTCTTTTATACCAACTTTTAAATTATGCCTATTTAAGATTTCTGTAAGTGATGATTTATATGTACTTTCCTTTATCATGTCAATGTTAAAATCTCCCATTAGTATTTTAATCTTTTTTTCGTTTATTTTGTTTAGTACATTTTCTATGATTTTAAGAAATAGATCTTTGTTTCCCCCAGGTGATCTATATACCTCTATTAGTACTATCCTGGCCTCTTTTAAAAATACCTCTATTGCTGCTAGTTCACATACTATTTCCTCACTAAAATTACTACAATCTACCTCTTTGAATTTTATATTATTTTCCACATAAATAGCCACACCTCCACTTTTGTGTTGCTGCCTACAAAAGTGTGCCCCTAGTGTATAACCATGGTAATTATTTGCCACAATTTCCTCTGGTTTTAGGCCATGTTCTGTTTGTATCATAATACTAGGCTTCAGATTTGTTATATTTAACTCTATCAGTGCCCGTTTGTTACTTACATACTGACAATAATACTTCATACCATTTTCAATGCATTCAACATTTTCAGCTGTTAAATTTCACTACATAAAACCCATTCATTATTTGAGGTTTTCAAGGCTTCATAACATTCATAACTCATATTTGTATGCAGTTATCCCACATGATATTCTCAACTCATTCATTGCTTTCGTTCACACTTCCTTCATCATTTGCAGATCTCAAAACTCAGTAAACTCTCAATAAGCACAGATTTAAGGCTTTTACAGGTATATCTTAAAGTAAAAAGTTATGTTAATATACATAGTTATATTGAGTCAAGAGTTTAAATCCAAAATGCCACTTACTGTAACTACCTGGGACATTATGACCAACGCAGCATTAATGTAACATTGTACTTACAGCACTGAAAGACCAGCATGAACCACACTGTCTTTGGTTTTTCACTGGTGTAACAGCTCCATCTTCTCTCCAGTCTACATTTTCTGGGAGTTGGACATTTTCAGGACTGACAAACATTGCTGATCTATTTTCAAGTTTCTGTGGTGGGTATCTGAAGCCATTCATTGTTTCAATAAATTCATGGTGAAGCTAGAAATATTAAAGTCTGTTTAGTTTTTATTTTTTCTCTAAAGAATACCATATTCTTACGAATCTACGAAGCTGTGCTCAAAAGATATACTCCTATAAATATGTATCTCAAAAGTTAAGTTATACAATGACCTTAACCAAAATATTACTGTATCCAACAACACATTCTGATTAGCAAGCTGAAGGTTCAGGTAATTACTAAAATAATACTATCAAAACATTATACTAAATTAAACATGATTATTTGAAATCAACTGATATGTATACCAGAGTGGACAGGGTTACACCATGCTTCTTCAAGAAGCAATTTTTTAACAATTAACTGAGAAAAAAGTGCAATATCCTTTTGATTTTCAATTTTCTGTATGGTTACATATTAAAATTTAGTCACTTATACAGTGTGTTTAAAAATAAAAAAGCAGATTTCAATTTTGTATTACAGAAAAACTATCAAAGATATAGACACATTGCACTTGTTACTGAATATAGGATAGAGTTTTATATTGGAAGTTTTATGTTGGAAGATGCTTAGCCATCTAACAGCACTTCAAAAACACCTAGTCTTCCAATGGATACCGGCACACTGTGGACTGAGTGGTAATGAGAAAGCTGATTTTCTTGCAAAAAAGGGTACCAGCGGTGTACAAAAGTCTATAGTTAACTTACCATTTTATACAGCTAAAAGATTAGTCAACTCTGAATTCAAAAAAATTATTGCAAAATATTACTATGAAAAATCAAAGAATAAAAGATGGGAACTACCAAACATTCAAACAGTGATTCCTGAGTATCCTCGAAAGACAGCAGTTGCAACCTTCAGGTTGATTACAGGTCATGATTGTCTGGCAAAACATTTAAACAGAATTGGGATATATTCTTCACCACTCTGTCCTCTATGTGATCTGCAAGAGGAAATGGACCGAGACCACCTTCAAATATGCCCAGCCACTTCTAGTGCCCCATCCATCAGTGAAAAATATTGGAGAGCAAGAGGATTAATGACTTCATTGTAAGAAATCCAGCATTAGCTAACAACAACAACAACAACAACAACAACAACAACAACAACAACAACAGAGTTTTATATAGGCTCTACAAACTCAACATGAGCACCGCCATCATTCTCGCGTCGTCGTTCGACCAGAGCGGACGTGATTTGCTTCTCACTGGTGGAAAGACGGTATCCAGAAAGCTGACTCGCCGAAGCAGGAGATCCCGTGCCGACTTCGTGGAGTGTTGTGGTGTGCGTCGGTGGATTGCACGCTTCAATCTACGGACTAATACATTAAAATTAGTCACAGTACAATTTGGTGTAGTTCCTAAAGGGGCTTGGCAAGCAAGCTTTGGAACTCACCACAGGCTAGCTTCCCGGAGTGGCATAGAAAGCTACTCAGGTATTTCCCTTTTCTTCCTACTCTTTTACTTTATTCTTTCTTTCCTTGACAGACTTTCAGACTGACTACTTACGTGACAGCGGGCTCACAAGATCCTAGCCAAGGGTTGACGGCTTTGTGCCTGAAACCTCGAGCCGAAATGGCTCGCAAAGGCGCCGCCTTAGAGGAGGTGCGGTCCTCTGTGAGCAGCCGGAGGGCAACCGCGCTTACTGCCGATGATGGACAATTACCTTCGACATCATCTTCATATAGATCTTTATCACCTGAAGCAGTGGAGCCAAATAGGAAGTGCTCCAAGACGGATACGCAAAAGCGTAAGTGCTCTACTCCACGCCACATACCCATGGCAGATCTAGAGAGCCTGGGTTCAAACAATCCCTTACCTGAATCTGACTCCGAGTCCGATATGGAGCTGGGGGAGTTTACGGTTGTGGAAAACCGTAAACGAGGAAAACAGACGCCATCACCAAATATGATGCAACATGCACAGGATGTTGAATCATCCAATATGATGCAACATCCTCAGAATGTTGCATCATCCCAAGCCAAGAAGGGGCCAAGAATTCCGCCAATCATTGCGGACGTATTCCCTAACCATGTTAGGGTAATGCGTACATTGGCCAAACACCTCAAGTATACTTTTGAGGCAAAAAGGAAGCCTAAGAGCGTCCATATCCTTACCCACAGTTTGGGTGATTTAGAAACCGCTAAGTTGGTGTTACGAGAAATGAACATAACGTTCTACTCATACTCACCACAACGTCCATACATTGAGCGTCGAGTCATCAGAGGCTTAGACTCAGAGTGCACCCCTGATGAAATCAAAACTGCACTTAAAGAAGAACATGGCATAACTGTCAATTCAGTGGCACAGTTGAAGAGAACCGTTAATACCGCGGGGGGTATTAACAAAGTTCCTATGCCACTATTCTTGGTAGTACTTGACAAAGTACTTAACCAAGAAGTTCAGCCAATTGACACCGTAAGGAAACTAATTTTCACTGTAGTCAAAGTGGAAAGGTATTACGGCAGAGAGGGACCTGTGCAGTGTTATCGATGCATGGGGTACAACCACTCCAGCATGATGTGTGAGCGTAAGCTTACATGTCTGCGGTGTGCAGGGAACCACTTGCTCGAGAACTGCCCTAAACCTAGGGAAGAGTGCAAGTGCGCTAATTGTGATGGTACACACGTAAGTGTGTACAAAGGATGCTCCACAAGAAAAAAGATCATAGAGAGCCGCCGCAAGAACCGCCCCGATGATCAAGTGGTTCGCCCAGGTGTGTCCTTTTCCAATGCCTTAAATAAGGCAGAGTCCACTCTGCATCGAGTGGAACAAGAGGCTGCTACACCAAAAAGCGATTCCCCTTCAAATTCTGTGCCACCACCTCCAGGTCCTATAGAAAAGGCAACAGTGCCTAAACCCCCTGCACCAAAACCACGCAGGAAGAGGAGGAATAGAAAACCTAGGCAGAGCAAATCTTCTGCCCCCAATGTAACTTCGGAGCCACAAGCTCCTGTAATAACTACAGACGCACCTGTAGAGGCAGAGCCTATTTCCAAGGTTAGGGATATACCCCCTACCCCTATTCCACCAATGCCTAACACGGCAACATCCTCCTCCACACTTGCGACTATTTCGCAAAGAGACCTGGAGGAATTTAGCTCTTTATCCTCATGGTTTGGGGATTTAATAAACAAGGCGTTACCTGCTCTGAGAAACTGTAAGATGCAGTTGAACAACCCCAACCTGACCCCCATGCAGAAGCATTCCATCTTGCTTCAGACACTGGAACAGCTCTACCCCAACTCCGCTCAATAATGGCTGGAAGACATGTCCGGAGACCATTTAGAGCTGCGATTTGGAACGCAAACGGATTACGGAGTCATTACCCAAATATTTCTAATTTTGTACAGTACTTCGGAATCGACATTCTGATGGTCTGTGAAACTCATTTGGATGCTGCCACCAACTTCTCCCTCCCTAATTACGTCACCCATCGGTCTGATAGGGTTGGCCGACAAGGGGGAGGTACAGCCATCTTTGTTAAGAACCATATTACACATAAGCCTTTCCCTCTTCCACCACTTCAGCATGTAGAAGCCTGTGCTATTAGGCTATCTTTAGGTGGTCTAGATACATTGCTGATAGTGGCATATGACCCCCCTGATCACCGCTTCTATGAAGCAGATTACACGGCTTTATTAAACCTCCACCCTGTGGTCTGCATTGCAGGTGACCTAAATGCAAAACATGCCAACTGGCATAGTCGTGCCACCAATGCGAAGGGGCGAGGACTATTCCGCCTTATAAGCGGTAACCCAAGCCTCATAGCTCATGGACCGAGAGAGCCCACTTTTCATCCTGCCCGAGGGAGACCGGACGTGCTGGATATTATGGTCACTAAAAACTTTAGATTCCACATAGACCTGACGACAGTCAATGAACTGGATTCTGACCACGATCCTGTATTAATCGACACCAATGTTAACATGTCAGCATTGGTAACTCCTGATTGGTCGTACGAGGTAGACTGGGATGCAGCCGTCCTTGAACTGAACCAATCAGTGGATCCCAGACCGCACATAAATTCTATCGAGTCGTTAGAATTAGCGGCGAATGCATTCTCCCGACAAATATCAAATGTGATACGAGGGCACACTTACCGCATTCCTTGCAATACTCCTAACCCCACAACCATCTCAAATGAACTCCGACTATTGCTAAGAGCTAAGTCAACAGTTCGGAAGCTTTGGCAGCGTTTCCGCCATCCCAGATTGCAGGCAATTTATCTGCGATTTAAGACCCTGGCTAGACGCCTCTTACGTGCACATCGCAAAGAGGCCTGGGAAAACACCATGAGGAACGTAAACCTCTCTGAAAAGAAGCCCTGGTGGATAATTAAATCCCTGAGAAGGGACAAAACGCTATATCAGCATCCTATACATGGCACTCGCGGGAGATTATCTTTCGAACCGCAAGAGAAAGCCACTGACTTCGCGGACTATTTAGAGTCCCAATTTGAGCCCCGAGAGGACATAGAAGACGAGGACTTTTCAGAACTAGTTGAGGCAACGGTGGATTACCTCTATGAGGATCCTCCACCACCTCACGAGGCGACTCACATACCAATTGTCACACCAAGGCAAGTTTCCTCGCAAATTAGGTGTCTCAAACCCAACAAATCCCCTGGATATGATGGTGTTACGACACATATGTTACAACACCTGCCTCGCAAAGCCATTATCCACTTGACGAGAATTTACAATGCTTGCCTGTATCTCCGACACTTCCCTACTGCTTGGAAGGAAGCGAGGATGATTTGCATATTGAAACCAGGCAAGGATCCCAAGTTTCCATCAAGTTACCGTTCTATTAGTCTACTCCCAATAATTTCGAAAAATTTTGAAAAACTTCTACTGTCCCGTCTAACTCCTCTATTTGAGGAAAGGAGGCTCATTCCGGATCATCAGTTCGGATTCCGTCAAGGCCATTCCACTACCTTACAGCTCCTGCGTCTTGTTGAGAGGGCTGCCCTGGGTTTCCAGGAAAACTTCAAAACTGTCGCAGTACTTCTGGATGTGGATAAGGCCTTTGCAACAACATGGCACCAGGGCCTACTGTACAAACTTAGAGATGCAAATCTCCCCTCCCCCTACCTGACCCTCATAGCCAGTTTCCTTCGTGACCGCACTTTCAGGGTGCAAGTGGAGGGCAGGTTATCAACTATCAGACCAATAGTGGCCGGAGTACCGGAAGGTAGTGTTCTATCGCCACTGCTCTTTGCCGCATACATGTCTGACTTCCCCGTTGAACCCAGCACTGTTACGTGCCAATATGCCGATGACGTCCTCATACTGGCCCGTAACAAAAATCTACGTTACTGCCTTCCCCCATTCCAAAGACACCTAGATGCCATTGAGAGTTGGAGTGAAAAGTGGAGAATGGGAATCAGTCCACAGAAAAGCTCTGCTTTTGTGTTAGGCAAAATTCATTCCTGGAGACCAGAAAGGGACCTGACACTTGGTCAGAGGAGAATCCCTTGGGTCAACACAGCCAAGTACCTTGGTGTACAACTAGACCGAGGACTTACCTTCACCAAACATGTCACAGCTAAAGCTGCCCAAGGTCACGGAGCTCTGGGAAAGCTCTATCCCATCTTTAGGTCTACTATGCCTACACGACTTAAACTACGCATTTATCGTGCGATCATCCCTCCCCTGATCCTGTATGGATGCGAGGCATGGGGATTCGTGGCTCAAACCACCATCCGCAGACTGCAAGTCGTGCAGAACAGGGCTCTTAGGATGATCTACGATACTGACCGTAGATTTTCTTCCCATATTCTCCATACTCATTCTGGCATTCCATATATTGTGGATGTTGTGCGAGATAGAGCCCGCTCTATGTATGCGAAACTTACGCCACACCCTAACCAGCTGGTAAATACCCTGGGACAATATGATCACCATCTTCCCAGGAGGCGCAAAAGCTATCGTTTACCCAAGGATGTCTTGGGCTAATTAGCTTCGCTGCTTCCTCATTTCACCAAACATTCCAATGCATTCGGTTTCTCGCTAATTTGACACTGCTTGACTTGCTGGTTAGACAAGCTGACCTTTGCTAAGTGAGCAGAGGGGCATGGGTGCCCCAGGATGGGTAGACATTCTAACTGGCACTCATATCCCTAGTCTATAGCAAGAGAGAGTAACCAATCATCACCATTGGCTGACACTGACAAAAATAGCTTGTACAAATAGACTACATCTTTCATACCTCACGGGTAAATCCATACTAAATGGATAGGTACCGTGGGCATATATCCCGCTCGGGTAAACCCGAGCGACCTGATTTGGCTCTTGGCTCTCTTGGCTCTTGACATGAGCACCACCTGCTGCATGAGAAATATCTGATAACTGACAGTAGAATGCATGTTGCACTTGAACAATGGACTGAGATCTTGCAAATTCCAACACACAAAATGCTTTTTTCCTGTAGTATAGTTGCTATAAACAAACAACAGTGCAGCTGCAACCAAACTTTGAACCTTCTTCTATACAGTGACATGTGACATCTATCCTTGATAGTTTTTCTGTAATACAAAGTTGAAATCTGTTCTTTCATTTTTAAACACACTGTATACTAATTATTATTAAATGATGCAATAATCAGGCAACTGATTTTGTCACAGTATTAATGTAACAAGTTCTTTCTATTAAAATTAATTGTTATACTTTTTTTTGTTTGTTTTCACAGGAATTAATATCTAGAGGGGGGTAATGTTGGTGCACTTCATGTAAATTGCTGTATCAGATTCCTTCCTTATAGTGTGTAAATATGCTGCAAGCTACACCCATGCTAATTTCAATAGATCATCAGTTAAAGAAGACTAACTACTTTTATCTAAATGAAGCAGAGTAGCCTGTATCACAACATGGCTTCAATTTATCTCAAAACAAGAGTACTTAGAAGCATACCATAACAAATCTGGGTAATATTGCCATATACATAATAAGGGGCCATGTAACACAGGGTGCCAATGTATGAGAAATGAAAGTAGCCAGTAGTAGTAGCACGTAATTTGCATGAAGTTGGAATTATGTATGCGTATAACATGACAAATGGAGGTAACTTCTGGCAATGTGTTTACATAGGTGATGTAGATACGAAGAAGACAGCAAAACTCTATTCTTGTTCAAAATGGCAAATTTGGGCAACTAGAAGGTGAGAAAGGTTGTGCAGAAGGTAAAAAACCATAAAATATGCATATATGTCATAATGTCCATTTATGAAACAAATTCAAAGTTTTATAAGAGATATATATGGCAGGTGATTGATAAATAAATGCCTAAAAACATCATGTTTTCCTGGAAATAATTTTTGCAAATTACTAGTGATTAGAATGTTATTTTAAACAAGATTTCCATAAATAATTAACAGCTAAAAGTAATGACAAAAAAGGAAATCTTCACTTCATAACACTTTCTGCCAATGTTACTTCCCTTTTCTTTTATATTTGCATTCTCTTTATAATTAAACATTTTTCAATGTTAATTCCTTTCCTCTTTGCTAACATTATATATCGGCTGGTCCTGTACCTCAGTTGGTAGAGCACTTGCCCTCTGTAAGAGGAGTCCTGGACTCGATTTCCAGCTGGAGAGAGGGAATTTTTCTTTAGTCAAGATTATTCAGCACCCTCTCTTCAGTCTGAAATATGAATGAAAGCATGAATGTGAATGTGTATGTGTGTGTTTGTATGCATGTGCGTGTTGTGTATGTATGTTGGTCTGTGTGTTGGTGTGTGTGTATTGGTGTGTCTGTTTGTATGCATGAGCGTGTTGTGTATGTATGTTGGTCTGTGTGTTGATGTGTGTGTTGGTATATGTGTTTGTGTGTGTGTTGGTGTGTGTATTGGTGTGTGTGTGTGTTGGTATGTGTGTGTTGGTGTGTGTGTTGTGTGTGTGGTTTGTGTGTTGGTGTGTGTTATGTGCATGTGCATGTGCATGTGCATGTGTGTGTGTGTGTGTGTGTGTGTGTGTGTGTGTAAATATAAAGATAACCCAAAGATCACCACCAACAGCAAATGAGTGAACACCATTGCCAATGAGCAATTGTTTCAAACCCACTGATATGACCTAAGTCTGCATATAAATGGAGAAAATATTTATTCCACTATTTAATTTGCACTTCCATTCCATGCTTTAGTTTTTTAGATTACACTTCCGTTCTGTTACCCATGCTCCCCTCTTGTCCATCATGTGGTTGTAGTGTATTTCTTTGTGTCAAGTTGACATTACTCAAATCTACTCCAGCTGTTACAAAAGTAGATACATTTATGAAACTCTGTAGTTATGTAGCCAGTACTAAAATCAAGGCTGGATTGCATAAAGGTCTCGTAGAAACTGTTCTTATTCATACTAACCATAAACAAGCTGAAGACAGAAAGTTGTTCAAGCTCGGAAAATCAAATGCCAAGACAAGGACTCAAAACATGGACAGTCAGCTTCCTGTGTAGACATTCTATCAAAGAGCTACTATGATTTGTATTAAACCTTTCTTCTCTATTAATGTGTTCTCTAGCAGGATTTCAAAGCCATCTCAACTGTATGAATATCATTTCCTTAAAGACAAACTCATTATTGCAAGTAGTATTAAAGATGCCAACAGCTCAATTGTATGAATGTAATTTTCTCAAAGGTTGCTCATTATTGCAAATGATATTAAAGATGCTAACAGCTCAACTATATGAATATTATTTTCTTCTTCTTCTGCTCCTCCTCCTCCTCCTCCTCCTCCTCCTCCCAACAATGTTCAGGCCAAAGATCTGTTCTGAGGCTAAATAAATTGATCACTCCATCTTCTCAATATCTGTCCAATATTTCTTCATCCAGAGGGTTGATAAAAGAAGTTTGTCATGGATATCTTGAAGTGGACATCCTTAAAATATGATCTTTCTGCTCCTTCTGATAGCGTTGAATCTCTTCCGTTACACAACCTTCCATGAGTTGTGCTCTTATATTGGTATTCCTCAATTGGTCTAATCTTATTACTCCAAATAGTGGTTATAGGAATCTCATTTGAGCTACTTCTACTTTAGCATTTTCTCTGGATCTCAGGACCCAAGTTTCACAAGTGTACTTTAGTGCTGAGTTTGACATGATGTTATGTAGCCTTTGCTTCACTTCTCTTGTCATGCTTTTGCCAACGTGTCTATTTGTACATCCATTTAATTTATTATAGATTTTTATGTTTTCCTCAATATCTGCTTTTGTGTTCCAAATTAATACTTTTGAGCCTAAGTATTTAAAAGTTGATACTTGCTTGATAAAACCTTTATCTATAACTATTTTAATTCTGTTTTGTTCTCTTTGTACCATTGCCATTACTTTCGTTTTCTTTCCATAAATTTTCACATTATATTCGTTTCCTATTAAATGCTTGACTGCTTTCTATAATTCTATTTCATTTTCATGAGCAGTACTTGATAATTTACAAATACTATAGTGTCTATATAAGTATCCTTCAAAACCAATTCTCTTGGTTTATACTTTGTTCTCCAGTCCTCAATTATTTTATTTAAATGTAGATCAAATAATATTAGTGACAGTCTGCACCCTTGTGTTAGTACTTTAGTAATATACATACTTTCATTATTGATTTTTATTATTGTTCTATTATATAGTGATTTAATAGAATTAATCAAATTAGATGGTTATTTATATTCTTCCAAAATTTTCCATAATTTACTTCTCTATACCCTGTCATATGATTTGATGTAATGTAGGAACAATAAACACCTTTATCAGTTGTATTAGATCTTTTCTCTAAAATCTGTTTTACACTAAAAATAGCGTCACAATACAAGATCTTTCCTTCTTGAATCCATTTTGTTCTCCTCCTAAAATATTCTTTGTTATAGAGTATATTGTTTTTTTTAATACTGCTGAGTACAACATGTATGCTATGAGTAGTAAAGAGATACCTCTGCAGTTTTCAGTCATTATTTTATCTAAGACAACTCACTATTATAAATGGTATTAAAAATGCTAACCGCTGAAATAACTACTTCTTTATAATCACTGATCTATTCATCCTTATGAGTACCTTGCCTTCACTCAAAGTCAGTAGTATGTTGTACCAACCACCTAGAGGTAGACCCATCTGGCAAATGTGCATTCTAACTACTACAATGAAACACTGTTGTTCTACTGTCAAAATACAACATGTCAAACTTTTCTGAAATGCAACAATAGTATGGCATTTCAACCAGACATGCTCTTCCCATCCAAAATAGGTACAGTAAAACAGGCTAATTTTGGCCACCTTAGGTAACTTCAGCCATTAGGTTGTTGAAATTTACTTTTTATTCTGTCATCCAGAATATTAATATTGTAACAATTTCAAAAGGGTTATTGTACATCTGATGGAGCACATAAGTTGCAAAGGTGTTTTCCATGAAACTTGGTGCATAAAGTAGACATCTGTTTCATGTAATTGATGAGTAAGTATCTCTAAATATATGTTATTTAAGATTGAAACAGATTAAACAATTACTGTTTCACTGAATTAGTTCTAAATTCATCAGTGTGAATTTTCAGGCTAACTTCGGCCATGCCAAAATGCCAAAGAAAAATTCAAGATGCTGCTCTTACCCGAATATAACACCAATTATATTAAAAGAGTCACTAAATGTGTTTTTTCAACTAGTACCTCTGAAAAGGCACAAAATTAGACCAAAACAAATAAAGATTCAAGGATAAACCAAATATAGTGTCACAGTAATTTAGTTTACAGTATATTAACCAAAACCAAAACCAAAATCAAAATAGGAACTCTGAGGAGTCTTGGAACAACTCATTCATGGAACTCCTGAAATCTGCAGCATAGAAGAGAAAAAGAATAGAATAACCAAAGAGATTGGATGTAAAATCTGGAAAGAGTGTGTCAGTAGAAAACATAATTTCAAGAGAAATGGAACCCAAAGAAAACTGTTCTATGTTAGAAGAAGCAGATGATTTGCGGTAAATTGAGTCCTTTTCTTCTACAGGTTCCAACACAAATGGTTTAAGAAATGTCTCACTGGTTGTTGATGAAACAATGCAGATTTCATTTTTGTGTAGTTTTTGATTGAGAAGAATCAGAGATTTTGTACTGGGGAATTTTGAATTCTGGGAACATATGAAATAAAGTGTTTAAGAAAAAATTTGGGGAAACAATTCTTCCTTTTCAGACAATGAGGATGTGTGCAACGTGTAGAAGAATCAGTTTGTGAGAAACTACAACCATCTCTCCATATATGATGTGGAAGCTTTATTTTCAGAAATATTGCAGAAAATTATGACATCTTTTAAAACAAATTATGGGCAGGCCTAAGAAATGACCAAACTGTAAAATAAGTTTATTTTAAAAGCAATTGTGGCATAACATTTTTTCTTGTATGATGAAGCTTTAAAGAAAAGAAAATACAATATTTAATACTCAATTTCTTCAACTTTTTTAATGCAACTTTCATTCCAAAACAAGTACAGCATTAAACGATGTATTTCTAGCGACTGATGTAAACACAGGCGAGTGTAACTTTGTTTCTCCACTATATTTTTTTTTTTGTGGCCAAAGTTAATCGGTTTTATAGAATACTTCAGCCACATTTCAGTAGGTTATATAATAAATAGTATACACATAGCAATTATTTTATGTAAGATAAAGATACAACAGACATCAGGGAATCTTCTCAAATTGAATTACAAATTTTAGTCCACATCTTCATACCAAAATTGGCAAGAATGTTTAAAAAACAGCTGAAGTTAACCCATTCTACAGTATTTCAATTAGCCTGCAAAATTACTAACTCAAGTGGCCTGTTTCTCAGAAATTGCAAAACTATTTGGGACGACTTTCAAGTGTTGAACTTTCGATCACTTAGCTTTGTGCTCAGCACATTAAGCTGCGCACCCAAGCTGCTTCCCTGATATTCTTGGCTTCTCTTATTTTTAAAATCCTTTTATACATATATCGAATGTAAATGAACTCAAAATTGAACACTAAAAAACAACCTTGAATATTGCATTGAGGTAAAACCATTTCAACTTCTGAGAAATGCACCTGCTCAAGCAGTCAATCTTGCAGCCTAAATGAAACCTTAATTTCAAGCAAACAGTAAGCTCAGGTATTATTAGAGATCATTAACTAAAACTCTGAAAGATTAATCAAAATTTAAACTAAAATTTCCATTCCACTGATTTCTATACACTTTTAAATAATCATGTTCTTAGCATGGAGTTAAGTGTTTTACAATCATTGATTTTCAGATAAGTATTCAAAATATTTATACTTACCAGATCCCCATATTCATTCATTCCCAATTCGTACTTCTCTTTACCTTGGACAAGATTAGCATTGTGCTTTTCTATTTTGTGTTTATTTTCTGCAAATATTTTGAAGCGAAACCATTCTTCTGTTTCAGAGTACTGTTTCTTATGTAGCAACTGTAAAAATACAGTATTAAAAATTACTTTCTAGAAATTAAAACATGTTGCACCATTAGTAACACAATAGTAGAATAATAATAAAACAGTGACACCCACCATTCTCATATTTATTGTTTAGACCCTTCAGGGTCTTCTCCCCACCTTTAGGCAGTCTTAAATAATAACACTGTTGAAACATGTGAACCTCACTTCCTTAATTCAAAATAGGTGACATTTCCAAAGACCTTACTGTTTAACAACTAAAATTGCAGCACTTTTATTACCATAGTTCAGATGTAGGGAAAGGGAAAAAAATATTGATATTTTGCATTCAAATGGCTGTCTCTATACACTAATATTTATTTTTATATAATTTCTATAACTATTCTTATGAAATCCTATTTGTCCATGTGCTTAATTAATGTTGATAAACATTTGAAGAAATATTTTATTACAGGAGGCACGTATCATCAAGGTGCCCCAGGTTTGATCCCTGGGACCGGCATGTGGTATTTGTGGTGAACGAAGCAGCATTTGGGCAGGTTTTCACCAGATTACTCAATTTCCCCCACCACACATTCCACCAACTGCTCCATTATCATCTTTCCATTCATCCATTTTGTTTGCATTTCATATAATGCTCTTCCTCACACTCATTCCTGGTCTGGATTGACTACCTGCTTCCAGGACTTCACTCTGATCGATCCATAGGTTTGTCTGCTCCCCAACAGGCATCTGACCCTAGGCATGGGCTTGTAAGTCCTAGGGGGTGTCGGTCCTCCATATGGGGAGGGTAATCAGATAAAGAAGAAGAATAAGAAGCTTGGTTAAACATTTTGATGTTTTTCAGTTATGATTAATGTAATTATAACTAGAGGATACTCTGCTCTCAGCATATTTTTAGTGTGAGCAGTCTAAAGCTTAGAGCTGAGTAATGTGTCAGAGATCTTAACTTGCATTATTTTCAGAACATAGAGTTTATACCTAAAAATCTGATGTGGTACACTCACAATTTAAATTTGAGCAGCTCTTGTTTTCATTTTCTCTATTACTCACTTATTTACTTTCTTGAGACCCTTACTCAGGGGTCTCCGTCTAGGGGATATGTGAATGGCAACCATAAGGTACCCAAGCTGAGCAGAACATTACTTCCACTTACTGGTGTTTTGCTCCTCACTGTAACTTTTCTATTTGACCTTACCTTGGTCATCTCTTGTTCTCTTCCGACCCCAATGCTATTAGGGTTCCTGAGGGCTAGGGAGACTTTATTTTTCCAACCTCTCCATTTCTCTAATTTCTCTATAAAACCTTAACCCCTAACATGCTGACCTGTGATGGCATGTAATACGTCCTCTGACTGGTAATTAATCAGAGGATATGGTCGATGAATTTATTTTGATAATTCTCCCAGTCAGGTCGGTGAGACCCGTAAACCAACGACAGGTGTGGTCCTCCAGACATTCTGGGGGTTGTGAGGGAGTTATGTGACCACCAAAACATAAAAATATGGTGCTCTCTAAAAAACGGTTACTATTACTGCTATTGCTCTCTTCAATATCAAATTATGAAATATGACTCGAGGGGTAAAATGTTCCGGAGTTAAAATAGTCCCCCATTCGGATTTCCGGGCGGGGACTACTTCTCAAGAACCAAAACATTATATTAATAGAAGATCTAACATCATACTACTACAATGGAATGCGGGTGGTCTCACACAAACAAAAAGAATAGAACTGAATAAAATTGTATTTGACTATAAAATAGATATCTTTGTCATACAAGAAGCAAATCTAACAAATGACCAACTTAAATACTTCAGATGGTAATTATTATTTATTTATGCCAACAAAGTTACTGTTGGTCTGTGGTTCAAATCCCAGTTGTGGCATTGAATTTTTAAGTTCCAGTTCTACCTCTTAAATACTTCAATTTTACTGGATTTTTACTACACTTATTACCCAAAAATAGACAAATAAGTAGTGGTATATTAGTGGGAGTCAAAAAGGATATTAAATCCTCCTTTGAAATTGTTAAAGAAATATATAACACAGATAAAAGTGAATTAATAAAGCTAAATGTTTGGGATAACAAAACACATCTACATTTATACAGTATTTACAATCCTCCCAGGAAATGAACCAGATCTCTCACTTATTGACCAATTAAATAAAACAATCGTAATTGGGGATTTCAATGCTCATTCCAAAAGATGGGGTTATGAAAAAGTGGATTCTACAGGGAAGATAGTGGAAGAAGTTTTGAATACCACAACTTTTGAACTGATTTATAGTAAAGAAGATCCCACAACCTTCATACATTACTCTGGAGCAGGCAGTAACCCAGACCTCTTGTTAGCTACAACAGATATTGTTTCAAAAATTAAAAAACAAGTTATAGAAGATCCAAGTTCTGGTCACAGAGCAGTAATTGCTGATATAAAACTAGATAATACAAATAACAGTCAAGGTCTTACAAATCTGTATTGGAAATTCAAAAAAGCAGATTGGAACAAATATAAAACTGAATTAGAACATAAATTTAAAGAACAAAGAAACTCACAGCTGCATGACCAACCAGATCATATGAACAAAAATTTCTGTAAAGTCATCCTAGAAACCGCAAAAAAACATATTCCTCGGGGAAGAATTAAAAATTTCAAACCCTTTTGGAACCCCCAGTTAGAAGAACTGAAAAAGCAAAGGGATATAGCTAGACATACAGCTGAACAAACAAAAAACATATTGGATACACAAATATGGCAGAAGAAATGTGCCTCACTAAAAAAAGAAATTAATCCTGCTAAAAGGAATCACTTTAATAATTTCTTAGAAAAAATGGATTATAGGACAGATGGTAACAAAGCTCATTAGTTCATAAAAAATGTCAAGGACAGGAAAGAAAACAACAGCACACCTATCATACATAACAATAAAATGTTAGTAAATGATGCAGTCATAGCCGAAACGTTCAATAAATATTATGCTAATTCACATAAAGTAACAAGAAATAATAAAAAGGAACGTAAAGAACTTAAGAAAGATTTGAAACAAGAAAGAGAATGTGATCCTAACACTCAGTGCAATATCTTTTTTCAAATTGTCAATATGCAAGAACTGAACATTACAACAATCTAAAAAACAATAAGTTTCCTGGACCAGATCACATACATCCAGAGTTCATAAAAAACCTTGGAAAAACAGCAAAACAACAACTACTGAAACTCTACAATCTATCCTGGAAAACCACTGTACCTGCTGAATGGCGAAAAGCAATAATTGTCCCACTCTTGGAGAAAGACAAAAGAGCATCAGAAATAAAAAATTATAGACCAATAGCTCTTACTAGCATAATAGCAAAAGTGATGGAATGAATGGTGTCAAACAGGTTAAATTGGTTTCTAGAATCACAAAATTTAATATCCCCATGTCACGCTGGATTCAGAGAGTTCCACTTTACAAATGAACAAGTCTTACTTCTCAGTCAAGAAATCAAAGACTCCTTCAATAGAAAAGAACATAATTTATCAGTTTTTATTGATTTCCAAAGTGCATATGATTCTATATGCAGAACAAAACTACTAAAGAAAGTAAAAAAAAATAGGGATACAAGGTCCATTGTTTTCATGGCTATGTCATTTCCTAACACAACGCTTTATTGCAACCAGATATGGAAGAAAGATATCTAAATACAAACAAGTACACCGTGGCTTAACACAAGGCGCAGTGCTCAGCACAACACTTTTTAATATATTTATTAACGATCTGCCACAACAAATACAAGAATCAGGGTGAAGTGTGCAATATTTGCTGATGACTTAGTAATGTGGACTTCAAAACCAAAAAGCAAAATACAGAACTAGAAAAAAGCATGCAACAATTCTTAACCAACTTACAAAGGTGGACTAAAGAAAATTTAATGACTGTTAATACAACAAAATCAAACTACCAAATCTTTTCACTAAGAAAAAAACCACTAAAAATAAAACTAAATTTTGAGAGTCAACAATTACCAGAAACAAAGGAAGCAAAGTATTTAGGAGTTACATTTGATACTAAACTTACATGGACCAAACAAATAGAAAATGTAATACAAAGAGCACAGAGGTGCTTTTCACTGTTAAAACGTCTAACAGGAATGAAGTGGGGATGTTCCAGAGCAACTCTTAACACAACATACAATGTATATGTAAAGCCATTATTTACTTACTGCAGCAAAGTTCTTGTAACAGCAAACACAAAAAAGATTCAAATCTATCAAAACCAAAGTCTGAGATTAATTACAGGTGCTATCAAAACCACACCAATAGCAGCTATGGAAATACTAACCAACCAATACCCCATTGAATATGAAATAGAAAAAGCGGCTCTTATTCAACACGAAAAGTTGATCAGACTCCCATTCAACACACAAAACAAGAGAAATTTTACACATACACTAAAGACTCAGGAGAGCTTTCTTTCCAAAATTCAAGACATCAGGAAGAATGTACACCTTCCTAGTTCAAAGGAAAACTTCATATCTAAAGTCAATCCAACACATACCTTAGACATCACATATTATTTACACCTGACAGAAGAAGTTAAGAAAAGTGATACTCCAACTAGTGTTCTAAAATTACTGGCATTAGAGACAATCCATACTAGATTTCCAGAACATGAATGGCTCCATACTTATACTGATGGATCATTGATATCAAACCAAGATGGAGCAGGTGCTGGAGTCACATGTCACCTCTTTTCCTATTACAAATCTTTAAGTTATGGAATTACTAACTTTGATGGAGAAATTGAAGCAATTCAAATGACCCTACAAAATCTTTTGTACAGAATTTCACATTTACAGCAAGCAGTTATTCTCTCAGATTCCAGGGCAGCAATTATAGCAATCACTTCCACGTTGTCACCAAAAAACCAAAAAATTATAGAATGTTGGAAAATCCTTACCCATCTAACAGCACTTCAAAAAACACCTACTTAGTCTTCCAATGGACACCAGCTGACTGTGGACTGAGTGGTAATGAGAAAGCTGATTTTCTTGCAAAAAAGGGTACCAGCGGTGTACAAAAATCTATATTTAATCTACCATTTTGTGCAGCTAAAAGATTAGTCAACTCTGAATTCAAAAAAAAATATTGCAAAATATTACTATGAAAAATCAAAGAATAAAAGATGGGAACTACCAAACATTCAAACAGTAATTCCTGAGTATCCTCGAAAAACAGCAGTTGCAACCTTCAGGTTGATTACAGGACATGATTGTCTGGCAAAACATTTAAACAGAATTGGGATATATTCTTCACCACTCTGTCCTCTATGTGATCTGCAAGAGGAAATGGATTGAGACCACCTTCAAATATGCCCGGCCACTTCTAGTGCCCCATACATCAGTGAAAAATATTGGAGAGCAAGAGGATTAATGACTTCATTGTCAGAAATCCAGCATTAGGTAACAACAACAACATTTTGTTGAAGGTACTAAGGGGTAGTAACTGTCAGATGCTGGATATGCTGGCCTATAATTTTATAGAAATTCCATAATTTTTATGACTTCATGAGAAACAACTGAGTAGAAACAGTAAAAAATGATAAAGTACACTAGAAATGATAAAGTATTTAGAAATTTAAACCAATATCAGTGGGTATTTCAGTTTACAAAAGTTGATATTTCTAACATGCAGCTGAGTTTATGATGGTCTCTGTACCATATATTATTGTCTGTCGGACACACAGACAATAATATATGGTACAGAGACTATTGAATCACCACTTGCATTTGTATTTGCCAGTATTTATATAAATGTGAGTGGTGATTCAAGACATAGCCTATTTGTGTATCTGACAGATGATAACAGATGAAACAGAGACTGTCAAGTTCAGCTGCATATTAGAAATATCGACTTATATAAACTGCACTGTGGCACAATGTGAGATTAGAAATATTCTGTTCTCCTAATGCGCTTAACAATTTTTCTATGGCTGTACTACCTCTCCTCACCTTCACAAAATTCCCTTTATTGTTACCTCTTAGAATCCTTAAGAATATTGTTCACATTCTCATCCAAGCTGATCCTTCTTTTCTTTCTCAATACACTGTTCTATGAGTATATACTTCTCTCTTAAAGAAAACTCTAGTGCAACAGCCCTTCATGGGCCAAGGCTTACCATCCAGCCACTGTGTCCCCCTCCTCTGCCCATTACAGGCATCATAAATGGGGTCCAGAACTGAGAGGTGGGACATGGTCAGTACTCTGAGCTCTCCCAACCGATTATGTGACTTTTGTTACCTGGGGTCACTACTTCTTTATCAAGTAGCTCCTCAATTGTCCTCTGCCCGAGAACTAATGAAGCTTAGTGCACCCCATGCCAGGCCTTCCAGTGGGGGAAAATCTCCATGCTGGTACTGGGGGCTGAACTCAGATCCTCTGCACCAGAGGCAGACACTCTACCACTGCACTATGGAGGTGGTCATACTTTTCTCTATCCCTCCTTTTTATTTTTGTATAAAATTTCAAATGCTGCTTATTTTCTACAGACCTTAACCGTGGAGACGAATTCCATGATGGTGCATGTACTGCAGCTCCGTCATGCGGAGAACATGCACCCAACATGTTCTCCAGTGTTCTCCTGCAAAGGAGAACATGCACCCAGTTTCCGAGATTGCCCCCGTTTTTTTAGAGGAAAGGGCGATCCAGGAGATACGGGTTAGAGAGAAGATGCCCTTCTCAGAAGCCCGGAAACTCTTGCGTACACGCAACTCTCTGTTCCAAGCTCCGGTACCTATAGCTCTGTTGCAGGTAAACCGATACCGAAGCGAGAGATCGCAACACAGACCAACGATATAAATGGGGAAACTATATCAGAAAAGACACTCATATCCCGCAGCTTTATTCCAAAGCCCTCTATATAACATATGCACATATGCGTTAACGTCTACAAAGTCCATAGGTGAAAAGAATATCAGCGTTTCATCACCAGCAAAGACATCACGCTCTACACAAGAAACTAGCAAGCCGGGAGATATGACGCCTAATCGATAAAGTTAAAAAAGAGTTATACGAAAAATGACTTCCTCAAAGAAAGTAGTAAGTCTGATTTCAGCATATCAAAGGTATGTAAGATTCCACGAACATTCCCTCGAAGATCCTCTTCTGGGGAATCTTCTGGGGTGAACTCGGACCGGAGTCTTTCGTCTTCACCGGTCCCCATTAGCAAACGCTTCGAGGCACTCGAATCCAAGTTTGCTATGGGGATACGCACCTTCTCAGTAAGCGAGATGCAAGAACATCCTGCCCACTCTGGGAGAACCCAGTGAAAAAGTGCAGGATAAAAGTGAGAAATCTGCAAGCCCAAGAGATAAACTGAATCGGCAACCGCCTGCTCCAAAGTTATGTAGAGTTACCTTGGGGTACTTATCCCATACAAATTTTAGCACGGCTATCCTACAATGGAACATACGTGGAATTAGAACACACTTTTTCTCAATAAGAACGAACCTTTGGTCGCAGGCTTACAAGAGACTAAGCTGCATCCACAAGACGCTTTCCAACTAAGGTGATACACCACAGTACGGTGTGATGTTGCGTCAAATGAGGGTGTTTCGGCACTTGTCGGCGCTATGATGCTTGTCAGAGATGACAAGCAGGAGACTGTAGCAGGAGACTGCCCTGAGGGGCCCCTGCGCATATGCTGCTTGCTTTTGAGCTAGCGTTGTTCAGGATTACTTCAAACATACATTTGTCTATGCAGATAATGGGGTACCAATTTTATTACTTGATTTATTCCTAATTTTATAAATTTATTAACGTGCCAGAAAACCTTAGTATCCTTGGTTTGTGTACCAGGTTTGGATGAAATACTGTATCGAATGCTCGTTGTATATTCAGGAATGCTACTGTCGTGGACATCTTGGTATTGCAACACTGCGTCACAATTTCTACAGCATGAGTGAAATGAAGCGTAGTGGAGTGATTCGCCCAGAACCCGAACTGTTCGCTTATATTACGCTATTTTTTATATGCATCGTTAACCGTTTAAGAATTACCTTCTCTAAAACCGAGTATGGTGTTAAGGAAGCCTATTAGCCTGAGGTTCTTGGGGTTTTTGGTTTCATTTGGGATTTCGGAAACATAAGCATAATGGCATGCTTCCAGCGTTTGGGAAAGTAGTCGTAATGAAGGCAGTAGTTGCTTATATCCGCTAGCACTTCTAATGCTAAATCGCTTTAAGCATTTCAGTATCATATTGGGTAATTGGTCTGGCCCTGTCGCTTTCTGGTGTTGTAGGTTCCTGATTATTCATTTTAAGGTCACCTTTGTTACTTTCTCTCATTCTGTTATGAATTGGTGCGGAGATGATTTTAGCCACGGTTTGTTCTACTATATGCTCACTGAACGCTTGATAATTTGGTATCTTGTTAGAATGCAGGCTTCATCTGCCAGAGCTATGGCATTTGGAGTTTCAGCGTATCTCATTGGTGTGGGGCAGCAATATGGGCGGAACTTTGATCGTTTCTTTGATAAATCGTTTCGTGACTTGCCAAAGTTGGCTTGTGCCTGGCTGGATTTCCTCCAGAGTTTGTCCCTGTTGAGGGCGCAGTACCTCATTAATTCGTCTATTAACCTGGCTGTTGAAAAACACAGTTGTTACTCCAAGAATGTAGATATTTGTTGCACTACGTAGAGCATAACAAAAGCAGGTTACATTTTTTGCAAGGAATATATATTGAAGCTGTAATATTGCTTCCTAGTTATTACCTCGCCATTTGAAGCTGCAGTCGTTGGTGACGTGATGTTGTTGGTCACGTTGATGTGGTTTGGTGTGTTGTCTCCGGCTAGCTGAGCATTATCTCTTTATCTCGGGTTTGCGTGAGTGTAAAGGACAACCCAAGAACAACTTTGCACATCAATTTATTTTATATAAAATATTTTCGGGAGATATGCCGATTCTATATGTGTATCTGTAGAAGCATCGCAATCACATCTGCGCAGCACGAACTGCACGAACTCCCGTACTGCTCTCTGGTTGAGTACTGACTAGACGCTTCTCTCTTACCCACGCCAAGAAGACCGTTCGCTTCCAATTTGAATGTCATGACGTCATCCAAGAAAGCCTCGTATCCAAAATGTTATTTCCTTTTCCCGCAATTTAGAAATGTCCCTTTCTATTATAACATGTTCTTTTATGATTTTCAAATATATAATTACCTTTTTTAGGATTAAACGATGTTTACTTTATATTTTATTAAATATATCGCGCGACTTTTTAAGGTTGGTAGACTTGACTTTCGAACGTATATTTTAAACTATGTGGTATGACGTCATGACTCGTTAATTTCAAACCAATAATGCGTTTATCTTACAAATTTAACGACTATTATTTACTCATCCGGCAATTAAATTAAAACGTGTCTTTTTCAAAAGCCCATTCGATCGGAAATCTAAATTTCGGTATCAAATGCCCCCATTTATATTATTTTATTATTTCATAATAAAATAATGTAAATGTCTTGCCCGAAAGAAAATTAAAAATTACTCCTGTATTTTGAATAATCGGCAACACTCCCATTATATACAATTTTCAATTACACTGTTTTTGAAATTGGTTATTAACACATTTTCTCATTAATCTTTTTAACATGACAAACAATTGTATACTTGACTTAACATTAATCCTTAAATACTAATTACAATATGTTATGGTTTCTTCTGTGAAGCTTTTATATAAAGGTTAAATTTCAAGAGTCTTTCTTTATACTTCCTTCTTTTAGTTCATGTTTGCTCACTTCGCTCTCACTATCACTTGCACTGTGATTTTTCACTTTTGTTATTGTAACACATATCTGTACTAGATCCTTTAAGCACTAAAATGTACATATATTTATATAAATCCATTGCACTCTTTAGACAAGTTCTTTCTTTGTCTTTCTGTGATAACTATCTATACATCTAAATATTTTAACAAATGTTTTACAAAGTAAATATTCTGTTTTCTCTCTATGCAGAGATGAACATTTTAACAATCTTTCTGAAGCTGTTATTGTGAGCTCTATACAACATATTTTTAAGCTCTTTGTAGTATATAGCAATTCACATTCTGCATTTTTCATGAATATGTAAGTACCTGACCCATGTATGGTTTTCAAGTAAGCTAACATTTACATTTTATCTCCAAGCTGATTAGGCGCCAATATACAAATGACACTTCCAATTTTTCTTTTACATTAAATCAAGGTTCCAAGGCACCACACGGTTTCTTGTATGGTCGAAGGAGTTGTTTATGCCATCTTCCCAGACATTTTTCATTTTTAACATCTTTTAATTCATAGGTATGATAACCAAATTTCGATATAATTTCTGCAGGACCTTTATATAACAATTCCATCCTTTTGTTCCTGCCTCTCAATGCACTTGATAACTTATGGTCTTTAACTAGTACCCAATCGCCTATCTTAGGTTCCCATTTATGTTTTCTACTCTTTTTCTTTAATTTTCGCTTCTCTGCCTTTTTCTTGATTCGTTCAAAAGCAATTTTCGCTCTTTCTTCTTCACTTAACTGAATGTCATTAATTTTCAGTGTTTTTGGTTCCCCTATCAATATTGGTTCTGGTTCAATTCCTAACATTAATTTTATTGGTGCAAACCCAGTAGTTACATTAATGGTGTGATTGATAATCTTTTCTATCAATGGACAATATTTCACCCAATCCTTGTGATTATGATGTGTAAGTACACGTAAATAAATTCCTATATCTCGGAGGACACGTTCTGTTGGATTCCCTGATGGAAAGTATGATGAACAATAATTTAGTTTTCTCGAGTCTAATGTCACCCTAATCTTCCATTGGCCTTATTTACAATACCTAGGGGATTCACAAATTCTGAGTTCGAAATCTCAATAACCTCATCTTCTAACATTGACTTTATAACTGCATCTACCTCTTCTCTTATTGTACTAGGGATAGCTCTCGCTTTATGTGTAAAAGGTTTGATGGGTATCATCTCAAACGAATGAGTATAAATATTACATTTACCAGGTTTCTCAGAGAATACTTCTTTATTTCGGATTAATATTTCAAACAGTTTATCCCTCTGTTGTTCATTTTAGTTGATCAGCCTGAGTTACTTTTTTCCTCAACAATTCTTCTAAGTCTTCACTACTCTCCCTATCATAGTACCTAGTTGCATCAGAAACCCTCAAATTGTCTATGAAATCATTTTTATCCCATTCTACATTTTCTTTATTATCGACAATGTACTCTTTGACATTTACTTCAGTTAATTCCATAGCTCCTACTTTAACATATTCTACAAAGAATGTATCCCCTTGGATTTCTTCTTCCTCTTTTTCTCGTACAATAGTTTCTGAACTACTATCTTCCACAAAAGGCACTATAATGGTCTCATCTTCAACTTTCATTTCTAGAATCATGTTTTTAAAATTCACCACAGCTTCCCAGGCATAAAGACAATCACAACCTATTATAATATCTGTCACAAGTCTTCCTACAATCAGAAATAAAATTCCAAGTATTCTCCCATTTATTTCAATATTTATCATTGCTTGAAATTTTACTCTTTCTTTTCGTTTTCCCACAGCTAGCGAGCAATATATCCCATTAACTGGTAAAGACATTACTTTAAAGCCACTACTTTGTAAATTATCATAAAAATTTTGTGAGCATACTGTGCTATTTGATCCCGTATCTATAATTGCATTGTATTGTTTTCCATTTACTCCAATTTTGATTTTAGGTGGATCTCCTATTTTTTCGTTTTCGTCGATTCTATTTTTACATTCTCTTTTCTTTTGTATCATCATTTGCCTTCCAGGACTATTTATTTCCGAGTACTTATCACAATCATTACTATGATACCCAGTTCTCACTGAAGGCGCGTTTGACCGGGTCTGGCGTTTCCCTGATTTTTAGGTATTGCTCCTGTACTATTTCCCAAATTGTTACTTCTGTTTTCCTGCATTAAATCGGGGTTACTTCCTACCATGTTTTTGACCGTGTTAATGGCCTCAACCATTTCCGCATTTTCGGGGGAATTTCGTCCACTAGAATACCTTTCTCCCTGTCTTGGTGACCTCGGTCTAAACTCATTATCTCCGTTTGTCCAATACCCATCATTTGAATTTCTACTATGTCCAAAATAACGGCCCCGTCTACCTCGATCAAATCTATTTGTATTCATATAATTCACCCTTATATTTCTTCCCCTTTGATTACCATTTCTATTTTGGTGACGCCCTTCCTGGTTATATCTACCTTGATTTTCCCACCGGAATGATTCCATCCTTGGTACTGGTCCTTTATATCTTTCCCTAACCTCACTTCTATTCTGATAATACTGTGCCCCTTGCCCGAAAGAATTGACAGTTTCTTTTCCTTCATATGTATTTCCAAATGCGTGTTTTGGCTTATTGACTTCTAAGGCTGATAATAATTCTATCATAGCTGCAATGCTATCGGGTCGGGCTATGATTAGGTAATGTTGAAGTGTTTCCGGAAAATGTGGAGTAACTATATTTATTAGATCTTTTTCATCCAAGGGAGGGTCCAACATCTTCGATTTTCTCGCTATTCTCATAAAATAGTTGACCATCGATTCCTCCGATCTAGGATTAAATTTTCCATTGCTTAATTCAACTCTAATATTAGCCTGCCTACTAGCTCCCCAATATCTGGTTAAAAAGATGTTCCTAAAGGTCCTGTAGTCATTATTGTTACCCATAGAAAGGCCTAGCCAATTAGCAGCATTACCCTTTAGACATTTTCTTACTATTACCATCTTGTACTCCTCTGGTATACGTTTCACCGTGAAGTACTCTTGTAACCCTTCTAAAAAGGCTTTAGGATCATCTGAATCTTCATTTTCAAAAACTGGAGGTGTCATTTCATTTAAGACATGGTTAGGCCAATGTAAATTTGAATTGTCACCTATCCCTGAGCTATTTCCGAGATCAGAATGGGAATTACTGTTACCCCTATTTTGCATCGAAATGTCAGCTGATACACCTGGTATTGCCTCGTTTCTTGCAACTTCATTACTAAGATTGTTGTGATTACATGCATTTTCACTTAATTTCAAATTTTCTAAGGCCTCTTTTACCTGAGTAATTTCTGTCACTACTCCTTTTATTTGGTCTGTAACATCCTCCAAATTTCTAGCCTGCCTTTCATTTTCTACATCAGATCTTTCTATTCTAACTTTACACCCCTGTAACTCTTCTCTAATTTCTTCCCTTTGTTTGTCTAATCTATTTGTTACTTTTTCCCTTTCTTTATCTAATTTTTCACTCACTTGTTGACCTAATTTCTTTTCAGAATTCTTTACTTCTTGCCTTATTGTCTCTAATTCTCCCTTAACCTGTTCTCTATTTTCTTTTACTTCACTACTGACTTTATTAATTTCCTCCCTAACTTCTTCCCTAAAGGTTTCGAAAACTCTCCTCTGATTCTCCAATTGCATTCCCAATTCCTGTTGTCCCTTTTCTAATTTCTGTCCTAACTCTATACTAGTTTCGTCTATCTTACTCATCTTTTGGCTTAACTCTGTTCTTAATTCTTTACTATTTTCATCTATCTTTTGACTTAACTCTGTACTCATCTTTTGACTTAACTCTGTTCTTAATTCTTTACTATTTTCATCTATCTTTTGACTTAACTCTGTACTCATCTTTTTCATTATCGTTTGAAACATATTCTCTATTTCTGACATAAATGCTGGCCTTTCTGAATTACTACTAAACATTTCTGTACTACCTCTAGGTGTTTCTCTAACGTTCTGATCTTCTAATTCTTGGTATATTCTGCTACCAATTACATTCCGATTAAATTCTTCCATCCTACTTATACTTTCCTGAATTTCCTGACTATCAAAACCTCTAAACTCACTATCACTGTCTTCCATTTCTAAGCTATTTACATGTGTTTTTCTACTCACCAAAATTTTCAATATTTTCACTATTTCACTTTAACTGCACTTAAACTTGTTCACTACACGTTTCACAGATGTTGACGCGCTGGGCACCTTCTTGTCTGCTGGTTCGATGCTGGCTCGGTCGTCTTGGGGTTTGGTCCATTCTTTCGAAGCCACACGTTGGGAAGCCAATTTGAAGCTGTAATATTGCTTCCTAGTTATTACCTCGCCATTTGAAGCTGCAGTCGTTGGTGACGTGATGTTGTTGGTCACGTTGATGTGGTTTGGTGTGTTGTCTCCGGCTAGCTGAGCATTATCTCTTTATCTCGGGTTTGCGTGAGTGTAAAGGACAACCCAAGAACAACTTTGCACATCAATTTATTTTATATAAAATATTTTCGGGAGATATGCCGATTCTATATGTGTATCTGTAGAAGCATCGCAATCACATCTGCGCAGCACGAACTGCACGAACTCCCGTACTGCTCTCTGGTTGAGTACTGACTAGACGCTTCTCTCTTACCCACGCCAAGAAGACCGTTCGCTTCCAATTTGAATGTCATGACGTCATCCAAGAAAGCCTCGTATCCAAAATGTTATTTCCTTTTCCCGCAATTTAGAAATGTCCCTTTCTATTATAACATGTTCTTTTATGATTTTCAAATATATAATTACCTTTTTTAGGATTAAACGATGTTTACTTTATATTTTATTAAATATATCGCGCGACTTTTTAAGGTTGGTAGACTTGACTTTCGAACGTATATTTTAAACTATGTGGTATGACGTCATGACTCGTTAATTTCAAACCAATAATGCGTTTATCTTACAAATTTAACGACTATTATTTACTCATCCGGCAATTAAATTAAAACGTGTCTTTTTCAAAAGCCCATTCGATCGGAAATCTAAATTTCGGTATCAATATATTATAAACCTCACAAATTCTCTCCAATGCGAACATTGAACTTTATGGATACCAACATTGTTAGAATAACCCTCACGTAAAAAAGACGTGCTTTATTTCCTTTGCATTTAGGTTACAATTGAGTTTGTTAGCGGGCCGTGCTATATAATAATTGCGTAAAGCGAGAAAACCGCTAACATTAGAACTAAGTAAATCAGTATTTTGTATTAACAGAGACTATTTTTCTTGATGGTCACAGATTATTCACCTCAACCTTAAGCATAGATCAAACTTAGCACTACATATATAGTAACAGAACCAGAATTATACCAAGTTGACCTAAAGCGTTTACAATACTTAGAACACAGTAGCAATGTAGCTCAGTCAAATGACTTACGCGCACTGCAGTCTGCCTTATATTCCAGAAAGGTCAGCCATCCCTCCAGCTGACAACCATTGAGGGCTCCTAAGCACTCTCGTGTATCGACGGTGTCTGTATGTAGTCACCTACAAATCTCAAATTGCTATGGCGGTACCCTAGTTAACATTCATCTGCTTCCTAATAATACTCCATCTAGAGTCTAGACAGTAGTACTGATGCATTGTAGGGAAAGCGCTGTAGATCCCTTTTGGATGACTGCCACCGCGGGTACCGGAGGAGACGTCACACCTATGCCTTCCTTAGGAGGGAAGTTATTTGGGAAAAAATACTTTTCGCATTCTATGGCCGTCTCTAAAAGTCAAGGTCTTCTTCATAAGTATGTTATTAATAACCTCAAAGCGTTCATATTCAAGTGGAAGATTGTAAATTCTCTTTAATCTTTTAGAATTTGTGGATGAAAGTAGAAGGTGCTTTATAGTTCCATATCCGTCAGATTGGGCTTTTCAGTAGTGAAAGAAATATCTAAATTGGTTGTGGGGTTTTTAAGATTCCCTATATGCCTAACACACACAAACTTTTTCTTTTTATATACAATAGGAAAATAAATGTCAATATATTTCCTGTTTATTACTTCAGGGGTAAATATAAAATTTTATAAAGTGCCTCAGAGAAAGTTAGTAAGTAGTATACAATGAAAATGAGGTCATTCTTGCTGTGCCGGATGACTTCGCTGTGGTAACATCTACTCGTCAAACACTTTTCAAGATATGCAATTATGCCAAAAAGTTAAGAATGTCCATGTTTTATAAAGATACTTTTTCAATCGATATGTTCTTCAAAACATTTGTTTACATTTTGTGTAATTAAGAGGTAACACAGAATAAAAAATAAATGTAATTGTTACGCAGCAGTGTATGAGTGAAAAGTCTGAAAAATTTCATGACAACCAAATCTTTCTCTTCCTCTCCCTTTTATTCCCAAACTTTTATAATATGTGCTTAAGTTAGATGCTCTATTGCAGAGTAGGAATTTTGACATCTACTAGCTGTAACAATACGTACCTTAAACAATTCCCATTTTTCTTCCAAGAATTCATAAATGCCAAGTGCCTGGGATACAGCCAGTATAGAACACAAAGAAATCAGCAGCTTCATTTTTCTGCAATTAGATAGATAGCATTATCATAGGAAACAAGTATAAAGAGTTATACAAAATTGGGTAGTTTTAAAAGCCTTGCCTTTAATGGAGAAAAAATACGTTGCTTAAGGATTTAATTTCTTTTAGTAAACCAAGTATGGAGATTCCAGCTTAGCTCACAGCATTCACTGGTAAAGGTGTAATTATCTATACCCTTCTTTTCAACAGTCTAATCTGCGGCTCTCAATTCTTGGCAACAAATCCACTCACAACTGCAATTCACTCACTAGTAACTGATCTTCCAACGTTCACCACTTCACTATTTGTTTCCAAGAACCGAGAGCAAAGAGGGAGAGCAGGTCGCCCGAGTTCGCTTATATAGGTATACATACTCGTAAAGCACTTCTGTTCGCTGCGCATGGCACTGGTAGTGGGGATCAGTAGTGTTTTAGGAATTTCAGGTGTGGTTCGGCTCCCTGCAAGCTCATGTTCCTCTTACAGTTACCGAGTGCATTTTTACTTTCTCTACTACGCATAGTAAGCCGGGGAAGTATTGCATTCCATCTGACAATTCGATATCAGATTTTACAGGAAATGCATGTTTTGGGATTACCTGAATGTGAAACATGTCCTTTTTAGAAAAAGGCCTGTGTGTACCCTTAGCCCCACTTAAGTTTTTTCAATAGCAGAAATTTCCCTTCAGCATTTCTGCCTCTCACTATGCAACGAGCAGTCATGTGATGCCCTGAAATCCTGTCATTCAATTGAAATTTTCTGGGTGTTAATAAAACAACAAAAATAATAAGTAGGTAAAAGGTTTGATAATCCATGAAGCGAAAAGACCGACAAATACCAAACCTGATATACAAATTCACCATCTTCCAAGGATTACACCTAAGTTTATATGAAATACCCAAACAACCCTTTACACACACAACTCCTTTCAAATTTTCCTTTTGATTAACATGTTTGATATATTGACATGTACAGAAAAAAGAGATATCTTGAATTTTCTGGGAATAGCCTTTGAAGTCCTGTTCATTGTTATTGAATTATGTATAGGTAACAGCTAAATCATAGGGGATAGATAAACATCTACTACAGGATGTATCTCGTTGAAATTCACAATTTATGTCCACAAAATTCTCTAAGTGATCAATGTTTCAGGGCTATATCCAGCTCTGGCTTGGAATTTTTCAATACTTCTACATTTTTACTTTCTCTGCTACTTGCCTACAGCAGGATAGCGGAGGACAATATCAGTGGCGTATGCTGGGATTGTGACTCGGGCTATCATTAGGTCTACCAGATCCGGACAATAAGGGGTTGTGTAAATGCTAACTTCACGAACAGTTCATTAAATACATTTTTTCATGAAACAAGCTGTGAGACAATATAAGCTAGACAACAATTAAGTAAAATTAAAATGAACAATTTTACCATGCCAGTTTATGTATATGTAAAACACGCTTAAACACCCCTCTCTCTCTCTCTCTCTCTCTCTCTCTCTCACACACACACACACACACACCACACACACACACACACACACACACACACACACACACACACACACACTGAAATTCCAGCCGTTTTTCTTTACGAGTTAACTGCGTTGTCACACTGACAAAAACAATTCCTCGTTATGTCTTCCCAGTGAAACAAAACACCTTTTCCCACCGATAGAAGAGCCAAATTCCTCGGACGAATTTGTCCTTGTGTTGTCCATGAATAAAATTTTATTCGTTTCAAGGCTGAAAAGCTCCTTTCTGCACTTGAGTAGTGGAAGGAAATGTTAAAAGCAGTTCAGTAGTTCATAAACTCCACTGTACACAAATCAAGTCCATTTGATTTCATATAGTTTGCAATAGTTTGAACACTCTTGTTAGAACATTTTTGAAGTGAATATAACACTTTCAGTATATGCTTCAAAGGCAGCATATCGAAATACGCTACATATCGAACATATCAGCATACGCTGATGATCCCCTAATTTTAATTTAAGCGGAAAAGAATTATAATAAAATAAAGCATCACCACACGATTTATACCAACTAGTGCACCAGCGTTAAACTAAATTTGGCTTCACAAAAGCCCTCATATGTTCTCTTCAAAGGTTAACTAAAATGTTATCCCTTTATCAAACTGGGAACTGACAAAATCAAACGTAGCCTTTAGAAAAAGTACCTTGGGATTCGGCTAAATCAAAGACAGTCTTTCGAAGTACACAGGGATTACATAAAGCAAAAATCTGAAAATGTGATGAAATTTGCCAACACAGGAAGCAATGAGTTTAGGATAAATATTCATGCCATTAAAATTTAGCATGACAGCATCCTTGCTAATATTATCAGCTATTGGGGCGGCAATATGTGCACACAGGGCAAAAGAAAAATGCAACAGCGATTTCCCTTGAAAGTCCCCAGCGCAAAGTCCAATTGAGATTTAAGGAGCAGCAGCACTACACCAGCGATTTCTTTATTGATGGCAATGGGAATCTGGCCACTTGATTTAACTGTCAGAAAGAGAGCGGCAGTATACTGGTTAAGAAAACAGAATATAACAAAGGTAGAATCAATAATAGGTCGATAATATCGTAATAAAATGGAGATAAGGGAAGCGCTGTTAGCAGAACGACAATCATCATGGAATGAAGAAACCGTTGGCAGAACATATAATAAATACATTCCCTAGCGTGAAAGATAAATTAAAACTCAGGAACTTGCATCCCAGACAGGGCTTATTGCATTTCATCACGGGCCATGGACCGTTCAATACATATCTGCAGAAAATAAACAGAAAATCTACAGATATATGCGAAGATTGTAATACTGTGGATACCCCTAAGCATCCCATATGCAAGTGCACTAAATATAAAGACCTGGTAGTAGAAGGGCACTCTAAGTTGGAAAGAAAAGCAATTTCGGATATTTTGAGGAATGCATCAGACCTTGAAATTATGTGCAAAATGACATGCTGTGAGCAAAACTGCTATCTCAATAGTCCAAAAAATACCTCGACTATCAAATGCAATGCAATAGAAGACCAACATACCCGAAAATCGGCAAGACTCTCAAGAACACCAATAGAGCCATATTTTGACCAAACGAGACTAAGCAATGCACATTCGATTACTAACCCGAGTTGATGACAATTTTCGACATCAAAAGGAAGACAGATGGACCGAGCGATGCATATTCAGACCTCCTAACAACACAAATGAATCCTAGACGGAATACAGGAGGAGAACTGGAGACCAGACACGGTCAACACAAGAGCCCGGAGAAAATATTCCAGGATCAAAATTGTTAAACCCTTACTTTGTATCGTTTTACAGTGACATGTTTTAAAGCTATGTTTTAGTTGTTAAGCTTTCTCTGCAAAATTGTTACGATAAAAAAAGGACATACGCGTTCTGGTTTAGCTTCCAGGACCAGAGTGATGGAGTGAAGAGGTTGTTGTTGTTATTATTATTATTATTATTATTATTATTATTATTATTATTATTATTATTATTATTATTATTATTATTATTATTATTATTATTATTATTATTATTATTATTATTATTATGCTTATGATTATGATTGTTATTATTATTATTATGCTTATGATTATGATTATGATTATTATTATTATTATTATTATTATTATTATTATTATTATTATTATTATTATTATTATTATTATTATTATTATTATTATTATTATTATTATTATTATTATTATTATTATTATTATTATTATTATTATTATTATTATTATTATTATTATTATTATTATTATTATTATTATTATTATTATTATTATTATTATTATTATTATTATTATTATTATTATTATTATTATTATCATTATTATCATCATCATCATTATTGCTAATACTACCACTCCCAAATTCTTGTACAAGTTCAGGAATACTTGAATATTTCGATTTTCATGCTGCAGGCAGTTTACTGTGCGGAACTAGTGAACACATTTAAGAGACACTATGCGCTGTAGGCAGTGTGTTTTGTGCTATCTTGTACTTGTCGAGGCTCGGTACTTGTACAGTGACGTCATGCTCTGCTCTTGCGGAGGTAACTTGTGACCGCTGCATTTCTCGATAGCTGTATAAAGGTTCGGACTGTAATCATCATCATAGGTTCATGGGCAACTGTGTAGTGACTTGGGGGTGTGCTATTCTATTAGGACATCAAGCAGGCTACCATATCATTTATGAAACTGGGAGAGCAGAGTTATAGACAAGCATTGGTCTACATCTACCTGGCCCAAGAGACAAGTGTTGACACTGGGAGTAAGAAATATTACAAATGCTGCTTTAATTGGCCCGTAGAAGGTTATTTTGCCAAAGCTACACTGAGATCCATGAAGCAGCTTGTGAAGGCCTTGGACAGAACCAGCCCCTGTTTTCAGTGTGTTGCAAGCAAAATTCCACCTTTATTAGTTACAATGATCAAGGAATGCATCTTGATGGGCCACAGAAAGATAAAAAATTTGAACAGACGATGAATACCGTGGAACTTGCTGCACGGATTACAATGAGAGACATCATAATGAAAGTGTGAACAGTACGAAACAATAGTGAAATCGAAGTTGGATCACATGAAAGAGTTGGGGTGCTGAATGAGCCTGAAATTGAACTTACTTCATGTTCATCTCGATCACTTCCTGAAGCCTTGTTAGTGAAGAAATGGGGAATAGATTTCACCAAGACATGAAGGAGGCAGGAAGAAGATACCAGGGTAGGTGGGATGTATTAAAGATGGCTGACTACTGTAGGTGTTTGAAAAGAGCTGACAAACATGCAACGGTCAGACGCTGGGCAGACAAGAAGTCGTTCGAATAGGACTATTGGCATTGAAGGTGACTAAACTTTTTTCCTGTAGTAACATCTTCTGGTAGTGTTTTACGTATACACGTGAATTCTTTGTTCACATTTAGTTGCTAGAGCACGGTAATTACAAACGTATGTATTTCAGCATTACGTGAACTAAGATATTCTGGTTGGACCTTTGGAATTGGCACTTATGTAGATGAAACTTGGGTTTATTTGGTTCCCTCTCACAAAAAATAGTGCAATAGATATCTGATGAACTGTTTACAAAATAACATTATTTCTTCTATTTAATATTTCCAAACTTATTTTCACTTATTCAGTACTTCTTATACTTATATCTCCTATTCTGGAATACCATTGCAAAAAAAAAAAAAAAAAAAAAAAAAAAAAAAAAATGGCGCGATACGTAGAAACGAATAACGGATTCGTGCTTAGCGACCCAGAATTAGTTAAGATAATCTCTTATTTATCACTTGCCGCAAGAAGAAAAGTTTCCAAATGCTGGTTAACGTTATTCATACAAAATCAAAAATTACTAGACAGTTTTGGGGTTACAGTTTTATTTTTAATTTCACACCTACAGACTTGAACTATATGTACCAAATTAAATATATTCCATTCTGGCATGAATCTTACCGGAACTAGTTATCCCTTTATTAATAAATTAATTAATTTGTTTATTTATTTGTTTCTTTGTTTATATATTTATTCATTTATATATTATATATATTCATTCATTTATTATTTGTTTTTTGTTTTGTTTGTTTGCTCATTTGTTTATTTATTCATTCATTCATTCATTCATTCATTTATTTATTGAGGTTCACCAGCATGTCCCATTACAGCCGTAACATTACATGCGTTCAACACATTTTTATCCAGGTTCCTTATACAATTTTTACGTACATTATAAGTGAAATTTTGTTCTTAAGCTCTAATTGCTTAATTATCTAATTCATCAATTGTTAACTAATCCAATAATACTAAGTGAGATAAAATTTTATTTGTACATTAGGTTTCATTTGGTATATAGTTGTCAAGAAATGTATAGATTGAATGTACTTTTGAAGGCTCGTAGATAATGAGATACCAGTTGATTTTGAGAGGTTGGTCGAACAGGTGCTATTTTGGAAAGCCATGAGGCGTATCGGAAAGAATGTGAAACTTCCCAGCTATTTACGCAGGCTTGTCGCACAAACACGGCGAGACAGTGTATATCGATTCTGTTCAGATTCAATCATATCTTCAGGACAGCAGTATCTCGTATTTCGGCAGCGTGAGAGATCAGCTATTTGTGTTTTATCACTGACTATACGCCAAATTATTATTTCGCTCTTCTAATAAACAAGATAAGAAGCGATCGCAGCGCTCGACTATACCGAGGTCAGTACGCCTCGTAACTTTGCTAAGTAGTAATATCGTAAACTTCCGCTAAAGTACTTTCTATAGAAGCATAGAAGCATTATATACATGGTTCTCTGTCTCCACGGCTGCAATAATAATTGGCCAAATTGCTAAGGTTAGCCAACATTACCATATATGCATGTTTAGTATTACATTCATTAAAATTTCTTCGAAATGAAAAATAAAACCTACACGCCAGTAATGATGTAGACCTATTGAATTGATTTAGTAAAGCACCAGATAATTTACAGATTGTTAACTTTGATAAAATGCAAAATGTGAAGACGTAGGTCTCTGTGTTGCCGTGTTACCACACTGGAGCAAAGGAAAACAATCAGAAGGTTGGTGTTCTGCTGTGCAGAAGAGGGCCGAGAGGTAATTTGGTTATTTGTGCCCTTGGTGTAGTTGTAAGAATAATTATCTACTTATAGAAACTTGTGGCAATTTGTACTTAAAACAAAAACTCAGGGTTGCCACTGATTACTTGCTGAGGAATTCGGTAGCCTTAAAACTCTTCACATATTTTTTGCTATTCCCATGCATTTGCACCTGCAACTAATTGATACATAATACATAGAACACTGTCTGTCTGCGGTGCTGGCAGGCTGAGGTTCAGTCTGATAGTTTTTTGCCGCTTACCCATCTTCCATAGGGTTTAACCGCAATAGGAATTTACGGGATAGGTTATTTTAAGGTCGCTTGTTTAATTTTTGGTGGATTTGGGGTTAAGAAGAATGCTTTTACTTCTCGACAACTGTCATTAGGATGAAGTAGTTCTCTGCACCTGAAGTGAAAATTGTTGAATGTTCAGTTTAGTTGATGGGGATAATTTTGATATTCGAACAGCTCTTGAATGGAATTTGTTTGGAACTCAGCTTAAGCTACCATAGACCACTCAGGAGTTATCGTATATAATGGCCCAGCATCAGCTCCGTCTATTATCCCATATAATCCGGTACTTTTAATCAGGAGCGGCTGAGAAGCAGTTTGATATAAATTCTATGATTTTAATTATTTCCTTGTGCCTAACTGGTTTAATGAAGATGCTAATTTGCACTCATTTCTGATCAATTTAGTATGGTGGATATTATTACTCTATTTTGTGGGAGCATTACTCTATCCATAAGTGTTGAAGTGGTTGAAGATGTTGATGAATAAAGTAGTCTGAGAGGCAAAATCTTATTTGGGTTAAAGAGAAAGTTAAAATATTAAAACTTCCATCGTAACACAGAGGAGGACAAAATAGGGTCAGAAGGCTGTGTAAAGAACTTGCCTATGGTTGCTTTCCTTGATGTTAAGTTAACCTCTAAGACTGGTACGTACAGTTCATACTTTCCACCACCACCTTAATCTGTACTGTCATCTTGCATCAAAAGATGAAATTTCTGCTGAAGCAATTGTTTTGTCACCCACAGTTTTCAAGTACAGTTAATTTAATGTTTGATTTATCAAAGCTGTAAACTTTGGTTTTCAGGAGAATTCCAGAAGAGAAACGAGTTTTATATGTGCTAAAGCCCATTTTGTACTTTATTTACTGCTCGCTTATCATATACGGCTGCACTGTAGCCGAGTGGTTAGACCACTCTTGCCTCACCAAAGCAGCCTGGGTTCGATCCCAGGGAACTGCATGTGGGATTTGTGGTGGACGAAGTGCCGCTGGGGCGGGTTTCCTCCAGCTACTCCAGTTTCCCCCACTATCTCATTCCACTGGTGCTCCATCTTCATCCTATGTACCACCAGTGTCACCGCCTGCGGTGCCATATGTAGTAAAAATGGGATTTAAACACTACAAAACAGCTTATCATAGTGTATTCCATCTAAAAATTTGATTTAAAAATATGATGGAAATACATAAGTCCCTTGTGTAAAAAAATTTAGAAAAAGATCTGCATGTGTGGTGAACAGCATAATAAAGAAATGAAATGCTGTAGACATTAAACTTGGTGTTTAAATTGAGCATCTCTGAGCGATGCATCACGAATTAAAAAAAAATCCCCCCCCACCCCAAAGTGTTTTATTAATTTTTATTTTTCAAGGTGGCTATAAAGAATTTGATTAAAATACCACATGTTTAAGATATTTACATGAAAAATAGAATGTATATCTGAATTTTTTGGGCAGTACCTATAAAGTCTCCTTTATACAATTGTATTTTACACAAATTACAATTAAAAACATTAAAATATGGAAAAAAAAAACTTAAACAAAAATGTAGAGATGAAAATACACAATTTGTGTCAAACTTTCTTGTAGAGTTAGCTGTTTTCAAAATATTCCATCCTTAGTGTCATCTAATAGACATGCTTGAAAGCTTACAATTCTTGCTTTCTTTGCTCTGTGCTTTTCTTGCAATCTCAAGAACTTGTTGCCTCAAATAAATATTTGAATACTGTTTAAATATATTGTAACTGAACACATCTAGTTTAATTTAAAATCATTTCTAAGAAGTTGCCAAGGTTCAATAAACAGCAAGAACATTTTGAAATATGCTCTCTTTTTTCTGTATTTCACAAACTCAGCTTTTGCCCCCCAAAAATGACACTTCATAATGGCATTAAGGTGACTTCTAGTGCACATGAAATGCAGTTTTAGAGCAAATTGCTTCCAGATGTTAAGCAAGTACCTACCATAGTTCTAAACAAAGATGGTGTGGAGTAGTCTTTCCACCTCTTAATCCTTGAATTTCGGTTGAAATGAATTACCTGAATAAGGCTTTTGCCTACCACCTAGGCAGGACCCGCATGTGGTATTCGTGGTGGATGAAGCGGCGTCTGGGCAGGTTTTCTCCAGTTTCCCCCACCACTCATTCCACCAATATCACCCTTCCAATCATCCATTTTGCCTACATTTCGCATCATCATGCTCACTCTCATACGTGGTGCTTGGGTGACCACCTACTTCCAGGTCTTCACTCTGTCCGGTCCAGAGGTCCCTCTGCTCCCTGAGAGGCATCTGACCCTACGCATAGGCTTGTAAGTCCTACATAAGGGGAGGGTAATCAGGGAAAGAACAAGAATAAGGCCTTTTTTACTTTCTCTACTGGTAAGTAGGGGAAGTATTGTATTCCACCCAAAAATTTGATGTCGAGATTTCACTGGAAATATATGTTTTGAGGCCCCCTGAATCCAAAAAAAAGCATTTTTAGAAAAAGGTGTGTCTGTGTGTGTGTCAGTCTGTCAGTCTGTGGACAGCATAACTCAAAAACGAAAAGTCGGTTAAAAACCAAAGTTGGTATTTAAGTTTAATGTCTTTCAAGCATGTGACACAAAGATTTTGAAGAAAATAGCCCCACGCTAAACTACCCTTTACATGGAAAATTTTTCAAAAATTTTGATTTTCTTGAAAATGGCTCTAACGATTTTGATTAAAATGTCATATGTTTGAGATATTTTGATGACAAATGAAATGTATATCTTGAATTTTCTGGCTATAGCCCCTGTAGTCGTATTTACTCTGGATAACTTTTGCATATTTGGTAAACCATTGGAGATAGACCAAATTATACTCTACAAAAAATGTAGATCTTGCTAAAATACACAATTTATGTCTCAATAAATTTTTCTTGTAGGGTGAACCATTTCGGAGATATTCCTTGTTATGTGTGTGAGTTTCAGAACTTAGAACTTTCGTGAAATGGATCATCGCTGTTCATTTTTTTATATGTCAAGTGTGCAAAGACAACAGAATCTCAAACATTTGACTATCGCACAAATCCTACTATATTCTAACATTCCCTTTGCACCAACAAGGAAATAAGCAATAAGATAATTTGTACAAATGTTTGTCTCAGCTAATAAGAAAGAAGATATAGGAATAAGAGTTTGTAAGAATGGTTAGTACAAGAGTAGAGAAAGTCATGTGAGTGCAACACATCAGATTTTATGTTAAGCGTGCAAAGAGAACGGAATCTCGAAGCTTTAAAAGATTTGACTATCTTTCAAAGCCTACTGTATACTAATATTCCCCTTGCACCTACAAGGAAATAAGCAATAAGATAATTTCTATATTATTATTTATTTATGCCAACAAACTTACTGTTGGTGTTTTTAAACACACAAGCCGTGTATGGGCAAAGTTTAAGAGGTAGAACATGGTTAGTACAAGAGTAGAGAAAGTCATGTGAGTGCAACACATCGGATTTTTTTAAATAGAATACAAACGTTGGATCAGTGAACCCCAGATATTTGAGGTTACATTGACCATGAAATTGAGTTGTTTGGTTAAAGCATAGAGAAAAAATATGCATCAGGCTGTGTAATACAGCATGGTTGCTTTATGATGCAGACTGCAAGTATGTGTGCTCTGCATGCACACATACTTACCATAAACTGACCAAACTGTATTACTTAGCATAATTGGCTGTTTCGGTTACTTATTGTCCCTTTTACTTGATTTTATGCGTTTATGACAGAACTGAAGTACATATTGGCAATACGAAGTACATGATCTCATTCCTCTTTATTTCTATGTACTGAATAACAGTAAGAATACCCTTAGGCTGTAGCCGCTATCAGGAACTACTCTTTGTGAAAGATCATGAAGTAATGTTTTCTGTTGCATAATTTTAGTATCCATTACCTAGTGTCAAACACATTGACTTTATCTTAATGTGTTTGTGTGCAGGTGTTAATTTTATTTTCAACCCGTCAGCTGTGTCTGCATCTTGCAACTTTATCTTAATGTGTTAGTGTGCAGGATGTAAATTTGTTTTTTGTTTCTTATCTAGCATACTTCACAGAATTTAATGCCAATATTTTAAAGCCACAATCCTTAGTCTTCGAACATAAGTTGTTTCCATTGTTTCCTGTAAGAGCTACTTTGGCCCTTGGGGGAATTCACTCACCAAGTGATTTCTGAATAGTGTTTAACATCCATTCTTATGTATATGGCACTACAGATGGTGGACACTGATGATACATAAAATAGAATAACTGGAAAAGAAACCTTTCAGGCCTAAGATTGGGATACCTCCCAGGCATTTGCCACTTAGAAGACTGAGGAAGAGCTGAAAAAATCTCAGTTAAGGAGGATGGCTCTGGCAGGATTTGAACTGCAGACTTTCAAGGAGTTTGTGCTTTAACAACCTTGCCTATCTGCATATGTCCCACCAAGGAATGACTGGAACCATTTATTAGCTGGAAATATCCAATCATCCAAGGTAGAATCAGAACTGAACAGCTGCATGTAGAGTGGAAGATCCATGGTTTAAATCTCGTTTATGGCATTGAATATTTCAGTTATGATTCTACCTTTCAAAGTTTGCCTACATGTGGTTTGTGTGTATTAGAACAATCAACAGTCATTGATTTGCCTTATATATGGAAACTACTGTATATTTATTATTAAGTGACAAATTTCCTCAGTACAGAGGTTTGTCTCCAACAGAACAGTATTACAATACAAATGTAAATTCAGTTATATAACCATATAACAAAAATAAATTTGTAGATTAAATACTACCGTACATATCTTGTCACTGCTTTTGTGTAATGCAACGCCATTTATTTCTGTCAGGTATATCTTCAGTTGCACCAAATCTCTCCGTCAACATGTGTACATTTTGTATCCAGGTAATACCAGGTTGTCCTCCTTAAAGCGTGGGATATAAGTACATATGATTTCAAGTCACCTTCGGGGTACGTAGTTTTAAATTTGAGATTCCCTTGTGATCTACTTGGAAAATGAAAATCAGTTGGGAAATTTATGGCCATACCGGCAAATTGCCATGGTAAGAGCAGTCGTGCATAGAGAAGATCTGTGGTTCAATGTATGGCATCACATTTTTCAATTCTTATCCAGCTCTTATGGGTATGATTGTTGCTGTCCTATAGAATGAGAGCAAGTTTATAGTAGAATCAGGACAATGTAATTTTGCTGAAGCTCACTCTTTTGGCAAACTCTTAGAAGCTTAAATGCTTCAGAATTGCAACATGAATTAATGAAAGAGCAGCAATGTAGCAGAGACACATTTAAAATAGACCCTCAGTTGAATCATACAAATGCAGTGAATTTATTTTCTTTTTCTTTATAGGACACGAGGGTTCTGCAGGCCTGTCAGTGAAATGGCAGATAAGCAATTTGATGTAACTCCAGAGCAGAAGAAAGCTATTCAAGAGTATGCAACCAGACGTACCTTGCTTCGAGAAGAGTATATTAAGCAAATAACAAATCCACATAGGCATGGCAGTGGAGAAGGTGGTACTTTGGTTAGTATTTTGAATATGTAGGAGAGATAATTTGATTGCTAATGCACATAAGGCATTTAAATTTCAGACCTATTAATTATTATAAATGAACACTTGTCATTACCAGGAAAAAATACGAACTAACTTGAGAATTTAATGCCATTCTGGCAGTTTGTCACAATAGCTCAGTGGTAGAGCGTCCGCCCGGCAAGCGGAAGGTCTGTGGTTCAAATCCCAGTTGTGGCATTGAATTTTTAAGTTCCAGTTCTACCTCTTAAACTTGTCATCTTACCTAATACAGAGCTAATAATTACAAACACAACTGTAGTCTGCAATTAAAATGTGTTGGTAACAAGCTTAGGAAATCAGTAATGGGTAATCACATCATTTTGGCTTAGCATGGTGCATAATCCTATCAGAGGATGTATATTTATAAGTTCAAGTAAAACCCAAGCCAGATGCATAAATTTGCTTTGCTTGTTCTGGCACAATGGTGCATGTTCAGACGTTCAGCTCATCTTATATTTTTGTTATTTTTGTGTGTTGAAAACAAATGTCAGTGCAGAGATGGAGGAGGATGCAAGAAGATAAGCTTTGTATTAAGGTTTGTGTGCATACTATGTTTGCCAAAAGTTTACAAAACTATGTTGCCTCCAAATACTGGTAAGTCTTATGAACAATTGCTTGGGAATGGAAATGAGAATGGGAAATAAAGCTAAAATACTTTTCAAACATGTGCTTGCACAATCCAGAACCTGGTAATGCCAGTGAGAAGACTGATAAAGTTTTACATTTCCAACCATAATATACTGTATGATTATTGTGCCCGTCTTCATTGTTGTAAACCATAACAGTCTTAGAACAGGCATAGAAAAGAAAATTGGGACGACACCTGGCAGCTACGCTTGATTCTATTTTAAATTTTATTAATGTTGATAATTTCATTTTAAGAACAAAAAATCTGATGTGTTGCATCACATGACTTTCTCTACTCTTGTACTAACATTCTTACAACTCTTGTTCTTCTATCTTCTTCATGTTGAGGTAAACATTTACAGAAATTATCTTATTGCTCATTTTCTTGCACGTGCAACGGGAATATGGGAATACAGTAGGCTCTGAGCTATAGTCAAATCTTTTAAAGCTTTCAAAACCCGTTCTCTTTGCACGGTTAACATGTAAAAAAATGAATAGTGATGTTCCATTTGACAGAAGTATAAGTTCTCCAAAACTTACACAAATAATGAGGAATATCTCCGAAATGGTTCACTCTACAAAAAAAATTATTTGCACATAAATTATGTGTTTTAGCAATATTTACATTTTTTATATATATGCCCGGCCACTTCTAGGGCCCCATCCATCGGTGAAAAATATTAGAGAGCAAGAGAATTAATGACTTCATTGTCAGAAATCTAGCATTAGCTAACAATAACATTTTTTGTATAGTAATATTTGGTCTATCTCCAGTTATGTAAAAGTCATCTAGAGTAAATAGGACTTCATGGGCTATAGCCTGAAAATTCAAGATGTACATTCCATTTGTCTTAAAAATATCTCAAACATATGACATTTTAATCAAAATCATTAGAGCCATTTTCAAGAAAATAAAAATGTTCCATGTAAAGGGTAGTTTAGGGTGGAGCAATTTTATTCAAAATCTTTGTGTCACATCCTTGAAAGACGTTAAACTTAAGTACCAACTTTAGTTTTTAACTGACTTTTCGTTTTTGAGTTATGCTGTCCACAGACTGACACGCAGATGGATCTTTTTCTAAAAATGCTCTTTTTTTTATTCAGGGGGCCTCAAAACATATATTTCTGGTGAAATATCGACATTAAATTTTTGGGTGGAATACAATACTTCCCCTACTTTACTAAACGTAGCAGAGAAAGTAAAAAGGTAAATCATCATTTTCTTAAAAAGTTGTTGTTGTTTTCTAGTGCCTTGCATCTGGCAATGAAGCCATTAGCATTCGTGCTTTCCAATACTTTTGAACTGTAGTTTCTTCTGATCTTAATGCTTCACAGGTCTTCAAGTGTTCTTCATTCATTTCTGCTGGATCGTTACACAGGACACATATCGGTGAGGCTGAGATACCTATTCTGTAGAGATGACTTGCCAAGCAGTCATGATTTGTCAATAGTCGGAAGGCTGCAACAGCTGTTTTCCTTGGTCTCTGAGGGATTATATCTGGATTGGAAAGTAGTGTAATCCATTTTTTATCTTTGGCATTTGTTTCTATTTCTTGTAGGTATGAATGACAAAAATTTTTAATGATCAAGCGTTTTATTGAGGAATATGAGAAATTGAATTTAGACTTTTGTGTTATTGTTGTGGCTTTCTTTGCAAGTGAGTCTGCAGCTTCGTTCCCCATGACTCCACAGTGTGCTGGAATCCATTGGAGATGAACAGTCTTATTAACTTTTTGGAGTTGTGTTAACATTTTGTAGCATTCTCTAATTTTTGTTGACTTCTTTGTAGTATTTGAACATATTCCCTGAATTGCAGCTTTAGAATCCGAAAGAATTACTGCCTTGTTAAATTTATTTAAGGGAAGATTTAATAATTGTCGGAGAGCAATGTATATAGCCTCTATTTCTCCATCATAATTTGTTGTGTCTCTGCCAACAGAATGATAAAAGGAAAAATGTGAACATGTAACTCCAGCTCCAGTAAGGTTTTCCTTGGAGGATCCATCAGTATATATGTGCAGCCATTCTTCTGTGGGATACCTAGTATTGATTGTTTCCAGAGCTAGAAGTTTTTGTATTTCTTTTGGTGTGTCTGATTTACTTATTTCCTCTATTAATTCCAAATTGAAGGTAGGTTGCAATAATTCCAATGGATTTTCTCTAATAAGTAGATTTTCTCTGGTGTTAGGAATGTTCAATTTGGATTTAATCTGTGTTACCTTTTCTAGGAAACTACTATGAGTTTTAAGGATTGAAGGGGGGAGGTTCTCTTCTGTCCATTTAGAGTTTGGCAGTCGTAACATTTTCTCGTGTTGGAGCAATGCTTGTTCTTCTATTTTTGTTGTTATTGATGGGGTCCGTGTTAAGGCAAGCATGGCATCAATAGGTGTGGATTTAACTGCTCCAGTGATTAGGCGAAGAGCCTGATTTTGTATTTGTTCAAGTTTATTGATGTTAGCATTTGCTGCTGTTATTAAAGCTTCAGAACAGTACAAGAGGTTTGGTTTAATATACATTTTGTATGTTGTGTTAAGGACTCTCCTTGAGCAGCCCCATTTAGCACCAGCTAACCTTTTCAGGATTTGCAATTTCTTTTCAACCTTTTCTGAGATGTTTGTTATATGTTTTTTCCAACTTAGCTTTCTGTCGAAAGTGATGCCTAAGTATTTGGCATCATCAACTGCTTTGAGTGGTTTACCATTATAATTTATGCTAATATTAACTGGTTTGTATTTTAGTGTAAATAATTCATAATTTGTTTTTTCCACATTGATAGTCATGAGGTTTTTGGAGCTCCATTCATGTACTTTGTTTAGGGCTGTTTCTATTCTGTCTTTAATTAATTCAGGTTTTTTTGGAGAGCCTGAAGTCCAAATGACTACATCGTCAGCAAATAAAGCAATTTTGGTTTCTAAAGTTTTTATTATTGATGGAAGGTCATTTATATATATGTTAAAGAGTGTTGTGCTCAGAACAGCACCTTGTGGAAGTCCTCGGTGTGTTTGTTTATATTTGGAAATGTATGTATTATATTTTGTGGCACAAAATCTTTGTGAAATAAACTGAGTTATCCACTTAAGCATGTTACTTTTCACACCTATTGATTGCAACTTCTCAACTAATTTATTTCTCCAGACTGAGTCATATGCTGATTTAAAATCAATGAATACTGCCAAGGTATCCTCCTTTCTATTGAAAGCTTCCTTGATGTCTTGGCTTAGTAGGAGTACATTTTCACTTGTACTATGATTCTGTCTGAAGCCGGTCTGTGAACTATTAATTAAGTTGTAATATTCTAGGAACCAGTTAAGTCTAGATGCCACCATTCTTTCCATCACTTTTGCAATAACACTGGTCAAAGATATTGGTCTGAAACTATTAATATTGTTTGAGGGTTTGTTTTTCTTTAAAATCGGGATGATAATGGCTTTTTTCCAGTCGGAAGGTACAGTCATTCTCCAATACGTGTTATACAGTTTAAGTAGGATTTCTTTTCCTTTCCTGCCAAGGTGTTTAATAAACTCTGGATGGATCTTGTCAGGTCCAGGAGATTTTTTGTTCTGTAATTGTTCTATTGCTAAATCCAGTTCTGTTTCATTAAAATCCTGAATAAAAATATCATTTCGTATACCTTTTGTTTTCTTAAAAAGTTTGCCATATTCATTTTCAAAGTTACCAAATCTGCATTCAATGAAAACAAATGTCATTGTTTGACTAAATAAATTATATCCAAGTGAGCAAAGTCAGTTTTCCAGTTTATTGTGAAGAAGGAAAACGAAAGAAAAAAATGGGCATGCACTTCCTAGAAAAGTGTATGTCACTTATATGAGTGACAAAATTACTTTTACTGGCAAGATCAGGAGCGGGTGTGAAAAGAATAGTTAAAGGAATTGTGTCTAACTTGTGGAAATACAGTTGAACCTGATTTATGCATATATCAAGGGGAAGAGGGAAGATCACTTGTAACTCAGAATTTCTTACAAATGAGATTTTGATAATGCATCATATTTTTAAAAAGAAAAGCAATACAGTGGGCCTAACCGAGCAAGGTGCAATATGGCAAAATAAATTTGAGCTGGTATGTCACTGATACCACCTCTAGTATACGTAAGCCTTTGCTGCACTTTTAAGAAGTGTACATGTGTGGCTCAGTGGTAAAGTAGGGAGTTGTCAAGTCAGTGACACCAGATTCCAAGTTCAAGCCTGCCTACTTATCTCTTATTTTTTTTTTAAATTTTTATTCTTCAAATTGTTGATTGTGAAGGAAATGAAATACTGCACTGCCCAATTTGTTATTGCCACTGCCACAAACTGTAATTGAGAAAATCAAACAAATGAATTTTGAACAACATTGTAAAACATAATATACTGTAATGTTCTAGATATACACATATGTATGTTATCAGAATCCTTTAGAGGTGTGTTTACCATGATGCAACTAATACACTATTGTACTTACACATTGAAAGAATGTGCTGTTAGCTCTAAAAAGGAAATAACTAGTGTACAAGGCAAATTACAGTCACATTCCTGCTTAAGCTTTATGTATTAACACTGAGCATTCCCATTTGTGAGCTCTTGATTTTCTGAAATATTTTTCTTTCTGGGAAGCACCATGAGTCATGAGATGGCACTCCTATACATTTGCAGTAAGTCAAAGATACCTTTGAAACTGCCTGTTGCTACTTGGTTACATCATTGACTATAGGGAAATAGTGCATATTCGATTCCCTCAGTAGAATAACTTTTATTTTCTTCTTGTGTTTAAGATGGGAGGTGCATATTTATGTAAATAGCAATAGTAATCCTTATTTTAAATAATGGAGAGGAAAAAAACGTTCATCTTTAGTTTAATAAAGGCCTCTCTGCACATGGTTTTGTCATGTAATGTTTAAACCTACTGCTCAGGAATAGCATTATTTTTGTTTGCACAATGTGGTTGCAATGCTTAGATGCCTGCTCCTTTTGGAAGGTCAGTATGCAGATAGAGTAGAATCCCAATAATCCAAATCAATTGGGAGTGTGGTCTATTTGGATTATCCAAAAAATGAAAGAAAGAAAAAAAGTATATAAATTTAGCTATAGGTTTAGCAGCTACAAGCTAACAGTGCAATGATGTGAGGAAGTGACGTTGCAATTACCACACACCACGCAATGTATTCAACATAACAATGTATTGCTCTGACCTGTAGACATAGTCAGTCACATGCGATAGTGGCATTATATAGGTAGTTCAGTTTATTTCGCTGTTGTTGTGGTCATTCTAGAGTAATTTGTCCTTTTCACTCATAAATTAATACAAAACAGGTGATTGTGTTATACTGTGCACTACGATGTCAACCAAACAAAAACGTAGTTCTTGTATGTCAAAAGAAAAGCTGGAAGTGTTTAAGTGACTTGACAAGGGGAGAAGTGCTACAAATTTGGTGTTGGGGAAGCCACTATCAATGACTGGAAAAAAATTTGGGGGAAAATTGAGAACTTCTGTAGCACTCCACTTTGAGGTCCTGACTTAATGTAAACACAAGCCGTCAACAACTAACCCACGATATGGCAAAACCAAAGCACATTACAAAATATAGTACCTTAAATATTGGCAATTATCTGTGAGTTTTCAAGATGTATGATAATTCTGGTAAAGACTACTTTGAATGTAATGCGATAGCAGTGCTATTCCTACAAAGCCCAAGTAAATGTCTTCTGTTGCATCATAAACACGAGATATGAGTCCATGTGGCATTTGTTTGTGTTAGTCACAGCTGATATAAACACCAGGTTATCGTGGAGGGATACAAGGTCTGGATCTAAGGCTGTATTGAGTGTAGTGAAAAAAAATTGGAACAACGCCACAACTCCACTGTGTTGTATGACAAGACGGGCCCTTAAACCCGATACACTCACTCACCCCCCGTGTTGTATGACAAAATTGACCAAGCGACTTTCTTGTGGTTTACTCAGGAAAGACAAAAAGGCGTTTCTATTAGTGGCACATTGATTCCAGAAAGAGCTTTACAACTCATCGAACTCCTGAATGGTGACAACATTTATTGCCAGCAATGGTTGGTTAGACTATTGGAAAAATAGACATGGGATATGGCAATTAATGATAAGGGGAGAAAAATTATAATTATCAGTTGATGTTACTGCCACAGAAGCATTCTTAAATGAGTTTGCAGACCGATTTTGTCAGGAAATTACTCGGCACAGCTAGTTTATAATGCCAGCGAAACTGGGCTGAATTTCAAAGCGTTCCCTACTAAAAGTCTTGCTTCGAAAGAAGACTCATCTGCACCAGGGTTTAAAATGAATAAGCAACTCCTTACAGTTTTAGCCTGTGGCAATACCATGGCAACAAATTACCGCTCATGGTGCAATTGGAAGGTCTGCAAAGCCACATGCCCTAAAAGACATGAATATAAACTGTCTTCCTGTGTATTACAGAAACCAAAATAAATCTTGGTTGAGAGGTTGTCTGTTTAAAGAGTGGTTCAACAAACAATTTGTTCCCTCAGTTAGCAGGTTTAATAGAGAAATGAGACTGCCATGTCGAGCATTACTATTGATTAACAATGCTCCATCTCATCGCTCTGAAATGCTGCTAGTCATTGGAGACATTAAAGCATTTTTTTTTGCCACCAAATATAACCTCTATCTTGTAAGGACTAAGATGTATTACAAAACATAGTTATTAAACTACAGAAAAATGCTTCTATGATTTCAAATTGAAGAAGAGCACTGTTCTAGTACAATCCTACAAAAAAATGAAAAAAAATCTGATGTGTTGCACTCACATGACTTTCTCTACTCTTGTACTAACCATTCTTACAAACTCTTATTCCTATATCTTCGTGTTAGTTGAGATAAACATTTGTAAAAATTATTGTGTTGCTTATTTCCTTATAGATGCAAGAGAAATATTGGAATACAGTAGGCTTTGAGCAATAGTCAAATGTTTTATAGCTTTGAGATTCCGTTCTCTTTGCATGCTTAACATATAAAAACATGAACAACAATGTTCCATTTCAGCAAAGTTTTAAGTTCTCCGAAACTGACACAAATAACAAGGAATATCTCCGAAGTGGTTCACTCTACAAAAAAATGTATTCAGACATAAATTGTGTACTTTAGTGAGATTGCTAGCAATCTTTAGAAAGATGAAACATTACATAGATAACATATTCATAAAGGACAAATTATAAATATTTGGGTGCAAAAGGGATGTATACACATGTTTCTACTGACTCAGGGGTCTCCGTCTAGGGGATATGTAAATAGTGACCACAAGGTACCCAAGCTGAGCAGAACATTACTTCCACTTACTGGTGTTTTGCTCCTCACTGTAACTTTTCTATCTGACCTTACCTTGGTCATCTCTTGTTCTCTTCCGACCCCGATGCTATTAGGGTTCCCGAGGGTTAGGGAGTCTTTATTTTTCCAACCTCTCCATTTCTCTATAAAATCTTAACCCCAACATGATGACCTGTCATGGCATGTAATACGTCCTGTGATTGGTGATCAGAGGATGTGGTCGGTGAATTTATTTTGATAATTCTCCCGGTCAGGTCGGTGAGACCCGTAAACCAACGACAGGTGTGGTCCTCCAGACATTCTGGGGGTTGTGAGAGAGCGATGTGACCGCCAAAACATAAAAATATGGTGCTCTCTAAAAAGCGGTTAATATTACTGCTATTGCTCTCTTCAATATCATCAGTGAAAAATATTGGAGAGCAAGAGGATTAATGACTTCATTGTCAGAAATCCAGCATTAGCCAACAACAACATTTCTGATATAGTAAGATTTTGTCTATCTCTTACGGTTTACGAGTTATTCAAAAGTCATCCGAAGCAAACAGGACTACATAGGCTATAGCCAGAAAATTCAAGATATACATTTCATTTGTCATCAAAATATCTGAAAACATATGGCATTTTAATCAAAATCGTTAGAGCCATTTTCAAGAAAATAAAAATTTTCAAAAAATTTTCCATTTAAAGGGTAGTTTAGGGTGGGGCTATTTTCTTCAAAATCTTCGGGTCACATCCTTGAAGGACATTAAACTTAAATACCAACTTTGGTTTTTAAGCGACTTTTCGTTTTTGAGTTATGCTGTCCACAGACTGAGACACACATACACAGACCTTTTTCTAAAAATTCTTTTTTTTTATTGGATTCAGGGGATCTCAAAACATATATTTCCGGTGAAATCTTGACATCAAATTTTTGGGTGGAATACAATACTTTCTTCTACTTATCAGTAGAGAAAGTAATAATCATAAGGGATGTCATTTATTGCCTAGCTGAGGCTTGAGACAGAATAAATGGTTACTACAAAAATTGTGGAAGAAACTGGCCAAGTCTCATGTTTGAAGAAACCTCATCCATTTCAGCATCAAACTCTTACATGATGATATGGTTCAACTTATTCAAGAAATCCGGGTGGCAAAAATGCAGGAGAAAATTGTCTTCTTGAATGGATGTCAATTGATTATAATAGTCATCAAGACATCAGTGATGAAGCCCTTGTCCCTGTGGTCCAAAATCAACCTGATAACTACTCTGAAGTTGGAGATAGGGAGAAGAAGACCATGGACGTCGAAAAGGGGGCCAATGTATCTAATGTGTAGTCAGTTACTATTAGACTATTGTCTTAATTTTCACATAAAGAACAATTTTTATTTAGCACAAATTCTTATGGTTATCAGCAACAAATACTACAGCTTTTGACAACAGCATAATGCATTAATATTGTTTGATTACAAACTTCCACCATGCGATCCCCCTGGAAAAAAGTCTGCCGACACCCATGGAGAAGACTTCCCTAAGGATATAGTGTCACATTCTGATGCTGCAGATGCCCTTGAATTAGCATTATGCTGTAGGTAATGGTTTTTACGAATGCTTTTAGCCATGTAGCGATGAGTCTTATCTTATCTTTAGGGTATTACTGGTACAAGTTGTAATGTTTCTTTTGGTTGGAAGATTACCTCACTGGGATTTGAGGGTACCATTTGCTGTTTGGGTTGGGGGGGGGGGGGGGGCGTCAATTCTTCTTTGCTGGGCTAGCACAGCGGCGAGCTTGAATGACTTTCTTTTATCAGTAGTCCAGTAAAATGCTTGCATCCAGGGTGCAGTACGGATCAACATGCAGTATGAGTAATTAAAGTTCAAATTTACCTTGTGGAACTAGTTTATTTTCACACTCACACAAAAATATACACTTCAATACCATGGATTGGCATCCTTTTTCATACGTACGGGGTTCACCCGTCGATATCACGGACCACGCACTTCTGTATTCACTCTAATTTTTTTTTGGGGTTTATGACCCGCATCATAGATTATACGTCTCTTTTGCGGAGAATGATTGCTAATTTCTTTTATACAAGACTATTTGTGCATCAGGACTTTATATGCCGATAAATTCTGATTTTACTCAGACTTCGCGTGTCACACACGACGCCAATCCAGACAGTAGTTGAACAAGAAGAACAAGACAATTGAATATACACATAATTGCCCACTATAATAACGATTCACAATTTTAGGGGGCTTTTTCTGCCACCACTATAACCACACATTTAAATACTTCAGGGGGCTTTTTCAAATAATATCGCCTCAAAGTGGACAAATAGGGGTGAGGTATTGTTATTTGTAATAAATATTCAGGTTTTCTGCTAATTCAATTTTATTGCCTTTAAATCGCAATAGATTCAAAAATTTTCACACTTTACAATAAGTAACACTTTTGAGTCCTGAAGCTATTGTATTCGAGTACTTCCTGAATAGTATCCTTCTTTCTTTACTTCGCAGGTATTTATAAATATTCACAATAAGATGGTACGTATTAACATTTGCATGCTGTATTCAATCTGATGTTCCTCAATGATATATTCAATGCCATTGGATCAAATCTCTTATTCGGTAGCTCTAATATGAGACCATCTCTTGTGACGCATATATCGCTAGTAATGATTCATTACTCCCTATGGGTGTAATTATTTATTTCTCTAGTTACAGACATAGCAGTTGCGATTGATAGGATACTACCGTTATCGATTGTGATGCGACGATCATGGAATGATGATTGGCCTCAAACATATTTCCTTTCGATTACAATAACCTTAGGACGTGAATTAAAAAATACAGTTTTGATAATTACATGTATATATGATAGTTACATGTATTATGTCTAAACAACTTGGCATGTGTAATATTCACATCAATCTTTTCTCTTATATATTTTAACACACAGTTTCTATCACAATGCTACGTGGAACAGCACACGCTACTACACCAAATGATGTGATGTTCATGTGGCACTGGCATGACATCACATCTTCAAAAAGGTTTAATTCTTTAAGGCAGAACATTACCAATTTTGCAAGTTAAGTGAAAATTAATGAGTCATAAACAAGTGGTAGTAACCTATATGTTACCTTAGTAAATGTGAAAATGATGTTTAACAGTGACTAAATGGATTTTGTACAGGCACATTACCTATAGCAAAGTTCAGTAAAGCACTTTTTGCAATAAACATTTTGTTCCAATATGTGTAATTTCAATAAGAGTTTGTCAGTTCTATAATAAAAATGCTTTCTCTACACTACAAATAAGCTTTTTATTGTATTTTTTTAAATTATGGATTTTGTGTTTGGATTATCTGGAATTTTGGATTTGTGGGGTTTGGATTAGTGAGGTTCTACCGTATTTAGTGCTGTCTAGTTAAATGTATAAATTAATGATAAAAATGTTGGTCCATGTCTTAGGCCTTCATGTTATTGTTGCATTGTTTAAAATGCATGTGCTACTTCATTTCCTGATTATTTCTTATAACTATGTAATGGAATATTTATTGCTGATTCTTTTGTACAACTGTTTTCAGGCATAGTAAAAGACTATCTTATAGTCTCCCTTCTCTTTTTCCAAGTTTATGGTTTTCTGTATATTGCTAATGCATGTTAATGTGTGTGTTACAGTTTGACTCTGGGATACAGAGGTATATGTCCATGAGAGTGACGCAGTATGATCACTTCAAACCTTCACCAAAGACAACTGCATATGGCTTGGGCCTCGTTATAGTGCCTATCCTTGGGTTCACATTTCTTCTCAAGTATATGCGGGTAAGAGAGAGACTTAAAATTGTATAGCATTTTCTTATTTTAAAATTAATTCAATCCATTTTGGAACTGAGGATTGCAATAATAGTTGAGCTTACTCTTAACAATTATTTTTAAAAAATGACACGTTCACAAATATTGGAGCTCTTCCATCCATTTTTTTCTTGGTACAAAATTAGTTATGAAGCTGACAAGTTGTTCAAGTTCAAAAGTCAATCCAAATGGTTATCTCACTGAATATTATTACTCCAGTTGCCCTCCGTGGTCTAGCCTGTGGTTCTTAAGATTGCATGTTCAAACCTGGTGAAGGGCAAAGGATTTTTGTGGGCATAAAAAGATCCTTAGCATGACTTCCTACAGAAGGGCAATAAAGCCGGTGGTCCCATGTTGTAGATATAGAGAAAGGTTGTTAAGAGAAAGGTGAATGTGTGTCTATAGAGACAGTTTGGGACATTTGTCACAGAATTATTTGTTGTGTGAAGCAATTTCAGTGAGTATGATCGTCAAAATGAACATTCAGAGGGAATAGAACTGAAAGACTGTGAGATATGTACAAAGGTTTTGATCGGACAGTAAGCTTTGGGTTGCCAGGTCACAATGAATTGTAGGCTGTGTTAATGATAAAAGAGAATTGGGTTTTTGTTCTTAACTTTTAGAAGAGAAAATAAAGTGACAGAAAAAGTAACTGGAAATTGTCATTTAAGACGCTGATATCAGGAGTAAAATTTGTTACATTGTCATTTTGTCACACTGTCATTGGTGTCAAAAGCGCGATGTAGGCAATGCTGGAAAAGGTAATGGCCAGAATGCAGCAGATGGAGACCAAATGGGAATCTGGAATGGAAGAAATGAGAAGCAAAGTAAATCCGGGATGGAAAACATGGAAGCAGAAATGTCTGACACAAAGATGGAGCTATTAGCAAAGATTGACAGGCAGCTCGTCAACGTAAAAGGAAAACATGAAAGAACTCGGCAGGAAAATGGTAGACCTCTAACATCATGGAGGAACCTATTAGCATCCGGAAAGGTAAGAGTTGATGGCAGCATCAAGGAACTGATGCCAGGGATGGACAGGATGGCACACGCGTCTCAGAGAATGGAAATATATGACACAATGAGCACAAAGAGCCAGCTCAAGGACATCTGCAAGGATGTCAGCACACTCCCTTAGTGGAGTGTGTTGAGATTTAGCCAACCAGGTTATGTCATAAAGGACGGTCAGTAGGAAAGCCTTTGAGCAACCAAGCAACAAGTAAGGACCAATATGCATGGAGCATGGAGGAGCTGTCAGAGCCATCCTATCAGGTGATGCTTGCTGTGGATAGAAGTGTAGAGGACATCATCATGGATGGCAGGATACTTTTTTTTTATTAACGTCCTCCAACATTGTGTCATTTCGGATGGTGAATGAACGAAATGGGTGAAATGATGCTCAAATGAGCCCGAGGTCCATGAAGCTCTAAGTTATCCGACATTCGTCTTCTCAGGATAAGGGAAAACCTCGGAAAAAAACCTTACCCGGATAACTTACCCTAAAAGAGATTCAAACTCGCGACCTCTTGAACATGAGGCAGACACGCTAACCATCATGCTATTGGGACGGGCTGGCGGGATACAGGGGAAGCAGTGCCGGGTATAGTGGACATGAGTGCAGCTGTGAGCGGACTGGATGTGACAGAGGACACTAAGAAACTAAGTCAGCCCTATGAGATAATGGCAGCATCAGGTAACACCTTGCCTATCGAGGAGGAGGCCTGGTTGAAGTCAACCTTGAGGCAGAGCATTACAAGTCTGTAGATGTTCGTCGTGAGGGTGGCTGAAGAAGTGGTAATGGGACTGAATGTTCTTAGGAGCCAGGAGGCAAGGGTCAATGTCGGCAGGAGGGCCCATCGATTTGGACAAGGTGAGGTAATGTTTTAGAGCCCCAGCAAACATTTTGGGGTCAGCAGGGTAACACTGGTGGAGATTGTGGTTGGGGCCACCAGCAGCAAGGTGACTGTGAAGGTGCACCAGTAAGGTCTGCGGTCATAGAACCCTGTGGGCCATGTTCACATTGTTCTCAGGATGGCCTATCAACACATCTGGGTGAAGGGCAACCAGATGAAGACTCATTACGACCAGTGAGCCTGCTGAAGAGGTTTCAAGCAGAATGATATACATCCTCCATCCAGCAACTTACAGAGGATCGTGCTACATGAAGTTTGATGGCGTAGTCTACTGCATACAGAGGCTGCCCCAAGGGAAGATGCTGGTAATATACTTGGATTGTCTGGGCAACTATGACAGTGCTGGTCAGGATGACCAGCTCTGAGGGAGCAGCGTGACGGCAGCTGCATGTGTCAGAAAGATGCCAAAGCTCAAGCTACCTCACACCACTGCTTGTGAGTAAGTAACTTGTCGACAATGCAGCAGCCAGAATAAAATGTTTACAGACTGTTCATTAAGTTTCTACTGTTGGCTTGCTGTGAGAGGTTAGAGTTTCAAGAAAAGTCTGTGCTATATAAAAAAAAGCAGCGGCAAGAGAAATGCATAGTTTTTGTGATGTAGTTGTGAATATTGAACAAGATAGCTGTTAGGAGTATGTGTGTATAGTTGTTGCTGAGAACATTGTGCGTCAACAGAGACAATTTTGGCACATTTAATCTCATTGCATTGGAGTTGTTTGTTGTGAAGCAGTGTTAGTGAGTGTAATTGTCAGTCAGCAGTCAGAGAGAGTAGAACTGAAAGACAGTGAAGTATGTGTTAAGGTTATGATCGAACAGAACAACTGAGATGCAAGATCACAATGAATTGCAGACTGTGTTAATAATGACTGTGTTTTTATGCTTGACTTTTAGAAGAGAAAATAAAGTGACAGAAAAAGTAACTGGAAAGTGTGATTTGTAACACTGGTGCAGGAATTTGTCACATTATTTTGAGCATGGACTGTCGGTGTGCAACAAGTCTGCACTGAAATTTTGGGAACTCATTGTTTTAATATGTTTAAAGGATTAACAGATATTGGAAGTTCTAAATCCCAAAGTGATTCTTTAATTATTTTTTTTTAAATTCTTTCCGGACTTTAGGTTCCTTTTTATATTAAATTGTTGCTGTAAAATCCATTAATATTTATCCATCTGTTAAGTAATTTCATATGGTACAATCACCATTCATTTATAGAAGAAACATGATTTAAGCAAAATAGAAGGCTGTCAGTCAATTTCATAAATATGAAATGTTTTAGATCTTAATGTTGTTACACAAGTCTGCCATTTTGAAATGATCGCAATCTTCATTATCTCATCAAGCTGTACACTTGCAAGATTTTATGTTGCATTCAAGTTCTTTAACACACCTACTCTTTGTTTTCCCTTACAGGACAAGCAAGAGCATCTGTACAGGACAGGACAGGTTGCCTACAAAGACAGAAAATTCAAGTTTATTTAAGAGTTAATTGTTTTCAATGACAGTGTAAAGTGTTTTGAATGTTACACTATGTAAAATAGTAGTCGATGTAAAATAATATCAGTTTATTGATACAAAAATGAGAGTTTATTTTGTTGCAATATCCAGATTGACTAGCATACTGTACTTTTTGTATAATCATCACACCGTTTATCCTCTCTTCATAAAGTAAAAATACACAGTGCAACCATTATGTAAGGAATAAATTTATTTAAGGGGAAGCATCTGTGAAAATGGCCAAAATCCACAATTTTTGTCATAATGTGAAAATTTGTATGTATGAGAGGTAGAACTGGAACTTAAAAATTCAATGCCACAACTGGGATTTGAGCCACAGACCTTCCGCAAATCCCAGTTGTGGCATTGACTCAAACTTTGCCCACACACGGCTTGTGTGTTTAAAAACACCAACAGTAAGTTTGTTGGCATAAATAAATAATAATTGATAATTGTATGTCGAAAATCAAAGTTTACATTTTTTGTATTCCGATGAATATGGTTTCTATGTGCTCTAGTTCATCTTGCAGACCAAATGATGATGAAAATTAACAAAAATTGAAAGGATTTGTGAATAGACTTTATTTCCCTTCTTTTTTGGATCAGAAAATATGGATTCAAACATAGCAGATAGTTGGTAGAGGATTTTTCCGTAGCGAACTAATCAATTTATTATCCGCAAGGACTGTATGCACTGGACACCACACATATCTTGGACAGATGGCTGGATATTCCATTTTGTTAAATTACCTATAAATGTATTTGCTGATGCAGTAGGTGAAACCATGTTTACATTAATTTAATAACGAAATAATCATTTTCCCATTTAGCATGGGAAAATTGTCGCATTGTTGACATCCTGTTTCCTGTTGTGTGCTGTCAGCAGTTCTGCTTTGTGCTCAGAACACGTCAATCAGATATACTGACGTAGTGGACATGTGTAGCGGGAGAGATTATATCACTGAGCTGTGACACAAAGAGCCACACTTGCAAGCCCACGTTGTAGCATTAAGTGGGTTTCAAACTCAAGCTAAATTATTGTTGATATATAAATCAAATTATCATGCTTCATTCTGTGTGTTTGTGATACATGTGAACTTGTCCAAGAGACTGTGATTTTTTGATTAAGAAATATGAAATTATTCAGGTTTAAGGCATAACATTTTTTTAAAAAATCTGATGTGTTGCACTCACATGACTTTTTCTGCTCTGGGGTAGTAAGGGGTAGTGATGCGCCTCCTATAGCCTCTCCTACCCAATTCCCATCCTCATCCTGCCCGTGGTGCACCCTGCTTTTAACAGATGAGGCTCTGGGGACCGAATCACAGCGGTATAACTGTTTCATCTAAAATGGAGGAAATGTCATTTACATATGTGCTGGCCTATCACAGCACAACAGCGTCCCTCAGAGGCACATGAGGGGAAGGTCGGTGGATCTAAATACCGCCTATTTAGTCCTCCCGGCTAGGTCCGATGGACCCGTTGACCAACGATAGGTGTGGTCCCCCTTGCAAAATGGGGGTTTAAGTCGGGTGATGTAACTGCCACAATGTAAAACTGGTGCCCGTTAAGAAAACAGTTACATGAAAGCCACATACATGAATATGAGTCCTAAAGATAAACATTCCGGAGTTAAAACTGTCCCCCAATCGGATCTCCGGGTGGGGACATCTTTAGGCAAATTTCATCACAATTCCAATACTTTAAGAATTCTACAATGGAATGCAGGAGGCATGTCCCAGCCTAAAAAACAAGAGCTAATGAAAATATTAAAAGACCAAGATATAGATGTCTTCACAGTACAAGAAGCCAATATATCAGAAGAACAGGAAATATACTTTGAAATGGATCAGTACACTACACATATACTTCCAAAAGCTCGTCAAATAGCAAGTGGTATTCTTACAGGAATTAAAAGAAATATGAAAGCTACTATTAAAATCCAAAAAACAATGGAAGAACAAGATAAATCAGAAATAGTTAAAATTGAAGTATGGAAAAGTAACTACCACTATAAAATTTACAGTATCTACAATCCTCCAGACAATACACTAGATCTAAATTCTATTCCCATAGAACCCAAAAGTATTTTAATAGGTGATTTTAATGCTCACTCCCCTAGGTGGGGCTACAGAGATATAAATTCAGCAGGAAGAGTCATAGAAGACCTATTAAACTCATCAACAATGGAATTAATATTTAATCCAAATGATCCACCCACTTACCTTCATTATAATGGTTCAGGTACAAATCCTGATCTTCTGATGGTGTCATCTGACATAATTGACAATACAAAAAGACAAATAATAGAAGACCCAGGTTCAGGCCACAGAATCACCATAAACTCCATAAGAGGTCTAATAAATAAAAGTAACAAACCAAAAATTAAAACTTCTTGGAATTTTAAAAAAGCAGATTGGTCCAGTTTCCAAAATGAGATAGAAGGGAAGTGTAATATACTGTTAGAATCAGAGTTCAAGTCAACAGATGAAATGAATAAAAAAGTTTGTGAAATATTATTGACAGCAGCCAAAACACATATCCCCAAAGGAAAGTTAAAGAAATATAGCTACTTTTGGTCTCCATCTTTACCTAAGTTAAAACACGAAAGAAATATAGCAAGAGTCAAAGCCGAAAGAACCAAGTGTCCAGAAGATGTACAAAACTGGAGAAGAAAAGCAACCATCTTTAAGAAAGAATTAATTACAGCAAAGAGGGCCAGTTTCACAAATTTTGTGGAACATATGGACTATAGGAAAGATGGAAATAAAATATACAAATTCCTTAATAAAACAAAATTATCAAAAAATACAACTGAACCATTAAAACATAATAACAAAAACTTAACTACAGATAGGGAAATAGCAGAATCCCTTAACAAGTTTTATGCGCAGTCACAAAGAATACCCCAAGTGTATAAAAAACAAGATAAGGCTATCCAAAAAACTATCAGAGAAACTAATAAGCCAAAAGGTATACGAAATGATATTTTTATTCAGGATTTTAACGAAACAGAACTGGATTTAGCAATAGAACAATTACAGAACAAAAAATCTCCAGGACCTGACAAGATCCACCCAGAGTTTATTAAACACCTTGGCAGGAAAGGAAAAGAAATCCTACTTAAACTGTATAACACGTGTTGGAGAATGACTGTACCTTCTGACTGGAAAAAAGCCATTATCATCCCGATTTTAAAGAAAAACAAACCCTCAAACAATATTAATAGTTTCAGACCAATATCTTTGACCAGTGTTATTGCAAAAGTGATGGAAAGAATGGTGGCATCTAGACTTAACTGGTTCCTAGAATATTACAACTTAATTAATAGTTCACAGACCGGCTTCAGACAGAATCATAGTACAAGTGAAAATGTACTCCTACTAAGCCAAGACATCAAGGAAGCTTTCAATAGAAAGGAGGATACCTTGGCAGTATTCATCAAATTTAAATCAGCATATGACTCAGTCTGGAGAAACAAATTAATTGAGAAGTTGCAATCAATAGGTGTGAAAAGTAACATGCTTAAATGGATAACTCAGTTTATTTCACAAAGATTTTGTGCCACAAAATATAACACATACATTTCCAAATATAAACAAACACACCGAGGACTTCCACAAGGTGCTGTTCTGAGCACAACACTCTTTAACATATATATAAATGACCTTCCATCAATAATAAAAACTTTAGAAACCAAAATTGCTTTATTTGCTGACGATGTAGTCATTTGGACTTCAGGCTCTCCAAAAAAACCTGAATTAATTAAAGACAGAATAGAAACAGCCCTAAACAAAGTACATGAATGGAGCTCCAAAAACCTCATGACTATCAATGAGGAAAAAACAAATTATGAATTATTTACACTAAAATACAAACCAGTTAATATTAACATAAATTATAATGGTAAACCACTCAAAGCAGTTGATGATGCCAAATACTTAGGCATCACTTTCGACAGAAAGCTAAGTTGGAAAAAACATCTCAGAAAAGGTTGAAAAGAAACTGCAAATCCTGAAAAGGTTAGCTGGTGCTAAATGGGGCTGCTCAAGGAGAGTCCTTAACACAACATACAAAATGTATGTTAAACCAAACCTCTTGTACTGTTCTGAAGCTTTAATAACGGCAGCAAATGCTAACATCAATAAACTTGAACAAATACAAAATCAGGCTCTTCGCCTAATCACTGGAGCAGTTAAATCCACACCTATTGATGCCATGCTTGCCTTAACACGGACCCCATCAATAACAACAAAAATAGAAGAACAAGCATTGCTCCAACACGAGAAAATGTTACGACTGCCAAACTCTAAATGGACAGAAGAGAACCTCCCCCCTTCAATCCTTAAAACTCATAATAGTTTCCTGGAAAAGGTAACACAGATTAAATCCAAATTGAACATTCCTAATACCAGAGTAAATCTACTTATAAGAGAAAATCCATTGGAATTATTGCAACCTACCTTCAATTTGGAATTAATAGAGAAAATAAGTAAATCAGACACACCAAAAGAAATACAAAAACTTCTAGCTCTGGAAACAATCAATACTAGGTATCCCACAGAAGAATGGCTGCACATATATACTGATGGATCCTCCAAGGAAAACCTTACTGGAGCTGGAGTTACGTGTTCACATTTTTCCTTTTATCATTCTGTTGGCAGAGACACAACAAATTATGATGGAGAAATAGAGGCTATATACATTGCTCTCCGACAATTATTAAATCTTCCCTTAAATAAATTTAACAAGGCCGTAATTCTTTCGGATTCTAAAGCTGCAATTCAGGGAATATGTTCAAATACTACAAAGAAGTCAACAAAAATTAGAGAATGCTACAAAATGTTAACACAACTCCAAAAAGTTAATAAGACTGTTCAGCTCCAATGGATTCCAGCACACTGTGGAGTCATGGGGAATGAAGCTGCAGACTCACTTGCAAAGAAAGGCACAACGATAACACAAAAGTCTAAATTCAATTTCTCATATTCCTCAATAAAACGCTTGATCGTTAAACAATTTTCTCATTCATACCTACAAGAAATAGAAACAAATGCCAAAGATAAAAAATGGATTACACTACTTTCCAACCCAGATATAATCCCCTAGAGACCACGGAAAACAGCGGTTGCAGCCTTCCGACTATTGACAAATCACGACTGCTTAGCAAGTCATCTCTACAGAATAGGTATCTCAGCCTCACCAATATGTGTCCTGTGTAACGATCCAGCAGAAATGAATGAAGACCACTTGAAGACCTGTGAAGCATTAAGATCAGAAGAAACTACAGTTCAAAAGTATTGGAAAGCACGAATGCTAATGGCTTCATTGCCAGATGCAAGGCACTAGAAAACAACAACTTTTTCTGCTCTCGTACTAACCATTCTTACAAACTATTATTCCTATATCTTCTTCATGGTAGTTGACAAACATTTGTACAAATTATCTTATTGCTTATTTCGTTGTAGGTGCAAGGGGAATATTAGAATATAGTAAGCTTTGAGCGATAGTCAAATCTTTTAAAGCTTTGAGATCCGTTTTCTTTGCATGATTAACATATAAAAAAATGAACAACAATGTTGCATTTCACGAAAGTTTTAAGTTTTCCGAAACTGAAACAAATAACAAGGAATATCTCCAAAATGGTTCACTCTACAAAGAAATTTATTCGAACATAAATTGTGAATTTTAGCGAGATCTACATTTTTTTGTATAGTAAGATTTTGCTATCTCTTACCGTTTATGAGTTATTCAAAAGTCATCCAGAGTAAACAGGGCTACATAGGCTATAGGCAGAAAATTCAAAATATACACTTAATTTGTCATACAAATATCTTAAGCATATGGCATTTTAATCAAAATTGCTAAGAGCATTTTCAAGAAAATAAAAATTTTCCATGTAAAAGGGTAGTTTAGGGTGGGGCTATTTTCTTCAAAATTTTCAGTTCGCATCTTTGAAAGACATTAAACTTAAATACCAACTTTGCGTTTTTGAGTTATGCTGTCCACAGACACACACACACAGACCTTTTCCTAAAAATGTTTTTTTTTTTAATTTTAGATTCAGGGGGTTTCAAAACATATATTTCCGGTGAAATCTCGACATCAAATTTTTTTGGTGGAATACAACACTTCCTCTACTTACCAGTAGAGAAAGTAAAAAGCTTTCCAATCCAATGTGTGTCATGGGTTATTGCCGTCAAAGTAAGATTTTAATGTTTTAAGGATTCTTAATGTGTTCTGATGTTTGGAGTTACTGCAATGTACACCTACTATGCTGGGCGACAGTGCTCTGGACTGCATTCATATGCCTTCATCTTTTGCACCTGATTTGTGATGGTTCCACAGGTAAGTTCCTTAAACCACTTCATCATCCCAGTGCTGCTCAGAGTAACTGGTATGACTCACCTTCAGGCAACCTGTATGAATTTGGGATGCTGCCACAGAGATGAGAGTTGCTGGATGTATATCATGAAAATTAGAATTGTATGACACAAATTTTGCTAGAAAGAGAAAAACATTTCATCCACAACTGCGGTGAACATCTTCAGTGGCACAATTGTAGTCTCCTCGGAGAAGTTAACGTGGCGTCTGAGGTGTGGACTGAGCTACTGTATTTATCCCTCGAGTGGCCTCCATTGATTGGTCCGGATGGCAGACAGCAGGAGGGAGGGGTGGGCTTCACCCAAGGTATTGTTTCCTCCTGATTGGTTCACTTGAATTTCTCCTGTTTTGTGCTGTTTCTTGCCTTCAGTGACAGGATACCAGTTGCTGTTAAGTTTCCAAACTTCTTCTTTCTTATTGAAATTGTGGGGATGTTTATAAATTTCAATAGCTTCACTTGTAGCCGGGCATGGTAGTGTATTGTGGATGATAAATATCATCAGAACATCCTCTTCAATGATGAAAAAGTATTCACTATTGAAGAGTCTTTCAATGTGCAAAGTGACAGGGTTTGTGCATTATCTCAGGAAGCCAGTAATAAGGTTCCTAAAGTTCAGAGGGCCCATCATCCCTTGTCAGTGATGAAATGACAGGGGGTGATATATTCTGACACCATCCAGATGCATTTCTGTGAAAAGGGCGTTAAAACTGGTGCCACAGTGTAGAGAAGCACCATTTTGGAGCCTATTGTCAAGAATTTGACTGGCAAATTGTTTCAAAACCAACCATGGACTTTCCAGCAGGATTCTGCTCTAACCCACAAGGCTAGGTCAACTCAGGGGTGGCTTCAGCATTATGTCCCTGACTTAATTTCACCTAAAGATCGGCTCAATGGCAGTTTGGACTTGAACCCTTTGGACTACAGACTGTGATCAATGCTTGTGAGCAGTCTGCAAGAGCTAACACCCCAGCACTGAAAGCTCAGAGTGTTTCTTGTCAGCAGTGGCAGATTTCCCCCTGGATATTATCCATTCCACCATAGATGAGTGGCCACAAAGACTCAAGAGCCTGTATCAGTGCAAAAGGTGGCCATTTTGAAAAGTGATTGGCGCTGTGTGTAATGAATACTTGTAAGTACAACATACTAAAGGCAGATTAAAATGTCTCATAGTATTTACATTTTTCACTTATTAAGTTCTAACAATATTTATGGCTAGACTAGGTATAAGGGAATAGAAAACAAGAAGGGGAAATTGTCCTTTAGGCCTTGAATACTTTAATACCTTAAGGGTCAAAGCAAATAAGGAGTCAGTCAAGGGAGACTTGGATAGGAAAGCGAAAAAAAAAGTTATTGTTTAACGATGCTGTCAATTGCTAGCACACTTAAAAACCATCACTCTGGGCTGGATTTGAATCCGCAACCTTGGGATCAGTATGCCAGTGTCTGACCTGCTGAGCCACCCAAATCAGCGAAAGTGGAAAGAAGGAATCTGGTAAGGAAAAGGAAAAATACTAGATTCGGTCATTAAACTCATCAGGTTGACCACTTTTCATTTGATGAGCAACCCTTCCCTTTAGTTCAACATGCATGAGCATGCATACTGTCCTTTGCTCAGAAAAATCTTTGTCTTTGAATGCACAATCGTGCTGTGCAGTGGGGATCTTCTTGATACGGTATAAATACGGCAACACCAGCAGTTCAAAATTACTGTCTACAAGGCAGTTGAAGTATAAGCAGTGCCAGTGTTGCTACAATATTGTGTTGCATAGTTTCCTGAGACTCCAATAAACACAATTCATTAGTTATATTATTCAAAGTATGATCATAATTGCTTTGCTTGGTGTGGTAATGTATTAGTGATACATTATCGCAAATATTTTGCATATTTCTCGTCCCGGGACAGAAAGGATAAGTCACTTTTGAAGCAGGGTGTAAAATGTCAGAGCAAGAGGAATTAACAACAGTACATTACTCATGTTCACTTGTGTCAACCACAAGGTCACAGGTAAACTCCTGTAGCACTACATAACAAGCAAGAATTTAGGGACTTCATACACTATTTGGAGAGGTTGGAAAAATAAAGACTCCCTAGCCCTCAGGAACCCTAATAGCATTCTCTAATTTCTCTATAACATGCTGACTTGTCATGGCATGTAGTATGTCCTCTGATTGGTAATCAGAGGATATGGTCGGTGAATTTATTTTGATAATTTTCCCGGTCAGGTTGGTGAGACCCGTAAACCAACGACAGGTGTGGTCCTCCAGACATTCTGGGGGGTTGTCAGAGAGCGATGTGACTGCCAAAACATAAAAATATGGTGCTCTCTAAAAAGCAGTTACTATTACTGCTATTGCTCTCTTTATGTTGGAAAGCAAGAGGATTAATGACTTCATTGTCAGAAATCCAGCATTAGCTAACAACAACACTATTTGGAGAGAATTCAAATTAATATCTTTTGCTATGCTAAGACTTTGAACATGTATTTTTTAGGGGGAAGAAAAGAGTTTAGAGTTTTTCATCTTTATGTATATGGTGGTTTGGAGTGATTATTTTCTTGAAAAATTTGCGCTCCTCAAAGATGCGGGACCTACATACAATTTTACAGACAACTGCACAACTCTCAGTTCTGTGAAATAGGGTTTGGTGTTGCTATTAGATCTACTGGTGATCCTAATATCTAATAGATGGCCAAATGTCTTGCAAGTTAATCAAATATATGGAACAACTTTAGTTTTAGATGGATGGAGGGTAGGATCAGCTGACATAACATTACTCCTATAGGAATCAAATACAAAATTATATACAGCCCATATATTTTATATTCAAAGAACTGCATTATTTTTATTAGCACAGCAATTGTAAACATGTACAAACAAGGAATGTGCAATATTTTTCAGCACCTTTATCTGAAACTAAATAAGTAAATACAATGTGCTCTACATACACTTTTGCATAGCAGTGTTGCATATTTACATAGGTCTCCTGAGTATAGTATATATTTATCTGTCTTCCAGTTGTTTGTCACGGGCAATTACTGAATCTTCAAACTTGACCATGTATGTGGTGCCTTTGTGCCAATGAGCAGTCACTTTTGCTGGCTGAAAATCACAAAAGATCATAATTACAGATTGCATGACAGAACAGTATGTCTTACACCATTATCATTTAAGTTTATTGTCTGGGTTTACCAATTTGTTCTCACAGTGACCTTATATAAGCAATAACAAATACTTTGCACTGGCATTTTAAACATCCTTCTAGCCACATGTTGGAAGATGCATAACAAAATCTGTATACAAATTTGAATGAAAAACAAAATGCAATTGCTGATCTTTCTGGTGGCAGTGTGAAGATTTGGCCTGCTCAATTCCCAGATCCCAACCCTTCTGATTTTTACTCTTGGGGAAATTTGAAAGACAAAGTGTATAAATCTAGCCCCCAAACATTACAAGAACTACAAAATAATACACACAAAGAAATAACCAACACATCTCAAGAAGAATTGCAACATATTTTTCATAATCTGTTAGCACACTGCATTGTCTGTTTTGGAGCATAAGGAGAACATTTCCAACATCTTTGAAAAGCAATGTAAGGGATATTCAATATTGTAATTTGTGAAATAATAATGTTTCCAATTAATCTTATTTGTTCATCCTATTTGTTTTTATGCATAATACGGTCCATGAAGGGAAATGGTGTCGGGAGGGAAGAGGCATAGTAGTGGTGGGATTTTGGGTGCACAACAGCTGTGGTCATTAGTGCCCAGGTAAAACTAAACTGGAAGATGCAGGCACTACACCTGCAGTCTTAAAACGTTTCAACAATTAAAAGGTAACCGAAAGGTTGCCAGTAACTGTAAAATTAGAACTACAATATTAACTGAGACCCACAATGAATATACTTAAAACCGACAGAATAGCAATGGTGGAACGACCAATTAAAACAATTAAAATCACTGACTCAAACACGGGTGCTCATACCGCTAACATGGATAAAATATAACAATTGCTCTACTGCACTGACGGTGCCTCCGGAAGGGTAGCTGGCAGGCTCACAGACACACATAAGAGATAAAAACTGGCACTCAATTAAAACATGCTACACCGTCACAGGTTCTTGACAATGAGAACAGAGCAGAGCAGCATCTGAAGATAAAAGGTAACCATGGTTAAAACAGCAGTGCCCGATACGTAATCTTGCTAAAATCACTTCCTTGTGGTGATAGGCACGCAAAGAAGTCCTCCAGGGGACAGGGAGGGGTTTCACCTCCCAAGTTTGTTCCCCTGAACATCATGCCAATCACCACTCCACCGTGAGAGGAGGGCTTGACACAAAACAGCATTAAAATCATCAGAAGGAATGTAAGAGCTAAAACACCTGGATGCTAATCCTGCTGCTTTGGCTGCAGCATCGGCAGCCTCACTTCCTGGCAGGCCTACGTGTCCAGGCACCCAGCTGCTGAAAGCAAGATGGCTAGAACCACCCTTGGCTGGAAGATAACAGACGGAATGCAGCTGGGATACATTTAACATACACAGCTGTTTGGTGCTGATGCTCCGTCGTGTGTAGGACCGCGTGTTCGACTCCCGCCCGAGGGTTGTGTTCGTGTAAGTTTGATGTATGTAAGCGGTATACAAAATAGAAAACAAAAATAATGTTTCAAAATAAATAAAATATGGGACTCACCGTAATGTTCATGATGGTTGCTACTGACAGGCGATATCGCTGCTCACAGGAGATAATATTGTATTGCACTTATCACGGAACAGCAACTTAATGTAAACAATTTTAAATATTTGGTCCAGTTTGTTTCTCTTCCCTTCCAACACACGCGCGCGCGCTCGCACACACACACACACACGCACACGCGCGCGCACGCACGCACACACACACACACACACACACACACACACACACACACAGTTTTGTCAACAAGGCATTCTAATCATCTGGCAAACATTCAATTCCTGACATCACTATCGCCATCGTGTTGTTCTTCATTTTCTTCCTCTGTTTCCTCTCCTTTGCAAGAACTTTCACAGTCTCCTGATACTTGTACTATAATGCTTTCTATTACATTTTCGAAGATTCCTTCTTTTTCAATATAGTCATTTTCAATCTTTTCAACATGCAGACATACATTTTTCCACTTTTCTTGACTAATATCTGCAACACGTTGTTCACACAAGTGCATTACGTCCTGCAATTTAAAAGTTGTGTTATGACCTGCTACCCATTGTTTTATGTCGGCCCAAATAAGTTCTATGGGGTTTAGGTCAGGAGAATAGGGTGGTAACCTGAGCACTGAATGTCCGTGCATAGCTAAGAGGTCGTCGACCACGTAGGTTTTATGGGATGGCTTATGCGCCTTGATGAGGCTGTAGAGCTCTACTTTCAGCATATGTTCTTGAAAGGGCACGTTTCTTGATGTAAGCCATTCCTGCATAGCACTTTTTGTGGAACTGCTTGTAGGTACCTTATCCAACTGCACATTGTGATATGGAGCATTGTCTATCACTAAAACTGACCTAGGAGGCAAATTAGGAATTAGTTTTTCAGACAGTCACTTTTTGTAGTTCCTGCCATTCATCTCATCGTGATAGTCTCCGGTTTTTTTATTTGTCTGGAACATCAAAAATGCACCAGGAACAAATCCCAATTGGCCTCCTGCATGGACTATAGTGACTCTTGGTCCCTTTGCAACAGGTGCTAATAAACCAGAGGAACTGTCATCGCACCAGTTATATGGTCTTATGTGGCTGCTATGAAGGTATGTTTCGTCTTCATAGAAAATGGGCCTTCCTTCGTCTCTAACGCTTTTATGGCACACAAATATTACACATGCCAATCTCTAATATCATGCCTTTCCTGTAGCAAAATCTTATTGTTTCTTGTTTTCTTCCACTTGAAACCCATGTCATGTGATATAGTCTTTAAACTCGTACTTCCCCCTTTAAAGTTAATGGATTCTTTAAGTTTCAGGAGCAGATTTCTGACAGTAGGCACAGTTTTCTCCTGAATATAAAAATTGTAAATTGTTTGGCGAATTACACACCTATCAAAGTCATCAATATCAGTGATCCTTTTTGGCACACGATGTGTCTTTCCGGGTGTTCCGAAGGAAGTCCCTTGCTCCTCACATTTTTCCCTTTCTTTAATTATTTTTCACATTGTCCTCTCAGGCACCTTTGTTGCTGCACTCACCCTCTCTTGCACTTTCTTCAGTGGTATTAGCACATCGCCAGAAGTAGCTTCTTTTTTCATGAAGGAATGAACATTATTAATAATCTCACGTGTTTGGCTATACAGCGTTTTCCCACCAAGTTTGCTTTGAATGGGAGGCATTTTAGTCTAATAAACAAAAACTTAAACGTGCAAACTTACACGCGCACACACAGACTCAAGACACTAATCACCAATTCGATTAATCAGAGTTTCCACTGTTAAAAGCTTAACATGCTGCACCGAACGATAGAAGACGGACGGATGTTATTCAGTCCAGGCTCTCAAGCATACTGACCATTTAAATACAATGCGCATGCGCGGGAGTGCAGGCTCGGCAACTGGAATTTTACCACCGTGCACACAGTCTTCACCGGCACAAAACCATCGTCCCAACTGTACCAGCAGATTGTAATTGTACAGCATCCATAGGTTCTGGAGGGTACTCAATCTGAGCAGATAACCCAGTTCTGTACGGCTTGCCAACAAATCTATAAAAGACTTGGTACACACCAAAAAGCTCTGCTGTAAAAATGAAGGACTGCGATAAAAGACAAAAGCTAAAACTCTGCCGACCTTGAATAAAAACACAGCCTCACCGAGCGTCCATTGGGCCATCAGTGTATATAAAATTGCAGGGTACGAACTGCTTCTGAATATCTAAAAAGGCAGAACGAAGAAGGTATCTGGTGTCGACAACTTCAGCATGGGCAGCAAACCCAGATTGATGTGGGTGTCCTAACAGAGCCATGGGGGAAATCGCGTTTCACCCTTCGGATAGTTGCTGGTAAATCAATGTCCAAAAACCGAAGCAGCGAACGAAAGCAAACGCCAGGGCCAAAGAGCTCAATGAGTATGGGAAGAGGCATGTGACTGCCATTGCAAGTGTAGCTGCTTAATCTGGCAGCTTATACATATCAGCCACTTTCAACTTGTAATTGCATAATGTGTAAAATGTGGTGTAAATTTACAATGAAAATACTGAAGCTATTGATGTGAAGCAAATTAAATCAACAAATATATTAAATATTTAATGATTAAACTTCACTTAACTTAGGTTTTAAGTTGTTGAATATTTCAAATGACTTAAAACCTAACGTAAGTGAAGTTTAGTTACTAAATATTTGATATATTTGTTGAAGTGTAAATTTATTCCTATAAAAAGTATAAGTTTAATGGAGGGAATGATTGAATTTATGTCAGGCCTTGCTTGAGGGTTGAAATGAAAAAACATGAGAACAACTTTGAGCTTGGCAGCAAAATTTAGCATTAAGGTAAGATATTCTGGATTTGTTTACATCTTATTGTGATACTAGCAGATGTTATAAGAAAACTTACATACAAATCTGAAAGCCATTTATTAACATCTAAACCAGCAGTGCCACAGCATGATTTCACAATGAGCTATTAAAATTGGTCTATAATCAATTGAATGATAAAATGTATTAAAATAGAAAAAATTAAAATGCCATCAATTTTTATATATTACAGACCTCTCAAAATGTATTTGAACTATAAAAACACATCTACAGGCTCCTACCCCAAGCTCCCCAATACATTTCCATTATGGAGGATGGAGGTAAGAACCTCTAAACATGACCAAAGTATTGAGAGGTAGAACTAGAACTTAAAAATTCAATGCCACAACTTACCAACAGTAAGTTTGTTGGCATAAATAAAAATGACCAAAGTATAAATAAGGAAAATTGAAGCTATTAACAGTGAAGCAACAAGATTCTAAAGTAAGAACAAATTAGAAACTAAAAACTTCACTTATCTTCTTTTGCTCCCTGGGGTTTCAAGCTATGTCCAGCTCATTCTCAAAGCCATATAAACAAACTCGTTCCCAAGCTACAATCTTTTATTTTTTCTGAAAAACAATTACTCTTATTCTAATAAAGATGAATTTGACATAGAATATAAACATATTATTAACACTGCAGTAATTAATGGTTTTAATACAGATTTTATACATAAAAGGATAGGGGAATTTAAGTATCAAAAAGCTGTCAAAGAAGTTTCAACCCTTAAAAAAATAAAAGATAATTGTATTTTTAAAAAGTTTACTTACCATCCATGGGCTAATAAAAAATTTACAAGGATTTTTAAAGAATATGGAATAAATTTGGTCCCTCAAAATAAATTTAATATACAAAATTTACTTAATTTTTCAAAAAAAAGATAAAATACCAAATTATAAAAAATCTGGCATTTATCAATTTAGCTGTTCAGATTGTGATAAAGTTTATATTGGTAAAACTAAACGTCATCTAGAAACCAGAATAAAAGAACATTTTAGAAATATTAAATATAAACAAACTGATAAATCAGCTGTGGCAGATCATTTTTGGTCATTTAATCATGAAATTAATCCAGAGGTTAAATTACTAAAACAATTAAGTAATCTGATAGATTTAATGGTTTGGGAAAAAAATTTTATATTAAAAAAACAAGAACCATGTCATGAACTTCGAATTACCATCTATAGATTGTATTTATAAATTTTTGTTTTCAGAGATTGGTAAATAAAAATTGAATAAGAGTAATTGTTTTTTGCAGAAAAAATAAAAGATTGTAGCTTGGCAAAGAGTTTGTTTATATGGCTTTGAGAATAAGCTGGACATAGCTTGAAACCCCAGGGAGCAAAAGAATAACATTACTAAGATAAGTGAAGTTTTTAGTTTCTAATTTGTTCTTACTTTAGAATGATCAAAGTATATTTTTTAAAATAGACAAATTAGAGTGTGATACCAATTTTTCCTTCTCAGATAATATTTGTTTTCTTTTGGTGCTCCTGACTTATCTGCAAGCACACAACATCGCTTGGAATAACTGTAACACTGAATACAAACTTAAGAGTCTGAAAAATTAAAATGCTACAGAAGTAGTTGTGAATGTAAACAATAAACATTTTGTGTCAACATATTTCAGAAAAGAGAGTCAAATTCAATGACTAATGTGTCCTATGTGCTTACAAGCATACTGTAAGTTACCCATGCTAATACTATAGCAAACATCTGATGCAAACACTTGCATAGCTTTCTTTATCCATGACAAATTCACATACATCCATTACATATATACAGTGTGTTCATAGAATGGACAGACCACCCCATGGTAGCATTGGACTGGGCGAGGACCAGTACACACTCTGCCAGTTACATTTAACAACCAGCAAGTCATGGATACAGAACACTCACTACTGAACTAACTTACATTAGACTTACCTGCATCACAACAGATGTTGAAACTGATGACCTTCAACACAAATACATTCCCTATATCTCTGAAAACAAATTTGGTTTACTTACAAAAGTTCATGTTGACTGATTGCCTGTACCTCTTATGTGATGATGTCCTACAATTCTTGTAACATGTGTTGATTTGATGTGTACACTTTATTCTTTGACATTCCCCATAAATAAAAATCACATGGAGATAGGTCAGGGAAACGAGTTGGCCACAATCTTCACTAATTATTCCGTCATCATACATACTTCCCAATTCATGTATAGAATTTGCAGCAGTATTGCACAGTAGCTGAATACTGGCAAAAAAAATATTTAAAATAAAATTGGGTTGTAAAATATGGGACCAATAATTCTATGTGCATTTACTGTGCACCAAACCCCAAAATTTGTAGTATGGTGAAGAACTTCCTGAACAATATGGGTATTTTAGGTTAATCAGAATTGTTTTCAGAGATATAGGGAATGTGCTCAAGTTGAAGGTCATCAATTTCAACATCTGTAAACCTAATGTAAGTTAGTATAACAGTGTTCCACACCCAAGATGTTTATGTGGAACTCTGGAAGAGGACATGCAGTCCTTGCCTGGGCTGGTGCTGCTGCGGGGTGGTCCAGCCTACCTACGAATGCACTGTACTAGTCATATAAAAATTATTATTCCACTTATGATCCATTATTCACAATATTTTTGCCTGGGAATGATATCAGATGAAGCAATAATTTCTTAGGTATATGAAAACAACATTAGAATCGTTAGCTGTGATAATAGGACAGGCATCTGCTATGGAAACAAGAACTGCAAATTTTCAAGCATATCCATCAAGTTATTTGGGAAATGTAAGCAACGAACATGAAATATCTTGCATACAGTTGCTGCTATAATACAAATTATGTATTAATGCACTTCAATGAGCTCTAGATTTTTCCTGTCTACCTCTTATGGTTTTCCAGTTATATAGTCATATGATGACACTATCCACAGAAAATTTAAGATGTACATTTTAATATTGATGCAAATATCTTTAATATATGATATTTTAATCAAATTCTTTTGAGTAATTTTTGAAAAAATAAAAACCTTGTTGCATCTAAATACTAGTTTGGGATGGGGGATTGTCTTGAAAGTCATGTCACATCCTTGGAAGATAGTGAGCTTAAATACAAGTTTGGGAAATTGAAAAATATGTGGATATTTATAAACATGTTTTGCTTCAACTTATAATAATATTGATCACCGGACTAATTTCGGAGAGGGTCCTCTCCATCATTCAACTGTTGATCGACTGGTTCAACAGCAGCCTCGCCCTTCTCTTGTTGCCTGGTGTTTTGTTCTTCCTACTGGCTAGTCATATGACATCACATATGATTGGTATATCAAAATTCATCAGCCAATCTCAATCTTAATTATGTAAATATTTTCCCACACTGTTAAACTCCCAATAATTTTTTGCAGGTTTTAAAAGTTGGATATTTGGGTTGATATTACGATTGCAAGACCAAAAGTGGTGAGCTATGGCTGATTTATTTGTTTCTTTGTATTTGACATTTCTGACGTGTTCCCTCATTTTGGTTTCCAAATTTCTTTTTGTTTTGACGATATATATCTTATGGCAGTCTTCACAGTTGACACGGTGAAGACAAAAAGAAATTTGGAAACCAGAATGAACATGTTAGAAATATGAAATACAAAGAAACAGATAAATCAGCCATAGCTCATCAGTTTTGGCCTTGCAGTCATAATATCAACCCAAATATCCAACTTTTAAAACCAGCAAACAATTATTGGGAGTTAACAGTGTCGGAAAATATTTACACATTAAGGCTCGAGATATGATGAATTTCGATATACCAATCATAGTCTTAAGACTAGCCAATAGGAAGAACAGCAGACCAGGCAGTGAGAGAAGGGGGAGGCAGTTACCTGATGTTGAACCAGCTGATTAACATTGGGCTGAATGATGGAGAGGACCCTCTCCGAAACTAGTCCTGCGATTAATATTATTATAAGTTGGAGCAAAATGTGTTTACAAATATTGACATATTTTTCAATCTACTAATATGCTCCACTGTTTTAAACACTTCATTTTCATCAGTTTTATACAAGTTTAGTATTTATATAAATTTTCATCATCACATGTGCACAATAATCATTACCTATAATTTGTTCAATGAGTAAAGAGTGATTTAAGTGTATTCATTTACACTATCTTTGACATATTCAATGATTTATTTACTTACAAATCCACAGCCATTAAGAACGGCTTCAATTATCCCAGCTGTGAACACAGAACAGTTCAAACTTCCTTTGTCCTTTGGCACAGAAATAAATTTGTTCACCAAGGGCTCTTTCTCAATGATATAATATGTTCTTTCGTCATCATTAGCATGTTCTAATTTATCTGCTTCTCGCCCAAAAAGAGACTGAAAAGTAAATAAGTTGCTTATTAATTTCACTAAATTATTATTTACTGCTCAGAATTTTTTTAATACCTCTCTCTTATGCACGCGCGCGCACGCACACACACACACACACACACACACATGCATGCATGCACATACGCACACACACACACAAAGAAAAAGGAGGAGGAATAGCAGAAGAAGAAGTATGGTCTTATCAATAGATCCACTTATCACAATAATATACAGACCAACAGCTTCACTTAACTAAAATTGAGATGTAAACATTAGACAACCCAACATGTTTCAGCAGTCCTTTCTGCCATTTTCAAGGTAAGCTGACCTTGGCCAACCTTGCTACAAAAGTGTTGCGAGCAATTTCACTTGTGATTACACCGCTTGAGCTGACGTCACGCATGATGATGTCACTACCCACCACTGATCTCAAAACAAATTTAGTAACAGAATCAATAGGCGGTATTTTGAAATTCATAACAGGGTCCCATTTTCAAAATGAATATTTTTTCCCAAACCATCAAATCAATGGGACCATTTAATTGCTTTAATAATTTAACCTCTGGATTTATTTCATGATTAAACAACTAAAAATGATCTGCCACAAGCTGATTTCTCTATCTGTTTATATTTGAATGTTTTTAAAATGTTCCTTTATTCCAGTTTCCAGATGACATTTTGTTTTTCCAAAGTAAACCTTATCACAATCCAGACAGTCAACTTGGTAAATGCCAGATCTTTTTGTAATTTAGAATTTCGGCCTTTTTAGAAAAAATATGCAAATTTTTTTATATTATATTTATTTTAAGGAGCCAAAATTATGCCATGTTCTTTAAAAAGTGTTGTAAATTTGTTATTAGCCAAAGGGTGGTAAGTGAACTTTTTAAATTTACAGTCATCTTTTATTTTTTTTAAGAGTGGCAGCTTCATTTACAGCCTTTTGGTATTTAAATTTCTCTATCTTTTTATGTATAAATTCTGTACTAAACAATTCATTAATGCTATGATGATAATGTCTTCATATTCTCTGTTAAATTCTTCCTTATTAATGGGTATATTTATCAACCTATAAATTAGACTGTTGAAAAGAGCGAATTTATGTGAAAGACAGCTTTTGTCTTTTATGCGATTATCAGTATGTGTTGACTTTCTGTGAATGCCAAAATTCAGTCCATTATTATGTCTCGTGTTCTTGAAATCCAGGAGTTGAAGACAACCATTGTTTTCAATTTCTAAAATGAATTTTATGGTTCTATCTTGTAAATTCAAAAGCTAAAGCATTATTGATCTGTTTCTCAGCCACAAGAGCAAAAATGCCATCTAAATATGTATACCAGTTTTGAAAATTAAAGGGAATGCTTTAGTGATGTATGTTTCAAAAAAACTCATGAAAAGATTGGCTAGAAATGGTGATAATGGACTACACATAGCTAAACCAGAAGTTTGCTGAAAGAAATTGCTATTAAATCTGAAAAAACTATGATCCAAACAAAGATGTGTAAGCTTCACAAAATCATTTATTAATTAATTTAATTCAATAGAACGTAACCACTTCTTCAAAAATATCAAAAGTTTTTCTCTAAGGATGCTAGGAAATAAAACAATTACATCACAGTTATAAACTAGATCACACCAAAGAATGATATAACCTTAAAATAACTGTTTGATTGGCTCCCCAGGATGTGCCACTTAAAACACGTAAAACACTAGAGAACGGTCACATCTGGCCTTCAGATAAGAGGTGTGAGGCAGAATACCAGTTTATTTTACATTTTAAGCAATATTCAATACTTTTAAGGCATGCTTTAACTTTAGGATGAATAGGTTAGCAGAGATCACTATAGCCTGCCTCTGTGGTATGTAGGTAGCTTGTCTATCCCACATTCAAGAGGTCCTGAGTTAAAATCTTGGGTAGGGTGAGTTATCCGGATAACGCTTTCTCTAGGGTTTTCCCTTATCCTTAGAAGACAAATGTCAGACAACTTTAAGCTCTGTGGACTCCTGGCTTATTTGAACATCAGTTCACCTATTTCACTCATTCATCATCCAATATGACCTACCAGATTGGAAGGAAAATTATGTTAATCCTAAATCAAAACTGTTAAAAAACATAGCAGGAAATCAAATAATATCAACATAGGAGCAGATTTCATCTGGAAAAACAAGCACAGAGTGTTTTGATATTTCACAGAGTAACCCTTTTAAAGTTCCTAGAACTACCATCAGAGCAGTCTATGATGGAATGATCATCATCATCATCATCACCACCACCACCACCACCACCACCAAAGATTAGCTGATGTCTGATTGATAATGGAAGAAACTAACCTTTGAAACATATTCTAGGAAATTTAAAAGTGAAAGTTGTTTTGTGTTATTAATCAATAATTTTCTAGTTTTAATCTGAGGCCACTGAGGTTTTTCCTGAGCTGTATGTGATACTTACCTTCCAAAGTGTTGACTTGATGAAAAGTAGCATGTTTAGGAGTTTAATTTCACGTTTGCAATTTCTCTCTCTTACGAACAAAAGATCAATGATTTTTACACCAACTTCTTGTCCCATTTCAGCCAATCTGCAAAAACATTTACATAATGTTAAAATTTTCACCCAACATTATTCCAATGTGCCTGGAGGTTACATGCTCTGACTTTAATATAAATGCAATATATTCCTACATCTACGATAATGTGGCAGAACTTGCGCTGCTTTTGTACTCCAGCCAAAATGTCTCTTATAATGCCTATAATTCAGCTACGCTACACTTTATGAAAATTGCAACACCGTGAATCCAATTGAATCCAAACTTAGTGGATGTGCAGAACAGTGTGAGAGTAATAAGTGATTAGGATTGCAGTGAGATAGGATACACATAGGCCAAGCAGAGCCCTGCTGTGTTTGTCCAACAAGATCAGTGTTGTGCCCAGTATCATCAGTGAAGAACTGTCAAACAAGGTGGAAATGTTAAAGTAAGTACCAATATGCCTCGTCAGCATCAAAAGATACGAGCATATAAGTGAGTTCGAATAGGACAGAATGATCAGGCTCTGGGAAGTGGTTTGTCATACCAAGACATTTCAGCTCGTACAGGGCATGCTGTTGTGATGTGTGTGTAGAGGCATTGGATAGAAGAGGGTTTATGTAGCGAAGATCAGGTACTAGGCCATGCAATATGACCACAGCATGGGATAACCATCATCTTGTCTGCATAACATAACAAACCGCATAGCTTCTTCTACAGTGTTACCTGACGCTGGGCCACTGCAACAGGTGTGAACCTGTGTGCATTGATGATGTTGCCATCTGCTACAGATAGGACTGATTCCACAATGCCATTATGTTGGCTTCCATTGAAAGAAACCACAAGGTTGTGCCATAGTCGAGTGGTTAGACCATTTGCTTCTCACCAAAGCAGCCCGGGTTTGATCCCAAGTAACCGCAAGTGGGATTTGTGGTGGACAAAGCAGCACTGGGGCGGGTTTCCTCTGGACTCTCTGGTTTCCCCCACCATCTCATTTCATTGGTGCTCCATCTTCATTCCATGTATCATCAGTGTCACTGACTGTGGTGACATTTGGACATTTTGGTCCAAGCAATTAAAGTGGGGTAGGGAATTGATTGAAGATGATCCATGTTCAGATTAGCCAGTGGAAGCATCTTCAAAGGCAATGTGCCAAAAACTGGAGGTTAAGATTTTAAATACTTGTGTTAAGGTCAGTGTTATAGCTTATGAACTGGGCATTTCAGCTTCACAGTTTTCAGCATCATCCATACTGCCTTCATGATATCAAAAGTCAATTCCTGATGGGTGCCACAAATGTTGATGCCTAACGGAAAGCATGACGTCAGCAATTTAGTGATGAGAATTTAGACATACTTAGAGCAAACCCAGAAAACTTCTCTAGAATTGTAACACAGAGTGAAACATGGGTCCATCATCATGATCTAGAAACCAAAGAAGAGTCCATGCATTGAAACACAGGGGGTCTCCTAGCCCCAAGAAATTTTGTGTTCAACAATCAGCTGGAAAGATCATGGCAACAATTTTTTGCGACTGAGAATGAGTTCTACTTGAGGAATTTATGTCATACAAGACAACCATTACTGGAAACACCATGCTTCCACAATGGTGGCTTTATGTGACAATATCAAACAGAAATGCTGTGGAAAGATATCGGCTGATGATCTGCTGTTTCATGACAATGCACTCGCACACAAGTAATGCATATCGCAGGCTGCTATACAGCCCGCCTCAGTAGCATGATGGTTAGCGTGCCTACCTCACGTTCAAGAGGTCGCGAGTTCGAATCTCGCTTAGGGTAAGTTATTCGGGTAAGTTTTTTTTCCGAGGTTTTCCCTACCCTGAGAAGACGAATGTCGGGTAACTTAAAGCTCCATGGACCTCGGGCTTATTTGAGCATCATTTCACCCATTTCATTTCATTCATTCATCCAATATGACACAATGTTGGAGGACGTTAATTTAAAAAAAAAAGGCTGCTATACAGAAATGTGGCTTTGTAAACCTCAACCATCCATCTCACAGTCTAGAACTGGCTTCTGGTGACTACTTTTTGATCAGAAACCTTAAAAAATTTGTGTGTGGGCAATGATTTCCTGAAAACAATGCAGTCAAGGCAGCTGTAACAGGGTATTTGACACCTAAGATGTTTAATTTTTTTCTGGAGGTATTCAATCACTGAAGGTGAAGTGGATAGGTGTGTTACAGTTAAGGAGGACTACACTGAAAAATAATCAGGTGAATTTCATCATCAGGTTTAATTTTCATGTTCAGGTAGATAACTTATGAACGACTCTCGTAGGTTACGTAGGTTAGCGTATAGTCACATCTGCACTTTGAAAAGGTGGTTAGCAGCTCTTAGAGAATTGATCAATGATTTTTGAATAATGCTCCACTTGACTTTCTGTTAAGTAACAAAAGGGTATACAGTATTGAGCTCACACTTCTATTTTTACTTTCTCTGCTATGTATAGTAAGTAGGGGAAGTATTGTATTCCATTCAAAAATATAATGTGGAGATTTCACCAGAAATATATGTTTTGAGGTCCCCTTAATCCAAAAAAGGTATTTTTATAAAATGGTCCGTGTGTGTGCGTGAGTGGGTGTGTGTGTGTGTGCGTGAGTGTGTGTGTGTGTGTGTGTGTGTGTGTGTGCGTGAGTGGGTGTGTGCGTGTGTGCGTGAGTGGGTGTGCGCGTGTGTGTGTGTGTGTGTGTGTGTGGGGGGGGGGGGGAGGGTGTTTGAACAACATAACTCAAAAAGAAGTTGTTTAGAAACCAAAGTTGGTGTTTAAGTTTAATATCTTTCATGGATGACACACGAAGATTTTGAAGAAAATTCCCCCACTCTAAACTACCCTTTACATGAAAAATTTTTATTTTCTCGGAAATGGCTCTAATGATTTTGGTCAAAATGCTGTATGTTTAACATATTTTTATGGCAAATTAAATGTAATTTTGAATTTTCTGGCTATAGCCCACGTAGTCCTGTTTACTCTTGATGATTTTTGCATAACCGGTAAACATACAATTTATGTCCAAATGATTTTTTTTTGTGGAGTGAACTATTTTGGAGATATTCCATGTTATTTGTGAAAGTTTTGCAACATCTATACTTTTCTCAAATGCAAGGTCATTATTCAGCTTTTACTTTCTCTACTGGTAAGTAGGGGAAGCATTGTATTCCACCCAAAAATTCAATGTCGAGATTTCACCGGAAATATATGTTTTGAGACCCCCTGAACCCAAAAAAGGTAGTTTTAGAAAAAGGTCTGTGTGTGTGTCTGTCTGTGGACAGCATAACTCAAAAACAAAAAGTAAGTTAAAAATCAAAGTTGGTATTTAAGTTTAATGTCTTTTAAGGATGTGACACGACGATTTTGAAGAAAATAGCCCCACCCTAAACTACCCTTTACATGGGAAATTTTTCAAAAATTTTGATTTTCTTGAAAATGGCTCTAACGATTTTGATTAAAATGTCATATGTTTGAGATATTTTGATGACAAATGAAATGTATATCTTGAATTTTCTGGCTATAGCCCCTGGACTACTTTTGCATAACTGGTAAACCATTAGATATAAACAAAATCTTACTGTACAAAAAAATGTAGATCTTGCTAAAATACACAATTTGTGTCTAAATAAATTTTCTTGTAGGGTGAACCATTTCGGAGATATTCCTTGTTATGTGTGTGAGTTTCAGAAAACTTAGGACTTTTGTGAAATGGAATATCGTTATTCATTTTTTATGTTAGGTGTGCAAAGAGAACGGAATCTCAAAGCTTAAAAGATTTGACTATCGCACAAAGCCTACTGTGTTTTAATATTCTCCTTGCACCTACAAGGAAATAAGCAATAAGAGAATTTCTGCAAATGTTTATCTCGACTAACACGAAGAACATATAGGAATAAGAGTTTGTAAGAATGGTTAGTACAAGAGTAGAGAAAGTCATGTGAGTGCAACACATCAGATTTTTTTATATCTTAGCTTGTAAAGAGAATGAAATTTCAAAGTCCTCATACCAGCTTTAAAAGATTTTACTATCGCTTAAAACCTACTGTATTCCCAATTTGGAGTTGGTTCTCCAAAGGCTAGGGGAGTAAACCCTAAACAAATCAGACAGGCCTGGAGGTCTTAAGGAGGCAACCCCTCTACCAGGCTAGACTAGCTCAGCATTTGACTAATAATCTACCTGAGTGAACATCAATTATTCAGAGTATAGAAGGAAGAGCCAGACAGATTACAAAAAGATGATCTGGAATGAAAAGGAAAATGAGACTAGGGACATGGAATGCAACTTCCCTGACTGGAAAAGAAGTTGAAATAGTGGAGGAGATGGTAACTTATAAGTTAGAAAAGACCAAGACTTAAATGGAGGAAGTACATGGGCAAAGTGGCAGCCAGTCGGTGAAAGACACTGAGAGAAATACATACAGTGTACAGGACAGGAATGAATTCAGGAAGTGAAACCTGATGTCTAAAGGCATAAGGGATAGAGAAGGAAGGAGAGAGGGAAAACCTGGGAAAATAATATTATCTGGCTAATCACCCCAAGATTTGAACTTAGGACCTGAATGTGAGTTTGGTTTAAGGGCGCTCAACTTCTAGGTCATCAGCGCCTGAATGTGAGAAAGATGTGCTATCTCTACACCACGGAGGTGGGCTACAATTTGTTTTGTATGAATAATTTGTAGAGCAGCTATATCAATAAATCAGTGTGCAGTGATGTCTCAGAGAGAAACCAGTAGTACTGGAAATGTCACATTATTTATATGTTACACTCACCTGACTTTCTCTACTCACTCTTGTATACACTACTCTTATAAATGTTTATTCTTCTGTATACTTCATCAATGAGATAAATAGTTTCAGAAATTGTCTTATTAGATATTCTTGTATGTACAATGGGAATAGGGGAACACAATAAGTTTAAATGATTGTCAAATCTTGTAAGAGCTGTTTGCTTGTGATGGTTTTGACATTCCACTCTATTTACATATGAGGACATAAAACATGCATAAATAACAACTTCCTATTTGAGACAAATGTTGTTGTTAGCTAATGCTGGATTTCTGACAATGAGACAAATGTAAGCATGGGAAAATTTAAACCAAGAACAAAGAATATCTCTGAAATGGTTATGTCCACAACCAAATATTACGTAAATTATATACAGAGCTTTCGAACCGATTCTTCACCGCTGCACAGCCTTTTGCCTGTGCGAGTTTGAAGCTGCTGTGGCCGGGTTTGCCACGCGTAAAAATGTATAAAAATCATACCTTATAGAAAATGCTGGAAATGTCGTCCCTCTTCTGCTATACAGGCATTATATTGGGAAAACACACTCTGATTCACACGATTAAGTTGGGCTACTGTAATGTCTCTGATTTAATTTCTAATATTTTGTTTTAGTTCTTCCAATGTGTGAGGACTTTTCTCGTAAACTTTGTCTTTCAGGTTACCCCACAAGTAAAAATCACACACTGTTAGATCAGGGGAGCAAGAGGGCCATACACCAGCACTAATCACTCTATATTCAAACACTTCCCTAATTTTATTCATGGACTGTATGGGCAGTAGCAGAATCTTGTTGAAACCACCCATGTGATTTCTCTTCTTCTGTCAGTTCATGAAAAAATGCGGTCAAAATGTCATTTCCGTACCTCTCTTTATTTACAGTCTGGACCAATTGCATGTCTAAACTCCAACTTTCTGATCATGAGGGATTTCTTGAATGCGATGTGGATTTTGAGATGCCCAATACCGAGTATTGTGAGTGTTCACACAGCCGTTTAGATGAAACCACGCCTCAACTGGAAAGAACAGAAGCTGTGATGGATTAAACCATCGTTCATGACATTTCCAGCATTTTCTATAAGGTAAGATTTTTAGACATGTTTTTTGTGCGACTTGTTAGTAGCTGCAAACTCGGCCACGGCACCTTCAAACTCGCACAGGCAAAGGGCTGTGCAGCGGTGAAGAACCGATTCGAAAGCCCTGTACGTACTTTAATGAGGTCTACATTTTTTGTGCAGTAAGATTTTGATTTTTGGCCTTTTCTGCTGACGTTCAGTGACCGATCAGTCCCACTTCCTGAGATTGCTCAATGGGGAAATGCTAACTTAACGTGAAGTGAGATGAAGGGCTTGGGGACCATGCAATTTCACCATCTCCCATCACTGTTCAAGAAAATGGGCATTTTGACATTCACAATTGAATACATAATTCACCAATGTCTTATCTGATTGATAACTATAACATCTTTCTTTGGTACACAGCTGCAATGATTTGCACTGGCCCTGTAACTCCCTGTATGTTTATCATAAATGTCCCTACAAGAATACAATGATCTTCCTTTAGCCTTGAATTTACTGTGTAACCCAAAAGACTTTTTAAGATTTAAAAATGAATGGGTTGAGAAAGTTCTTGCTCATGAATACTGCTTACAACATAAAGGAATACTATAATACAGTTTCTTTATTCCCACCGTGTTAACCTTTCTCTAGTATAATGATTGTGCTTAGGTGTAGACTCAAAAACAGAAAGGGAAACTTCTGAGAAATTACAAATATTATATAATTGTATGACTTATTTCACATATATCCTTCAGCCTTGCTCATTCCAGGATAGAAAATGAGTAAGTGGAGTTAAAGGGCCATCGACAGTTGGATCATTTGGGCCCGCCAGGATCGAAAGAACGAGAGAGTGAATGGAGTTTAAAGGCCTCTGGAAAAAACGAACACAAACACTACGAAACAAGGAAAGTAATTGAGAAAGATCTCGAACTTGATATACACAGATAAATTTCTCATTAACACATTACTCAAGTGAGAATTACTCACTTGTTTTGTAGCTCCGGGACTGTATAAACTCGATTTTGGCAGTATTGCACCAGCTCTGAAAACAATAATGCAAAACAACTCAAGCTAACCTCACCCCTTCCTCTACTTAATGATTTGTCCAGAATGCTAGTTTTAGGGCGCAACGAGGATATAGTTATGCTCATTTTTGCACTGCCTTAATATCCCAACACTGTATAGAATTTTTTCCAGGTATGCATTTGCATTTATTTTTTATTCCATTCCTGTCAATGCACTATCGTTTCCATTTGACATTAACACGATTAACCGACGATTAACACATCAGAGTTCCTTAGCGGGATAGCCAAACCAGAAGGCATGAAATACCTCTACCCACGGTTTAAAATCCCTCAATAATAATGTCCAGAGGTCTTCGACGCTGTATGTACCACAGAGAAAGAACATTCGTGCATGTGGCCTGCAGGACAAAATTGAGATACATTACGAAAATGGCGGTAATTGTCACTAAAAGAAACTGAAATCTGAGCTCGTTTTGAGCATGAAACGGCGTCACCCCAATACTCCCACACTCAGTCAGTGGCGGCTCGTGACTTTTCGCAGCGGATGTGCAGTATATTACTTCCTCACTACCTTTACTCCCTTTCTTTCTCTGACACACATCACGCAATCCTAAATCGCATTTCATATGGGCAATTGAGCTCTTATGTTTTGTTTTAAATGACCAATATCCAAGAACTATTATTTGTCAAGATGCCATTTCTCTCACTCGCAAAAAATAAGCACGGAAAACAACTTCTCTTCTAAGAATAAACCCGAAAGATTATCCCTTTCAGTTTCACCGTGTTATTCATTTCCACACTTTCATACACTCAAATTTCCCGCTCGCTATGTGCAGACACAACTATATGCAATTTGCTGCCAGAACACAAACATGTTGTTGTTAGCCAATGCTGGACTTCTGACAATGAAGTCATTAATCCTCTTGCTCTACAATATTTTTTACTCATAGAGCAATAGCAGTATAGTAACCGCTTTTTAGAGAGCACCATATTTTTATGTTTTGGCGGTCACATCGCTCTCTCACAACCCCCAGAATGTCTGGAGGACCACACCTGTCGTTGGTTTACGGGTCTCACCGACCTGACCGGGAGAATTATGAAAATAAATTCACCGACCATATCCTCTGATTACCAATCAGAGGACGTATTACATGCCATGACAGGTCAGCATGTTAGGGGTTAAGATTTTATAGAGAAATGGAGAGGTTGGAAAAATAAAGACTTGCTAGCCCTCGGGAACCCTAGTAGCATCAGGGTCGGAAGAGAACAAGAGATGACCAAGGTAAGGTCAGATAGAAAAGTTACAGTGAGGAGCAAAACACCAGTAAGTGGAAGTAATGTTCTGCTCAGCTTGGGTACCTTGTGGACGCCATCCACACATCCCCTAGACAGGGACCCCTGAGTAAAGGTTATTCAAGTGCAAATTGGCATTTTCCCATCATTATGGAATAAAACAATAGAATCTAGTGATATTCGAATTGTTAGGTTCCATCCATAGTCTCCAACTCCTCTGCAAATGTTGAAATGTTGAATACATTAAAATAAACATGAGTTATCATGACAAATTAATGTGACAAATATATGAAAACACAAACATAACAAACAATAATAAAGACTGTAACAAAATAACTATTCGAAACTGAAGTATTGGCCTTAGTAAATTATGACATGAAGAGTAATTATAAGCATTTATAATCGCTTAATAAGACTAGATGTAATTGTGTTTATAACATTAATATAACTGTCATTTTAATATAGAAGATGGTTACATTGTATATAGAACCATCGCGTTGGCTGCCTAGTAGATTCTGCTAAACAACGGGAGGGAAAGCTCTTAGCAAGGAAAACAGAGGGACTTGAGAACGTAGAGCGCTTGCGCGGTAAGAATCGCATGTGTTGGCCTTGTCGATTATGCTGTCTTAACTCGCCGTACTCTTAAATGCAAGCTTTGTACCGCTCCCCGCGTACCCCTCGCCTAAAATCTACCTTCGCCAGTCGCAAAATCGGATTTATGCGTTTCAGCTTGTAGACTGAATGCGGTGACATTTACTAAAGAGGGCGCGGGAAAATTAAACGAGCAAGTTCATATAGAAGAAAGTTACACATTTGACTTTCTCATATGCATGTCTATAAAGATAAAGACAAATTCAAATGCGGAAAAAATTAGTGGGTGTGCAGTTGCGAGTATGCGATCACCTAGGAACCGCCACTGCCCACACTACTTCTTAAACTTTAACTTTACTAAATTACTGGAATGAATATTATGGTATTAATAAGTATCCAACTTTCAATGAAAATTAGGAAAATTTTGATGGTGCCTTTTTCATTTGAGCAAAGACAACGGTATGTTTGTGCAGCGTCAAACCAAATCCATCCTCCGTTTTTATTAAAAACTACCTTAAAAAGGGGGGGGGGAGATATACATATTAAATTGTTTGTATACGCCGAATGCAGTCATGCTTACGGTTCTTTTAGGCGCAATGAAACATCGCCTAGCAAGTGTAAGTTTCAAGAGTATTACCATAGCGGATAGAAGAGGAAGTGTGAGCTCTCCCGCTAGTTCACTGCATGATCCGTGGTCCCGTGGCAACTGACCGAAACTGCGGCGTGGCGATCGCAGTCGCCTTAAAATGCGGCCGAACTGCCTAGTATGTGATTCGGAAGTACAGATAATTTTATACGTATGCGTTGTGTGTTGTGAGTAATTAGGTACATAACTTGTGAAATTGCTTCTAATTTTGTGCATAAATGTGTGTGTTCTTCAAAACGTAAGTTTCAAGCAACATCAATAATTGATTAAAAATGCCAACTTGTTTTGTACCCGGGTGTCGTTCAGGATACACAAACTGCTCAGAAGCTAGACATTTTTTTACTCCTCCTAAAGATAAAAATCTATTTTACTAAAGATAAAAATCTATTTTACAAATGGGAAAAGTCTATTCCTAGGAAAAACACTAAATTATCTGTTAAATCTAGTATTTGTGACAAACATTTTCCAGAGGACTTTTTAGTGAAAGTTGATTCATTCGTTGTGCATGGAAAACTAGTTGAAATCCCTAGAATTAAATGGCGGTTAAAGCCAAGGGCAATTCCCTGTATATTTCCTAATTTACCCAGGTGCTTAATTACAGTGCATAAATCCCGAAAATCTCCACAAAACAGAGACAAAAAATTACTGAAAAAGCCATATTCAACAATCAGTAAATTACCAGATGCAGGATCCAGTCAACCAGTTCTTATTTCAAACGCGCCGTCCTTCAACAATGAGGAATTCACAGAAAACAGTTCTAATTCCTCCAAGGTCACAAACACAAGTGTCAATAATGAAATTGCTACACTGAAGAAAAGAATTAGAAACCTCAATAGGAATTAGTTAGAACTAAAATCCTGCTATCTAAAGAGAGGGCTAAATTAAAAATAGTAGAAAAGAAATTCGCTACTAATTGTTGCAAATATAAACGCAATTTAAATTCTTTAAGTAAAAAACAAAAGCTGGTTCTAGATTCAATGCTTAAATACAATACAATACAATACAAAAAAATACATAATTTGCATTATGGTTTAATTTTCCAGCGTAAAATCATGTAAGCAGATATTTCCCGCTGTTCTTCGTTAATTATAATACCTATTATTGTAAAATACCATCCTATATTATGTGTCAAGGAAAGACGATGTTTCAAAACAGTATTTCCAATATTCCTGCTTACGATTTTAGGTATTTAAAATGCTAACTGATAATATGAAACCCATTTTCACCATGCATTCGTGAACTAAAGTAAAGCGACCGCGACACCAGTGCCATCTTGCGAGCGAACCTAGTAACTCCCGAAGAGCTCACACTATCTCTTCCATCCGCTATGGTATTACATTACTATTCTATGTATCCGTTCCACTTGTATGTTCTGTGCTGGTTCCACAGATTATACCAGATGATCGACTCTGTGTTAAAGGATGATGTCACAAATGGCGCTGATGTCGCTATGTTTCACCACGGGGCCGGTACGAACTAACGATCCGTCGGTAATGCAGTGCGCCTCTATATCGACCGAGCAGCGCTACTTCCGCCTCTCCCCACCTCTCCTTCGTCCGTATTCATCGCCAGAATTTCTTTCGAAATCATCTCGCACACTCACGAATAGTTCACCGCACATTTCAAAATTTCACATATTAGCGTAATACGCGTTACAAGAACTACATGGAAGCCAAATGCGGTAAACGATTCTTATCCACGTAGCTGATGTATCGCATATTACGCTAATATGTGAATACTGGAAATGTGCCGTAAACTGTTCATGGGTGTGCGAGATGTGACTTCGAAAGAAGTTCGGCAAGAAGAACCCACTTCTAAACTTGACATTTTTCCCCCTACAAGTAACAGTTGTCTTCAATTAATCATAATAGCTTTAGTAACCAGATGGATAGTGTCAGATCACAAATTGTTGAGATTATTCAATACATTTGTATTCCCTTTCCCTCAAGAATTTCAAATAATGGCTATAGCAATTATAACTACACATTGAGTTAGTGGCAGAGGAAAGCAGGAAAGGATACCACAAGGTTATCTGTAATGCAATTTTCTTGTACACAGTGAATTAGTAATCATGTTAAAAAAAACTGTGAAAGATAACCTTAGTGACCAAGAAATGAAGAACTAAACAGATACATGTAAATTCTAAATGAAGATAATTATACCAACAACTATGTACAAAAAAACAGCACTATCTGTTTCAAACAGAAAACAAACAAGTCATATTAACACTTATGTTTAATAAGATTCTGAAGAGCAATTACACTTTAATATATATGTACATTACTTTCTGCACAAGTTCACAAAAGAATGTATTAAGAGAAAGATATGAAATTTGAGATTGTTTCATATGGCATTCATAATTTAACAAAACATTTAAAATTAGCACATGAGACAGTGTCACTAATCAAGCGATACGTATAACACTGTCCAAAGTAGGTGCTGCCGAAACCAATTAGGCTTCCCTGAAACAAACAACAGGAAATAGTGCAAGTTATTCATCAGTGTTTCATATAGTTCATTTCAAAACATAATCAAGTCCCTCCCATTCAAAATTTAGTTTGGTTCAATTTCCTACTCCTAGTGTATATTCTATAGTTCTACTGACACATCTTATATCTTTTCCTATCTTGTTTGCTGGTTTGAGTTGGAAAGTCAGAGTGAATCGTTTTCTTTTCACAAAAGTGATCAGCTCAAAACGTATTAAAATCCAGCGTAAATTTCTGAACTTCCTAAGCCTGCTTGATACTGCACAGATTTGTTTCTCAACTGTTAGTGTGACTTGTGATTGTTGATTCATTGTGTTGTGATGGCATGTGTATGTGCCCTGGGTGTTTGAACCTGATGGGCAGCGATGTAAACATATGTAGCATGGTGTCCTTCAGGAGGAAAGCGTGTGCTGGTCCTGTGTTGTAGATTTGCAGTGCGAAAACGAACTCGAGCTTAATTAAGAAGCCTCTGATAAAAATTACGCAATTTGTCATGCCCAATATAAAATGGGACACCAAGAACTATATCACTTAAAGCGTGTCCATAAATAAAAACTTAATTTTTCCTGTATACATCTCTAAGAGTAAAATAGCATTGTTGTAGTTAAACCCCATACTATTAATGATTTGGATTAAAACAAATTGTCAAACACCTATTATACTTCACCTAATGAAATTTCAAAAAGTATATTTACATTAAATGAACATAGCCTATCGCAGTACAACGATAAACATTCTGAATAAATCCAGCAAATATAATTTTAATGCAACACAGAACAAAATACAATTGTACCATCAACTGTATGACTTGTTGAAAGAAAACTGCTTTCACTGCTCCAAATTATACTTTAACGTATTTATACACATGACCCAACCAAATGAAAACATTTGGTTTTTACATGATACTGTTGCTTAACAATTGATGGTACAAAACATTCGGTTGGCCCATCATGGATAATGTAGCATATTGACCAATACCCAATTTTCATCACAATTATTTACATTAGGGAATGTTGGGTGCCTTGATAAATAACATCAGTATATTATTATTGTTTTAAGATCATTATATTGCCTCCTAAAACTCTAAAAAACATGCAAATAACCTTTTTCCCTACCTCGTTGGAAAGCAACACAACCTATAGTGATGGCACGTAGAGGGGAGTTGAGTCAGGTATGGGAAGGTGGGGAAACCGGTATTGCCAACATATGAAACGCAGGAACGATGTGAGCAACATGCAGGAAATGGCGTGTGTTCTTTGTGAAGTGGTGATGTTGGCAACATCTGGACAGGAGAGGGAAGGGATGCAGCGTAGAGGAAGGCTCCCGTAATGCCTTGCGTAAAGTACCTGCAGATAATTTAATTTCACTGCTTCACTTTCTGCACCTTGTCTCAATAAAATGCAAGTCAAAGACATTTACAGAAATAAATTACCTATTGTGTGTGCCAATTGTTATTCCTGAAGATGTATTCTTAATATTTGTACAACAAAACAGTGCAATAGTATTAAAAGTGTGGAAAAATCTATTTGAAGAATTTTGGTCAATACGTTACATTATACCCTATCACTAAATACAAAATATCCAATTATTTTTAATAGATTGTTCCCTCATCCTCAGCAAATCTAAACTCCTCTAATTTTGTAAATGCAAAATTCTAGTTTCACCTGTTTACCATAAACTTGCTTCTTTATTTCACTGGAGATTTTATCACATCCTTCTTTACTGAAGTTTGTAAATTTAAATGAATTCCTTGATAAAATGACAGTATTATTTTGTACAGCTAGGAAAGAAGCTTAACCTTAGCATGTGATCCTAGTCTATTTCTTAATGCTGTACCAACAATATTCAGATTGTGTAAGTAATCTCTCAGTGACAAAATTGAAGAAAAGATAATTTACGAAAGATGCCATTGAGTCTGCAATGAGTCTGCCATTGGGTTATGAGACAGTAAAATGGAAAATGTATTAAAAGTAACTTCACATGATACATGAAGGAAATCTGTACCATAATCCTGAAGATGCACTTCTGTAGGTGTTCAGCACTGCAGTGGTCCAGTTTACAACGTATACAGTTCTGAAATTCAGAGAATGCAAAAAGTGAACTTACTCCAAATGCACTTTTGTTGTTCACTAGTATTAAGAACTATCTGGTTACAAACTGTTTATTATTATTATTATTATTATTATTATTATTATTATTATTATTATTATTATTATTATTATTATTATTATTAATCATACATAAGCAGACTAGATTCGAACTACAGTTGATTTGCAAAAAGTAATATTAGTCAGGTCTATATTGAAAATAAATGAACAAGTAATGCAGGTACATTACAAATCAGGTTATGTCATGGTTTATTTAATAAATACATACATTAAAGGTACTTACCAATGGCCTTGTGACAACAGATTTACTTCCTTCTTACTGCTCATATGCTCTTGCACGTCTTTCAAATCTTGCGGGTTTTACAAATACAAGAATATTATTTGAAGGTTTACGAGATTTACTTTCGCTCTGCTGTCGTTACGATTTCACAGAACGTTCACCACAACGATCACAGCTTTTAAATTTCGAATTAAATAAGATACAGGTAGCCAACTGTACTGTTTTATTCACATCGTACATTGACTAAAATACTGTACAAGTTATCCAATATAATATTACGCAAAGGCCTTTATCAGTAGAAACTGACATAAATACACCAATTTGTTTTACTAAATGTGCGTTATTTTGTAAAATTATTTAGAACACAATACAGAGGTGTATAACAATTGTGTTGGCACCCTTTTAATGTTTGTCGCAGGAAGTACGCACTGTCATCTAGCGTGTGAATTTGAAAGTAAAGGTTGCATGCAGCGCTCGATATGTATGTTTCACCACGGTGACCTTGACAGAACGATGTAGAACCGGAAGTGCCTATTCCAGTCGGCACCCACTGGCCGGTTCTGTGCCACTTTTTTTTTTTTGGCGGGAAAGGGGAATGGTATGAAAGGCCTTTCATTTAAAGTGTCAGATAAGACCATACTATATAGTAGTAAATTATGGAAGATTTAACGGATAAAGGTTTGAAAGCTAAATAATGTACTTATGGATAAACTCGTAGAAACAAATCCACAATATAAGATGTGTAGCTTCAAAGTGCTAAAATGGGCCGTCCCGGATAATTTTCACCTAACCTCTCCTGATGGAATTCGCATTTTGAAGCTAGAGAATAATGATTTGTTCGTAGTCTGGTTAAATAATATTATTGCCATCTCTCATATTTCATACAACAGAAACACAGAAGGGTTTTCTTTTGGTAAAACAAGGGTGAGTACTGAATTATTCACTTGCTTAAGACCGATACTTTATATTGCATTGATTGTTTGAAAACGAGCTGAAAGGAGACTGCATTTTTATTTTCCTTGGTTTATACTTATATTTTCTGAATGTCAATACATTCAGCAGAATCAAGAAATTATGAAAGCTGTAAGAGATAAAAACATTGCTGTTCACCTGTTTGCCAGAAATCTATGCAATTTGGTGCACTCATGTTGATATATGGCATACAAATGACATTCATTGCTAATTGTGAAATGCTTTGTGTAATTACTTGCTTTTGTTTCCCATTTATATTCAGTATAGAGGAAATTCCTTGCAATAGGCTTAATAGAGAGTTGCCATTAACTGAAGTTAAATTTTTAAAAAGTGTACCAAAAAAAGGAAGAAATCCTGGTGTCACTGTTGTCAACAATTATCCTTTTCTTCTTTTTCTTCAACCAGATTCTTCCTTCCGAATTTAAAATAGTTGATGTTCTGCAATTGGGTGATGTGGTTGGAATATTCTGTAAAGAAATGTTGTATCTATTGCAATATATGAATAGTGCAGACAAAGATGAACCGTAAGTATCATTAATTATTTCACTTTTATATAAACTTTATAGAATCATAAATATTATGACTCTTTTGTTAAGACTTGAATTTATTGCAACTGATGTGTTAGTTACAGGTAATATACTAAAACAGATTATTTGATTATTTATTTATGCTAAGCTAATCTAGGGTCCTTAATACATATGGTAACCTGTTCCGCAGATATCTCTGATGCACAAGAGAACTTTGTGATTTCTTGCATGATGTTATTAGTACGTTCCTGTAGTGTACAAGGATTAAAACAAGGACTCCTGCACGGAGCTTAGGTGAGTGAGTGATTTTTACAAGATCTGCTTCCTGTTTGAGAGCAGAATGTCAACATTTCCAGTATCCACTGTTAGGTAAGGATTTTAATGCACTTCTAATGGCACAGTTTTCTCAGCTGCTCTTGATTCCCTCGTACAATGGAGAGAGAGAGCCAGCGGAACTGGTTACCGTATGTGTTAAGGGTCTTGCGCATGTGAATGTGACAAGGCATTCAGCCCAGGCTCTTAAGTCAATCATACTCAATATACACAATATAATTTGTATATACAATTTGTGATGGCTGCTTAAAATTACAAGAGTATCAACATCCACCTGGAAATTCATATTTGTGCTACCTTTCTTAACAGATCAATTCTACTTTTTCTTTTTTTCTCTTTGCTTAAGTGAAAGCTCAGCAATGCTTTGTCCATTGTTTTTACTATTTTTTCTGAAGATTTGAATCAAAGCTATTTTCCCATCTAATCATTTGCTTTATTAACTCTTTCCTCCACAGATCTGTCCCTTTACACTCACGTTCAATACTTTCATTCCTCCTGCAAATAGAGCATTCACTCTGTGGGACACCCCTTTTTAGTGCTTTTAATCTCCATGCACCTGCTCTTACCCATGTAATACTCTCTTTGTTAATGCTTTATCAGTATATATTTCCCTTTCCTGAGTATTCTTCATTGAAATATAAAGTAGAGATATCTCTCAGCTGTTATGTTATGAAGAGTTTTTTAATCTCTATATCCTCAAATCTCCTTGCTTCTTTCCAAAAATCATAATTATTTTCTCTTGTTTTTAAATTGCTCCTAGCCATTATTTTTAGTTGTTTCGAGGACTGTTAACACATCAAGAATTTCTTAGGCATTTCACTTGATATTCTAAGCATTGTTTGTTGCTTTCTTTTAAATTAAAGATTTTAATCCAATGTTAAACCTTTCCATGACCATGTTCTTCTGTGACATGCTTCACAATTCCATTTGGGCTACATCCTTTACATTTGATCTTGGTAGACCTAACACTTTGCTGCTTATATATCCTCTACTCCATCTTGTCCCCATTCCTTAGTATCATATATCACCATATTGTAGATTTTTTTAAGCTACAATAGAGTCCCTATAACTCGACCTAATGTGGACTGAGAATGTGTCAGGTAACTGAAATGTCTAGTTTTATGGAATAAGGGTCCTGTTATTCACAACTCATAACATAATACAGTAAACTCTGTTTAGCGGACCTAACGGGGCCAGGAGCTGTCCGGAAAATTGAAAGTCCGTTAAATCCATAAATGAATGAAAATGAAGCAAAAACAATTGAAGCTATTTTATTGGTGCATATCATTTACTTTACATGATGTACTCTTGGTTAGAAGTCGTCCCTGTGAAGTTGTGAGTTTGAAAAAAGTGTCAATACCCATTTGCTTCTCACTTGAATATTGCTTCTTTATGATTAAGTAGCAAAACTGTCTGAAATGTTTATAATAGGTTAACACTTGTGGGTCTGAAGATCTTTCCACGTAAGAAATCACGTCATCCAGGTGGTCTCTTATTACTGATAATTTAGGTACACACTTCAAAGATTCATCATCACTGTCGTCTTCATCTTCATTCTCTTGTACAACACTTGCAGCGATCTCTTCATGACTCAGAATCTGGTAACCTGGGAATGTGCAAAGAATGCCCAATTTACACTGAAGCTAAGAGTCATGTGAGCTCTTGAGCGCGTGACATGTACACGAATTTTCACGAATGTAGCCGAAGACGTGTGAACTAGCCTTCTCAATCAGACAAGCACCGGAATGCCACAATTTAATTATTGCAGATCTTCTAAATTTCATTTAAATTTATTTTATAACCAACGCCAAATTTAGTCTGTTTAATCCGAAGTCCATTGAACAGAGATCCGTTAAACTGAGAGTTTACTGTACTGCAAACTACATAAATGCCCATTCCAGCGCAATATAGGAAACAGAAAAGTATAAGATATTCAAAAATTTATTGCATATTAATATGTTCGCTTTTGTACGGTCTCTTTAATGCATCCAATTGAATTTCCATGATAACTTTCAACATTTTCAGTAGCACAAACATAACTCAACTGAACACTAACAGTAAGCCTGAAATCTGAGTAGCATACTGCAGCCAGAAATATGTAACCATATATGTGCTGGGTAAAGCAAGCCTTCCAAGGAAAAGTTTGTGCTATGTATCCATGCTATAGTGGCAAACTTTTGATTTTGAGACAGTGGTCTGCTATCTGCTTATATTCTGACTAAATATCGAAGGTCAGTACGTGATCAGCCGTTTTGTTACTGTGAGGGAGAATGCAGTAGGTTGTATACATACACTATCTAATTAAAATTAACCTATACTGTCTATTCTGTGTAGTGGATTATAGAAAGTGTTACACCCAAGTTTAACAATAAAACATTAACATAAAAAGGGTTGTCGAGTTATACAGAATGTCAAGTTATCAAGAGTCAAGTTACTGAGGTTCCAGTGTATTTGACATTTTGTGAAGGACATATACCCAGCAGACGTATAGGGTACATAACATGTATGGTATAAATATAAGAATAGATCATAAGGAACAGGAATTGTATAAATAGAAATATGTTAAGAGACTGAATAAGTTGTACAGAAAAGATCTAATCATGTAATCATTAGTCTGGATTCTCCAGTTTCCCCTGCCATCTCATGCCACTGGTGCTCCATCTTCATTCCATGTATCATTAGTGTATGTAGTAAAAGTGAGTATTAAACACTACCCATAAAAAATTAGATGACGAAGCAGTTAGCAACGACCCAAAGTACAGAAACTATGAGTCAATTGACGAGAAAGGAAAGGGACCAGCAGGTTATATAATGAGGATAGAGTCCAGTGGTCATAAAAATAGAAAGAGACAGAAATAGTCAGAGAATGATGGGAACAGTTGGTTTTCCCCAAAATGTCAGGAGAGGCATGACTGATAGAAAGATAAGCAATTTTGTTTTTATACAACACTAGTTTAAAAACCAATCAGAGTAAAGATTGGGCATCCGGTGCAAAAGTTAGCGTCACTAGAGGGGACTATAAATAAAGCATTCTGCATCTAACTCAGTCTGCTGCTACTGTGGAACTTGATTAATTTGAACGTTTATAATTCAAAATTGTTGTTAGTTCAAAGATTTTTCTCAGTCCCTTGAATTTTGTATTAAAGCAATGTAGAAAACCACATGTAATTTGAATTTAATTTTCCTTATTTTGAAGATTTTGTTAAAAAAAAGTCAAACAAAAATTAATCTAAACACGGACATTTAATTCAATATGATATAACTTTATCCATGTGTTTCTGCATAAGAGGTCATTGTTCCGGGGATATTTGTTTCGTTGGAATGTAGTTTGGGGTGGAATAGCTTTGCCAGTTGCCAGCCTTGAGCTTCTATACCTGCTCCCACAACCCCTTGTTTCAAACACATGGACCTTTAGTTGTCTCTTGAGCTTTCTACAGTTTAATGTGTTGCAAATCACTGCTATTATGTGTTTTTCATAATGATCGTACCGTCAGAGTCAGTGTTTGAGAGACAGAATGTGAAGAAAGACAGAAAAGAGTGAATCAAAGTTATGGGAAGAAAACAGTTGTGAGTTGTATCATGAAAGACCATAGACTGTGTTAATGATGAGAAGAGACCTATGTATCTGTGCAAAAGTTTTGTAGGAGAATAATAATAATGATCATCATCAAGTAATTGGACTGGACTTTTTTCATTTTGTCACAGTATCATAGAAATCAAGCTGGAAGACCTAAATGCCAAAGGTGTGCAGAGCACAGAAACCTAAGATGGACTGCAAGTGTACCCCAGCTGACGAACAGGAAAATTGCACAGGGAGCCACACAAGTCATCAGGAGTACTTTAAAATTATAATATGGTACAGATCCTTGAATGTCCCATTGCTTCCAAATAAAACAGTACAGTCCAGTACAAGACTTTAACTGTTGGAGAAAAGTCGTAATTCAAGAAGTTGAAAAGGGTTTGAAGAAAAAATCTGAAATTGCGAAACAATATGTGATACCACCAAACAGTTTGTCAACTTATCTGAATTTTAGGCAGTGCCTCAAGTGAAAATGGAAAGAATCAAAAAAGAGTGAAACAACTGAAAATCCTGACGTCGATGAGTGCATGTTAAAGTGGTTTAAGCAAGCGCAGGAGAAAACATTCCTTTAAGTGGTTCCCTTTTCATTTGAAAGCAGAAGAATTTTCTGTAAGTTTAAGGCTAGCACTGGTTGGGATATGTACCTATAATTGTTAAAATGTCAATTTTAGACATAACTTTTGTAATTCAATTTTTGGAATACTTAGAATTTTTTAATATTTTGAATTTTTTTTTTGGTCCCTTCAGCTTCAAATTATCCAAGTTCCGCTGTATTAAGAAATCACCAAGGAGAGAACTTGTCACTCGTGAAGATATGAGTCGTCTAGGGCAGAAAGAACTGTGTGTGAAATGAATTAGGTCCAATAAACTTCTATAGGAAGTAGGGATGGACAGTGATTTGATTCAACAGTTGCAGTAAAAAAGGAATTGAAGTTGCTAGCTGTTGTTTGAATGTTATTTATTTGAAGAATAAAAACCAGTTAAAAAGCATTCACTCTCATCAGTAGCCTTCACCCACATAAGATCGAGTATAAAGAAGAGTAACACCGATGATGCGATAGATATATCGTGAAACTGCAGTCTGTGTTTAATCTGAAGAACTTGCAGCAAATACTAAGATAAGTGATGCTTATAGTTTCTAAAATATTTGTTAGATTTGTAGATTTGTACTGCTTCACTGTTAAAAGCTTCAGCTTTTCATTATAGTTTCTTAGTTCTTTCTATTTTCTTTCAGTCCTTTAAAATTTAAAACAAATGTGCGATATCCACCTTAATTAAACATTAAAAAATTGAATGCAAATGTACACAAGAACTGCCTTGAGTATCAAATAACACTTGCAAAAAAATATTACTACTATGCAGCAGTTCAGAAGTTGCCTTACACTCTGTTGTCCACATGCAAGTTAGCACATCCGTTGTCCCAAAACTGTTTTAATACAGATCTATAAAAGACAAGAAAAGTGCTCTTATGCTCATAAATTTTTTCATTGTACTCATTGGAATTTCTCTGTGGATTAAAGAATAATTCCACCCAGAATAAATAATCATAGATAATCCAGACCATGAGCAGATTATTTCAAGTATTGCATCGAAAGCTCCTACTCAGTTTGTGTGTTCTTAAATAGATAATATCTTCATATCTGTAAAATGGGAATAGAACTTTGCAGTTATTAATGTAATGTGGAATACCTACTTTCAGTTTTGCTAAAAATAATGAGGGATTCAATTTAGATACATACAACTAAAGTTACAAATTATTGCTTCTTTTAATCATTTATAATATGAACCATTTTCTTTCCTTTGCTTGTATGAAAAAAAATTTGTCTTAAATTATGTTTATCTTGTTTCAAGAACCTCATCAAGTCAAGAAGGTGTTCATAATCCAGAAAGAAGTTTAAATATGGCAAAGCACATATCACTGCACGGAGTTCTGATGCTTAAAGCTCTTTCTTCAGGCTTTGCACTCACTAAGAAGAAAGGCCATGAGATTTTTGTTGATATTTATGATGCTGGGGTGAAGATGAGACCAGTTACAAAACTCTCTTCTATTCTACTGCCTACTGTTGCTGTAAGATATTAAATTCCATTTTTTAACCTCGAGCAATTAATACTAGAGAACCCTTCCCATGTAGTTTTTAATGTGTATATGACTTAATAATTATTATATTGTTGATAAGGTCAGAGAGTAAGCAAAGCCATAATGTGTAGTTGGGATTTCTGTTTACTATTTGGAAAACAGCTTCACTTTTGCAGATCTGAAGAATGTCAGTATTAGTGGCTTAAAGAAGAAATGAGTCAAGGCTATGAGAAGGAAACATTTGGGAGTTGTAATATTACGAAAGACTGTGTTAACAGCAGAAGGAGAACTGTGTATTTGTGTAAAAGGTTTGAAGAAAAAGTGATAGAAAAGTAACTGGGCTGATTTTGTTGTTTTGTCACACTGGTTTCAGAAGTGAGATTCATTGAATTGCCATTTTGTCACAATATTCAAAACCTATTCCTAGTTTGTTGTGATTTTTTTAATATGTATGATTCTTTTGGGGTTCATCATTTTGTCTTGCCTCGGTGATCGGTTGGTAGAGCTATAAAGATTCTTCTATTATCTTGGGTAGTAGCTTTATTGATCCTGTAAATCATCTATTACACTAGCAGTGCCAATGATATAGGGTACGTCAAAACATTGAGCATATATACAGTTCTCTTACAATTAAAGTTACCAAATATAACTAATAAAACTAGTAAAACTAGTAAAACTAATGTGAGGTACAGAATTAACTTATAAATCAGTAATAACATAACAATAACATTACAATAAATTCAGAAATACATATATAGTTTGAAGTAACCAAAATATAGTATATATAATTTTTCAATAATTGCTTTAACATCTAAGTATTTTCCTAATGTACCTGGTTATAAAATTCCTCCACTGAATAAAAACAGTGGTCAAGCAAATATGCCAGCAAAGCTGATTTAAAATTGGAACTATTTGGTAACTTTATGCTGCTAGGAAGAGCATTATATAATTTGGTACCTGCATAAATTGGTCCAGGTGTAAATAATATGTGATGTCTAATGTATGTGTTGGATTGACTTTAGATATGAAGTTTTCCTTTGAATTAGGAAGGTGTACATCCTTCTTGATGTCTTGAATTTTGGAAAGAAAGCTCTCCTGAGTCTTTAGTGTATGTGTAAAATTTCTCTTGTGCCATGTATGGAATGGGAGTCTGATCAACTTTTCGTGTTGAATAAGAGCCGCTTTTTCTATTTCATATTCAATGGGGCATTGGTTGGTTAGTATTTCCATAGCTGCTATTGATGTGGTTTTGATAGCACCTGTAATTAATCTCAGACTTTGGTTTTGAAAGATTTGAACCTTTTTTGTGTTTGCTGTTACAAGAACTTCGCTGCAGTAAGTAAATAATGTCTTTATATATACATTGTATGTTGTGTTAAGAGTTGCTCTGGAACATCCCCACTTCATTCCTGTTAGACGTTTTAACAGTGAAAGGCGCCTCTCTGCTCTTTGTATTACATTTTCTATTTGTTTGGTCCATGTAAGTTTAGTATCAAATGTAACTCCTAAATACTTTGCTTCCTTTGTTTCTGGTAATTGTTGACCCTCAAAATTTAGTTTTATTTTTAGTGGCTTTTTTCTTAGTGAAAAGATTTGGTAGTTTGATTTTGTTGTATTAACAGTCATTAAATTTTCTTTGGTCCACCTTTGTAATTTGGTTAAGGATTGTTGCATGGTTTTTTCTAGTTCTGTACTTTTGCTTTTTGGTTTTGAAGTCCACATTACTAAGTCATCAGCAAATAGTGCACACTTCACACCTGATTCTTGTATATGTTGTGGCAGATCGTTAATAAATATATTAAAAAGTGTTGTGCTGAGCACTGCGCCTTGTGGTAAGCCACGGTGTACTTGTTTGTATTTAGATATGTTTCTTCCATATCTGGTTGCAATAAAGCGTTGTGTTAGGAAATGACATAGCCATGAAAACATTGGACCTTGTATCCCTATTTTTTTTACATTCTTTAGTAGTTTTGTTCTGCATATAGAATCATATGCACTTTGGAAATCAATAAAAACTGATAAATTATGTTCTTTTCTATTGAAGGAGTCTTTGATTTCTTGACTGAGAAGTAAGACTTGTTCATTTGTAGAGTGGAACTCTCTAAATCCAGCTTGACATGGGGAAATTAAATTTTTTGATTCTAGAAACCAATTTAACCTGTTTGACACCATTCTTTCCATCACTTTTGCTATTATGCTAGTAAGAGCTATTGGTCTATAATTTTTTATTTCTGATGCTGTTTTGTCTTTCTTCAAGAGTGGGACAATTATTGCTTTTTGCCATTCAGCAGGTACAGTGGTTTTCCAGGATAGATTGTAGAGTTTCAGTAGTTGTTGTTTTGCTGTTTTTCCAAGGTTTTTTATGAACTCTGGAAGTATGTGATCAGGTCCAGGAGACTTTTTGTTTTTTAGATTTTTTATTGCAATGTTCAGTTCTTGCATATTAAAATTTTGAAAAAAGATATTGCACTGAGTGTTAGGATCACATTCTCTTTCTTGTTTCAAATCTTTCTTAAATTCTTTACGTTCCTTTTTATTATTTCTTGTTACTTTATGTGAATTAGCATAATATTTATTGAATGTTTCGGCTATGGCTGCATCATTTGTTAATATTTTATTGTTATGTATGATAGGTGTGCTGTTGTTTTCTTTCCTATGATTGACATTTTTTATGAACTTATGAGCTTTGTTACCATCTGTCCTATAATCCATTTTTTCTAAGAAATTATTAAAGTAATTCTTTTTAACAGTATTAATTTCTTTTTTTAGTGAAGCACATTTCTTCCGCCATATTTGTGTATCCGATATGTTTTTTGTTTGTTCAGCTGTATTTCTAGCTATATCCCTTTGCTTTTTCAGTTCTTCTAACTGGGGGTTCCAAAAGGGTTTGAAATTTTTATTTCTTCCCCGAGGAGTATGTTTTTTTGCGGTTTCTAGGATGACTTTACAGAAATTTTTGTTCAAATGATCTGGTTGTCATTTAGCTGTGAGTTTGTTTATTCTTTAAATTTATGTTCCAGTTCAGTTTTATATTTGGTCCAATCTGCTTTTTTGAAGTTCCAATACAGATTCGTGTGACATTGACTGTTATTTGTATTATCTAGTTTTATATCAGCAATTACTGCTCTGTGACCAGAACTTGGATCTTCTATAACTTGTTTTTTAATTTTTGAAACAATATCTGTTGTAGCTAACAAGAGGTCTGGGTTACTGCCTGCTCCGGAGTAATGTATGAAGGTTGTGGGATCTTCTTTACTATAAATCAGTTCAAAAGTTGTGGTATTCAAAAATTCTTCCACTATCTTCCCTGTAGAATCCACTTTTTCATAACCCCATCTTTTGGAATGAGCATTGAAATCCCCAATTACGATTGTTTTATTTAATTGGTCAATAAGAGAGAGATCTGGTTCATTCCTGGGAGGATTGTAAATACTGTATAAATGTAGATGTGTTTTGTTATCCCAAAAATTTAGCTTTATTAATTCACTTTTGTCTCTGTTATCCATTTCTTTAACAAAGAAATGGATAACTTCAGAGATTATCTTATGGGTAATTTTCTTGTAGGTGCAGCACGTAGATAGCCAGCCCCTGCAATGGAGCTTGGAAGAGAACAATTTTGCGCTTTTCAGACACGCAATTTTTTATCATTGCGATAGAGAAAAGTCACATGGGACCAGGTCGGGACCGTATGTTGGACGACTCATAAGTTTGACCTTTGCAGACTGAGCGGTGATGATGGTCGTGATGGAGAAGGATCCCTTGCAGTTCCATGCGCGGCCGTCGTTCTTGAAGCTTGACAAAAACTTTTGGCAAGCAGACTGAGCTGAACCAATTAGTGGTAACCGTGCTTTGCTCTTCCAGAGAATTGCTTGCCACAAGACCACCTTTTTGGAAAAATAGGGCCACATTTTCTTGTGGATACTTTGGTGACGCTTCACTTTTGTCGGTGGATTGTCATCAGAAAAGATTCACACTGCCGATTGCCGCTTGATCTTTTGATCAAACTAATAAATTCAGCCTCATCATCTGTGACGATGTCAGAAGCCCGTCTGGAGTCCCCTCTTTCGGATCTTGTCAGCATTTTCTCACACCATTCAACACGGGCGTGTCTTTGTTTTTCCGTCAAATTGTGAGGCGCCCATCGGGATGTGACTCTTCTCACACAAGGAGTTCATGGAGGATTTTCAAAACTGCTGGCGAACCAATCTGCCATACTGCCTCAGTTTCTTTAAATGTTATGCGACTATTTTCGTGAAGCATTTTTCTCAACACTGAAATGTTTCTCCTTAGTCACTGCCATTGCCGGACGTGCGCTTTTCCTCATCTTTCAAACATGCTCGACCCCTTTTAAATTAGTACTCAGGGGTCTCCATCTAGGGGATATGTGAATAGCGACCACAAGGTACCCAAGCTGAGCAGAACATTACTTCCACTTACTGGTGTTTTGCTCCTCACTGTAACTTTTCTATCTGACCTTACCTTGGTCAACTCTTGTTCTCTTCCGACCCCGATGCTATTAGGGTTCCTGAGGGCTAGGGAGTCTTTATTTTTCCAACCTCTCCATTTCTCTATAAAACCTTAACCCATAACATGCTGACCTGTCATGGCATGTGTACGTCCTCTGATTGGTAATCAGAGGATATGGTCGGTGAATTTATTTTGATAAATAATTCTCCCGGTCAGGTCGGTGAGACCCGTAAACCAACGACAGGTGTGGTCCTCCAGACATTCTGGGGGTTGTGAGAGAGCGATGTGACCGCCAAAACATAAAAATATGGTGCTCTCTAAAAAGCGGTTACATTTATTGCTAAATCTCTTCAATATTTATAACCAATATGTCTTCATATGATTTCTTCACTTGCCATACTGTTTCACATTCCTTTGGTGCATCTAAAATAATTCATTTTATAATCTCAAGATGTTACTGAGAGATGTCTGTCTACTTTAAACTCATCGATGCAATAGTTTAAATTATACAATTAGCTCTTTCTCGTAACACTTCCAAGAAAAGACATTCATTTTGTTTGAAAACTACATTGCAAGAGAGATTGGAAAATTATTCTATCTGTTGCCAAGACAATATCCTTACTCACACCTTTTTTTCTTTAATTATTACAATCAATGTGTCTTTATATGACTTCGTTGCTTGCCACACTGTTTCACATTCCTTTGGCATGTCTGAAGTAATTTATTTTACAATCTCAAGGCGTTACTAGGAGACACTATCTATCTACTTTAAACTCATCCATGCAATAGTTTAAATTACACAATGTGCATTTACTCGTAACAGTTCCGGTAAAATGTTTCATTCTGCTTGAAAACTACATTGCAAAAGAGATTGGAAAATTATTTCATCTGTTGCCAAGACAATATCCTTAGGATATCGTCTTGCTCAACAATACCTTCTCATGATGTCTTTGGTTACGTCATGTTTCGCATATAATATTTGACCCCACATTTACCTTGGAAAAGATAACCACAAGCTAGAAGGCCTTGAACAAACTTGACTGCTTCTTAAAGTGCTCCAATGGGCATTTGTCTTCACTTTCCTTTAACACTATGTTCTAATTGGTTCCTGAAAAGCATACACATTTTTTTAAGTCAGAGTGAGGTTAGTTTTGTTTCCTGATCATGATACAAATAGAATCGAAAAATGAGTGGGACACAGATTTTTCATCTTTGAAAAAAGAATTAGTAGTTGAGCTGATAACCAAATATAGATAAATTATTGAGTACAAAAAGTGGATGGTCTATAATTATTTTACGTTAATTGAAAGTAACCTTTCCGGGTACAATAGATTTTTTACCTTTGGCCACTGGGAGAGATTGAATTCTCATGTACATGTAGTCTAATGCTCCCAGACCAGCTGGAAATTTGGTACATTCCATCCCTTGGTGTCTATTGCTTGATTTGCAACAGCTATTTTTCAACTTTAAACTAGTGTTAAGTGCTTTAACTCAGGGGTATTGGGAAATTAGTTTAACATGAGTTTTAACACTGAGTCAAAGCTAACACTGTTCAATGAAACAAATGTTCTTAACTTGAGTGTTAAATCATTTAACTTTGAGTTAATATTTAACACTCATGGTGAAACCAACTCTTAGGATATGCAATACTGATTATCACAGAAAGAAAAATGATATTCACCTTTTTTAAACAGCGCTAGCTGAAATCATGGAACACCTCCAAGAAAAGATAAGGAATTATATAAACTGGTCCAATTTTGTGATTCCCTTACTTTTAATTAAATAAACAATGGAAAGATTGGAACTTGCTATAAAGCAACTGTTGCTCCCTCTAAGTTATGTAAGAAGTAGAAGTTATGCTCCAAGCTACAAAAAAGAAAGCAATAAAATGGGTGTATAAAATATGTAGAGACAGAATTTGCAGAGGTATGACACATCCAAACCAGAGAAAAAAATATTCTAGCTACAGAAATGGATGTATTGAGGAGATCTGCTAGAAAATCAAGATTGGAAAGAATAAAAGACCAGAAAATAGAGGAGATTATGAGAGTTAAAGAAGAACCAGACATTATAGGGAAGAAAAGACTACAGTGGTACGGGCACGTTAAAAGAATACCAGAGGAATGACTGTCAAAGAAAGTACTGGAATGGATACCAGAAGAAAGAAGAAAAAGGGGATGTCCAATGACAACTTGAATGGATGATGTACAAGCAGCCTTAGCATCAAGAAATTTGGACCCAGAACAACAGAGAAACAGAGAGGCATGGAGTTTGGCTTTCGGAAGATGGCGCCGCAATTATAAGCTGGAGACATGATGATGAAATATGGTAATACTATTCAGTGTTTACCATAACATGCAACAGCAAAATGGTTTATTACAAGCACATTGTGTTATCCTAGTAGTGGAAGCATGCGAAGGCATTGAAAATTGCTAAATTGCAATTGTCCTGTCATCACTTTTATATAGAGTTTCAGTTTGTTTTAGACATTACAATAACAAAAAGTGATGTTTTGACAAATTCTGTTGCAGCATTCATCTTTGACTTGTGTTATGACAGCAATTAAGACAAAGGAACTGGATACTGAACTGCTTCAGCTGTTGTTACAAGAGTTGGCCATTTTGAGTGTTGAAATAGTTTTTATTGGTTTAGGAAATGGACAAGTACTTTATGTTCCTATAATTACAAATCCAAATAAACCGAAGTCAGGAGTAGAGCCTAAGATTTTATACAGCACCACACAAGCTATCAAAGGCGTCTTGTTTGTTCAAGGTGAGTAAATAGTTGGATAATACAGTAAAATGCTTTCATCATCGTCGTTGATTCTTCTTCTTCTTCTTCTTCTTCTTCTTCTTCTTCTTCTTCTTCTTCTTCTTCTTCTTCTTCTTCTTATTATTATTATTATTATTATTATTATTATTATTATTATTAGTAGTAGTAGTAGTAGTAGTAGTAGTATTATCATTATCATTATCATCACTATCATCATCATTATCATCATCTTCATGATAATAATAATTATCATCAGTGAAGCAGTCCTAAAGGCAGAGGGGTGAGGAGGAAAGAGGGAAAGGGAGAGAGAGTGAGAGAGCGACATAATCCGAAAACAAATGTTTTTTAATCTTCTATTTTCTCAAAAATAGCTCTATTGATTTTGGTTAAAATAGCATACATTTAAGATATTTTAATGATGGACAAAATGTACTAATTGGGTATTCTGCAAATAGCCTGTGAGGTCCTCTTAATTCTGAAGGAATTTGGTATAATTTATAGATGGTAAGAAAGATGGGAACTTGCTACAGAAGCAGTTTGCTTGTTCTTTATTATTATTGGATCATGTTATGTTTACATACGGAAAATTTCAGTCCAAGAGTACAAAATAAGGATTTCTTTTATGACTATTATCTTCCTAGTTCTATATCTTTTAGTCTTTATTTATGTGAATAGTTTCTTTTGTTGACAGTTTTTGTTAAGTTTAAATTTATAGAACTTAGATATTTGAGACGTAATTGAATAAAGTCTTGAAATGTGACTTCCTGTTCTCAGATGTGCAAGTCATTTCCTGTGACTTCATGTTGTAGGAACATATGATCTCAGATAGTATATGTGGGAGAAGAAAAAAAAGTTTGTGTTGTTTAACGACGCTGTCAATTGCTAGGATCACATCAGTGTCGCCAATGTTCCGGAATTTTGTCCTGCCAGTAAATCTATTGACATGGAGCTCTCATTTTTAAGCACACTTAAAAACTATCGGTCTGGGCCAGATTTGAACCCACTACTTTGGGATCGGTAGACCAGCGTCTAACTAACTGAGCCACCCAGACCGACTGGTATATGTGCAGTCAGCTTAGCTGGCACTTGGTGACAAATGCTTTGCTAAGCTGCTTCGTCAGCAAAGATTGTGTATTTAAATCTCCAAATTTTGACCTAGCAGGAGGGGAGTAAATTACATAGAACGACCTCCCTCACTTTGGTCTTTGAAGGTTTCTTTCAAGATGTAACTTGGATTGTTAGAAATCTCTGCTAAGCGGGATTTAAATTAGAAAAAATAAGTGTCACAAAAATGCACAAGTCAAAATTTACGTTTGTGCAAATTATGATAAGCTTGTGCAAAATTCTGCTAGTAGAAAATGTTACTTATTATACCATTAATGAGACTTAAAAGTGAAACATGCATATATTGAATTAAAGCCAACAATGACTTATTAAATGAAATTTTATTATTTTTCTATAATTAACTTTTAAAGAATTAGTTTATAATAATCATTTGGATTGCTGTCTATATTAAAATACTGTTTTAAACGGTTAAGATTTCTTGTTGTAAATGTTAATACTACAGCTTACCTGATGATGATGCCGCCAAACAGTTCCTTTCATGTCCTTCAGAAACTACTCACTAATAATGACATTTTTCCATTTTGCACTACTTAAATAACACTTTCCACTTTTCCAGTTTGTATTTGGTGTACCTATTTAAGTATCAGGTTTTGTTTCTTTTGTATGTCCATTTTTAGTTTCACTCGAACTAGCACTTTGTTCCCTTTTTTTCCCATAAAACAAACTTATCCTTTGGTTCTTAAAAGAGCACACATACACAGTATACATTTGAAAAGGATGTGTAAACCACACAAACTGGATTAGAGATGAGTTATACTATCTGGGAGGGAAAATGGCATATTGTTTGTTTCTGTGGCAGATTGTTGTCTCATTTTTGCAAATGCTGTTTTAAAGTTTGTCACATTCTTTGACCTCGAGCAGAAAAAAGTGACAAAAGCCACTGTAATTTAAACTCTGCTGCTAAGGTAATGCAAACAGCTGTCTAACACTGACCACCGTTTCCTCTCCCTCTCAGTATAAAGTAAAACTAATTCCTTTTGTGTAAATTAAACCTTCCTTAAACCAGAATTACTTGTCGCTGTAGGATTAATCCTTCATCACATTTCCAGCCATCCTTTGGAAATAGTACCCCGAGTACCCCTTCTGTGTGTCCCTTCCAGTCAGGTCGCCCACTTCTGAAGATGCCCAGCATCCATTTTAAGATGATGTCTGAGGGAGACACAAAGTAACGTTGAATGCCACAATATTGTTTAATCTAGAGGATTTGTGAAAGAGCACATATTTCGTTCTTTTTTTTTTTTTTTTGTAATATTGAGTATTAAGTTGTCATTTGAGAACCATGTCTGCAGTGTTAGATCAGTTTGCATATCTTTCAACACCTGTAACTCCAATTTATTTTTTCATATAGAGGAAACAGCTTATGGGATAACCCGAAAACCAACTGAGATATTTTCCCCCCATTATGGCGTGGTCTGGTTGTACTTGGTGATATTCCATCTGTTAGGTTGCATTATCACCATGGTAGAGCTACGACCATAGTTGGTGTTATTGTATCTGTTATGTTGCCACAGAGGCCCTTTTTTAATCCTGTCGTAGGAAAGGCAGCTGATAGATTTTAAAACAAGATTCTATTAAACTGTGGATCCATTGTATTGTTCATGTGTGCATAATTTTATCTTGAATTGTTTTAGAGCATTATATGCAATTATAGTTACAGTAGCCCAGTATTACGACATTTAGTATTCAAAAGTGATTTTATCTAAAACTTTTATTGGAGCACAAGATCTGCTGAAGTTTAGTAGGTTCATCTTGTGTTGTGGGTAAGGATGTTCAAACATTAGTATTGTTTAAAAGCATTTTACTTAAACCCTGTGATATTTGAGGTTAGAAATAATGCTTTTATTATGTAGGTTGGTAGTACTGCTTTTTGATGTAATGTCCACTGCAGTTTTCTGTAGTGTTGAATTCTTGAGAATTGCCAATAAGCTGTTTCCCCTAAAGAATAGGAAGATGTCACCTGCAAATAGAACTATTTTACCTATTTAATCTTTTCTATCTCGTTAACAAAAATAATATTGCTCCTAACACTGTTTCTGTGGGACTCTATGCTTTATTCTCAGCATTGGACTGGAATAATTATTTAAGCTGATGTACTCTGCTCTTGGGAGATACTTCTAACCTTTCCAAGACAACTCCTCTTATTCCTGACTGTGCTAATGTTCATGATTCACACTATCATGATTTTATATACCAGTAGGAAGCCATTAATCTAATATACAGTCTCAAATATAAGTAGTGCACATACAATAGCAACACTAACTTTACTTTTACAAGAGTGAGAAAACTACATTGTTTTACACAAATATGGATATCATTTCTTTTTTTTCTTTTGTATCAATGTATGCATGCAGGCTATCATAATAACTTTTTTCTTCCCTTTTTTTTACAGGTTCCAGATCAGAGCTTTATTCAGATATTGTTATTGTATTAAGCAATGGCCCTTTGATACACATATCCAGTCGAAAACAAAAACTGCATTATGAGACATTGTACCTGTCGTCAAGCGTGCATACTTTTTGCCAGGCAGGTCGTAGCATTCTGGTGGGTGATGGAATAGATTTGTGGCATTACAAACTAATATTTCCAGTTGATTATGAAGATGATACCAGTCTGGTTCTGGAGAGTACATTGTTGAATATCAAGGGTGTGGATGCATTATGCTACATAAACAGTGCCAACCAAGTGCTTGCTGTTACCGTAAGTATAATGCAGATCATTGCAGTCAATAAAGTGCAGCCAGTTACTGCAATAGAAAGTTGCTGCTAATACTAACATTATTTTAAAATACAAAATGTTATGCTATATTCTAAAGTAAGAACAAATTAGAAACTAATGGCTTTGAGAATGAGTTGGAGACAACTTGAAACTCAGGGTCAGCAAAAGAATAACAACATTACTAAGATAAGTGAAGTTTTTAGTTTCTAATTTGTTCTTACTTTAGAATCTTGTTGCTTCACTGTTAATAGCTTCAATTTTTCCTTATTATGTTATGCTATATTTTATTTTATTTTATTTTGTTCTTGTAAATAATTTCAATTCAAAATGTAAATATTTCTTTTGTAACAAAATAATGTGAAATGCAGATGGTATTCTTTGTCATTGTGGCAACCTGTAAATGTACAGGAAGACTTTGAAATAAATAAACATGCTGTTAAAAAACAAGACATATTTCAGAGGCAATCACCTCCATGAGCTGTTTATATATTTTTAAATCATTATGTACCTAAATAAAGTTTAAGTGTAAACATTTTGACTCAGAGAATTTTATTATAAAAATAACTTCACTGTTAATAGCGCTTCTGCTCTTAATTTTCAAATAATACCCTTCATTTAAATTAGATAGCAAGAAAAAGTCCAGTGTTGGTATAAGGGTTCTGTTTAGTTTTGTTTACAACCAAGTTATGTAAAAGTGAACTCGGAAATACAAATTAGAAAAAACAATAGAATCACAGATCGTTTCAACAATAATAAAATATTATATAGCTATTTTGAGAAACCATCTTTGTAGAAAACACATTGTTTAATTACTTTGTTTAAATTTATAGTTTTATAATTGTAATGTTTTACACAATTATTGCTGTTATTTTTTTATTACTGTCTTTGCTATATTTGCTATCCATCACATATTTTTGTATGAGGTTGATTGTTATTTTTAGTATTCTTTGTCTTTAGGCCAACCCTAAAGAGGATCAGATGATTAAATAAATAAATTATTAATATCATCATCATCATCCCAAATGATAAAGCAATAAGTTTATCTCTCCATTCTTGAATTGCAGGTGCATCTTACCCTTTATTCTATTATGCTAGATGCTGTTAAAGAGGAAGATAATACCACCGAGAAACCTAAGGATTTTACAATACCTTCAGATTTAATTGAAGCCATAAATAGACAGGAACAATGTTTAATGGAGCTTCATCAACAGATTGCCCACGAAGATAAACTACTAGGAATTATAAACATCAGTAAAAGTGCCAGTCTTTTGAGAAACTCCTTTGACATTGATGTTCAGGTAAAATTCTATTAAGAAAGAATACTATGTTTGAACTGTTGAATTCTTGTTACTGTAATTGTTACAGGATTCAAGCTAGTCAGCTATATTACTTTACAAAAAAGCCTGATCTAAACTTGGCGTCGAACAAGAAGGTGATTGACAATTGCTCACCATGTGGTGGAAAGGTCTAAATGAATGGGAGGGGATGGATATGTCATTGTGATTGCCATAATAATGAAAAGAGGAGCCAATTAGAGCGAAGACATTTCCATAGCAACACTAAACGCTAAACCAGTGTTGTTGATATTTAACACGTGATTAGCATGTGCCTGAACTGCAATCCAGCAGTAACATAAACTGAGCGTCTTATCTTCTGTTTTCCCTGCAGTATATACAATGCCTCCCTCCAGCTGCAGCTTGCAATGTCTGTATCAGAGATTGCCTGTGTGCTGACAAGTTCATTTGCGTCATTTTATTTATGTGATTACTTGCCTTATATTCACATGTGTCTGAATCTATGTATCTGTGCCTATGTTGTGAGCATTTACAATTGTCTCATTCTTTTAATGAATATTTAATTATATCCAAAAATATTGAAAAATATAGCCAAACAAAAAACTTTACGTACTCGGCTAGCAAATAAAATTGTGTTTGATACATATCCCAATTTCAGTATTATACAGTTAATGGTATTGCTGAAGAACATGGTTGCAAAATTGTTTGGTTTCTCCCTTTCCTGGTGTAATCTGATTTAATTAATTTGGGCATAAACAGCTGAAAACTGAAAAAGTGGTTACTGATACAAAGGACATAATAAGTGCAACATGGGAAAATGGAGTTTTAGAACCAAGGATAGAACAGCATCATTTTCGCTGTTAATTCCAGCAACAGCAATGATGCAAGTGAGTCGGATATCAGAGGCATTTTCCCATTACAATATTTTACAGGTATGTTTCTTTTGTTAACATAAATCTTTACAGTGATTACACTTGCATGTTCTATTCTTTGCAAGTAGATTCACTGTGTTACTATTGTCTTTGCATACAAATATAACATATACCCGGTCTACATTCCAAACGCAATCCAACCATCTTTTTACACATAATGCTAACACGCTCTCCACGTGGTCATGATAAGCGGCAATGTCGCTTCTCTTTCACCGTGAACTGTCAATCCCTTTCTTGTTTGGCACCTATAACACTGTACAACACTGGAATTTGCACCTGATCAAAAATAGGCAACTCTAATAGATTTTTAAGCACGAATTTCAGAACTGCAATCCATTTTGTGACATCTGATACCGAAATTTAGATTTCAAATCGAATGGGCTTGATAAAGACACGTTTTAATTTAATTGCCGGATGTGAGATTTGCGATAAGTGTTAAGTAATAACATAAATAGATAATAGAGCAGGAAGTGTTGTAAGGTGAGCAAGATATGAGTAAATAATAGTCGTTAAATTTGTAGGATAAACGCATTATTGGTTTGAAATTAACGAGTCATGACGTCATACTACATAGTTTAAATACACGTTTGAAATTCAGGTCTGCCAATCTTAAAAGTCACGCGATATATTTAATAAAATATAAAGTAAACATCGTTTAATCCTAAAAAGGTAATTATATATTCGAAATTCATAAAAGAACATGTTATAATAGAAAGGGACATTTCTAAATTGCGGGAAAAGGAAATAGCATTTTGGATACGAGGCTTTCTTGGATGACGTCATGACATTTAAAATTGGAGAGAACGTTTTTCTAGCGTGGGGACGCCAGAAAGCGTCACTACTCAGCCCAGACCAGTAAGGCCCGTTGTGGTGTGCAGACGTGAGTGCGATTCCTCTGCAGATCGAAAATCGGCATAACTCCCGAAAGTATATAAGAAGTAATAAACAATATACAAAGGTTTTCTTGGGTAGTCTATAACACCTACGCATACCCGAGATAAAGAAAGAGATCTCATCCTGAACTAGCCGGAGCGAACCAAATCAAAGGGCGACACAACGTGACCAACGACTTCCCGCAACAAATGGCGATCCGACGTGAACGACCCAACGACTTTCCGCCACACATCACCTAACGTTTTTTAGATATTGCCCTTTTTGTGATTTGCAAAAATCTGCTGTGCTACGCCACTCTCACCACTGCAACTCTGTTGGCTCACCCTCTCAAAATCTGTTGTCATTAAAGGCTGGTAAGAGTTTTATTTTAGGCGAGGTATCTTCAGCATTTTGATAAGGGGAAATATTACTTCTTTAAAAGATCTTTGTTAATGAGCTCATGTAACAACTGAGTGATAATTGCAAGCTATCCGAATGGCATCTTTTCATTGATTCATCGAAGTTAAGTATAAAGGCAGATTTATTACATAATGGTAACTCTTATCCTTCTGAGAGAGTGCACAGCCAGAGTCCATATATCTAGGAGTTATTTCCGGGCTGTTATGCCGTGGTCTGTTGGAGTTTAAATACTCAGATGTTTTGTCCACAACTGCGGCGGACATCTTCAGTGGCGGGATCATAGTCTCCTCGGAGAAGTTAATGTGGCGTCTGAGGTGTGGACTGTCTGCGCTACTGTATTTATCCCTTGAGTGGCCTCCGCTAATTGGTCTGAATGGTAGACAGCAGGAGGGAGGGGGTGGGCTTCGCTCAAGGTGTTGTTCCCTCCTGATTGGTTCACTTGAATTTCTCCCGTTTTATGCTGTTTCTTGCCTTCAATAACAGGATACCAGTTGCTGTTAAGTTTCAAAACTTCTTCTTTCTTATTGAAATTGTGGGGATGTTATCTTATTCTTCTGTCCCTATAGCTCATGCTGTCCAGATGAAAGAAATATATGAGAATTTGAAAATAGTTTTGAAAGCTATAAACTATGCAAAGTATGAATGGCAAATCTGTGGAGATTTAAAGGTCCTGGGAATGCAGAGTGGTTTCACCAAGTTTTGTTGTTTTATATGCGAGTGGGACAGCCAGGCTAAAGAAAAACATGAAGTAACTGAGTGGCTTGTAAGGAAAGCTTTAATATCAGGTGAAAAGAGTGTTAATATGAAGCATTAGTTAACAAAGACAAAATTTTGCTACTGCCGCTTCACATTGTTAATGAAAAATTTTGTAAAGACTTTCAACAGAGAGAATAGGGGTTTTTGGTATTTGAAAGAAAAGTTTCCAAGAATAGGTGAAGCAAAATTAAAAGAAGGTATTTTTATTGGCCCACAAATATGCAAATTGATGGAAGACAGGCATTTTGATGAACTACTTTCCAAAAACGAGAAAGCAGCATGGGTGGGATTCAAGACAGTATGCAAAAATTTCCTAGGAAATACAAAAGCTGACAACTACAAGGAAATTATTGAGAACATGCATATAAAAATTTAGGGTGCATTATGTCCTTAAAAATACATTTTCTGTACTCTCACTTGGACTTCTTCCCTCCCAACCTGGGGTCTGTGAGGATGAGCACGGGGAACGGTTTCATCAGGATATAAGTGCCATGGAAAACCAATACAGCGGAAAGTGGTCACCTAGTATGTTAGTTGAATATTGTTGGCAGCTCATAAGGGAGGTTCCGCATGTCAGCTACAAGCAGAAGTCTTCTCAAAAGTTTTTTTAAAAAGTGAGTAAAATTAATAATATTTTTAAGTTTTTGCATGACAGTTACCTAAATATGAATGGTTAGTTCACTTTAACCATAATTTATGGATTCTGCATAACTTTTTCGTTATAAGTTGAACTATATGAAATTATGAGAGGTAGCCCACACACGGTTTGTGTGTTTAAAAACACCAACAGTAAGTTTGTTGGCATAAATAAATAATATATGAAATTATTTCACCTCAGGATTGATTACAATATTTTAATTGCATCTACTTTATGCATTATTTTTTAAAAACATTGAAACCGATTTCTCAAAAAAACAGTACGTAATAGAGAATTTTGGATTTCAGATTTGAGTTCAGCATAGCTAATATGTACAAAGACACCTATTTTTGTTTGAGTGCAAAAACAAAAGTTGAAATTTGCTGCTCAGTGTAATACTTTTCTGTCATAATTCTAGTGTAGACAGGGATACCTGTCAATGGGGAGGGAAAGTTTTTGGATTGTTACTGATTATGTTTTTTTCTTTCTTGTTAGGTGAATGTATTAGATGGAAATAAGGATAGCAGAAGTTCCATACCAGATTTTTTTAAACAGTATCTTTTAAAAATTCAACTGAAGAATAAAAATGATCAAGAATTCTTACCTGATATATGGTCACTGCATATTATGTTATTAACAAAAGACTTAGTGTTTTCTGAAACAAAATTGCTTAAACATAAATGGAGTACAAAGATGAATATTGAAAATGTGTTATATATCCCCTTCCCAATTACTGAACCTGTGAAAGTTGTATGTCATATTGTTTCCAAACTTTCTTCTCTCAATGAAAATGAAATGGAAAACAATATGGGAAAACATTGGGTGACTATACCTATTGCAGAAACCACATTGGATATGTCATATTTTTTTGAACTGTTGCCTATAAGCACCAGAAATTACAGTAAAGTTGAAGATGACTTACTGCAAGTTCCCCAGGAGCTTCTTAATATTGTAAAACTTCATTTGGGTGAGGGCATATTCAACTCATTGTCACTAAGCTTTGAGAAGCAGAAGGAATCGAGGGAGCATGTGCTCTCATTAATGAAACATGAAGCAGCCACTTTCAAGGAGCTATGGAGTGCAGTTGCATCAAATTGTAACCAACAAAGTGCAGATATGGTAAGCTTTAAGAACCATTCTTTCACTTTGATCATTGCATGTTATTTGATGCTGATATTAATTGTTCTTGCACACTGGTATCTGAAACTAAGGGTGCCACAGACACATCTTTGGCTTTCCTCACCTGTTGCGGATATGGTAAGCTTTAAGAACGATTCTTTCTCGTTGATGATGATGATGATGATGATAATAATAATAATAGTAATAATAATAATAATAATAATAATTAATAATAATGTTTATTCACCACTTAGATCATGTTACATGATATGGGCTTCATCAAAAGAACAACTTCTATAAGATTTACAGAACTAATTTTACAATATAATGTGATATATGTATGATGTATATGATCATTGCATGTTATTTGATGTTGAAGATAGTGATTGTTCTTGCTCACTAGCATCTGAAGCTAATGGTGACACAGACACATCTTTGGCCTTCCTCACATGTAGCTCAGTGTTGGTGTGTTGGCATAGTGAGCAGAGATCCATTGTTTGAATCCCATTCATTGTCATGAACCAGCCCTGAATTTTTAGGTTCCAAAAAGTTTAAAATTAGGTTATATTTATCAGTATATTAGGATTTTATAGGATGTTATATGTTTAATTAAGGAATTCATAGAATTTTGAAATGGGTATCTTTTTTTTAATGATTCTTCTGCACTATAGTAGTTTTCCTTCAACCCAAATGAATTTTGCTCCGCCACAGATTTCTGTCCTCTATCTTCTTTGAAGCCTTTGTTGACTATGTTTCTTCTTACTTCATCCAGCCACTATTCTCTGGGCTTCCCCCTTCTTTTGCCATTAACATTCCAATCCAATATCATTTTTGGGATTCTATTACTCTTCATCCTCATCAGATGCTCAAACGTTTCAATTGTCATTCTTCTATTATTTCTAAATTATTACATTTAAATTCATTAATTTTCTGGTTCCTCATTTTCTCCTTCTTGATTTTCTAGCTGCCTTCTGCCAAAAGTCCATCTCTGTTGCCAACAATTTATTTGCTTGTTGTCTATCTATTGTCCAGGTCTCTGCACTGTATAACATGATACTTTGTACTAATGATTTGAATATATATGTTCCTAAGGCATTCTCAAATTTATTTTGAGATAACATACCTCATTGGTGGCTTACAATCTTGTAAGTTGATACTTCGAGGCACTGTATATATGAAAATTAAAAAATGCACAGTTTTCTTCTGATTGCTTTGGATTTTTTTTTTCACACATTCAGAACAAAATATATAGTAATACAGAAAATTTCGAAGTCCTATGTCAAACCATTTTTAAATTATTAATATATTTATTAATAATAAACCACTTTTTGATAAGCTAATATGAAATGACCCTTGGACTCTACTGTTTATTGTTTCTAAATTTTTGATTTGAGCTCAGTGCACAGAAATAAAGAAATTATCATACAGCCATTGCTTAGATTTAATTAGTTTAAGAGAAAAAAAAGTTTTGTATCTAATTTATTGATATTTTCAGTATAAGTTATAAAAGTATTGAATTTCAGCTTAATAGTTTTTACTAGTGCATGACAAATTTTAATACCTTAATTCTGAAGCTCTCCTGAAAATTTTAAGCTAATTAGCTATAAACCAAAATCCAAGGAGCATTTTTAATAGGGAAAAATGCTAGGAAAAATAAATAATTGAGAAAAATTTATTTTAAAGTAGTTTTTGAGAATTTTAATTTGCTTAGTCATTTTTTAATTTAAAAACTTTCCTTTCGCCTTACCATTGTTCACCAAATTTACAAATGTTGTTCTTAGCTAACCTCCAATGTGTAACACATAGCTAGGAACATTGAAATAACCTGACAAGAGTACAGAACACTGGCTGCTCTTTTCTTCTTTACAAGCAAAACACATGTCAGATTCGCAGCACTTCAGTTCAATATATCAAAATCATTTCAGTACAGCCAACTCACAACCCCTCTGAAGCAAAATTCCTTGCAAGAGAAGTGCCCGCTGAAGTCAAAGCCAGTGAAAATGAAAGTTGCACCCGATATATCCAATATCATGTATTTGATCTAAAAATGAATGAATTGAATTGAAAAGCTGTAGCAATGAAGTTTAGCAAGGAATGCCCATCCACAGTGGGACATTTGAATGCCCTCCTGGAGCTTTAAAAATGGTGAATATTGAGAAAATAAAAGTGTGCAATTAAAGTATAAAGTGTAAATGTAATAAAAAATGCAATAAGTAAAAATCTAAATTTTTTGGCAATTTTTGCCAAATTTAATAGGTACATTGCCTTAAGTCCCAGGCTTAGGACACTCAATGTTAATTAATTGTTCTTTCACACAAGATCTGCTTTTGAAATCATTTTGATTTATGAGTATCAGAAAGAGATGATGGTGGCTGTGGCTTTCTTTAAAATGCATTAAGCCACTGGTAACTAAAAGCATTATGTGGATATGAATGTATACTTAATTATTTGTGCAAATACACATGGAAAGATAATATATCTCTTTCTTCATGGCTATCAGTTGTCAAATCACTGATTCCAAAAGGAAATCTTGTAATTTTCATTTTTATGTTGTAAATAAACTTCTGAGCCAATGGGAACATCATTATTGTGAAATATTGTGTAAAATATGCTAGGGTTCATAAATTGCTTATTTTACAAAAATGTAGGAATAGTTGATGTGTTGGAATCTGATGTGAGCTTCAGTATTTCTCCCGTGCATGTCATTTCCTGGAATTCTAACCTGCGACACAGAAGTTTATATCTTGTGGTACACTATTTGGAAACTATATATCATGAATGAAGGACCACATGTGGTTTTCAAAGTAAATATTTGAGGAGGGGAATAATCATCTTGATTTCAGAGAAATAATGGAATGTCAGAGGAATATTCTTATAGTGTCACTGAGAATAAACCAGACAGTTTTCATAACTTACCATCCTATGTATGTTAAACTGTTCACAGGTAAAACCAGAAAGTAAAATGCTGTTGTGTATTGGAAACTCATTGATAAAAATATTTTTAAATGAAGACTGCACCGAAATACAGCTTCATAGTGAGAATTTAGTTTTGTTGCATCATGTTAAGAGGGCACTGATGTTGCTACTTAGAAAACAGATGTCACAGAAGAGAGAGTCCTTCACAGTTAGTGCAAATCTACTGGCAAGAACTCAGGTGTGTGTAACACATTTAGATACTGAACATCATATATTTAAAATGCAAAAATGGCCTAGTTTGTTGCAAATGGGAAGTTTTAATAATTATTTGCATACTTTTGTGTACAAATTTTGTGTGTTTCAAAAGCATTTGCCTTCTAAATGGTCCAAAACATCCTAAACATAAAAATCACATATAATGTAATTACTTGTAAATTTAAATGGATTAGAACAGAGAAGCATTTCAGAACTGCAGCTAAGGCTGTTGTCCTACTAAACCTCCAGGAGAAAGAGATGAGTAAAGATAGTATGACGAGTGCTCAGAACTGGTGGCAGCAGGTACAGTAAGACAATGTATATATACACTACCATCAACTGCACTTACCTGCTGCTCTGCAAGATGAAAGGAAATGACAGGAAATGTGTAATCCACCACAGCATTCTGCTGTAGACCTAGGAAAACCGTGAGAAAACCCAGGGTCAGGATGGAATTGGAATCAAACCTGGTACCTCCCAAATGTGAGCCTCAGATGCTACCAATTAAGCCCTCCTATTTGTAGTTGTTCATAATTAAATAAAAGTTCTCTGGCTAAGACTTCATATATCACCCAGATTCCTAAGTAGTTTATGTTCTTCTACACTTTATGGATAAGGCAAGTTGCCTCTTCCATCTTCCTTTGTTCAGCTCCATCTCTTCCTTGGGTGTCCTACATCTCTTCTTCCTCATGGTTTCCACTTGTATATTTTCAGTGATATTCTTTCGTTATACATTTTACTCCGATGTTGTTTCCAGTTCTCTTTGGTCTCTTCAATTTTATCATTTATTTTATATACACCTACTTCTTCTCAGATATCCTCATTGAGAAAGAGATCTCTTCTAGTACAACCATTTACCCTTTTCAAAAATCTTACTTCTGCAGCTTGTAATTTACTTTATCTTTCCCATCCAGGACTAGCTACCATGCATCATTACTGGTACTGCCATTGTTTTATAAAATTTGAGGTTTGTATCTTTCCTGGTTTTATCTTATTATGTTCTTGTTGCTTGTTGCATATTTGCTGGTATTTGTTTATTTTGTTTTCTGTCTTTATCTGTGTCGAAACTTATCTTGCAGTTGTTTGTAAGTTTAGTATAAGTAGTTTATGTTTTTAGGCTAAAACTAAGAGAAATTTATAAGCCAGATTATACAGTGTACTAAATGCATAAATGCAAACAGAATGACAAATCTACAGTATCACCACTTTGCACAACCAGTCTTATCATGCCAAATATAACACTTCCAAAACCTACAAAACACACAACAGATCTGAATATTTGGGAAAAGATTTTAATCATAAAACACAACAAACACTAATGAAATTTGAATTGACAACACAAAATTCACTAAGAAAGTTCATTAATTCACCACTAGATGCCATCACAGACAAGTACATACCAGGCAACACCACCAGGAGTCAATTGGTCACTTCTACCAATGAGAACAATTAGCTCTTGAAACTGGTCAGCACATAAATATAAGTGATGTAAGTGTTCGAGCTTCTGATTCAATTTTTCCATAAATGAATCTCACAACTCAAAATAACAAAACAGATGTGACAATTTAAGAAGAGTTGCCTTTGAATTGAACCACCAGGGATCAAACAGAAGGTGTGGCAGACCCAAAATAGCATGGTACAATACAGTCAGAACAGAAACTGAAAGCATGGGGAAAAGCTGGAGTGAGATTAAGGATCTGGCTAACAATAGAATCTGTTGGTGTGCTTTTATTAAGGCCCTATGCTTCCCAGAGAAGTAACAGGGCTACTACTACCACCACCACCACTGTCACCGCAATCCCTTGGATTAATCGCCGGAGTGGAGAAGTAAACTTCTGACACAGTTTCTCACCGGGCATGGTTGATTTAGGTCACATCTCTATCAATTTGGCCTTAGTGCTTCAGATGAGTGTATTTACTGTGGGAAGTGGACACAGTGGAACATATGTTTTTTGACTGCATTTGATGGCACAACCTCCAACAACAAATTGAGTTCAAAATGACAATGTTCACGCCTCCACATGTGGTCCCCTTCATGCTTTCGTCTGATACTCATTGGAGCATAATCAGCAAGTTCGTCCATAACACACTATCTCGTAAACATTGAGAGATGTTTAATTTAAAAGGTGAGTTAATTAATAACACATTGAGAGATGTACCATATTTAAGACAATTACTGACTGACATAGACAACTAGCACCTTGAATCGTCTTCTTCTTGAAGTAATACTGTCTGGGTAGTTCCAAGAAGAAGCTCTAATGATTCTGGAGGGGTTTTTTAGTTGGTAGAAACCCAACTCGCCGAATTCGCAGTGTCTTTTGAAGATTTTCCCCTGCCTACAAAAAAAAAAAAAACACCATAACCACCACCAACACCGCCACCACCACTGCCACCGCCACTGCCACCACCACTGCCACCGCCACTGGAAAGAGGATTATAATACCTTACCCAAATAAATTAAAGATTAGAACAAAGAGAAACACACAAACGCTATTTATTTAATAATAAATGCATTCTATAGTATTGAAGAGTTTAATACTAAATATAATCAGTATGTAAATGTAAATATTGTAAAAATATATTTATTTTAGAAAAATAGTGTAGAAAGACTCAATATTGTAAACATACTTTTGTAGTAGAAAACGTAATTAAGGTATTGTATTTAATATATTTGCCATTTGATTCCTGCAGAAATATTGACTTTTTCAAGGTATGATATAAATGGATTTTAAGCACATTAAGGTTGTGATCCAGCAGAAATGAACGAAGACCACTTGAAGACCTGTGAAGCATTAAGATCAGAAGAAACTACAGTTCAAAAGTATTGGAAAGCACGAATGCTAATGGCTTCATTGCCAGATGCAAGGCACTAGAAAACAACAACAACATTAAGGTTGTAAGAAGTGCACTTGTAAACAAACATTGTCATACATATGTAAGTATGGGGTACCATTGAACTTGTGAGGTATCCTATATTTGCAACATATAGATGAAATGAAATAGTAAGAGCATTTTGACCAGTGGCTGTGTAAGCATATAGAATTAGAAAGGTACATGAACATAGCTCTTAATAGCAATACCAGTACAGTTAAAGAGGAAATAAGGGAAAGACCTTTAAGAGATGCCTTTTCATATGTAGTCATTAGTAGCATTTAAGAATAATAGCGGAAAACAAAACTGTGCTGAATAACATAATATTTAGTAATCTTGAATTTTAATTAACACTTCTAGCTTCTAGTATAATACTTTTATTAAGAGATGGAATTATTTGCACTAGATGTATACTAGATATAATGATAACAAGCAACAATGAAACTGAAAATCTTTCTACGATATCCCACATGCTCACATCCACATTGTGAGGGTAGCGTGTCTGCCTCATATTCTGAAGCTATAATCTTAGGGACCCTTTTAGTATTATAATTCTAGGGACCCGAGACTCATTTGAGCATTATTTTGTCCATTTTGAGTAATCACCACCTGATGTGACCTATATAATTAAAGGATATTGTTAATCTTCAAAAATAAATATCAGAAAATAAAGAAGACTATGATAAAGGTTATAAAGACCCTTTGTAACTAACATTCAGCATATTAGTCTTGAACTTGAAAAATTCATGAGTGTACTCAATTTTGAAATAAGGTATCTTACATTTTGTGCAGTATTACGTGACATTTTAGGGTTATATCTATCACCAATGAAGGATTTTAGTTTGTAAAATGCACAAAAAGAAAAGCTTTTACTAGCTTTTGCTGTTAGATTTCAACTATATTAGAAAAAAGAAATGCCATACACAACTTTTTTTTAAAAATGTTTTTTAAGGTGTTGAGTAGAGTACATTACTTTCTGTATTTATCACAGATAAGTAATAGAGAATGCTGGGTGAGATAGGTAGTGAGAAATAAAATGAAAAATGTAGTAAGAAGTTAAAACACATAAAAACATATTTAGGCTAATTTTATTTAGCACCATGCAGTATTGAGATAAATCGGTTAAATATTAAGTGGATCTATAGTCTTCTCCTCCTTCACGTCATTACCCTTCCCTTAAGTAGGATTTACATCCCCTAGGACTTACAAGCCAGTGCCTAGGATCAGACGCCTGTCGGGGAGCAGAGGAACCTATAGACCGGACAGAGTGAAGACCTGGAACTGGGTGGTCAGCCAAGCACCAGGTATGATAGTGAGGAAGAGGGTGATAATTATGAAATGCAGGCAAAATCGATGAATGGAAAGGTAATGATGGAACATTTGGTGGAATGAGTGGCGGGGGCAACCAGAGAACCCACTCAGATGTCACTTTGCCCATCACGAATACCACATGTGGGTCCTGGGATCGAACCTGGGCCACCTAGGTGGTAAGCGAGCAGTCTAACTGCTCGGCCACAGCACCGCTATCTATAAAGAGTCAACTTCTGCATAAAGCATTCAACATTACTACTGTCCCGTGTCTTAGGCATTATGCATCTATACTGAAAGAATTAGCTCATATTTTATAGAATATGTTTGCTAATGTGCTACAGTGATATGTAAATTAATTTACTGACTCTGTAATTTCTTGTTAATAATTTCAGAAATTAAAAGCTCAAGTTCACATGCTGACTTTAGCAGATAAGAATGAGCTACAAGAGTTGAGACAAGAATGGAGAAATGTAATAAGCAAAAGTTTCCCTGTTTAAAATGATGCAGGGAAAGAATGTCTTTGAGGCTGGTTCTACAGCGTAGATTATGAGCATTAAAGAAGTGAAAAGATCAATATTACGACTTTTAAAAACCATATGTTGTGTAAGGACCATTGATATGTTTTGCACACATCCTAGTACTGCTAGGGTACTATAATATAAGGTAGTATAACATAGATTTTCTCTCAGTATTAAGTTGTCAGATTATTGAGTGCTTTTACCCATATTGAGGAGTGAATATATTGGATTATTTGGCAGCAGCAACAGCAGCTTTTACTGATACAGGCCTCACATAACTACCCATTGCACATTTCATGTCATCAGTGTGTTATCCATCATTGTGGAGCCAAAGAAAAAACATCTGCTTGCAGGCAACTTCTCTGATCTTCTGGACAGCAACACTGGGTAACAGCCTTCTAGTAGCAGGCAACAGGACCCAACTCAGTGGCAAGTAGTGGGCATTGGCCCTCTTCTAGATTTGTCGCTCATGTCCACTAATGGGCAGTGGGCTCCAAGGAGGTGAAAGGACCCAACCCAATGGCAAGCAGTGGGCACTAGTCCCCTTATAGCTTTTCCCCTTGTTTGCGAGAGTGCAAGCCACCTTCACCACCTTCCCCTCTGTAGAAGCGTTCCAATAAGCTTGGTGGTTCTTCTAGAGCAGATTTATACTCCAGCTTTTCTCACTACTCTTTCACTATCACCTATTGTTTACTGACATTTACATACGGACTGACCAGCGGATCTCCAAGACAGCGGATCTCCAAGACCAGAGCCAAGGATCAGGACCTTTGTTCTGGCACCCAGACCCAAAATGGCTTGCACTGGCATCTCTTAAAGGTGGTGTAGTCCTCTTGGATTGGCAAAGCACACCTGCATCCACACTAGACCCGGGCAACAATCAAGTACCAACACCTCTATCTCTCCCGAAATGGCAGGATCTGCCACAAAGAGGGGCAGATGCTTAAAGAAGGCCTCTCAGCAAGTACTTGCCATGGTAGCCTAAGAGACACCAAAACCCTCCCACCATCCCATCTCCCTGTGCCTAACCACAATGACTTCACTGTTGTCGAGGTAGGGAGGAAGGCACCCTCAGTTCAGTAACTCGGGTGCAGTGCCTGGCAGCCAAGCTGATAAATGGTTTCAAGGTGAGGAGGAAGCAGTAGAAAGTCCATCTGCACACTTTTATGCCAGATGATTTCGAGGCAGCAAAGCAGGCCTTGAGGGAGCTTGAGATCCCTTTTTATTTATATTTTCCATAGTGGCCCCAACGTGAAGTGCTGGGTGATCTGGGATTATTCAAAGTGTGCTCCTGAGGAAGTTAAAGCTGCCTTACTGGAGGAGCATGGCATTGCTGCTTCGGCTGTGACACAGCTAAAAAAGACTGCAGACTGAATAAGGGCCCATTAAAGTCCTGATGCCTCTTTACCTAATTGTTATATACAAGGTCCCTGGGGATACAGTTGAGCCCAGTAATACCATTCCGGTGCTGTTCCACACTGGTGGAATGTTTCTACGTACAGGCGTGGTCCAGTCCAGTGTGTGGGCTTCCACTACTCCGGCATGGTGTGTGAGCTTAAGCTTGCATGCCTGTGCTGCTTTTTTTTTGTAGTGTTTAACACCCGGTTTTACTACTACGGCACTGCAGGGGGTGACACTGATGATACATGGAATGAAGATGGAGCACCGGTGGAATGAGATGGCGGGGGCAACTGAAGAACCCAGAGGAAACCCATCCCAGCAGCCTGTGCTGTACTGGACCCCATCTCCTGAAGGACTGAATATTGGACTCGCCTTGAAGAGTGTGAAAGGAGATAGGACCTTCATTTCAAATGGAAAGTATTTGAAGTCTGGACAAAATTAATTTAATATTTTGTTTATGGACTTAATTTATTCCTTGAGAACTGACTCCTGGCAAGTGTGTCCTAATTAGTAATTACTTATCAAATTAAATCTGTTTTTAAGTTTACTTGCCTTTGTTAGGTGAAACAGTATTAATGGAGTGAGGGCATATGTATGGTGGCACTTAACCATGTAAAGTAAGTTTTACCACCACTATACTTTGACAGGATAGGTTGAGTGCAACTGAGTTGTACTGGATCTCACTGCATTATCATTATGCAAAATAACTATGTTATGTATTTTATATTATGAAAATGCCTAGTTCCCTAACATTCCTCAATGTAACACCACAGACAGTGATAAAATTAAACAATGAGGAAACTGTATGGCTTGTTTTTCCCAATTAGAAACCAAGACAACTGTGTGTCTCAAGATTTTTCTTAGCTTACTGGGACAGTTAATTTTATGGTAATGCTTGTATTATTTCTCTTTAGATTTCTTTATAAATGTTGAAAATTGTTGATAAAAGCATTGTATTATGCACATATTTATATTTATACATTTAAGTTAATTAAAATATGACTGTTTTATATGTTTATATATGATTCATTAAAAAATTAGTGGCAACACTGCCTGCATTTGGCGCTATCAGTGGTAAATTGTGTAAGCTGATAACAATGAAAAATAAAAGCATCTAATGTTTGTTAGCCTTGAGTTTGAAGACAATTTTATTTAATAAGACATTTTTAGTAAGGCTAATTGTAGACTTATCTTTAGTGCTCTAAATATGTTTAGTAAATACGAACAAAGATGCTTCATTAAAATTCAGGTTGCAAGAGGTATCAATGCTCGACAATGCCATACAGAATTATTTATTAATAATTGGAAGCTTGCAGTAGACAGACTACCAAATCCAAATCTCCTGAATTCTCATCCCATTGTGTTACACGATGGTGCTTGCTCTCCACACATCTGCCCCTGTTGTTAAGTTACTTCGCAGATGGAACTGGGAAATTCTGAAGCATCCTCCATACTCCCCAGATATGAGCCCATGGGATTTTGATCTTTTTGCGAAAATGAAATTACCACTTAGAGGAGTTCGCTTTAGAACCACACAGGCAATTATAGCAGCAGTAGAGCAGTCTGTTCAAATATTAGGATAACAAGATGCTGTTGATGGCATCCGTTGGCTCCCTGATGTGTGGAGGCGAGTTCATGTTGGAGGAGATTACTTCTTAAGCACTGCAATAATGTGACTGCTCCAAAAATGTTTTATTTGTTGTTAATTCAAATGTTGCCACTAATTATTGAATGTCCCATGTATTATTGTTCCACATTAAAATTAGATGCTTTCTGAGCACCTGAAGAAGACAAGTGGAATTTGAGGTATTAGAGGGGGCTTGAACTGTTAATCTGCTCGTGTAGTCAATTTGTTTACTATTGTGTACATATGACTAACCTATAATGCCACATTTAATACTTGTATGTAACTACTGTGATACATATTATGCATTTATCTGATAACATTGTATATTGTATCTCATATTACATGCATAAACACTGATGGGTATGGCAGAAAATGTTTATGTAGCAATGCCTTCAGCTCGCTTTGTTCTAGTTGTCTGACAGTACCTCATTTTATGTTTTACTTCAAATGAAAGTGGCTACATATATTCATGTGTAGCTTGTCCTCATCTAAGGTTTGATGGATGCATGGACTCAGCATTCTCTTTGTTTCTTTTTCATATATTGCTGATTAATTTACCTTTCATCATGACGGCCACTTGATTTGCAGATAAAAGATTTAGAGGCTGAGACTGAAATTCCTTTTCTGATTTGTATAGTCATAGAGCTAGGATTTTCATGTTGGAGCATATATTTTTTGGTAAATCTTAAATGTATATAAATGTTTGTTATGAAAAACTAATCAATTACAGTAATTTGTTAACTCATACTTTTGCACATATGGCAATTTCTTTTCTGATGGAGCATATTTCAGTAACTAAATGGTGTATTCATCATATTGTAACAGAGAATTGGTGGTCAAAGTTATCTTTTATTTATGAATGACATTGGTACATTCGTTCTACTTATTGAGGCTAAAGATACACAGCCTTCAGTAATACATCCACATTAAATGCTATAGAAGAATATACCTAAATGCCTTTGTTACCTATTACCATGCCAATAGTAGCCATGCAGAAGAAAATTTCTGTAAACAATATAATTTCAGTCGTGTTATCATTTAAATGCATCACAAACCATTTCCATACAAATTTTCATTACAACAGTTCTGGACATATATAACCCGACCAAGGCAAGTGCAGTCCTGCATGGGAAGTGGCAAGCAGGCAAACTAATGCGGTGACGACATGAATACTCACGAAATGCTGTACAGCCTGATTTACTAATGTGCAGCATAGTGTTCACAGTGATTATGCTAGTGACGGAACATAAAGGAAATAAAATTCTTCACGAGCAAGCTTGGCGTGTTATTTATAATGTTAAGTTCTGTGATGAAGAGAAGAAAAAGGTCAAAAAATAGCTATTACAAATGCTACTGAACATGCTGTCGCTTCTACTGGCTGCAGTGAGACAACGATATGCAAGATTAGGAAAGAGGACCAGCTTGAAGAAAGTGGGGCGAGTAAAATAAAATCACCTCGTAAGATTGGTCAACCTCCTGTAAATAAAATCAGTTTGGATGAAATGGACACATGCAACATTAGAAGAAAGTATCAGGATTATTACGAGGTTAAAACAGAAATTCTTACGCTACGAAAATCATTCAATTTTTGCAAGAGATTAATTTCACTGGGGGGAGGGGGGGGGGTAAAGAAACACTTAGAAAAATAGTGAAATCTAATGGATTTCGATTTAAAAGGTGTAAAAATAAACGGAGTGTACTGAGCGAACGCCCTGATATAGTACCTCAAAGAGCATCATCATTTCTTGAACATTTAGAAGGAATGAAAGCGGGGAAAATAAGCCAGTGATATACATGGATGAAACCTGGATTCATACGCATTACACAGTTTCAGAGTGACAATGTTTCAGAAGTGTATGCAAATGACAGTGCTGGACAGCGTTTTGTTATTGTGCATGGTGGCTGGCAAATGGGGCTTATTCCAGGTGCTTGCCTCATTTACGATTCCAAATCCAAGGTATCAGATTAGCTTAGTGAAATGAACTACGAAAACTAATCCAAGTGAGTGCAAAACCAACTATACCTGGATTACCGCAAAACAGCATTGTTGTGGTTGACAATGCTCCTTATCACAATGAAGAAGACAATAACATACCCTCAAGCAACAATTTAAAGTCAAAACTACAAGAATGGTTACGGAACAACAATGTACCATTTGACCCAGAAATAACTAAAGCCGAACTTGTCATTCATGCAAAACAGCACAAACCAAAGAAAACATGCTCCATTGACAAATTATTCACAGATGCTAGCTTTACAGCACTTAGATTACCAGCTTATCATCCAGACTTGAACCCTATCGAACTAGTCTGGAATTTAATAAAATAAATGTTGCCGACAATAATGTGGACCATGTTTCTCTGTCAACACTAAAGACTTTAACACATGATGCTACTGGAACAATAACAGTAAATAGCTGGAAAACCTCTGTTCAGAAGATGAAAGATATTCAAGAAACTTATTGGAAAAGGGATGCGCTTATGGAAGAAGAAATATAAAGGATAATAATCAATCTAGGACTGGACAGCAGTGACGAGTCTAGAGAAGAAATGGCCACCGGATCTGAGACCGACACAGCAAGTGAGGGAGACATTGCGGAATAATGTAAGTTTCAGAGAAATGCTCAAATGTACTGTATTTTAAAGTATTAGTGAATATATTTGATTTTTTATGGTATGAATATACATATAATACAGTAATACAGAGAAAATGTCAACATGAGATCTGTTGTTGTTCACCTTTTGCCAACCGGACGGGCAAGGCGTAACGCGTACAACTGGCACCCTCCAAAGCAGGACTGTAATGGCCTTGGTTGGGTTATACCTATATACAATCTAAATTATACATAGTGACACAGAGTTCTTTCTAATAATTTTAAGAATAATTGATCTATTAAATAGAAATAAGAGTTGTCAATGTAAAAATTCTTGACTTTTTTTTAAGTACCAGGCATCCTGCAGATAAAAAGAGCTCTCAATGCCAACCATTAAAGAGAATCACCACAACACTTTCACTTTTCCAAGAAGTGAAGAAATGTTATGCAATTTCTTTCTTCTATAGTCATTTGAGGTATCAGATAAAAAGAGCTCTCAATGCCAACCATTAAAGAGAATCACCACAACACTTTCACTTTTCCAAGAAGTGAAGAAATGTTATGCAATTTCTTTCTTCTATAGTCATTTGAGGTATTAAATTTCTCAGAAGTACACATAGCATTTTGTTTCCTGAAAAATGGTAAATGGAAAATGGTCTGATACATGAATATTACGTAGTCAAATTTTGGAACATATTTGCTTCACTTATACTGTAAATTAGCAGAAAATGTTTCAGAAACCTTTGCTTCCATCATTGGCTGGAACTCTACATCACTTGGCATTATCGCCAATTCTCACAGTTGAGTTGCAGCCATGATGGAAGCAAAAGCTTCCAAAACATTTGTTAATTTACAGTGTAAATGAAGCAAACATGTTCCAAAATTTGACTGCATAATATCCATGTGTCACAATATGGACTTTACCCTGAGGTATCTCAGAGTTTGTGTAGCCTATTGTTACATTACAAGCAGGTAGCTATTTAAGCCTGTCCTTTAAAATTTGAACGTTGGACTGCAGACAAGTGCCTCATTGTGTTATTGAATCTTGAAGTTGGAAGGGTGTTTATTCAGTTTATTCATCAATGTTTCAAGTTCTATAACATTTATTAAATTGTACATAAGTACAAGAATTCTGATACATTTATATACAAAAAAAACCTTTACTTGAACTTTATAACTTGTCTATTCTATACAAACATCTTTCAATTAAGTTTTTGTTCAATGCAGGTTTAAACTGCTTCAGTTTTGGTATTTTTGAATTTGTGGGAGTTAATTGTACAACATACCACCAATAGTGATAGGATCCTTTTCAGTGCCTTTATTATGAGTTATATCATATCTTGCATCTAAAACTAATAAGATAACCTTAAATACATATGGAGAGATCACCATTAGTATATTTTGAGTTTTAAAAATACTTTTGCATGATACTTTCTTTTCCATCTCATATATAATTCTTAAGCTCTTTTTCTGAGGAACAAGCAATACCACATATAATACATCAACAGTCAAATATTCAGATAATTTCCTTATAACAGGGTCCCAATGGCCTTGTTGTCAATGGGCCCTTAAGCCCCACTCACTCACCTACTCCTTATAACATATATAGCTGAGCTAACTTTATTACATATTTTATCCAGATGATTATGAAATTTTAGATTGCTATCCAGTTGTAAGCTTGAAAAGTTGATATCTTTTACTTGCTCAATTACTTCTTCATTGATAGTCAAATTAATGGATTTGTCAATAACTATGTTCACATAACATTACTTTATTGGTAAGGGTAGAGTGAGACTGAAAAATTGAATGGCATGACTGGGATTTGAACCAGGAATATACAGTTACTGTCCGGCTTCTTTCCTGTCCTACACACGGCTATTGTGTGGGAGAACATGTCAGGTCACGAAGGCATATTTCCTTTCTGCATGGCAAAAAAACAGTACATGGTATGAAAAAATGAAAAGCAGATTTGAATTCAGCAGACCAAAATTAGGATTAGAAAGGTGATCAACCCTGTGCCACAGATAAAAAGTTTAAATTTGCAGCCCAGTATAACAATAATAGTTTTTCAAGTATAAGCTTCAAGAGATTTATTTTTTGTAGGACTTGAAGCAACACTACATATTCTTTGGATCTGTATTTATAATCTTTTTATTTTTAGTTTTAGTATGTTATAAACATATTTAGCTCAGATTAACATTTTCACTTATATTTACATGTTCTGTCTTCCAATTTGCTTGAAAATTGTCTTCACTTTCTTTGGTTGTAAAAATATCTCTTAATTCAGGGTTTTTGCATAAATGATAGCTTCTTTGCATTCTAAAATTTTTTAATCACAGACTACCCTGTCCCAATATGTACTTCTCATATTTTCTGTATTTCTCTTCCACTTGGCACATGTCACCATCCACATCTAAGGTCAATACAGGAGCAGGCACATTATCTGAAAGGAAAAGCCATCTCTCGTAAGCTTCATGCAATTCCTTCAAGTACTCCAGAGGTATTGTCTTTTCTTCAGAACGATTACGCATTTGTATTCTTTTGTGTGCTATATCTGGACTGCTCCGAAGATACACTGCAAAGTAAAACAATAAATTAGATTTCCAAAAATGCAGATTAGGGCTGTTACACAGAGATATTACCAATAAAAAGGATAAACTCAACAAAATGGTTTCATAGTTAATTTTACTAATCTGTAAACAAGCACTCTCCCAAATACCTCCTCCATTGTTCATATGCATTTTTGGAGAAAGAGAAGCATAATTAAAATAAAAAGTCAAGACACTGTTTAAGGATACAAATTAATGAGTGATAAAATCAGGACTGAAAAATTCAATGCCATAGCTGGGATTTGAACCACGGATCTTTCACTTCACGCATGGCTGCTCTAACCACTAAGCTACCATGGCCAACGTGTCAGTATGACATTAAATTCCCCAACTGAGTGATCAACCTGTTAGATCACACTGTTAGATCACAAGACAATCCTCACATTAGAGATAAGTACCCCAATCCTAAGTACTTTATGTCACCAGATTAAATAACCTTTAGATGGTAACTGTTATTTTTTTATGCCAACCAACTTACTGCTGGTGTTTTTAAATATATAAGCTATGTGTGGGCAATGTCTGAGTGGCAGAATCAGGACTGAAAAATTCAATGTCGTAGCTGGGGTTTGAACCATGGATCTTCCACTTTATGCATAGCTGCTCTTAACCTTTAAGCCACCATGGCCAACTTGCCAGTGTGACATTAAATTTCCCAACTGATTCATATTTTCCCGGTAGACCACAAGGTTAACTCACATCATAAGTACCCCAAGGGTGACTTACAATCATAAGTACTTTATGTCCTGGGATATATTTTTAAGAAAGGTTTCTCATCCCAAACTACTTCTTAGATGGAAAAGGTTAATTATTTTTCATTTACTCACTACTGAAATGATTCTGATTAAAATGTGTTAGAGATACTGTGACAAATTATACAGAATGCAACCCTAGCATAAACCTGATGTCAACAAACACACTGCCCATCTGCCAGAAGTCTGCCACCACGGGTGCTTCCTGTCCCATACTATTGCTAAACCTCACCAATTCAAAATAGAGAACTAAACACTGTGTGCTGTCACATTTTTAACACAGACCTTTCTTCACACAAAACCTAGGTATCTATTATTTTCTCCACTTCTTAAAGGTGCCTTCTTATTAACAGGTTAATCACTAGTAAAGCCATGATGGTACATTGAACTTTGTTGTTGTTTGCATGGGGATTTTTTCCCCCCACTGGGTGGACTGGCACAGAGTGCACTCAGCCTCGTTAGGTCCCTGAGGGGCCAATTGAAGAACTACTTGATAATAAGTAATGACCCCAGACTGCAATAACAGGCCTGGAGGGCTAGGGGCACTGACCACATCCCACCCTCCAGTTCTGCATCCCACTCATAACGCCTGCTGTGGGCAGAGGTGGGGGACGCAGTGGCCAGGTGGTAAGCCTCGGTCCGTGATGGGCTGTTGCACTAGGGGTTATTTATGTACGGGGAACTATTCTCTGAATAATTACATAATTTGCATAAATTTAAATTATAACTGTGAATTAATCCTGAGCTGTATTTACATAAATTGTTTTTATATTTGCAGATTAGATTGCACCAATTAGGATAGGATGTTTTGGATATTCCAAATAAATCCACTGTGAGATGAGAATTAATGACCACACTGAAGTATTTTATATCACTGCTGTAGGCCATTTTATTCCACTACAGAATAGTGAACATTCTAGTTATGTTCTAGATGGCAGATATCACACTCATTTGGAAACCACTCAAATTTAGCACATTTTATTATGCTTTTAACATACTGGTTGTTATTCATGTCACTTTTGGCCACATTGTCTAAAACATATGGCATAAATATGGCACTACCAATGTTATGATTAACAAGTATCTCATTCTTGCTAATAGAAAAATGCTATTGGTTTAACAAAGTTATTTTTGCTATTAATTTTTACACTTCTTTTAACAAAGGGAGCTTCCAGCTTCCAAAACCTTGTTGTCCTCTCTGGTTTAAGGGTAGCCTGCGGTTTCTGAAGTCACAGGTTCAAAACTGGCAGAGGACGATGCAGTTTTTTGGGGTGTAAGAATCCATAGCATGGTTTCCTTTGGAAGGGAAGTAAAGCCAGTGGTCCTGCGTTGTAGATTTACAGCACATAAAAGAACTTAAGTCTGATAAAGAGGCCTTTGAGAAAAATTAAGTGCTCTTTCATGTCCAATATAGAATGAGATGCTGAGAACCACAGCAATTAAAGTGTGTCCATAAATAAAACTCAATTATTATCAGTTCCCAAAACCTCTCCCTAGCTACACTTCTGCCAAGAAGTCAGATTCACTCACCTATAAGATCAATATGAATGTCCACATTTTTCTCTATCCAATGATACCATTCATCCAGAACAATGTATTCTGGGGTAGAGAGCAGCCCACTGTTACGGGCCATTTCAACAAAGCAATATCTGTAAAAGAATTATAAAAATCCGAAGTGTTGCACTCACATGACTTGTACTAACCATTCTTACACCCTTATTCCAATATCTTCTTTGTGTTAGTTGAATAAACATTTGTACAAATTATCTTATTGCTTATTTCCTTGTAGGTGCAAGGGGAATAAGGGAACACAGTAGACTTTGAGCAATAGTAAGATCTTTTAAAGCTTTGAGATCCCGTTCTCTTTGCACGCTTAACATATAAACAAATTAATGATGTTCCATTTCACGAAAGTGTTAAGTTTTCAGAAACTGACACAAATAACAAGGAATATCTCCAAAATGGTTCACTCTACAAACAAATTTTTTCAGACATAAATTTTGTGTTTTAGCGAGATCTACATTTTTTTGTATAGTAAGATTTTGTCTATCTCTTAGGGTTTACAAGTTATCCCAGTCATCCAGAGTAAACTGGACTCCATAGGCTATAGTCAGAAAATTCAAAATATACATTTCATTTGTCATACAAATATCTTATACATATGGCATTTTAATCAAAATTATTAGAGCCATTTTCAAGAAAATCAACATTTTCCATGTAAAGGGTAGTTAAGGGTGGGGCTATTTTCTTTAAAATCTTTGTGTCGCATCCTTGAAAGACATTAAACTTAAATACCAGCTTTGGTTTATAACCAACAGACAGACACACATACACACACATTTTTTTAGAAATGCTTTTGTTTTGGATTCAGGGGTCTCAAAACATATATTTCCGGTGAAACTCGATATCGAATTTTTGGGTGGAATACAATAATACTTCCTTCTACTTACCAGTAAAAAAAGTAAAAAATTGGAAAACTGTAACCCTGAGGTTATTGTACTGAATTTGTATTTACCAATGTCACATTTGTTAATTGCTGCTTCACACATGGCATGTGTAGGCTGACACTGAAATGGTAGAATGCTATAGCCAGAATTTGAACCTTGGATCTTTGGCTTAACATGCCTCTGTTTTCACCCACTGAGCTACCATGGCAGCATGACAGTACAGAACTGTATTCCTCAAATGATTTGAACAGAAATACTTGTCCTGACACTCCCTGAATCCAAAAAAAAAAAAAAAAAAAAAAAAAAAAAAAAAAAAAAAAAAAAAAAAAAAATTAGAAAAATGTGGTGTTGCACTCACATGAATTTCTCTACTAACCATTCTTATTCCTATATCTTTGTGTTAGGTGAGATAAACTTTTGCAGAAATGATCTTATTGCTAATTTCCCTGTAGGTGCAAGGGGAATATGGGAATACAGTAGGCTTTGAGTGATAGTCAAATCTTTTAAAGCTGGGCGCTATATGAGGGCTTTGAAATACTGTTCTCTTTGCATGGCTGAAAGTGAATAACGACCTTGCGTTTGAGAAAATTATAATTATTGCAAAAGTCACACAAATAACAAGGAATATCTCCAAAATAGTTCACTGTACAAAAAAATGTATTTGGACATAAATTGTGTGTTTTAGCAAGATCTATTTGTATAGTAAGATTTGGTCTATCTCTCATGGTTTACATCTCCATGTAAAGGGTAGTTTAGTGTGGAGGAATTTTCTTCAAAATCTTCGTGTTGTATCCTTAAGATGTTAAACTTAAATACCAACTTGGTTTTTAACTGACTTTTCGCTTTTGAGTTAGACTATTCACACGCAGACCTTCTTCTAAAAATGCTTTTTTTGGGTTCAGGGGGTCTCAAAACATATATTTCTGGAGAAATCTCGATTGAATTTCTGAGTGGAGTACAATAATTCCTCTACTTACTATGCGTAGTAGAGAAAGTACAAATGCATGTGTGATAACTCAAAAAAAAGTTAAAAACCAAAGTTGATGTTAAGTTCAGCTTTTTCCAAGGGTGAGACATGAAGATTTTCAAGAAATTCTCCCATCTTAAACTACTCTTTACATAGAAAAAAAATTTTCTTCTTCTTAAAAACAGTTCTCAAAGTTGTTGTTGTTGTTTTCTAGTGCCTTGCATCTGGCAATGAAGCCATTAGCATTCGTGCTTTCCAATACTTTTGAACTGTAGTTTCTTCTGATCTTAATGCTTCACAGGTCTTCAAGTGTTCTTCATTCATTTCTGCTGGATCGTTACACAGGACACATATTGGTGAGGCTGAGATACCTATTCTGTAGAGATGACTTGCCAAGCAGTCATGATTTGTCAATAGTCGGAAGGCTGCAACAGCTGTTTTCCTTGGTCTCTGGGGGATTATATCTGGATTGGAAAGTAGTGTAATCCATTTTTTATCTTTGGCATTTGTTTCTATTTCTTGTAGGTATGAATGACAAAAATTTTTAATGATCAAGCGTTTTATTGAGGAATATGAGAAATTGAATTTAGACTTTTGTTTTATTGTTGTGCCTTTCTTTGCAAGTGAGTCTGCAGCTTCGTTCCCCATGACTCCACAGTGTGCTGGAATCCATTGGAGATGAACAGTCTTATTAACTTTTTGGAGTTGTGTTAACATTTTGTAGCATTCTCTAATTTTTGTTGACTTCTTTGTAGTATTTGAACATATTCCCTGAATTGCAGCTTTAGAATCTGAAAGAATTACTGCCTTGTTAAATTTATTTAAGGGAAGATTTAATAAATGTCGGAGAGCAATGTATATAGCCTCTATTTCTCCATCATAATTTGTTGTGTCTCTGCCAACAGAATGATAAAAGGAAAAATGTGAACATGTAACTCCAGCTCCAGTAAGGTTTTCCTTGGAGGATCCATCAGTATATATGTGCAGCCATTCTTCTGTGGGATACCTAGTATTGATTGTTTCCAGAGCTAGAAGTTTTTGTATTTCTTTTGGTGTGTCTGATTTACTTATTTCCTCTATTAATTCCAAATTGAAGGTAGGTTGCAATAATTCCAATGGATTTTCTCTTATAAGTAGATTTTCTCTGGTGTTAGGAATGTTCAATTTGGATTTAATCTGTGTTACCTTTTCTAGGAAACTACTATGAGTTTTAAGGATTGAAGGGGGAGGTTCTCTTTTGTCCATTTAGAGTTTGGCAGTCGTAACATTTTCTCGTGCTGGAGCAATGCTTGTTCTTCTATTTTTGTTGTTATTGATGGGGTCCGTGTTAAGGCAAGCATGGCATCAATAGGTGTGGATTTAACTGCTCCAGTGATTAGGCGAAGAGCCTGATTTTGTATTTGTTCAAGTTTATTGATGTTAGCATTTGCTGCTGTTATTAAAGCTTCAGAACAGTACAAGAGGTTTGGTTTAATATACATTTTGTATGTTGTGTTAAGGACTCTCCTTGAGCAGCCCCATTTAGCACCAGCTAACCTTTTCAGGATTTGCAATTTCTTTTCAACCTTTTCTGAGATGTTTGTTATATGTTTTTTTCAACTTAGCTTTCTGTCGAAAGTGATGCCTAAGTATTTGGCATCATCAACTGCTTTGAGTGGTTTAGCATTATAATTTATGCTAATATTAACTGGTTTGTATTTTAGTGTAAATAATTCATAATTTGTTTTTTCCACATTGATAGTCAAAGTTTGTTTTCTCAAAGTTTTTTATTAAAATACCACAAATTTAAGATATCTGCATGATATATACAATGTATATCTTTAAGTTTATCAGAATAGCCTGTAAAGCCCTCTTCACTTTGAATGAATTGTGTATTTTTGTGTAGCTGGTAAACCATAAGAGATAAACAATAACTTGCTGAACACATACAGATCCGAAAACTGTTTATAGCAGTTCTTATAGCAATTCCTGATTATGGTATTGAATTTTGCAGTTCCGATTCTGCCTTTCAAAGTTTGCCTACACATGTTAGTGTTTTAGAGCATTCAATTGTCATTGATTGGCCTTAAATTGGAAAAGATATGTTGTTCTTGTTGTTTGGTAATGCTAGACTTCTGACAATGAAGACATTACTCCTCCTGCTCTCTGTTTTTCACTGATGGATGGGGCATTGGAAAAGATATAGATCTCTTTAAAACATACAATTTATATTAATATTCTAGAAGTTGATGACTGTTGTAGTTGGTGCACATTAAAGTAGAAAAATTGGTTGATTAATAACACTAAAACAAACTTAGAAAAAACTAAGAGGAATTTCAAAATAGGAACCAAGGAACATTTTAGATGTGTAAAACATAAAACACTTAGAAAAATCAGCAGCTTCCACCCATTTTTGGAAAGAAAATCATGACATTAATCCGGATCCAAAACCATTAAGACAAATATCAGGAAACTAAGAATTATCAACATGAGAACAGATCTTTATCTGGAAGAACCAAGGACAGAGTTTTCAATTTCAGTATCCCACAGAAGGACCTGTTGTAGAAGTTCTTAGAATCAGTGCCTGAACAGTTTACGGAAGGACCAACCTCTACAAACAAATTCAGTTGATGTCCGGTTGATAATGGAGTAAACTACCTCTAAAACATGTTCCGGGAAACTTAAATAGCAAGTCATTTTAGTGTTGTTAACCAATTTTTACTTTCTCTACTGGTAAGTAGGGGAAGTATTGTATTCCACCCAAAAATTCGATGTCGAGATTTCACCGGAAATACATGTTTTGAGGCCCCCCTGAATCCAAAAAAAGCATTTTTAGAAAAAGGTCCGTGTGTGTGTCTGTGTGTGTGTCAGTCTGTCAGTCTGTGGACAGCATAACTCAAAAATGAAAAGTTGGTTAAAAACCAAAGTTGGTATTTAAGTTTAATGTCTTTCAAGGATGTGACACGAAGATTTTGAAGAAAATAGCCCCACACTAAACTACCCTTTACATGGAAGATTTTTCAAAAATTTTGATTTTCTTGAAAATGGCTCTAACGGTTTTGATTAAAATGCCATATGTTTGAGATATTTTTATGACAAATGAAATGTATATCTTGAATTTTCTGGCTATTGCCCCTGTAGTTGTATTTACTCTGGATGAATTTTGCATAACTGGTAAACCGTTAGAGATAGACCAAATCATACTATACAAAAAATGTAGATCTTGCTAAAATACACAATTTATGTCTCAATAAATTTTCTTGTAGGGTGAACCATTTCAGAGATATTCCTTGTTATGTGTGTGAGTTTTGGAAAACTTAGAACTTTCATGAAATGGATCATCGCTGTTCATTTTTTTATATGTTAAGTGTGCAAAGACAACAGAATCTCAAACATTTGACTATCGCACAAAGCCTGCTGTATTCTAACATTCCCCTTGCACCTACAAGGAAATAAGCAATAAGATAATTTGTACAAATGTTTATCTCAACTAACAAGAAAGAAGATATAGGAATAAGAGTTTGTAAGAATGGTTAGTTCAAGAGTAGAGAAAGTCATGTGAGTGCAACACATCAGATTTTTCTATTTTAATGTGATACAATTTATGTCAAAGTTGTGGATTTAACCATTTTAATGATATATAGTGCTTTAGGTTTGAATTTTCAAGTAATTTATACTTTTTCTGAAGTGCTAAGTCACCATTTGCTTGTTTGTCACAGTGATGCAAAAAAAATGTAATTTCACAGCCAGCCATTCCTGCATCCTTGTGTATCCATAATGAAATGTATAATAAAGCCATTTCTGTAATGCTTATTAGGATTAATATGTAGACAGAAAAGTAAACTGTTGCATAAATAGTTTGTGGAAGAATGACTAGAAAGAGTAATGTGAAACTAAAGACCAGATTTTTCCATATTTTGTAAATTTAACAAACCAATTGCAAATACAAGTACACTTTAAATAAAGAAATATCTTGAAAGATTATATTAAGGTCAGTCAATAAGTAATGCCTCCCATTTTTTTCTTCTGAACTAAATTATGCAAACAATTTGAATTTCACGCACTTCGTCTAACCTTCTTCTCCTCTCCCGGCAATAGCAACTTATTACATCAACCGGTGGCAGCACTGCTTCCTGTTGCAAAGTGGGTGACATCAATGTGTGTATTAGACAGCGTTCTGTCATTGAGTTCTTAAATGTAGAAGGTGAAACGCCCATTCACATTCAGGAAAGGCTCACAAAGATGTATGGTGATGCAACAATGGATGTCAGTACCATTAGAAGATGGGCTTGTTGTAATGAAGCTGAAGGGCCAACACCATTGGCGGCTGAATAGCAGAGTGGCAGACCTGTGACTGCGCACAACACTGAGCAAGTGGATGAAATTATTCGAGCTGACAACTGGATGAACTGTGTCACATTATGTCCTTCAGTAAAGGCAGTGTAGTGAAGCGCTTCAGTTGGAGGAGAGGAGTTCTTGGACAAAATCATTACTGGTGATGAAATGTGGGTTCATTTTTTTTGAACCAGAATCAGAGACAGTCCATGGAATGCATTGCACAACCTCACCAAGGAAGAAACAATTAAAACCTGTGCCCTCAGTAGAAAAAGTGATGGCCACTGTGTTTTGGGACACAGAGGGTGTGATTTAGGTTATCTTTTTTTGGAGCAGGGCTGCACAATAAATTCTATGCAATATGTCAGCAGCACCCTCAAAAAGCTTAACCCATTCTTATCATTTGACGACCAGCGCTTGCATGCGTCGTATTAGAGAGTGAAAGTGGTGATTTTTCTGAATATGAAATAGATTCTGAAGAAGATTCTGGTGACAGTAATAATAAATCTAGTGCAGAAAGCAGTGAAGAAAATAATTATGAAGCCAATGATCACACGCTCTGCCCTTTGAAACGCGTTCACATTACGACACAGAAAAACCAGTGTACAGTTTGTCCAGATCGTGGTGACATTCCGTATGCGCAAGAGATGAGAAATTAAGGAGAAGTGACCGGAGTGGTGGGGAACAAGTGAGTGATGTCAGAACTTAGGCAGTCACATACACAAGCTGTGTATGTTTACGAATTGTAAGCAACTATTGTGAAATTATCACGGTGAGAGTAAGCGATACACTGATCCCCACCTCTCCTATTATGCATGTGGGCACATCTCTTCTATTGTGCATCTATGCTTCAGGAGTGGAGGAGTGTCACGAGGAACTGACAAGCTGTAACTAGCATTGGACTAAAACTGAGAACAACCTCATTCTCTACCCTTTTATTGCAAATAGTGGTATTTATAAATACTCACTGAATAAGCATGCGTCACAGATGCCGTCTGCACCTCAATTTCTTTCAGAATACATGGAACCTTTCACAAAATGAGATGACATAAAGGCTTACTCAACAAGGAACAATCCAACAGAAAGTGTTGAAAGACGATAAAAAATGAAATCAGGGTCTGTATTGCTTTAGTCATTTTGATGTCTCAAATGCAAAAATCGCTACTCAACTGTACTGGAGCAAAACCCAATGCCTTGACACCCCAATTTTTCATGAAACAATGAGTAGGAAGAGATTCAAATTGATTTTGCATTTCTTTCACACACAACAGTATTGATGAATTTATGTTTTTAATATTGTTCACCCAAATTTTCAACAAAAAATAGTTAATGGCTGATTTTAAATGATTTTTTTAAGCATTAAACTCTTACCGCCCTCAGCTAGGGGATTTAAATCTGATTTCTTGGTTAGTTGCCAAGACATTAAAATATTATGTGATTGGGTTAATGCACATCTTCACTGAGTTCCTAACAAAAACCACATGCAAGTCATCACACCATTACAGATTGTAAAACTTGAATGGGAAGTCTTGCCTCACCAGATCTAGCACCAGCAGGCCTATCAGTTTGAACTGCTCAAGAAAGCTCATTGTGGGATTCACTTTCCAGATGCAGAGGCTGTGAAAAAATCTGTTCATCAATGGGTTCGGAAAAAAGACCATGCATTTTATCACACAGGAATATATTGAACATTAAAAGGTGGGCTAAAACTGTGGAAAAGAATAGGAATTACACTGAAAAGTGACAATTTAATTCTAATTGTTGTGGCTGTGTATCCAAAGTTTAATTTTCTTGCAAATTAAAAGAGAAAAAGTTATTGACTGACCCTCGTACATAAATCTGATATCTACATTTTTGTACAAGATAATAATTAGTCATCCACTATAAGCGTATGTTTAATTTCATAATCTTTGGTAATTACTGATATAAATAAAAAAGAAACAAAACCTGTTATTTTGTAGAGATCTCTCAAACATATGAATCTTGGTATCTATAACAGAGGTTTGTATTTTTACTCTGCTTAGCTGGACATAGTTTTGAAACATGAAGTTCCATCTATGGAGATCTTTGTACATAAGCTCCAACAAATTATGATTCCTCACATTACGCCATTGATCCACGGGTTCCTGTGGAATGAGTTTTATTATTTTTAGTCATTGTTTATTTTAATATATGACTATATTATAGCCTTCAAATCAGGCAAGTCTTCCCAAAGCTAAAATGACCCTGAAACATAACCTAGAATTCAATTACACTTGCAACATAATGTTTCTATCAATAATAAACAGCTAATTCCATTTGTTAATCTACTGATAAAATTTAGGACAGATTGAGAAACTGTTGTGTAATGTACCTACCATACTTACTGTCACATCAGGGAATTTAGTGAAATAGTTGAGCAGTGTTGATTTTCCTGAGCCAATGTTTCCTTCCACAGAAACTGTAAATGGCTTGGATGTACTTTTATTCAGCTCAACATTCTTTGGTTTTATTATACTGCTTTCAGTTTCATTCTTCATATTGAGACAGGTATTTGAAGCACTGCAAGGAAACCACATTCATTTAGTGAACATTTTAGTTATGCAGCAGTTTTTATTGGGGCTACAGCACTTTTCTTTATCATTAAGACTTAAATCTCATAATGAAGGAATGAATAAATAAGTAGATAGGAATGTATAAAATTCAAAGGTAAGTCGATTAATAAAACTTTACAACACTTACTTTAGAATTTCCCGGAACATGTTTCGGAGACCTTTCCTCCATCATCAACTGGACATTGACTGGTTCTCAGTGGTATGGCTGGTGATATTCTTTCTAATAAAAAATCTAGTATATACCAAACTGAATGCAGTGACTGTAATCAAGGTTATATAGAAATTTGGAAACAAGATCCAAGGAACACATCAGAAACATAAAAAACAAACAGACAAATCAGCAGTTGCCATCCACTTTTGGACAAAAGATCACAACATAAATCCAGAACTGAAACTTCTCAAACATACAACAGAAAAACAAGAGCTGTCCACTTAAGAACAAATATTCATTTTGAAAAATAGGAAGTGTTGAATTTCGACATCCCCCCCCCCCCCCCCCAGAAAGATATGTGCTAATAGTTCCTTGAAACACCACCAGAGGAGACCTCAGCAAAAACATTGCCAGTCACATCACAGAGAACCAGTCGATGTCCAGTTGATAATGGAGGAAAGGCCTCCTCCGAAACATGTTCCAGAAAATTCTAAAGTAAGTATTGTTTAGCATTATTAATCGACTTACCTTTGAATTTAATTGATTAGCAAAACACTGTTTTCAATAATTCCAAGAAAGAAGATATGAATGTACTTATCATAGATGTATTCATCTTTGCACTACTCCCACCCCCTCTCCAATCCCAGGACTTTTTACCTAAATTGGTTAACAGTTTTTTATTTTTTTGTAAAGTTTTTTTGTTCCATTTTTCTTTCTTTTCCATTGTTTTAAAATATTAGGTAATCATTGGCTTGAACCATTGGTTTTAATGAAAGTATCAAAGTCAACAGCCTGGGGTCAGATGCCTGTTGAGGAGCAGGTGAACCCTGGATCAGAGAGAGTATTTAGGGTGTGAGATCAGTCTGAAACCTGATATGAGAGTGAGGAAGGAGATTTAATGATGGTGAAATGCATGATTATGTGCAGTTGGTAAATGAATGGTGGGGGAAACCAGTGAGCCCTGAAAAAAACCCACCCAGATGTTTTGTCCATCACAAATCCCATATATGGTCCCCTGGATGACTTGCTTCCATGGAATACACACACAACTGCTAACTAGTAATATTTCTGGAAACAAAATGTTCATTGTGCTGATGACTTTTATTTCTTTATGCTCTAATATCCTACAGTAAACTTATGAAATATAATTGTGAATTTATCAAAAATATTTTTAAAAAGTAGCAGAATTTCTGATTCAAGTAGGACTTGAAATTAATGATAGCAAAAATAAGTGAATATTTTTAAAAAGGGGGGAAAATCTCATATTATACTTAAATTTATTGTGTACTAGAGCCAAAAAATCTTATTGAATTTCTTAGCATGACATTGGATTGTCAATTAACTTGGAAAAATCGTTTAAAAAGCAATTAATGCATAAGCAACGTATCCAGATATCCTGTGGGTAAAGAAGGGGGTGCTTATTCTTCAGTACTAATAATTTTCCATAATTTAGTGAAAGCTCAAACAGAATATTGTAGTTATTATTTTATTTATGCCAACAAACTTACTGTTGGTGTTTTTAAACACACAAGCCATATGTGGGCAAAGTTTAAGAGGTAGAACTGGAATTTAAAAATTCAATTGATGGCTTGTGTGTTTAAAAACACCAACAGTAAGTTTGTTGGCATAAATAAAATAATAATTACCATCTGAAGGTTATTTAATCCTGGGATATAAAGTACTTACAATAGTAAGTCACCATTGGGGTAATTTGTCTCTGATGTGAGACTGCCTTTGTGGTTTACCAGGAGAAATATGAACTGGTTTGAGAATTTAATGCCATTCTGGCAGTTTGTCAGAATAGCTCAGTGGTAGAGCATCTGCCCGGTAAGTGGAATGTCTGTGGTTCAAATCCCGGTTGTGGCATTGAATTTTTAAGTTCCAGTTCTACCTCTTAGAATATTGTAGTATTGTAATAAATCAGTATGATAAAAAATCTCTCAAAGAATTATGATGTATATAAAATAGGAATGGATTTTCCAACACCCAAACCACACTTAAAGAAATTGGATAGTCCTCGAGATTTTAAAAGAAATATATTAGCTGTCACATTCATTAACAAAATGAGAAATTACAGAGAGAATAAATTGATTATCCAATAAAATAATCTTATGGATAGTCACAATTATATTTTTAAGAGCAACAATGAATAGAGTTTCCCTTTATTGAATTGTTGGGCGCATTTTTCACAAATTTCTGGTGTTACATTACAAACAAAACCCCAATTACTGTGTGGACTGGGAAGCACATATTTATGGTTCCAAATTAGAATTAGAAATATCTGAAAAAAAATGATCACTGTGCAAATAAAATAAAATGTGTGGATTATTATTTATGTATACCAAAAACTTATTGCTGGTGTTTCTAAACACACAAGCCATGTGTGGGCAATGTTTGAGAGGTAGAATCAGAACTGAAAAATTCAATGCCACAGCTGGGATTTGAACCACAGACCTTCCGATCTATGTGCAGCTGCTCTTATGCTTAAGCTACATGACAACTTGCCGGTTGTTGGTTTTTACAGAATAATGGAAATTTTTTAATTTAATTTAAAAGGTGAGTCAATAACACTAAACAACACTTACAACATAATTTTCACCTTTTAAATTAAATTAATTATAACAACACTGTTTTCAAACTTCTATGAAAGGAAGATAATGGAAATTTTGTTTAAAAAATCTGATGTGTTGCACTCACATGACTTTCTCTACTCTTGCACTAACCATTCTTACAAATTCTTATTCTTCTGTCTTCTTTGTGTTAGTTGAGATAAACATTTGCAGAAATTATCTTATTGCTCGTTTCCTTGCATATGAAATGGGAATATGGGAATACAGTAGGTTTTCAGCGAGTCAAATCGTTTAAAGCTTCCAAACTCCATTCTCTTTGTACGGTTAACATATAAAAAATGAATAGTGATGTTCCATTTGACAAAAGTATGAGTTCTCCAAAACTTAACACAAATAACAAGGAATATCTCCAAAATGGTTTGCTCTACAAAAAAATGTATTGAAACATAAATTGTGTGTTTTAGCAAGATCTACATTTTTTTGTATAGTAAGATTTGGTCTATCTCTTACAGTTTACCAGTTATGCAAATGTCATTAGCCGGAAAATTCAAGATATACATTTCATTTGTCATAAAAATATCTCAAACATATGGCATTTTAATCAAAATCGTTTGAGCCCTTTTCAAGAAAATCAAATTTTGGAAAAATGTTCCATGTAAAGGGTAGTTTAGAATGCAGGAATTTTTTTCAAAATCTTCATGTTGCATCCTTGAAAGACGTTAAATTTAAATGCCAACTTTGGTTTTTAACTGACTTTTTGTTTTTGAGTTATGCTGTCCACAGACTGACAGACACACATGGACCTTTTTCTAAAAATATATTTTTTTTTTAGATTCAGGGGCCTCAAAACATATATTTCCGGTGACATCTCAACATCACAAATTTGGGTGGAATATACTTCCTCTACTTTACTAAACATAGTACAGAAAGTAAAACATCTAATGTGTTATATTCACAGGTCTTTCTCTACTCTTGCACAAACTATTGTTATAAACCTTATTCTTCTACTACATGTTTAATGAGATAAAGATCCCGACATTTTATCTTATTGCTAATTTTCTGTAGGTACAAGGGTAATATGGAAATATAGTAGGCTTTAAGCGATAGTCAAATCTTAAAAGCTGCTGATAACTTTGACATTCCACTCTCTCTGCATCTCTGGAACATAAAAAATGAATAACTTCCCATTTGAGAAACGTGTAAGTATTGGAAAATTCAAACACATAATAAAAATCTCACAAATGGTTCTCTCCAAAAAGAAAAGTATTTAACATAAATTGTGTGTTTTAACAAGATGTACATTTTTAGTGCTGTAAGATTTTTGTCTAACTCTTACTGTTCGCCAATTATGCAAAATTCATTCAGAGTGAATACTTCCCAGAAAATTCAAGATATACATTTCAACTGCCACAAAAATTTCTTTTATTTATTTAACAGACCTCCATGAGCAACATTGCTCACAGTAAGGAGGAAATACAAACAAAAAATAGCTTTCATTATCATAAATTCAACAAGAACAATATGATCTAATATACTAATAATCCTTTCTTTCTTTCACTCAGCGTACTTAAGGAAAGTATACTCGCATAAGAGCCATTTTCTTGAAAATCTTCATGTCACATCCTTGGAAGATGCTGAACTTACATACGAAGTTTGGTATTTTACTGGCCTTTCCTTTCTGAATTATGCTGTTCACAGATAACACACAACAGGCATTTTTTTTTTGGATTTGGGGAGCCTGAAAACATGTTCTTACGGTGAAATCTCCACATCGAACTTCTGGGAGTACAATGCTTTCCCTACGTATAATACCTAGGTATACGTAATTAAGAAAGAAAGATACACGGTATCTTCTAGATCGAGTTTTTAAGTTAATGCTGCATAGGCACAAATGGTAAACATTACGGGCCTCTATGCTTTCAGTGGATCACTTTTACAGCTTACCCAAAAATTACTATTGCATAAATTGTAATTAAACTTCACATATGATAAAAGCGATGACAGTTTCCGAGCATTTAATGAAAATAGTTTACCACTTTGATATTTCCGATTTTTGTAGTATTTGACAGAATAATTCATACCCTTTAGTACAGGATGAAGCTCTTCTAAATATTAAGTGTGTTTTTGACATCTTAATAACCTCATATAAGCATTGTACAATTCGTGATTGTTTCTGCTCACGTGCATTTGTTTTGGTTGTGTAAGACCAGTCCACTTCCAGTCCAAAGTTCTATAGACTTTTAAGAATTCCAAATGTGTCTATGAAGAACTTATTTTGTAAGTTCTCAGCAGTCCAAGTGTTATTGAAGTTAAGCATTTATTAATTTGGAAGTTTGTGTCAAAATTATAAATGCTATGAATAATAATAGGCTTTCAGTCCTCAACGTCTTGCCTACTACCTGTCTCATATTTAATCAAATGGTGATCTAATTTATTCCAGATTTCTTTAAATGTTGCTTTTACATTTACCATTGTACGTTAGAATGCATATCGCAATGGTAAATACTTATGCTGTTATGTATAACGTTTTTGTAATATTATATCAGGTATTTCTTTCGATGCTGAGAGGGGTGTTGGCTATCCTGTCTTACGGAATCGATTACTGGGGCATTTATGTCGTAGATGTCACCGGGAGGCGTCTGCTGGAGATCGCATATGTAAATAATATAAATATAAGTTAGACGGTGTCATTCCATTAATTATATACAAGCGTAACTTATTCTAGAAATGACAAAGCATTATAAATAAACTTTATATTATCACTTCGTTGAATGCAATGCTGTATGGAGGTTGAAGTACATGGAATGTCCATGACAAAATGTCAAAAGTTTAAGCTTATAAATTATTGTGCAGTAAAAATGCCATTGGCGAGAAAGTAACACGAAGAATGAGGCAGAAATTTGACAAATGAAGTAGTTTTAACTTCTGGTTAGTGATACAATATTTACAAGGAATTATATTTTAATACTTACATTTTTAATTCATTTATAGTTTTTAGATAGCTTGATGCATTAAACTAACCTCTAAACTTTCATGTTTAAAGCATGGAAATGGCTTAATAGTTTTATGAAACCATAGCATGATTATTTTGGTAAAGGCTAAGATGGGACTAACCTATAGGTACTGTGGAATTGTTGCATGACACATTCAACACGGTGTCTCACACATTAGAATATTAGACAATGTCCTTTCATACCAATTATGAAAATCATTTTGATGGGACACACAGAATTAATTCTATGATGTAAACGTTTCAGCAAGCAAAAGAAAATGTTTTAATACATTGGTAAGCCTAGCATTTCATAGCTAGAACCTAAATAATTACAATCACTTTTAGTTTCAATGCCATTTCTAATACAGTAGCTAGGTCAGTTTTCACTTAGACATGTAGATGTGTTAAGGGATAAACATAAGTCAAGAATAAAGGGGTTGAGTTGGTATTTACACATTAATTACTGGTTATAAAATTGAAAGATGCCTGCGTAATGGGAATAACTATGAGAGAGCAAGAGATAACTAGAACATTCACTTTCCATTTCATTAAATCATTTCAGTGTGAGCTTGTTTTCAAGTTTGTGTTATTTGCAAAGAGTAAAATTATCATGGGTGAGCAAGATAGGATATATACATGTAGTATTACATATGTAATGGAACATGTAGAACAATAAAGAATCTTAAAGAAAGATAGGATATATTAATTTAAAATGTGCTGTTAATCAACCTACTATATGTTGGTCTTTTGACATATTTTTTTATTTCTGTTTGCAGGAGAAGCAGGTTTATGATAATCAAGTTACAACATGGACCAACAGGCAATTGTTCAGGCAAAGCTGAGCTCTGGGGAAAATGCAGTGGCAGAATCCTTTAAATGCAGTTGTTTTGAAGTTCACAAGTTTTTCAGATAATAAATATTTTATGCAACAATGTGGAAACAAGTCAAATATCAGAAGCTTTATTTAATTAAGCTATCCAAATCTTTCCATTAATAAATGCTTTGCCATTACAGAACAGTGCTTTGAGTCAATAGTAAGTCATTCTGCAATTGTTGAATATTATGACTGATATTGCATTATATTTAATGACTGATGAAAAATTAAAATAGTACATTGTTCCTAATCAAAGCCTTTTCATATAAAAATTATTGCTTTAGGTCCATATGTTGTATTCTCACTAACTTGATTGTGTAAACAAAGCTTGCATTTCTTATGTAACTGTGATTGCATTTTTACTCATGCAATAGAATATGGGTGGCATTCCATTTTACAGATTAAATTAACTGACTGTTTTAAATTAAAAGTAAACTACAAATATAAAATCCTTAAGGGATGTAGTGGCCTTCAGAAGTTGCTTCTCGTGTAGAACACATGAAATTCAAAATAACTCATATTATAGTTTATTTTAATTAGAAATTCATTTTCCACATGATTTACCAGAAAGTTTTTTCTTTCATATGCCTACAAGTTTTTATTTAAGAAAACATCCTTTTCACAAGACTGGAAAACTCAAATGTTACTATTTTTACTAAATTAGGGGTTTCAGGGCCCTCAAGTGATGTGTAAGTCCACAGAGGCAGGAAAACCTATTGTATGCTGCCAATGACGAGTTTCATCCTCTCTGTTCGGACACTCTTAGTATCCTGTCACCTTATCCCACCCTCTAAGGGAGTGTCCTATCAGGGCCATAGGCACAAAAGATTTCATTGGTTGAGGTGCTAAGTCTTCCCTTTGAACCTTATCATTAAAGCCACAATTTTTAGTACCGCATCATGTGTAGGAGTGTTAGTTATGCCATGAGTGTGTTTGCCCAGACCGAGAGGCAAGCCATCAGCGCTGAACAAAACAGACTGAGAATTGTGGCTTTACTTATAGTGTTAGAGGCTGCATATTTGTTCAATAGATGGACTCATATTTTGACAATTGGTAAATCTAGGATTTAAGAGTTTCAATAATATTTCTTTGAACAACAAGCTCATTGCATCCATAACTCACCATCATTTACTTTTAAGCGACTCGGTTTTACACTATGTATAAGGTTATCAAAGGTAGCTGCTTTTTTCAGATTCAACACTTCTATTCATTTATTTAAAGGAAGGCCTTGAAATTAAAATCCATTTAGTTAAATAATGAAGGCTTCTCTGATGTACATTAGCTGTATGTCTTCTAAGCATTTCCTGGTCTGATTTGCTTAATTTCTTTATATTTTAACTTGAAATCCATAAATTTCATATTATAATTTGCATGAATGCTTTTATGTTGGAATATTAGACAGCATAAAGATCTGTAAGGTAAATTGTTTTATTTTAAAGTTGTAAAATTATTATTGTAACAAAATTCATTTTTAGAAACAGAAACATGAACCCACTGTTATGCACTCTTCTGTTCCCAAATTTCAGCAGTTATCAAGATGACCAACTGTAAATTTTCAAAAAAGAAATATATATATATATATATATATATATATATATATATATATATATATATATTACTAATATTATTACAAATATTAATTTATGTAAAACCTTGAGAAAATTCATTAATTAACGTGGCTTTTAAATTAAAAGCTTTTGTTGTGATTTTTTGTCCAAAAGTGAAAGGCAAGGATTGCCCATTGCAGGTTGCAGAGGGTTGGTTTAGAAATGGGCAACCCTCTCTCACCATTCTTAGCAGATATTTACATGAGTTCATTGGAAATAAGGATCACAAAAGGTTTCCGTGGATGTTCAAACTCTGGCAGTGATATGTAGACGACATATTTGCAATAGTTCCAAAAAGACACATCAGTGATGCATTAAAACTTCTAAACATACAGGACAAAAGTATGAATTTCACAGTGGAAGTGGAAAAAGATGATAAATTACCATTTTTAGATCTAAAATTAATCAAAAACAAGGATAGAATAAATTTTGGTATTCACAGAAAACCAACGCAGACAGACAACTACATAAAAGCTAATAATTACAATCCAAGAAGCCACAAACAAGCAATTTTCAATAGTTTAACACATAGATTGTCTCACCTCATGACCTACATATGGTGTTCTCAATTTTGCACCAAAAATTAAGTCTGACAAAGGTCTCAGCAAGATGGGTGTCACGTTTGCTCTCAATGGAGAGTAAACGCAATAGTGTGATTGATTTGGAGGCTGGTTTGGCACTTCTCTGTTGCAATCCTGACTAGTTCATGCATCGATACATAACTGTGGATGAAAAGTTGCTCAACAGAAAATGATTCACATTTAGCAAAGAGGTCATTGCCCAAACAAATGCCTATTTTGAGGACCTTCTGAAATCCTACTTTTTGGAAGGCTAAAACAGTTGGAGAACACTGGAAAAAGTGTATTGAGCTAAAAGGAGATTGTTGAAAAATAAAAACATAGATCTATCAAAAATAATTTGTTTTTCTATCTTTTTCTAAGAACTTAAGGAACGCCCCTCATATATGGTCAAAATTCCTTTTATTCCGTTGAACAAAAAAGTGAATATCGGCCAGCTGGAAGGGGAAAAAGAAACAGAAAGAAAAACAGTTATGTTTCTTCTTCATGCATCACGAATCACACTTCCACTGTCTCAAATGGACTTGTGTACTTCAGGTATTAAAAACTTTGATCCACAGATTGTGAAGTAAATTCCCACTACCATCAAGCAAAGGTTGCTGAATGAACTTCCTTTAGGTCAGCTGTACAAGCATTGTGGAATTATGTTTACACAAATATCTTGTTAAATATTAAATACTATATAACATATGGCTAAAACTATGGCCTTATTTGTACATTTGGCTGGAATGTGTCCTAATGCTAAGATGTGAACAAATATGAAGTTATATGACCAATAATAACTGATTGACTGTGTTCACAAATGTTGAAAACATGCGTAAATTAATTTAAGCATGGAAAAATAAGCCAGGATAAAAATATGACATGTAACAAAAATCCAAGTCATAATCATCACCAATGTTGGCATTTGATATAATGTAATCTAATATATATATTTTAAGTAGTCCCTAGTATATTTTAATTTATTCCCAAAATATCTTGCATCATGCCAGTCTGAACTTGCAACATTGTTAAACACCTTGGCACACTGGTTGGGAATCCCTACTTTGAGTCGAGACTATCTGTGAAAGTAACAATGCCAGTTTATGAATCCAAAACAGGAATCTATTAATTACTGATCAATAAATATGATACCACCATTGTGTATTTCTATGGTTTAATTCCTTTGACAAATATTTCACTCCAATGTGTGAACCTATGTTCCAGCAATTTATGAATGCAAAGAGTTTAAATGTTGCATCAGATGGAGTTAGTTTCACTTAAAGGTGCTCACAGCAAGATGGCACATATCCAGAGGAATATGAAGTGGGAATGGCAAGCAGAGTGTAAGTCGGGATAAAATATTTGAGAAACTATTAACCAAACGTCTTGCATGATGGTTATGTTATACCAACTACTCTTGTCATTTCCTATTCCTATATTCACAAAAGTTTCTAAAAATATAAATTTGAAAAAAAAGCTACTGGATTCATTTCAAATTACTAGCTATTGTTCATTTCCCTAATTCTTTCCTATCCTTGTATACTTAATATTACTCATATCCTTGTGGTTTTAAATATTGCTAACAGTGAAAAGTGATTACTTATGAAAACTAAAATTAAAACATCAGAATCTGAAGAAAACAATTTGTATTCAAACATACATAATCCATCACACTTGTGGCCATTATTATAGACACTTATAAATTGTCATTGTTGTGACAATACCAGAAATGGTGTGAGACTTCAGATTTGTCCATCTGTTAGTATTTTAGGTGTCATATATATTCCTTTAGCCTATTTCCAGATTTCTTTTTGTCTTGCTTATATATACAAGGTATATTTTTTAAGTAAGCACCAATAGTTTTTTAAAAAATAGCGGTATATTATTTTCCAAATATTTTATTATCGTTATCCTACACCTTACGCTACTTCTGCACATGTTAATTGCCATTATTCAGGCACTTGTCATAATGGGAAAGCAGGTTTTGTATGGCTTTGTCAAAGAGTGACGTCGCCTGTGATGAAAACCAAGTCTGCACTTCTGGTTTTATTGAAATGTTTCTACCAAGGAATTTCTTCAGATAAAGAAGCAGATAAAAATCAATTAGTGCCGAATCTGGATTGTATGGAGGGTGGTCGAATTGTACCCAACCAAATTTGCTGTCAGATCCTGAGCTTGTTTGGATGTGTGTGGCTGGGAATTGTTCCTCATTATTGTTTCCCCCTTAAATGTCACCATTGGCAATGAATGTTTGCTGGCATAAAATCTCTTGCATTAAAAAAAGCAAATCACTTATCTGACTTCACAGTTAGCGATTCCTTTGATTATTTCAAATATTTCAGAAGGCTCTAACAGTAGGAAAGCAGAAAGTGGCGATTGCTCACAGCTTTGCTTGGGTCTGTAATGAATGGAGAAAGTGATTGCACATGCCTAAAATCACAACTGCAGTACTACAGTGGCAAAATATTTAAACGGTACTTATTTTAAAAACATGCCTTGTAATTACAATCAAATTTTATACATCCAACAATTTTATATACCAACAATTTTATTTTGTGGTACAGGGTCTTAATGACTTGCAAACTAATTTTTCTACACTGAATTTGTCATAAGTGACATCAGTGTTACTAATTATGACTCAACATTAATTAAATACTGATTTGTCAATCTTATCACTTTCTATTGGTAGATTCAAATACAAATAGAAGCAATCCAGTCTCATGTGTAATTGAGAAGTAAATGAATAAACATAATTTTGTATAAAATACTATTGATTATTATTATTATTATTATTATTATTATTATTATTATTATTATTATTATTATTATTATTATTATTATTATTATTATTATTATTTATTTATTTATTTATTTATTTATTTATTTATTTATTTATGCCAACAAACTTACTGTTGGTGTTTTTAAACACACAAACTGTGTCAGAATGACATTGAATTCTCAAACTGGTTCGTATTTTTCCCGGTAAACCACAAAGGCAGTCTCACATCAGAGACAATTACCCCAGTGGTGACTTACTATTGCAAGTACTTTATGTCCTGGGGGTTAAATAACCTTCAGATGGTAATTATTATTTATTTATGCCAACAAACTTACTGTTGGTATGAGACTGCCTTTGTGGTTTACTGGGAAAAATATGAACTGGTTTGAGAATTCAATGTCATTCTGGTAGGTTGTCACACTAGCTTAATGGTTAGAGCACCTGCCTGGTAAGCGGGAGGTCTGTGGTTCAAATCCCAGCTGTGACATTGAACTTTTAAGTTCCAGTTCTACCTCTCATACTATTATTTTTATTACTTGCTTATTTTTTGTAAAGCTCATTTAGGATGTAAGATTTTGTTGCATCTTATATGGCAAAGAGGCATTTGGATCAAAGTCAAGCTGTTCTTGGCTTATAATATAGGTTTAATGAGTGTTTTACTTATAATACAGGTTTAATGAGTGTTCTATGTCTAATCATATCCTATAATAATGTTATTAATGCTTTTAATAAGTGAATGTCTTGCATTATAATATGTTCTTTTTTATACTGAACCTTAAGACTCAGTAACCATGCTCCCATCCAGCTTCTCCTTTATTAACTGCACCATCTAATTCCATACATGCATTGTGTAGAAATGTTAAATTAGGGTTGAGTGTTCCTTGGAGAATGTGTTTTATTGTGTTAAAGTTATTTATTCCTTAACTGTGTTCATGTTCACGAGGCAAGCCTCATGCAGGGCTGGGTACGTGCCTCACGTGTGCTTGCATTGGCAGAGCGTGATAACAACCATGCATTGTTTGTTTTCATGAGCTCTCGCATGCCACCACAGTTATTTTCTGACTTGCAAATTGAAAGAGTTTTGCCAGTTGATGCAGACTTTCGTTGTGAAATTGGTGAGTATATTTTATACTTTAGAAAAACAGGGATAAAGATTATTATTTATTTATGCCAACAAACTTACTGTTGGTGTTTTTAAACACACAAGCCATGTGTGGGAAAAGTTTGAGAGGTTTACCAGGAGAAATATGAACTGGTTTGAAAATTTAATGCCATTCTGGCAGTTTGTCACGATAGCTCAATGGTTAGAGCAGCCGCCTGGTAAGCGGAAGGTCTGTGGTTCAAATCCCAGTTGTGGCATTGAATTTTTAAGTTCCAGTTCTACCTCTCAAAGGGATAAAGATTATTTTTCTGGGTGAGGGGTAGTTAGTATAAGTAATTGATCAAGTGTGAACAGTTCTGACATCTAAAGTGTTTAGAAATATATATAAAAATTAAGGAAGTATAATTATGAAAACTATGTTTTGAGTCAATGTCTTCAATCATCATGCCACATTTATCCTTGCATCTAGTCAGTTTTGCCAATAGTCAAAGCGAGTAATTTACTGACTCTTGGCTTTTGTGTACTGATATTAGGCTCAAAGTTTGTATTTCTTTGAAATTACACAGTGAGCATAGCCCTGTGATTTGAACATATTGTAGAGTAAACAACCTAACAACCTTTACCAGAAACAATGCAGCACTTTCTTTTTAAGGGGCCCTAGGACAGATTATAGATCTTCTACAATTTTTTTTCAATCTTTTTGAATTTTTGTGTGATGGTTACTCTCATTTTAAATAGCATACTGTGTAAATTGCAATAACAATTGATGAAATAGTTTTTCAGCTATGAGCTATTTTCTATTTTTCATATTACAATATTTGAAAAATAGGAAATACTCCTTGCACTGCAAATATTTTTTTCATCAGTACCACTTTGTCATATTAATATTTTAACTCCTAAGAAGTGATTCTAGAATGCTCTTTTCCATTTTGTGCTTTGAATAACAAAATATTAATTATGATCAATAATGCAGATATTGCAGCCTAGAAAGTAAAAATTGTTGGATTAATAGCATCACTGCGCCCAAGTTTTACATTGTAGCCCAAAATGGATTCTACAATTTATTTAGATAGCACTGAAGAGCAATTGTGCCAAGTTTCATGAAAACGTAAAGAAATCTGTACTGCATGGGTTATTTGTCATGTCACAGAACATCAATCTGAGAAAACTTAAATTTTATATTGAAAACATTAATACACGCTAATGTACCTGGTGTAAAGGGTTAAAATTGTCCAGCCCTTAGAAAGATTTGAAACACCATAAAACACATTTAAATGTTTTACTAAAGAGTGATTTTTGCAGAAATCCAAAAATCGAGAATAGTGGCTACCTTGCTAAAAAAATGTGCTCCAGGTTTCCATAAGTAGGCAACTGTGTTGCTTTTCTCCTCTCATAGAAATATCATCACCAATAATTCAAATCATAAATACCATCCAGGATAAGTTTTTCATCCAACACTATAGTTATAGATCATGCTGTGCCAAACAATGTCAACCGACATATGAAACACGAATCATGCAGGTTTTATTTATGTATACAAATCAGCTTAATATGAACACATTATATTAAGTAGGTATAAGATTTTGAATGTAACACTTAACTAGAGCAACCATCACAGATATCAAAGAAGTCCCATATGGAGAATAGCCCCTAGAGATTTCTTTTAAGAGCAGGTAAGAAGTTTCTGATATTGTCTGAGAAAATCTGGTAACGCATTGGAGACTGATGTGCTCATATTAACTTCCTTTTTAATTTCGAGTTAAGTTTATTATTTGTCTATGTAAATATAATATATGTATAATATATAGCTAATTAATTTTATTGTATCCTTGTTTGTTATCCAGGACAAGGACTAAATTTAAAAAAAAGGGACAACTTGACTTTGATTTCTGAAAGTGAGGATTTATCTAGCTGGACCTATGTTCCTCTTCATGCTATGCCACTGTGAGAAGAGAGCTTATTGTAGTTAAATTAACTATAAAAAGTCTCCCAAATCGACTGTATATTATAATCTGCAAATAACCCACTTTAGATTCTTCATTATATATTTTTGCTTAGGAATGAGACTGAATTACAATAAGTGCTTAGTCGCATAAAACATACAGAAAGAGCATTCCATTATTTAGCTGTAGAAAAAGTTAGAATGTGATAAGAAGAAAAACGCTACAAAATTTTATGTATGCATGTCAGATGATTTATATGGGAAAGCTAAACATATAACACAGAAAATAGTGTTATGAAAAAATGTTGTTTCTACAAACTATATGTTTTGATGAGCTCTACAGTTTTCTCCTATTATACTTTTTACTTTCTCTACTGGTAAGTAGAGGAAGTATTATATTCCACCCAAAAATTCGATGTCGAGATTTCACCGGAAATATATGTTTTGAGGCCCCCAGAATCCCAAAAAAGCATTGTTAGAAAAAGGTCCGTGTGTGTGTCTGTGTGTCAGTCTGTGGACAGCATAACTCAAAAACGAAAAGTTGGTTAAACCAAAGTTTGTATTTAAGTTTAATGTCTTTCAAGGATGCGACACGAAGATTTTGAAGAAAATAGCCCCAACCTAAACTACCCTTTACATGGAAAATTTTTCGAAAATTTTTATTTTCTTGAAAATGGCTGTAACGATTTTGATTAAAATGTCATACATTTAAGATATTTTTATGACAAATGAAATGTATATCTTGAATTTTCTGGCTATAGCCCCTGTAGTCGTATTTACTCTGGACGACTTTTGCATAACTGGTAAACCGTTAGAGATAGACCAAATCATACTATACAAAAAATGTAGATCTTGCTAAAATACACAATTTATGTCCAAATAAATTTTCTTGTAGGGTTAACCATTTCGGAAATATTCCTTGTTATGTGTGTGAGTTTCAGAAAACTTAGAACTTTTGTGAAAAGGATCATCGTTGTTCATTTTTTTATATGTTAAGTGGGCAAAGGCAACAGAATCCCAAAGCTTTAAAATATTTGACTATCCCACAAAGCCTACTGTATTCTAATATTCCCCTTGTATCTACAAGGAAATAAGCAATAAGATAGTTATACAAATGTTTATCTTAACACGAAGAAGATATAGGAATAAGAGTTTGTAAGAATGGTTAGTTCAAGAGTAGAGAAAGTCATGTGAGTGCAACACATCAGATTTTTAGTCAACAAATTTATTCAATATTTTACCACAATGAAGAGGACTTTAAAAGCTGTTTCATTTCATGAATAGATTATTAGTTTTGCAAAAGAAATGTATAAACGTATGTATAATGTGAATAGAGGAGAATCATGTAGAAATATCTTTATAGAAAACAAAATATTAACTGCAGTAACCTTATACGTTTATGAAGTAATTATGGCTGTAGTCAGCAAACAGGGACTGGACAACATCAATAAGCCATAAGTATGAAACAAGGACACAGAATTATTATCACAGAATAAATGTAAATAAAAAGAAACAGACTAAGATCCTTCAATAATGGGCAAAATACTGTGTAACAAACTACCAAAAGGGAACTAAAGAATTTCCTAGTACAAAGATGTATGTATAGGCTGGATGAACTGTGATTGTAAATAATTTATATACTTTGTAAGAAGTATTTTGACAATATCTGACAACATGTATGTGTTATTATGGATGAACTAAATTGAATTTATCTACAGTTAAAATTACATGAATTCATGGCATTATTCATAAACAAGAAGATTCACTCTTACAATTATCACGTAAACACATGTACATATTTTGTCTTTAAACTAATAATTACAGTGTTTTGTCCAGCAGAGAAAAATTTATTAAATATACACAAAAGACATAATGCTTCAGTAATTTGTAAACTCGTCTATTGAGTAATGACATCCTTGGATCATATATCTTTTTAGATCCATTTTACATTTTTTTGTATCTCGTATATATTGAATGTGAGTTGGTAGCTTATTAAAGAACATTCAGGCAGCTACCATGGTTTCATTTTGAACAATTTCAGTCCATGTGAGGTTACATGAGTGAGTGAGTGAGTGGTGATGTTTAAGGGCCTGTTGACAACTAGGTCATTTGGAAATGTATGCTGCCTCTATTGAAGTGGTTGTGAATCTGCCTGTTTTTGTACTGCATATTAACATACTACATGTGACGAAATGACAATTTGACGAATCCCACTTCCTGACACCAGTGTGACAAAACGGCAAAATCCATCCAGTTATTTTTCTATCACTTTACTGTCTTCTAAAATTTTATCACAAATACACAGTTTTCCTCTCGTTAACACAGCCTGTTGTCGTTCGTGTTATTACAACTCACAATTTCTACTTTTCATAATCTTGCTCAGTCCTTTCAGTGTCTTTCTTCACTTTCTCTATCTCTCATACACTCACTATAATGATGCAATCACTCAATGCCCATTAAATTTCTTTGCAACGACCAATGTATCTCGTGATGACACACACATGCATAGCTGTCTTGCACTCACTGATACATTGACCGACTCTTATCTGTAACTGTAAACTCTCACTGATGTTTTCTGGCCTCCTTATATAGTGGGAATGACATCACACAGACTTTTCTCGGCTTCTACACACATGCCAGCGATCATGTGGCCAGATCTTTCTCGAAAGTTCTAGAGAAAGCCCCTTTTGTATAGCTGCTTCTGTTGTTGTTAGTCACATACACACAAACAGTTGCACGAGGAGCCTGGCCTTGAATGCCTTTGTCCACTCGCTGGCCCGGCATGTGGGTAAAGTAGCCTAGCCCCAACAGTCCTTCGTTTTACACTGCGCCCTGTGTCACAATACATTATTAGCTCAAAGATATAAAGCAAGTACAGAGAAAGAATATTTAATTTTCTAAAATAATTTCTACAATTATTGTTTATTTATGCCAACAAACTTAATGTTGGTGTTTTTAAACACACAAGCCGTGTGTGGGCAATATATGGTTTACCGGGAGAAATACGAATCGTTTGGAGAATTCGATGTCATTCTGGCTGGTTGTCACAGTAGCTTAATGGTTAACGCACCCACCTAGTAAGTGGAAGGTCTGTGGTTCAAATCCCAGTTGTGGAATTGAATTTTTCAGTTCTGATTCTACCTCTCAAACATTGCCCACACATGGCTTGTGTGTTTAAAAACAACAATAGTAAGTTTGTTGGCATAAATAGTAATCACCATCGAAAGGTTATATAATCCCGGGACATAAAATACTTACAATAATAAGTTGCCATTGTGGTAATTGTCTCTGATGTGAGACTGCCTTTGTGGTTTACTGGGAGAAATATGAATTGGTTGGAGAATTTACTGTCATTCTGACTGGCTGTCACAGTAGCTTAATGGTTAGAGCACCTGCCTTGTAAGCGGAGGGTCTGTGGTTCAAATGCCAGCTGTGGTATTGAATTTTTCAGTTCCAATTCTACCTCTCAAATAATTTCTACAATTCTTGTGGCTTTAGTCCCAACATTTCTCTAATTGCTCTTCTCTGTGGTATAAATAGTCTTTTGATGGACTTGACAGCGCTTTGTCCCCACCTGTAATTCCATACGATAGGTGTGGATATATTAACCCACAATAGATATTAATATGTTTATATCAATGTTCATTTTAATAAGAATATACTTGTACTTAGTTGTTACAGACATGAAAAATTCAAGGTAAACATTTTATTAGCCATACAAATTTCTTTATAAAGTATGTGGTAAAAAGAGTGAAAATTATTTGCTCTTCAAAAATAGGGAAAAATATTGCTTTTTAATGTTGACTGAATGATATTATTCAAGTTAGGTTCACGTTATTTGTTACTTGTATTGCAGATACAGACAGCAAGCACCAGGATGGTGTTGATGTATATGTTAACATATCTTCACGGAAGTTGAAACTGCTGTTTGAAATGGTGCCTGGAGTGAAGACTAGTAATTTTGTAGGTGAAATATTTAGAGCCATAGAAGGTACAAAGTATATTAAGTATTACATATTTTGTAGTTTATGTTAGGAATCCAATGATAATATGTAGCTGCATATAGGTACATAGTTCTTTTTTTCTCTCTTTTTTAGTATCCTTTCCATTCGTTAATCCATTTAATTACAGCACAGTTTACATTAGTTATTCTCTTTTAATACTTTTAATTTAAGTTACTTTTGTTTTATTGCTCATTTCTTGTGCTGCTTTTATGCATTTATTTCACTGTTCCCTACTCCTCTGATATACACAGCTGCCCTTTGAATCCATCTTTAAACCACTGCAAATATTTATCCTGCAGTTTCTGTGGGCTGTAAGTTCAAATTTAGAATCTTTGATCCCTTTGTCTGGCAGATTGTTATATAATGGAGAAAACATTATAGAGGAAGAGGGGTAGAGAGTGGAAATATAATTTGAATGATTAATTGGAATGCATTTTATGAATGTTTGCATTATGCATATGAATAAAGGAGCATCTGCAGTTTCTTCACCTTGAAAGAAATATTATATTGATATGTGGTCAGTTCAAGGTGGTCAAGTAATTTAATATCAATAGTTTCCACAGCCTGTGTGTATACACTTGACATGTCATGCATGATGGTACTTCATGCATGACAAGGTGCTTCCATTAAGAGAAACAGTGCAATAGCCATGTGCTTCAAAAACATTGCTGTCTTTGGATTAATGTGATTGCCAGGTAATGTGAGCTCAACTTTTCAGTTACTCTCTTTCACTTTTGGAGTTGAGTTTCATCTGATTTGCTTGTTAAATAAGCACACCTACATTTATTTTACAAGCAGAAGTAAAGTTTTGAAGGCAGTCAATTTTAATTTTGCAAAATGTATCAGAGAATGGCTGTGTGTTTTATTGCATTAAAAGTTAGTACTTAAACATTTTCAATTTTTATTCGAAGTAATAATTATAGATGTCTGCAGTGGCAATGTGCATCTCAATGGTAATTTCTTTTAAGGATTCAGCAGCTCTAATCTTCACAGAAAATATTTAACAGGTTTTATTGTCATGGAATGTTTTAAAAATAAATTAAAATGTCAGATTGTTGAAGACCAGTGAAGTATTAGGCTAATATTTTTGTTAACATAACCTCATTTTTGAATGTCAGATATGCTATGTACACAGAGCTGTAAAAATTATATATTAACAATATTTTTAGAAAATTTGTGGATATAGCTTATGTTTGTAAGTATATTAGGAATGAAACTCAATCAAATCATTCCATAGAAATAATTTCAATGTCCTCTTCTGTCAGTTTTGGAATGAAACTCAATCAAATCATTCCATAGAAATAATTTCAGTGTCCTCTTCTGTCAGTTTTTGATTGGAAAATGAATAAACAATGGCTCCTTCTTTTAAAATAATTAACTATATTTTAATTTTTAATTCATTGTTAAGAAACAATTTGCTCCCATCATTTCTTAAAACTATAACATATTTTAAACACAAAGGAATGATAATTCTGCAGAGAATGAAGCAGCATCTGTCATTTTCTGTTGCACAGTAGAAACCTTTTTAGTTCTGTTGTGGTTTTTGTAAAAGGTGTTCATGCTGATGAGACTCTTTTACTATCTTGGGTCACGGTACAAGGCAAGATGAATTATTGGACTTGATTTTTGTGTTAGCTGAATTTTTTATTCGTACCTTTGTAGATTATTACAGTTTTTTAAATCGCAGCATATTTAAAAATATTTAGTTTCACTGATTTGTATTTCTTAGCACGATCAAGATTTTGTATCGAAAGGTTTAGCAAAATTTCATTAATTGTGTCATCTATCTTGTTATATCTCATCAATTTAATTGTATTGTATTAATTAATATGCATTATATGGTTCAACTTCTCAAAGTTAAATTTCTTAATAATGTCTTCTTCACTTTGAAACTTTGATTCACAAATATTCAATTAACTTATTTGAGCCATGCATAAAAAAGACGTCTCTTCTCTTCAAAGTCAACAGATGAAGAGAAAGTTTAAAGTTACAGTGTCACTAAGGTAATGTGTTTGAATATTTACTCGCTTAGTTATGCTTTCTTGTGACGTCACATATCCTGTTTCAAAACCAAAGTTTGAGATTAAATACAGGTGCTATCAAACCCATACCAATTCCAGCTATGGAAATACTACCAACCAATACTCCATTGAGTATGAAATACAAAAAAACAGCTCTTATTCTGATCAACACGAAAAGTTGATCAGACTTCCATTCGATTCATGTTGTTAGCTAATGCTGGATTTCTGACAATGAAGTCATTAATCCTCTGCTCTCCAATATTTTTCACTGATGGATGGGGCATTAGAAGTGGCCGGGCATATTTGAAGGTGGTCTCGATCCATTTCCTCTTGCAGATCACATAGAGGACAGAGTGGTGAAGAATATATCCCAATTCTGTTTAAATGTTTTGCCAGACAATCATGTCCTGTAATCAACCTGAAGGTTGCAACTGCTGTTTTTCGAGGATACTCAGGAATTACTGTTTGAATGTTTGGTAGTTCCCATCTTTTATCCCCTCCGAAGGAGTGTCGCCTTGTCGTGGCGGAGGGGCTCAGTACCTGAACCAGACGGCCTACTAAGTGTTCTTTCGACTACTGGTAGGCAAGAGGTGACGGGAAGCAAAGAACATTCCAAACGGGTAGATGGGGCTCGGTAGTCTTGGTCGACAACTCATCTAGGAGAAGAGGACTCCGAAATCAAACTCCCCCAGGGACTCCTACTACGGTAGGTACGGGTTTGGCGTACCCGGGGCCCCGAGCCACACTCTCGATTGGGTTCCTCCAAGAGGTGAGAGGGCACATGCCAAACGCCCAATCAACTTTGGTCCACTTTTGTGTTTGACCTCCCACCTGTTACCTCCCTGTACACAGTCTGACGGATAACCTACGCGCGGGTCGTCGGAGGATGGGGTGACGCAAGGGGTGACTGGGTAATCGCGTAAGTCCCAGCCCCTGGTTATCATGTAGGATCTGTGTGCGTATCCGCTGATAAAGGTCAGTCCCGGGGAGGGGCCATTGCATGAGCTGATGCACTCCTGAAGGCGATTGGGTCCCTCTGTCTATGCATTGGGAGGTGAGACCCTAGGGTGAGCAAGGTCCAGGCCAGGACTCTCACCTAAGCCGGGGTGGCGCCCAGGATGTGAGCATGCCATCGGAGACATTTGCAATGGTGGAGGATATCATCGCCATGAGTTCTTTTAAAACTCAAAAAACTAAACATGCGAAAGCCAGTGAAAAGGAAGTAGCAGAGTTGAGTGGTCCTCGCTACTTAGTGATATCAAGAACAGAGGAAGGTAAAACATTCAGATCGGTGAATCCTTTCGTGATACAGAAGGGTCTCGATAAGATAGCTGGCCCAGTGAAGAACTGCACAAGATCGCGAAACGGCACGCTGCTTGTTGAATCTATTTCAGCAGCACAGGCAGCTACTATTGTAAAAGCAAACATGTTAGCCAGCTATCCGGTGCGTGTAGAGATGCACAAAACGTTGAACTCCTCTCGCGGCGTTGTGAACACCCGGGCATTGGACGGCATGTCCAATGAGGAGATTCAGGAGAACCTCGAAGATCAAGGTGTAACAGCAGTATACCGGGTTCAGAGAAAAGATGGAGGCGAATATCTGCCTACCCGTACCCTTTTCCTTACCTTTAATCGGGTAGATCTCCCGCAGAGGATAAAGGCTGGGTACGAGGCCATTGAAGTAAGACCTTACATTCCGAGCCCGCTTAGATGTTATAAATGCCAGCGCTTTGGTCATACAAGTGACACGTGCAGTGGTAGAGCTACCTGCGTAAACTGTGGAGGCATCGCCCATGACGATGACTGTACCTCACCTCCCAGTTGTATTAACTGCAGGGGAGAACATCCAGCAAACTCCCGAGAATGTCCGCGCTATATGGAGGAAAGAGCTATCCAGGAGATCCGGGTTAGAGAGAAGGTGTCCTTCTCAGAAGCCCGAAAGCTCTTACGTTTGCGCCAGCCCACTATCCCGAGCTCCGGTACCTATAGCTCGGTTGCAGCTAAAGCAGTACCATGTCGGGAAATCGCAACTCAAACTAGCGATATGAATGGGGCAACAATATCAGAAAAAATTCTTGTAGCTAGGTCACATCCAAAGCCTCAGACATCACCTAAGTCCGCCAGAGCATCTACAAGCACCGCAGTTCAATCCAGCAGACCAGGAAGGTCACCAACAAAGAAGCCGACCTCGACAAGTAGACCGATTGTATACGATGCTTCACCGATCAAGTTTAAGACCGAGTATAAAAGATCCGATTTCCTCAAGGCAAGCAAGGTTTCTCCCAAGCCATCAAAGGGAAAGAAAAAGCCATCACCTAGGAGATCCTCTTCAGAGGGATCCTCTGGTATGGCTACAGACCGGCAAATGTCATCTTCGCCGGTCCCCATTAGCAACCGGTTCGAGACACTCGAACCTAAGTTTGCTATGGGAAGACGCACGTCCTCGGCAGAGGACATGGAACTAGAATCTGCCCACACTGGGAGACCCCCAGTGGAAAACAGGCGCGAAAAAGCGTCCGAAAAGAACGTCAGCCCAAGAGAGAAAAGGGCTAAATTAGTTCGACAACCGCCTGCTCCAAAGTAATGAAGAGTTACCTTGGAATTACCTATCCCATACACAATGCAATATGACTATCCTACAATGGAACGTACGTGGCATTCGAACTCAAAGGCCAGAACTTGAGCTCTTGCTCAAAGAAAACGAACCTCTGGTCGCATGTTTGCAAGAGACTAAGCTGCGTCCTCGAGACGCTTTCCATCTAAGGCGATACACCCCAGTACGGTGTGATGTTACACCAGAAGAGGGTGTACCGGCACATGGCGGCGCTATGATACTTGTCAGAGATGACGTATATATGCAAACTCTACCTTTGCACTCTGATATACAATCAGTTGCTGTATGGATTAAACTGCCAAACATACATTTCACTATCTGTAATGTTTATTTGCCTCCCTCCCATGACTTCTCGCACATTGATTTAGAAGATCTAGTTTCCCAGTTGCCAACACCTTTTCTGTTGGTGGGAGACTTCAATGCGCACCACCCACTTTGGGGTTCAAGTCGCGCTTGTGCGAGAGGTACACTCATTTCCGATTTTTTGGACAGTCACAACCTAGCTCTCCTCAACACTGGAGAGCCTACATTCATTTCGGACTCTCATAGCAGCTTCTCACACCTTGACCTTGCAGTTTGTTCACCTCAGTTGGCAGTCTCCTTACAATGGAATGTCATCTCTGATTTACACTCTAGTGACCATTTCCCATGTCTTATTAGTCTCTTGACGCAACATACACACTCCACACGTATGCCCAGATGGCGTTTGGACCATGCCAACTGGAACATTTACACCCAGTTGGCTGTCTTTACCTACAACGAGCACGACTCAGTGAATAATTTGGCGCAGCATCTCACGGAGACGATTCTCTCTGCTGCTGAACAATCGATTCCGCGGTCGACTACACACCCCCGTCGATTTCCCGTCCCCTGGTGGACGGAAGAATGTCGGAATGCCATTCGTGCTCGAAGGCGTGCACTTAGGGTTTTCCAACGTCACCCTACTTTGGAAAACCTGATTGAATACAAGAAAATGCGCGCCAGGTCCAGACAAGTCATTAAGGATAGCAAAAAGTCATCATGGAGCAAATTTGTAGCTTCATTTAACCGACACACACCTTCCTCGGTTGTGTGGGATAGATTAAGGCGTGTTGCAGCTAAAACGACCCAAATACCAATAGCGGGACTAAAAACAGCCACAGGAGCTGTTGTTGATTCATTTGAAGTGGCCAATACCTTTGGCAGTGCTTTCGCACAAGTGTCTAGCTCGGAAAACTACTCCCCTGAGTTCCTTCCATTTAAAACTCAGGTGGAATCTCAAGGCTTCACGTTTCGTTCTAGAAACGTAGAAGATTACAATCGCCTTTTCACCATGGCGGAGCTGGAGCATTCCCTGAAATCTTCGCGATGTTCAGCACCAGGACCGGACGGTATTCATGTACAAATGTTACAACAGCTCTCTCCTGAAGGTAAGGCATTCCTGCTCGAGGTCTATAATCGTGTTTGGGTTGACAGTATACTCCCAGAAAATTGGCGGGAGGCCACCGTTATTCCCATCTTGAAGGCTGGGAAGGACCGTCATCTTCCCTCCAGCTATCGTCCTATTTCCCTCACCAGTTGCGTTTGCAAGGTGATGGAACGCATGATCAATGGACGATTAGTATGGTGGTTAGAAAGTCGTAACCTACTGACTAACATCCAGTGTGGTTTTCGACGACGCCGTTCAACTGTTGACCATCTTGTGTCAATATCGACACAGATAATGGACGGCTTTATGAAGAACTGTCAAACCGTTGGCATATTTTTCGATCTTGAGAAGGCTTATGATACGTGCTGGCGAGCAGGGATTCTACGTTCCCTGTATGCCTGGAACATACGTGGACGCCTACCACTTTTCATTCAGGAGTTTATGAAGGACCGCTTTTTCCGAGTAAGGGTCGGCTCGGTTTTTTCTAATTCTTTTGTTCAGGAGGAGGGAGTACCTCAGGGTTCGGTGCTAAGTGTCACGCTCTTTGCTATAGCAATTAACTCCATCTGGAAATGTGTTCCACCTGGAGTTTCGTCATGCCTATTCGTAGACGACTTCGCTGTCTATTGCACTTCTCAGCGCACGGCGTTCTTACAACGGCGCCTGCAGCAATGTTTGGACAACCTAAGAGAATGGAGCGTGAAAAACGGCTTCCGTTTCTCAACTGAGAAGACAATCTGCGTTAATTTCTGGCGCCGTAGGAGACGATTACCACCTTCGCTCCGATTTGGCCCAGATGAACTTCCCTTCGCAGAAGAGACGCGCTTCCTGGGTTTGATATTGGACAGGAAGCTTAGTTGGTCGTCGCATATTGCACAGCTAAGAGCGAGATGTGACCGTTCCCTAAATATTATGCGAGTACTGAATGGCAAATCGTGGGGAGCGGATCGAACAATTTTGTTGCGAATATATCGCGCATTGGTCCGATCCAAGCTAGACTATGGGTGTATTGTTTATTCGTCAGCACGACCATCTGTGCTGAGAAGATTAGACGTGGTCCATAATAGGGGCATCCGCATTGCTACAGGAGCTTTTCCAACAAGCCCAGTGGTGAGCCTTTACGCCGAGTCCGCAGAAGCTTCTCTGCAATATCGGCGTGAGATTCTCTTGGCAAATTATGGTTGTGCGCTTAGATGTATGCCTAAGCACCCAACGTTCGCTTCTTTTTTCACCACCACGCTAAGAGAACGATATAGAAATAGCACCCTTAATCCAAAGCCTGCGGGGTTCCGTTTCCAAGAGCTCCTAGTGAAGCTTGGAGTGGAACTGCCTGTGATGTTCGCCAAGGGCGAGAGACTTTACCCCCCTTGGCTATCTGGTACGCCCCATGTAGATCTTGGGATGACCATACACCAGAAGTCCACGATGCCTATTTCAAGTATCCGCACGTGTTTCTTAGAATTTTTGTCAGGCTACTCTGACCGTAAATATATTTACACCGATGGATCAAAGAACACCAACGGTGTTGGATGTGCTTATGTTTATGGAACCGAACCATATACATTCGGTTTTCCAAATAGCACTTCCATTTTTACTGCAGAGCTTTATGCAATCTATCGAGCCGTTTTGTATGTTCGCCGTCGTAAATTAGGTGACTGCCTGATTTTGAGCGATTCCCTTAGTGCACTGCAGAGCCTTTGTCAGTTGTACAACCCCCACCCTATTGTACAACGTATCCAGGATGCCCTCCATGTTTTACACGCTTCTGGCGTTGACGTGGTGTGTGCATGGATTCCTGGTCACGTAGGTTTGCCTGGGAATGAAAAGGCAGATTTAGCAGCAAAGACGGCAACTACAGAACCCAGAATTATCATCTCACGTGTTACTTCGGAAGACTTTAGGCTTGAAGTGCGGAGAGCGGTGCTGTCGTCCTGGCACGACGAGTGGTCAGCTCTCCGCGGTAATAAGCTTAGAAAAGTGAAAGAACTTCCGATAAACTGGGTAACTTCCTGTCGCACATCTCGTCGCGAGGAGGTTAGTTTGGCTCGATTAAGAATAGGGCACTGCAATTTTTCGCACGGTTACCTATTTAAAAGGGACCCTGCGCCTCTATGTCCGCTGTGTGACAACGTTTTGTCGGTTCGCCACGTGCTCCTGGAATGTTACTCTCTAGCGCACCTTCGGGATTCTCTGCAGCTGCCTGCCAGACTTGCAGAGGTCCTAGCGGACGACAAAACAGCTGTTGATAGAGTTTTTAATTTTTTAGCGCAGTGTAATATAAATTTGAGGATTTAAATTTTTTAATTATCTGTTTCTGATTTTGGACATATTTATCACCTTGTTTCATATCTGGCTATTGCCACTGCTTTTTACCTTTGTATATTTTTCTTGCTGCTAGTATTTTTATTTTTTGAGTGAAATTTATATCTGGCTATTGCCATGAGCCTGTTAAGGGCGCTGATGACCTAGAAGTTGAGCGCCCTTAAACCAAATCCAACCAACCAACCCATCTTTTATTTTTTGATTTTTCATAGTAATATTTTTCAATAATTTTTTTGAATTCAGAGATGACTAATCTTTTAGCTGCATAAAATGGTAGATTAACTATTGATTTCTGCACATTGCCGGTACCCTTTTTTGCAAGAAAATCAGCTTTTTCATTACCACTCAGTCCACAGTGAGCTGGTATCCATTGGAAGACTAGGTGTTTTTGAAGTGCTGTTAGATGGGTAAGGATTTTCCAACATTCTATAATTGTTTGGTTTTTTGGTGACAACATGGAAGTAATTGCTATACTTGCTGCCCTGGAATCTGAGAGAATAACTACTTGCTGAAAATGTGAAATTCTGTACAAAAGATTTTGTAGGGCCATTCGAATTGCTTCAATTTCTCCATCAAAGTTTGTAGTTCCATAACTTAAAGATTTGTAATAGGAAAAGAGGTGACATGTGACTCCAGCACCTGCTACATCTTGGTTTGATATAAATGATCCATCAGTATAAATATGGAGCCATTCGTGTTTTGGAAATCTAGTATTTATTGTCTCTAATGCCAATAATTTTAGAACACTAGTTGGAGTATCACTTTTCTTAACTTCTTCTGTCAGGTGTAAATAATATGTGATGTCTAATGTTTGTGTCGGATTGACTTTAGATATGAAGTTTTCCTTTGAATTAGGAAAGTATACATTCTTCTTGATGTCTTGAATTTTGGAAAGAAAGCTCTCCTGAGTCTTTAGTGTATGTGTAAAACTTATCTTGTGCCATGTATTGAATGGGAGTCTGATCAACTTTTCGTGTTGAATAAGAGCCGCTTTTTCTATTTCATATTCAATGGGGCATTGGTTGGTTAGTATTTCCATAGCTGCTTATTGGTGTGGTTTTGATAGCACTTGTAATTAATCTCAGACTTTGGCTTTGAAAGATTTGAATCTTTTTTGTGTTTGCTGTTACAAGAACTTCGCTGCAGTAAGTAAATAATGGCTTTATATAAACATTGTATGTTGTGTTAAGAGTTGCTCTGGAACATCCCCACTTCATTCCTGTTGGACGTTTTAACAGTGAAAGGCGCCTCTCTGCTCTTTGTATTACATTTTCTATTTGTTTGGTCCATGTAAGTTTAGTATCAAATGTAACTCCTAAATACTTTGCTTCCTTTGTTTCTGGTAATTGTTGACCCTCAAAATTTAGTTGTATTTTTAGTGGTTTTTTTCTTAGTGAAAAGATTTGGTAGTTTGATTTTGTTGTATTAACAGTCATTAAATTTTCTTTGGTCCACCTTTGTAATTTGGTTAAGGATTGTTGCATGGTTTTTTCTAGTTCTGTACTATTGCTTTTTGGTTTTGAAGTCCACATTACTAAGTCATCAGCAAATAGTGCACACTTCACACCTGATTCTTGTATTTGTTGTGGCAGATCGTTAATAAACAAATTAAAAAGTGTTGTGCTGAGCACTGCGCCTTGTGGTAAGCCACTTTGTACTTGTTTGTATTTAGATATGTTTCTTCCATATCAGGTTGCAATAAAGCGTTGTGTTAGGAAATGACATAGCCATGAAAACATTGGACCTTGTATCCCTATTTTTTTACTTTCTTTAGTAGTTTTGTTCTGCATATAGAATCATATGCACTTTGGAAATCAATAAAAACTGATAAATTATGTTCTTTTCTATTGAAGGAGTCTTTGATTTCTTGACTGAGAAGTAAGACTTGTTCATTTGTAGAGTGGAACTCTCTAAATCCAGCTTGACATGGGGAAATTAAATTTTTTGATTCTAGAAACCAATTTAACCTGTTTGACACCATTCTTTCCCTCACTTTTGCTATTATGCTAGTAAGAGCTATTGGTCTATAATTTTTTATTTCTGACGCTGTTTTGTCTTTCTTCAAGAGTGGGAGAATTATTGCCTTTTGCGATTCAGCAGGTACAGTGGTTTTCCAGGATAGATTGTAGAGTTTCAGTAGTTGTTGTTTTGCTGTTTTTCCAAGGTTTTTTATGAACTCTGGATGTATGTGATCAGGTCCAGGAGACTTTTTGTTTTTTAGATTATTTATTGCAATGTTCAGTTCTTGCATATTAAAATTTTGAAAAAAGATATTGCACTGAGTGTTAGGATCACATTCTCTTTCTTGTTTCAAATCTTTCTTAAATCTTTACGTTCCTTTTTATTATTTCTTGTTACTTTATGTGAATTAGCATAATATTTATTGAATGTTTCGGCTATGGCTGCATCATTTGTTAATATTTTATTGTTGTGTATGATAGGTGTGCTGTTGTTTTCTTTCCTACCCTTGACATTTTTTATGAACTAATGAGCTTTGTTACCATCTGTCCTATAATCCATTTTTTCTAAGAAATTATTAAAGTAATTCTTTTTAGCAGTATTAATTTCTTTTTTTAGTAAGGCACATTTCTTCCGCCATATTTGTGTATCCGATATGTTTTTTGTTTGTTCAGCTGTATTTCTAGCTATAGCCCTTTGCTTTTTCAGTTCTTCTAACTGGGGGTTCCAAAAGGGTTTGAAATTTTTAATTCTTCCCCGAGGAATATGTATTTTTGCGGTTTCTAGTATGACTTTACAGAAATTTTTGTTCAAATTCAAAGGAGGATTTAATATTCTTTTTGACTCCAACTAATATTCCACTACTTATCTGTCTATTTTTGGGTAGTAGGTGTAGTAGAAAACCAGTAAAATTGAAGTATTTAAGTTGGTCATTTGTTAGATTTGCTTCTTGTATGACAAAGATATCTATTTCATAGTCAAATACAATTTTATTCAGTTCTACTCTTTTTGTTTGTGTGAGACCACCCGCATTCCATTGTAGAAGTCTGATGTTAGATCTTCTATTAATATAATGTCTTGGTTCTCGAGAAGTAGTCCCCATCCGGAGATCCGAATGGGGGACTATTTTAACTCTGGAACATTTTACCCCTCGAGTCATATTGCATAAATATTGAAGAGACTTAGCAATAAATGTAACCGCTTTTTAGAGAGCACCATATTTTTATGTTTTGGCGGTCACATTGCTCTCTCACAATCCCCAGAATGTCTGGAGGACCACACCTGTCGTTGGTTTACGGGTCTCACCGACCTGACCGGGAGAATTATCAAAATAAATTCACCGACCATATCCTCTGATTACCAATCAGAGGACGTATACATGCCATGACAGGTCAGTATGTTAGGGGTTAAGGTTTTATAGAGAAATTAGAGAAATGGAGAGGTTGGAAAAATAAAGACTCCCTAGCCCTCAGGAACCCTAATAGCATCGGGGTCGGAAGAGAACAAGAGTTGACCAAGGTAAGGTCAGATAGAAAAGTTACAGTGAGGAGCAAAACACCAGTAAGTGGAAGTAATGTTCTGCTCAGCTTGGGTACCTTGTGGTCGCTATTCACATATCCCCTAGACGGAGACCCCTGAGTATCCATTCGATTCATGGAGCAAGAGAAATTCTACACATACACTGAAGACGCAGGAGAGCTTTCTTTCCAAAATTCAAGACCTCAAGAAGAATGCAGACCTTCCTATTTCAAAGGAAAACTGAATATATAATGTCAATCTGACACAAACATTAGATATTATTTACACATGACAGAAGAAGTTAAGAAAAGTGGTACTTCAACTAGTGTTCTAAAATTATTGGCATTAAAGACAATCCATACTGGATTTTCGGAACATGAATGGCTTCATATTTATACTGATGGATCACTGATATCAAATCAAGATGGAGCAGGTGCTGGTGTCACGTGCCACTTCTTTTCCTATTACAAATCTTTAAGTTATGGAACTACAAAGTTTGATCGAGAAATTGAAGCAATTCGAATGGCCCTACAAAATCTTTTGTACAGAATTTCACATTTTCAGCAAGCAGTTATTCTCTCAGATTCCAGGGCAGCAATTATAGCAATTACTTCCAAGTTGTCACCAAAAAACCAAACAATTATAGAATGTTGGAAAATCCTTACCCATCTAACAGCGCTTCAAAAACACCTAGTCTTCCAATGGACATCAGCTCACTATGGACTGAGTGGTAATAACAAAGGTGATTTTCTTGCTAAAAAGGGTACCAGCAGTGTACAGAAATCTATAGTTAATCTACCATTTTATGTAGCTAAAGATTAGTCAACTCTGAATTCAAAAAGTTATTGCAAAATATTACTATGAAAAATCAAAAAATAAAAGATGGGAACTACCAAACATTCAAACAGTAATTCCTGAGTATCCTCGAAAAACAGCAGTTGCAACCTTCAGGTTGATTACGGGACATGATTGTCTGGCAAAACATTTGAACAGAATTGGGATATATTCTTCACCACTCTGTCCTCTATGTGATCTGCAAGAGGAAATGGATCGAGACCACCTTCAAATATGCCTGGCCACTTTTAGCGCTCCATCCATCAGTGAAAAATATTGGAGAGTAAGAGGAGTAATGACTTCATTGTCAGAAATCCAGCATATTTTGCGTTTCACTATAATCTTGAATTTGCTAAGAAAACAGAATTAATTTGTCTTTTTGTAATTTTTTACGTGAAATATGTACAAAACAACCTTTAATTACATAAATACAATTGAAATATAACAGTTAACTATAATTATCATCCTTATAAATATTCAATCTTCTTGGCAATGGAAGAATGATACGGGACCAACAAAGTCAAGTACATATATGAATAAAGTCAAGTTCATGATCAATTCGCTTACCTCCGGGGACACACATATATATACTGTTTCACTTCATTAACTGAAATCACAGTGTGAGATTTTCTCAAAACATTAATTAAATAAAACTAGATTAGTATTACTAATAGGAACTGTAATTTTCATGGTAGCGTCAGATGGTACTATACAAAAAAATATACTTCAGTATATTGCTAAGTATAATAGATTATAATACATCTAGTGCTTATTTTGAAAATAATGTAATTATAGTATAAACTCAGTCATACATTTTCATAGCGAGAAGCTAAAGGACAATTGTTTCATAAATATGAATGCAAGGAAGTGGAAGTTATCTAGCTTTGTAAACAGAGATATTCCAGTGCGATTTTGAACTAACGCGTTCCATGATTCTAATAGTACTTTTTTCTGTACAATAAAGGTTGCGTTGCTCACTGGGGACTCACCCCAGAAGACTGTGCCATATCTCAATAGTGAATGGACATGCACAAAGAATGCTGCCCTAACTGTTTTATTTCTTGTCCAAGTTGTTGATACATGATGTCTTAAAGGTACTAAGACATTTACAATGGAGTGCTTTCATTCACAGCGTACATAGGGGGAGTGGAATGCAATGAGACATGTAATATTAAAGAGAAAAAGTAATGTCTAATGTTTGACGTTCTCTGTTTCTGTTAACTTTCATTTTAGCCAAAAGTATGACACATGACCCACCCACAACCAACATGTTCATATAGCATACTGATGATTGTACTTGATGATTTGTGCAGTGTTTACCAAAAAACGTGGACCACCTCCAGAATTTCAGTGGTTGCACAAGTATGCTCCAGGTGGAATAGGCCAGCGCACTATGTCTGACGGAACAGGAACCGAAACTACAGAAGCAGGGACAGACAATCTAACAACACAGGATGAATCTTTGACAGATGCGGCAAGTATTTCTTGTTTTACCTAAAATATAATTAGCAGGTGCTTTTTTAGACTTTTATAAATATAACTTTAGCCTTTTATCATTGCAGATTTCCTAATATTAGGTTTCTAAGCAATGAACTTAAGGCTTTAAAATACAAATAAACTTAGAGACTAAAAGCTTAGTTCTTAGTAATGTTGGAAGTTCTTGAAAATTCCAGACATATGTTTCGTGATGATCACATTTTCAATGGTCTATTTGAAACTATTTGGTTTTAAGTCATCACGACTCATATGTCTGGAATTTTCAAGAACTTGCAGTACCACTAAGATAAGTGAAGCTTTAATCTCCGAGTTTGTTTTTATTTTAGATTCTGTTGCTTCACTATTAGCAGCTTCAGGTTTTTCATTGGGTTTTTGATAAGTTATAGTTTATGCATAAATGATCGGTAATCTTCTGATAAGTCATGCAGTTATAAACTTTTATTGCCTATTATGAAAATTTATTCTCATAAACTGGTGTTAACAAATTAACTTGTGGTGGTTCACAATAGAATTTTACTAAATTAATAGGTGTGTCCTGTCACTGTGGTAATTAGTGAGCCAAACTAACATTGCAAAACTCACTTTTTGTTTCTCAAGAACATTGTCAAACTCTGAGGTGTAGCTGTAAAAAATGGAAGTTATCACACAAGTGCAACAATGAATTTTGATAAAATAATTTCACTTGCAAGTGATAGAAGTACAAGAATGGCCAATTCCCAAACTGTAAAATTCCTTTTCAGCTTGTTTCAGTAGTAGCAATATTAATGGCCTACCCAGAGCAATTCTTTTATGGGAAATAGTGTATTGTATTTTATTGTCACACTGTCAGCCACATCTAGAAAGAAAACAATTACATTGTAGTATAATACAGTCTGTAAAATTTGGAAATTATATAAATAACTGGCATTTTAAATGTATTTCAGAGGGAACATTTTTTTTTTCATTGATTTTGAAATGGGGCATTTCAGTTCTTTGTAGATCTTAACCATCAGGTTAAAACCTGAAAATTTGTGCCCTAGTAATAATGCTAAAGCTGGAATTTTGATATTGCTGGTTACCAATTCAAAAATATATATAATTTTAGTTCCAAATAGACAAATGTATTTGTTGAATATTGTTGAATTGCATCTTGACATGATACTGTATAAATTTGTGCAATGAATGGGAAGATGCTCAATTTTGATGTTCTATGTTGATTGGTGAATCCAGAGGTGCCGAACTTTAAAGTTATTATTTCGATCCCAGCAATGTCCAACCCTGTCTCTTTGGAGATGCTTACGTAATTAGCGGCTAGAACCCCACCTCCTTCCTTCAGTTGGAGGGTGAATCAGCTAGTGCCTGTGAGGTGTAGAATCAGACAGTCATTATCCAGTGAAGGACACAAACAGGAATTCCATGGCAGTTTCTAAGTTATTACTTGAATTTCCTGGGAATGTCCTCAGAAGACCTCTTCATTCTGGATGTCTTTTGCATAAGTGGTAAACAGTAAGAGAAGACTAAAGCTTACTAAAAAATCTGATGTGTTGCACTCATATGACTTTCTCTACTCTTGTACTAACCATTCTAACAAACTCTTATTCCTATATCTCCATTGTTAGTTAAGATAAACATTCGTAGGTACAAGGGAGATATTAGGATACAGAAGGCTTTGTGCGACAGTCAAATCTTATTGACCTTTGAGATTCCGTTCTCTTTGCACGATTAACATATAAAAAAATGAACAACGTTGTTGCATTTCGCTAAAGTTCTAAGTTTTACGAAACTCACACACATAACAAGGAATATCTCTGAAATGGTTCACCCTACAAGAAAATTTATTGAGACATAAATTGTGTATTTTATCAAGATCTACATTTTTTGTATAGTATGATTTGGTCTATCTCTAACTGTTTGCTAGTTATGCAAAAGTCGTCCAGAGTAAATACGACTACAGGGGCTATAGCCAGAAAATTCAAGATATAGATTTCATTTGTCATAAAAATATCTCAAATGTATGACATTTTAATCAAAATCGTTAGAGCCATTTTCAAGAAAATCAAAATTTTCGAAAAATTTTCCATGTAAAGGGTAGTTTAGGTTGGGGCTATTTTCTTCAAAATCTTTGTGTTGCATCCTTGAAAGACTTTAAACTTAAATACCAACTTTGGTTTCTAACCGAGTTTTAATTTTTGAGTTATGCTGTGCTCAGACTGACAGACTGACACACAGACACACACACACACACACGGACCTTTTTCTAAAAATGCTTTTTCTGGATTCAGGGGGCCTCAAAACATATATTTCCGGTGAAATCTCGACATCGAATTTTTGGGTGGAATACAATACTTCCCCTACTTACCAGTAGAGAAAGTAATAAAAAGTGAGGATCTTGTTAAAATACAGTTTATAACAAATATCTACATCTTTTTTCTTTTGAGAGAACCATTTCCAAAATATTCTTTATTTGTTTGGGTTTGCCAATACTTATACTTTTCTGAAATAGGAATATGTTATTCATTTTTTCTCTTGTCCTTGCAAAGAGAACAAAATTTCATAGTCACCGTATAGCAACCATCTCTTAAAACATTTGATTATTGCTTAAAGCCTACTGTATTTCCATACCCTTGCACCTACAAGAAAATTAGCAATAAGATAATTTCTCAAAATGTGTATGTACATTACAATGAAGTAGATAGACAAGTAAGCATTTGCAAGAACAGTTTGTGTAAGAGTGAGTATAGCTCCATATATATTTGTGAACAGAGTTTCTCCAAATTGAACTATATTAAAAGCCTGTATTGCAACAGGTTACATGATGATCACTTGGTTTTCTAAGGCTTTGACTTTGCCGCCAAATATTGCTAGACTTCTTAAACATAAAGAGTACCAAAGAAATCACTAATCAACAGATGTTTATTGCATAAGATTTGAAAGCACTTTTATAAATCAAATGCAACGTACCTATAGCCAAATTGCCACTGCAACACAACTCATGTATGAGTATTAAAGAATGGCACAGTCTGCATAAAGTAGAAGGAGGTAAATTAAACCTCCCCTCTTTCATAAACATTGAACATCAGTGCTCTATCCTATATCAGGAAAGAAGGTCATGAGAGTGAAATATTTTTGGAAGCTTCTAAATGAAAATATTTTCACCACAAGGAGATTGCATGTTCGATGGCAACGTGCTAGGACATTATCACTGTCATTGAATGAAAGAAAGTTGTTAAAGTAGTAGTTGTAACAAAACACTTGTTACAATAACTACCTGCACCTGTGAGAAATGAGATTCACTCCTTGTAATAACATGTAAACAATTAAAGAAGTGGAAACTCGAGTGGTGGGTAAAATGGTGTGCTGAACAGTGTACTTTGATAAACCCAATCCTTACATTCCTGCCACCTACTTTTACGAAATTCATCTTTAATTTAATTTAAAAGGTGAGTTAATTAAGAACGTGTTGTTCAGTGTTATTAATTAACTCACCTTTTAAATTAAATTAATTACAACAACACTGTTTTCAAACTTCTATGAAAAGAAGATAGTTAAATAGGCTAACAAGTCTTCAGGAAGCTAAATAAAACTTACACGTGGTGGAACAAGAACAGGTTAGAAAATGGAAGTTGTGAGTGTTGTTCAGTGTTATTAATTAACTCACCTTTTAAATTAAATTAATTACAACACTGTTTTCAAACTTCTATGAAAAGAAGATTCATCTTTAATGTTTATATGCTGTATATCTTTGCTGAGGTAGAATTGAAATTTGGAAGGTTGGTCTTAAAGGTATGTACAAATATTAAAGCATAAACTTTGTAATAGTTAAATAAGGAAATAATGAAGCTATTAACAGTGAAGCAACAAGAATCTAAAGTAAAAACAAATTGGATACTAAAAGCTTCACTTAACTTAGTAACATTGCAAGTTCTTTGGTGCTGACACCTTTCAAAGAACTTGCAGTATTCCTAAGATAAGTGAAGCTTTTAGTTTCTAATTTGTTTTTACTTCAGATTTGTAATAGTACTCTCAGACAAATATAAACCTGAAATGTTTAGAGCAATCAGGTATATATTTTCATGTTGTAAACAATTACAAAACACATTAATCCAAGATAGTTAAGTAATGAAAATAACTTTCCCTCTGTAATCTATGCAACTATTTCTGTTACAGTTAATAGAAAGTCCTGATATATCTGTCCCTCGGCAAAGTATTGCTAAAGGGGCAACACCAATTGCTGCACGTGAAAGTGTCATTAAATATCAGATGGCCATGAAAGAACAACATTATACATACACACAGGTTTTAAGGTAGGGAAGTGCTTATCTTAGTGAAGCATTTGTTCATGATTTAATCAGTCTAAACATTAATTTTAATATATATTTAAATGTGTATAAATTGATTCTAGCCTGTGAATTCTTATTTACACTAGGTCCTGCATTCCAAGGAGGAATCATGCAAGAGACCTAATGGTCCTTTTTGTAGAGCTTTTTTGTGAAAGATTTGGCAACTTTCCTCTTAGCAGTCTGTTGATATTTCTGCTTTAGTGAAAAAAACGTGCTGATAATAGATGCCCTGTATCACCAACATGTTAATTGGGCATTATTGATTAGCTAAGGTTGCCATATTCCAGAAATACAGCTAGCTTGTAGACATGGGAATCATGTGTACACAAAACATTATAGCTCATAAAAGAATTAAACATTTGTCTGGTATTTGAATATTTTAAATAAGACCTTTTTTTAATTAAAAAATGAGTTAATTGAAATAGCATTAAACACAGGGAAGTGCCATAAAGAATAAAGCGCATTTAGATAGTAATTAATATTTTATGCCAACCAAGTTACTGATGGTTTTGAAATGCAAGCTTTGTGTGTACAATGGTTGTGAGGAGGAATCAGGACTGAAACATTTGTGCCATAGCCGAGATTTGAACTATGGATCTTATTATCTATTTATGCCAACAGACTTACTGTAAATAAGGAAATAATGAAGCTATTAACAGTGAAGCAGCAAGAATCTAAAGTAAAAACAAATTAGAAACTAAAAGGTTCACTTATCTTAGTAATATTCCAAGTTGTTTGGTGCTAACAAGTTTCGAGTTGACTCCAACTCATTCTCAAAGCTATACAAACAAATTTGTTACCATAGATACTGATGCTCATTTTAATCACCAATCTCTGAAACAAAAACCTATAAATACAGTCTATTGGAGGGATTTCAAAATTCATAACATGGTTTCTGTTTCTTAAAATAAATATCTTTTCCCAAACCATTAAATCTATAGGTCCATTTAATTGTTTTAATAATTAATTTAACCTCTGGATTAATTTCATGATTAAATGACCAAAAATGATCTGCCACAGCTGATTTTTCAGTTTGTTTATATTTAACATTTCTAAAATGTTCTTTTATTCTGGTTTCTAAATGATGTTTTGTTTTACCAATATAAACCTTATCACAGTCCAAACAGTTAAATTCATAAATGCCAGATTTTTTGTAATTTGGAATTTTATCTTTTTTAGAAAAATTTAGTAAATTTTGTGTGTTTTTAAACACACAAGCCGTGTGCGGGCAATCCCAGCTGTGGCACTGAGTTTTTCAGTTCCAATTCTACCTCTCAAATATGGATCTTCTGCTTCATGTGCAGCTGCTCTAACTGCTGGGCTACCATGGCAACTTGCCAGTCTGACATAAAATTTGAATTGATTAGGGAATTCAATGTCGTTATGACAAGATGTCTTGGTAGCTCAGTGGTTAGAGCAGCTGCATGTGAAGCAGAAGATCAGCGGGTCAAATCCCGGCTATGGCATTGGAATTTTCAGTCCTAATTCTACCTCTTATATAAGCACACAGTTTACATTCCTTAAAAATTTGTTTTGCAGGAACCACCAGATTCTAAAATTTAGAAAATTAAAAACACTTGGGTTGATTTTCACATTCAACAAGTTAAAACTTTCTATCCTTTATTGGTCTGGGCAGCTCAGTTAGTTAGACACTGGCCTGCTGATCCCAAGGTCGTGGCTTCAAATCTGGCCCAGACCGATGGTTTTTAAGTGTGCTTAAAAACGACAGCTCCATGTTGTCAGCAATTTACTAGCACGTAAAAGAACTCCTGTGGGACAAAATTCTGGCACACCGTCGACGATGATGTGATCCTAGCAATTGACAGCGTTGTTAAACAACAAAATAATTAATAATTTCTTTCTATCCTTGGGCGCACAGTAAATACAAAAATACTTTTAAATCTTTCCAAAACATTTTAGCTCCTTATAGTAAAAGTTCTATTAAGAGTTATTACACTTAGGAATCAAAGATACAGTTCCACTTAAGAAAAATCAGAAAACTGCAAATGTCCTAATTTTCTCATAGATGTAAGTGAAAAACTGATGTCAGGTGTATTTGAACCAAGGGGCATGATATTGATCATACTAACTTTTGAAAGCCTTGTTGGGGAACAGCAAACTTAGAATTTGGGGAAAGATTTGCACTTGAAACATGGAGGCAAGCTACCAGCATACAACCTCACTAAAAGATTCATACACACATATAGGTGGCTTTGAAGCTTTGTTCCACAGGAAATTCTAGAATTCAGCAGGGATGCACATTCACAGAACGTATTTCCAAGTATTGTTTGTACCATTTATTAAACATTACTTAACACTGAAATGTATAGCACTTAATATTTTTGAAATTCTGCTAAAGAAAATTGGATATAAATTGGTACAAAAGTGTCAAAACTAAAATGTGGAAATTTTGCCACTGACTGTATCTAGGATGGGTGTCTCAAAAGTATCTACACTGTTTTTTTAAAAAATTATAAAACATTTAAATATTTTGAAAAGCATATGTTTTGTAAGCTACATTGAGTAACTATTTTTCCACACAATCTCCTTGAATCTCAATACACTTTTGGTACCATGATAACAGTTTTTTTAACCCAGTGTCAAACCACTCTCCTGCCAAACTGGCTACCCATCTTTCCACTTCTTGTTTTAACTCATCATCATTTACAAAGCACCTTTCCCTGAGATGTTGCTGCAGCTCTGGAAAAACATGGTAATCACTTGGTGCAAGATCAGGTGAATAAGGTAGATGACCAAAAACATCCCACCAAAGCTGTTCAGACAGGACTTGAGTTTCACGAGTACTGTGTGGGTGAGCGTTATTGTGGAACAGAAAAACTGTTTTGCTCAACTTTATGCTCCTTTTGTTTTGAATTGCCCTAAAGACTCTTTTTAGCACCTCACAATAGTATAGATGTATTTTTTAGAGGTGGTATGTGACCTTGGTCGGATGTGCGTGAGTGACATCATGCAAAGCAATGGTGGGGGTAAGTTTCCACCAGCAGCCTGCTGGCTAGTGGATTAGAACTCGACATACTAACCAGACACCCCTTTTATCTTGCAATAGACAAGTGGACTAGACCATGAACTACTGCGCAACATTATGTCACACGCCACCTCTAAAAAATACCTCTGTAAGCAGCTGTCATGGTGGTCCCATGGAGCAGGTAATCAATCAACTGTCCTCCCTTTGAATCCCAGAATATGGTTGCCATGACCTTGCCAGCCAATGCAACAACTTTTGCCTTTTTTGGTGCTGGCTCATCCTTTCGTTTCCACATCTTCAGTGAACGATTGATGCCAAAGAGAAACCACTGGTCTTGACATTACATCCTTACCGTATACACTGCACAACTCGCAATGAATTTCAGTTGCACATTTATTTTTTAACGTCAAAAAACAAGATTACAGCATGAACTTCACAATTGGCGGTATGAGCAAGTGGAGTCTCCATTGTTACTGCTGTTTTAATGTCCAAGGGGTAAAGGTAGGCACCTAGGAATTTTATAGCGCTGCTACTACACCCAGACCAAGGCCTCCTGCGACTCCTGGACTTCTGCCGCCAACCACATGGATTTAAAAAAAATAGTGTAACTTTTGAGATACCCCTAGCAATTGAATTCATTAGGTTAGCAATGCAAGTAATCACATGAGCTGTCACAAGTATAAGAGAAGACTAAATGTGATGTTATTACTATGTCTAGATTTTAATGTAATAATCATACTTCTAATAATTTGTCACACTGATAAACTACTATTCTATATCAGTCAGTCAGTTTTAATAATTTGTTGTGTATTATTTGCAAAAACTTGTTTCTGCTGTCTAGTTCAAATAATGTTATCTTCTTTTTAGTACTGTCCTCCAGCACTCCTAGGAAAGCATGTTTTTTTTTTGTTTTTTTTTTTCATTTATGATGTGATTATGTTTCTGTGTTTCACATTCACATTGTTGTTACATTTAATTGTAAAGGATATTTGTTGGAACATGGAATGTGAACGGTCAGCCTCCAACAATTGGACTGTCAGAATGGCTCGGCAGTGATCCAGAACCACCAGATATTTATGCTATTGGGTTTCAGGAGCTGGATCTTAGCAAAGAGGCTTTCTTGTTTAATGACACCCCTCGCGAGGAAGAATGGCAGTGAGTAAATTTATATTTTAGTTCAAATTTTTGGAGATGTAAAATAAATGCTTTTTAAATGTTGTATCATTTAGATGTTTATGACAGAAGAATATTGTTCCAATATTTTTTAATTTAATGCTTAAGAGATACGGCATTAGATGCTGGAATAAAATACTTTTCACGACAGATATACAAATTTGAAGGGCATGTGCTTCACTACATTAATGTCAATGAGACAAGACTAATATATAAATATATCTAAAAGCCTGAGGTTGTAGAATAAGAGTTAAGATGGGATTGTATGATTGTCACTGCAATCAACCAGCCAAGTCCACATTTAAATATAAGAGAGTGTTCATGTATAGTCTTTTTATCCATTAATTATCAGCCTGTTATTGAGCAGATTATGGTGGAGTGAACACTGGCCTGCTGTACCAGTGGTTGTGTATTCAACCTAATTAGAAAATGGTATTTAACCTAATTAAGGAAAATTGTAGCTATTAACAGTGAAGCAACAGAATCTAAAATAAGAACAAATTAGAAATTAAAAGCTCCACTTATCTTATTAATATTGCAAGTTGTTGCACTGCTTTGAGAATAAGTTGGATACTAAATTTAAGTATCAAAAGGCTGTTGAAGAGGTTTCTAACCTCAAAAAAATAAAATATAATTGTATTTTTAAAACGTTTACTTACCATCCTTGGGCCAATAAAAAAATGTACGTTTTTTAAAGAATATGGAATAAATTTGGTCCCTCAAAATAAATTTAATATATGTTGTTGGCTAATGCTGGATTTCTGACAATGAAGTCATTAATCCTCTTGCTCTCCAATATTTTTCACTGATGATATTGAAGAGAGCAATAGCAGTAATAGTAACCGCTTTTTAGAGAGCACCATATTTTTATGTTTTGGCGGTCACATCGCTCTCTCACAACCCCCAGAATGTCTGGAGGACCACACCTGTCGTTGGTTTACGGGTCTCACCGACCTGACCGGGAGAGTTATCAAAATAAATTCACCGACCACATCCTCTGATCACCAATCACAGGACGTATTACATGCCATGACAGGTCAGCATGTTGGGGTTAAGATTTTATAGGGAATTGGAGAGGTTGGAAAAATAAAGACTCCCTAGCCCTCGGGAACCCTAATAGCATCGGGGTCGGAAGAGAACAAGAGATGACCAAGGTAAGGTCAGATAGAAAAGTTACAGTGAGGAGCAAAACACCAGTAAGTGGAAGTAATGTTCTGCTCAGCTTGGGTACCTTGTGGTCGCTATTCACATATCCCCTAGACGGAGACCCCAGAGTCAGGAGAAACACGTGTATACATCCCTTTTGCACCCAAATATTTATAATTTGTCCTTTATGAATATGTTATCTATGTAATGTTTCATCTTTCTAAAGATTGCTGGCAATTTTGATTAATTCTCTTCTTCAATTCGTTGTTGTGACGAAATATGGTAAGTGTGAATTCCAGAATCAAAACTGTCATCTGCTATTTAACTTGGAAGAACTGATCTACGTAATCAGTGAATGTAAAACGTTGCATTTCTATGTCAATCATATGTAAATTGTACAAATTCTTTGTAGAAGAGAGTAGAGAAAGAAATACGATTGTTTGTCGTAAAAGAAACGTGATTAAAGATAACTGAATGTATTGCGCTGCATTTCAATTTCAAACATATAGAAAATTGTATGACTTGTTTATAGAAGAGGGAGTAGAGAAAGAAGAGTGATTGTGTTTCATAAAAGGAAAGTGTGTAGAGAAAATCGTGTGAATGTGTCTTGCATTTCTATTTCAGTCATAGAAAATTGTGTGAATTGTATGTTGAAGGGGGATATAGAAAGAAATGTTTTCGTGTTTCGTAAAAGAAGTGAGTAGAGAAAACAGAGTGGATGTAATATGTGACATTTCTATTTGTTATAGAAAATTGTACGAATTATAGGTTGGAGGGTGAGTAGGGAAGGATATGTAAATGTATTATATAAAAGAAAAGTGAGTAGGGAAAACCATATGAATGTTACGTTGTATAGTAAAATGGATAGCATACATTCTCCATGAAAGAGTACATACACGTGCCGAATTTCGAGGTGATTGGTCAAGCGGTTTAGTAACGCACAGAGGACAACATTTATATCTATATATATAGATTATGGGAATTCAGTGTACGTGGCGGTCATTAATACGTGCAACTCACACTGGCCGCCACTGATACTAAGGGAAGTAGGTATAGGTATGTGAGGTGGCCGAGAGAGTTCTCACAACTAGGGAATGTCAAAGCGAGATGATAAGTGCAGTATTCTGTGTGTTGTGACCTGAAACACAAACCAAGTGTAAGTAATAGTAGAAACGTGTACTTGATTCACGTTTTATGCGGGAGAGGTTGGAACAGCACTATATAAATAAATTCCGGACTTAACCAACTGGGTTTGGAAATATTGTAGAGTTCATTCCTGGGATTGTTTGAGAGTTCAGTGCTCTGGCTAGTCGGCGACACAGAAATGACAAGCGTGACTGAGAAAATCGTGAAATGGCGAGACAGCCGGACACGTGCACGTGCAGGAAGAGCAATAGGATGTGGTGGAAATTGTAATAAAACCAACATGCACAGGCAACAGCACCCTCGTCAATCCTCCTACCTCACAGACTCGCCGTATTGAATGGGTTCATTAGCAACTGAAAGTGAGTTTAGGTATACAACGTGTTTTGTTTGTTTCATGTTCCATAGGGTAAAGTGCATATTAATTTGGCATTGTTTTTATACTTTTTATACTTTTTATTTTAGGAAAGTAAGGGAAATAAAACTGTCACTTTCTATACGAATAATTACCAAGTATAGCTTACACTGTTTAAACTGGACTAGTCATATTAGCTCTATTGTATGAACAAACTTCTAGATTTTACTTTTAAAGATTTTGAATTATTTTACGGATGGAATATTAAACTCACTATCCATTTCAGATTGATTCTCTGACCGAAAAAGAATGAAGCTATTAAAGGAGAGCCTGATTCCTGGTTTGACACAATGCTAACTGATCTACAATTTTGGTACATTTACTTTCTTCCTTAAACGTTTCATTTCGTCATAAATTAGTGTTTTTGTTTCATATAAATTGTAAATTTCATTGAACGTAGCATTTAATATATAAAATTTACTAAATTTTTCTAAAAAGGATAAAATTCCAAATTATAAAAAATCTGGCATTTACCAATTTAGCTGTTTGGATTGTGATAGGTTTTATATTGGTAAAACTAAACGTCATTTAGTAACCAGGATAAAAGAGTATTTTAAAAACTAAGTCCCAGCACAACAGCCCATGAAGAGCCAAGCCTCACCGCCCAGCCACTGCATCCCCCACCTTGCCCCACTACAGGCGTCATTGGTGGGGTGCAGTACTGAAGGGTGGTACATGGTCAGTGTCCCGATCCCTCTTGGCCAGTTATTCAGTCTTCACGACCTGGAGCCACTACTTTTCCATCAAGTAGCTCCTCAAATGGTCTCCCCAGGACTAACAAGGCTGAGTGCACCCCATAATACTTCCCAGAGGGGATAAAATCCCCATGCTGGTACCGGGGTTGAACCTTGGGTCCTCCGTGCCAGATGCAGGCGCACTACCAACTGCTCTACGGAGACGGTCAAAAGAACATTTTGGAAATACTAAATATAAACGAATTGATAAATCAACTGTGGCATATCATTTTTGGTCATTTAATTATGAAATGAATCCAGATGTTAAATTATTAAAACAGTTAAATGGACCTATAGATTTAACGGTTTGGGAAAAGATATTCATTTTAAAAAACAAGAACCATTATTATTTATGCCAACAAACTTACCGTTGGTGTTTTTAAATACACAAGCCGTGTGTGGGCAATGTTTGAGAGGTAGAACTGGAACTTAAAAATTCCATGACACAGCTGGGATTTGAACCACAGAGCTTCCGCTTACCAGGCGAAATACAAACTGGTTTGAGAATTCAATGCCATTCTGGCAGATTGTCACAGTAGCTCAACGGTTAGAGCACCTGTCTGGTAAGCGGAAGGTCTGTGGTTCAAATCCCAGCTGTAGCATTGAATTTTTAAGTTCCAGTTCTACCTCTCAAACAAGAACCATGTTATGAATTTTGAAATACCACCAATAGATTGCATTTATAAGTTTTTGTTTTCAGAGGTTGGTGACAGATTTTTTAAGTTGAGCATCGGTAACTAGGGTAACTTGTTTGGATAGCTTTGAAAATAAGTTGGATACAACGTATAATTAGTCAGCTGTGAAAGATCTTGAAATATGATAAGATAAGTGAAGCTTTTAGTTTCTAATTTGTTCTTATTTTAACTTCTACACAAATGACTAATATTGAGTAGACCAGTATTGAAACATTAATTTCTGCAAGAAGAAATTATGAATATGGAATATCTAGAATCATGTCAAACTTTGAAGATGTATCCTTCATACGCACACATGCATGCATCCATGTGCGCACACACACTTTTCTGCTACATGTTGCAAACCTATTGTTTAACATGTATTTTCCAAAAATGAAGGTTCATAGAATGTCATGTGTAAACCAGTGCATGTCTAAAGTAGCTTATTGAGTAACTGCCATAAGAATAATCATGCCAAGTAGTTTTAAATCTCATTGTGTAATACATTTGACTCTTGTAAATCCTACTTTTAGATTCCAATTTGTTTTTTGAGATGAAATCTTTGTGCACTTTAAGCTTATATAGGGCCATTCCATGTGACGGAATGGGACATTTGGAAGGTTTTGTTCATTCTGAATTGTTCCAAAAATAACACGTAAAACAAATTATAAACACATTAAACAAATTAAAAACACCAACAGTAAGTTTGTTGGCATAAATAAATAATAATTACCATGTGAAGGTTATTTAATCCTGGGATATAAAGTACTTGCAATAGTAAGTCACCATTGGGGTAATTGTCTCTGATGTGAGACTGCCTTTGTGGTTTACCAGGAAAAATACGAACTGGCTTGAGAATTTAATGCCATTCTGGCAGTTTGTCACAATAGCTCAGTGGTAGAGCGTCCGCCCGGCAAGCGGAAGGTCTGTGGTTCAAATCCCAGTTGTGGCATTGAATTTTTAAGTTCCGGTTCTACCTCTTAAACTTTGCCCACACACGGCTTGTGTGTTTAAAAACACCAACAGTAAGTTTGTTGGCATAAATAAATAACAAATTATAAACGTTTATTTTATTCTTAACAGATAACTTCAATCCTAAGGCTAATACAAAAAGCATAAAAGCTACAATATCTCGTTAACTGAAGTAAAAATGTGAAGTAATTCTCCTGTGACAGAAAGGGAGTTGTAAAAAATGAAAGTTTAATGTGAGTTAAAACATCTTTGAAGTTCTGTGAAACTATACAAATGTGCTGTCTCAAGATTTCAGGAATTATTAGCCACATATCAGGTATTAATATAAGAGTATAGAGAACTATATGGAAATCATTGCTTTTTAGTTATCATTTTTTACTTATGTGCTGGAAAGGGACAGTCAGCGAAGCTTCACTTTTCATAAAAAACAATCACTTTATTAGTGTCACAGTGTAGCGCTGTTTATCAGAACTCACATTACGATATATAAGTGATGTCTACACCAGGAAATGAAAATCTCTGACGATTATCAATATCAGGAACTGGGAGTACTTTCAATATATCAGAAACTCTAACCCATAATGTGTCATTGCTTTTGAATGTAAATTTTGAAATCTGAGTTGCTTATTCTCATAAAACTGATCTCACATTCGGTATTGCCAAATTTTAAGATCTGTCCTATGAAATTTTTAGTTGTCTTTTTTGTCATAAACCTCACTATTACAAAAGCACCTACTTGAACATTTGAATGTACTTTCAATGTTTCAATCTGGACACATGTGTCCGTCATAAAATTAAAGTTGAAACTTTTTTGGACAATTAAACTATTGGAATTGTTGTGATGAACTTTGCCTAAAGATGTCCCCACCCGGAGATCCGATTGGGGGACAGTTTTAATTCTGGAATGTTTATCTTTAGGACTCATACTCATGTATGTGGCTTTCATGTAACTGTTTTCTTAACGGGCACCAGTTTTACAATGTGGCAGTTACATCACCCGACTTAAACCCACATTTTGCAAGGGGGACCACACCTATCATTGGTCAACGGGTCCATCGGACCTAGCCGGGAGGACTAAATAGGTGGTATTTAGATCCACCGACCTTACCCTCATGTGCCTCTGAGGGACGCTGTTGTGCTGTGATAGGCCAGCACATATGTAAATGACATTTCCTCCATTCTAAATGAAACAGTTATACTGCTGTGATTCGGTCCCCAGAGCCTCATCTGTTAAAAGCAGGGTGCACCACGGGTAGGATGAGGATGGGAATTGGGTAGGAGAGGCTATAGGAGGCACATCACTACCCCTTACACCCCAATATTCAATATGTGTCCTGTGTAACGATCCAGCAGAAATGAACGAAGACCACTTGAAGACCTGTGAAGCATTAAGATCAGAAGAAACTACAGTTCAAAAGTATTGGAAAGCACGAATGCTAATGGCTTCATTGCCAGATGCAAGGCACTAGAAAACAACAACACTTTTTTGGACAAAGCATGCTCTTTGCAAACCACATTATATGGTGTTACAACTTCAATGTAGTGTTTAGAATGGGTGTCAGGTATCACTTTAGCGTCTAACACTGGCATCAAATTGTTGCTTCTGTTGATCCACTTCATCTTTATAACAAAATATAATTTTCAACGATTTTGACACTTTCCTGGCACACCAGTAAAAAGACTCTGCATTGGTCACCAGATGTTTTCCACCTAATACTGAATGCCATTCTAATCTCTTCAGTTCCCCACTGACACCATCAACACTGCCCTTCCCATGACCTGTACTTAGAAAGTTCCATCTTAACGGCACTTTGAACTCTTCCTGAAGATGAGTTAAATTACAGGAACAATAATGCTGTTTAAAGCGGCTTGCTGCACCGTCTGAAAAAAAGTTTATTGTTAATTCCTCTGGGTAAGTTTCCCTGATCACAGAAATCAGTCTTCGAAGGAATGTGTTTACAGCATATTTATCATGTGATATTTTGTCACTAACAATTGCCTAACTTTGTACCATTCCAGGACTTATCCAGGCAACGGCTGTGACGATTGTAATCTGTTGAGAGTTCCGGGATGCAGATTGAATTTCATTTTGAAATCTGGCAGTGTAATTTTTGGCAAAATCAATCTATACTACAATTTCTTTACCCATCTACAGCACTTTTCTTTTCTTGAACACATGTATCCTGAGTTTTCACCAAGAAGCAGTGTTTTAAGAACTGGGGTATTTTTTCAACAAGTTCTTCAAATGCTTCAGAGACAGTGTTTTCTCTCAGAACTTCAATATTTCCATCAATAGTTTTCCAAACAAACCACTGTCATTTGTATCATCTGTTAAGGAATTATGCTGACCAAGCAGATTTCTGATACCACAATTATCACATGTGCTTAACATGCAGATTTCATTTCATGATTGCATACTAATATAGTGATTAGTTCTGATATTGTTTTAGGAATATCCTTCTTATACCCACATAGAGCAGTCAAGAGTACATTGATGTTCTTGTGATAGCGGCACAGCAGCTGTGGTAAGGCATTTTACTGATTGGAAGGACAAATTTTGGTCACAGTGAAAAGAATTTTGATTTCCCCACTTTCTTATCAGGGTTTTCCTTTTTAAATATTTAATATGCTTCTGCAATAGTGGTTTACATAAATTTCTTCTGAAATTTTTCTTTTTCTTCATTCACTCTTGTTGTCACATCCTTCTTCCCAGGAGCTTGCAGTGATATATCATCCCTTTGATAAAATTGCTTGACTAAATCATTAATCTCACACAGGGAATTACTATTATGTTTTTGTTTTATTTCTGGAGTTATAGAGACACAATGAGCATTTGTGATCACACAAAGAAACTTCCTTGGACTTACAGGAAGGGACTTCAATGCCTTTTTGACAACCTTTGCTTTAGTTTGAGGGGCAGATGCAACATGAGAAGGTGAATGAAGTCCTGCAGGCTCTATCTTCTTCTCTTTTAGTTTCTTCCTATACTCTCTCTTTTGAATTCTCTCCTTCTCCCTTAAAACTGCTGCTTCATGTTTAGTACGAGTTTTCTGTCTCTTTGTTGGCTTAGCATATTTTCTTTACCTGTTCTTCTCTTTGTACATCTCATATTCTTAAATATTTTCTTTCAAATGTTTTCTTCTCTCTCTCTCTCTGTCATTCTGCTGCAGTTTTACCCATCTTCTCATACACAGTGGATAACTGGAAAACAAAGAAATGATTACACTGGAGTACACAAAGATATTTACCTACAGAAAAAAAAAAAATTATGTGTTAGACTCCAGTTTCACTTGTTGCATAGGCATAACTTGCATGTTTTAAAATATACATTGCATATGTTTCTTAGACTCTAAATCAAAACATCCTATGTTGAGCTTAGTGGTCCACATATACTGAAAATATGCTGAAAATCCTTACATTACCAAGCTTGTTCATCTATAGAACAATTTTATATTTAGTTCAATTTAAATTCCCAATGAAAAACATGTCAAATGTCCACACATATAATACCAGGAATAATCAATTACTAAATCTCCCCAGAACCAGATTACATTTATCAGAGAGGGTCCCTAGTTATATGGGAGCGAAGTTTTATAATGCTTTGCCTGAAAATCTAAAATCATATGAAAATTATAATACCTTTAAAAATAGGATAAAAAATTATTTAATAACCAAAGCTTTTTACAGTATTGAAGAATACCTAAACTTATAGATATTTTCTATGATGTTTTGATTATACTAATTGTACTTTTAACTTCTTATCTAATTATATTGTATATACTATGTAATTACTAAATTCCTTTCTATTTATGTTTCTCATGACATGGGCCCTTATAGCGTACCTTTTTATATCATCTTATGTATTGACTCATGATATGGTTCAATTGTGTATTCCACTGTATTGAACTGAATGAATAAATAAAAAATACTGGACTGTGATGGAATGGGACAGTTATTAAAAGCTTTCTCCAGAGTTATGGTTTTGTGTTATTTGTGGTTAAGTTGCTGTTGGATGTTTATCACACAAAGTTCTCTGATCATACAGGACAGCATTGAATAAGCATTAATTGTTTCAATGTAATACAAAAAATCCACTTTTTCTGTGATGAAATGGAACATTCAAACCATTATTAAAGTTCCAATGTAAGGTATAATTTGAAGTAAAAATGACATAAATTAAATCCAATTGTAGCTAAGAGTGTATATATAAGTAAAAAAAGATTATTTTTCAAAGTTATTCAAAACTTACCTATAAGAAATCTTCCTAAAATGGAGCTGGTCAAACAATTCTTTCAACAATTCTTGTCACCTTCCAGTAATGTTACAATAATGAAGCTGTAACAATGTTGCCACATGTTGTTTATACAATTTCTCAGAAGTAGGTCTATTTTACTTCATAATTACCACATACCAACCTTCACTTACAGAAAAAAAAGATTTCCATTTTGGTTTATGTTTTCATGGAATGGCCCTATAGTTACTATTACATGTAGGGTGTATGTGTCCAGGTTAAATGTCAGGTTAAGCCTTCATATTTAACAATAGTAGAAGTAACAACAGCGCTGATGATAGAGATTGACATATGAATAGCATTTTCCCATTGGAATAAAGCACCAAATTGCAGATACGTTCTTTTATTTGATGTGCTGTAGTTAAAATAGCCTCACATTCATTCACACTAGCTCTTGCATTTTGTTACTTCATTATGTTTTGGCCAACCACGTCCCACCCTCCAGTACTGCACCTCACCAATAACACCTGTAGTGGGCAGAGGTGGGGGATGCAGCGGCTGGGCAGTAGGCTTTGGCCTTTGATGGGCTGTTGTGCTGGGGTTTAGTTCTTTAGTTATTATGTTTTGGTTGTCTCCTTAGTGTAGTGGTAGTACTGCTGCTTGCTTACCAAGTGAAACACGTGGTTTTGATTCCCAGTACAGGCATGGGGATTTTCTCCTGCTGGGAGGTCTGCTTCAGGTGCATTCAGCCTTGTTAGGCCTCTGATGGGCCAATTGATTGAGAATTAGTGGCCCCTGGTTGCAAAGACTGCATAACTGTCTGAAAGGGAGTAGGACACTGACCACATCCCACCTCCAGTATTGCACCCTACTCATTAAGCCTGTGGAGAGCAAAAATGAGAGATGCAGTGGCCAGGTGGTAGGCCTTGGCCTGAAAAGGACTGCAAGGTTATTATATTTTGTTACAAGAGTTCAAGTATTTACTTATGATTTCTTATAATATTGCACTGTGCAGACTATTATTGCTAATTTTATAGTAAACACTGGCATAGGTATCAAATAAAATAGGATGATCTGTATTTCTGCTATGCCAATGGTCACATGTAGACAGCAGTACTAAAAGTGGCAACACTGTTGTCTTTGTTAGTTGAAACCTCAATCTCCAACTAAAGAGGTATGAATAATAGTTGAAGTCATGATCTGAACTGGGCATAACCAGTTTATAATTTTTATCCAAGAGAATCTTACCTCATTAGTATGTAGCTCAAACACACCAAAACAAAACCCATGTGTGCCTAGAATAGGTTTAAGAATTATCTATCTCAATAGCTGAAAACTATGGAGCATAACAAACTAAGGTAATTGTGACATACTCACAATTATATGAAGTTGCAACGTCATCTAAAGCCATAAGCATGTATATATAAACCTACTCTCTTGGCAATTTCTTGACATGCATGTATTTGACTGATTTGCATAACAGCGTCAAATGCTTCTCTCCCCTTACAAGATTTATTATGTGCTGTATGCTAGGTCAGATACTGAGAATTTTGAAAGGAAAACTGGCTTGCCTGTTTCCTTGCAATGCAAAACAAGAGTACAATCATGGCAGTATTCAAGAGGAAAAAGTAAGAACTCTTTTAGCTTCATAAATCAGAATCAAAGATATAGTTTTTTTTTAATTTTGTAAATAAATACAGTATTAGCTGTTGTGACTTGTACATAGTGCATTTAATGTCCTTTAATCCAGTTTTTGTTTAATTAAAATAAGCAAAACAATAACATTATTATTTATTTATGCTAACAAGCTTATTACTGGTGTTTGTAAACACACAAGCTGTGTGTGTGCGTGCGCACGTAGTGATTAAAACTTCACTTAGCTTTAATGACCATGTACTATCCAACATTCATCCAACATTAATATTTGTTGATTAAATTTACTTCTCTGTCAATAGCTTTAGTATTTTTGTTTTATATGGCCATGGGGCAGTGGGTCAAAAGGGCATAAACATGACAGCATTCTATGAAAGAATTCCTGTGGGAAGAACTTAAGTATATTGGTAACCTTGATATCTTTACAGTTACAAGCAAGGTTATCAATTCATTAACACTTAAGAATTTGTTCATGTGGGTTATGTAGCATTTATTAATAGGCGCTATCATCACAAAAATTTAGTGCTTCACATATCTATCTATGCTAATTGCTGTATTAATTAGCCCATAGTGATTAATTACACTTTCTTATATTGTTCTTAATTAGGATACAAAATGAATAATAAAAGCATGTTGCCAGCAAGAACCTGTAGATTTCTGGAAAACACTCGACTTGATAAAATTGCATTACAGTGTGGATATGTAATAATAATAAGGCACTCTATTTTGGTTATAGAGGATTAAGTATCTTAGAAAAAGAAGAACCTGCATATTTATGTTAAATTTCAGAGAGGCTGTAATGAATGGGCTACATAAGAAAGCACGATATCACAAGGTGGCTCTTGTTCGACTGGTTGGGATGATGCTGCTAGTGTTTGTTCAGGAACAGCATGCAGCATATGTCAGAGCTGTTGCTACAGAAACTGTGGGTACTGGCATCATGGGGAAAATGGTATGTATTTTATCACATTTATTTTTGGACTATAATATTTTTGCTTTATTTTTTATGTAGAGAATGTACGGGAAAGATTGTTAATTTTTGAGAGGTAGAGTCAGGACTGAAAAATTCAAGTGCCATAGCTAGATTTGAACTATGGATCCTTCCACTACATAAATGGCTGCTACAACCACTGCAACTTGCCAATATGACATAAAATTCCCCAACTGATTCGTATGGGTATGGCATTGAATTCTTCAGTCCTAATTCTACCTCTCAAACATTGCCCATATACGGCTTGTGTGTTTAAAAAGCAAGCAGTCTGTTTTTTGGCATAAAATAACAATTACCATTCTAAATTGTTAATTTTTATTTATGGAATTCCTTTAATTGATGGTCAACATTTTCTGGCAACTTGTTAATGGACTTGGGAAATCAAGGGAAGAAGTAGCATATCACTCTGGTCTCATACTAGATAAAGTTTCAATTAGAGACAAGCCATTTTTCTCAGCAACCAGGAACACAAGTATGGGTTAGCCAAGTTGTAGCTTTTTGTTTAGAAAGGTAACATAATTCTTTTAAATAAGCAAATAAACTAGGTATTCTTTTATTGTTGTTAAGCTTAATACAGTGATAGACGTCAGATAATATTCACAAGTTGTATACAACAGCAAACAAACGTTTAGAATAAGAGACTAATACAAAAGAACAGAACTTATTACTTAAATATCATATAAAAAGTATAACATAATAATTATATTTTATTTTAAAAATATTCTTATACTAAATAATAAGACTTTGCTACTAATCAGTCCTGTAGTTTACATTTAAATTTTCTCTCCAGTAATTGTAATAAATGTAATGTTAACATGTTATACAGTAATGCACCTAGCACTTGAAAACAGTGATTAGAAAGTGTACAATACATTAATTAGGTTATTATTCCTTATATTGTAATAATTATGTCCTATCTGTATTGCTGGTCATATAAATGAGCTTTTACATAAATGAGTACAGTATAAATTTATAGGTTTATTATAATTACTTCTAATTTGATAAACACTTGCTTGCATTATGTAAGTTTGAATTTGAGAGATTATGAGTACAGTACCTTCCTGTTTACAGCATGCACATGCATATTTATTATAAACAGAGTTGGGATGAATCGGATGAGTCACATTGAATGGCATGTCTTGCTTTTAGGGAAACAAAGGTGGTGTGGGTGTACGATTCGAGCTGCACAGTACTTCAATATGTTTTGTTAATTCTCATCTTGCTGCTCATGTTGAAGAATATGAGAGAAGGAATCAAGATTATCATGACATCTGCTCACGAATGAGCTTCACACGTTTTCCACCTCCTAAAGGAATTAAAGATCATGAGTAAGCTTTAAGATTGCTGTTCATCTTTCAATTAGATAATGGTTTATAAAGTAAACTTAATGTTGTTAAATTGAGAGTGAATTGAAGACACTTTAGTTTCACTTACTAAGTATGTCAGGAAACTTATTAAGAATATTGAAAAACTTATGAGTAAAATTAAAGTGTCATCAATCCACCTATAGTTTCAATATGTTGAAACTTTTTTTTGTTCATGATATTACCAGTAACTTAGCGTACAAATTTAATATTGCTCATCTTCAAATTGCTATGTTTAATATACATCTCACGTTTTTATTACAAATTTCTTTTATTTTTCAGTCATATTTATTGGTTAGGAGACCTGAACTATAGAATAACAGATGTAGACCCACGGTTAGTGAAAGAATATATAGACTTTGAAAACTATGATCCTTTGTTGGAACATGATCAGCTTCATCAGCAACATGGTCAAAAAAATGTATTTGCTGGTTACCAGGAAGGAAGAGTTGTATTCCGTCCTACATATAAATATGACCCTGGCTCAGACAATTGGGATTCTAGGTAAGGAATGATTTTCTCTTCAGTATCAACTGATAGTGAATCCGAGTTATACATGTGATTCATTTGTAATTTGTTTAGCATGGTTTTAGGCAGAGATGTATGAATTAAACCTATGTTAGGACATAGGAAGCATTCTCTTAGAAGACTAGATATTTGAACAGTTGCAGAAATTAATTGTGTTGTAATTAAAATAATTGTTTACAGTGAGAAAAACAGAGCTCCAGCATGGTGTGATAGAATATTATGGAAAGGGGATGGAATTAATCAAGTATGTTATAGAAGTCATCCTGAACTACGCATTAGTGACCATAAGCCAGTTAGTGCTATTTTTGATTCACAAGTAAGTTGTACTGATAACATAACTAATATCCTTGAAATTATTATTTGCAAATTATTTTGAATAAATTCTTTGCCTGAAATTGGATTTATAGTTTATGAAATGCTCATTTTACAGTCATTGCTAATTATATGCATTGGTATACTTTTGTTGGTCTTATTTAAAGCTGCAATGTAAACAACACCACATGTTTGAGTAGCTCTTCATTGGTTGAACAAACTGCACATGTCAGCAAGCACGAATGACAATATAGTCTGTTAACTAACATGCAAAATAGCATTAAATTTAAAGTAAGTGCAAGAATCATTTACAAAAACAGTTTGAAAATCTTACAGTAAGAGGAAATGGAATACATAAGGAAATGAAGCTGTTAACAGTGAAGCAACAAGTTTCTAAAGTAAGAACAGATTAGAAACTAAAAGTTTCACTTAGCTTAGTAATATTGCAAAATCTTATGCAACATGTTTCAAGTTGACACCAACTCATTCCCAAAGCTATACAAACAAGTTACCATAGCTACTGATGCTCATTTTAATCACCAATCTCTGAAAACAAAAACCTATAAATACAACTTATTGGAGGTATTTCAAAATTCATAATACGGTTCCTGTTTTTTAAAATAAATATCTTTTCCCAAACCATTAAATCTATAGGTCCACTTAATTGTTTTAATAATTTAACCTTCAGATTAATTTCATGATTAAATGACCAAAAATGTTCTATCACAGCTGATTTATCAGTTTGTTTATATTTAATATTTCTAAAATGCTCTTTTATTTTGGTTTCTAAATGACATTTAGTTTTATCAATATAAACCCTATCACAATCCAAACAGCTAAATTGATATATACCAGATTTTTTATAATTTGGAATTTTATCCTTTTTAGAAAAATTTAGTAAAATTTGTATATTCAATTTATTTTGAGGTACCAAATTTATTCCATATTCATTAAAAATGTTTGTAAATTTTTTATTGGGCCATGGATGATAAGTAAACTTTTTAAAAATACAATTACCTTTTATTTTTTGAGGGTAGAAACCTCTTCAACAGCCTTAAATTTTTCTATCTTTTTATGTATAAAATGTGCATTAAAACCATTAATTACTACAGTGTTAATAATGTGTTTATATTCTGTGTCAAATTCTTCCTTATTAAGGGATATATTTATTAACCTATAAATTAAAGCTATTGAAAACAACAAATTTATGTGCAAAAGGATTAAAACTTTTATTTTTTATGTAATTTTATGTAATTATCAGTGTGTAGATTTTCTGTAAATACCAAAATTCAATTTATTGTTATGTCTTTTAATTTTTAAATCAAGGAACGGAAGGCATCCATTGTTTTCTGTTTCCAAAGTGAATTGTATGACTTTATCCTGTAAATTTAAAAGTTTTAAAGCATAATTTATCTGTTTTTTAGGGAGAACAGCAAAAATGTCATCCACATATCTATACCATATTTTTAAAAAATTAGAGGGAGTGATTTTGTAATTTGAGTTCCAAAAAAGCTCATGAAACGATTAGCAAGAAATGGCGAAAGTGGACTACCCATTGCCAAGTCCGAAATTTGTTGAAAAAAATTACCATTAAAACTAAAGAAACTTTGATCTAAACAAAGATTTGTAAATTGTAGAATTCTTTCTACAATTTAGACGCCGGCCGTGAAAGCCTACGTAGCTTTATAAAGATTTGTAAGTTTTACAAAATTATCTATTCTTTGTTTAATTCTAAAGAATTTAACCAGTTTTTAAAAAGAAAACTCAAAAGCTTTTCTCTTGGAATACTAGGAAATAAAGCGGTTACATCAAAAGAAATGAGTTTATTATTATCAGACATTACTATATTGCTAATCTTTTCTACTAATTCAAAAGAGTTTTTAACACTTAAACTTTCAAACTGTTCAAAGTTACTGAATTTTTTATTTAACCATTTTGCTAAATTATACGTAGGTGAGTTTATACAATTTATAATTTGTCTCATTTTATTTCCTGGTTTGTGAATTTTAGGAAGTGCATATAATCTGGGTAAAACTGGATTATTAACTTTTAAAATTCTTTTTTCTTTGCTAGGTATCATTTTCACTTCATTAAGAATTTTATTAAAAGTTGAAATGCATGATTTTAATGGATCATTATGCATTTTTAAGTAATCTTCACTTTCAAGAAGAAGTTCTACTCTATTAATATAATCAGATTGATCTAAAATTACAATTTTATTGCCTTTATCAGCTTTAGTATAAATTACGTCCTTTTCATTCAGTGGTTTAATAATCTGATTATTATGATTACTTTTTGGGTAATCTTTATTTATATCTTTCTAAATTTTAGTGCATTTTATTTTAATCAACACATGATTTGCAACACAGTCCTGTTGGAAAACACATAATTACAAAAGATAAAGTGAAGTTTTAGTCACTAATACTATTATTTGTTGATTTAATTTGCTTCACTGTTAATAGCTTCAGTTTTTTTGTTTAGTGATATACTATATGACTTATCTCAAACAGCTTTTGTAGAACAATTTTTTTCCTAAAATTAAAATTTAAGAAGTTATATTCCATACTTTTTGTACATACTGCACGACCAAGATAGGAACATGCATAAGCAGTAGTAGAACATTTCTGGAAGGAGAGAACAACATAACCAGGGGTTAGAACTACAATCCTGAAAAACAGATTCTGCTTGATATGTTATTCCATAAGTCCACCCATCCTTCCAGCACCAGGTGGAGCAGTTCCACAACAGAGGTGTTATTAGCGGTCAACTCAAGACTGAAGATAATAACGCTTTTCAGAACATATCCGTTAATTAGTACATAAGTGACATATTTGTGTTGCCATGGACTCATTAATGATTGGTTTAATCATTCTCACCAAGGCTTTCAGTAATCTTGCAGCACTTTTAATCATCTCTCTAAGTGTCAAGTTCTTCAGTACTTTTGGAAAAAATTAATAATAATTCCTCTTATAGATTAGAGTAATTGATGCAGCTAAATATCGCAAGATTCATGAAGAAGTAATGAAAAAATTAGATAAGCTTGAGAATGAGTTTTTGCCTCAAGTTATGGTGGACAATACAGAAGTTATATTTGACACAGTCCGTTATCTTGAGTCTCAAACAAGAGATCTGATAATTGCAAACACAGGACAGGTAAGAGATCATTTTTCTTCTTGTTTTCATTTTGTGCCTCTTTAAAATTATATTTTTGTATTACAACAAAAAATCTAAATTAGCAACTGCATTATGGATAGACCATATTAAAATTTAATGTATTTTAGCCTGACTTAATTGGATTATGCATAATGTTGATGCTGTTTTTAATGAAATACTAATGAAATGGGCTGTGCTATGAGACTCGTTTTCTATCTACAAGGTCGTGGTAACGGATGGAATGAACATACACTTGGGTTCAACTTTAGTCACACATTTTATTTGCACTTTCTTGTTCACAATTTTTAAATCACATCACAGTAGAAAGTTTTATTTTAGTGGATCAACTTCCTTAACATCGCCAAAATTTAATTAAAGGTCTCTAAACACTTAGTACATTCACTTATACCATTTCATGACGCGTACACATAAAAACAGGTCCGTCTACCTCGGAGATACCCACGCTATTTAACTGTTTCTTGGCGTCCTTTTGACACGACACACCGCCTTTTTCATCTTCTTCCGCGGTATTCATCCGCGCAAATAGTTCTTTCTCATTAGGGAAGTGATCCCAATTATCGTCTCCTACTTTTATTATGGAACACAAACAATTCTAATATTTATACACATATATTAAAATCAAACATGGAAAGATTTATGACGTCTTTGTGCAAACTTAGTTGTTCGTCACAATGAACCCTATCAGCATGCTTTCGTCATTCAACTATCGCATACCAACACCAAAAAACGAATTACACTTCTAACAAACATTTACATGAACGATTTTCTTTTGGGGTCTTCTAATATTCTGTCTCAATGTAATAGATTTACCAATAAAGTAAGTGCACATTAGTTAGAATATCTTTTATTTAAGCACACTTAAACGACACTTCTAGAAGATGTGAGCATTGCACTTGTGTGCGTCGCATTGTTTCATGTATTACCTGCAACAAAATAATACATTTTAAAAAATATATGTATGTAGAATGTGAATGTGGTTTGTTACAGGTCCCTGTTACATTTGAATTCATTAAAAAGCTTGATGATTCAAATTATTGCAAGGACTGGCTGAATATAGAGCCATATTCTGGATTTATAATGCCAGGTGAGATAGACGTATATGTTACACAGGTTGTCTTTACTTGTGTTTGCTAATGTGTAGTACCTTTCATTGTTGCCATGCAATATTTATTCACATTTTGTCCATTTTTACACAGTATTTAGTCTGTAGAGAAATTGATGACTATTAGATAAAATATATATACAGTGTAATTATTTATTTATGCCGACAAACATATTGCTGGTGGTTTTAAACACACAAGCTGTGTGTGGGTAATGTTTGAGATGTAGAATTGGAAGTTCTGCGGTTCAAATCCCAACTGTGGCATTGAATTTTTCAGTTCCAATTCTACCTCTCAAATCATATAATCATATATTAGGGAGTTGAAGTTTTATATACAAGAATCCATTAATTTATAGGAGAGTTTCCTAACAATCATTTTTCATGTTATTTACCAAAACAACAATTTTTCATCACAAAAATAATTAATGTAAGTTTAACAGGATACATACATTTACTAACTTAAAAATTGTGTAAGGAATACCCTGTTTGATGGTGTAATAAGTTTTTGTTTCACCATTTTCAGCACTATAGGCACCTTCAACATTTTGTCACAGTTTAAATGATGTCACTGAGCATTCACTATCTCCATTTAACCTTTCTAATTGATTTAAATGATTTCAGATATTAGTCTTTAAATAACCCCATTTTGCCTCTTATTTGGTCTGTAACAATATAAATAAATAATTTACTAATTGGTGACTTGACATGAAACACTTATTCATGAATTCCAGAAATTCTGGGCTAATTCTGTTGACATTTGGATATTATGGCATCACAAGCATGTGGCTAAATTCTGTAGCGATCTGGCAGTTTGTTTGTACTTGTGCTAGCTATCAAATACATTTTAAATTTTATTTTTGTATTCCAACCAACTTACTGCTGGAGTTTTTAAACACCAAGCTGTGTGTGGGCAATGTTTGAGAGGTAGAATCAGGACTGAAAAATTCAATGCCATAGCCGGGATTTGAACCATGGATCTTCTGCATGCTTGCTCTAACCACTAATCTACCATGGTTAACATGCCAGCATGACGCTAAATTCCCCAACCGATTCATATTTTTCCGGTTATTTTCCACAAGGGAATCTGGGAATCTCATACCTGAGATAAGTACCACAAGGGTGACTTACAATCTTAGTACTTTAAGCGGCATTAGATGGAAGCCGCGTGTGAAGCGAAAGATCTGTGGTTCAAATCCTGGCTATGGTATTGAGTTTTTCAGTCCTGATTGCACCTCTCAAAAATATTACAAGATTTATAACCTATTGTAGCATGGGCAAATTTGGCCTTGGTTGGAGCTCCAAGGATTAATATAGAAGTGCACATTTTGTGTGAATTTTATGAATGTGAGATACATTAGATATCATACAATGTGAGATAGTTCTTAGTATTACTGATGTATCATCATGAATCCTTGTGTCAGGCTTGTATTATTCTGGACACCATGCTCATATTTATTTCTTCAGTGAGTCTCCTATCTTCTTCCTCCCTGGGTATATGTTGTTGTTAGCTAATGCTGGATTTCTGACAATCAAGTCATTAATCCTCTTGCTCTCCAATATTTTTTTATATTGAAGAGAGCAATAGCAGTAATAGTAACCGCTTTTTAGAGAGCACCATATTTTTATGTTTTGGCGGTCACATCGCTCTCTCACAACCCCAGAATGTCTGGAGGACCACACCTGTCATTGGTTTATGGGTCTCATCGACCTGACCGGGAGAGTTATCAAAATAAATTCACTGACCATATCCTCTGATTACCAATCAGAGGACGTATTACATGCCATGACAGGTCAGCATGTTAGGGGTTAAGATTTTATAGAGAAATTAGAGAAACCCTGGGTAAATGTAGTGTCATCTGAAAGGGGTTTATGAACTTAGGGATACAGTTTGTCTAAAATGTTGTGACACTCTGTATGTGCGAGTGAGGAGAAATGCGGAGAAGTGGTGAGAGTGGTGGGGGAGCAAGTGACTAGAAGGTTATCAGAACTTGGAGGCAGTCACATATACAAAGCATGAACTTATCACGCTGGCGACAGTTGGAAGACTTGCCCCCACTCCTCTTTTATGCAAGTGGACTGCTCAGTGCTATTACAAATCTTTGAATCGAGTGGGGGAATGCCAGGACATTTTGGACAAGCTGTACATGCATGAGGAAACCTGGCTTGCTACTGAGTTGGTGATTGATTACCAGCCTGATAATCTGACCACTGGGCAGAAAGCTTGGGTGAGCAAGATGAAGCTTGGTGGTTGCTGGTTACTTGGCTTGTTTAATAATGGATGCAACCACAACTATGGATTCCAGCATTGAGAATAAAATATTATTAGACAGTGGTGCATCTAAATGGGTAGCATTACAATCCACCACGAGAAAATGAGCTGTTCATTCAGTGCATCTAGAGACACCTTTGATGGTTATCATCATTTATATAAATGTTTGTGAGATTTTGCCTAACTTTATTCCCTCTACCCCTCTTAAAAAAACTATTTCAATTGTTAACGATACAGTCAATTGCCAGGATCATATCAGCACCACCAGTGTCAGAATTTGGTCCCACAAGGGTATTTTCTTTTTACATGCCAGTTAACTTACAGATGTGGGTGCTGTTGCTTTAAGCACATTTAAAAACCATCAGTCTGGGCACAGTTTGAACCCATGACCTTGGGATCATTAGACAGCACTTAAACTGAGCCACAAGACCCAGACCCAGACCTGTTGAAAACTGCAAGTTATTGGGTACTCGTGGAGTGACTGATTTTTTTGTCCACATATGAAAATCTGAACTCGGAAAGTTTGTTGATTCTCAAAGTCATGTATATCTTTTCAGCTTTTTCTTATGCCAACATGTATTCTGATTGCCAAAATTAAAGTTTTGTTTTATTAAGATAATAAGTAAGCCATTGGCTTATTGATTTTAATCTGTTTAAGTATGTGAAGGAATATTTTTAAGGTTCTTATCCATTATATATTTTATTTTAGGAGAAAAGTGTGACATTAAGTTGGAAGTTTTTGTGGATAAAAAGTCAGCATTTAAACTTAACTCTGGAGAAGATAAATTATATGACATATTGGTTCTCCACTTAGAGGGTGGAAAGGATATTTTTATCACAGTAACAGGTAATATTTATCATTTTTATCTTTAGTTGTTCAGATTAAATCATTCTAGTTCCTCACTTCATAATATCACTAGTGAAATATGAAACAAAATCTTGACATTTATTTTAATAATACATATTTTATTTAAATGATGCAGTTGTTAAGTATATGTTATGTTTGTCTTTCAGGTACTTATGAACGAAGTTGTTTTGGGGCTTCAATTGAAGCGCTTGTTTATATAAGTGTTCCTATAAGGGAAATACCAGTGGGTAAAATAATGGAGTTGGTAAGCATCCTTCTTATTTACTTGTTAATATGAATTGAATTGAATTTATTACTAACTTCATTTGTTTATATAAGCATTAAATATATCACAATTTCTGTTTATTTGGAGTACTTAGAATTTATCCTTGGGTCCCATACAATTAAACACCTTGGTTATATTGTATATGGTAACCCTTCCCCTTTCTCCAATATTTAGTAAAGGATAAACATCTTCAGCTGCCCATTGGACAGCCCTCTGAGATTCTCTACATATAAATTTTTGACATGTGCTGTTTATTCTTTAGCTACAGTTAATTCACCTTATTCCAACCTGTCTTTTTTACTTTCTCTACTGGTAAGTAGGGGAAGTATTGTATTCCACCCAAAAATTCGATGTCGAGATATCACCAGAAATATATGTTTTGAGGGCCCCTGAATCCAAAGAAAGCATTTTTAGAAAAAGGTCCATGTGTGTGTCTGTGTGTCTGTCAGTCTGTGGACAGCATAACTCAAAAACGAAAAGTCAGTTAAAAACCAAAGTTGGTATTTAAGTTTAATGTCTTTCAAGGATGTGACACGAAGATTTTGAAGAAAATAGCCCCACCCTAAGCTACCCTTTACATGGAAAATTTTTCGAAAATTTTGATTTTCTTGAAAATGGCTAACGATTTTGATTAAAATGTCATATGTTTGAGATATTTTTATGACAAATGAAATGTATATTTTGAATTTTCTGGCTATAGCCCCTGTAGTCGTATTTACTCTGGACAATTTTTGCATAACTGGTAAACTGTTAGAGATAGACCAAATCATACTCTACAAAAAATGTAGATCTTGCTAAAATACACAATTTATGTCTAAATAAATTTTCTTTTAGGGTGAACCATTTCAGAGATATTCCTTGTTATGTGTGTGAGTTTCAAAAAACTTAGAACTTTCGTGAAATGGATCATCGTTGTTCATTTTTTTATATGTTAAGTGTGCAAAGACAACAGAATCTCAAAGCTTTAGAACATTTGACTATCGCACAAAGCCTACTGTATTCTAACATTCCCCTTGCACCTATAAGGAAATAAGCATTAAGATAAGTTGTACAAATCTTAACTAACACGAAGAAGATATAGGAATAAGAATTTGTACAAATAGTTTGTACAAGAGTAGAGAAAGTCATGTGAGTGCAACACATCAGATTTTTAACTTTCGTCTTTTAATTCACTTATTTTCACAGAATTCTCTTATACTTTCCATTTTCCTAAGTTCATTACTATTTTAAATTACCCATTCCATTCTAAAACTTATTTTCCCCTTCATTTTTCTTATGTTTCATGACCGTTTGCTAATCATTTCCTACACTTCATGGATTCACCTTGTTAATATCTAGTTAGAATCTGTGTGATGCAGCGGCTATGGCCCAACGTTATCGAGAGGTCGGAGCTGTGCAGTAGGCACTATAAACAGATAAGCAGCAGCATTCGCCCAGCATATACACGATAGACAGTCTTGTCAGGTTTTCAGAAAATTAAGCTCACTAAACACGTGTATACAGTGTAGTTACAGGATTTTTAAACTTTGTGGTTTCCTGCGTGTTTAAAAGTTTCTAAAACTTTCTTAAAATTTGTTTATTTTTATCATTTTATTTATAGCAATCCATGGATACTCAAGTTTCTCTATATTTTTTAGCAAAACAGAATAGTTACTTAATAAAATACTTTTTTTCCGAAAAGTAATAGCACAGTTATATAATAAACTTTATTGTTGTTACAGGAGAATGCAAAAGAAGTATCCAGCACACAAGACCCATACCCTATTCCCAAAGAAATTTGGTTCTTAGTAGACCATCTTTATCGACATGGGTTGAAACAGCCACATTTATTTGAACAACCAGGATTGAATTCAGAATTACTACAAATTAGAAATTGGCTGGACAATGGGTCACCAGATCCAATGCGTATCCTTTATTAAACTGTTAAAAAACCATTAGACATTTGCTATATTGATGAAGTATTTGTTTTGTTAATGTCATGGTTAATAATTATGACTTTAATTAGCAATACTGGTGAAGTTTTAAACCGTGTTTCAAATATAAAGAATTAAAGAAGGCAACAAAATAATTAGTGACAAAATTATAAGTTTTGAAAAATAAGGAATTTATAATTAAATTGTTTTGGTTGAAGCAGTTTATATGTTGGCAAAACTAATATAAAAGTAAGGCCAAAAAAGCAGTTTAGGTATATGCAAGAAAGTGGAAAGTTCTGCTATAGCCAGATATTTTTATTCTGAGGACCTTGAGATCTAAGCTGTTCCAGAACTTATGAAAGATGTTTTAGGTGGTAGTGAACTTTCATCTCGGTTTCTTCATGGAGAGCACTATAAATTCTGAAACTCTTGCAGGGAACAGTCTAAATAAAGGCTTCACCTAGAGTTCACTAAATGGCTTAATAGCTAAAGGCTTAAATTAAATTGTTTTCTTGTTCAATGACGCTGTCAATTGCCGGGATCACATCAACGTTGCCGGTGTGCCCGAATTTTGTCCTGCAGGAGTTCTTTTACATGCCAGTAAATCTACTGATATGGGGCTGTCATTTTTAAGCATACTTACAAACCATTGGCCTGGGCCGGATTTGAACCTGCAACCTTGGGATCAGTAAGCCAGTGTCTAACCAACTGAGCCACCCAGACCGACAGCTAAAGGCTGGTTTACAACCAACAACAGCAGGAACCGTAACGAGATACTTGAAATACATATTGTCACCGCGCCCGCCGCATCCAACTGCCGACAACAGCAGTGTCACCCATCGCATTATTGTCGGCACTACCGCAAAGGAGCCGAAGGAAAGAGACAGAGAATGGCCGCATTGTTGGGGCGCTTGCCGAAAGAGAGAAAAGGATAGAGACTTCGAGAATCTTCTGCTTTGTATTTCACCGCAATAACTGAACTTTCCAGAATAGTGCCTGGGAGATATAAATAGCGGTAAAGTGCGACAGACGGAGTCAGTCAGACGTATGTGAAGCGTTGAGTAGTCGTGCCGACGGAGCAGTCAGACGTATGTGAAGCGTGGAGTAGTCGTGCCGACAGAAAGAAGAGACGTATGCGAAGCGTCGAGGAGTCGTGTCGATGGAGAAGGGAGTTAGTTCTTTGTGTTACGAATTCGGAGCCGTGCTGTTGGTGAATGGGAAAAGACTTTCTTGCTGTTGCAACGAGTGTACAAAGTTTCTGTTTACGGAAATAAAAGTGTTTCTTTATCTCGACTACATCTGTCTACTTTACTTCACACCCACACAAAAAGTCACAATATGTTCAAATGAGAGTGTTCACAACCCATGGCAGGCCTTCCTAGGCTCCATGAACAAGTAAGACTTGATGAAGATTCAACTTTGGTGTTCCTGTTAACAGGCATAGCATATTAGATTCTTCAAGTGTATAAAGACTTCTTCTTCCATCAAGGTAAAAATTCTTCAAGGTAGCCATGATGTTAATGGCTTCTAGAGCGCTTGCTAGGTGCAATTCTGGAGAAATCAAACTGGAAAGAATTTATATAACAATAAAGAACAACAAAATTTTAATGAATGCTAGGATGCTAAAAGACTGACGCTTCCTGATTTCTCTAAATCGGAAATAGGACTGATGCTTCCTGTTTTCTCAGAATCAGAAATACACAATAACTTCACCTTTGGATCTTCACTTTATTGAAATTTGGCATTGGTTAACCTGCTTTTATGTCAGCTGAATTGAAGAGCAGATTAACATTTTTTCATTGGTCAAAAGAAATGACATAAATCCTAACCATTATTCCTGTTGCTGTTAGTGGGTTGTTGTAAAACAAAATGTTCATGTTATTCCCATTGTAATTGTTGTTGCCATTGCTGTTACTGAGTGGTTGTGAACTAGCTGTAAGTTTTATGCATAGAATTCATAATGGAATGAGCATTACTTTTGATGATGATTATCATGGTTGTTGAAGCATGTCATGTTTAATCAAAATATGTGATGTTTCTACAGCTCATGCTCATTAAAATAGTGTCATTCCTTGCTTACAAGTGTAATAGACTTTCTTTCATTCTTTCTTTTATGGAGTTTGAAAAAGATATACAAAGTAGGTTTTTGTACCTCATTTATTAACATGGCTCAATGTATATGGGATATCTCAGTTTACTCCGCATTGACATCATTTTTGCCACCTTCATTATTGCATCACAAAATCATGGTTTGGGTACAATACACACCCTTCATGTTGTTGAATAAGGCGTAATGAGATGAAGAGAAATCCAGTGAATATGTTGGCACAACAATCAACTCCAGTGATGTCAATTTTGGCACTGTTGCTGGTGTGGGGCTTCGGATAATGTGCTGGAGAAACAGTCCTTTCAATTACCTTCCCTTTCACTGTTGCTGAATCGTGTACCTAAGTCATGCAAGGATGTCACAATACAGCTTGCTATTGACAGTTGTTCCTTAAGAAAGCCATTCCGTTAGCAGTATGCTACAAGTGTCTCAACATCTGCTTGCCTGCAGATGGAGCATGACATTTTTTTGCTAGAGACTCCCAGGGTATTTCCATTTGGATTGGATTTTCTTGTCTGGTGCATAGTAATGACACCATGATTCACTACCAGTCATTTTCTGCAAGAAATCTGGATCTTTATTCTTCATTGTCAGTAGTTGAGATAGACTTCAATTCTTTATTCCTTCTGGGCTTAAATCAAATACCATGGCACCCAATGTGCACATACTCAAATTGTCGTGAGTGTGACATTTCAGTTCATCAAATGTTATGTGCCTATCAGCTATAATTAATTCAGGCACAACAGCAATGTTCCTGAGAAGCCAACAATGTTGGCAGACAACCAGTACTCACATTCTTACATGCAGATTCCCTTCCACGGCAAACCCAGTAATCCATTTGAAAACTCTTCTGTGCATGAACTTGTTAACCACATACTGAAGTTAAATGTTGAAGCTGAATAATCGTTGTGTCCTAGTTATTGGATCGCCATTTGAAGCTGAAGTCGTTGGTGACGTGGTGTTACCCTTTGAAGTGTTTTGCTCCGGCTAGTTCTGCAAGAGATCTCTTACTTTTATCTCGGGTTTGCGTAAGTGTAATGGACAACCCAAGAACAACTTTGCATATCATTTATTGCGTATTAAATATTTTCGGGAGCTATGCCGAAAATATTTGTATCTGTAGAGGAATCGCACTCACATCCGCGCAGCACGACCTGCCGTACTGGTCTCTGGTTGAGTAGTGACCTGACGCTTTCTCTCTTACCCACGCTAAGAAGACCGTTCTTCCATTTGAATGTCATGACGTCATCCAAGAAAGCCTCGTATCCAAAATGCTATTTCCTTTTCCCGCAATTTAGAAATGTCCCTTTCTATTATAACATGTTCTTTTATGAATTTCGAATATATAATTACCTTTTTAGGATTAAACGATGTTTACTTTATATTTTTATTAAATATATCGCGCGACTTTTAAGGTTTGTAGAACTGACTTTCGAACGTGTATTTAAACTATGTAGTATGACGTCATGACTCGCTAATTTCAAACCAATAATGTGTTTATCCTACAACTTTAACGACTATTATTTACTCATATCTTGCTCACCTTACAACACTTTCTGCTCTATTATCTATTTATGTTATTACTTAACACTTATCGCAAATCTCACATCCGGCAATTAAATTAAAACGTGTCTTTTTCAAAAGCCCATTCGATCGGAAATCTAAATTTCGGTATCAAATGCCCCCATTTATATTATTTTATTATTTCATAATAAAATAATGTAAATGTCTTGCCCGAAAGAAAAATTAAAAATTACTCCTGTATTTTGAATAATCGGCAACACTCCCATTATATACAATTTTCAATTACACTGTTTTTGAAATTGGTTATTAACACATTTTCTCATTAATCTTTTTAACATGACAAACAATTATACACTTGACTTAACATTAATCCTTAAATACTAATTACAATATGTTATGGTTTCTTCTGTGAAGCTTTTATATAAAGGTTAAATTTCAAGAGTCTTTCTTTATACTTCCTTCTTTTAGTTCATGTTTGCTCACTTCGCTCTCACTATCACTTGCACTGTGATTTTTCACTTTTGCTATTGTAACACATATCTGTACTATATCCTTTAAGCACTAAAATGTACATATATTTATATAAATCCATTACACTCTTTAGACAAGTTCTTTCTTTGTCTTTCTGTGATAACTATCTATACATCTAAATATTTTAACAAATGTTTACAAAGTAAATATTCTGTTTTCTCTCTATGCGGAGATGAACAATTTAACAATCTTTCTGAAGCTGTTATTGTGAGCTCTATACAATATATTTTTAAGCTCTTTGTAGTATATAGCAATTCACATTCTGCATTTTTCATGAATATGTAAGTACCTGACCAATATATGGTTTTCAAGTAAGCTAACATTTAAATTTTATCTCAAAGCTGATTGGGCGCCAATAGGCAAATGACACTTCCAATTTTTCTTTTACATTAAATCAAGGTTCCAAGGCACCACACGGTTTCTTGTATGGTCGAAGGAGTTGTTTATGCCATCTTCCCAGACATTTTTCATTTTTAACATCTTTTAATTCATAGGTATGATAACCAAATTTTGATATAATTTCTGCAGGACCTTTATATAACAATTCCATCCTTTTGTTCCTACCTCTCAAGGCACTTGATAACTTATGGTCTTTAACTAGTACCCAATCGCCTATCTTAGGTTCCCATTTATGTTTTCTACTCTTTTTCTTTAATTTTCGCTTCTCTGCCTTTTTCTTGATTCGTTCAAAAGCAATTTTCGCTCTTTCTTCTTCACTTAACTGAATGTCATTAATTTTCAGTGTTTTTGGTTCCCCGATCAATATTGGTTCTGGTTCAATTCCTAACATTAATTTTATTGGTGCAAACCCAGTAGTTACATTAATGGTGTGATTGATAATCTTTTCTATCAATGGACAATATTTCACCCAATCCTTGTGATTATGATGTGTAAGTACACGTAAATAAATTCCTATATCTCGGAGGACACGTTCTGTTGGATTCCCTTATGGAAAGTATGAGGAACAATAATTTAGTTTTCTCGAGTCTAATGTCACCCTGATCTTTCCATTAGCCTTATTTACAATACATAGGGGATTCACAAATTCTGAATTCGAAATCTCAATAACCTCATCTTCTAACATTGACTTTATAACTGCATCTACCTCTTCTCTTATGGTACTAGGGATAGCTCTCGCTTTATGTGTAAAAGGTTTTATGGGTATCATCTCAAACGAATGAATATAAATATTACATTTACCAGGTTTCTCAGAGAATACTTCTTTATTTCGGATTAATATTTCAAACAATTTATCCCTCTGTTGTTCATTTAGTTGATCAGCCTGAGTTACTTTTTTCCTCAACAATTCTTCTAAGTCTTCACTACTCTCCCTATCATAGTACCTAGTTGCATCAGAAACCCTCAAATTGTCTATGAAATCATTTTTATCCCATTCTACATTTTCTTTATTATCGACTCTGTACTCTTTGACATTTACTTAAGTTAATTCCATAGCTCCTACTTTAACATATTCTACAAAGAATGTATCCCCTTGGATTTCTTCTTCCTCTTTTTCTCTTACAATAGTTTCTGAACTACTATCTTCCACAAAAGGCACTATAATGGTCTCATCTTCAACTTTCATTTCTAGAATCATGTTTTTAAAATTCACCACAGCTTCCCAGGCATAAAGACAATCACAACCTATTATAATATCTGTCACAAGTCTTCCTACAATCAGAAATAAAATTCCAAGTATTCTCCCATTTATTTCAATATTTATCATTGCTTGAAATTTTACTCTCTCTTTTCGTTTTCCCACAGCTAGCGAGCAATATATCCCATTAACTGGTAAAGACATTACTTTAAAGCCACTACTTTGTAAATTATCATAAAAATTTTGTGAGCATACTGTGCTATTTGATCCCGTATCTATAATTGCATTGTATTGTTTTCCATTTACTCCAATTTTGATTTTAGGTGGATCTCCTACTTTTTCGTTTTCGTCGTTTCTATTTTTCCATTCTCTTTTCTTTTGTATCATCATTTGCCTTCCAGGACTATTTATTTCCGAGTACTTATCACAATCATTACTAGGATACCCAGTTCTCACTGAAGGCGCGTTTGACCGGGTCTGGCGTTTCCCTGATTTTTATGTATTGCTCCTGTACTATTTCCCAAATTGTTACTTCTGTTTTCCTGCATTAAATCGGGGTTACTTCCTACCATGTTTTTGACCGTGTTAATGGCCTCGACCATTTCCGCATTTTCGGGGGAATTTCGTCCATTAGAATACCTTTCTTCCTGTCTTGGTGACCTCGGTCTAAACTCATTATCTCCGTTTGTCCAATACCCATCATTTGAATTTCTACTATGTCCAAAATAACGTCCCCGTCTACCTCGATCAAATCTATTTGTATTCATATAATTCACCCTTATATTTCTTCCCCTTTGATTACCATTTCTATTTTGGTGACGCCCTTCCTGGTTATATCTACCTTGATTTTCCCACCGGAATGATTCCATCCTTGGTACTGGTCCTTTATATCTTTCCCTAACCTCACTTCTATTCTGATAATACTGTGCCCCTTGCCCGAAAGAATTGACAGTTTCTTTTCCTTCATATTCATTTCCAAATGCGTGTTTTGGCTTATTGACTTCTAAGGCTGATAATAATTCGATCATAGCTGCAATGCTATCGGGTCGGGCTATGATTAGGTAGTGTTGAAGCGTTTCCGGAAAATGTGGAGTAACTATATTTATTAGATCTTTTTCAGCTAAGGGAGGATCCAACATCTTCGATTTTCTCGCTATTCTCATAAAATAGTTTACCATCGATTCCTCCGATCTAGGATTAAACTTTCCATTGCTTAATTCAACTCTAATATTAGCCTGCCTACTAGCTCCCCAATATCTGGTTAAAAAGATGTTCCTAAAGGTCCTGTAGTCATTATTGTTACCCATAGAAAGGCCTAGCCAATTAGCAGCATTACCCTTTAGGCATTTTCTTACTATCACCATCTTGTACTCCTCTGGTATACGTTTCACCGTGAAGTACTCTTGTAACCCTTCTAAAAAGGCTTTAGGATCATCTGAATCTTCATTTTCAAAAACTGGAGGTGTCATTTCATTTAAGACATGGTTAGGCCAATGTAAATTTGAATTGTCACCTATCCCTGAGCTATTTCCGAGATCAGAATGGGAATTACTGTTATCTCTATTTTGCATCGAAATGTCAGCTGATACACCTGGTATTGCCTCGTTTCTTGCAACTTCATTACTAAGATTGTTGTGATTACATGCATTTTCATTTAATTTCAAATTTTCTAAGGCCTCTTTTACCTGAGTAATTTCTGTTACTACTCCTTTTATTTTGTCTGTAACATCCTCCAAATTTCTAGCCTGCCTTTCACTTTCTACATCAGATCTTTCTATTCTAACTTTACACCCCTGTAACTCTTCTCTAATTTCTTCCCTTTGTTTGTCTAATCTATATGTTACTTTTTCCCTTTCTTTATCTAATTTTTCACTCACTTGTTGACCTAATTTCTTTTCAGAATTCTTTACTTCTTGCCTTATTGTCTCTAATTCTCCCTTAACCTGTTCTACCTGTTCTCTATTTTCTTTTACTTCACTACTAACTTTATTAATTTCCTCCCTAACTTCTTCCCTAAAGGTTTCTAAAGCTCTCTTCTGATTCTCCAATTGCATTCCCAATTCCTGTTGTCCCTTCTCTAATTTCTGTCCTAACTCTATACTAGTTTCATCTATCTTTTGACTTAACTCTGTACTCATCTTTTGACTTAACTCTGTACTCATCTTTTTCACTGTTCTTAATTCTTTACTATTTTCATCTATCTTTTTACTTAACTCTGTACTCATCTTTTCCACTGTTCTTAATTCTTTACTATTTTCATCTATCTTTTGACTTAACTCTGTACTCATCTTTTTCATTATCGTTTGAAACATATTCTCTATTTCTGACATAAATGCTGGCCTTTCTGAATTACTACTAAACATTTCTGAACTACCTCTAGGTGTTTCTCTAACGTTCTGATCTTCTACTTCTTGGCATATTCTGCTACCAATTACATTCTGATTAAATTCTTCCATCCTACTTACACTTTTCTCAATTTCCGGACTATCAAAACCTAGCAAATCGGTATCACTGTCTTCCATTTCTAAGCTATTTATATGTGTTTTTCTACTCACCAAAATTTTCAATATTTTCACTATTTCACTTTAACTGCACTTAAACTTGTTCACTACACGTTTCACAGATGTTGACACGCTGGGCACCTTCTTGTCTGCTGGTTCGATGCTGGCTCGGTCGTCTTGGGGGTTGGTCCATTCTTTCGAAGCCACACGTTGGGATGCCAATTTGAAGCTGAATAATCGTTGTGTCCTAGTTATTGGATCGCCATTTGAAGCTGAAGTCGTTGGTGACGTGGTGTTACCCTTTGAAGTGTTTTGCTCCGGCTAGTTCTGCAAGAGATCTCTTACTTTTATCTCGGGTTTGCGTAAGTGTAATGGACAACCCAAGAACAACTTTGCATATCATTTATTGCGTATTAAATATTTTCGGGAGCTATGCCGAAAATATTTGTATCTGTAGAGGAATCGCACTCACATCCGCGCAGCACGACCTGCCGTACTGGTCTCTGGTTGAGTAGTGACCTGACGCTTTCTCTCTTACCCACGCTAAGAAGACCGTTCTTCCATTTGAATGTCATGACGTCATCCAAGAAAGCCTCGTATCCAAAATGCTATTTCCTTTTCCCGCAATTTAGAAATGTCCCTTTCTATTATAACATGTTCTTTTATGAATTTCGAATATATAATTACCTTTTTAGGATTAAACGATGTTTACTTTATATTTTTATTAAATATATCGCGCGACTTTTAAGGTTTGTAGAACTGACTTTCGAACGTGTATTTAAACTATGTAGTATGACGTCATGACTCGCTAATTTCAAACCAATAATGTGTTTATCCTACAACTTTAACGACTATTATTTACTCATATCTTGCTCACCTTACAACACTTTCTGCTCTATTATCTATTTATGTTATTACTTAACACTTATCGCAAATCTCACATCCGGCAATTAAATTAAAACGTGTCTTTTTCAAAAGCCCATTCGATCGGAAATCTAAATTTCGGTATCAATGTCTATGAATTCCTGCTGTTTTGACTCCTTCCTTTCACAAAAACCATACAATCCATCTTAGTGCAGGATAGTCACCTTCCATCTTGTCCATGTCTTTCTGTTCTTTCAACACAGTGCTGTCCTTTCACTATACACTCTACTGACATCTACTATCTAGCATATGCATAATGCACCAGTATCAATTCATTATTCTCTGGATGGATGCGCCCATAGATTGCACAGTATTTGTAAAATGCTACTATTGTAAATCATTTCCAAATGCCCTTCATATAACTTTTTAAACATCCTTTATATAATTTTTTAAATGTCCCTCATAGAATTTTTTGGCATTGGTCTACTCTATGGCAATGGTTATTTTGGAATATCAACAAAACTGCAACATTTGCTTTCCTTAATATAAATTCAGCAGGTAGCATTCATTCAGTAGCAGAGGCTTTGCTTTTATTGTTGGAATCAACAGCAGAGCCTATCATACCATATAATTTACATAACATCTGCCTTAGTGCCTCAAGTAACTATCTGCAATGTAAACAGGTAAGCTGTGATTTTTATATTATCTGCAGTAACACATTTTATTTCAGACCAAATGGGGCTGAGGGTTATATGGTTTTTAAAGCTTGGATTAAGGAAAATAAAAATGTAATGTATTTAAATGATATAAAAGAAATCAATAATTTGAAAACAATGTGGAAAATTTGAAAGGAGACTAAAAATCTACCTGCTAAACAAATGTTATTTCAGAGAAGAGTACTTAGATAATAACATTTTGTATCTGTAAAAGCTTGTTTAATCATGTTTGATGTAATGAGGGTCTGAATTTGAGTTTCTAGTATCATACAATATCTAAGAGAAGTTCAAAGCACAGCTGGGAGAATGTAAGATAAAAATAAAAAACGAAGCTCTTACCAAAACCCAAATAAAATTAAAGTATAGTAGTGTACACAGTTTAAATTAAAGGGGATGTGACTTCAGTTTTTCCAGAACTGCAAAAGCTTATATTTTGCTTCTTTAAGAATTATCATCAGTGTGCTCATTGTATTAATGGTAATTGTATTAAACAGATAATTAAGAAGTATGAGAAGAAATGCTGTAACAGTACTTCAACTTCACATAGAGCTGATACATAAATGCAAGCAGCACATGGATATAATCTGAGTGCTATTAAATAACTGAATCAAAATGTTGCCATTGCCTTGTTAACCTAACAAGTACAATGATAATATTTGCACAGTGATGCTATATCTTCATTCTTTATGCTTTTCAGATTGTTATGCAGCTACCAGAACATCGAAAGAATGTGTTCCTTTATTTATGCTCATTCTTACAAGAAGTTTTGTGTCATGCAAATGAGAATGGCCTAGATACAAAAACTGTTGGTAAGTATTGTGATGGTAAATCATCATTAACACCAGATAATTGGAATTTACTCTTTCTAGAAGACTACACATTATTTTAAGGTTTATTGGTTTATTTTCATGTGTACAAAGAGCATTTTATTTTGTTGTATTACCTTTTTAGTTTCTCTAGTGCCCAGTTTATGATGGGTAGAGATGATATTGGATTCCACTCATAACTCGTGAATCTCCCCAAAAATTACTTTTCTTTCATAGCCTGTAAATCTATAAGTATCTCTGCTTGTTTAATGCTTATAATCTGTAAACTATTGTAAAACTAGGTAGATGGCCTCTGTTTCTCCATTTAACTTGCTATGCTACTTGCCCATAGAATGAGAAGAGTCGACACACCTGCTCCTTTATCATCTATTTGTGAGCCATCTGTATATACTCGTAATCGTGCATCCTCAGGATATTTATCATTTAACATGCTTAAAGTTTAACATTTCAGCATTATTGGAATGGTATCTTCCTTTTTGGTGTTATTCAGAAGCAATAGATTGGCATTGAATGTGCTAAAATGTAGTGGGTAAAGTGGTTCTATAGTGGTTTCTATTTTGGTTGGAATGCTTTCTGCTTTTAGGATTTTTCTTCATGCTGTTACTGGAGTTTCCTGAGTTTTCAAATCCTCTTTAAAACTTGTTTGTGGTGTCCATCTTGCCCTTTGTGAAGTTTCCATTTGATTTGATTTATTGTTTTTGCCATTAGGTATACAGGTACAATAGGCATGGTCAAAATGTTACTTATTACATAATAATGTCAGTATCAAAGAACTCATCAATATTATAAAATACATTGTCAAATAACCAGTGTTTTATTTTGGTCTTGAACTGTGCCATATTTAGTTCTCTCATGTATAAAGACAACTTATTGTAGGCCATGTGCTGGTGATTAAATAACTTTCTTTAACTTTCTTTAACCTTGTAAAAGGAAGATGTAACTTGTCAAGATTTCTAGTATTTAAATTGTGTACATGCCTGTTCAAAGAGAACTGATTCAGATTCTTATGGGCATACAGCAATAACTGCAATATATAGCAATTATACCCTGTTAAAATTCTGTTGCTTAAACAGTGGTTTACATGGGGCATTCTAAAATGTATGACATAAAGCTCTAATAGTCTTTTTTACTTTCTCTACTGGTAAGTAGAAGGAAGTATACTATTCCACCCAAAAATTCAATGTCAAGATATCACCGGAAATATATGTTTTGAGACCCCCTGAATCCAAAAGAAGCACTTTTAGAAAAAGGTCTGTGTGTGTACGTGTGCGTGTGTGTGCATACAGCATAACTCAAAAACGAAAAATTGCTTAAAAACCAAAGTTGGTATTTAAGCTTAATGACTAGCAAGGGTGTGACACGGAGATTTTGAAGAAAATAGCCCCACCCTAAACTACCTTTTATATGGAAAATCTTTTGAAAATTTTGATTTTCTTGAAAATGGCTCTTAACGATTTTGATTAAAATGTCATATGTTTGAGATATTTTTATGACAAATGAAATGTATATTTTGAATTTTCTGGCTATAACCTATGTAGTCCTGTTTACTCTGGATGACTTTTGAATAACTTGTAAACCATAAGAGATAGACAAAATTGTATTGCACAAAAAATGTAGATCTCGCCAAAACACACAATTTGTGTCTGAATAAATTTTTTTGTTGAGTGAACCATTTCAGAGGTATTCCTTGTTATTTGTGTCAGTTTTGGAAAACTTAAAACTTTTTTGAAATGAAACATTGTTCATTTTTTTATATGTTAAGCATGCAAAGAGAATGGGATCTCAAAGCTTTAAAAGATTTGACTATCGCTCAAAACCTACTGTATTATCATATTCCCCTTATGCCTACAAGGAAATAAGCAATAAGATAATATTTTGTACAAATGTTTATCTCAACTAACGCGAAGATACAGGAATAAGAGCTTGTAAGAATGGTAAGTACAAGAGTAGAGAAAGTTATGTGAGTGCAACACATGAGATTTTTTGTAAAAGTAAAATACCATTAAGTTTACTCCAGTTTCCATACACCAAAAGTCCATAACTAAAAACACTTTCAAACAGTGCTAAATAAATTTGCCTCAAATAGCTATGTGGTACTTTATTGCTAATAGTTCTAATTAAACAACTGTAGAGAGCTTTTTACAGATCATGCCCACATGTGAATTCCAGTTGAACTCTGAATCTAACAACATACCTAAAAGCTTAACATTAACATTTTCTGTGTCACCTAAGTGTTGTCGAAGACTAAAAATAATTTTTTGCACTTTGTCAGGATTAGTTAAAAAACCTTTTGACAAGATTCACCACAGCTTGTTTTTGGATTACTTTTTGATTGTGAGATTATTCGTTTGAAGTTGTAGTGCTGTACTGGAATTGATTTCAGTGCCTCGGATACATTGCCGCATTGTTATTCATTTAGCACCACCCAGGGGACACGTGTAGCTTAGGGTATGCTATAGACGCGAGTAACTATTTGTAATGAGATGTCAGTTACTAATTGGATTAAAGTCCAATAAAGCCATATGAAACAACTTTCATTTTTTTTTTTTTTTTTTTTTTTTTTGAAGAAGAAGAAGAAGAAGCTCTGAGGTGTGTGCACTCCTACGTTATATCTCTTTAAAATACTCCATTTATTTCAAATAATTTATCTTTTGGCATCAGCAATTTCCAATATTTTTTGCTATTGGTTTGAGTTTTTCAATACTTGTGATGTCATTTTTTGAAGTGGCCACCATTGACTTGCAATATCACGGAAGGAATATTTTTTGCTATCATTTATCTCAACATAAAGTAGATAGAAAAATAACCTTATACAAGAATAGTTTGCAGAAAAAAGTAAGTGATAGGGAAAGCATACCAACAGCACAATGGAATACATCTTTTTTATTGGTAAACCTTTTGAATGTCATACGTTGTTAGAAAATATAGTTTGTCTTGTGAGTCGTAGGTAATGTACCTGCCGGCTTGTATGTGAATCGACACTTGTATACTTTCTCAGATATGACATGTTTTATTTACAACTTCGGATCTCCAAAGAGGCTCTGGGAGAAGTCATAAACAATTCTGAAATTGGCTGCAAACAGCACCCACAGATACGGTATAAGTCTCACGCATTATTATCAGACATCAGGTTTTGAGTAGAAATTTGTTGAACTATTTTTCATAAAGCATTCTAACCAACTTCTTGTTTATATGCATAATAAAATGTTACAGAACATGGGATTTAACAACTGACAGTTTATGACAAATTATTTAGATATGTTAAGTTCTGCTGATGTTAAAATTCTGTATTGGTTCATAGTATGTTCAGAGGTATGCTTGTCATCCAGTTGTCACGTTAATTCAAATTCATGTCATTTACAGATTGCTCAGGATGAAAATGCTTAGATATAACAGGGACAGTAGCTTTAACATAAATAAAGTAATATAATATTCTCTCAAAGTACTCCTCCATGGTTTCTTTATTTTCTTTCTGCCTCCCTAATCCAGCCTGGAAACACTGGTATAATTATTTTCTTCTATGTTTGTGTTTCTCCATGTGGGTTGTAACAACATCTTCAGTACTTTTAGTACTACTTCTGTGCCTATTATACTAATTGTACAAAATTAATGTTTTATCAGCATGTTATATATTCATTTCAATTATTTAAAATAATTTGACTGAAACTGGCATTATTAATTTTGAAACTTGCCTTCAACGTTACCGTCCCATGCAGACATCAGGAGCTCATTGCTAAAACATTGACCAGATTTAAAAATAACTGACAGAGCTAGATAATTAATTTTTCTCCTAGCTATTTTATGTAATTAAATGACATTACTCTTTGTCATTTATTCAGTTCTCACTTGAAAGTTAACTTTCTCTCTTTAAATACTCGGGAAGAGTGATACTACATCTGAAGAGACCAGCATATCATCATGTGAAAGATTCGGTTCTTGATGGTAAGGCTTTTAAATTGTAAGAATGAATGAGCTGAATGTGTTGCTAACCATTTTGCTAACTGATATAGAGTATATGGCAGAGCCATGGCCGAGCAGTTAGACTGTTCACCTATCACCAAGGTGGCCTGGATTCGATCCCAGGGACTCGCATGTGGTATTCATGGTGGACAAAGCAGCATCTGGGCTTTCTCCAGGTTCTCCGATTTTCCTCGCCACACATTATACCAACTGCTCCACCATCACCTTTCCATTAATCTATTTTGCCTCATTTCATCCTCTTCCTCTCTCTCATACCTGGTGCTGGGCTGACCACCTGCTTCCACATCTTCATTCTGTCTGTTCTGTAGGTTCCTCTGCTCTCTGACAGGCATCTGACCCTAGGCGCAGGCTTGTCAGTCTTCCATACAGGGAGGGTAATCAGAGAAAGGAGAACAAGAAGAAGATATGGAGTATACTAATGTAATTTATAATTTGGCCTGTGGGCTAATGATAAACCCTGGATGGGGCTAATGTAGTCAGCTTTGATTCTAAAATTCTCTTAGTGTGAAATAATGTTGCTTTCTGTTTTACTTGTACAGAATCTGATTGTTCAGGAAACAAATTTTGAGAAACAATGAAATATCTTTTCTTATGGGTTGCACAATAAACCACAGAGGCTGATTTGCAGGAGGACAATAAAAATCAAACAAAAACTGCCCATTATCCATCAGTCTATACATATATAAACTAACCTGAGCCAGGCAAACAGTGGTTGATCGAGAGTAAAGGGTTATGCCTGTATACACATGGGCATTTTTTACTGCTATTTGGCACTGGAACAGTCAGGGCTGTAATTAAAAGTAACTTTTTTTTTCCACCTCTATGTTATGCTTTAAATTCAATCTTAAGCTAGGAATTGACTTTAGGATTCTGATAAGAATTCAGCATGTTACTCTGTAGACTATAGAGACAGTTTCTCTCAGAGTATTTTAATGCTTAGTATTAAAACTATATAATTACTTATAGCATTTTTTTCCAGCAACATTATTTGGAACAATCTTTCTACGAGATCCTCCTCGAAGTCGAGGTGACCACACATCTCGAGCTCGTACAAACCAGCAGGCTCTAGATAGGAAGAAAGCAAACTTTGTGTATCATTTCTTAGTCAATGACCAAAGTGACTTCATACTAGGACGTTAATAGCATTTGTATATCAACAACACTAAAGGGTTTTATCATTATTTCCTGATAGATGAGTCTATCAAGCTCACGAAAATATTTGGTCTTCCTCTAGTGTTGTTAACGGCCAGTCGTTATGTATTATGTTGTGAAATAAAATGTAACTAGGAATGCATTACCATGTACAGGCCTTTCTGCGTGAAAATAGAATAGAACTGTGCTTTGTTACGGAGTGCAGTTTAAACCTAAAACCAATGAGTGCAAATGAAAATACCTTAAGTTATTTGTCCCTGCTTCTTTTTCTTGTGTGCTCATGTGTATAATTAAGAATAAGTGTTCATAATAATCTTTTCTCTGTTTAATTTATAGTAAAGAAAGAGTTATTCCTAAATGGAAAAGGGTTTATAAGATGAGGATATTTTATAAAATATTGACAGAATTTTTTATAATTATTTTTTGTATAGCATCAAGACAGAGTTACTAGTATTAAGCAGGTTTGCCTGTAAATTCAGGCAATCTAATGTTGAGTGCTACTGCTGAGTGATAATGTTATTTAGAATAATAGAGTTTTAGTAGAAATTTGTTTTTTGGAAATGTATATTAATTCCAAAATAATTTATATAGGCTAATAAAATAAAAAGGTCCAATATTTTGACAGATATCAAAATTAAAACAAGACAAAGGAAAAAAGAGATAATTAAGCATGCATCCTAAAATTTATAGCTTCTGAAATAATTTGTCCAGACGACTGCAATAATGGGACATGACGGACATGTGTTTAGGGAGCTGGAGTTTGGTGGAGTCAGAATGGCTTAGGCAATAAAATATCAAAATCATGAATGTTACTTTACCATAATATTCCATTCTATGATATTCCTTCCACCCCATTGTCACAGTTTTCAATTATTGCAATTGTTGTATCCAATTTATGTTGAACTTGGAACAGTGGCTTTTCTAGAGGATGAGAATTTGTAAGGACAGCCTTGCTTGTGCATTAATGCATGGTATTGTCTCTGATTGCTTTACAAAAATAACTTGCTCAAAGATAGGAAATGTGAGTGGTCATCAGAACAAAAACAAATCTTTGGTGTAACAATGATGCAATTTTCTCTAAGCTCACTTATTTTCATAGTTATTCTAAAAATTATCCTCTATTACTTTATATGCTACGTACCTATAGTAAGTACAGTAAGTATTGCTAAAACTAAACCCCTAGCGCAACAGCCCATGAAGGGCCAAGGTTTGCCGCCCAGCCACTGCATCCCCCACCTCTGCCCATTACATGCATCATTATTGGGGTGCAGTACTGGAGGGTGGGACGTGGTCATTGCCCAGAGCCCTCCCGGCCAGTTATACAGCCTTCTTGGCGTGGGACCACTACTCCTCCATCAAGTAGCTCCTCAATTGGTCCCCCGGGGACCTAACAAGGCTGAGTGCACCTCGTGCCAGACCTACCAGAGGCGATAAAATCCCCATGCTGGTACCGGGGATCGAACCTGGGTCCTCCATGCCAGAGGCAAGCATGCTACCAACTGTGCCATGGAGGCGGTCAGTAAATATTACACTCTACCCAAAAATCTGATTAGGCGATTTCACTCGAAATACACTTTCTGAGATCCCTGAATAGAGAAAGCACTTCTAGAAAAGGGTCTCTGTATGTGTGGTATGCACCCATGCAACTCGGAAACAAAATGTCTGATAAGCACTAAACTTTGTTATTTATTTATGCCAACAAACTTACTGTTGGTGTTTTTAAACACACAAGCCGTGTGTGGGCAATGTTTGAGAGGTAGAACTGGAACTTTGTATTTAAGTTCACCATTTTCCAAGGATGGGATGCACAAATTTGCAAGATCCCTCCACCCAACTACCCTTTGTATAGGAAACTTTTTTCTATTTGTTATTTTCTCAAAAATAGCTCTAACAATTTTGATTAAAATAGGTGCTATGTCTTTCATATTGGCATGACAAATGAAATGATATATTGAACTTTTGGGGAATATCTTGTAAAGTCCTCTTTATTCTGAAATACTTTTGTATAATTGGTAAACTGTAGGAGATAGATAAAATCTTGCTACATAAAAAATGTAGGGCTCTTTAAAGCACACATATTATGTTAAATCAAAACTTTTATGTTAACCCACCTCCATGGTGTAGGCATAGCATGTCTGCTTCGCATTCGAGAAGTTGTAAGTTTGAATCTTGTTAGGTTATGTTACCCAGGTAAGGTTTCTCAGAACAAATAACTTAGAGACTATAAGCTTCCTCTACTTACTATTTGCCTAAGTTCTTGAAATCAATACAAATATATCAAGATTTGTTTTTTCTAGGTTTAAGGGCACTTAACTGAAAACGGATCATGGCAACAGCAAGATATAAATTTCAATGTGAAATAAAAGTGACACTACTAAAAAGGAAAATAAATAGACATAAATATACAAAACAAAGAGGCAAAAGCCAAAATTAAAACAAAATTATGAACAGGTTGAGAAGGTATGAAATTTTGATATCTAGTTTTGAATTCTCAGGCTCATGTTTGACAAGTAGAGTCGGAATTGAAAAATTCAATGCTACAGCTGGGATTTGAACCACAGACCTGCTTCAGCAGCTCTTAACTGTTGAGTTACTGTGACAACTTGCTAGTATGAATTGAATTCTCCAACCGATTTGTATTTTTCCTGGTAGACCACAAAGGGAATCTCACAGCACTGATAAATACCTCAAGGATGACTTACAATCGTATTTCAATCCCACACACATTGCCCATGGCTTCGTGTTTAAAAACATCAGCAGTAAGTTTGTTGGCATAAATGAATAATAATTACCATCTCATGTTCATGTTTATCTTTGCTAAAAACCTTAAAACTCTTTCAACTGCTTGTTTATTGTCCACCAAAACCTCTGCAAGACTAACAGGCAGTTGCAGAGAGTTTCGAGGGTGCACTAGGGAAACATGCTCTAGCAGCTCGTGATTATCGGAAGTTCTTTCATTTCTCTAAGCTTATTACCGCAGAGAGTTAACCACTATTCATGCAAGCATAAAAGCACTGCTTTCTGTACTTCAAGCCTAAAGTCTTCCAAAGTAATACAAGAGATGGTAATACTGGGTTCTGCAGTTGCAGCCTTTGCTGCTAAACCTGCCATTTCATTTCCTGGGAAGCCTACATGACCAGGAATCCATGCACACACCCTGTTAATGCCGAAAGTGTGTAAAACATGGAGGGCATTCTCGATACGTTGTACAACAGGATGGAATAGCTCACGAAGGCTCTGAAGTGCACCAAGAGAAAATATATATATATAGACACACACACACACACACATACACACACACACACACACTCTCACACACTCACACACACACACACACACACACACACACACACACACACACACACACACACACACTCACACTCACACACAAATTGGTTATGGATTCACACATTAGATGTTTAGTTAAAACATCTGCATGTATCTGTGAATAACTATCTCCATCTAAAGATGGATAAATACCAAACTTGTTATTTAATTTCAGAAACTTCCAAGGAATCTAACATGATTTTCAAGATCTCTTGACTTCATACTGTCCTTTGCATGGAAAGTGTTTTCATTATTCATTTTTCCCAAAAATGACTGTAAAATTATTATTTTATTTATGCCATTGTGGCATTGAAATTTTAAGTTCCAGTTCTACCTCTTAAACTCTATGACTGTAAAAATTATTATTAAAATTCTATATTAATTGCTATAATAAACGTTGGAGTCGAGCAGAATAGTTTTTGTGGAGCATTTTTGTGCTCATTTGATTTCACTGTTTATTATAGCAATTAATATTGAGCTTCACATTGTACTACTTCCATTTTGTTAAGTTAAATTAAAATATCACATGTTGAAGATAGTTGCCTGGCTGATAAAATTATGGCTTGAATTTTCTGTGAATAGCCTATGGAGGCTCTTCATTTTGAATGATATTTTGTATAATTTTTTATAAATTTGTAAACTAGACTAGATATAGACAAAAACTTGAACACAAAAAAATTTTAAAGTTCATCTGACAGTACAATTTGTGGCTAACTTTTTCTGTAGCATTAGCTGTTTTTTAAATACTTGTTACATTATTATTTATTTATGCCAACAAACTTACTGTTGAATTTTTAAGTTCCAGTTCTACCTCTCAAACTTGTTACATTGTTAAAATTTTGCAGGTTGAACTGTGATACGGCATCTGCATCTTAGAAATTATGTGACTTTTTTTTTTTTTTTTTTGCTTCCCTTGTACTGGCGGCGAAAACTGGCTCATGATACACAAAAAATTGCATTTATTGTGCATGCAACCAAGTCCATATTGCTTAGTTTGAGATTATTTCTAGCAGAACATTCACTTGAGTGATGTAACATGAATAGAAGCATCATTTGTACGAGATGAATACTAATATGTAAGATATAAGCTTATTTGTGTGTCAGATCAGATTTTTTAATAACTCCTTTGCCTCTCAACATGTTGGACCATTTTATTTTATCATGCAGTGTTTCTAAGGTACCCAAATATTTAAAGCTCAATGCTATTACATCATGTTATTTATATACCATTCTGAAAAATCATATCACAAGCAATGCTTTTCATTTCTCTTTGTTTCTTCCACTTAGTCATTCTAGTCTTGCTGTGTGTAAAATTGCTACAATTTGTGCTCATTATGAAATGTGTACTTGACACTGATCACTGCATTTAAAGCAATATGATTCCATTAATTTAATCACTGTTTAATAAAGGTGGATGTTAAAAGACCGTAATAGGTGCTTTTGTAGAATTGTTATGTTAATTATCAAATGTAAAGTTAATTTCTTGCATAGCAACCGTCTCTCAGAAAGATACCTGCCAAGAATTCCATCATACACGTAGATGTTTTAGCAAAATGTCAAATAAATTTAACAATTTATGTATGCCGTGACCATTTTATGTAAAATTATACATGTGGAGAATTTAAGCATGGCATTGGAATTCTAGTCTTTTGGAAGATATATGTGTACTGAAATGTTTATATTCTTTTAGTGTATCTATTTGAAAGCAGTTGTTTAAAATAATCTGATTACTGTTGAAACTGTGGCACAATCTGAAACTATCCTCTTAGATATTTCCTAAAGAATTTAGATGGATATTACTTTGTAGGTACATATTTTGAAAACATGTTTTGTTCAGTGTCATTTGTCCAAGAAAGAGTAAGGTGCAAGAAACTAGATGTAATTTTCAGGAAAACAGAGCTTTACGTGCATAATATTAAGTTATTGTTTAATTCACATTTAAGACAGTTTATCACTTAACACATCAATTTTTTTTATTTATTCTGTGGTAAGTTGATTAAATACACAAGTTTCAGTATTGAATATGTACAGGTGTTTTAACAAGTAAGTTTAAAACTATCACATAAAAGTTAATAGTTACGAAAATCACACTTTTTACCAAAGGAGGTATTACATTATAGTTTTCTTTAAATCAGTAGTATAGTATCTACATGTTACAAACATGTATTTTAAAAAAATAAATATGTACAGAATATAAAACTAGTCCAAAATAACTGTTGTTCATTTTTCTTGTATGTCCTTGTTTTTATGTTTGTTGTAATACATACTAAAGGGTTTCTAATAATCCTCTGATATTAAAGTAACTATCCACATATCTCCATAAGAGGACCCTAGCATTGCCTGTTTTTGATACTACACTTGCAGAATATTATGAAACTGTGTCTCAAAATCACCTTGAAACATTTGATTTCTTTATATTCTTCTTCTTCTTACTATTTTATTTTCCTTCATACCCCCCCCCCCCTCCCCTCCTTCATTGTCTGTGCTTGCTCCTATTCTTCCTGTTCCAATATATTATTATTTATACTGCCTGCTAAGGAAACACAGAAGTACTGTGCAAATTCATAATTTTATTCACAGCCATTTTTTTAAGCACGCGGCAGGTGTGTGGCGGCATATAGTGCTGACATTGTAGTTTTCTTTCCATTGCTGAACTAACACATTAAATACGTGAGAATGCGCTAGATATGCTTCAGGTGTTCATTCAGGCACCAATTTCAGTGTTGTTGCATATAAATACCCATTATAACAGCTGTGACTGATCTGTGAAGTGGACAGTTACACCCAGGTAGCACTACATTTCACACGCGCTCGATCGTATAAGTAAATGTAGTGTAGTCACTATGGAATATTTTCTATTGAAGTTATACTTTGCAAAAACACTTTGAATGAATAATTAAATAAGGCTCCTTTAGATTACAATTATCTTACTGTCTTCCAAGTTCACGCATAGAAAGGGATTGATGCGAGAAGAAATTGAGAGCACCGTCATCTGGAATCGTCTGACGAAGAAGATTGTGCTGATTTCTTTGACAGCAATGACGAAGAAGAAATAATTGAGATTGCAGAACATTCCAGTGAATCTGAATAATCATGTGATGATCAGAATGAAGTGAAAGAAATACCAAGTAATGACTGCCATTTTTATATAGGTAAGGACCAGGAAATGTTATGGATAAGTAATCAATTAGCAGTGCCAGGGAAAACAAAATACAAGAATACAATCAAGCTATTGCTTGGCCAGAAACGCAATGCTGGAGAAACTAAAACTGAAATTAAAAGTTTTGTAAAATATTTTGGTCCTGGGATAATTCTCTTGTAAACAAACAGATACATAAACATACAAGGGACAGAGATTGCAGAAATACTTCTGCTTCTGAAGTTATTTATTTTATTTATTCGTTTATTCGTCACATAATACTTAATTGCAGTGTTGAGCTAGTGCTCGTAAATTGGTGACACGTCAAGATTAAAACTATGAGGCTATATACATAGATACATTCAGTATTGGACACACAAATATACATTTCCAGTCAGTTTTATGGCTAACACTTATATTTGGGATAATCCTCAATGGAGTAAAAGCAGTGGTTAATTAGATGTGCCTTGAGACATGATTTGAAATGATTTACTGGTTTTATTGTTTTGTTGTGGCTTGGCAGGTTGTTATACAATTTAATGTCCAAGTGTAGAATACTTTTCTGATAATGACTCTATTAAGAGTATTGTTTCTCATTAGTATACAAAAAGGATGACGCACAAGTGTGTTAGGGCTGTGGGAATCAATTGGAACGGGAATGACTATTCTAAGGGCAGTGTTTAGCTACAAGGGCTTTCTATTCCTGCTCTGGTCATTGAGATTTGACTATACTTCCAAGAGAAAAGAACAACTTGCGATTGACAAACTTGCTGCCATCTGCAACCCCTCCACTTTGCATTTTTGAACAACTGCAGAAGCAACTACATCAGGGGAGTTCACAATCGCAGATGAAATGCTTGTTCCATTTTGTGAACATTGTTGTTCTGTACAGTACATGCCCAATAAGTCTGCCAAGTATGGTTTGAAGCTGTATGCATTGTGTGATAGCAAGATATTTTACACTAGTAATTTTGAAGTATATTGTGACAAACAGAACTCTGGACCAGGTCTTGCATCTAACCAGCCAATGAATATTGTGCAGAGATTAGTTGAACCAATCAAGGGGATGCACAGGAATGTAACTATGGACAACTACTACAGTAGTTATCTTTTAGCAAAGCATTTTCTAGAAAATGTGCTAACCTTCATAGGGACACTGATAAAGAACAAGAAGGAAATTCCTGTGGAAGTTTTGCCAAACGTCGCGAGAAACCGAAAACTGTCTTTTCGTACTTCAAGATGACTTCTGTGTTGTTCCCTACCAAATGAAATGAAATAAGGCTTCTTTACATCAGCACATGAAAGTGACAAAATAGACACCACTACAGGCAAGTTGTAACTTTGGACTACAATGCAACAAAAGGTTGAGTAGATACAAGTGCATAACCTACTCTTCACAAAGAGTGATAGGAAGTTGCTCCTTTGCCTTTTTTTCTGTTATCTGGAAATTGCTGGGATAAATTCCCAAGTGTTATTCTTTGTAATCAATCCAGAAAAAAGGTTCAGAAGAACATACCTTGCAAACCTGTCCTTGGCTTAAATGGACAGCTCTCTGCTCTACCGAGGCATACCCAAGGATTCCTGTTGCTTATCGATCAATCCCCAAAAGTAAGGAAGATGTTAGAAGGCATGGGAGATCTTATCTTTGTGGTGGTAAAAAAATAACAAAACCACTGTGACCTGCAAAGTTGCAAAAAAAATTTGTTTGCAAGCAAGACTGTCACAACATTGTTACCTGTAATGATTGCAGAGTTTGATCAGTTTAAGAAAGTGCATGATTCTTGACAAATGTTCATGATTGTCTTTTTTTCAATTGGCTGTATTATGTTTTATTATGATATACGTATAGTATTTTTATTTCTATTGATTGTACACTGTTGTAAATCTTGCTTTAATAATGACCTATAATCACACTATAGTCTGTTAGAATTTATTTATAGCTTATTAGTAAACTTAAACTGAGGAAACTGGAACTGAAACTGTCAATATTCTGCAATCAGTTTAATTTGCCAATGTACATTTTCATGTATTGCATCTTATGTATTTGTATATAGATTCTATTAAATACTGGCATTAAGAATAATCTTACTTATTGAGAAGATCCATAGTTCAAATCCCAGCTATGGCATTGAACTTTTCAGACTCTCTCTACCTTTTGACAACCTTGTCCTTCACATGGCTAATGTGGGAGAACAATTAATTTCAGTCTTACTTATTATTTATAACTAACTCTGTGTATTAATTCTACCAGAAAACTATAGTTTGCCTGTTAAGTGATATTTAAAGTTAAGCGGCACTGGGTGCCGCACGCGCTTGCTGATGTAACTATCTACAGTGTGCCTGCCACAGGATTAAAAAGAAGCTGCTAGGATTGGATCTCCTACGTAGATATTGAGTGTGTTAAATGGTTAAAAGAATTTTAAAAAAAAGCACTAAATCCAAAATGTTAAAATATGACAGTAATAACACCAAAGTATTCCTTAATAGTTGAGCTGGGAAACACAAGAAAAAGTGGCGACTCGCAGTCAAAATTTTAGAGTAGGCAAAGTGTAACAACAACAACAACAACAACAATAATAATAATAATAGAGTAGAACCCTGTTTACCCGAAATAAAGGGGGCAAAGTCATTGCGGGTAATGCAAACAATATATTGTTTAATAAGTGCGACTTACGGACGAATTACCGCCAAAACTAAAATGAATGAAGAAATTGAAAAATTGTCTGACTGTAGCATTATGTTAAATAGCTAAAACACTCCTCTTTCCATTGTCAGTGCGTCGCAAAAACAGACTTTGTAATAGTTCATTAAGTCAGTCTTACTGGTATTATAACACACAGTAAAATATAAACACAACCCCCTAATCTGTAAGCAAAAGGTATTTATTTCCCATCAACACATTAAACAAAACTACAGTGCACAATAATACTAGCACAGAGTGACAACGAAATGATTCGGATCTCTGAGATCTTTGTTCGTGGAGTATGACTTCGGAAAAAACTGTATAAATTCGGATTTGGGCCACCTCTGTTCTGAGTGCTGGCAGACACATCTACGCATGCTCAGAGTGCCTATGCACACGGAATATTTCCTTAACCATGTTTAAGGGCCTCGTACTGAGGAAAGGGAGCTGAGCCTGCACAGGTTAAACTAGCCGACTCTCCACTACCCAGGTTCCATGCGTTTCATTTCTGCCGTGCGTTTCATACACGCAGCGCAGTTTTGATGAATCGGAATTGAGATTCTAGGATTTGACCATGTGCTGGTCATTATAACTAAGAAAACTTATCTTAAACTACAATTTAGGGAAAATGACGGTTCAAATGATAAAATGCAGAATCATAGCTTAACATTATTTGTTGATGTATTACCATAGGGCAGGCAATGCCTACCCTGAGGAGCTGTGCCTGCAAGGAAATTAGAGTAAAATGTTGGAAGACTCATGAAATGTAGGGCACCTGGCAACCTTAAATGGCTCAGATGCATAGGAATTTGTTTCTGGCATTGCTTCCAGAAAGTGAAACAATCAAGAAATTACAACATTCTGGAATTCAAAACCTCTGAACTGAGGCATCAATACAAGAGCAGCAGCAGTAGCCAATCGTATGAGCTCTTGTGAAGTTGAGTGCTTTGTGATGCAGCAGTTCAAGTAAAGCAAGTGAAGCAACTATTAGCAGGGTTTAAGCTAGGAAATAAAACTATGTCAAAATTTACATGTGTGTAAAATTCTACTAGTAGAAATTTTTATAAACCATACTATTAATGAGGGCTTTAAAAGTGAAATATGTGTATACTGAATTGAAGTCAACAGTAATTTTCTAAATGAAATATTCTTTTTTTTTAAATTAACCATTGCACGTATAGTTTCAACATTCCATATCATATCTGCACTGCAATAAACTGTCACTATTGATTTGCATAGTATGCATATGTTATGTACAGTTTTTCTTTGTATATGTTTATGAAGTTTAAGAAGTGATGGATAAATTTGTTTTAAGGAAGAAAAGGGAACTAAGTCCTAGTCCCAGTGAAGCTAAAATGGATGTACAAAAGAAACAAAACTTGATACTAAAATAAGCATACCAAATAAACAATTAGTGCAAGGCTGAGTGACTCAAGTGATATCTTGAGTGACTTTAATTCTTTTCACCTGCTAAACATACAGTTATCAGTAACAGTTGTGAGCAATCTGCACTCTGAGTACCAGTTGTCCAGCCCTGAATTAGTGAAAAGCATTATATAAGCGGCGCCAGGTGCAGTGTTCTGGAGAAATTCCATTATTTGTGTTTAGTATGTGCAAGAACATGACAAGGAAGAACCATCTAAGATCAGGTAAGCTGTATATTAACATTCACAACAAATGTGAGAACTTAATGGTTTAAAACAGTAATTTAAAGTAGACAGCAATGCAAATGATGATTATAAAATCATTGTTTACGTCCAACTCAAATTGGGTTCCCCTGAAAAAAAAAAAAGTACTCCCTGTTCAAATTATAAACATCGACCTACCTACCTAATTTGTTAATGCAGTTCTAAACGATGATTATTGACTAGAATGAGTGGACCATGTGATTAAATCAGAAATAAGTTCCACTAGCTGGGAGGGAAAGCAACATATCTATTGTTTCTGTGACAGATTTCTACACCTTGTTGAAAGGTGGTGTTTATGCCTGTATCACTTGCAGATGCTGTGTTGAGGTTCATCACTTCTTCAGCTTTGAGTAGCAAAAAGCAACCATAACTTAAACCCTGACTATTAGTATTTAACAGAAAGTTAGTGTGCTATGGAATGACATCAGTGTGATTGTAATTTCTGTATTTGCAGGTTCTGTACCTCATAAGAGCTCATTGTCTCTCTTTTATGTAAGAGGTTATATAAAAGTCATAAGAAACTTCTTTTTTTTCTTTTCTTTACCTGATTACCCTCCCCTTATGTAAGACTTACACCCCATAGGACTTACAAGCCAGTGCTTAGGGTCAGACTTCTATCAGGGAGCACAGGAACCTATGGACCAGACAGTGAACCTGGATGCAGGTGGTCAGCCAAGTATGAGAGTGAGGAAGAGGATGATATAAAACATAGGTGAAAGGTGATAATGGAGTAATTGATGGAATGAGTGGCAGGGAAAACCGGAGAACCCAGAGAAAACCCACCCTAATGCCACTTCGTCCACCATAAATACCACATGCAGGGTCCCTGGGATTGAACCTGGGCTGCCCAGGTGGTAGGCAAATGCTCTAACTGCTCAGTCACTTTAAAAATATTAATTTTATTTTTTAGACAAGCAAGTACATAATTTCAATCTACAGACTTTTCTGCTAATTTTCAACATAGTCTCCACACCTTTTTCCTGTAGTTCAGCAAGTTTGAAAATACCCCTATAATATAACTCTATTCTGGCTGCCAAAGACACTGACATACTGTTTTCCAAATATCCTCCATTGTCTTGTAGCATTGGCTTTGCATCTGTTCCTTAACAGAACTGAAAAGCTGGTAGTGGGTGCCAAGTCAGGACTGTTGGGAGGTTGTGGAAAAGTTTCCCATTCAAATGTCCTGCTTTTCTCCACAGTAACACAAGCAGTGTAGGATGCATGTTCTGCTGTAGCAGGATGATCTTTCTAGGGCATTTATTGCACAACACACAATGGAACTTCAAAAGCATCTGGTTATGGTAGGCAGCATTTAAGGTTTATCCAGGTTCAAGAAAATTAACCAGAATGCAATCCTGTGCAGCCCAGAACACACTGCCCTTAATTTTCCCAGCAGATTGTACTGTCTTTGCTTTCTTCAAGGCAATGGCACATGGCACATGATGCCATTTCATGCTCTGGCATTTTGTTTCAGACTTGTAATGATGGAACTGGCTTTCACTGCATGTCACAATACTTATCAAAAAATCATTGGCTTCAATTTGAAATCTCTGAGAAAGGTTTTGGATGATAGTTCTGTGAGGTTAGTGGTCCTGGTCGTCACTCAATAAATATGGGTCAACGGGCACAAACTTTTCAATAACCTAAGCTTTCAATCATCTTTTGCACTGCACTATGTCCTATGGCAAGTTTTGCAGCATTTTCATCCACAGTGAGACACCTATTTTCCTGAATGTGCTTATCACTCTTCTTGTTGCTTTCTATGGAGGCAGTTTGAGGGGGACCACTTTGAGACTCATCTTGGATATGCTCATATTCCCATCTCCTAACACTGCTGGCACCCATGCAGACATCTCCTTAAGCATGTTGAAGTTGCACAGCTGTAAGGTAACTGTCTAGAGAGTGTTTACCCAAACTTAAACATAGCTCTACAAATATACTTGAGCACTCCTGCTCAACTGAGAAATCATTTTCTGCTCTAAGACGCATAAATAATTATTTAAGAACATCACAAGTGAAGGATCATCTTAGTTATCTTGGTGTTCTTGCAATTGAATCTGACTTAACAGTGAAAATGGACTATAACGAACTCATAAACTTGTTTGCAAATGACAGGGCAAGGAGGAAGCCTCTTGTTATTTAAACAGTATATGTTTTGACATCTAGTAGGGGCTGATGCCTCTTTAGTGTAAATTCTTTCTATTAAGATGTTCCTACTTAAATTTTAATAACCTCACTTATGCTGTTTGCCACTCATACTTAAGTATCCAAACTAGTGAAACCATTCTCTATGTTGTGAAAATTTAAGTAATATATCTATTGTAAGTTGGGGGGGGGGGATAGCAATTTTTTTTTTTCTTTTTTTTTTTTTTTCCTTTTTTTTGCCAAATCCAGGGCGTTCATGCCGCAACAATTTTGCTGAAGCAAAATGGCAAGATACAGTTGCCAAAGATTACCTTTATTTCAAACACAGAGATCAACTGTTAAACAAACTCATTGATGGTGCAACCTAGGCTTCATTTAACATAGGTTGATGATTGGAGTGCACAAATACTGAATTGTTCTTGTGTGGACCCATCCATAGTTTCTTCTCCTATTATAGAAAAAAATTTTGTAGCTTTAATATCCACCAAATTAGTTTTTGAGATAAGGCAGAAAAGTAACCAAAGGCTGATGGATCATAGCGAATAACTGGATGATATCACATAATTCAACAGTGCATTTTGGAAGAATGTGGACAATATGACTTTCAAATAGCAAATAGAAATGACTTCAGGTTAAAAAAAGTATTATTTATAACTTATTCTTATCAATATTAATTATTTTGATAACCAAAGTTGTAAGCATTCAGTGTATTTTCTGTCAACTTTGTGTTATTGAATCTCCTGACTGATAAACCATGAGCTGTCACTGATCAAAGCACATGAAAATGTAATATTAATGCAAATGAACTATATTTTTAGGTAGATCTAAAAGCTTCCATTTTAATTGAGTTTGCTAATGCTAAGCATTGGTTTGTCCGCCCGTCTGTGTGCCTGAAACAATTCTGGAACTGCTGAATATACCAAGTTTAATGGAAGTAAACATAACCCTGTGGCACAACAGACCTTCCGGGCCAAGGTTTACCGCCCGACCGCTGCGTCCCCCACCTTTGCACACCACAGGCGTCATGAGTGGGGTGCAGTACTGGAGGTGGGATGTGGTCAGCACCCGATCCCTCCCGGCCGGTTATGCGGTCTTGACCAGCGTAACGGACCTATCTGAAGGAAACTTTTATTGGCTTCTTTAAAATGTTCTTGAGTCGATACAAATTAAGGTAATTTATATGGAAATCGTCCTATATATAGTAGGGTTTCGCCGAAAGGATATATAGAGCATTTCAAAAATTCGATACTTCCCTAAGTTACAGGAGTACGTAATGTCCACACCACCACCAAGCAGTAAGTTAAACCTTGCTTTCCTCGCCCGCCTCAGTAGCGTGAGGTTGCGAGTTCGAATCTCGCTTAGGATAAGTTATCCGGGTAAGATTTCTTTCCGGGGTTTTCCCTTATCCTAAGAATACGAATGTCGGGTAGCTTAAAGCTCCACGGACCTCGGGCTCATTTGAGCATCATTTCACCCGTTTCATTCATTCACCGTCCGATATCACGTGCATTATTTGTTATGGAAATGCTTTCCTCCGGCCGAGAACTTAAGTGAACTGAGAACTGAATTCGTTTGTCATTAGATTTTTCAGTTCTCTACCAGTTCTCACGATGAAAATTACAGTGGCAGTCGTTTTTTCAGTTCAGTTCAATTGAACTTGAGCGATCTGAATAGGTGTTCTGTGATCAGAAGTGAGGTTATAATAGCGATATCGTTTTGTTTATTTGCAAGTTTGGGCAAAATGAGTGTAAAACGTAAGTTCTTATACCTGGAAGAGGAAAAAATTATTGATTTTTTTCGGCAGAATGAACTTCTATACAATCTGCAGCATGCAGAGTATAAAATAGTGAGAAAAAACAGAGGCTGTGGAAGGAATTGGCAGAGGAATTAGGAGGGGAAAAAAAAGAAGAAAAAAAAAAAAAAAAACAACAAAAAAATAATTTTTAAAACTTACATGTTTATGTATTCAAAGCATTTTATTCACCATGTGCTTTCAATACAGAAATATCAGCTTTGTCAAATCAATTTCTAATATAATAATAGGTAATGAATCGACACAGAATCATGCATGGGCGTCGCGAGGGGTGGGCAAGGAGGGGCCGCAGCCCCCTTGGAAGTTGATGAACTTAATGTGCAGCCAATTACTATTAAACTATTACTTTAAATTTTATGTAAAGAACAATTTTTATTTAGCACAAATTAATATGGTTATCTGCAACAAATATTATAAATTTGGAGAATAAAGTCTGTTAATATTATTTGATTGCAAACTTCCAACATGTGCCCCCCCCCCAGGAAAAAAGTCTGCCGTCACTCATGGAATCGTGTAATATGGACTTGAACATATACGAATACATGTTTATGTAATAATATTAGGTAAAATATGTCTATTGCATTATTTTCATAGTCACTGTTTAAGCTATTTGTCCACCAAAGGTAAAAGCAAGGTACAAATATGTAAAAAAAATGTTATTATGCTTAAATATGTAAAATATGTATCCATGGCATGTCACATGATAGTTACGGTTCTAATTGGTGGACATTTATCCTTTTTAGTTATGTATCAGCAAAGCGAAAGTATGTATTTAATAAAAATCCTAGCTCTATTTAATAAGAAATGTTTATTGTCATTGTCCTTCAGGTGCCTCATAACCTAAATCTCATAGGCACCTTCTGAACTACGATTTGCAAACATGGGAGGTACTTGAGCGTTTTTCACAGCTTTGCTCATTATCAGTATTATCAGTCAATTCACCAACCAGAATAAACATCAAAGTATCCAACTCCAGTTCACTTTCTTCACTGTCATGCAGCTTTCTCAACCATATTTCAGCCATTATACCTACTCAATGGTACCATATAGTGTTTTCAGTTCAGTTTTCTAGGAAAGCATAACTGAGAACTGAACTGAACTGAACCTCTAGTTCTAAGGCTTTAAAGACACAAACATCAAGCCAAATGCCGCTCAGAGACTGAGCGGCTCCGAGATAAACAATGTCTGTTAATATTTTGTAATTTAGGAGTTGAAATTAGATTTCTTACAGGCCAGACCTAGGAAAGAGTATTCCAAAGGCGTGAGAAGAGTATTCCCTCCTATCTTTACCTGCAGTGATTAGCCAATGCTGTGATGATTTTATTTTTGTAAATGTTTGTTGCCTAAACTTATAGAATTTAGATATTCAATAATTTATTAAAGTCCGGGCATGCGACTTCCTGTTCCTATACATGCAAGTCGTTTCCTACAAGCTCACATTGCAGGAACAGACATCGCGAGTCATCCTCCGGCCGTACACGTGCAGTCTGCTTAGCTGACGCTTGCTGATAAATGGTTCAGTTAGCTGCTTCGTTAACGAATATTGTTTCTTTAAGCTCCCTAGTTTTGACCTTAGTGGGGTTGTCAGTTCCACGTGCTAGGACAACACTGTGACACTGTCATCTTTAAAGATTTCTTACAAGATGAAACTTGCGTCGCCAGACATCTCCGCTAAGATAATGTAAACGTCTTTCTGATGTCTTTCTCTTCACTCAGTATAATGTAAATTAACAGTTTTACTGATGTAAATTAAACCTTTTTTAAATTAGAATTATCTACATGTCGGTTTCTAGGATATATCCTTCACCACATTTCCAACCACTTTTAGTAAATAATACCCTGAGCTACCCCCTCTTGTACATCCCTTCCTGTCATGGTAGGTTACCCTTCATGAGCGTCGGCAGGCTTTTTTTCAGGGAAGTTGGAAGTTGGAAGTTTGCAACTAATTCATTATTCTGTAGCCAAAAACTGTAAAAATTGAATTATAGTATTTGTTACGGATAAGCATGTTAATTTATGCTAAATAAGAAGTGTACTTTACCTCAAAATTAAAGCAATAGTCTGACAGTAATTGATTGCAAATTACATTTGTTATTTTCCAAGGGGGGGGGCTGCGATCCCCCCTTGCACCGCTTTCGCGACGCCCATGTTACCCTTGCTGAACACTCCCAGAGTCCATTTCAACAGGACATCTGATGGAGACGTTAACTAAGTCACGTCTGGTGTGGGACTTCAATTGGCTGTTACAACTGATGAGAGGTGCCTATTTACCGTGACGTTCGTTCACACAAGAACGCCACAATATACACACACGCATTAAATGGAACCGGTTTTCCACTTTGGTGGCTACGAAGGGAAGGGAAGTAGAGGAATGGCTTGTCACCTTGTGAGCACTGCTATATCCTATGTCCGTCAGAAAGATAAGGGCCTTTCATTTGTGAAAGAATAGTCAAGATCACAACATACACATACCTGAGCATTTTCTCAACTTATAATATTGCTATAGATGGGTGATAAACTCAGTTTTCAAACCTAAATCTACATAAATATTCCAAAGTAGACTTTTTTCTTTATTTTCTTTCCTTGTTTGATGATTTCAGCTACAATGGTCTAGCTTAATATTTTAGACTAACATTTTTAGGTGCATTAATGCACAGGCAAAGTGCATACCTATTCTGACAAAGAATGAACGAAGCTTCTGCATCTGATGTGGGATTTACTATCTCGAAACATGCCAGTTTTGCCTGGCAGTAACTGTCACTACTTGATTCTTATTTAATATGGCCCTCTTGTAATTATTGTGATGCGAGCCAAGAGAGAAGAATTTTCTGGTTAATCATATGACATTATAATGGAATACTTCGTTTTACTAGTCAACCGGATGTACAAATTTCATTTGTTTGCTTAAGTATCATTGCTCTGAGTTTCAACAGAGAAAATCTTTATGCGTCTCCTTTGTATACGCCTGCAGGTTGAATCATGATTAAGGAGTTTTTTCGTAATGTTCTAAATATTGCCTGTGACGATTGCTTGCTGTTTATCAGCACGTGTTACCAAAAGTCAGTTCGAAACCTACACATAAGATTACTATAGTTCTATTTCACAAAATAATGGACCAGATTGTTACAAACTGTCAACAAAGGATCGTCCATTTCAACAACTTACATTTTTTTTATACTCACTGCCATTTTCTGAAAATTTGTATTTCGGCAGAGAACTAGGAGCTTTTAAACCTTTCAATTAATAAGATTTTCAATTTCGACCTACCATTACCGTCTCTTGCAATCAATAATTTATCTTGTTGATTTTGTCACGTCTCTAGACATTGTTTTATATACCTACATTCACTTTATTTGTCCTCTTTTAACTGTACAAGTATATTATATAGTCAGAATACAAAAATCGTGGCTACCTTGTTAGCCTTGAGGAACATGGTATCTGATTATGATAGGCCTCCCTTCGGATCCATTCTCATCATCCATTCTCCAGGGAGTGTCCCGTTAGGGACACAGGCACAAAACATCGCCTTTCGGTCAAGGTGCCAAGTCACTTTTGGCAAGTTGTCACTGACTTATGGTCCACAGGAGTAAGATATCTGAGCATTTTAAACGAAAGGAGATTCGATTTTGATTAAAGATTGTGTATAAACATGCATTTAAGAGGCGCAATTGTGAAAGCACACTCCCTTCAGCAGAGCTAGACATAGTATTTCAATTCTTTATCTCATGGAAATATAGGTATCAAGTGCTATGGATAAGCAAAACCTTGACCGGGGTTTGCATGTTGATAATCTCTAAAAAGTCCACCGTGTGATTGGGTCATCAAACTTGGAATCGTTTGAATCCTCAAGGCGGCCGGCTTGCATGTGGCCTATAGCCTCCTGCGACTCCTTCACCTCATACGTTCTTTCTTGGAAGATCCGCGTTGGGTCGATGTACGAGGTGGTCTCTCCATTCCCTGGCTATTATTTCATTCATTCAAGAGCATATGCGGCTTTCGACCGGAAATATTGACGTACATTCAATCATAACCGTTTATCGCATAGCGATACCGCGCCCAGTCATCACTTATCGTATGTTTTAATACAGAATTATCGTAAAAGTAAGATTATCTACTATAAGTGTATAGAGGTGCATCCTAAATACATTTACAAACTTCGGATATGTGTTCCTTACACCACAAGAAGGAGGAAAGTTCATATAATTATATGTCCCATAATCCTTGTTTTCTCGTTAGGCGCTGTTCAACACAGTGGTACACGAATTAACACACAAAACTCATAATAAATGCTCGAAATGTCCTCCTCTTGCTTTTGGTCATGCCTGAACTCATCGAATCATAGACTGTCACACCCTTTCAAAAACTTCGGATTGATGTCGAATGGTTTCGCTGGCTCCCATGACACGGCGATGAAGATTTTCTTCATCCGGGATGGCTGATCCATAACCAATAGCTTAAGGTGCCCTCAGAGATAAAAATCCAAAGGATTGAAGTAGGGAGAACGCGCAGGCCATGGAACTAGTCCTCCTCTGTCTATCCATTGGCCATGGTAGATACCAGTCAGTGCATCTCGTACAATGCTACTAAAATGTGCCAGAACCCCATCATGCATTGACCACATTGTCTTATTTTTAGGGGCACGTCTTCATGAAGTCTGGAAGAATGTTTTGGATAGTCTCTGTGGACAGCACCTGTAAGACGTACTGGTAGAGCGTATGGACCTACTAGACAGTCACCTACAATGCCAGTCCACACTCCTAAACTGTTGCTGATGTCTAGGCAGAAGTACATCATAAGGATTGCGATCTGCCCATACGTGTACGTTGTGGAAATTACTAATTCCATCTCTTCCAAACGTTACCGCGTCTGTAAACAAATCTGACGAGATAACGGATTGGCTATTTGTGCTACAAACCATCGGCAGAAGTTCTCCGGCGGTGGATAATCGGCAGGTGAAAGGCCCTGCACACGCTGAATATATGGATACAGGAGCTGCTCGTGAAGAACCCTCCATTCTGTATTGTGAGATGCACCAGTGCCTTATGCCCACAGTCAGTTGTCTTGTACTGATACCTGGATCGTCTTCGACACACTGGAAAATTTGTTTTTCACATTCCAGCGTACGAGTAACTCTTGGTCTTCCTCGATCCATAGTCCGTGGTGCAACCGTTCCTGTCTCAGCAAGGTGACGATAAACAGCGACAAAGGTAGGTTGACTCAATTGTCTTCGATCTGGAACCGCGCAGTCTTGTGTTCATTACCATTCGCGCGTCCATGCATAAAAATCATGTCTGCCTGTTCACGAAATGAATAACCAGCTATGGTTGAACGAAAAACGTGCAGTTAACTCACCACATGTACGCAACTGAAACGTCGAAGACAGACTAATGACAAATGACAAAAGTAAACAAGTCTCCAGTAAACTTCGCCATCCACTGTATGTAGTACAATGGGTCAAGGCTTTCTATGAGTGCATAAAGAAATGAAATTGTGAGGTTAGACCATGAATAACGAGAAAGCAAGGGTTATGGGACACACTATCATGTGAACGTTTTTGTGGTGAGAGGAACCCATACTCGAAATTTGTAAAAGTATTTCCAATACACTCTGTATAAAGCTTTCATTTTAAACATCTAGTTTGTTTACATTGACAAACTTTGCAGAGGACGTCCTCTGTATCTTTCCTATTCCTGTTTCTCTTATTAACTTCATTGATTGCCATAGCCACGCCAAATCTTCAAAATCTAACACGTTAAATATAACAAATTAAAAACAATAAACAGCTCACGAAGATGTAAACTTTTATTATTATTATTATTATTATTATTATTATTATTATTATTATTATTATTATTATTATTATTATTATTATTATTTTTTTTTTATTTATTTATTATTTTTTTTCTTTTTTCTTTTTTTTTTTTTTCTTTTTATTTTACGAGTTTACCTCGATGCAGCTATTTTTGGTTAATATTCCTGCAGTTGAAGGTTTGCCCGTATTCGCTCAGCTGTTCCCAAGTCACGTGATGATTGCGAAGTCAAGTATGTGGGCAGAGATAAGGAATTTCGTGCACGTTATTTATGAGTTCTGACATCACTAAAAACGCTGGTATCTGAATGGAAAACCTTCGTAAAAGTACCTGTTCACCATTCAGCAAAGCATGTACTACTCACATATCACAATGTTTCAGGTTAACTTCTTTCTCCCAAATCTGTGTCATGAAGTCTTCGTCGTAAACTTTAATAAGGAAGAACACGCAAATGATGAAAAGGGCATTTATTATTGTCAATAAGCTTTCATTTTTTCTGGAATTGATCTTTGGGAATATCGGAAGGAATTATCTGAGATTAATGGAATGCGAACACGGAAAGCTACGTCCTCTAGAATCTTAGAGCAGCAATAATCAGGATTATTCATTACTTCTTGGCGATCAATAAGATTGCATTGCCCTTCATCTACACCATTATCAACATCTTTACTATCATCCTCTTCCAGCTGTGGTTCTCAAAGTTTTTCTGGCAGTGAACTCTGACATTAATGACGCAATACAGCCAATCAAAGGTAATTGAATAAAATAATAAGTTTATTATGAGCCTTTGTACATACATATTCCAATTTATTTAATGTTGTTTTACCTAACCCAGGTTTCATAGTACCACTCTCTCTTAATTGAGGGCTGTTTAAAATAATTTTATGGCTGTTTCCAAGATAATAACAGTATATTATGTGCAACTAGTTTTGTAGGCAGTGAACTGTGACATGCACAAGGACGCCCTCAAATGTCACAAGCAATTGGAGCTTCAAGTAATAATAGAAGTACATAGTAGTAGTAGTTGTAGCAGAACAGTAATAGCAGTAGTACTAGCAGTAGAAGTAGTAGTAGCAACAGCAGTAGCAGTAGTAATAGTAGTGGCGGTAGTACCGGTGGCAGTGGCGGTGGTAGTAGTAGTAGAAGTAATAGTAGTAGTAGCAGCGCGGTAGTAGCGGGGGATCCGGGTTCGATTCACGGTACCAGCGTGGAGATTTTCTCCCGCTAAGGGACCTGGTCCAAAGTGCATTCAGCCTCGTTAGGTCCCTGAGGGGCGAACTGAGTAGCTACTAGATTGAAAAGACCGCATAACGGCCGAGAGGAACCCGGGCGCTGACCACGTCTCACTTTCAGTACTGCATCCCACTCATGACGCCTGTGGTGGACAGAGGTGGAGGAAGCAGCGGTCGGGTGGTAGGCCTTAGCCGGGATGGGCTGTTGTGCCACGGGGTTATGGGATAATAGTAGTAGTAATAGAAGTGGTGGTAGCCGTTGTAGTAATTGAAGATTTCATTGCCAAAGGATGCCAGTACTCCTGACCATGATCGCTAGAAAGTTTGGCTTATAGCTCCGTCGCCTGAGGGACTGCGGGTTTCGGTCCCTGGTCAAGGATGTGTATGTGTATATGCGTATGGGTGAAAATATAAATAACCAGAATCGTCCTTTATTTATTTACGAGATGGATAGGTCGCTTACATCAGTGAATCTAGGATTAGGTTACACGATTGCGCAGCGGTCTTGGACTGGGTGAGAGTTGCCACTCAACGTTCAAATCGCCTACAAGTCACGGCCTGCATAATTGAAATTCACCAAAATATAAAAGCTATATCTATAGACATATATGTTTGCCTTGCCTGTATCGCATAAGTGCTGAAAAAGGTGATCTGGTTGCGAACAGGGTGTGAATGTTCCAACTTGGCGTGTGTTTCGTCCAGTTTTTCTTCGCTTGTCATACAGTATATCTGAAATTATTTTCATTTTCTCTATCAATTACTACAGTAGCTGGAGGAAATGTTTTATTCTCCCCAAAATTCGATGTTTCACAGGAGAAATACTTTTTAATATTCATTGAAGTCAAAGGAAAAGCATTATTATAACAATCTGCACGCTGTTGCTTGTGTGCCTTGAACAAGGTTTGATAACTATCAAAGCTCATTCTTGAATTCTTCCGCCCAAACTTCACTTTTACGTGAGAAAAATTTAGTTACCCATACTTCATTTTATCAAAACTGGCTCTAATGAATTTGATTAAAATATAACACTTTTGAGATATTTTGACAAATCCAAGGTTGGCTTTACTATGAATATATTGCGAAGTCCTCTTCACATTGATTGAATTTTGGACATTTTATGTAAATGGAAAATCGTCGCGTTAGCCGATTTTGAAATGTTCCATGTTGCATGTTTGCATTTTCCTAAGCATGTGATCTAAAAGTTTACAATTCTTTATTCTTTCCAATCGTATTAGCTTGTTATGATAAGCTTTTGAATGCTATTGTTTAATATGAAATCATTCTTAGATCTAATAATATATTGTGAATATCATAATATGTCCGGAGAGCCGAAGACCCGTGGTTCGAGTCACGGTCGCCATATTGTCGAATTCAACGTAATGCCCTCACACGGCTAGCGTAAAAAATCAATCATGGAAACATATGACTGTGACAACTTACGGAGAGGTACTAACACCTCGACCGAAGAGCAATCTTTGTGCCTACGCCCCTGACGGGCCACCCCCTGGAGGATGAGTGAGGTGAATAGGTGTGAAGGGCGGCCGGAATGTTGCCACAACAGAGCAGAGGGCAGGTTCCCTACATTTTCCCAGTTATAAGCACCCCGGTGGATGCTGGCTCAGCCCAGTTCCTCTCCCACTCCTCGGGTTCGTACTCCCAAGGGGACGCGGGACTCGCAAACCGGCTCTCCTCCCCTCCCATAAGGGGGGGGGGGGCGAAAACCAGTAGGCTCGCCTTCCAATCTGGACGAGATTTCCAGAGCGTATTTTCCCCCTGCCGTGACACTCGCCGACGCTTCCAACCCTGAAAGAAACCTAACGGGATGAAAAGTGAAATGAAATGATTAATTTAACGAAATGGAGGGACAGGACATTCGGAGGATATGGAAATCCTGCCTAACATTCGCCTGGTGACCCGGGTAAGCCTCCGAAAAATCCAATGGGTTAGAAAGCTCGGCGACGGAGATCAAAACTGCGACTTGCCGAATGCGGGCCACAGACATTACCACCTGAGTCATCCCGCTCGGTTGGAAATATAATATTATGTATTATGTCAAAGCTTAGTAAATTTATGAGAGAAATGACAACGTAATTATGAACCAGAAAGAATATACATTAATGGCTCTTTCTTGTTGGTCATGTGTAGCTTATGTTTGGAAAACTGAATCCGATTTGAAACTATTGCCATGCACGAGACCTGGACCACGGTTCTTCGTCATTTCATAAGAGTTTTCTATTTCAGGCGGATTTCATTACTTATGAGAGATAATAAAATATTAAATAGAACCCTGGAGTTTCTAGTTGTAAACAAAACGCTTATTCCGTAATTAAAAGCAATGCTGCCGTTCAGGCACTAGATACCATGGATAACAACTTCCAACCCTTCTAGTCAAGGGTTAGACCCTATAAAACTTCCGCGGCTTGACTCCAATTTGGAAAATTAGCAAAAACCACAGGTCTTCACTAATCGACCAGAATCATGAGAATGTTGTGACATTTGCCGAAATGGAAACAGAAATTCCCATGCAGATCAAAAAATAAAGGGACGCGTGGGTGGGCATGTCGTTAATGATATTATCTCGTGACTAAAACTCCATTGCACGGCTTTAATGTGATGTCAAAAATAGATTCACATGCCTTTACTGTCGCTCATTGCCATTTCCTCGTTCACACAGAACACATCTCTCATTTTGTGATGGCGCACGCACAACGGTGACGTTCTTTAGACCGCATTTATTCATCGTTTGATTATTTCTCACAATCAACATGCCCTGAGTAATTCATATATTCAGTATACACAGGATGTTCTCAAAGTCACGCACACTACAGAATCGTACTCACGCGCAAATCGGAGACAAAAGGAGTTTTTTATTAATCGGACCACTGTCTCTCCCCATGACCATTTAACAGGTATCCTTTGTTGCTAGAGGGCGGATTAGTGACCTAGTCCTTAACTTGTTTGTTCACCAGCTCATAGTCCCTGACAAGAATGCAGCGAGCCAGTACGTCAGTAAACAATTCCAGGTACGCAGAGATATCTGAAGCAGGAGTCGTGCTTCTAGTCGCGCTTACAATAGTAGTGCCAACCTTGGAATGTGTGTTCACGCTACATTAAAGCAAAAAGCTTGCTCAAAACAGCGGAACTTAAATGTTATTTTTAGTTCATTGAGTATATTTAGTTTATAAAACGTAAACGATGTTTTCAACTACTCCGTCTTTCTCTCACTAATCATGTTCTACCTTTTCTATATTTTTCAACAAAAGAAAAATACCTGCGAGTCCGTTTCGGTCTCAAGTGATATACTCTTGAGCGTTATACCGTGCAATTCCTGCAAGGATAGGTCATCTGTTACACTTCTTTAAATATTCATTTTACCTTGGCTCAAGCTAGTTGCTAGCTGCTAATTTCTCTGAATGTCAGTTGTAAAATCGTACGAGTCACTAGTTTTATGTCGGAGGTAATGAAAAAAGTAGTACAGAAGTAGATGAATTCCACCTAGGAGTGCTGTGAAATCTTCTATGATACTGAGGTAGCACATCAAAGGGGTTCAGAGTGAAAGTGAACAATGCTTTAAATTCCAATCAGTCGTATCCAATTCAAATTGCAAAATCCCTCATTTCAGTGAATATTTTGAGTAGTTTAAATTTCATAAATCATAACTTTAGTTGCTTATCCAATGCTATAACCTCCTTGGAAACATCTGAGTTATACGTGGCAAAGACTATAAGCATAAGGGAAGAAGTACATGTAAAAATTAAGGAAATCAAAGAGCCGGAGAAGTTAGGGAAAATGTGGACGATAAACTCCGGAATATGTTAGAAAAAGAACACCAATTTCTCAATAATATACGCTGTGCTGCAAAAAGTAACCAAGCCCTCCAGATCAAAAGGTGTAAAAAGCATATCAGACAGTGATATAGTGTACTATTCGCATGCATCTGTTACCTCTTGCGATGTCGAAAGAGTTTCTCAGGTTCAAGTGAGAGGCGGAGAACATTCACATTCGACAATCTCTGCAACGAACAGACTATGTAATATTCACTTTATATATATGTAAAAGATGGTGTTCTATAACGAAATAAAAACATTAACAGTCGCCATGTACAGTATAATATACGCATTCTTCTGATGCAATCTGTACGAGCAGTGCAGGCACGCGTCCGTTGTTTATATCTAGCCTCCCTCTCCCTCCTTCAACACGGTAAGACAATCTCACAAAAACCGGTCACGCTGATCCGCTCCTTACTTATTACATTATACTGCTCATATAACACGATTCTTGTACCCACTTTAATTGGGCCAAAATGTTTATCTACGAATGATTCTAGGACCATGTGGACTTAATCACACTTGTTCCCCATCTAGGGGGAGAGAGAATATTTAAGATAAAAAAGGGATGCACAAAAATTGATAAATACAAAAATGAGGATGTAAGGAATAAGCTAATCCTACTCTTAGTTGCAGAGAAGAATGCAGGACTCACTGGTCAAACCATCTGAATATCACGAATAAGCAATCACCCCTGAAAAAGACACTGATTTACAAACCACGAGGGAGAAGTGATATTGGCCGACCAAGAGCAACATGGCGAGTTGAAGCCAGAACAGAAGATTCTCCTATTCCATGAAGAGAAGGTTATTATTGTTATTATTATTATTATTATTATTATTATTATTATTATTATTATTATTATTATTATTATTATTATTATTATTATTATTATTATTGTTTTCTAATTCTCTGACGTTTTAGTTTGAGCTAGTTGTTCACACTTGTGTGCGTGGATCTTTTACTAAAATCTCTATATAGTTTACCTACTGCTTTTATTTGTTAAAGGCAGAGAATGTAACAATTTACTTACGGTATAAATCACTTAAACTTAAAAGGGACATGAAATGAACACACGTAACATATTTCACCTTCACCTATCCTGAAGATTTGCTCAGGCATGCAACATGAAACATGGAAATAATATACATTACACACGAATAACCGCGATCTTTACAGTCCGAAGGAGATTTATCCTTCCCGAGCAACAAATACGATCAGCAAGAGTTTACACAAGGTTTTAGAACCACATAACCAAGCTTGTATAAAGTTCAGAGTTAAATGTATGCACTTACTCTCCGTCTTTAAGTTTTTCAAAAAATCTGGAGTAGTTCTCCCTTTTCAATTAACTCTAACTTATACCTATCAGAATGATCGTGATTAAAATGTAACACCATTTTCAGAATCGCCCACACTTTGAATATTCAGCAGCAAAATTCGCTGAAATGCACTCAACAAACACTGTTCGCACTTTGAATGCAGTGATACGTGGTGCATGCATTTTTCTGTATATTACAGGTTGCTGTTATTACGTGATGATAGCAGGATAAGTGGTGAGAATATCTCAGCACCTCTTCTAGATTGTAAGAAGAATTAAACCCGCACAAGCATCCGCTATCCAGCTAGTAAACGCTTCTTTGCATCAGGATCCATGGTTTTCTCTCTCAGTTTATGGGTTGTTGTTGATTTCTTTGCCATTTAAATAGCCCTATTTGAAAAATCTGATGCGCTGCACTCATATGACTTTCTCTATTCTTGTACCATTCTTACAAATTCGTTTTCTTCTATCTTCTTCATGTTAGTCAAGATAAACATTTGCAGAAATTATATTATTGCTCATTTTCTTGTAGGTGCAAGGGTAATACGGAAATAGGCTTTGTGCGATAGTCAAGTATTTTAAAACTTTGAAATTCCGTTCTCTTTTCACGGCTAAAAGATAAAAAAAGTGAATAACGACCTTCCATTCAGAAAAGTTTAAGTATTGCAAAACTCACACAAATAACAAGGAATATCTCCAAATGGTTCATTCCACCATAAAAATGCATTTGGACATATTAACTTGTGTGGTAGTAAGATTTGGACTATCTCTTACGGTTTGCCAGTTACGCAAAAGTCATCAAGAGTAGGGGCTCTAATGACCAAGTTGTCGACGGGCCCTTAAACCCAACACACTCACTCACTCACTCACTCACTCATCAAGAGTAAACAGGACAACAGAGGCTATAGCCAGAAAATTCAAAATATACATGGCATTTTAATCATTTAGAGCCATATCTGAGGAAATCAATATTTTCGAAAAATTTTCCATGTAAAGGGTGGTTTAGTGTGGAGGAATTTTCATCAAAATATTCGTGTCGCATAGTCGAAAGGTACTAAACTTAAAAACTAACTCTAGTTTTAAACCGACTTTTCGTTTTTAAGTTATGGTGTTCACAGGCACAGGCACACACACACAACACACACACACACACACACACACACACACACACACACACACACACACACACACACACACACACACACACACACACACATACACACACATGGAATTTTTTCTAAAAATGCTTTTTTGGATTCAGAGGGCCTCAAAACACATATTTCCGGTGAAATCTCGACATAATTTCATTACTAAGAATGCATACAGTGCATTCATAGAGAATAGGCTTCTGGTATAAATTTGTGTGACTTGCATAAATGAGCTTCAAGGTGCTAAAAACTGCAAAACATGTATGAGTTTGAGGCACTGGAGAAGAAGAGTTTTGGTGCATCCATACTATATGCATTTTATGATCTACCATAGGAAAAAGGATTTTCTAACAGGTTAAACCTACTCAAAGTTCCATGATTTGTAAATGGGTAGCACAAAACTCTTTAGAGCTGACTTGTATGTATTCCCAACATATACTGCTATAATATAAGGTGTGAAAAAAATATACCTATTAATAAGGACAAAATGTTTGATAATATCGTGAGATTCTAATTAATTATTCTCTGTGACGAAGAAATGAATTTACTTGTTGAACAGTGAATTTCAATTACTACTCTCTCACCATCAACATGAAGCTATTACAGTTAAGTAATGAGGCAGGTACAAACTCTGAGGAAGGAAATGGGATATGACTCGACTAAAGAGAAGTTCTTTGTGCCCAAATGGAAGTGCTGCAGAAGTAATTAGTACACACGCTGAACAACAGAAGCTAATTACAAACTGTTGCTTACAATTCCTTGATTGCCACCCGTGATAAAACACAAGAAACGTTTCTAGAACTGTTCGTCGTACTACTAACACAGTGGCGGCTCGAGAGCCCTAATACGTGTGTTTGTTTTTGTTTTCGAGGTGCCTTAGTGCTGGAGCTTAGGAATACTGAATATGTCATTCGTCAACGTTCACGGACCTGTCTGATCCTCACGATCAAGATACTGAGTAACTGAAAAAGTTATTCATTTTACTTCGTTTTGAATCTGCATATGAATATTGCTAATATTTCAACAAATTCTCAGAAAGAATCAAATTTAATTAGTTTTTGTTTTAGCCAAACATAGGAATTCTCAAACAGTTGGCTTCAAGTTATCTATTCAAACCAGTGCCATGAGTCGCTGAAGGGCAGGTAAACACGGCCTGGTGATTGCTGTCTGCAAACGCCAACAATCTGCGAGGGATGAGAATGATTAGTAACCACGACACCTGTGTGCAGTTACAGTTCAATTTCGTCCTGACTTTAATGCTTGGAAAAATCTATGCCTAGTTATCACAGATCCACCATTTCTGAGTTTTCGAATTAATTTACTTTCAGTCATGAAAATCACAACGAAAAATACTGTTAAAGTGTATTACTTTCTCTAGCATCTAGTAGGTAGAGGATATTATGTATTTCATCTAAAAGTTCGATTACAATGAAATATAGGTTTTGAGGTCTACTAATCCCCCTCCCAAACTTTTAGAAAATATTCGTGTGTGTATGTGTGTGTGTGTGTGTGTGTGTGTGTGTGTGTGTGTGTGTGTGTGTGTGTGTGTGTTCTGCCTATCTGTGAACAGCACAACTCTCCTTTCTCTGCTTACCCTCCTCGTATGGAGAATTTACACACTCCACGATTTATAAGTGAGCGCTTGGGTCAGACGCCTGTCTCGCTCAGAAACATATAGGATGGGCGATCAGCTCAATACGTGGTATGAGGATGACATGAGGGAATGAAATGTATGAAAGGAAAGATGATGAAGGAGCAGTAGGTGGAATGAATGACGGGGGAAACCGCAGAATCCGGAGAATACCCGTCGCTTTTCTCCCAAATCCCATATACGGTTCCCTGGGATCAAACCGAACCGCCTTGATGAGAGGCGCCCCCTTGAACAGCATAACACAAAACCGAAAAGACTGTCTCTGTGTTACAGCGTTATGGCTACTCAACCAACAGGTCCCCGGGTCGATTCCCAGCTGGGTTTGGGAATTTTTGTTTAACTGGAACAATTCTCTGTTCCCAACAGTCTGGAGGCATGAATGTAGGAGCGAATGTGAGTATATGTTAATCACAGATTATGGTGTTAAGGTTAAAACTTATAAAAAAATCAACGTGAAGAAATCCTACAGTTCAGCGAGTGCTGACACCATCAGTTGTTTCTTAAGTCAAAGCGAAATACCAAAGAAGTTAAAGAAGATAAACGTCAGACTTCACATGCCATGAGGAGTTTTTACTCTATTGTGGGCTAACAACCCCAGGGGGAAGGGATCAAGTGAGGAAACCACAGGAGGCCACAGGTCGCAAATAGATCACAGAGACGCGCCGAAATTCCTATTAAGTGCTGACAATCCCGGGACCAGGATCCGCCGCTCAGCCACTAACGTCCCAATACTAGGAGCGCCTCGAATAAATAAGATTTTGAATTCTTCCACCCTAAACTCTAATATTATTAATTAGAAGTACAGTAGAAAGATCCGATCCCGACAAGTGTCCTCCCGTGAGGACAGCGACTACAAAGCCGTCTAACTCCGAGAACAGCATTTACAATGCCCAAGCATTCACGCCATCTGTCCGGCACCGCGAGTCTGGAAATGGAATGAAGGGAAAAAGAAAGGAAATCGTGGCGTGAAAGTAAGCACCCCAGGATTCGCCTAAGTGACAAGGGTAAACCACGAAAAAGCCGAGTCAGAAAGCGCGGTCAACGCCATTATTTATTTCGGGAAAATAGTGCATTGGAATTGTCGAGATTGAACTCTGTGTTTAAAGCAATAGCTTGATTTTACCAATCAGCCAAAATTGAAAGAGTACCGTATCACTTTTAAAACGTCAAATGGGACTGGAAGCTAAAGAGAGCAGTTCAAAACAAATAACTTTCGTAGAAAAAGTTATTCATTAAATAAATAATATAAAATCACTAAATTGTCATTGCCAGGCAGCGAAATTTGGACACAGATGGGAGAGAGATGGATGGCTAGATTAGCTGTTCCAGAGTACCGTAGTATTGTTTACAACACGATAGTGGATGCTATCCCGTGGCAATGCTACATAAAAAACGCGGATATTCCAAATTGTGTGTAATTAGGATCTGTTGAAGGAAAACAGTCCACTTGAAAATAAAGTATACGAATTCCACAAACATTTACGCTTTGCCTTAACACATCATGTGACCTCGAGCGCACCTTCTCGCAATACAGACAGTATTTAACTGAAAACTGCAGGTGGTTTACTATTGAGACTCTTAGAAAATATATGTTTGTGCAATGTAATGTTAATTCTGCAACCAAAAAAGTGTAATGATCAAGCACAAACGGAAAAAATCCTTTATTATGAATACTATACATACATCTTACTCCCATTTGAAATCTTAAAGTAATACATTTATGTTTATGGCTAATTGATAAAATCAAGTTCAAGTGAAAATTCACATATGCTTGAGTTATAAATATTTTTGTCTCGAAAATGTTAATATCGTATTTTCGGAACTAAATGATAGAGTGATCTGGTTCATCCTGTATAGGTATATGTACCTATTATACTTCTTCGACAGGCCGATTTGAAAGCCAATGAGCAAGACAGAGCATATTGTTGCATCATTAGAAAAAAGATGCAAAGTCATAGAAATTCGGGTCCATATCATAATACATTGCATATAAATTCACACAGTACACGAGAGAATACATTCAAACATTACGATTTAAATTGTAATACAACAAGAAGGATGAACTATTCTTATTACCAAGCGGGATGGCTCAGGTGGTAACGTCTGTGGCCCGGGTTCGATCCCCGTGACATGGGTTTTTCCATAGTTTCCCCATTGCACATAGGCGAATGTTGGGATGCATTAATCTCTTTTCCACGGATTCCTTTCCCTTTATTTCGCATTTTCCTTGTCATCTTTCAGGTTTGGTTGGTAGCGTGGTATGTTCCAGCGACTGCAGACAGATGGCGTAGTTGCTTGCGCTCTGGAACCTCTTCCCTGGCCCTCCCTGGAAGTTGCTATCCAGACCGCAAGGTTCACCTCGTCGCCCCCTCCCTGATTAGAGGAAACACTTCGGTGTCAACATATGCAACTGTTAAGGACTTCTGTGCGCCTCTGGCTTCGCTGGCTCCACTCTCTGACAAGCCTACGGTCTTAGTCTCATCCCTTCCCCCTGGGGGCGTGGTAGTCCGCAATAGATCCATGTCGGGGTTGTGATGGGTCGAGGTGTCCCTCCGTTGCATACACACTCATTCACTCACACACACTCACACACACGCTCACACACACACACACACACACACACACACACACACACACACACACACACACACAATTCTTATTGCTTTTTTTTCTGCAGATGGAAAATGTCATCTTTAGAGGTGCCAAAATGAATTGTGTTCAAGATGGAGTAAAAACATTCGTCCTTCTAACTTTGGATTTCCATATACTATCACATTTATACCATTTATACGCTCTCCCTCAAAATTGAAATGTTGAGGTGAAGTTGGTGAGCACTGAATTTTTGTGGCCAATGTAGCGGATTTGAAACGGAACGATTACAGTTAAGTACCTTAATTGCGACAACATGTAAGAACTGCAGGACAAAATTTCCACCTTGGCTAATCTCTCTCTCTCTCTCTCTCTCTCTCTCTCTCTCATCCATAGTCTGTGCTGTGTGCTTCTCACCGAGCGAAGTGGCGCCTCAGCAACGTATACAACTCGCATTCGGGAGGTCTCGGGTTCGATGCCAAGCGAACGCACACTGACTTGTTTTTTCCGTGGTTTTCCATGTCACTTAGGCGAATGCTGGGGTGCATTGTGTCATACACGGTTTCCTTTCCATCATTTCCCTTCATTCGAATTCCTTATCATCCTTCAGATGCGCTTTCAGGCGCGCGGTGTTTATCGATGCCAGGCAAATGGCGCGGATGTTTGCGCATTGTAACTGTTGTTCTCAGCGCTAGGTGGCATTTGGCCAGCCTTGTCCTCTGTCGTGAGGGAGGGGGCGGGTGGGGTGGGGGGGTCGCTTGTGCAAGAGCGGACCCGCAGGGTAGTTGCTGCTCGGTGGGCCTGTTTTTTTTTTTTTTTTTTTTTTTTTTTTTTTTTTTTTTTTTTTTTTTTAATTAACGTCCTCCAACATTGTGTCATATCGGTCGAATGAATGAAATGAAATGGGTGAAATGATGCTCAAATGAGCCCGAGGTCCATGGAGCTTTAAGTTACCCGACATTCGTCTTCTCAGGGTAGGGAAAACCTCGGGAAAAAACCTTACCCGGATAACTTACCCTAAGCGAGATTCGAACTCGCGACCTCTTGAACGTGAGGCAGACACGCTAACCATCACGCTATCGAGGCGGGCATCGGTGGGCCTGGCGCCCGTATGAAGGGGTCTCAGCACCCGTTAGGGACTTCCGTGCGTCTCTGTGGCCCATCTGGCTGCGGCCCTGTGGCACTCTGCGGTTCCTTCACTTCATTTCTGCCTCCTGGTCACAATAGGTCTGTGTAAGTCGCAGTGGACTAGGTGTCCACCTCTATGTATACCCTTTACCCTTTTTATCTACTTGTCTTTTAAGTCCAGGAAGTGTAAGTGAGGATCGAAATTATATTAAATAAGGACGAAATGATGAAAGGTGGTTATGGAGCAATTGGTGGAATGAATGGCGGAGAAAAACGGAAGACCCGGAAAAAACCCACCCACACACCGCTTTGTCCATCGCAAATTATACATATGGTCTTCTGGGACCGAACTCGGATCGCCTTGATGAGAGGCGAGCAGTTTAATATGGTCACGGCGCCACCAAAATATATTACTGCATGAAAAAAAGAACAGCTTTACGTCACTCCCAGGTTACTGATTGATAAAGCATGAACACACATTGGCACTGAATCCCCAAGGTAAACGCTTCTGATCGTTATTTACTAAGATCATTTGTGAGAAAACGTTTGTGACGTACAAACACTTTAGCTAGAGCCTACACTGTTAATTTACGTCTTAAATACAATTTTATGCGTGTTTTCTTAAATAACTTAAAACAAAACTTTCAGCTATTTCCCTCTGTTCAAATAGAGAGAGAGAAAGAGAGAGAGAGAGAGAGGGGGGGGGCATTTAGAATAATGGGAAAACAATTTCAGACTCCCCAGGTTAGAAGAAAGTGGAGCCGCCGCTGAACGTTTTATGCAACAGAACTCGTCGAAGTTGACTGTATTGCATGTTCTGCTTTCAGTTCGTAAAATCCAAAAATATAACAAGGTCTTGGAAGCACGCATGTACTATAATATATTAATTATGTTATTTTGATCGTGCCACGAGCATCTGAGCGTTTTAGCATTAAGAAGTCGCGCATGTTCCCCATTATTAACTGACTTTTGTTGTCATTCTGTTGTCAACTTGCCGTGTGTATGAATGTCGGGGGTTGCGCCGTCACGCGCTTGCGCAGAGTTACCTCTGTCACGAAATAATTGGTAAACAGGTAATTTTAATTGTCCAACTTGGAGACTTTACCCCGCCGTACCGCTCTATCCCAAGTCACGACAAACTTTCTTTCTTTTTATTTATTGTCTTCTCCCCTCTCCCTTTTCAGCAAGTTTATAATTATGAAACATTTCCGGCAAACATTACTTCATAAGTTATGTTAATGTGACCTGCTGAAATAATGGCATCTACGTTACAAAAATTAATTTTAATGTGCTCCTCGGCACACCCAAATTCTCCATGACGAGCGTTTTCTTCTCAGATGGTAGCACTAAGGTATCACGTGGTCAGCGTTCATAAACGTTTCTAATCTTCCCTACTAATAGGTTACAGTGTTTCCAAATTGAAAACTATGGACTACGGAACATAGGCTCAGTAGATGATTCTCGAACTCTGTGGCAGACACAAAATTTAATGGTGACTTATAGCAGACCATTTCCTGTTAAGATTGTTCTCTTTCCTTTTGCGCAAATAAATTTTGTGGGCACAAATAATACTTGTATCACCGGCTTTACAGAATGATTTCGCAGAGTGCTTAAAGGACCCTGGGATTGAAAAATGACCGAAAAATTATCAAACTGACGATTTTTAGGTTTATGCATGTAATTGTTCCCCAAACACACAGTCATCAGTTAGCAGTGAAATTTTTTAAATTTCGCCGTTTTTAAAGGTCTAGCATGTGTGCTACATTTAAATACCCCTTTTCCTTTTAAATTTTTGGCGGTATTTGGACAAAATATGAGCCACAAGGGCTCAAAAACAACCAAATTCAGTAGAAAGAATTGATTATGCTATGAATCTGAGGAGAGAGACTACTATACCAAAGAAAGAAGGTGTGACATATGCAGCAAGAGAGGTTTAGGTCAAATTGATAATCTCACTCTTGACCATAATGCACGCGTGTAGAAAAATTGGTTTTTCTCGACTTGCCATTTTTAATGCACTATGTGCTCCATGCGCATTAAATTTTGTGCCATGCTCCTAGAATTTTTCCAGCATGTGCTCCATTTATGAGTTTTCATCTTCTGTTTTTGGTTTCAAAATCTGGAATTTGTTTAGCTTTAAAAGAGTGAAATACACAAAAAAGTTCTAAAAATATTTTTAATGTCCATCAAAGCAAAGAAATTAATTACTTAAAGTAATTATTGTTTCTTCCTGCCAGAGATTGATGGTGTTTGTTGAGCAATTGGAATTTGTAAAAGAGTAAAACTGTTGTGATATTTTAGTTTAGATGCACATAGAGTATCTTGAATATTAAGGTATTTCCGCATTGTGAATAAATTGAGTAATTAATTCCCACAAAACTATAAAACAGATTGTACTGGATCTTTGTGTGGTAGTTTATAACCTAAACAACCTTAAGTATCCAAAGTACTGATTTCATACCTATAAAGTATAGAACATTCAAAATGAAATCCCGGAGTTCCTTAACTATACAAGAGGTAAGGCGCAGCAAGCCTCTGATTGGATGTCGTGTGGACCAGCTCCTCTTACCACCCGCCATTACATTTTGTGTCTGCTATAGGTATTCACAGCACACATGAAAATCTGTACTATTGGAGCGCTGTCTCGCCCGACATTGTAGAGGTGCGTTCTTACGTTTGAATTTATACACCAAAAATATCACATGCTATGAAACTCGTTTAAAAATCATAAATTACACTGTTCTAGAAAATTTTCAGACTTTTTCATGTCATTAGCTTTATGTCCTGAAAATTGCACCGATTCGACTTTTTCGTGTGTGGTGCTTACAGAATTATTTTACCGCATTAATAAAGCAGTTTTTGCACAATACCTTACTTAAGGCTATTTTGTAACATCTTGTAAAACTTATTAAGCCCCTTAACCAGTTGTAACTCGCTATTTTGATATTCTGTAACGTCGTAACAGGAAGACATTATTAAACGTGATGTAGTTTTAATGTATTTTAACACTAAGCTCAAAAGAATAAACACCACAGGAGGAGTCACTGAAATTGTTAATACAAATTGGTCAAACAAAATAGATATATTGTGGAGTGTATATTCTCGGTCATTTAAATATTTGTATAATTTATCCTGTAACTTTCGCCAAGCCCTACATGTAAAGTTCTGTTCGTATTGGTCAAATAGCGGATATTTGTAAGTAAGGGATTTGATGCAGAATTTAAGTCCCTCGTTGTGTCGCCAATTTGACGCTGTATTACTGAAGCTATTTCCTTCGACGTTTCTTGAAAACTCTGCTCTGCTTTCCTGCGTTGGTCGACTATTGAAGTTCTTTCCGCACGTTTACCACGGCTGCTAAAATGGAGAGCTAATGAGCTTTATTCTCAGGGTATGCATGGGCTGGTAAGAAGAAGAAGACACAGGAGCTGATGATTTTATGAGTTTTAATACTTATATAACTCAATGACATCAATGGAGGTATGCCGACCGTTGGTTAACACAGAAACTTTAGCTTTTAGGCAGCACACACTAATTGTTGAACTTAACCTTATAATGCACACCGATCCAGCGGCGAAGAAAGCCGAAGTGTTGGAGTCACCTGACTAACATGGCTGGGCGTCACGTGACTATTAATTAGAAAGTTGATTTGCTGGAAATATGGCTGTCAGTTTGTTATTGAAGGAGCTGTGGGTTGTTTCTGCATTTTTGATGAAATAAGGTAAGCTATAATTTTTTTGAGATTTGAAATAACCTGTATTTCTTACAAATGCTATAATCACGTGACCTATTTCTGTTGTTTCAGAGCCGCAGAGCTGTTGTGTATGTGGCTGCAAGTCAAATTATAACGTTATTAGCTCAAAGAAGATGCACACCAACTATCCTTGAGAACCAATCGAAATATTTAAGCACAGCATTAGCATTGTCTCTGCTTGTACCACCTCCCACACTCAGAGCACATAAATTGTTCGTTTTTGGCTCACTTCCATCACTTCCATATTGCACTTGCAATCACTATTGGCGCGTATTTCTTACCTTTCCCGCTCAACTTTCTAGTCACGTGATTGCATGTTAGTCACGTGACTACAACACTTCGGCTTTCTTCGCCGCTGAACCGGTGTGCATTATAAGGTTAAGTAATTGTTGACCTGGTCTTCCAAGTAAGTTTAAAAGAAGCCGTTGGTTAAGACGCGTCAGACGCCTAAAGCTACACCTCTTCCGGGCTCTTGTAGTCCCCCTCATGCTTTACGCTTAGAAGTGTGGGGCATGGCTGCAGGTAGTTGGCTCCTATGGCTCCAGAGGGCTCAGAACAGAGGACTTCGGTCCATCTTCTCTGTCCCCTTACCCTTCCCAGTGAGACTACTTCACGAAGCCTCATCTCTTCCATACGTGGAGGATGAAATTAGGCGCCGGGCTGCTAAATTATACGCCAAATTGCCAAAGCATCAAAGCGCCCTAGTTAGGTCTCTAGGGGACTATGATCCATCAACACGCCGCTTCAAGGCGTATAGGGTACCCCGCATGGCTTGCGGACACGCCCCATAACCATGGAGAACATCCACCAGCAGCTAAAGCTGATCTCCAAAGATCCCCACAGAGAGTTGATCCTCTTCAAAATTTCTTCCCCAATCAAAATTCAAAACACCAATTTTAAAACATTTTTAAAAATCCTTTTTCTAATCGTCAGAATGCCAACATTGTTGCATCCTGCAGGACAGCTGTCAAGGGGCTTTAGTGCTCCCTTCTAACCCACACCAACCTAAACCAAAAACAAGTCACCCTACATAACCCCTTACCCAAATTTCCTATCTGCGGTTAAGCCCTAACAGGGGTAGGTACGCAGCAAAAGTCGTCGGGCTGAATCCTCAGCCTGCCAGTAGCACGTCGACGCGTCAGACTACCGAAGTCAAACGAGTGTGCGTCGACCACCGGTGTAAAATGAATTTCCGTATCTGTTTGAACGTTAGAATGGCGTAATTTATGACAGCCGTAAAATATTCATAACTTTTCAGGAGTCCTAAAACATGTGTCAATAATTTCATCTAAATAGGTGAAATGGTGTAGATTAGTTGGTAAGCGGTTGAAAACTTGGGAAGGGTTAGACATTTTTTATTTTACCGGGTGCTATAGCATAGGTGCACTCTAATTTGTCTGGCTATCCTGGAGAGCTTAGAACGATTTTGAAATGAGAATTATGGCACAGTTTGGTTTGAAAATAAGGATAGTGGTAGATTTTGAAAACTGTGCGTTAAACTTTAATTTTTTGTAGGTTATGTTTCATCCAGATATGTTACAAGGTACACATAAAGATTCGAAAATAAACGGATAGTTTGAAAACAAACGTTTCCTACTTTGCAAGGTCCTATAGTGTAAGTAGGTATACCTTTTTTTTTTTTTTTTTTTTTTTTCAGATTATAGTTAGAAAAAATTGTTAAATTAGTTCTGGGGAAAATATTTTCTAATAACACATGTATTTCAGACCAAAGAATATCAGGTTCCAAGTAACTGCTCTAAAATAAGCCAAGTACATCCAAACAGTGTTGCCAACTCTTAATGACAAAACTGCCCATGCATTTCGATTGGGGGATTATTCATGCTGAAAAAGTTAAAGAAATCAGCTGCGTGATTTCTTAGTTTGTCCTGCATATGTACTCACAAACAAAACTTCCATCTTTGTAATATACACATAGATTGTGCATGTAAGCAGTAAGGAAACTAGGTCCACCACTAAAGCAGAAAACTGCAGCGATTATTTTTTAATTCCCGTTAAGAGAAGACAAATCGTGCTTTGATTTGCTGACAGCGGAAATAAAGCAAACTTCAGGAAGTGCTACATTTTTTTTTTCCATTTGGGAAGGTTAAGGCGACATATGAGCGGAAATTAAACGTTGATGCACCGTCAGTCGGTCGATATTTAGAGCGCTTGGTTGTCTTTAAATCACCTGACGTGCTTCCTGAGATTTAAAAATAGCTCTTTATAACTAGAAGAGATTGTTACACCTGACATTCCAAATTGTTAAAAGCCTTCAAATTGTCAAAACTGTCTTGAAGTAAAAAAGTTCAACTCTTTTATAGCAGAGGATTTCTATACAGAAATTTGGTTTGTGTATTTAGGTAGACACTCGAAAGTGAAACATATTCGCAATGCATTTTATAGAGTACTTTTTTCATGTTAGAAAATGAAATCTTACTGCACGCCTTGAAATCTGTAAAGTTTGAACGGTATGTGCTTCTAGTACTCCACACGAGATTTATGTCAATATTTTGACTGATATGAAGGATCTGAACAAAACATCAACGGCTGCCTCGGTAGCCGATTGATCAGCGTTCTGCCTTCCCAATCCCGAGAGGCAGCTTTGATTGCCGGCTGGCGCGACGGAATTATTCTTTATCTTGAGCAGAACTTAAATGTAAAAGTCTTACAGGGCATTTCAATGAAACGTTGATTAAAAATCTACCTTAAACCTATAGTTCAAATTACCTTCGGTTGTTGCACATGTCAAAGATTATATAAATATTTTTATTTAGGACTTTCTACAATACTGTAGGTTTCCTACACCAAACAAAATAACAATTTACACATAATAATAGGAATACAAGATTAGTACGTAGGATGTCCACTACTTTATCATCTGTCTTCATTGTTTCCCATCCAACGCATGTTTCCTGCAGTCCCTTCACCTTCATACATCTTTTTACTCTATTTATCCAATTTCCATTTGGTCTTCCTGTCCTATTTCTTCCTTCTAGTGTGCACCTCATCACTTCCTTTGGCAATTTTCCATCTATTCGGGTTACATTCCCAAACCATGGCAGTCTTTTCCATTTATCACTTCGATTACATCCTTTTCTATGTCCACTAACCGTCGTATTTCTTCATTTTTATTCTCTCTTTTCTCGACTTCCGAGCCGATCTTCTAAAGGAGTCTAGCTCAACCGTTCTCAATTTTCCTTGCTGTATTATGTTTCTTGTTCAAGTTTCTGCCTCATAAAGCATCGTACTCTCAACTATTAATTTATTTGCTTTAGTCAAAATATTACTGCTCCATAGTAATGAGTTTAGCAATCCAATAGCTCGCTTTTCTTGGCAATTCGTCTATTTCTGATTCTGAGGATCCATCTGGCTGTAATATTGAGCCTAAATATTTAAACCTTTTAACCTTCTTAATTTTATGACCCTCAATTTCAATTTCATTACTACCCGCAGTCATATATTCTGCTTCATTTAAATTTATTTTTAATCCCCACTTCCTGTGTTCTTTTTGGAGTTTCCTGCACATATAGTCTGCATCTTCATTACCTTGAGCAACTAGGTCTTGGTCATTCACAAACGGTAGATTAAATATAAACATATTATCTCTTATTTGAAATCCCATTCTTCCACACTTCTTAGTCCAATTTCTTAAACTCATTTGCAAGACAATTTTAAACAGCATTGGTGACACACAATATCTTCGAAGAAGACCTTTACTTGTTACAAATGGTTGAAATAATTATTCTGTTCCTTCTTTTACTTGGCAGGTGTTGTTATTATACATTTCTTTTATTATATACGCAAGAGGTTTGCTTATTCCTACTATTCCCAGTACTTTCTGTAATAATTTCCTAGAGACCTTGCCTATGCCTTTCAAAGGTGAACGACAATTAAATCAATATGTTTGTTTTTAATTTAACATTTTTCCAATTTTTTTCTTAAAGTAAATATGTGATCAATACAGGACCGGCCTGCTGTAAAAACCAAATTTTTCTTCTGAACAAATACATTTTTCATTTACAAATATTTTTTCACCACTCACCCTAACGTCTTTATAAAAGGGTTTGTCACACAGATTCCTCTATAATTGTTACAGTTTCTTCTTTCTCCCTTCTTATATATTGGTGTTAAATAACCCAGTTTCGTCGCATTTGGGATTTTTCCCCATTTAAAGATTTTGTTTATTAATTTAAGAAATATGCAAATCTAATATTTGGCGTAGGGGTGTGGCGACTCCATCGCCCGGCTTTCTGGTCGCAATCAGCCAACCTGGGGTTATGGCCGGACCACTCTGTCCCAAGGGACATAAATATGAGACCTGGTCCTCCAGATTGTGGCTTTACCGTAGGGCCAACAGACCTATCTTATAAAAACAAATCTGTTAAAAGCAAAGAGACCGTGTGAAATGGAAGGCCCTCTTAAAAATCTCGAACACCGGATGTTACAAGAGGATCGACTAAGTAAAAGTGAATAATAAATCTCTCCGTGGCTGAGCGGTTAGGCCGTTCGCCTGTCACCAATGCGGCCTGAGTTCGAACCCAGTGACCCACATGTGGTATTCGTAGTGGACGAAACGGCGTCGGGGCGGATTTTCTCCGGGTTCTACATTCATTCCACCGACTGCTCCGCTATCACTTTTCCATTCATCCATTTCACCTGCATTTCATATCATCCTCTTCCTCACTCTCATACCTGTTGCTGGGCTGACCACCTGCTTCCAGGTCTTCACTCTGTCCATAAGTTCGTCTGCTCCCCGACAGGTGTCTGACCCTATGTGTCTTAGGGGTGTAGGTCTTTCATACGGGGAGGGTAAACAGAAGAAGAAGAAGAAGAAGAAGAAGAAGAAGAAGAAGAAGAAGAAATATAATATTTAAAATATGATTGTTTAAACCAAAAGTCGATCAAATTATTCCAGGCAGCATGTGTAAAAATGCAGTCCAAAATAACAGCAGAGCTTAAACGCCTATCATATCTATCATAAATCCCATATCTAATTTAGACAAATGTACTGGATTATATTCTTTTTGAATACTCATTCATAATGCACATTACTTAACCTCAGGAAATCGCTGCAAACATTTGTAATCTTCGAGTGCCTAATGTAGTGCTTTCCTTGTGAGGATATTCTAGGCAACCTTGCACTTTTGATTCTCCAGTTAATTTGTCATTCACTATTTATTTAATACAAACATCATCCAGTGACCTGGCCGGTTTAAGAATTTTCTATGATAGTCCTGTGTCTTGTTCTCCATTTTCCAGGTCACAAACACTCTTTACACACTATAAATTTCATATAAAATGATTCTTCTATCTACCTTACGTTGAATGCTGTTAATGTGGGTGTGCGTCTGTGAATAGCAAAATTTAAAAAAAACACGATAACTACTAAATTATTTTGACATAATCTGAGTTAAGCTTCTTCCAAAAATGTGACATGAACTCCAAACTATCGTTTTCATGGAAAATTCCCCTTGACTTTGATTTCCTCAAAGATGGTTCAAATGATTTTGATTAAAATACAATAATTATGTTTACGATATTTAACACGATGTGCATTTTGAATAGCCTGTGGACTCTTCTTCATTATTAATGAATTTTGTATAACAACTTTGCACAACTGCCAACCATAAGAAATAGAAAAAACATACAATACAAACAATTTAAATATCTTTAAAAAGAAGTTATTCTAAATAATCTTTCAGCGGCATTTACCATTTGTGAGATATCCGTTGTTAATGGTTTGACCTTTTCAACACTGTCATCTTTTGAAGTGCTATCATATCTCCGTTCACACGTGTCTCACGGTGTCATGAAAACATGTTGCCAGCATATAGCAACCCGGCTATTAAAGTTTGACTATTTCTTCAATTTCCTGCATACCGCTTAATACCTACAATTATGACTGACACAAAATTTAATGGTGGGTGGCTCAACACAACATGCAATCTGCCACGGTTTGCAGTGTTGCATGGTTAAATTCGCTGTGAAATCACACTGTTAAGCTGGTGCTATAAGTATCATTTGCGCCGATAAAATTTATTTGCACAACAGGAAGAAGAGTAGTAATGGTCAGCAGCCATCAAATTTTGTGTCTGCCATAATTTTGTAACGAAATAACTTCTGCAAACGTTTCTTCCGATTAGCAGTAAGTAGATAGAAGTAAACTGGTTTACTTTCTCTATCAAGTATAGTAAATTGGGGAAGTATTGAATTCCATCCAAAAATTCGACATCGAGATTTCACTGGAAATACATGTTTTGAGACTCTCCTGAATTCTTAAAAAATAGAAAATGGGCATATGTCCGTCTGTCCGTGGGCGTATGTGTATATATGTGTCTATTTTATTAAAAATGCCTCTAATTATTTGATTAAAATGCTAGATGTTTAAGATATTTTCATGAGAAATAAAATTTATATCTTGAATGTTCTGAAAATGTTCTCAGAAGTCCTCTTCATTTTGGGTGGCTTTTCCATTACTGATAAAGCGTAAGAGATACACAAAATCTTACTAGCAGAAAATGTAGATGCTGTTAAAACATACAATTTATGTCAAATGCATATTTTGGAGGGAGGGGAATCAGTTGGGAGATATTCCTTGTTGTTTGTCTGAATTTTCTAATACTTTTCTCACTGGGAAGTTGATATTCATTTTTTTATCTCTTGCTCATGCAAAGAATTTAAAAGCCATCAAATGGCTTTAAAAAGTTGTCTATCGCTTAAAGCCTACCGTATTCCCATATTCCTTTTGTACCTACAAGTAGATTAGCAAGATTATTTCTGCAAATGTTTATCTCAATTAACATAAAGTATAAAAATCTGATGTGTTACACTCACGTGACTTTCTCTACCCTTGTACTAACCATTCCTACAAACTCTTATTCCTATATCTTCCTCGTGTTAGTTAAGATAAACATTTGTACAAATTATCTTATTGCTTATTCCCTTGTAGGTGAAAGGGGAATATTAGAATACAGTAGGCTTTGTGTGATAATCAAATGTTTTAAATATTTGAGATTATGTTCTCTTTGCACACTTAACATATAAAAAAATGAACAACGATGTTCCATTTCACGAAAGTTTTAAGTTTTCAGAAACTCACACACATAACAAGGAATATCTCCGAAAAGATTCACCCTACAATAAAATTTATTGCGACATAAATTGTGTATTTTAGCAAGATCTACATTTTTTGTACAGTAAGAGTTTGTCTATCTCTAACGGTTTACCAGTTATGCAAAAGTAGTAAAGAGTAAATACGACTACAGGAGCTATAGCCAGAAAATTCAAGATATGCATTTCATTTGTCATAAAAATATCTCAAACATATGACAATTTAATCAAAATCGTTAAAACCATTTTCAAGAAAATAAAAATTTTCGAAAAATGTTCCATGTAAAGAGTAGTTTAGGGTGGGGCTACTTTCTTCAAAATATTCGTGTCGCATCCTTGAAAGACATTAAACTTAAATACCAACTTTGGTTTTTAACCACTTTTCGTTTTTGAGTTATGCTGTCCACAGACACACAGACAGATACACAGACACACACACGGACCTTTTTCTAAAAATGCTTTTTTAGGGTTCAGGGGGTCTCAAAACACATATTTCCGTTGAAATCTTGACATCGAATTTTTGGATGGAATACAATACTTCCCCTACTTAACAGTAGAGAAAGGAAAAATAAGCGTTCATAAGAATAGTTTATACAAGAGCAGAGAAAGTCATGTGAGTGCAATACATACGACTTTTTAAGATTATTTTATAGAAGAGATAAAAATAAATGGCACGAGCAGGGAAACTAGTGTGAAAGTGCCATATTGGATATTTTATATTTCAAATGGAAATCACGATACTACTGGCAATTAATTAAGTGGGGGAAAGCAGTATTGTTGAAAACAGAATTAAATACCTAGATATCTATTTCTCCTGCTCTTTTACCCTGTTTCATTGCATGTGCTAATGTACTGCAGCGTGATAAATTTAAATTAAGCGCTTAACTTCTGTCCTATATTTAAACGTGTTTTATGGCACAATATTGTACGCCATTTGCAAACTTAAATCAAAACAAAGGAAAAGGAGATTAACATCGTGAAGTATATGCATCCACGTTAATTAAATTCATGGCAGGGACACGCAAACAGCTACAACTTTTACTTTACAGATATGTAATTTTAGTTATGCAGTATTTAATTTGGCGTCATTGTCGAGGTCATGGCCATTATCATTGCCACTGCTAAAGGATGAACAAAAATAGTCCTTATTTTTTATTTTCTCTATATAATATTGCATTTCTGGTCCAAACTTGGATATTCAAATTTCACATAAGTTTCGAATCCGAGAGAAGTGTGAATAGTGAAGTGTGAGTCTCTAATTACTTTGTGTTATTTGTGGATCAATTTACTTCACTGTTAATAGCTTCAGGTGTGTATATTTAAACGAAAGGTTTTCTTCTTCCTCATCTTCCTCCTTCTGTTCTTTTAATGGTCTTCTCCAGCGAAAGAGGGAATGTATTCTATAACGTTTGGAAGTGATTGATTATGATATTTACCATCTCTAACGGTCAAAGTGGCGCAGGCACTAGTGCGTGAAGGGTCTCATTCGGGAGGTCGTGGGTTCAATTCCCGCGGCCAATCTTCGGGGGCTTTGCCGGGTCGCCAGGTGAATACTGGGAAAGTTAGCAGCATTCTCGAATTTCCTGTCCTTCCTCTACTTGGTTGTTTCAGGGTTGCAAGTGTCGGTGGAAGTCTCAGCTTTGCATGGCAGGGAAAGAGGATGCTCTCTCTAAATCGCTGCCTCTCAGCGGGGCGATCTCTGGTTTCCGAGCCTCCGAGTGGATTGTGCTAGACGCTGCCGGGAAGTCGTAGGTGCCCTCTGTTCTGTCGGGACTCCTGATTCGGCCGTCCTCTGTCTCATACTCTTATCTGATCTCTCCCTCCTGGAGTGTTCCATTAGATACCAAAGTCCCTCTCCACAAAGAGCACCCATAATTGAAATCTCAATTTCTTTAAAGCACACAATTTATGTGAAGTAATTTTTTGTGGAATTTATCGTTTCCGATATATTCCTTCTTATTGGTTTGAATTTCCAACACGTGCTTTACTCTTACAGGAAGGCGTTATTTGTTCCCCTCCCCCTCCTGGTAATGCAAATAGAACTGAATTTCGAAGCAATCACATAGCGAGCAGTAGATTTGATTATAGCTTAAGCTTACTGTATTCTCCTATTCCCATTGTACCTACATGAAAATGTGTAATAATAGTATTTCTACAAATGTCTATCTCGGTTAACATGAAGAAGATTGAAGACTTAAGTGTTTAAGAATAGTTTTTACAAACGGAGCAAGTCATGCGTATTATACATCGGATTTTCAAAGTTCTTCTAATTGTTCCGTAAATAATTTGAAATCTATTGCCTTTCATCTCAATGTCTTTGTTAAATTTAAACCTAATGTCACATAATAGACAATTGAAGTGAAATACTCGTTCCAATAATAGCGTCTTTTCCAATTTATTTGTATTGTGACGCTGGGCGCGACACAAAGCAAAGGACTGTCGGGGCTAAGCTACTTCACATCACATGCCGGGCAAAGGCGTTCAAGGTCAGAATGCCTCGCGCAGCTGTTTGTGTGTACGTCATAGCAACAATGAAGTGGCTACACAAGATGGACTTTTTCAGTCCTTCGAGAGAAACATTTTTATGTCACTGCCGGCGTGTTTGAAGGAGTTCGTGAGAGATCCGTGTGGCGTCAGCCCCACTATATACGGAAGTCAGAGAACAGCAGTGAGTTGAGTTTACCGTTACAGACATGAGTCGATCAGTGTGTCAGTGAGTGCTAGATAGCTGTGCATGTGTGTGTGTGTATGTGTGTGTGTGTGTGTGTGTGTTGTCGCGAAAGACACGTCGGTCGTTGTAAATAATATTCTAACAGGCACCGAGTGATTGCATCGTCATAGTGAGTATGACAAAACAGAGAAAGTGAAGGAAGACACTGAAAGGACTGAGCAAGGTTATGGAAGTAAAAGTTATGAGTTGTGATAGCTCGAAAGCCTGTAGACTGTGTTAACACCGAGAAGAAAAGTGTGTATTTGTGGTTACATTTTAGAAGACAATAAAGTGATAGAAGAGTAAGCGGATTGATTTTGTTGTCTTTGTTACACTGGTGTCAGGAAGTGTAACTCCTCAAATTGCCTTTTTGCCCCAGTATTATAGATCTCACGTAGATTTTCAATTTAACGAGCATTATCCTTGTTTTGTATCTAGATCACAATCGCCGGTAACGGTACAATAACAAGAATGAGAAAGTTGAAATACGTATATTCAAATGGGTCTGTTCATAACCGACGGAAAGGTTTTTCGGGTCCTAGGAACGGGAGAGAAGACTTGGCTAAGTTTCAAGTTTCTTGTTGCCGTCGCCGGCACGGCATGTTAGATTCATATTGCGTGTATTAGATCTTTCGCTGTAGAAATTGTTCAAAGCGGCTATGCTATGAAACAGTCGATACAGCTCCGCCTAGTCGCAAGCCAGAAAAAATATTATTGGTCCGTTAAAAACAAATGAATTCCCAATGTGCAATATCGACCTTCACTTCCTATCGATATACTGATCGATAATATGCCCTGGCGTTCTCTTTGCCGGGCTGCTGTGCACCAAAATGTTGAATGCTGCCTTACCGTTGCCTTCGCCGTTCTGGTTACCGTTACCACGTGGCTAGGAACCGGCTTTATAGTTAAATTGTAATGCATTAAATTTTGGCTTATTATTTAAAGTACTCGCCATATAAGGACTGCCAAGAACACAAAATATAACCACTCATTTACATGTTACAGTACCCTTTGTAGATTATTTTCTGCTTCTTGGATAACTATTGTGTTTAATTTAAGTAAGCAAAATCGATTCTTGGACAGAGGGCAATTCAAATCTCCGGATGAAACATTTTTACTTTCTCTATTACGTATAGTAAGTAGAGGAAGTATTGTATTTAAAAAAAAAAAGATTTGGATTCAGAGGCCCTCAAAACATACATTTCCGGTGAAATCTCAACATCGAATTTTTCGGTGGAATACAACACTTCCTCTACGTGTCTGCGTGTGGATCTCTGTGGACAGCATAACTCAAAAACGAAAAGTTATATGTTTAAGATATTTTTATGACAAATGAAATGTATATTTTGAATTTTCTGGCTATAGCCCGTGCAATCATGTTTACTCTGGATGACTTTTGCATAACTGGTAAATAGTAAGAGAAGGACCAAATCTTACTATATAAAAATATGCAGATCTTGCTAAAACAAACAATGTATGTCCAAATAAATGTGTTTGTAGTATGAACCATTTCGGGGATATTTCTTGTTATTTGTGTGTTTTGGAATACTTAAGCTTTCGTCAAATGGAAGATCGTGATTCATTTTTTATATCTTAGCCGAGCAAAGAGAACAGAATGTCAGAGCTTTAAAAGATTTGACTATCGCACAAAGCCTACTGTATTCTAATATTCCGCTTGCACCTACAAGGAAATAAACAATAAGACAATTTGTACAAATGTTTATCTCAACTGACACAAAGAAGATATAGGAATAAGAGTTTGTAAGAATGGTTAGTACAAGAGTGGAGAAAGTCATGTGAGTGCAACACATCAGATTTTTCGTTATTTATGATCATTCAGCAAACATTATACTAACTGTATGCTCATTTTAAATTTTACTATTTTTCGTTATTTGCGGTGATTCAGGAAACATATACTGACTGCATGCTTACATACCTGCTAAGAAGTCTTCGCGTACCCCAGGTTGAACATGTCTGCCGCAGGAGAGGGTTACCACCTTCGCTCTGCTATGATCCAGCTTTACTTCCATTCACAGATGAGACGCGCCTCTTGGGGTCGAAGTTCGGTAGGAAGCTTAGCTGGTCATCGCATATAGCATAGCTGAAAGCACGATTTGAATGTGTTGTGAGTACTATATAAGTAGCAAATCGTGCAGTGATTCAATCCCAATAATCACGGGTGTATTGTTTATTCTTCAGCAAGCTCATTTATGCTGACAGTCCATAACTGGGGCATCGCATGGAACAGGAGCTTTTCCAACTACCACAGTTGTGAACCTTTACGCCAAATTTAAGACCCCCTACGCAATATAGACGTCAGCCTACCGCTTTCTGACAAACCACGCCCGGTTTTTACAACGTGCAGAAACTTACCCATGCTATTCTTTTGTCTATGTCACAGGCTTACATACCATTGCGTATGTTACGACCTGTGTGCGCATTTTAGATTATCCTGTAGACTTCCGAGCACGACTATTATTCCGGGCTCCTATTCCTGTGGCAGGAGATGGCCGCCTAACTTCTTTTACCGATGGCTCACGTCAGGGGGACCCTCCGAGGGTAGGATCAGCTTTTTTCTCACCAGAGTTGGAAATACGACGTACCTTTCGGCTACCGGATTTTTGCTCTAATTATTTTGCAGAGCTTTTCACCATCTACAAGGTGCTAGACTTTCTTAGAAATACGGAATTCATAACAGCGAATATTTATACTGATTCCTTGAGCGTATTGCAGACACTACATAGCCCTTCGTTATCAACCTGTACTTGTTGGTATGTACAGGCACTCAAATCGCTCCATCTTACCCTAGGGATCACAAGGGTGCTCTTTACTTGGATACCTAGTCATTCTGGTATCTATGGTAACGAGATCGCCGATAAATTAGCCAAATCTGCTTGCTTTTCCGATGAAATTTTTCCAATCACTGTACCCCCACGGGAATTATTTAGATCTGGCAGACATTCTCTTCTTTCTCAATGGATCCAGGAGTGGGAAGCCTTTACTAATACAGAACATGTTTTTTGTCCCTGTCTTCCACTCTTGCAGCCCCTCAATCGTCCTTGGTTTGCTTCTTTACGTTACCCGCGTCACTTCATCTCACTGTTCTCGCGGATGCGTGTGGGTCACTGTTATAGGTTGCGCGTTCGTTCTTGACGAATGACCTTGAGCAGAAATCCAATGAGTGAGCCTACCCTTAATAAACAGGTCAGCAAATGTTTATGCTACGATAACAGACACCTCTGTTTTCCTCTGTCACGTGTGTGTATACAGTCGACTGCAGAAGTTTGGTGCGGTACGGATGTATGTATGCATGCAACGAAAATAGCAATTCAGACGAGGGAGAGATGTCGGGAATAGAATAAATGCAAGAAAGTTAAGTGGAAACAGTTATAGAGGTATAGTGTATAATATGTGTGGCTGATATTACTGCAAGTGTCATAAATTGATTTGTAGTGTTGTACTACTTCAGCTCAGAAGCATGCGCGTCATCTCACTGCAGACTGTACCTCCTCTCTCTCGTTCCCGCAAAAGCTGAGTAGAGACTCGCATTCAACCTTTCATATAAAATTTTCATTCGTCAAGAAGTAACGCGCGACCTATACACTCCGGCGTATTTGTTCCGCTATGGTTCTGGGACCACACCTTATTGCAACTGTGGTCAAGAGGCCACCTTAGACCATCTTTTATTAGGATGTCCGAACCTTGCACACAAGGTAGAACAATTTTATTCAGACCTATACTCCCAACTTATAGTTTTTCCGGTGTCAATTATTTCTTGACTATAAAAAATGAGCGCGTTTTACAGGCGATTTTTCGTCATATACAACGTTGTGGTTTTCGATTTTGACATTTTTCTTTCTCTTTATTTTACTCCGATCTTCTCTTTTGTATTTTTATATCATATACTAAATCACGTTTTGCTTACTTATAGCATCTAGTAAACCTGCATTTATGAATGTGTCCGCAATATCATTCGGTTAATGATATCTTCAATTTCGTACTGTTGGTACGACACATTACTACCTCAGTATAGTTAGTGTGGCCGTATAGCTTCCGATAGAGCTCTTGGCCAAGGAAAGGAAAAAAAAAAAAGGTCCTATCCGGAAACAATGATTGTGGGTTTAAACGTATCCCTATGCATCCAATGTTTCCAAACGGCATCAACTTTTCACTTCAAAACTATGTACGCCATTAATATGCGTAGAAAATAAAATAGGTATAGCGATATAGTACACCTTTGTCGAACACCTTGATTTGTAAAGATTTCATCTGAAAATATTTTATGGATTAAAATACGGAAAGCAATGCAAACTGAGAACTAAGTGTTTTGTTGCTTAGTTTATTTAGAAGGCACTGATGATAGGGGTGCACTTCTCGTAGTTATATGTTCTGTGGTGCTGATCGTTTCCCTTCCAGTCAGCACCTCCTTTCCTAACCCTACAAGTACGTCACTACCTACATATTATATTGGCAACCGGTTAACACGGACCTTTTCTGTCATAATTTAATTTTATTGGTGTAAATCATTTTGGAGTAGAGTCGGTATCAAGAAGAGGAAACAATGAAGGGGAATGTTTGGTAAGTCTATTTACTTTATACACGTAATAGCAGTAAAGACTTAAGTGTGAGAACTGCTGCTTTGAAAAGTTTTTTATTTATAGCCTAGGTATCTCGTTCCATTGATTTGATGTTTTAATTTTCTACAATTAGACTCCATTTTTGCGTCGGATGTTACTTGTCGCTGAGTGCAAGAAATTGTTAACAGTCGCTGCAAAACACTGCTGCATTTACAATGAAGTTTGGTTATGGATCAGGCAATATCGGTTATTTTAGCACTATTGATGCATTCGAAAATTCCGACGGTAGTGATGTGTAATGGACCCAATATTAAGTGACATCCAGATATTAAAACTTGTAAATTTTTCTCACAATTCCTAATTCTAACACAATATGCAGCAATAAAATTGTGTATGGAATGAAAGATGTGTAGTGAACTATTACTTCCTTGGTTAATATAAAATAAGACCTCTTATTGTTAGTTCACAAATTACTATGCACCATTTCTATTTTTAAATGAAATGACAAGCCACATCCTTTCTTCTGCTTTGAGTTACAGTAAGCTACACAGAGTAAAGTTTTTTTATTTAATTATAGACTAAGATGCAAATATCACATATTTCACTTTAGACAGCTTACACGCACAATAACGAACTATAAACTAACTGAAAGCTTTTGCATGGAATGCTATTTGTGCTCGTTGCAGTCTCGTTTCACATCGTTTCTGGGAGAGAGCAGATTTAAAAATATTGAATATTATTTTTAAAAATTGCCTACCTCTTTCAGACAGTTCTAGGTCAAAAGCTAATTCAACTAGGCCTTAACCACCTAGACTCAAAAATTACCTACTACTTTTAGGCAGACCTAGGCTGAAAGGTATTAAAATTACTTAAGCCCCTAGAACTTAAAGTACAGGAATGCGAATGACGATGATTTCAAAATCGTTCTTTAGTAACAGTACAATAAGCGCAATCAGGAGCGATGCCTACCCATTATCCATATCCGCCTATGTCATGACAGAATCAAGGATAAAACTACCGACATTTTTGTTTTGTTTAGTAGCTGACCCGATTGTCCTGGGATCCTGTGCAACAGGCGTTGCTTTATTGCTGGTACCGCAGATGATATATTGTGCCATAGCTAGCGTTTACAAAAGGTCGATAAGGCCATTTTTGGCGGCAAAGATAGAACATAAAGCAAAGACGTTTCACAAGGCACAAGTTGTTTATTCGTAATAATATTTTTATTACCTATTTGCCATTTCATTTCCTCAGGTAATACAAATATACAATATAAAACTTGATTAACAACAGGCTTGGTGCTACTCCCCCTGCAATAGAAATGTATTTCCAAAAATGATTCATACTCGTGGCAAGGTAAGTTTTCTTCTTGCCAAGCTGTACCACCAATTACCGTGCTTCATAAGAGTAAGATGCCTCATGTATCAAAATGTGCTTTTTATGGCATTCATTGGAGTTGGTATTCTCATACAAAGCTCCACGCACGTGACAGAGAAAGGCGCCGCTACGCTACGAGTGACGCAAAGTGTACATTTAGTATGTCGAAAGTGTGACAATGCTATGACAGAAGTACCTACTCCCGCACACTTTGTCTTCAGTCTTGGAAATCTAGTGCTACGAACGGCCCGAGTGCTTTACCAAAGTAACAACTGAGTATCCTGCATTATACGTATTATCGGTTTAACCACTGAAGCAGTAATTTTAAGAACGAGTACTAAATGCCTGAAGCACTTCCAGAATTGACCCCGCAAACTCATGTAAATAGTACAAGAAGAAGTCATGTGTTTTAGGTTTTTACTTTAGCCGTATTTGGATTCCAGCACACTGTGGAGTCATGGGGAACGAAGCTGCAGACTCACTTGCAAAGAAAGGCACAGCAATAAAACAAAAGTCTAAATTCAATTTCTCATATTCCTCAATAAAACGCTTGATCATTAAAATATTTTCTCATTCATACCTACAAGAAATAGAAACAAATGCCAAAGATAAAAAATGGATTACACTACTTTCCAACCCAGATATAATCCCCCAGAGACCAAGGAAAACAGCGGTTGCAGCCTTCCGACTATTGACAAATCAGACTGCTTAGCAAGTCATCTCTACAGAATAGGTATCTCATCCTCACCAATATGTGTCCTGTGTAACGATCCAGCAGAAATGAACGAAGACCACTTGAAGACCTGTGAAGCATTAAGATCAGAAGAAACTACAGTTCAAAAGTATTGGAAAGCATGAATGCTAATGGCTTCATTGCCAGATGCAAGGCACTAGAAAACAACAACAACTTTAGCCGTATTGGCTAACCTGAAAAAGCAATTGCGGAAACTACAACTTGCTGCTTTTTATGATATAATTTAAAGTAGAACTGCGTAAAAGGTATGTAAGTCCTGCTGCTGTCTTTGACTATAACGCCATCTGAAAACTCAAGATAAAGTGTGCACGACGAACTGCGAGTCTCTGGTGACTTAACATTTCCATTTGCTTTATTTTCCCTATGCCATAAAAACAAGAGTTGGTATCACAGACGATTGTGTTAATTTGATTTATGGTTGTCATTAGTGTTAACATCGCCATCTTCTTCCATTCTTATCACCCTCAGACCATGATTTAGAAGTTGTGATCACTGAACTGAACTCTGTACCTTTTTTTATTGTTTGGTTGCCCAAAAATTACTCTTTTGTTGTAACACAAATGAATTTTTCCTTAAGTGCGATATCTCAGGATGAACGTCTTGCCGCCGTTTTATTCTGTTCGTCAGTCTTTGTAGTAGACTCTTCGGGATATCCTCTTTTTGGCTATACTTGTTGAGAACGTATACACAATCGTTTTCTAGGATATCACCGTACATATAATTATCTGATCATGACACCGGTGAACGCGTGTTTAGTGAACGAATTGTGTTGTTATAGGTATTCGTTTTTTTAAATCACGGAGAACAATTTATTTGCTTGACTCTGGTAGTTCAACATGGTCTTAATATTGCATTGATAATACAAGAAGATATTCAACGGTTTCGTGTATTTTGAAGAAGGTAGTTCCAAGGATCAATGCTCAAAGGCCCTCGGAATTCCAAAACTGCTGTCCGTTATGCTTCGTCAACTTGTTACAACCCCCACTTAGTGGGATGAATGAGTCCTTGTTCTTTGCACAAACCGACCTATCTCCAACGTGTGACCTTTCATCTGACAGTAAAAATGCTTTTTCCCCTTAAAGTAAGCTAAGTCTTGCCCGGATAGTTTTGATTCAACTGTAGTCATCTATCGAACGACAATTAAGTGGACTTCGCATAGGATAAGCCATATGGAAATAGGAAGTATTTAAGTGGTTGTAGGTATTTAAATGCAAATCCTAATCTCCGGATCTTTCAGCGAAAATGATGCGATCAATTTACATCAAGAGACCAGGCTATATTGGAGTTATTTTAGCATTATTAATCCATTAACATATTCGATAATTCCAATGTTTGCGATGTGTAATAGACCCCATATTAAGTCAAAAGTCGATAGTTGTGAACTTTGCTCACAACTCCTAATTTATAACAGAATATGCAGTAGTAAAGATATGCATGCCTAGAAAGTCTATATGGTACTGACTGAAGAGTATAACTATCCGTTCTTGATTTGGAAGAAAAATAAGATTTGTTGATGTAAGGTCACAAAACTATTATGCAGCACTTTTTGTCTTAGCTCATTATATTTTGGAAAGAACGAAGTGAAAATCCATGCTGCTGTGATCACTTTAGAGAACTTAACATACACAGATAGAAAGACACACACACACACACACACGCACACACACACACACACACACACACACAAACACACACGCACACACACACCCGCCCAAGCGCTAAGTGAAAGTTTCTGCATGTAATACTCTTTTATGTTCAATGGAAAACCCAAAACAATGTGTTCATTTTCTGTCAAATAGATTATTTGTGATATATAGTGGAGTAGTACTGATAGTATAAGGAGGAAAATTAAACTTATTTAGTTATTTAATTACCAGGATCATATCAGCGTTGCCACAGGAGTCCATTTAGGTCCAGTAAATCTACTGAAATGGAGCTGTCTTTTTTAAATACACTTAAAAACCATCACTTCAGTCGGGGCCGGATTTGAACCCGCGACCTCGGAATTAGACCAACTGAGCCACCCAGGCTGACGTATAAGGGGAAAGGAATGTTGCTTGGGATGGACCCACACCATGAATATTTACGTAATACTTAATAACAGAACTGCTAACTACTTCTTACTTGTGTAATTCGAATCTAGAATCAATGAAACTCCACCTAATTGGTATACGCATCATGAAAAGGAAACATGTGAACAATATTATTTAAAGAAGTCGTCTAGAGCATTGTCATAATAGCTGCCTTCAGCAAGTACATGGAGTAGTTGAGCGCCTCTATCAGTGAAAATCTGTGTTCTGCAGGAACCAGTGTTATTTCCATTTCTGGTAATGGATGCAGTAAACTAAACAATTATATCAATACTTTAGATCCTTACCACACTGGTGGGGTAAAGCAGGTTATTGCATTGCTTTGAATAACCTGTATCTTATAAAACGTGCAAAAGCGTTTAAAACATTAGCATGTTCTAGGAAATAGATTATAGGACTGAGTCCTCACACTCAACCCGCGCTCAATTTGAGCTTGTCAGTCGTGGTCGGGTTCTTCTTCACAAAATGTAAAAATTCGTAAAAAAAATTACGAATGAATACCTATTATGTAAAAATAAAGTACCATTTTCGAATTACAGATTAAGTTTTACAATTCACAAGCATATTTCAACAAATATGTACATTTCTTTCACACCAGAAACTCTTACAAGTACACGCTCATAAAATCCACAAGTTCCATGCAAGTTCCACAACCGCTTATAACCCCCCAGCGCAGTAGCTCTAAGCAGGCCAAGGCCTACTGCCCGACCGCTGCGTCCCCCCCCCACCTCTGCTCACTACAGGCGTCATGAGTACGATGCAGAATCGGAGGGTGGGACTGGTCAGCACCCCGAGCCCATCCCCCCCCCCCCCCAGCGGCCTATATCTTCTCGTTTTAGTTGAGGTAAAGATTTGCAGAAATTATCTATTTGTTTATTTCCTTGTAGGTGCAAGGGGAATATGGGAATACAGTAGGCTTTGAACGATAGTCAAAAATTTTAAAGCTTTCAAATTCCGTTCTCTTTGTGCGGTTAAGATACAAAAAAAAAATGAATAACGAAATTCCATTTGAGGAAAGTTTAAGCATTCCAAAACTCAAACATAGAATAAGAAATATCTCTAAAATCATTCGTTCCACACAAAAATTATTTGGACATAAATGATGTGTTTTAGTAAAGATCTGCATATTTCTGTATAGTAAGATTCGATCTATCTCTTACGATTTACCAGTTATGCAAAAGTTATCCAGAGTAAACCGGACTACACAGGCAATAGCCGGAAAATCAAAAATATACATTTCATTTGTCATAAAATATCTTAAACATATGGCATTTAATTAAAACAGTTAGAGCCATTTTCTAGATAATAACATTTTTCGATAAATGTTCCATGTAAAGGCTAGTTTAGGATGGAGGAATTTTCTTCAAAACCTTCGTCACCTCCTTAAAACATGTTAAACTTAAATACGAACTTTGGTTTTTTAACCGACTTTTGTTTTTGAGTTATGCTGTCCACAGACTGAATCACACACATACACACATGCTCGAACCTTTTTCTAATTTTTTTTGGGGGGGGGGGATTCACGGGGCCTCAAAACATATTTCCGAATTTTTGAGTGGAATACAATACTTCCTCCACTTGGTAAAGAAAGTGAAAATGCGTATTCGCGTGTAGAGACTCGGAAACTGGTGCATCCCGTGGCTGAAGCCAGAGTCAAGTCGCTTTATGAGACAAATTGATTGGATTTATCATTTTTAGCTTCTGAATTCACAGTTTGTGATTTGTAATTTGATAATTTTAAAATAGGCTCCAAATCCATAATCACGAGAGGTTAAATTACTCCAGGAATACCAGCGCAACTATTGAGTCCAGTAAAAACTGATCTTGCCAAAATATATGAGGGTAATCCCAAAAGTTAAGTCTCCAAAGCGCTGGGGCTGCAGGGAAACGGTACGGCTGCTGGCCGCACTTGTGTTTGTAGCTTCCCCAGTTGCTACAGAAACCATCACATAGTACCCTATGATATTGGCTTGGCTGCCAGTTATAATTGAGCTCCCGTTTGCAAGTGCGAAACTCGCGCATTGTTCAGTGTTTGAATGCAAAAGGTCTTAAACCATCGCATTTATCCAAAGCTGACGAAGATACACAGAGAGTTGTGTATGGATGTCAAAAACGTCCCCAAGTGGTGTAGCAGAGAGTTTACAGCTGCTGGTACTGAAATTCACGACAAGAAAGGAGTGGGAGACAGCCAATTTCCGATAAGGCAATCGCAAAGGTGCTTCAAGATCGGAGGATCAGTCTTGATGAGCTCTACATTGTTATTCCTGAGGTGTCTCAAAGCGCCATTCATAAGGTTTCGGTCGATGTGCTGCAATTTCGAAAAGTGTGTGAAAGATGCATCCCACGATGCAGAGGATCGCATTTGTGATCGAAAGGCGATATTATTGGTCGACTTCATGGCTCCTGAAGCTACAATAAACGCTAATAGGTAATGTAACACATTCAGAAAGCTCAGATTGGCGACTTAATCTCGGAGAAGACGAAAGTCGTTCAAGGGCATAAGCCTTTTCCACGGTAACGCTCGCTTCTGCGCCGTTCGTCAAACAATGTATCACCCAACCACTATGTAGTCCGGACTTAGCACCCAGTGAGTACCACTTATTCCCCGAGTGGAAGAACATTTGGCTGGAAAGCGCTTCAGCGATGACGAGAGGTGAAAGATGAGGTCTAACGTTATTTCAAATGCATGATGGCGAGCTGATTTGATATAGGTACACAAAAACTGCCACAGCGCTTACCAAAATGCACCAAATGCAATGGCGACTAAGTAGAAAAGTTTAAGCACCTTTAAGCTTCAGAACTATGTACCGTTTGTCGTGAATAAATGTTCCTTTATATTTCAAAAGGGGAAACCTTACTTTTGAGACTACCCTCGTATGTCGCGTGATAAACGGCTTCCGCAATGAATCTTTGTGATGTAAGTACACCGTGAGCTTTTTCTATCTAGTTTTATATTACACTTCCTTCATAAAAAATATGTTCTTCGTGCCGAACACGCAAAGCGGTTCATTCATTTAAGATACATACACACACGCTGTTTCATCAGGCAAGGTATGAGGCAATGCTCTGTCAACAAGCTATCGGCGCAAAGTTTAGCATATCAACTTTTCACGATAAATACCAATGTTTTTCTTGTAACATTAACGTGGTAAATACCGGCCTAAGTCGGTAATTACCACTGTAATTTACCGACACGTGTTTCATACAACGGTACCCAGAAACCTACTGCGATAATGTTTTATTGCAGTCATTTATCAAGTAAACTGAACGGTTTCATAAAATTACCGGTTTCAATATTACCATGGCAAAATAGCCAGCTATTCTATTGGGCACACTTTACACTTTACACTTGGGTAAAGAATTTATATAATATAAATAGTTTACTTTTGTGACTTAAGGGTTAATTTAAAAATGTTTTCAAGCAAATTTGATGACGAAAATGAAGAAGTGCTGCTAGTGTAATATAAACGATCAATATGCTTTAGACTGAGGCTGAAATACAGTTATTTGGAACACCATATGAATATAAAGTTTAAAATCTTAACAGGTTAATATATCTTATGGAAAATATTGAGCCCTCCGTAGTTAATGACAAATAGAAATCGTGCATTGCCGCAAATGTGCAATTTCAAATGATACTTCACTTCTTTTGGAAAGGAGCCCAGTAGCATGCAATTGGAGATAAGATGGTGTATCGAAGATCACTGTCTGTCAAGTTATAAGAAAACTTGTAGAAGGAATAATGACATACTTTTTCGTCAACTTGTTAAATGTCCAAATAATGCAAATGATATTGACCATTGTTTTTTTGAGATAGCTTGGATGCCACTGTATGTGGTGTAAGGAATGATACACTAATTTAGTTAGGCTTAGCGAACGTGAACCAGCATATAGGTTGATTAACATGGGAAACGTTCTATTAATGGATTGTTAGTTTATGGGCCTTATCGTACATTCTATTTTTGCAATGCAAATTCGCCTGGTAGCGTTAGTGGTGCAAGGGTTCTTAGAAATAGCAGGTTGTACAGGAAAGTGAAATAGGGGCGGAGGCCTGTACGAGGTAGAGTTCTCCTTGATGACTTAATATACCCATTGGAAACCTGGCTAATCATACCAATGGTCACAACGGCGTTTTAGTTGGGCCCACAAGAGAACAAGACATTGTTAAGAATGCTATTATTATTTAAAAACAGAAATTTTCTTGCTTAGGTCCTGAATATGCATGCAGTATTAAGTGGTGTGTAACTGTCTACAGCCTCACAAAGGAATAATGGATTAGAACTAAAATTCATGCAGACGGGGATAATAGTACCGAAGATGTAGCAGAGGAATCTGGGGAAAGAGGCAATGAGGATGCTAACCAAAAGGTACATTACATTTCGACTGAAACTATCCATTATAATTAAATATAACCAAACAAATAAAGATAACTAAATAATTAAATGTAACTCTCCTATAAAAGTTCAAATTTACAAACGAATTAATTAGTTTCTGCAATGTTCTCTCCGGGTATTCCTAACCTTTTCTCGATTTCTATTAAATCTAACCCCGATTTGTAATTTTGAAGTTGTAAGTTACTAGAGTCGCCGTCAGGAACGAAGGCGGTTGCGCAGCAGAAAAATATCCAATGACGTCACGGTCAAGTGTTTTCTAGCTAACCAGACGTAGTCTGTTTCAGAGCGTGTGTGTGAGGGTATTTATATAGTTTTACAGTAAAGTTAAGTAATTCCGAGTAATAAGACCACTCCGTTATGTGATAGAAAGTTCATTAACAGTTTAACAGTTCCGAAGAGGGCAGGAGCCCAAAAAAAAAAAAAAAAAAAAAACCGTTGCTTTAATTACAGTCAAGCCAAGGAAATACTCTATAATGTATACAAATATCGTACTTCCTAAGAAAGATGGGAAACAATTGCAACGCAGCACTTCCCCTCTTTCCCCTACATGCGCGTTATCTGTCACTTACCGCCATCGTTCCTGACGGCTACTCTCATTCCTTTAAATGCTTCTTCGTATTCGCTGGGAGTTTTACGCACTATAGAGCTCTGAACTTGACAAATCTTGTTTGTAAAGGTATGTGAGATGAGATAATTTCCCCATGTAGGTATCTGTTTTTCTTTACTTTGACAAGTTTGGGGCATAATTTCTTGGCGTTATACTGGTAATGGTATGACTTGAATAACTGTTTGCTTTAAAATCGTCTTGTAATGATCCCAAAAGCACTTGTGGCGGAGAGCACCGAAAGGGTTCAGATACCAGTAATTGTATTAGTTTTTCATAAAATATTCAGTATCAAATTTAATCTGCATTTTCATCATTCTCAAACAGATACATGTAAGAGTTGTGATGTGCTCTAAACAAACTTAAAGCAGCAACAGATGAAACTGAAAAAGAGCCAAAGAGCTCCAGCAGAGAAAGGATGTGGCACTTAAGATACAAAAGACACTGAAGGTGCAAGAAACAGTGTCGATAATATTGCAGCAACTTTTGACTTACAAAACCCCCTGGCAACATCTACTCGTATGCTATTGCCTATTACAAAAGCCTCTGGAATTACATTGTTGGGATCCACAATGATATTACATGATAGTGTATATATACATGTGGGGCGAATATGTAGCATCCAGAGGCTCACAAGTACGTAATTGGCTCTTATTCGAAGCTATTTATTGTCAGTGAACAAAGTGATGATAAGACTGATTATAGTGACTGTTGTGGCGGTCAAAACAGGATTATTAAACTTCATATGTTTCTGCAGCACACACTAAAATACCCTGCCACGCTCCAGACCAGAGATGTCAATATGTGACCCGCAGTGTCATTCTCCTACTTTCCCACTCCACCAACTTGTGTTGTGAGTAGTAGGACTTTGCAGCTACACGCTGCCAAGAGAACAAAAGGCTCGTCATGGATTCCGTGCGAATTACCTATGTGAATATTAATGACCTGAATTCCATGCCGCTGGTACCTCTACAGAGAATTGGTTCTCTGCTAATTGGCTCGGTCGGATAGCCGATTTAGTACAATATGTGGTATTATTCTTGTCATAGTGACATCCATAGAAATACAACGAAAACAAGGAGCCAGCATATTCGTTTTAAGACCAGGAGATCTTGAGTGTTTCGTTGAGAATCTTATGGAACTAATACCATAAGAGGTAAATGTTCAGAATTTCGGTAATTTTATACTAGAAACTTTCATCAATGAAGAAAGCCTTTTCCACCCAAGATTTGGACAAGGTTTGACGCCTCAATCCATAGAACAACAAATGCATACGAATCATTCCATTCATTAATAAACAGGAATCCAAACATATTTAAATTTTCATATCTTTTGAAAGGCATCTTGCCTGAAGTGTGTGTATGGGAGGAGGTTTGGGTGGATGGGTGTGGATCTGGCTGCGTGTGTGTGTGTGTGTGTGTGTGTGGGTGGGTGGGAGTGTGTATGTGATGAACAAACCATTAAAGGCACAAATGAACCGTTATAAAGGAAAGTTTCCTGAGAGAACAGATGCTGCTATGCCACAATGGTCAAAAAATGAGGATGGAGTTCTTCATTCAAGTTTCTCCCAAAAACGTAAATATTAATGCCAAACTGACAAACTACAAGAATTATTGCTAACCTAACTGTATGGCAGGTTTGAATGCAGATTTAAAGTTTATAAACATTGCTAATGTTAAGTATTAAAAAGAAAAAATAAACAAAATCCAAAAATAAAACAGAAAGACAAAAGTTAAAAGCAAATAAATAAATCAAACTATAATATTTGGGAGGCTATGCAATCAACCTCCTTGTACTGCCTCCTGTGTAACGGTAATAGGTTGAAAAGAAAAACGAGCAATGGAAGTGATTGATAAACATCCAGGTAGCTCGCACCCAACTCAGGCGTGTCCTTCAGGTAAGCCGCACGGAAATCAGGTGGTTTTAGGAATCTCGCACTGAATTGAGCATAACCGAATAGAAGCTCCTTGAACGGTAGGCAAACGGAAGAACAAAATACGGGGATGCGTTAAAGCTCGTGTCCCCTCCAAACTGCTTCAGATTATTGAGAACTCTTTGTGCCAGGCTATAACTTCTCGAGCTATGACTAAGATTTTTTAGTCACAGAAAGTACAAATTTCACCAGTTGATTACTATGGTTAAAGGAGCCAAGAAAAAGCCTCCACTTTTCATAGTTAATAAAAATGGATCGAAATGCATTTCACAGTACTTGGAGCTGGAACAGGTGAGTATTAATCGGAAAATAACCAGTAATGAACATAACGTTGAATGATTCAAGATGTTACGGGTTAAGCTTGAAATGGAAACTCCAGGCTAATTGAAGTTCAAATACAGCCTTCAGAGTGAATGTCCCTTTGAACTGGTTCATCTTAAAAAGCGTGTCAAGGGAAGGAAGAAACGTACATGGAAGCGTGTGCATTCCCTTACTTTATCCACATGGAAGGCAGCTAACAAAAGAAATAATCAAGGACGTCAGTGATTTAATGCACTTCATCCTACCTCACTAGCACGCCTTTTACCAGGCTTTGCAAATAGGACCAGTTGTCATTGATGATGGGGTGGATACTCCTGGAGAAGATGGACAAGATTGTGAAATGTGATTAAAACATTACTGGAGAAGATAAACTATTCAAGTTTTGTAGTTAAATCACTTATTACTAACGTTAACTGTACATGTGTGTGTGTGTGTGTTTTTTTTTTTTTTTTTAAATCTCACTAAAAGGTTTTCAGCTAGAAAGTGACTCACAACTTATCTTTTCTTTTATGTGTGCCATAAAAACAAGAAGTGACTATTAATTTTAAGATGATAAAAAGCTATTTAAGGTTTTAAGTTATTTTTTGTTTCAATCAGTAACATTTGTTAATTATTTAAGCTTTAGTTTGTGCAAATGTCCATTAAAGTACTTACAATATTGATTTTATGTGCTTTTATTAGAGAGAACCTATTTTTCTCAGAAGTGTTAAATGTTGAGTAAACTAGTCTGGCACTGAGCGTCTCAAACTTTCTTTTTATTAAACAAAACTGCATTGGGAACTGAAACCAGCACCTTGTGGGTATTATGTACTGAAATTGCTCACTTCTACAGATTTCAATCAATTCATCTGAAATTGCTACCACAGCTGTTTTGAATGTAATTTTAGTATAATTTAATTTAGATCGTCCTATTTAACTAAATTTCAAAAAATGAAAACCGAGCCTTGTGTGAAATTCCCCATGTGATGAAAATTTAGAAATTTAAACGTTTAAACTTTGCGTACTATTCCTCGAAGATATTTTTTAAATTGAATATAGCATTTTGTCTAACATTAAAACTTTTCCTGGAAATAATATGTATGCAGAACTATTAATTTTCTAAAAATCAGTCACATATTACAATATTAAAACCGTAAATAAAAATTATACTTAATATCTAGAACATTTTCTTTAAAGCTCTTCACCAGTTTTCATGGAACGTATGCTGAAGATCGGAAATAAACTGAAAATATCTATAATAGAGAACATTTTAAAGTTGGGAAACAAAATCAAGATTACGAAAAAAAAAAATAGTTTTAAAATTTCACACGCCTGGGCACATCCATTTAAACCTTGCGTTGGGTATTTAATCACAAAGACATAACCGCAATCATAACTTGACTTTACAGTGTCTGCAGACCTTTTCGAAGACATCAATGATATTGCACATAAACCTATACGATTTGCTTCATAAATTTAATAAATAAATAAGTTGCAGTTACTTATTTCTAGCAGAATCCCTTGTGGTCGCGTACATTCGCAAGGCCGGCTGTGAAGTTTGAGGCAAGGGAATTGGTACAAAACATTTGAGGTGTATTAATGTCAAAATGTTTTCATATTTGTAAAGCTTGCAAAGGAATAGTGATTTGTTTACTTTTTGACATCTACGACTATGAACCCTAAAGGGTGAGCAGAAACTCAAAAAAGTTTCGTTGTAAATTATTTTGCAAAACTGTGTGGTAAATGTGAATTCTTTCTTAGAATGTAGTTTCCTTCCAGAGAACATTATAAGAACCAGAAAAGAAAGGAAATAAAAATGCAGAGGAGTATGTTAAAATATATACGCACAAGTTGGAAATTGTCTTGTAATGTTATAGCTTTATATATAAATTGCGTTTTTTATTTGACTTATGCAAGCAAACTTTTGTGATGTGTAGTTCTGAAGTTGAATGCCTAATAGGACCTCGACTTGCCAAAAATATTTAAGTCATCTTTGAATGTCACGTAACTATTAGACTCTAATGGTTGCAGAGTTTTACAAGTTCTAGTACGAGAGAAGAACGATATTCTTGAAAACTGTATCCATAAATATTTTGGCGCGAGCACGTATATAGGCTACAGTTAGCAAGGAACAAACTAGAGCAATTTATGTAATTTACGTTAATTTTGTCAAAGGGTAGGTTACCCCCGTACGTCTTTCCTGCATAATAACGTTTGCGTGTGGTAGACATCAAGTTAGGGGTGAGGGTGGGAGGGAGGGTAAGGAGAGGAGAGGGGAGGGGAGGGAGGGGGTTAGAATGATTGAAGAAAGACAATATAACACAAGCCCGCTGCGCTCACATGGCTAGTCTGTCTGTACGGATCTGCTGCACGCTTCTGCTTCACCATGTAAAACACCAGGACGTTTTGCAGGTATGGCGCTAGACGAGGGTCCTTTCGTGTTTCGGATCAACGACAACGGCGGAGGTCCCAACCTTCTCAATCAAGTAAGTCACTCCTTCACTCTGTGACGCTTTCTAACATCTCTGGCATTGCTGCTGCTGCTATCTTCCATTTAAACCTCCGTGCACTTTGTATAATGCATATTGTTGTAAACTTGTTTCAAATAATAATTGAGAAGCTGCTATTTAATTTATTTTTGGGTTTTTTAAAGATAACCTGCAATAAATTATTCAAGATAATACATTTTAAAGGAATTCTTCGGAAGTTAAATATTTCGTGTCTCTGAATTAAAGAAATTAACATTACCATTTCACATTTTTACGACAGCAAGGTATACTTTGCTATATTTGTGTTTATGCCCTTCTTTTTTACATTTTCTTTGTACTTGAACTTTTTAATGAATTTGACTGCAATGTTTATAAGAAGTTCTAAATAATTTCAAAAGCATTCGGGTTTTAGTTTATCTGTCTATGTTCCATTTTGTAAAAATTACCTGTAGAACATTTTATCAATTTTTCACAACTATTGTCATTTTTATTGAATTGTGAAAATGATAAACGTCATGGCTGTATAATATAATAATAAGTGAATATGAACATTTTCTATCAAAACTTAGACATATCTTTACTATCTACCAATCTACAATTGAAGGGTGTAGATGCAAATCCAGACTTTTCCACTTCTGATGATTTTGAGTAAATCAGGAAAAACATTCTCGCAAAGGTAGGTATTTATATATATTATTATATTTATATTACGAGTGTGAATCACACAGCCCAAATGTCGCTTTTTGCACTGTATCAATATTTATATTAATAGAAGGATGCAAGACATCATACCCAATACAACTATCTCAATACATATAAAAAGACTGGGTTTACATCTATACCCCTCAATTAACATTTAAAAATAAACACAAAAAACAAATAATCTTGAACATATTTAGACATCTCATAGAAATTTCAGCCAAGCTCATTCAGAACTTAAAGTGTAATTACAAACTTAAGACCTAAGGTGTCGCAATGGCACATATATCCCTAAAAATTAGATCTTAAAGTAAATTACATATAATAAATAAGTTATAACGTATTATTATTAGAAATTAACGAACGTTTCGTGAGTTAAACTTTCAAACAAACAAAGAAAATTACCCAAACAGGAATAACAAGACGGAAATATGTGTGTATGTCTGTTTGTGTGTGTGTGTGTGTGTGTGTGTGTGTGTGTGTGTGTGTGTGTGTGTGTGTGTGAGAGAGAGAGAGAGAGAGAGAGAGAGAGAGAGAGAGAGAGAGAAGACCCTAAATGAAAATTAAAACAAAAGCGTGGAAAAAAAAATCGAGCTAACATACCCGTGGTTATAGTAAACATCCAAAGAAGTAAAACAATCTACTCCTCTTGATAAATATAAAGTCCCTGGTCCATTGCCTATATTCAGTATCGATTTGAGTTGTAGTTTACATGCCATTACGCGAGGTTAAACCGTTTCCCTATAGTCTTCCTTTTCTGTTCAAATGATACGATTATATTAGAGTTTAAAATCTCCGACTTTATAAAGCATTCATAAGTATTTTCTGTATTCGTTTTCTATACCCTCAATATTTGTTAATGCAGTTCTTTAATTAAACGAGTAAAATTTAAAAAGATAAATTCATCTAATGTAACCTTTAGACATTAATTTCAAAGAGATGCAAGTCCTAAAGATTGTTTTTTTTATTTTATTTTTTTTTTTTTAAAGTCTTAATGTACATCATGCCTTTTAAGAACACTTTGCAGTTAAGTTGATTATTTTGATCGATCTCAGTCCCATAGGTACAGACTAAAAAGTTAGGATATTTTTCAAGTTCACTTTCTACCGAAGTTACTTGGAAATATTTTCATGAACACGTGTCTTTTCCTCAAAGATTGTAAAAGCTACAAAGCTTAACTTTTCTCGACTAATCTAAGATAATGTATTCAATGCTCTTAACCTATTTTCGGTTGTGATACATTTTTGAAACACTCCTGTCTCAAAACTGTAGACAAACATTTCATTTGTTTTCTTCAGAGAGAGAAGTTAAAAAGTGAGATACTTTTAGGATAGCAATTCCTATCACCTATCTCAGTCGAAATAACCCTCTCCCCCACTGCGAGGGGTCCAACAACTACAAAATTAACAAGACAAAAAGAAAATGCCGTTCCTCTTATTCATTGGCTCTAAATACGAGTTTAGAGTTAGACTAGACCGATTGCCTGGGCGAGGTTACCGCATTCAACCTTCGAATTGCATACAGACGCACGTGCTGGGCTTACCTGCGTTAGTTGGAAAAAGACCTTTTTGTGGGTGTTCAACTTGGCTTCGTTTCAGCCACTTTTTGTTCGCTCAACACATGACACTGTTGAATTTTGTCCAAAACGGAAAGTTTGCTCGGATTTATTCACGACATTATGGGTAACTCCCATACTACATTTGAAGCGTAGCTCTAAGGGTTGACGATGCAATGGCTTGGATTAGGAAATACTCTAGAGGTTTATTACAAGTAAGCTGCAGAGAAAGCAAAAATACGATACGTAATGTGTACTCAATCACCAACACACAACACAGTGAGAATACCTATTCTAATGGTGCAGAACCATGTATAATATAAGAGGAGCCTCTAAGCCTACGCTTGTGATTGTTTACAGTGCTTCTATGGACAGTGATGTTCATACTGACGCTGTCAGTTTGAGATATATGCACATACATGAATATGTTTAACTCATTTTAATGTCTCTACTACGTATAGTAAGTAGAGGAAGTATTGTATTCCACACAAAAATTCATTGTCAAGATTTCATCGGAAATATATGTTTTGAGGCCCCTAAATTTAAAAGAAAGGAATGATTTTTAGAAAAGGTGGGCGCGCGCGCGCGCGCGCACGTGTGTGTGTGTGTGTGTGTGTGTGTCAGCCTGTGGATACCATAACTCAAAAACGAAAAGTTGGTATTTAAGTTTAATATCTTTTAAGGTTGCGACACGAAGATTTTGAAGAAAATTCCTCCTCCCTAAACTACCCTTTACATAGAACATTTTTCGAAAATTTTTATTTTCTCCAAAATGGCTCTAGCAATTTTGATTAAAATGCAATATGTTTGAGATATTTTTTATAGCAAACGAAATGTGTATTTTGAATTTTGTGGCCATAGCTTATGTAGCCCTGTTTACTCTGGATGATTTTTGCGTAACTGATAAACTGTTAAAGATAGACCAAATCTTACTATACAAAAATGTAGATCTTACTAAACCACAATTTATGTCCAAATAATTTTGTTTGTAGAGTAAACCATTTTGGAGATACTCCTTGTTATTTGTGTGTTTTAGAATACTTAAATTTTCGTCAAATGGAAGATCAATATTAGCCGTGCAAAGAGAACGTAATCTCAAAGCCTATTCCCATATTCTTCTTGCATCTACAAGGAAATAAGCAATAAGATAATTTCTGTAAATGTTTATCTCAACTAACACGAAGAAGATATAGAACGTTTTTGTCGGAGCTTAGCGTTAATAGTAGATTAAAAGTGCGCGCTTATTGAGAAAACATATTTAAAGGTGTAATTAACACATATACATTGTGCAAATGTGTAAGGGGCAGTATTGAAGTGAGTATTTTACATGATTTGTCGTTAATTACAATTATGTATACACGTCATTCTATAACAATCCACTTAACCTACAAATTTAATATATTATTTATGGAAGTAAGCTTTTAAAGTGTGATTAAATAATATACATTGTGTAAATTGTGCTAGACAGCCAACAACTATTGGAACATTATACAACAAATGGTAGTAACCATTATAAAAGCAGAGGAGATAGATGAGAAAGGTAGATAAATAGCTGTTTTCCTGCATAATGCAGCAATTCCCGTCCAAGTAAGTCACAACCACTGCTGAACTTGGCCTCCTCGCGTTAGCACTTTCTCAATAGTTGGTGGTCCATTGTCCAAGTAAAAGTGATGCAGTTAACGATGCACAGTGTTTCTTACAAAGTTGCATTTCGTGCCAAGCGCAGGTTTTTCACGTTTCCGTTTCCTTGAAGGTGATAACAGATTTCAGTTCTGCTTTTTTTCCACGCGAATGGAATTGACACTTCTTACGGAAAAACGAAGTGTCAACTAATGTCTTTAATGGTTAAATCCACATATTTCTCACAAAGGTTTATGAACACATACAATGCAATACTTTTTCACCACTATTCAAGTTTATCTCTTTTGGATATTTCACTGTAATAATTTGAAAACAAGCAAGCGTCGATAAATGGAACAAGGCTGACCAACTGTGTAATTGTAGGTAATAGAAAATGGTGCATTTGCATATCTCCTTTCATTAAATTTTTATTAATTAATTAATTATATATAATTATGTATTAATAATATTATATGTGTTTGCTTTAAATGCAGTGTTAATTAAAAGTTAATATTCGAACAATGCTTTTACAAAATAAGCTCTTGAATAATATAAAACAAAATTAATTTCTGTAGTCCAACATGGAACCATTTGCTATAATCCGTGGCCGATGCACACAATTTGTCACGTGTTTTTGTTTACACCAAGTACCTTTCTAAAGACGGTGGGTGTATAGTTTTGTAGAATTATTAAGTTCCAAATTTCACTCTCCATGAGAACCATTGCTACATAAATTGTGCGACATCCACTAACGAACCTAGATACTTACATGTTTTTCTCTTTGTTTAATATATCTTCAATCGTAGTCATTACTTTTACTTGTGCTTTAAGTGGGTGACCGTATATCTTTGGGAGGCGCAGTCAAAGATACAATAACAGTATTTAGTCTTAACATAATACATTACAGAATTCAGTTGTGTACAGGATGTGAACTTTCCACAGTGGTTTTTAAAATGTTTAACTTACTTTCTTTTTAAAATAATAATAATAATAATAATAATAATAATAATAATAATAATAATAATAATAATAATAATAATAATAATAATAATAATAATAATAATAATAATAATAATAATAATAATAATAATAATAATAATAATAATAATAATAATAATAATAATAATAATAATAATAATAATAATAATAATAATAATAATAATAATAATAATAATAATAATAATAATAATAATAATAATAATAATAATAATAATAATAATAATAATAATAATAATAATAATAATAATAATAATAATAATAATAATAATAATAATAGAATATAAAAAGATAGACATATATTTATAATTTATATTTACGAAAGGAGAGATTGTAAGGTGGCAAATAAATAGGTAAGTAAAAATAGAAATATCCTCATTATTAGCTTGTTAAGCGCTGTATAATGTATTATAAACTTTATGCTTTTATCAAGTCTTCTTATCTGTAAAATTTCAATAGAATGAATATTTAAGATTGTACAACCAATGCTGGTAAACTAGTTACCGATCGCGTTGCAAGCAACAGGTAGACGTTTGTTCACTCTTACACATATTACTAGTGCCTTAATTTTTATTAATACCTCCAAAAGAGTAGTTTAATTACAGTTTTCAAAACGCCACTGTTGCACAGCGAATAGAGGGAGAGAGAGAGGGAGAGAGAGAGGGAGAGAGAGAGAGAGAGGGAGAGAGAGAGGGAGAGAGAGAGGGAGAGAGAGAGGGAGAGAGAGATGGGGACGATAGACAGAGAGAGAGTGAGCATGGAAATGGCGAAGAGGAGAAAGTCTCAGAGAGGGGAAAGGAAGGGATACGGAGAGAGTTGAAGAAAGATGAAGAAATAAGTGAGATTGACAGGAGGAATCTCCACCCTTAATGCAATTACGCCAACCTGGGGGTTGTGCTATTTAGAAATATATGTAATAAGAGTATTCTCTGCTGTTTATTGATTCAAAATAAAACTAATATCTAAATGAGATGTAGCTAGACGGTTATGTTAAAAAGAATAATATCTTTCTTGCTGTAAATCAGGCAAATATTTCACTGTATTCGTATTAAATATACTTAAAGGAATAAACAAGATATGGCAGTAAACACATAGTACCAGAATACTTACATACACACATATAAAAATTATGTTGTTTAACGACGTTGTCAATTGCCAGGGTCACATCAGCGTCCCCGGTGTGCCGGAATTTCGTCCCGCAGGAGTTATTTTACATGCCAGTAAACCTACTGACATGGAGCTGTCGTTTGTAAGCACACTTAAAAACCATCGGCCTGGGCCGGGTTTGAACCCGCGACCTTGGGATCAGTAGGCCAGCGTCTAACCAACTGAGCCACCCAGAAATCCATTGTGTTGTGAGATTCAGCTACATAAGTTTATCTCCTCGTTTTTTATCGGTACCACATAAAACGTATTCCACGCATTACTTTTAACTTTTTCATTCTCTTTCAATATATGCGTGACCTAATGGCATTGTTATTTCGGTCATTGGCCTTGCAGAAAGCGTTGGAGCTCGGTTCCGATACACCATTCGATATCACAAGACCGTCGTGTCTTCTGAGTCACGCCTAGTTAGAGGTACTAACCGACCTGAGAATATCATCTCTCAATAAATCAAATTATAAGTTCGCAAATGAAGCAAATATTGATGTAGTATTGTTCACTACACTGTTCCCAATTACCAGTAAAAATATCTACGTTTATATCACTACTACGCCGTTGGATTCATTATTCAGTATGGAAAATTTCCTCGTGATGTTTAGATTTGGCGTGGGGGTTTTCATTATGTCAACTATAATCAGATGTTAGACCTGGCCGACTGCGCAGCGGGTGAAAGTTACCACGCACACCGTTCGGATTACTTATAAACAGCTGGCAAGTCTTGGACAACGTAATTGAAATTCATACTTCAAAAATATTTCAATATACATGTTTGTTTGCCTTATAGCAGCTGCTGAAAACCTTGCATGCGATCATTATATCTAGTATCATCTAGTTTTCCTTCAATCAACACATGGCGTTATTGAACCCGTTTTGTGCTAACAAAGTACTCTTTACGCTTGACTCTATTCACGAGATTATGGATGCTGTCCAGCTAAGAAATGTAATGTCTAGAAACTGAGGTATAATCTTGTCCGATACTTTCTTTTATAAGAGTAATTCACATACCCATCGTACCCATCAAACGCAGCAAAATATGCTGTTGTAAGATGCACTCAACAGATCTATAACTTGTCACCGACATATAACATAATTTTACTCTTAATGAATAACAAACTTCCATACATTGCCAGAACTCAACTGATAAAACACATGCGCTCTTTGCTGTGAGCTTGAGAACGAAACCAGCAGTAGTTGGTCAACTTTCGGTTGGCGTATCAAAATCTAGGCCACTGTAGATGTCGGGTTAACTCGTTCATTGACATTTTTAAAATGGGAAAATGAAACGTGTTTTCTTTTCTTTTCTCGCAATATATAAATGTATATCCTAAGCAGACTTCTGTCTTAAAGTTAATGAGCTAAAGAAATATTGTTCCTGATCTTTGCAACACAGTTTCAGCAGACATATTACAAGTGAAGGAAAGGCAGAAAGAAAGTGCAACCGCAGGTGCGAGATTCTTCTGGTACTAGAGCTAGAAAATGTTCGGAGAATAGAACTGGCCAACACATCTCTATATCCTCCGAATCCCCACAGAAACATGGTTTTCAACGTTTTCGTGCTCTCTTCCTGCATTTCCTTATGAATCAAACAGCGACGTAACTTTTGTACCATCTCATGTTAAAGAGCTGTAGGTTATATGGAATAAGTTTCTGGACATGTGAGTGGAAACTTGTGTCCGTAATGACGTCAGCAATAGGTCGATCTTCGTTGGTTCTCTGGTCAATACTCCATTCTTCCTCGTCACCCAGTTTTTCCAGTTTCTGTTGCATGTGCGTTGTTGTCAAAGGCGGATTTAGGAAATAAATGGCATTCCTGTGGCAAGAATACAGCTAAAGGAAATTCAGATATAAACATTGCTAGCCTCGTGAGTTTAATATAGCATTTTCAGTTCCAGTTCATTTTTGGAGAAACGTATCCCTAGACCACATTGTTTTAATTTCTCTTCTATAATATAAATAAACTATAGATAGCAAACTCACTGATATTAAGGTGGTGAAATTTTCTGTCTTTCACTCCTTTAATTCAAATACCTGAAGTTTGTGGCACCTAATTAAACACGTTCCAATACTGAACTTTCTGTTTTGGGTGCTTTAAGCAATTAATTATCTTCATTTAATGACTTTAGATGACTGAAGTCCATCATAAAAATGATTAAAAGTGCATTTGACAGACAAAAATTGCAATTGTTTTGCTGTTTCCTCACCTTCTTATGTAGAGGGGATGACGTCACACGGACCTTTCTCGACATCAACAAACGTATCGGTGATGACGTAGCCAGATCTCTCTCGAAGTTTCTGGAAACACTTTGTGTTGTCGCTTCATTGTGTTAGTCACATGTTTGCTCGCGTGAGTGGTGTGGGGAAGCATGACTTTGTGCCTTTGTTTGTTCGCCGGCTTGGTATGTGGCGTGAAGTAGCTTAGCTCCGGCAGTCCTTTGTTTTGCGCCGCGTCCGGCGTCACAATATTATTTCCATGGCTCATGAGAAACAATTGGATGGTGACTACACTTACATAACAAACTGTTAAAACATTCAAACCAACAACAACGAAAATCTCGCAAATGTTTGAAGCCACAAAAATGTCATTTGAAATAAAGTGCATTTCATGGAGGACCAGATCTTTTGCATAATAATACTATGTCTGTCTTTTATAGACAGTTCAAGAAATTCTATAAAATTTAAGATATGCATGTTATTACTCATGCCTTAAACATATGGCACAGTAATCAAAATTGATAAGAGCCGTTTATGAGAAAATTCAAAATGAAAAAGAAATTTCTACTTAAGCGGAGTTCAATATTCGTGTAGCAGCTTTGTAAGATGCTGAATTTATGCACTTATCCAGCTTTTCGTTTTTGAGTTATGCTGTTGAAACACATGCAGTCACATAATATGAACCTTTCACTAAAAGATTTTTTTTTATTCAGGACACCTTGAAACATGTATTTTGATGAAACCTGGATATGGCATTTTTACGTGGAATCAGTGCATCTAACCTCTGTAGTAGATGTTAGAAAACGTAATAAATCTCCTTTGTGGACTTCATTGCACACATTAATTTACTTTTTAAGGAAAATACCCATTCTGTGCATGAAAAGAATGATAAAAGCAAGAACAAGGATGAGTAATGCGTCATTTGAGGGCTTTAGATTTCCCTGCTATCTTCATATAGCTAGGTGATACGAAAATACCAAAGTTAATTTTATTTTTAGTACCTACGTTACCTGCCCAGTGCTACGGAATCTTTTCGCGCAATTCAGTGACTGCTATCTTTGAGTAATGTTGAGAATTTCTATCCTGAAGCAGCTGTTTCGATGAATCCATTCAAATCCATATATAAACGCCCACTAACAGAGGAGCTCCACGTAGGCAATGGATTTCCTTCTCTTCGACATAACCCTTTGCACAATAGAATTAGTAAAACCTTACTTTTAACTTCAATTATTGGGTTCATTAATTCTCTGTCCGCTGAATTATGTAGGAATAATTTATTATTCCATTAAATAATTAAAATGATCGTCACTTATCTGAACTTTGGATAGTGCGTTATTTCATTGTTTTCGGTTGTAAAAGCAGCTGTTGTTATAGATGATTCCAATGGTGTGTGTAGATTTTGCTCTGACCTACTGACCTTTGCTTTTAGCATGGTCGTAAACAGAACATGTATAGGATACAACACCGCATTGAACCTATTGTCTCAGGCGATGTGTTTGATATGTAAGAATGTTTTATGGTGAAGCCAGGTATACTGCAGTAGTGCTGTTATCCGGTCTGTTGCTGGCTTTATTTCTCGGCACACTCAGCCCTGCGCTGTATTGGGCCAAGGTATCTTGCAGTTATGTATATTCAAGCAACAAAAACCGATACTGTATACTTCAAGCGCAAATTCTGATTTAGGTGTTCTACTGAAATATACCATTAGCGTTTTCTCTATCACCAGTTACATAATATACAGAGGGTTAGGGATATAAGTGCGGGGATTTTAATAAATAGTACCTTAGTACGCATCCTCTTCAGTGTTTTAGTTGTTTTTTCGCTTTGTCTAACAGTTTTCTCACAAACCAATCATGACTTTTTGCATGGTATTAGCTACGCCGCGAAATAAACAACGGCTATGAGTAGACTATCCGCTTTGCTTCGCACCTCAATGCGCGACCCACTGACCTAGATAATGTGAGGTCATTGACCTTACAGAAATCATTCAAACTTGATTGCGATACAGCATTCGTTACCGCATTACAGCAGTCGTTACACCCACTCTGCGTTACGTTTTCTGTGGCACCTGAAGGTGCCAACCATCCTAAAAACAAACTCCACAAGTAAAGCAAATATTGATGTGATTTTGCCCATTACCTTATCCCCAATTATAACCAGTACACAAATGTGCACTTTACTGCTAACAGCCCGTATACCGAGAGAGGTGGCACCGCGGGCAACGTGTGAAGCTCTTATTCGTGAGGTCGAGGGTTCGACTCCCATTGGACCGGCCACTCTCACCATGGGGATTTCCGTGGTTTGCCTGAGTCGATAGGCGAATGATAAAGCGGTTCACCTTCTATCAAAAGTTTCCATAATTTACTTTCATTTGTTGCGGGATGCATGTACAAGTGACGGCGGTTGGTATGTTACGGCAGAACGGTGGGATTTACGTTATGGAAATACTTCTCCCGTGTGCATAGGGGACCGCTGGGCCCCATTTCTTCCTGGGATTTCCGGAACCACGAGGTTGCAGGTGGCTAAGACAGGGCTAGCTGGCGTCAGGATTGCTGTCATGTTGGGGACCCCGTTAGGGACCCCGTCATTGCAAGTGCATGGCCGTCGGATTTGGACATCCTTCGCATCTTCCCTTCATTCCTTCCTCCCAGGGGTCACATTGGAAGCACAAAGGTCCCACTGTGATCTACTTGCTATGCTGTGGTCCAGTCACTGTAGCTTCCTTCACCTGACTACATATCCTCCTACTTTACATAAATATAGTAGTTATTCTGGAACGCTCAAAAGTTTATTGGAAGCACGGAGGAATAAATCGAGAAGTTATAGCGGCGACCACTTGCGAGGGAGAGAAAAAAAAGTAAAAAATCGGAAACATTGGAGCATCTTCTCTTAGATGACGACCTACATTTGAAACATGCAACTCAACATATTTTGTAAGACGCTAACGCCGCAAAAATGGTTCGATACAAATTATATATTGTAGTTGTTCTAAACTAAACTTTTGTCTATGTCTTTTGGCTCACTAGTTATATTAAATGATAGAAATTCATACAATGCGAAGAGGACTTCACAGAAGCTTAATAATTTAATTTTGTTGGTACGCAAATATGTTAAACATATAACATCTTAATGAAAATCTTTATCATTACTGAGAACATGAAAAATAACTATTATCTTCTATCCACAGCTCCTTCTGTTGGGATGAAAAAGAAATAAAGGTGATTGTGTAATGAATCCTGCTCTTCTTGGATTTGTAGTGATCTGTTCCTATCACCAGTGAAACAGTGATGTCGAAGATTGTTACCATTGACTCATAATTCGATGTAATTTCCTTAAATTCTACTGGTAAAAGACATCGTGTGACACGAGTTACTTAATTATTATGGTTGCTTAGAAACGCATTAATTCGTCTCAAGACCTTGAATATTAAAGTGAAAAAAATGTCATCGCATTTTTTCTTTGTCATATTCGTTTTTTCAGCCCAAAATTAGTAACGCTTGACTAATGAAGTGAAGCAAACATTCAGATTATCATTATCGTTATTATTATTATTATTATTATTATTATTATTATTATTATTATTATTATTATTATTATTATTATTATTATTATTATTATTATTATTATTATTATTATTATTATTATTATTATTATTATTATTATTATTATTATTATTATTATTATTATTATTATTATTATTATTATTATTATTATTATTATTATTATTATTATTATTATTATTATTATTATTATTATTATTATTATTATTATTATTATTATCATTATCATCATCATCATCATCATCATCATTATCATTATCATTATCGTCGTTATTATTAGTACTATTATTATTATTATTATTATTATTATTATTATTATTATTATTATTATTATTATTATTATTATTATTATTATTACCGTTACCGTTACTATTTCTTAGGCCAGTGTTGCCACTTACTGAAAATTACTGTAGTTTCTACTGGTAAAAGACATCGTGTGACATGAAGTACTTAATTATTATGGTTGCTTAGCAACGCATTAATTCGACTCAAGGCCTTGAATATTAAAGCGAAAAAGATATAATCGCCAGTTTCACGCTTCGGTTACTAAGTTTGATAGGGGAAAAGGATCCGATCAACAACACGCAAAGAAAATCTTGCTTTTAATTTGGATACGCTGGATTCCTGAAACTGTCCTGGCAGAACCTCGTTCATGTAGGGGTTGCTTCCCCTTGTGTGCGGTCCCAGGTACGATACTACCCCTCACCTGTGTACCACGTGATGAGCAAGCACACATTCTCTCACGCTGCTTTCTTATACAGTGTTTTAGAATTTCAGATATTTAACAAGATATGTTAATTTTTTCTCTATTCCTACAAGTATAGATCTAAGGATAATTTCACACGTGGCAAAATGAGCTTATAAAAGGAAACAGTTTACGTTTGAATTCTCCATTAATAATCTTCGTAACCTTAACATTCGTAACCTTAATGTTTTTGACTAATTGTACTGTTTACAAAATTTCGATTCAGGAATATTTAAGACATTATACCAATTTGTCCTATTGTTCGTATGCATTAGTAGATATCTAAAATAATTCTGCATCTTTTACAATAGTTTTCTATCTACCACGAGAAAGAGTAGCTCTAAGAGCACAACATGCTTAAAGAACAAGCTAAAGTTTTAAAAAAATGGAAGTTCCTTTGTTGTAATTTTTAATAACGTTCAAAAAGATCACTTTTAACTATACGTTTTCAAAACATCATATATCATGTGCGATGCGCAAGAGGTGAGAGATAGAAGGGGAGAGAACAGTGGGAAAGAGGCTAGTAAAGAAGGGAGGAATAGTGAGAACCAGAGAGGGATCGAGAGACAGGTATGGTTAGAGCAGAAAGGGCGAAAAGAAAATAGGAAGCAAAAGAAAGGGAAAAAGAAAAGTCTTGGGTGATAACCATGAAGATGATAGTAGTAGTAATGATAAAGATAATAGTAACAACAACAACAACAACAATAATAATAATAATAATAATAATAATAATAATAATAATAATAATAATAATAATAATAATAATAATAATAATAATAATAATAATAATAATAACAATAATTATAATAATAATAATAATAATAATAATAATAATAATGATAATGATAATAATAATAATAATAATAATAATAATAATAATAATAATAATAATAATAATAATAATAATAATAATAATAATAATAATAATAATAATAATAATAATAATAATAATAATAATAATAATAATAATAATAATAATAATAATAATAATAATAATAATAATAATAATAATAAATAATTAATAATAACGATAATAATAATAATGATAATGATAATAATAATATTAATAATAATACCCATTTAAAGCAGATGCTATGTTTAGTCCTTCAAAAAATTAACCACCGAAATTCAAATATTGTGTATTAAAATAGAATTAAGGGATTATTTCTAATTTTGGTGCGTTATTATGTGTCTATTGTGCACTCCTCAGTGGCGTTGACTGCGACTGGAGGACACAGCGGCCGGGCGATAAGGGTACTCTCTGTATAAGGGAGGCGCCTTGGGGTTGAATTGATTATGTTCATCACATTCCTAATTATACATAAATTTGTAAGACGTTAGCATTTTAACCAAAACATAAAATCAGGCCTCAAAGACAAGACAGGCACATCATCGTCCTCACTCTTAAAATTACACTGGGAACCTAAAACCTAAGTTTCTAAGCGATGTCCTTAAAGGCAAACAGAGTTTGAGTGTAGAGAGGCTGTTGGGTAAATCATAATGTTTGCAAGGCTCAATAGAATATTGTAATTGTATTGGGTATCTATATAGTGAAACACCATAAACTTCTATATAAGTTGTTAAAAAGAGTAGAAATAAATCGTTCAAAGTTTTAAGGTAGTCTGTACTTAACCCAATCACATTACCTCAGTGCTCAAAGTTTAGCTTAAATACTTCGAATGTAAATCTGCATGCAAAGGTTAAAGTAACAGTGGCGGTAGTTCTTTAAGTTGTATAGCAAAATTCCTACTTTTTTCCAGGCCTTAAATCCTAGTAGCCAAGTTTTTCTTAGTCACACCAAAATATTGCCTGATATCAACATGTAATAAATTATAGTATGAAAATAAGGTGACGAAATTCAGGTTTTAATCTTCCCTTGTGCCATAAAATATTCACGACTAATATACACCCGATAAATATTAACATTGTGACAAATACGACAAGTCCAGTTACTTTTTCTCTAACTTTGTTTTTTGTTTTAAAACTGAAACACAAAACAAAGCCCTCTTTTACTGTCGTTAACACAAACTACAGTTCTTCTTGATCTTACAAATCACAGCATCTGTCTTCTCTTAACCTTGATACGCTTTTTTGTCTTTTAAAAGTAAAATTGAAAAGTTACAAACATTAGCAAAAGTGATAAAAAACAGCACAAACCAAAATGTAAATTAATATAAGAAATCTTAGAGGCTATCTAATGACAGAGGGGCTAGGGCCAAAGTTCAAGGGCAGTAAAAGATATAAATGCTTTAGTACTTAATAAATTCAATTCAATGCAACTTTCGTGTCTTCAGAATAAGGGAAACGTCCGAGGCGGGGGGGGGGGGGGGGGCAGCGGAAGGACCTAGGTATAACTCAGCCTAACCGAGATTCGTACTCAGGACCTCTTCAATGTGAGACAGACACCCTACCCTCATATACCATGGAGGCAGGCGCGGATACTTTTTTTTTTTTTTTTTTTTTTTTTTTTTTTTTTTTTTTTTTTTTTTTTTTTGTTAACGTCCTCCAACGGAATGTCATATCGGACGGCGAGTAACTGAAATGTGTGAAATAATGCTCAAATGAGCCCGAGGTCCATAGGGCTAAGTTACCCGATATTCGTCTTCTCAGGAAAAAAAAACCTTATCCGGATAACTTACTCTAAGCGAGATTCGAACTCGCGACCTCTTAAACGTGAGGCAGACACGCTAACCATCACGCTACAGAGGTGAGGGGTGATGCCAGGGGGCCCGGGTTCACCCCCCCCCCCCCCCCCCCCCGCCATATCCTACTTGCTATAATTACTATATGTGTGTTACCTCATCATCACGCAAAAATATCCAAACCAATTTCTATGAAAATTGGCATATGTACTCCCTTTGACAGTTGGTCCCACTTAAAGAATAGGCCATTGAGGTGGAAGGTTTCTAATAGGACCCAAATTGAATAAATCAAAATAACTTGCCTTTTTTGAGAGTTTTGGCAAACATGTTTCTTAGCAAATGTTTTTACCCACGATGTTAAGTTTTGTAATAAGCAACATTTCGAATTGTTAAACAATTATTGGAACTTTTCTGTACTGAAATTCTTTCTTTCTTCCTTCCTTCCTTCCTTCTTTCCTTCCTTCCTTCCTTCCTTCCTTCCTCCCTCCCTTCCTTCCTTCTTCCCTCCCTTCCTTCCTTCTTTCCTTCCTTCCTTCCTCCCTTCCTTCCTTCTTCCCTCCCTTCCTTCCTTCTTTCCTTCTTTCCTTCTTTGCTTCCTTCCTTCCTTCCTTCCTTCCTTCCTTCCTTCCTCCCTCCCTTCCTTCCTTCTTCCCTCCCTTCCTTCCTTCCTTCTTTCCTTCTTTCCTTCCTTCCTTCCTTCTTTCCTTCCTTCCTTCCTTCCTTCTTTGCTTCCTTCCTCCCTCCCTTCCTTCCTTCTTCCCTCCCTTCCTTCCTTCCTTCTTTCCTTCCTTCCTTCCTTCCTCCCTCCCTTCCTTCCTTCTTCCCTCCCTTCCTTCTTTCCTTCTTTGCCTCCTTCCTTCCTTCTTTCCTTCCTTCCTCCCTTCCTTCCTTCCTTCTTTCCTTCTTTGCTTCCTTCCTTCCTTCTTTCCTTCCTTCCTTCCTTCCTTCCTCCCTCCCTTCCTTCCTTCTTCCCTCCCTTCCTTCCTTCCTTCTTTCCTTCCTTCCTTCCTTCCTTCCTCCCTCCCTTCCTTCCTTCTTCCCTCCCTTCCTTCCTTCCTTCCTTCCTTCCTTCCTCCCTCCCTTCCTTCCTTCTTTCCTTCTTCCCTCCCTTCCTTCCTTCCTTCCTTCTTCCCTCCCTTCCTTCCTTCCTTCCTTCTTTCCTTCCTTCCTTCCTCCCTCCCTTCCTTCCTTCTTCCCTCCCTTCCTTCCTTCTTTCCTTCTTTCCTTCTTTGCTTCCTTCCTTCCTCCCTCCCTTCCTTCCTTCTTTCCTTCTTCCCTCCCTTCCTTCCTTCCTTCCTCCCTCCCTCCCTTCCTTCCTTCCTTACTTCCTTCCTCCCTCCCTTCCTTCCTTCTTTCCCTCCTTCCTTCCTTCCTTCCTCCCTCCCTTCCTTCCTTCTTTCCTTCTTCCCTCCCTCCCTTCCTTCCTTCCTTCCTTCCTCCCTCCCTTCCTTCCTTCCTTCCTTCCTTCCTTCCTCCCTCCCTCACTTCCTTCCTTCCTTCCTCCCTCCCTCCCTCCCTCCCTTCCTTCCTTCCTCCCTCCCTCCCTTCCTTCCTTCCTCCCTTCCTTCCTTCTTTCCTTCCTCCCTCCCTTCCTTCCTTCCTTCCTCCCCCCCTTCCTCCCTCCCTCCCTTCCTTCCTTCCTTCCCTCCCTCTCTTCTTCACTTCTTCCTTCCTTTCTTACTTTCTTCGTTTCTTCCTTTCTTCAGAAGTCCCGAAAACGTGAAATTCAGGTGTAAAGACTATGAAAATGTTAGTGATATATAATGTTTTCGCGACCGAGGAAGCAGAAACGTTGCAGGTGAATTTAACAATTCAATGCCACAGCCGGGATTCCAACACGGGTTTTCAGCTCTCCGTGGCAATGCTCTTATCCCTTGAGTTACTAAGGCGATATGCCTATAAAGTGTATTAAATCTTCTCTGATTCACGTATCCCAGTAGTCCTACAAGCTTAACTCGAATATTCCAGATATACCTAAGGGCGACTTGCTTTGCTGCAAGTACTTTAAGCTCTGGTTTTTGTAATTAATCTTTAAGTTTATTTTCTATTCGATAATACTCTCTTACACTAGCCGCAGTAATCCAAACGCTAGAATATCGGCACGGCCCAACAATAACATTAAAATTTTCAAGTAGGTATGATTCAGCGAGTGAGTGAGTGAGTGAGTGAGTATTGTTTAAGGGCCCGTCGACAACTAGGTCATTAGGGCCCAGGTATGATTCAAGTTCCCTGTAGTAATAACATATTAAATACAAGTTAGCCCCTTAATGCCCACGCGAATTTGCATTCATTGCATTTGTATCAGTTTCTTCCTTTACGGAAACATTTGACGGCTAATGCATATTTTACACGAGCTGAAGAAGTTTAAATCCTTAAGCAGAGAAAGTATCTGTAGGCAAGAAAGGAGCAAATACCCGATCATAACTGATACATAGGAAAGAGGTGATGCCCCCCCCCCCACCCCCCAAATGCCGTTCATTAACCGCTTGGGCATGTTGCTCACACACATACACGCACGCACACGCACATCCAGCGAGATGGCTCCGGGGTAACATTTGAGGCTCATATTCTGCAGGCCCTGTTCGATCCCGTCAGGACGGTCCTCCTTGATTGAGTTTATTTTTCCTTCAGGATTTCCTCAGTCCTCATAACTGGAAAATGCCCGGGAGGTACCCTAACTTGGATGTGGAATGTTTCGTTCCCAAAATTCCTTTCCCAAATATAATTTCATAAAATGTATCACCAGTTTGCACGGACATAAAAATCCTCCTTTTGGATACAGGGATCCTCAAAACACACATTTCTGGTAAAACCTCAACATTGAATTTTTTTTAGGTTGCAAAATTTAGATATCTCTATCTACAGAACGTGATAGAGAAAGTAAAAATTCAGGTCATTGTACAAAATGATCAATCAGATATTTTTTACTATTCATATTATTACTTTCTCTACTGGTAAGTAGGGGAAGTATTGTATTCCACCCAAAAATTTGATGTCGAGATTTCACCGGAAATACATGTTTTGAGGCCCCCTGAATCCAAAAAAAAGCATTTTTAGAAAAAGGGCCGTGTGTGTGTCTGTGTGTCAGTCTGTCAGTCTGTGGGCAGCATAACTCAAAAACGGAAAGTCGGTTAAATACCAAAGTTGGTATTTGAGTTTAATATCTTTCAAGGATGTGACACGAAGGTTTTGAAGAAAATAGCCCCACCCTAAACTACCCTTTTATGGAAAAATTTTCGAAAATTTTTATTTTCTTGAAAATGGCTCTAACGATTTTTATTAAAATGTCATATGTTTGAGATATTTTGGTGATAAATGAAATGTATATCTTGAATTTTCTGGCTATAGCCCCTGTAGTCGTATTTACTCTAGACGACTTTTGCATAACTGGTAAACCGTTAGAGATAGAACAAATCATACTGTACAAAAAATGTAGATCTTGCTAAAATACACAATTTATGTCTCAATAAATTTTCTTGTAGGGTGAACCATTTCGGAGATATTCCTTGTTATGTGTGTGAGTTTCGGAAAACTTAGAACTTTCGTGAAATGGATCATCGCTGTTCATTTTTTTTTATTTTTTTTTTATTTTTATGTGTCAAGTGTGCAAAGACAACAGAATCTCAAACATTTGACTGTCGCACAAAGCCTACTATATTCTAACATTCCCTTTGCACCTACAAGGAAATAAGCAATAAGATAATTTGTACAAATGTTTATCTCAACTAACAAGAAAGAAGATATAGGAATAAGAGTTTGTAAGAATGGTTAGTACAATAGTAGAGAAAGTCATGTGAGTGCAACACATCAGATTTTTTTGGACTAATTTTCAAAAACTAAGCCCTACTCTAGATTTTCTTTATTCCTTCCAACAAAAATTAACTCAGGCTAAGGGTTAACAGTGTTTCATCTGTGTCCTACAGTGATATTAATGCTAATCTTATATTTTAAAATTATAGTTGCTTCATTTCATTTAATACGTACGGTTTTAATTAATCGCACAGTAATTTCCTGCAGTAATTATTTTCAAATTTTAATTTTACAAATAAATGCTCTATTAATTTTAAATCAAGGATAATATTTTGACAGTGCTTTAAAGCACCAGTGGATATTTAAAAACAGAGTGGAAAATGTGGAAGATTGAAAACTCAGCAACAATTAGTCTTAAAATCGAAAATATAATTAAATATTATTAGATATGTTTGGAAGAGAAGAAGGAAAGGGAGGTGAGCGTCATAGTTTACATTGTTCAGATAGCAGCGTTATGACCTGCATTTGTTGCAGGAAATAAAGAAGTTGTGACTGCAGTGTGTCTTTGCTATAGAGTAGGTAGGCCATTCTAAAGGAACCGCTTAAGTTCTGGCATCTAGGGACAATCGACACAACTTTGTATCGATCGCGCTAATGGAGTGATGTTTACTTCTGTATTCAGTGGCGTGCATTCCTTTTACCTTTGTAAAAGACCTAATCCTGTATCAACATGTTGCTCGAATACTAACGCAGTCTCCCACAACTATAGGGTCTTTACTTTAAATTTTAAATCGCTATAAACAATTTAATATTTGAGATAGGATAAAACAAAAGAAGTCACATACTATGCAAGCAATGGGGCTTGGTTTTCTTTCTTTCTTTTTTTCATTTTTCACTTCACTGTTTCCATTGATTCAGATTTGTTGAATAAAACATTAGTAATTTTATTCATACTGCCATAAGAATTTGTAAGTTGAAAATCATGACTATCATTAAATGATAGAATACGGCAGATTCAATATCATGAAAGCAAGAGGACTTTTTCTCAAGGTGCGTACAAATTTAATTATCTTAACAATTTAAGAGCAGGTCCTTGTTCCATTCGTAATAACTGGAATTTAGTGAGGAAGTTTGAGGAAACTGGTTTTATTGTTGAATAAAAAATATGGTAGGCCAAAGATAATCAATGATGTCAATGTTGTTGACAATATCACATTTTTATGCAAAGTGGCGCTCCGCCTCACATTTACACCCCTGCAAAACAATTAATTATCCAGATCTTTCGGGATCCTGTCATCAGTAGATACTTTCCAACAAAGTGGCCACCACGATCTCCAGATCTCAATCCGACCGACTTTTAATTGTGCGGTTACCTTAAAGAGTGAGTCTTTCTGACGTATCCAAGAGCTGAAAGATGCTATCTCCCAAGAAACTGTTAATACTCCAAGGTATCATTTGCAAACTGCTGTGTATGGAACCACAGGAAGAATGGTGTACGTTGAGCAAGAGAACGGAGGACATGTTCCCAATGTTTTATAAAACCTCATGGTTTGCTCAGTGAGTGAGTTCTTTTTTTTAATCCAAATATTATAATATAACAGTTCAAAGTTTGAAGTGACTTGACATAACTGTATACGGATGGCCCTCGTCTGATAGGCTTCCTACGTGTGGTTGCACTGTCAGGTGGTAACAATGGTTACAATGTGACCACTTTCTTGTGTCTTGGAGTGTACGCATAGTAAGGAGGCAGTGTTATTTCTACAGGCTCCTCAACGGTTGCCATTTCAGAGCAACTGCTCCACGTGTGTAATTTTTAGACCAGTAGTTCGTGAGAGAATTTCTTGCGTTTGATTGGTTTAAATGCCATTGTTACCGGGGCTGCCCGTATGTGATGTGGAGAACCAGCATCTGAAGCGGTGATTTGTGAGCAAGACACAATAATTGCTCGCGTTTAATTGGCTTAAATGCCATTGTTACCGGGGATAGCCGCATGCAATGCGAGGAACCAACACTGAAGCGGTCGTTTCTGGGCAAGACACTGACAAGGGCTTTCAGCAATGAAGCGTATGCATTTTGAGTCCAGTACCTTGTCGCTTTATAGAAGTGCCAAAATGCCATGAAGTAGCTTCACTGGGAAGCGACGGCAGTGGAGTCTTCCACTTTGAATCCGCTGTAACCAGGAGTATGTTGTTATGTTCAGGTCTCGCAGGTATAGACCATTACAAGACCACGATTGAATGTCCGTTGCTCATCGTCAGGAAAAAGATCCTTGTCAAGAATGACTCCTAGGTAACCAGTAGAGTTTCGTTGTTCAGTCCTATGGCCCTGAAAGGTAAATGTGTGCGTTCGTGTTGCGTTCTTTGAAGATTTTAAATTCAAATGCCACATTTAGTATTTATGCGAATTTTCATTTTTAGTTGAGATTTATACATACAGATACACAAAAGCGAGTTTTTCTAAAAATTCTTTTGTTTATTCGGGGGTTTAAAACATGTATTTCCGCTCAAATTTTTACATCGTATTTTTGGCTGAAATAACCTCCTATTAGCTACGAGTACTATAGGTAGGTGGCAGAGAAAGTAAAAATTAAACCTGGACGTTTTATGGGTTTTCATATTCATGTCATCCAATCTCAATCCCGTTTCTTGAATATGGGATCGCTTTGTGCACTTTGTTGCAAATGTGACAGGTTTGTAATAACTTGCATGTGGAGGTTTGCAACTTTATTTTCTAAAAGAGTGGGGGGGGGGGGAGGGGGGATGAAAATGGTGTTACTATGAGCAATTTTCCCTCATTATTTCGCTGAATTTTGTTATTGTGACAAAGACGACACAATGAGTCCATACTTTTCTATCACTTTATTGTCTTCTAAAAATGTTATCACAAATACACAGTTTCTTCTCGTCAGCAATCTACAGTCTTTCGTATTATCAGAACTCATAATGCTTTAGTTCTCGTAACCTTGGCTGTCGTTTCAGTATCTTTCTTCACTTTCTCTGTCCCTCATGCACTATGACGCTACAATCACTCGACGTTAGTTAAGTCTTCTTTACGACGCACCGACACACTGCCAGACTCGTGTCTGTAACTGTAGATCTCTAACTCCGCTGTTTCCTCGCCTCCTTATATAGCGGGGATGACGTCACATGGACCTTTCGCCAGCGTCTTCAAACACGTCGGCGATTATGTAACCAGGTCTTTCTCGAAGGCTCCGGAGAAAACCTCTTTTGGTTCTGCCGCTCTGATTGTTGTTAGTCGCAAACACACAAGTAGTCGCGCGAGGCAGCCTGACCTTGCTCGCCGGCCTGGTATGTGGTGTGAAGTAGCTTAGCCCCGGCAGTCTTTTGTTTTGCATCGCGTCCTGCGTCTCATTATCAAGGAGTGTTTTTTGACAAAACTTGGTCTACTTGTATTTTAGAATCCGGAAAGAAACCTATAAAGTACTCCAAAACTTAAAATATTCGGTACCGGTACCTGTATTTTTAATCCCTATTTTCAACTTCCGTCTACGTAAAACTTTTTGCACCTTTAGTACAATACCCAGCAAAAAACAAGCTATCTTGCCAACTCTAAGAAGCTATCCCTGCTCTATTTTAAAATTCTTATGTACTGTTTAAACCATCTGGTTAAAATTGCTGTAGACCTTTTTAATGTTTAACATTTTTTAACCGGTATAAATGAAATGAGTGAAATTTTGCTCAAAGGAGCACGGGATCCTTAGACCTTAGGATCCCACGTTCTTCTTTTCAAGAGAATGGAAATATTCGAAAAAGCACTATTCGCATAACTTATTCTAACCGAGATTTAAATGGAAATCTCTTGAATGTGGAGCACTCATGTTAATCCCTCCCGATCACAGAGGTGGGTTTTACAATTTATTCTACAGATCCTCACAAAACTCATACCTTAGAACTTTCAAAATCTACCAACCCTTATTTTCTATCGCACAGTTGACACAGAGATCAGTTGATGAATGGGAAGAAAAGCTTTCTAAAGGTACATTGCAGTATTAATAGTTTTGTGAAGCAAATGATGATAATGGAACTATAGGACATGATTTACTTATTTTTATTTGCCTTTTATGTGGCTTGAGAAAGTCGTATTAGTACAGAATCTGTTCGCAGAATACTAAAATGCACGAAGAAGATCCACCCAAAAGGCAAACATACTGCAGCTGAACCACACAACGTTTTACGTACGATTCTTAGTAATCGATTGTTCCTTCAGCATGTCCTGTGCAGTGACGAATGCCTATTCTTTCTAAATGGGCACGCACATCACAAAGTGCACGATACTGTTCCAGAGAAAACCCACGATGTATGATAGAGACTAATAATTCTGGTATTCCCTGGTGTGGACTAGTTGGTGATATGGTTATGGAACATTTATTTTATGGAAGTGTAAACTAGTACACGTGTGTGGAATTGTGGACACCACTCGAATGGAGTTCCTGTACGATTCACCATGGAATCAACGGTTAAAATTGTGGTTTCAACAAGACGGGGCCTGGCACATTATGCTCTGACTGTTCACCATAAAGTGAACAACATGCTTGGTGCACTGAATTGGGTGAAGTAGGCCTTCCTGGTCACCAGACCTCACACCCTTATCTTTTTAATGGGCGTATATAAAGCAGAATGTCTATCTGCTACAGGCACAAATGAGTTGAAAAAAACGATCACCCTCACACACTATTGACATATCCAATCTGCAACACAGAAGAATGTCAAGGTCGATGTTTCACTGTCTTTAGGCAAATGCACTACATCTACGGTACAGAACACGTGAACAGAAATTCAATTTATGACATACAAAATAATTTTAATAAATAATTTATTTTACCCGTGTCATAAACTGTAGCATTGCTACATACAATGTTCTACATCATTAATCATAAAGTACAACTATAAACAAACGATTTTTTCATGTTCCATTACAGATTATTTCTTATTGGTCAACTGACCTATGTGTAAACATTTTATCGCACTTCGCATTTTTAAAACCTAGCCTCATCCTTTATAATCAACACCTTATGGATAAAACTTTATTGCTTGACCAATTAGGGCATAATATTTTGCCAATGAGCTATAGGACTATGCGAAAATTATAGAATATCTTAGAACTTTAAGTATTACTGTTACTCATATTTTCAATCTGTTATGTACAAATTTGTACAACGACTCCCTTTGCAATCTGGTAGTACTAGCTTACAAATACCGAGGTCCCGGATTCTATTCCCAGATGGGAACTTTCCTTTAGCCTGGAATTTTCCCTATCCTGCTGAAAGTATGAGTGAGAAAGTAAGTGTATGTGTGCATGTGTGTGTGTGTGTGTGTGTGTGTGTGTGTGTGTGTGTGTGTGTGTGTGTGTGTGACTATGACATCCTATTAGATAATTTGTCCTTGACGGCCAAAGGTCCGCCACCCACCTAAACACAAACACACCATTTGACCAATCTGGACACAACTTTTGACACTTAGGCTTTAGGTATAGTGAAATGTACTGAGAACTCTCATAAACCACCCCATATTTATCTTCAATTCACGTTGGGATCAGTAGGCCAGTGTCTAACCAACTGAGTCACCCAGACTGACGTCTTTTGTTTATGTATTTTAGGCAAAACAAATGGGAGATGGGGTTTATTTGCATAGGTATCCTATTTTAATGTTGTTTGTAGCTGTATGATTGAGTGGTTGCATTTTAATTGTTCAACCCAGATGTCTGGGGTCCAATTCCCAGCTGGAGCGAGGGAATTTTTATTAAACAAGAGAACCTGTGTAGTGTGTAAAAGTGTGAATATGGGTGTGAATACGAGTGAATAAAAATATAAACCCTTGCAAACCACGAGTAGCTCCCGATATGAAAATAGAAATTAAAGAAGGCTTATATTAAATGATTACAAATGTAATTAGCGTACAGGTGCTTTAGAAGACATGGATAGCTATTTCAAAAATGTGATGTGTGACATTAAAACTATTTTTTCCACCATATCCTTAAGTTAAATTATCCCAGTAAACCTTTTCGTATCCGATTTGTATTAATCATTACTAACATTCACTCAAAATAACTGCGACAGTGTACATCTCTTAGACTGAAATAACCTTCAATTACATATTAATCGATAATTATTTATCATTGATGTACGATATTTGCTTAAAGTGTTGAAAACACTTAATATTTCAAAGTATGTAAAAATACATGCAAATCAAACGAAGAAACAACAGCAAATATTTCCAAAATGTCCAATTCCACAACAGTTTTATATTGCGTACACATCTTATTGAGACATATTTAATATATATTTAAAGATATGTTTTTAAAATAGTCTGAGAAATATTTGAGAAAATAAAAAGCAATATATTGTTTTTGAATGCAAACATTTTTCAGATACGAGTATTTTTTTAAAATCTTCTTCCATGCTTTAAGGGTTTTTATTTTCTCTGCTATGTATAGTAAGTAGGGGAAGTAATGCATTCCACTAACATTTCAATTTCGAGATTTTACCGGAAATATATGTTTTGAGGCCCCTGAATACAAGAAAAAGCAGTTTTAGAAAAAGGTCCGCGAGCGCCTAGTACCGTAAAATGGAAATAAAACAATTAAAAATTAAAATAATAATATATTTTGACATAATTATTATGTCATTTGTGAATATTACACGGGAAAACATTAGCACACGCAGGGGAGTCGAACCACGTCTACACCAGATGGATTACTTATGAATCGGGCGCTCGTTCCAACTGAGATACCTGGTAACGTGAGAGGTAGCATTCGCTCGTCCAGTGAACATTTGCAGAGGTACAAACCTCAGCAGTCTAATTACGAATATATTAAAAGGCGATGCTCTAACATCTATATTAGTACCTAGTAATTTCATCGAGTGTGTAACCAAAGACATCCATGTTAAATACTTGGGTAGAACCTAGTACAGCGGTCGATGTTTTCATGTTAGAGTTTAAAATGCCGAGTGCATAAAAATGGAAAATAAGGGTCAGCTAACTCACTCATATGTATGTGGCAGAGAACCTGAAAACTGAAACAATTGATATTTCTGACAATAGGGAGAGCGAACATACATATAAATGTATCAACAGTATTCCCCTGACTGTATCGGCAACTTCTTCGCCTCCTCTGCAATGCAGGAAGTACCTCAAATGTTTGATGGGTGAGAGCAATAAATAGAAGATCCCTTGTCCCCCGCAGAAGAATGTTAATATCCACCAAAGCTACTTCCTTTGATATAAAGAAAGAAAGCATATCCTCTGTTAATCAGAGTGTAATATCTGTGTCAGTATTTCATTGAAACGATTACGATTTCATCTCAACCTATGTACCTACTTGCAACCTACACACTTAATGGTGAACGCTTTAATATTGGATATTCAATATTTTATGGAAGAAAATTCATGGAAAGTCAGCATAATGTCAAAATTCGTGTGACCATAACCTCAAAATATTAGATATTTATAGACTAGTCTTTTCGAAAGTCATTGGCGCTTTTGTCGCTTGAATTATTCACGCATATCCAGTCCGGATTTCTCAGCCATGTTCCTGATTTACTCTTATTCTAATGTGGTGGATAATTATATGATTTTACCAGTCGTATCACTACCACGTAATGGACAATCTGAAGCAAGTCCTCCATTTTATATATTACTAGCTGGCTGCCAAGGTACCGTTTTAAATTCTTATGGTGGTTTAATTAATCCAAAATAAGACCCAGAGTGTTGTGTTCAAGGAAGGGGGGAAATAGAGTAAATATGAAAAATGGAGGAAAGAAAACAAACAATATATAGTAGTGACAGAATATAACTATCTAGTAGTTAAAATAGACGGTGGCGATAACTGGAAAAAACAGAAGAAACATGCTTTGACAAAAGAAAAAGGAGCTTTACCAGTTGCCAGAAGCTGCAAGTATAAGAACACCCAATATGAATATCAGTTCGCTAGAAAAGTATATAGTATGGTGGTTGAGGCAAAAAGGTTATGTGGTGTAGAAGTATGGGGGTTAGAAGGGGGTGGGAAGTTATTGATGAGGTGCATAGGACCCTTTGTAGGGAAATGCTCGGACTACCAAGTGCTACTCGGGCTACTCCTGTAACTGGGTAGAGTGCAAGTAAGGGAGAGATTATGGAAAGAGCTTTGAAATTTTGATACAGAATCTCGAACTTAGAGCAAAGAAATATGTTGAAGTAGTGTATAGAATGGCAGAAAAAAGACTTAAAGAACAACGGATGGATAAATTATGTTAGGAAACATTTAGAAAGTAATGGGTTAGGAGAGATATGGAGAAGAGAAAATAAGTTAATAACTTGGGAAAACGGCAAGAAAAAATATTTGAGGATATGTAAATTAAAAAAAATGTTTAGTGTGACAGCCGATAATAGGTCATTAGTGTTTTATAAGCCGATGGAAATTACCTGGGAAAGGGAAGCATAAATAAACATATAAATAAATTAACTGATTAATTTAATTTACTTCCCGCTCTTTTTTAAATTATTATTGAGTAACTACCTAGAATAGTTTATGGTGAAGTCTCCCCTTAACCCATTATAATTGTAATTTCGGACATTACCGGCTATTACTAATAATGGACGAAAAATTCCAACATTCACACAAAAGCATGTGTGACTTCCTTAACCTCGCTGAGATAGTCTTGGAAGTGCTGGAAATGCTGTAGGTATAGGATATACATATGTACGTAACCTTTGGTGGTGAAATAATCATTGGACGAAATGAATTTAGATATTCACAGTACGTGATACTTTAAAAGTCTGTGTCTTGTCCTTGGTTACACAATTATTTAATAACATAAAAACTACATAGTTTTCACATAGTACACACATCTTTAATATGTTCAACGAAATAGAAATGAAACTGATGAATATTTCTCACTCACGAGCCACCAAGTTAACTTTTTTGGAAAACCCGCGTAGTCATCGAGAAAAATAATATTCTAAATTGTTGATTATAAAACATTGGTTGACTTGATTTCTAATGTTAGCTACGCATAATTTTACCTTTTTGTACAAGTATTATCCGGCATTGCATTGGTACATTCTATGACGGAATCGGTGTATTTTCGAAGCTGTAAAGTAACCTATGATTTTTGTATACTCCTACTGTATGATTGTGGAATATCTTGATTGCATGGTTTATTACACAGTGCAGATTTCTACATAAGGAGTAGAAAATATGGTGCGGATAGATTTTTAGATTTTGTAATGTAACTAATAAGTTTCCTTAGGTCCTATAGCATAACCTACAAAGTTTCATCTTGATAGACCAAAAATGTTAATTTGCATGTTAAGTGTTGAAAATTGTATGTAAAAGTAATATCAATTTTGTCAGTTTATACAATCCAAACGTACCTGATTTTTCCAAAATCATACCAAAAATATTAGTTGATAAAGCTTAAGTGAAATATGAGGGAAATATGGTGATATGAACGGTATACAACGCCAACTAAAAACTCAATTTTAAAAATATTCAAGACTCCATTTATCTCTTTCATTTAGAATCTGCTATATTTGCATCAAAATGCCACAAGTAGTTTCTGATATTAATTATTATTTATTTATGCCAACAAGCTTACTGCTGGTGTTTTTAAACACACAAGCCGTATGTAGGCAATGTTTAAGAGGTGGAATAGAGACTGAACAATTCAATGCCAAAGCTGGGATTTGAACCACGGATCTTCCGCTTATCGAGTAAGCTTGTTGGCATAAATAAATAATAATTACCATCTAAAGGTTACTTAAACCCGGGACATAGAGTACTTACAATTGTAAGTCGGGCTTGTTTAGGTATTTATCTCTGATGTGAGATTCCCTTGTGGTCTAACCGGGAAAAAATACAGTTAGCCGCTCGATAAGCGGAAGATCCGTGGTTCAAATCCCAGCTATGGCATTGAACTTTTCGGTCCCGATTCCACCTCTGATATTAATATTTAATAAGACAGCATTGAATTTTGTTGACATGCTTATGAAAAAGAAACCCCACAGCTTTCAAATGTTTGTTTGCATTATATATCGAGTGGAAGGGAACTATTACAGTCCTAATATGTGCTTCTTAAAAAAAGTATAATGGTATTTTGTTCTTTGATCAGTCGATTTCGAAAAAATAAATGGTTTTTGTTCCAAATTGGATGCGCAATAACACAGGAATGTACGGAGATAATAGTTTGTTACTTGTAAGATGCGTGGAGTAAGTTATTTCTGACATAGCCTCGGTAGTAATTATGGGACATCACACAGGGTTTCGAAATAATTTATCACTTAAAAGAATTGAAGGAATACTCCGATCAGCTTTTTCAGACGTGAAGTAACTCTACAACGTTGCGTTGAGGTCAGTCAGGGAATTGAACCGGTTTCTGGATGTAAGCAGGTCGGTCGCTTGCAGGGTAGAGTAGTGTTTTGGGAGCTAAAGATTGTGATTGGCTCACACTCGTACAGTAAACATGGAAGGACATGGCATGGTAGTTGTTTACGTTCACGAGACACCACGCTGCGATGGTTGTTTATGTACTGACCTACTGCAAGTGACTCCCGCACAATCTGCAGTGTTGCCAGCTTGTTTTCGACAAAAACTAAAATATCTCCGTAGGAAATGGTCAGAGACAAAAACGTAAGATACAAAATGTGTTCCAAATAGCGAGATCTATCACTGGTTTTAACTAATGTAATGACTTCCCTTCCATCCTGTATACTCTGGCCATATGGAAGAACAGAATGGAAAGAAATTGGGAACATTAACAGGTGCACTTGTCACATGATAGGCCATTGTCGTATTAATTAAGTAGGCTATCCAAATGAAACAAAGCACACAGATACTCAGAAATACCAAAGGAGGCACCCAGTGGAATAAGATAAAAACTAGGAAAAGAATATGCGCATCGCAAGCGATTTCGAAGTAAAAAAGTGAATATTTGAAGAAAAAAAGTTTGATTTTTTAATAAAACATCAACTTTCAAAGGTACTGATTATTAATATAACATTTTCAATGCTATGTTTTCCTATGTAATGCTATTTTATTACTTTTGTAGCAGCTCCATTGTACAAAATGAGCATTGGAATTTTGTATAATACACCTATACAGTAGGGTTATAACAGAATTAAGTGGCTGTTCGTTCTAAATGATCTTCAAGTAGAAAGTTATTGTTGATAAAAACAAAAGTTTTCCAAACAAAACTGTTGGTCTATATCTGTAAACATGCAGATAACTACAGGAACAACAAGTTTAACATGATTGCTTTCAATCAAATAAAATTATTGAACTTCTGGAATTCACAAGTGGGGAGGGTAATGCCTTTAAGTAACAAAATGATTTCTGAAACACTGTAAAACAAGTGAAAGATTCACGCAGGTAAGCCTTCCTGTGCACGCCACTGCTATCCACTGTTGCTTTTATTTACAAGAATAGAATGCAAGCACAATTTTAGTTAGAATGTCGTCAATTTTTCTCTCTTACTGATCACACACATGCACACAGACGCTAGTTCAAAGCTCTCTTATACACCACGTCCAACGCGTCCACACGCAACATGAATATAAACATTCAATGTGGGCGTACGGTGCTTTCCCAAGCATTTTAAAATTCACTCTTAAAGTACCAACATTATGACATATAAATAAATTATATTCCCTATAGAAACCATAAAACTAAATTATATTATATTTGATTTAAGGAGGGAAGTCCCCAAATGGCATTGCCAGTCATAAACCTTGTCTCTGTCAACATTCAAATCTGTGTCTGCGCATGTTTATTATTATCTATGTATTATTCTAAAATTTCTAATGAAAATACACTACAGACGCCTATTTCTTAAACATAGGGCAAATTAGAAAAATAATAGTTGGACTTCAGGAAGGGAAAAGGCACCAGATATGCTATTCGAATGCTACAAACAAAAAGCGAACATTAATCTTGCTTATTCTGAAGAACATTGGAATGAATTGGAAACATATCAGGCTCTTATGTAACTGTTGTTATGAAGCTACAGAATTAGCAGTAGAGAAATTATATGAGAATGAATTAGTATAGGGAAAAACTAGCACAGAGAAGCTTCTTATCACCTACCCTGGCATTTTGTGGGGAATGCCCCCCAGTAAAATGTTCATTGATAATTGTTATAAAGAGTGAATGATTTAACTATCTTGGCTACCAAGTATCATCCCTTGAAGACCTTGAAGACCATGAATGCCATATTTAGCGCATACCATTCATTTAAGTGCAACGCTTATATAATAAATATGACATTCGTGTTGCATTTAAGGGACACTGGGAGTGAAATTTGAAAGTTCCACATTTCTTGATAGATTTTTCTGAAATCACTGTGTTTGTATTTATATGAGAATAGGACGTACACCAAATTTCATTAAAATCGGATAACTCGTTTATGATATATAAATTATTTTATGAATTTAATAGGTAAAATTTCAAAATAGAGCTCGCGTCTATTGACTTTTCAAAATTCATTTATATTGGCAGAACTGATACTCCAAAACATGGGTAACAATTGTATGGAGAGATATTTCAAATATGTTTGCTGATTATGCTGTACATATTTGTTTAATGACAAAGAAAATTTAATCTTAAAAATTATTGATTTTTTTCATACAAAAAAAAAATGTTTTTGGAATTCATGTTAATAATAACATCAATATTGAATAATAGTTTTGTTTAGCTGCTATTTATGAATACTTTTGGAAATTTTCATTGAATTTGAAGCAAAATTCAAGCGCGACCTTTTGGAATGTGCAGAAACGTAGTTTTGAGAAAAACAGGCTTTTATATAGGAACATACTGTGTACGTTAAGGGAAGAGCGCTATTTGAAAGGGCCATAATGACCACATGGAATGCGGGATATGAAAAATGTTAGCTGATCCAAATGCACCGGTATTCCAGGAACATTTTAAGGTTAAAAAAAAAAAAAACAATTTTCGACTTTTTGACAATTTTGACCAAAATTTCACTCCCAGTGTCCCTTACTGGGAACTTGTGTTGTAAAGGCAACGATTAAAAATGTAGAACACTTATTAACCTCACACTTAGAAACTGTGGCCTCTACCTAATCAAGCTTTCTCAGCAGTTAATATCCTGAAATATAATACGTGTATACCCAACGTAACATATTTTAGGAGCAGTGGCGGTATTGATGTCAGCTGAACAAACAGAATGCTGCCAAAAGCAACCGGAAAGCACTATAATGGGGAAATATGTTGCAGTTGGCTAAAGTGAATTCCAATAACTTGGATTCTCTGTATTATGCTCTCTTTTGAACCCAAAGGTTGTGCTTATCTTCCCTCCTTGTCAATGTGCGTTATACTGTTAAGCTATAGAGCAGGTCTGGGAAACTTGCCGAATAGCTCGAGCGATCTTTATTTTATTTTACCTACTAAACATACAGTTATCGGTGTAAGGCCGTGAGCTGGCCGCACTCAGAGAGTACCAGTTGCTCAGGTCTGCAATGGAATATTGCTCAGGCTCGTGACGTCACTTACAGCTGTGCATGGTCATGGGAGCATAGAAGGCGCTGCTTTCCCTGACAACTTTCACAATATCCCTTACAAATAGAGGAGAAAAATTATATTTACAAAGCAATGTGTTTGTTTGCAGGTGTGTGTAGAACGTGGATGGAGAGAATACAGCGAATGTGGTGGTCTAAGAGAAAACTGGAACCTCTGGTGGAGAACTACTGGACTCTCAGCCTCACACTGCAAGCAGCTCAAGCCTTGGCAGGTACAATACATATCCTTTATGTATTGCATCAAGCACTCTGCTCCCAACACACTCTCATGGCTTTGTTGTAGGAGCCACAGGCAAGCTTACTTCACTACGACGTAAGCATGCCTGTGTTTTTTCCAAAGAAACACCGGGTAGCGTGCCTTTAATATGATAGTTTGTTCCAAAACGATAAATTAAATGTTTAAATAAAGTAGATGTACCTATCTAATGAGTAACTAGCTCAATTTAGAATCGCTTAATATCAATCTATGTTAAAACGGGTCTTATATTTGATATACGAGCGAACTTTATGTCCTCCATTCCAGACGTAGTTATTTGTAAATCATTTGCTAAACGAATTTTGAGACTTTGTGAAAATCATATTAATGTGTCATAAATGTATGCTCTGCCCGTTAGTAATTCATATCACAATTATACGAAAATAAGAAGTAAACATTAATTATAATGTATGCTTTTAAATAATAATGTATTTATGATTCAAATAAAAATAAAAAGGGGAAAGAAAATGAAAAGAGGGAAAAAAGATAGGATACGAAACTTTCTGTGCTATTTCTTTACAAGGACCCTCAACTATTATTAGATCACATGAACTTATTTTTCTACCACTTTTCTTTAATCACAATAAATGTTTGCCTATATGCCATTAGAAATTAGGTAGTGGGTATTATACTACACCCAAAACTTATATATTGAAATTTCGCCGAAAATTTGTGTTTTCAGATCCCCGGGGGAAAAATAATTAAGTGTGCACGCGTGTTTGTGTGTGTCTGTGAACAGCATAACTGATAAAAGTGGGGAAACACTAAACTTCGTATTTAAGTCCAACAGCACTCAAGTAAGCAGATATTTTCATGACATTTTCGTGTGTAAAACATCAATTAAGTTTTAAAAAATCAGCCTGTTTTTTCCCAAAATAGCTCTAGCAACTTTGATTTAAATATCGACTTTGAATTATTGGCATATATCTTGAATTTTCTACCAGCGCTGAAGTTAGGACTTCGCAGCAGCGACTGAGTAACTGGCCACACACACGCTTCACACCGCTGGTATCGTTCGTTGATCGGTTATCACAAGCTTGTATCTTCGGTATAAACATAGTTCCCTCGTTTTATGCCGTTTTTCTCTCATATTATTGGATATTTAAGTAAACAAATTAGTTCAGCTGTTAGTTCCCTTCGCTAAAAGTTTAAATAAAATGATTTGCTTTGTTTTAAATTATTACATGAAAACATCCACAATGGTTTACTTGTTCTCACTAAATGCTGCAATGAAAGCTTTAACATATTTATGTCTGATAGTTATAATATAGTATGTGGTTTCTATATTAAGCCATAATATGTACATATTTAAGCTGGATATGCTGTAGCCTTGGCTGTTCCTGCCAGGAATACAAAATACATGTGCATTATTTCGTTGTGTTTGCAGTTGGGATTAAAGTTCCTGAAGACGCGGTCTTAAAATCCAAGTTCTTGTTTTTCTAGAATATCTTCAAGTTATCTAGTACTGGAACAGTACACAACATGTATACCATAGATGGGGAGAAGTGACACATTGTGTTATTTCCCCTACATCGCACTCTGCTACACACGGTTCGCTACCAGGCCAAGCCCCCGCTGTTATCTACCTCAGAGAACCGATCAGTCCCTCACATTGTGTCAGTGATGGAATCATGTGGCATAACAAGGTAGAAAATTCTCCAAAGCCGAATAGGAATAAGTATTATTGTGTTTCTAGTAAAAATAAAGCATTGTGTTTGGTGCGCCAAAAGAAAATGTACGCAACGTAATCACAAAACCAATGAGTCATGCCATGCCGTGAATGAGAAAACTTAAATAATGGCACCTCATTCTTATGCATGAAGAGAGAATAAGAATTTAAAAGTAATCATTTTGTATAATTTAGTTTGATTTTTCGAAAACATTTCTGTTTATTTTGAAAGCTTAAATATGCTTCTAGTATTATAATTAACATTTTGCAAAACAAATATTAGTTCTCTTTATGTTTTTATAGTGTAGTAATTTGATCAAAATTTGTCATAGTTAATTGTTAAAGCGTTGTAACATAGTCATGAACTCAGTTTTATTATAATGTATATGAACTGCAGTGCATATAAGTAATTGTCTTTAAAAAACACCCTGGAGATTAAATATCAGGCATAGTTCGAATCCCATAATGACAACTTCGCCGTGGCAATGGAAAACAGCGCGCATTCTAATTACGGTGCGCCTGACAATTTTTCCGCTCACCTGCAAGGGAAAGCATGCTGTTATCAAACAATCCGCTTTTCGTAACGATTTATAAACATCGTGAAAGGTAGAGCACAATGTTCATAAGATTTGTCCAGTTCCTTAAAGAATGTAGTAAATGGAGTGTATTGTATCCCTGACTGTTAAGTGCATTTAACATTTCTCTCTTAATCCTGAAATGCTTAAGTTGCTGAGTACTTATGGTACTATACCTATTTTTGAACTGCACTTTCTGGATGTTCAAAACCACCGTTAATTTCCGAAACAGGCTAGAAACACACGTTTAGTTCCGGTAGCTTGGGAATAGAAGTTTTGACTTGTGGGATGTGTGAAGCTATCAAATAGCAATCGTGATGCTTCTCTGCTATTTACGAAATGTGAGCTCGAGGTGAAGTGAATGGTGCTTAGCTAAAGATGTAAGCTAAGCTTTTCGTGCACACACTCATGCACTTCTTAACACGCTAACCCCTTATCCGAGGTTCGTGCAGCATGTGGGATCTCAGAATCGACCTTCAGTTTTACGATCGGCCTTGCTACCAAAAAACGGATCGACTGAAGGTGTGCGCTTCTATTAGTTTTAGACTTGCCCGATTTGTACCTTTGAATCACGTACTCTGCCGCTTACCTGTGATGGATAAGAAAGAACTGCATTCCATCCAAAAATTGTACACAAGATTTCATCACAAATACACGTTCTGACATCCTTGAATGATAATAACTCTAGAAAAAATTTGATATATTGCACTCACATGACTTTTCTACTCTTCATAAACTACTCCTACAAGCTCGTATTCCTTTATCTTCCTCATATTAATCGAGATAAACGTTTACAGAAAAATTTTATTGCTCATTTTCTTGTAGGTGGAATATGGGAATACAGTAGGCTTTGAGCGATAGTCAAATACTTTATGACTGATCGCGAAGCGATAGTTTTGAAATTTCGTTCCCATTGCATGGCCAATAGATATAAAAATAAATACAAATTAAACTTAAAATGAAACAAGCTTATGTATTTTGTTGAATGGTAATTTCTCAAAGTTGAATTCGCTGATGGAGAGCTCCCAAAATATATCTTTAATTGCCTTACTACAAATTTTTGCAGCCTTACTACAAATTTTTGCATTCGTATTTGAGTGTAAACAAAAATTTAATAGTTATATCTTGCGAAAACCGCATTCAAATGTTTCCATCGTGGTAACAAGCGCTTGCGATAAAAAGGACAGGAGAAACGAAAAAAGAAAAAAGTATCGATTCCAGTTAAAAGTACAAGAGCTGGAAACTTGAAAGTAATAACAAGCAATATCGCGGAAATGGTGAACTCCACAAAGAAAATAAGTATAAAATAAATTCCGTGTCTTTACGAGATCTAAATGTTTTATACAGAGTTGGTCAATCTCTTACAGTTTATCAGTTGGCTATACAAAAGCCATCAAGAGTAAAGAAGACTACGTGGACTATAGCCAGGAAAATTCAAAATATTCATTTCATTTGCCATAAAATCATCTTAAACATATGGCATTTTAATCCAAATCATTAGAACTATGAGAAAATCAAAATGTTCTAAAAAATGTCCATGTTCAGGGTAGATTAGGGTGGATGAATTTTCTACCAAATCTTCGTGTCGTATCCTTGAAAGATATTAAACTCAACTCGTACAAATTTTGGTTTTTAACCTACTTTTCGTTTCTGAGTTATGCTGTTCACAGACAGACACACATACGGGCGCGAACCTTTTTGTAGAAATGATTTCTTTTTTTGTTTCAGGGGCCTCAAAACATGTATTTCCGGTGAACTTTCAGCATCAAATTTTTGGGTCAAATGCAATACTTACTGTACGTAGTAGAGAAAGTAATAACGTTGTATGTATGTGTGTGTGTGTGTGTGTGTGTGTGTGTGTGTGTGTGTGTGTGTGTGTGTGTGTGTGTGTGTGTGTGTGTGTGTGTGTGTGTGTGTGTGTGTGTGTGTGTGTGTGTGTGTGTGTGTGTGTGTGTGTGTGTGTGTGTGTGTGTGTGTGTGTGTGTGTGTGTGTGTGTGTGTGTGTGTGTGTGTGTGTGTGTGTGTGTGTGTGTGTGTGTGTGTGTGTGTGTGTGTGTGTGTGTGTGTGTGTGTGTGTGTGTGTGTGTGTGTGTGTGTGTGTGTGTGTGTGTGTGTGTGTGTGTGTGTGTGTGTGTGTGTGTGTGTGTGTGTGTGTGTGTGTGTGTGTGTGTGTGTGTGTGTGTGTGTGTGTGTGTGTGTGTGTGTGTGTGTGTGTGTGTGTGTGTGTGTGTGTGTGTGTGTGTGTGTGTGTGTGTGTGTGTGTGTGTGTGTGTGTGTGTGTGTGTGTGTGTGTGTGTGTGTGTGTGTGTGTGTGTGTGTGTGTGTGTGTGTGTGTGTGTGTGTGTGTGTGTGTGTGTGTGTGTGTGTGTGTGTGTGTGTGTGTGTGTGTGTGTGTGTGTGTGTGTGTGTGTGTGTGTGTGTGTGTGTGTGTGTGTGTGTGTGTGTGTGTGTGTGTGTGTGTGTGTGTGTGTGTGTGTGTGTGTGTGTGTGTGTGTGTGTGTGTGTGTGTGTGTGTGTGTGTGTGTGTGTGTGTGTGTGTGTGTGTGTGTGTGTGTGTGTGTGTGTGTGTGTGTGTGTGTGTGTGTGTGTGTGTGTGTGTGTGTGTGTGTGTGTGTGTGTGTGTGTGTGTGTGTGTGTGTGTGTGTGTGTGTGTGTGTGTGTGTGTGTGTGTGTGTGTGTGTGTGTGTGTGTGTGTGTGTGTGTGTGTGTGTGTGTGTGTGTGTGTGTGTGTGTGTGTGTGTGTGTGTGTGTGTGTGTGTGTGTGTGTGTGTGTGTGTGTGTGTGTGTGTGTGTGTGTGTGTGTGTGTGTGTGTGTGTGTGTGTGTGTGTGTGTGTGTGTGTGTGTGTGTGTGTGTGTGTGTGTGTGTGTGTGTGTGTGTGTGTGTGTGTGTGTGTGTGTGTGTGTGTGTGTGTGTGTGTGTGTGTGTGTGTGTGTGTGTGTGTGTGTGTGTGTGTGTGTGTGTGTGTGTGTGTGTGTGTGTGTGTGTGTGTGTGTGTGTGTGTGTGTGTGTGTGTGTGTGTGTGTGTGTGTGTGTGTGTGTGTGTGTGTGTGTGTGTGTGTGTGTGTGTGTGTGTGTGTGTGTGTGTGTGTGTGTGTGTGTGTGTGTGTGTGTGTGTGTGTGTGTGTGTGTGTGTGTGTGTGTGTGTGTGTGTGTGTGTGTGTGTGTGTGTGTGTGTGTGTGTGTGTGTGTGTGTGTGTGTGTGTGTGTGTGTGTGTGTGTGTGTGTGTGTGTGTGTGTGTGTGTGTGTGTGTGTGTGTGTGTGTGTGTGTGTGTGTGTGTGTGTGTGTGTGTGTGTGTGTGTGTGTGTGTGTGTGTGTGTGTGTGTGTGTGTGTGTGTGTGTGTGTGTGTGTGTGTGTGTGTGTGTGTGTGTGTGTGTGTGTGTGTGTGTGTGTGTGTGTGTGTGTGTGTGTGTGTGTGTGTGTGTGTGTGTGTGTGTGTGTGTGTGTGTGTGTGTGTGTGTGTGTGTGTGTGTGTGTGTGTGTGTGTGTGTGTGTGTGTGTGTGTGTGTGTGTGTGTGTGTGTGTGTGTGTGTGTGTGTGTGTGTGTGTGTGTGTGTGTGTGTGTGTGTGTGTGTGTGTGTGTGTGTGTGTGTGTGTGTGTGTGTGTGTGTGTGTGTGTGTGTGTGTGTGTGTGTGTGTGTGTGTGTGTGTGTGTGTGTGTGTGTGTGTGTGTGTGTGTGTGTGTGTGTGTGTGTGTGTGTGTGTGTGTGTGTGTGTGTGTGTGTGTGTGTGTGTGTGTGTGTGTGTGTGTGTGTGTGTGTGTGTGTGTGTGTGTGTGTGTGTGTGTGTGTGTGTGTGTGTGTGTGTGTGTGTGTGTGTGTGTGTGTGTGTGTGTGTGTGTGTGTGTGTGTGTGTGTGTGTGTGTGTGTGTGTGTGTGTGTGTGTGTGTGTGTGTGTGTGTGTGTGTGTGTGTGTGTGTGTGTGTGTGTGTGTGTGTGTGTGTGTGTGTGTGTGTGTGTGTGTGTGTGTGTGTGTGTGTGTGTGTGTGTGTGTGTGTGTGTGTGTGTGTGTGTGTGTGTGTGTGTGTGTGTGTGTGTGTGTGTGTGTGTGTGTGTGTGTGTGTGTGTGTGTGTGTGTGTGTGTGTGTGTGTGTGTGTGTGTGTGTGTGTGTGTGTGTGTGTGTGTGTGTGTGTGTGTGTGTGTGTGTGTGTGTGTGTGTGTGTGTGTGTGTGTGTGTGTGTGTGTGTGTGTGTGTGTGTGTGTGTGTGTGTGTGTGTGTGTGTGTGTGTGTGTGTGTGTGTGTGTGTGTGTGTGTGTGTGTGTGTGTGTGTGTGTGTGTGTGTGTGTGTGTGTGTGTGTGTGTGTGTGTGTGTGTGTGTGTGTGTGTGTGTGTGTGTGTGTGTGTGTGTGTGTGTGTGTGTGTGTGTGTGTGTGTGTGTGTGTGTGTGTGTGTGTGTGTGTGTGTGTGTGTGTGTGTGTGTGTGTTTCTGTCCGTCTGTGAGTAGCACAACTCTGATTTGTTACATTCTTGTTCTTATCCACCATCGTTATTTTTACCTTCTCTACTGGTAAGTAGAAGTATTGTATTCCATCCAAAAATTGATGTCGAGATTTCACCGGAAATATATGTTTTAAGACCCCCTGAATCCAAAAAAAAAAAAAAAAAGCATTTTTAGAAAAAGGTCCGTGTGTGTGTCTGTGTGTCAGTCTGTGTGTCTGTGTGTCAGTCTGTGGACAGCATAGCTCAAAACCGAAAAGTCGGTTAAAAACCAGAGTTGTTATTTAAGTTTAATGTCTTTCAAGGATGCGACTCGAAGATTTTGAAGAAAATAGCACCACCCTAAACTACCCTTTACCTGGAAGATTTTTCGAAAATTTTGAATTTCTTGAAAATGGCTCTAACGATTTTGATTAAAATGTCATAAGTTTGAGATATTTTGATGATAAATGAAATGTATATCTTGAATTTTCTGGCTATAGCCCCTGTAGTCGTATTTACTCTGGAGGACTTTTGCATAACTGGCAAACCGTTAGAGATAGACCAAATCTTACTCTACAAAAATGTAGATCTTGCCAAAATACACAATTTATGTCTCAATAAATTTTCTTGTAGGGTGAACCATTTTGGAGATATTCCTTGCTATGTGTGTGAGTTTCTGAAAACTTAAAACTTTCGTGAAATGGAACATCGTTGTTCATTTTTTTATATGTTAAGTGTGCAAAGGGAACAGAATCTCAAAGCTTTAAAAGATTTGACTACCGCTCTAATATCCCCCTTGCACCTACAAGGAAATAAGCAATAAGATAATATGTACAAATGTTTATCTTAACTAACACGAAGAAGATATAGGAATAAAGAGTTTGTAAGAATGGTTGGTACAAGAGTAGAGAAAATCACGTGAGTGCAACACATCAGATTTTTATATTTCTTTCACTAACGATTCCTAAAAAATCTCATTTTTCTACCTACTTTATGATAATTGAGATAAACGTCTGCAGCAATTGTTTTGCTACGTATTTCGTTGTAGGTACAGAAACGATAGGGAGAAATCAACACGGTTTCATGTCTCACCGTTTCTAGGGTATTTTATGACGTCATGACTTCATTTTATTGGCTTGTGCTGTCCCCTTGTAGGTGCTTTCGTGCCCTGCGCTGTGTATCGGACCAATGAGCAACTATGTTAGTTTTGTCAACTCATTGGCTAATCACGGATAGGTATGTAGGCCAGGAATGGTCTTCTGTCACCAAGCAGAAGTAGAAAGTGGTATGGAATCACATGTTCTTATAAAACAGATAAGCTATACTCCCCTACCTACTCATTAAGGGTGAAGGAGGCGCCAGTGGTTATCTTAAGATACGCCCTGTTAACGCCCTTACAGACGATCAGAAATCGGATGCATTTTCTTCTTATGGGTTGAGTACCAGATCATTCTGGACACTCTCTTCCCCCGCCACCTTCATTCTGGAACTCAGCGACAGTGGTAGGTATATAAGTGAGCCTGTTTGCGAGACAATCGCAACGTCATAATCACATAAGCATGCAGGCTAAGAGCAGACAGGCCACAGAGATGTGTGGGAGCCCTTAACAGTTCCAGGCTGGAAGACCCGTCCCACTGCTGGAGCTGCCTAAAGAGGGCAGAATGGAGATTCATCTCAACACCAGGATTCACCAAGCAGCCACCGGTCAGGCAACTGCAATCTCACCCATCCGCCGAGAACAGCAGTTACGGTTCGCCTAGCCAAGTCTCCACACAGCAGCGCCAAACTCACCCATCGCCAACACTTCCGACTCTGGAAGACCGAATTGAAATGGAGGGAAGGGAAATTTGGGAGATGTAATTATCCTTCCCAGCATTTGCATAGTGAACAGGGAAAACCCCCGAAAAAAAACCATGGGTCAGGAAGGTCAGCCGCGGAAATCGAACCCATGACCTCCTCACACGTTACCGAGGAGTCATTTCTCTCGGTTGTTTGAGGCTAAGTTTTCATTTTACTTTATCTAAGGCAAAAGAAGTACTGTTTGATCCAGAAATTTGATATTGAGATTTCATTGGAAATACATGTTTTGAGCACTCCTAAATCAAAAAAAGGTGTTTACAAAGGCTCTTCAGCAGGTAATGCTTGCAGGTTTGAATTCAATTCTCATTCAATCAGCTGCCCTGGCTTATTATTTTAATTGATCAGTTAAGTGGACACTCTGGTACCAAATGGACTTTATTCCCTAGTCAACCAATTTTAATGAAATTTTTAGGTTAATTTGCACCTGCCACAATATATTGTTGGTACAAGTTTCACTGCTCAAATTAAATAGTTTTGTAATTAAAAATTATTTATTATGCTTTTTAGAAAGAATTTAATAGTAAGGCCCAAATGACCTAGCTGGGCCCTTAAACACCACTCACTCACTTGAATAGTAATAAAAGGTAGACATTAAACAGTTTAGAATTAAAATAGAGGCCCAAAATTTTGTATACTAGTTTTTCTATGTCTATGCAATAAAATTGCGCATTTTTCCAAAATATTAATATTTATTCAAAATATGAATTTTTTTATTTAGAACAGAATAAAAAGAAATATTATTAATAATTACAAAGAAAAATAAGCATGTACTCGCATGAATAAGTGTAATCAACAAGCCAATGCACAGTTTTCTTTAACAAGTTATATTCTACATGTTCTGAAAATTGCAGCTTTATCCATTAATATTTGCTGCAAAAAGGTTTACCCCAAAAAACAAAAATTGTTATATGGAGAAAAAGTTAATATAAGTTTTGGAACACAGTTATTGAAAGTATTGCTCTTCACCTATCCACAGGCTTGGCTCTTCATTACACTCTACAGATCAAAGCTATGGAACTCTCTCAAATTCACAGTAACACACCCTGAATTACTCACTACATAATACCCGTGAAAACAAGTTCTTCAAAACATTACTGACAACAAGAAGGTAATGTGGCTCTGCAACTTCATCTGTATATAGAAGAGCACATTAACACTTTCAGCTGTAGAGTTATCAGCATAAGATTTTTCATTTTTACCTGTGTAGAATGTCTCCATCTTTTTTCTTCATTTACATAAAGTCACATAAAACCGCTGCAGAATTATTGTTAACAAATCACCTTCCAACTTCTTTAATGCTCAATTTCATAGTCCAGATATCGCAGTTTGTTATTCATTATTGGAAGAACTGATATGTCAGACATAGTATCCCTTCAGTTGGAAGAAAATACAAACATCCGGTTTTCTCAAGCTACATGAACTCACTAGGTAAGAACAGGGAATTTCTCCACTACCATGTGCTTGATTAAGCATCTGTTACTGCTTGACAGCCCGCTAGTCAGTGTCAGATTTAGATCCAGGCAACCTGAGCAGTTGCCTAGGGCAGCAATTTTCAGGGGAGTAGCATTTTCTCTAACTTTCTGTTTCCCTTTTTTTTTTTTTTTTTTTTTTGTAAAATTCATTTTTAAAAAATGTTGGCAAATCTTTTCTGAAGTTTGATCTTGTACAACTTGTGGAAGTTGAATACTGTTGTTTTATCACAATGAGAGAAAAGGAAAGACTTGCAGCTGCATAATTTTATTGCAAAATGTGTAGAAGGGGTGGGGAGGAAATTATTACACATAACTTCTTGTATAAAAAACAATGCCTTGTTGAAAATCAAATAGGGTGTATGTTTATTGTTTATCACTATTGATTGATAATAATATATTTAAGAAGATTTAAGAATAAATATTGATAGTTAACAGAATGAACTCCTTTTGCTGTAATGTAACTAAATTTTTAGCTACTTTTATCTTATTTTAATTTTTATCCTTTACCTAATTCTAGTCTTCAAAATTCAGTGAAATTTTATTTTACTGATGCATTGCCAAATGAAAAGGTATACTCAACTTTTGTTTGTTTGTTGTTCTACTGACTATAATAGACAACCACAGGACATGTTGAAGGAAATGACCTTATCAGGTGTTGAGACGGTCTCCTTTGTATTTGATCAGACTTCCATGTTTAAACTGCAGTAACATAACTGATCTGTTTTCATTTTCAGTACACAAACCACATTCCAAAAGGTTCCTCAATATGCAGGAAGGACAATTTGGCAAGATACCTAAAGTGTATGAGGAAAATATATGGCTCAATATATGAATTTAGGTGAGAAAGAAACTGGTTTGTTACATTAAACTTACATCAAAATTTATATTAAAAGGCAAAAGAAAGCAAGTACTTAAAGAATAAACAAAACCAATAAACTAGAAATATATAAATGTACAGATTGATATACAAAGTTAAAATACACACAATATATGTTGTATAAAGAGAGTTTAATTTGTCCCTTTCTTCCTTTCTGTTTGTGATGCAAGAAAGAGTAATTCTGAACAGAAAATGGGCTATTATCTCACTTTTATTTTAGTTACTACATGTGAAATTTAAATTATATATCTTAATTTTATGAGCAATAAATTTGAATTTGAATTAAAATTACAGTATAAAACTAAGCAAAAAAAAAAAGATGAACTTAAAAAGGGTGCAATAAACTTAGGTATATTCAAGAGTTACATTAAATATTTAATAAAACATATACCCTGTTAAAAGTTACATTACAATAAAACATAATATATACCTTGCATGATGATACAGTTATATGTCTTCCAATATTTATATTTCTGCATGTTATAAAAATCATATTTTATTTATTACTTCTTCTATTGTATTGTATTTCATCTAAAATTCAGCATTGAGATTTCATCAGAAATATATGTTTTGAATCCATAGATGTTTGTCTCCAATAAGCTTTTTTGTAGCATTACTTATTTTTTAAATATTCCATATTGCAAGCTTACACATTTTGCAAATGTGTATTTTATCTAATGGAAATTCCTGAAAATTTGTGAGTTATCTTTTCTTTGTTTTGTTCACAAAAGAACAAAACTTTCTTATGTTCACTTTGGGAACCCCATGCTGGCTTAAGCCTTGCCCACCTTGCGCACCTGCTGGGCACTCCCATCTCCTCCTTTCCTCTTGACTATAGAAATCTATATCTATCTCAGCATGGAATCTCCTCCAGGTTTACTCTACCCACCTACCTCACAAGACCTTGTTACCATCCATTAACATTTGAATGCTGTTTCCATATGTTATTTTGAATCATTCTTAAATGAAAATATAGGTGTTTAATACATGCTCTCTTGTGTAGTGGAGGGAGCCTGCAGAACAGGCTACCATATGTAGTAAGGACCCTATATATTGACAGTGTTGAATAGAAGACTTACTTTTTATAGGAATAGATACTATGATACATGACAGGTATATGGAATATCTCATTAGTAGTGAAAGTCATGTGAATGTTTCACTCTGTAACTTACAGACTTTATTTTGTTGGTAACTTGTTACACATATATTTTTAATACAGTGCAATGAGCAGTTATTACATATTCCTAAGTATAGCTCTGAAATAATCTTTTCTGTTTTTTACAGAACAAGAGTGTATGTTACAAATGATTTTAAATTGGTTTTCTATACATTGACACTTTCATTGTATATGATTAAAATGTTTAGGCTCTTAAAAATACATCTGTGGGTATGTTTCTTGTCCATATTGGCTATTATTCTCGTGGCCTTTTTTATAACCTAAGTATGCCTATAACTCTACCAATATTCATTCCATAATAAATTTAAAATGTTCTTTAATTTAGCTGAACTTAGATAAAATAATAATAAATCTGTTTCATTGTCTTATCATGCATTTTCTTTCTTTTCTCCTACATTATATACATAATTTTGTTCATTTTTTGTTGATATGGTCTATAGCTGCTTGACAATTCTTTCTTCCCATGTTAGTGTATCTCTTTGAGGCAACAGCTCTCGGATTATCTCTATCTTCAGAGAAGAGAAAATGCTTTAAGGACATTGCGGTTATTTTTAGTTAAAGTATAATTAGTATTGCTTGTACCTCATATGACATAGCTAAAGCATTTATAAAAATACTTGGCATAACTGGTAATTCAGTGTGAAGATTATTCATTATGTCCTAGAAGATGCTGCTCCAATTTTGATTTTGTTTCATATATTAAAACTGCAGCCAGCTCTGGTAACATTATTGACAGCTGTAGAAGTTCTGAAATATAGATACAATTCAATAATTATACCTGCATACTAAGTTAGTCATATGATCTTTATTCCACTTCTATTATATACCTAGCTAATCTAATTCAGAAAATTACATAATTTTTTACCAGGCTAATTCCTATATAAAGGGAGATAAACTCTTTAATTTAAAAGGTGAGTCAATTAATAACACTAAACAACACTTACATTATAATTTTCCACAACGCGTTTCCGAGGTTAACTTTCCTCCATTATCAACCGGACAATAACTGGGTTTCCATGGTATTTCATGGTGTGGATGGTGATGCTTCTTCTGATGTTTCTTCTGGTAACGGTTCAAGGAACTTGCTGAAAATATCTTTATGAGGAATGTGGAAATTAAATACTCGGTTTCTATTTTTTAAAATGAAGATTTGTTCCCATGTAGACAGTTCTTGTTTTCCAGTTATGTGTTTGAGAAGTTTCGGTTCTGGCTTTATGTCATGATTTTTTGTCCAAAAGTGAAAGGCAACTGCTGATTTTTCTAATTGCTTACTCTTGATGTTCCTAACGTGTTCCTTGGATCTAATTTCTAAATTTCTTTTGGGTTTTCCTATGTATACTTCATTACAATCACTGCATTCAATTTGGTATATGCCAGATTTTTTGTTAGGTGGAATAGCATCTTTGATGTTTGAAAGTAGTAGGTTTTTTATGGAGTAATGGTTTACTGGTGCTAGCTGAATGTTGTATTCCTTGAACACTTTTTTAAATTTATCAAAGGCCCATGGATGATGTGTGAATTTTTTTAATGTCATTTTTGTTTCTGCTGCTGTGAGAGTTGAGTTGTTGATTATAACAACACTGTTTTCAAACTTCTATGAAAGGAAGAGATAATCTCTGTTTAACAATTTACTGATAAAATGATTATCATTTCTTTCTGAAGCAAAATTTTTAAGTTTGGTTTCAGAGTGATTTTGATAATCTATTTTTAATATCTTTATTTTTCTCCTTATCGGTATTATGTGTTTCAGCCCACCAGTGTATCACCTGCCATTGGAATACACAAAACTTGTTTCTGAGATAAGTAGGTTCAACAGAACTGAAAATAATGCTATCTGGATATGTAAACCTGTTGGACAGAGTCAAGGAAGAGGAATATTTCTCTTCAAGGTATGAAAAAATTAGAGAACAAAATAAGTTGTTGCTCTTTTCAATAACATTTTCTAAACATTAAGGCCTGGAAGTTCATGCCCTACAAATCTATGAAATATGCATGTAAATATGCACCTAAAATGTACTTTATATATGTAACATTTTTCACTATAAACAAAGAGAGATAAAATTGTACTTACATTTACTGTTGAGAAGCAGAAGCTTCTCATTCACTGCCCAAAAGTAGTAATGAATTGTGGTTTACAAAAGCCATGTGACAGAGGTTTTCAAACTTGAAAGGATGCCTGTTTTGAGAAACTCCTGTCTACATCACAGAATGATAATGGTGCATTCATAAACAATGTTAATTGGTTCACAGTGAAAGGCAATTTATGTAAGTTAATAGTAGTGTTTCCATTTACAATATCTCCAGTTTTACATATCTGTTCATTTCCAGTATTTTTTTTTTTAATATTACACTCTTCACTTTGTTAGTTAGTATTTCTCCTACTCTGCCAGATGCAGAATTTAAGTTGGATGTTGCTTCTTGAAATACTTTGATTACTTTGAGTGTTCATTTAAGACTAGGCCTACTGTTTCTAAAGAGGTAATAGCTCTAGTTGTTTGTAGTGTTTAACGCCCGCTTTTACTATTACGGCACCGCAGGCGGTGACACTGATGATACTTGGAATGAAGATGGAGCACCGGTGGAATGAGATGGCGGGGGAAATCGGAGTACCCGGAGAAAACCTGCCCTGACGCCGCTTTGTCCACCACGAATACCACATGTGGGTCCCTGAGATCGAACCCGGACCGCCTAGGTGGTAGATGAGGTAATAGCTCTAGATGGTCTAGAAAAGCTGCAGACAGAAAAACAAGATAGTTTTTAATTTACTATTACCAAATACACCTCGGGCTGTAAGAATGGCTGCAGACTAGGGCTTAAGGAGTTAACAACCTCTTTTACTGACTGCAGATCTCTGCTTAGTAGAGGGCAGCATGAACTCACGTTCCTCATCTAGTTAATAACTGAACTCTCAATGGCAGTTTCAAAAAACAACCACTAGTTGATCCACCGAAGTAAATTCTCCACATATCTGTTCACAAATGGGATGAAGTGCATGTGCTGAGGCATGTTAAATGTATTAAATTAAGTAAATTCAAAGTGCTTATGTTTTCCTGAGTTTATGTGTTGGGTAACTTCAGAGGGTTCTCCACTTCCCATGTTATGTTTTAATACTTTTTTTACATCTGCTCTACAAAACAATATTGTTCCATCTGTACAAATCAAATCACTCGCAAATTAATTTTGAAGATCATTAGGTCTAGGTGACTTACGAGGTTTACTTTCAACATAGGGCTATTTTAATATATCCACTGATAAATACAAACCACTAAAAAACACTTTTCTTAAATTAATGAACATAATACACAGAGGAATCAGAGGGGTGCAATACTACAACTGGGACTTTCATGATATTTTTTTTATTTTTTTTTATTTCATCCATATAGAACATATAAATGTTGTTGGATATATTGGTTAATATATACATAATAAATACATTTATAATACAAACATTTACAACTCATCCAAACTATATAAGCATCTATTTATTAAAAATTTCTTCAATTTTTTAGCAAATTGTCGTTTTGATACTTCTGCAATCGGTTTAACATCACACGGCAGTTTATTAAATAGCTTTATACCCTGATATAGTGAATCTTTCATAGACTCACTTTTATTTATATTATCTCTATGATAGTTTATGTTGCTTCTTGTATTATATTCAGGTATCTGATTATTTTTTATTGGTAGATACTTATCTATTACTAACATTATTACTCTATATACATACAAAGAATAAATGGTGAGTATTCTTTTGTTAATAAATGTTTCCCTGCAAGATACCCTAGCTTTTAAATTAAACATAATTCGAACACTTCTCTTTTGATAGAGAAGTAGCCTATTCTTTTATTTATGCTTACAAGTAGCTACTTTGTAGCTGCAACATTTTTAATCTCAAGAAGCCAATATATCAGAAGAACAGGAAATATACTTTGAAATGGATCAGTACACTACACATATACTTCCAAAAGCTCATCAAATAGCAAGTGGTATTCTTACCGGAATTAAAAGAAATATGAAAGCTACTATTCAAATCTAAAAAACAGTGTAAGAACAAGATAAATCAGAAATAGTTAAAATTGAAGTATGGAAAAGTAACTACCACTATAGAATTTACAGTATCTACAATCCTCCAGACAATACACTAGATCTAAATTCTATTCCTATAGAACCCAAAAGTATTTTAATAGGTGATTTTAATGCACACTCCCCTAGGTGGGGCTACAGAGATATAAATTCAGCAGGAAGAGTCATAGAAGACCTATTAAACTCATCAACAATGGAATTAATATTTAATCCAAATGATCCACCCACTTACCTTCATTATAATGGTTCAGGTACAAATCCTGATCTTCTGATGGTGTCATCTGACATAATTGACAATACAAAAAGAGAAATAATAGAAGACCCAGGTTCAGGCCACAGAATCACCATAAACTCCATAAGAGGTCTAATAAATAAAAGTAACAAACCAAAAATTAAAACTTCTTGGAATTTTAAAAAAGCAGATTGGTCCAGTTTCTAAAATGAGATAGAAGGGAAGTGTAATATACTGTTAGAATGAAGCTGATAAATCGTTGTGTCCTAGTTATTGGATCGCCATTTGAAGCTGAAGTCGTTGGTGACGTGATATTGCCCTTTGATGTAGCTCGCTCCGGCTAGTTCTGCAAGAGATCTCTTTATCTCGGGTTTGCGTAAGTGTAATGGACAACCCAAGAACAACTTTTTATATGATTTATTGTCTATTAAATATTTTCGGGAGTTATGCCGAAAATATTTGTATCTGTAGAGGAATCGCACTCACATCCGCGCAGCACGACCTGCCGTACTGGTCTCTGGTTGAGTAGTGACCTTTCTAGCTTACCCACGCTAAGAAGACCGTTCTCTTCAATTTTGAATGTCATGACGTCATCCAAGAAAGCCTCGTATCCAAAATGCTATTTCCTTTTCCCGCAATTTAGAAATGTCCCTTTCTATTATAACATGTTCTTTTATGAATTTCGAATATATAATTACCTTTTTAGGATTAAACGATGTTTACTTTATATTTTATTAAATATATCGCGCGACTTTTAAGGTTTTCAGACCTGACTTTCGAACGTGTATTTAAACTATGTAGTATGACGTCATGACTCGTTAATTTCAAACCAATAATGCGTTTATACTACAAATTTAACGACTATTATTTACTCATATCTTGTTCACCTTACAACACTTCCTGCTCTATTATCTATTTATGTTATTACTCAACACTTATCGCAAATCTCACATCCGGCAATTAAATTAAAACGTGTCTTTTTCAAAAGCCCATTCGATCGGAAATCTAAATTTCGGTATCAAATGCCCCCATTTATATTATTTTATTATTTCATAATAAAATAATGTAAATGTCTTGCCCGAAAGAAAAATTAAAATTACTCCTGTATTTTGAATAATCGGCAACACTCCCATTATATACAATTTTCAATTACACTGTTTTTGAAATTGGTGATTAACATATTTTCTCATTAATCTTTTTAACATGACAAACAATTGTACACTTGACTAAACATTAATCCTTAAATACTAATTACAATATGTTATGGTTTCTTCTGTGAAGCTTTTATATAAAGGTTAAATTTCAAGAGTCTTTCTTTATACTTCCTTCTTTTAGTTCATGTTTGCTCACTTCGCTCTCACTATCACTTGCACTGTGATTTTTCACTTTTGTTATTGTAACACATATCTGTACTATATCCTTTAAGCACTAAAATGTACATATATTTATATAAATCCATTACACTCTTTAGACAAGTTCTTTCTTTGTCTTGCTGTGATAACTATCTATACATCTAAATATTTTAACAAATGTTTACAAAGTAAATATTCTGTTTTCTCTCTATGCGGAGATGAACAATTTAACAATCTTTCTGAAGCTGTTATTGTGAGCTCTATACAATATATTTTTTTAAGCTCTTGGTAGTAGATAGCAATTCACATTCTGCATTTTTCATGAATATGTAAGTACCTGACCAATATATGATTTTCAAGTAAGCTAACATTTACATTTTATCTCAAAGCTGATTGGGCGCCAATAGACAAATGACACTTCCAATTTTTCTTTTACATTAAATCAAGGTTCCAAGGCACCACACGGTTTCTTGTATGGTCGAAGGAGTTGTTTATGCCATCTTCCCAGACATTTTTCATTTTTAACATCTTTTAATTCATAAGTATGATAACCAAATTTTGATATAATTTCTGCAGGACCTTTATATAACAATTCCATCCTTTTGTTCCTACCTCGCAATGCACTTGATAACTTATGGTCTTTAACTAGTACCCAATCGCCTATCTTAGGTTCCCATTTATGTTTTCTCCTCTTTTTCTTTAATTTTCGCTTCTCTGCCTTTTTCTTGATTCGTTCAAAAGCAATTTTCGCTCTTTCTTCTTCACTTAACTGAATGTCATTAATTTTCAGTGTTTTTGGTACCCCGATCAATATTGGTTCTGGTTCAATTCCTAACATTAATTTTATTGGTGCAAACCCAGTAGTTATATTAATGGTGTGATTGATAATCTTTTCTATCAATGGACAATACTTCACCCAATCCTTGTGATTATGATGTGTAAGTACACGTAAATAAATTCCTACATCTCGGAGGACACGTTCTGTTGGATTCCCTGATGGAAAGTATGATGAACAATAATTTAGTTTTCTCGAGTCTAATGTCACCTTAATCTTTCATTGGCCTTATTTACAATACATAGGGGATTCACAAATTCTGAATTCGAAATCTCAATAACCTCATCTTCTAACATTGACTTTATAACTGCATCTACCTCTTCTCTTATTGTACTAGGGATAGCTCTCGCTTTATGTGTAAAAGGTTTGATGGGTATCATCTCAAACGAATGAGTATAAATATTACATTTACCAGGTTTCTCAGAGAATACTTCTTTATTTCGGATTAATATTTCAAACAGTTTATCCCTCTGTTGTTCATTTAGTTGATCAGCCTGAGTTACTTTTTTCCTCAACAATTCTTCTAAGTCTTCACTACTCTCCCTATCATAGTACCTAGTTGCATCAGAAACCCTCAAATTGTCTATGAAATCATTTTTATCCCATTCTACATTTTCTTTATTATCGACTCTGTACTCTTTGACATTTACTTCAGTTAATTCCATAGCTCCTACTTTAACATATTCTACAAAGAATGTATCCCCTTGGATTTCTTCTTCCTCTTTTCCTCTTACAATAGTTTCTGAACTACTATCTTCCACAAAAGGCACTATAATGATCTCATCTTCAACTTTCATTTCTAGAATCATGTTTTTAAAATTCACCACAGCTTCCCAGGCATAAAGACAATCACAACCTATTATAATATCTGTCACAAGTCTTCCTACAATCAGAAATAAAATTCCAAGTATTCTCCCATTTATTTCAATATTTATCATTGCTTGAAATTTTACTCTCTCTTTTCGTTTTCCCACAGCTAGCGAGCAATATATCCCATTAACTGGTAAAGACATTACTTTAAAACCACTACTTTGTAAATTATCATAAAAACTTTGTGAGCATACTGTGCTATTTGATCCCGTATCTATAATTGCATTGTATTGTTTTCCATTTACTCCAATTTTGATTTTAGGTGGATCTCCTACTTTTTCGTTTTCGTCGTTTCTATTTTTCCATTCTCTTTTCTTTTGTATCATCATTTGCCTTCCAGGACTATTTATTTCCGAGTACTTATCACAATCATTACTAGGATACCCAGTTCTCACTGAAGGCGCGTTTGACCGGGTCTGGCGTTTCCCTGATTTTTATGTATTGCTCCTGTACTATTTCCCGAATTGTTACTTCTGTTTTCCTGCATTAAATCGGGGTTACTTCCTACCATGTTTTTGACCGTGTTAATGGCCTCAACCATTTCCGCATTTTCGGGGGAATTTCGTCCATTAGAATACCTTTCTTCCTGTCTTGGTGACCTCGGTCTAAACTCATTATCTCCATTTGTCCAATACCCATCATTTGAATTTCTACTATGTCCAAAATAACGTCCCCGTCTACCTCGATCAAATCTATTTGTATTCATATAATTCACCCTTATATTTCTTCCCCTTTGATTACCATTTCTATTTTGGTGACGCCCTTCCTGGTTATATCTACCTTGATTTTCCCACCGGAATGATTCCATCCTTGGTATTGGTCCTTTATATCTTTCCCTAATCTCACTTCTATTCTGATAATACTGTGCCCCTTGCCCGAAAGAATTGACAGTTTCTTTTCCTTCATATTTATTTCCAAATGCGTGTTTTGGCTTATTGACTTCTAAGGCTGATAATAATTCGATCATAGCTGCAATGCTATCGGGTCGGGCTATGATTAGGTAATGTTGAAGTGTTTCCGGAAAATGTGGGGTAACTATATTTATTAGATCTTTTTCGTCTAAGGGAGGATCCAACATCTTCGATTTTCTCGCTATTCTCATAAAATAGTTGACCATTGATTCCTCCGATCTAGGATTAAATTTTCCATTGCTTAATTCAACTCTAATATTAGCCTGCCTACTAGCTCCCCAATATCTGGTTAAAAAGATGTTCCTAAAGGTCCTGTAGTCATTATTGTTACCCATAGAAAGGCCTAGCCAATTGGCAGCATTACCCTTTAGACATTTTCTTACTATCACCATCTTGTACTCCTCTGGTATACGTTTCACCGTGAAGTACTCTTGTAACCCTTCTAAAAAGGCTTTAGGATCATCTGAATCTTCATTTTCAAAAACTGGAGGTGTCATTTCATTTAAGACATGGTTAGGCCAATGTAAATTTGAATTGTCACCTGTCCCTGCACTATTTCTGAGATCAGAATGAGAATTACTGTTACCTCTATTTTGCATCGAAATGTCAGCTGATACACCTGGTATTGCCTCGTTTCTTGCAACTTCATCACTAAGATTGTTGTGATTACATGCATTTTCATTTAATTTCAAATTTTCTAAGGCCTCTTTTACCTGAGTAATTTCTGTTACTACCCCTTTTATTTTGTCTGTAACATCCTCCAAATTTCTAGCCTGCCTTTCACTTTCTACATTAGATCTTTCCATTCTAACTTTACACCCCTGTAGCTCTTCTCTAATTTCTTCCCTGTCTTTATCTAACCTTTGTACTACCTCTTCCCTTTGTTTGTCTAATTTATATGTTACTCTTTCCCTTTCTTTCTCTAATTTTTCACTAACTTGTTGACCTAATTTCTTTTCAGAATTCTTTACTTCTTGCCTTATTGTCTCTAATTCTCCCTTAACCTGTTCTCTATTTTCTTTTACTTCACTACTAACTTTATTAATTTCCTCCCTAACTTCTTCCCTAAAGGTTTCGAAAGCTCTCTTCTGATTTTCCAATTGCATTCCCAATTCCTGTTGTCCCTTCTCTACTTTCTGTCCTAACTCTTTACTATTTTCATCTATCTTTTGACTTAACTCTGTTCTTAATTCTTTACTATTTTCATCTATCTTTTTACTTAACTCTGTATTCATCTTTTCCACTGTTCTTAATTCTTTACTATTTTCATCTATCTTTCGACTTAACTCTGTACTCATCTTTTTCATTATCGTTTGAAACATATTCTCTATTTCTGACATAAATGCTGGCCTTTCTGAATTACTACTAAACATTTCTGAACTACCTCTAGGTGTTTCTCTAATGTTCTGATCTTCTAATTCTTGGCATATTCTGCTACCAATTACATTCTGATTAAATTCTTCCATCCTACTTACACTTTTCTCAATTTCCGGACTGTCAAAACCTATAAAATCGCTATCACTGTCTTCCATTTCTAAGCTATTTACATGTGTTTTTCTACTCACCAAAATTTTCAATATTTTCACTATTTCACTTTAACTGCACTTAAACTTGTTCACTACACGTTTCACAGATGTTGACACGCTGGGCACCTTCTTGTCTGCTGGCTCGATGCTGATCTGGTCGTCTTGGGGGGTTGGTCCATTCTTTCGATGCCACACGTTGGGATGCCAATTTGAAGCTGATAAATCGTTGTGTCCTAGTTATTGGATCGCCATTTGAAGCTGAAGTCGTTGGTGACGTGATGTTGCCCTTTGATGTAGCTCGCTCCGGCTAGTTCTGCAAGAGATCTCTTTATCTCGGGTTTGCGTAAGTGTAATGGACAACCCAAGAACAACTTTTTATATGATTTATTGTCTATTAAATATTTTCGGGAGTTATGCCGAAAATATTTGTATCTGTAGAGGAATCGCACTCACATCCGCGCAGCACGACCTGCCGTACTGGTCTCTGGTTGAGTAGTGACCTTTCTAGCTTACCCACGCTAAGAAGACCGTTCTCTTCAATTTTGAATGTCATGACGTCATCCAAGAAAGCCTCGTATCCAAAATGCTATTTCCTTTTCCCGCAATTTAGAAATGTCCCTTTCTATTATAACATGTTCTTTTATGAATTTCGAATATATAATTACCTTTTTAGGATTAAACGATGTTTACTTTATATTTTATTAAATATATCGCGCGACTTTTAAGGTTTTCAGACCTGACTTTCGAACGTGTATTTAAACTATGTAGTATGACGTCATGACTCGTTAATTTCAAACCAATAATGCGTTTATACTACAAATTTAACGACTATTATTTACTCATATCTTGTTCACCTTACAACACTTCCTGCTCTATTATCTATTTATGTTATTACTCAACACTTATCGCAAATCTCACATCCGGCAATTAAATTAAAACGTGTCTTTTTCAAAAGCCCATTCGATCGGAAATCTAAATTTCGGTATCAAGAATCAGAGTTCAAGTCAACAGATGAAATGAATAAAAAAATTTGTGAAATATTATTGACAGCAGCCAAAACAATATCCCCAAAGGAAAGTTAAAGAAATATAGCTACTTTTGGTCTCCATCTTTATCTAAGTTAAAACACGAAAGAAATATAGCAAGAGTCAAAGCCGAAAGAACCAAGTGTTCAGAAGATGTACAAAACTGGAGAAGAAAAGCAGCCATTTTTAAGAAAGAATTAATTACAGCAAAGAGGGCCAGTTTCACAAATTTTGTAGAACATATGGACTATAGGAAAGATGGAAATAAAATATACAAATTCCTTTTTATCAGAAAAGTCAAAATTTGCATTTATATGCAACATAAAATTGGGTTTAATAAGCTTTTAAAGTGATGATTCATACACATAACTTACCAGTATTGTAATTATAATAAAGGACAAAATATGTAAATGCATGAACTTCCAGGCCCTACTAACAACTTATCTTTCAGCTGAAACACAGTGCCTTTTAACAAAATAAAATTATACCCATCTATGATCCTAAACTTAACATACAATACTGTATAGTAGACATATATGCAATGTCTGTCAAGACTGATAAAAAAATATCTTAACACATCATGTCACAAAGAGAAGCACTTTCTGAATCTCAAAACAGGAAGTGCTTTCCATTTTAAAATATTTACAGATGAATTTTGTTTTCCAGTCTTTGGGAGAACTGACATACGACAATAATGCCATTGTACAACGATACATCCAGAATCCTTTACTTATTGGAGGCTACAAGTTTGATCTAAGACTGTATGTATGTATTCCATCATATCATCCTTTGACAGTTTATGTCTATCAAGAAGGGCTCACAAGATTTAGTACTGACAAGTTCTCACTGGCAGATCTAACAAACCCATTTTGTCATCTCACTAATTCTTCCCTCAACAAATGGGGACCTGGTTATAAGGAGAAAAAAGACAGAGTTGGATCAGGCAAGTTTGGTTTCTGATTTTTCACCCAAAATCTATTAATATGTCTTTAACCGCTAACCTTTGTCTTCAAAAGCAGTTATCTCTTTATATATGTATCACCTGAAATAATTTTGAAGTCATAAGCTTATGCAGTTGTGCAGTAGGTAATTAGATAACCTTAAATGGAAATATATTTCATAAATACACATTTATAACATAAATACAAAGTTGTGTTTTAGAGCTATAAACTGCACAAACCACATAGCCTAAAATACACAGCTGTGAAATTATAAGCTCATACACTTGTGCACTAGGTAGATAACCATAAGATATGCATATGGTTCATGATATAAGTTTGTGAAACAAACAAAAAGTTTTATAAGGGTTATATGTGGCAAATAATTGACCAATGGAATGTTTTAAACATCAGATTTTACTGGAAATAAATGTTGCATATTACTGGTGATTCCATCATATGAAGTGCAGATTTCCATTAATAATTAACAGCTAAAGAGAATGAGGAAAAAGGAAATCTTCATTTTGTAACACTTTGTACTAGTGTTATGCCTGCTTTATTTACATTCTCTCCATAGTTACTATTCAGTTTCCCTTCTATTCCTTTAAGCTAAAACTACTCCACTATCTAGATTGTGCTTCTATTTCATTGTTTCAGTTTTAGATTGTGCTTTCATTCCATTACCCATGTTCCTCTCTGATTCGTACTTGCCAACCTCTTAGTCAACTACAGGAATGTAGTGTATTTCTTCATATAAAATTGGCATGATTTAGCAATATTAAACATCCCTATTCCCATAAATGGCAACATTCCCTTCCTTCATGCCTTAGGCAGTACTATTGCCTGTAGAATTTTACATTTCTTGATCCTTCCATAGTTTTCTGGGACATTCAATGTATTTTTAGCATAGTGGTACTAATAGTTATAGAGAATAAAAAATAACTGCAAAATATTACTATGAAAAATGAAAGAATAAAAGATGGGAACTACCAAACATTCAAACAGTAATTCCTGAATATCCTCAAAAAACAGCAGTTGCAACCTTCAGGTTGATTACAGGACATGATTGTCTGGTAAAACATTTAAACAGAATTGGGATATATTCTTCACCACTCTGTCCTCCATGTGATCTGCAAGAGGAAATGGACTGAGACCACCTTCAAATATGCCCGGCCAATTCTAGTGCCCCATCCATTAGTGAAAAATATTGGAGAGCAAGAGAATTAATGACTTCATTGTCAGAAATCCAGTATTAGCTAACAACAACAATGTTTAAGCTAAATAAAGCTAAATAAGGGAATGAAGGAAAAATTAAGTTTAAAAAAATAAATACAAGCATATAAGCACAAAAATATAGCATAGGCCTACTAGGCCCCGTGCAACCAGTATTATATCAGGGCGCATGCCTAATGGAAGGTTAATCAACAACCCCTATTATCCAATCTGGTAGGCCTAGTGATAACCCAAGTCACAATTCCAGCATATGCCACTGGTAAGAGATCTGCAGCTTCATTACCAGATATGCCACAATGAGCAGGAATCCACTGGTTCTATTTTAATAGAAATAAAAAATCAAATATTTCATAATGCATGCAATGTTGTAAGCAGGTTATGAATACCTGCCATCCTCTCCTGGAACCTATGCCTGATTTGTGCATGTTGAGGCCACTTGCTGATCAGATACTGTTGGTTAGGATGGAAGAAATCTGTTCAGACCAGGTTTGGTGCCAATCACCTATTAAATGATACTAGTCTAAATATCAAACATAGCTATGAATCACAGATATGAAATGATAAATGTTGCAAGAGCTATGCACATAGTTCTTGTAATATTTCTATACTTATATTATGCTGTAGTACATATACTGTCACTGTGGCTGAGAAACTGGTTGCCGATGGCTGGGGATTGGAGATCAGCACACGACAGCCCAGCTTTTATTTGCTGTGCCGGTCAGGCCAGTTCCCTTGACAGACAATTACTGACCAAACGATGGACATTGTGTACCATATTACGACTTGAGAGAATTTCATTAGGATCCAGAAGCTTTGCTTCAAGAAAGCTCTACCATGGACCAGGCATTATATAAGGGACTTGTTTGTGATCAGACACCAGAGTGAAATGATGGACCAAGACAGTCACACAGTTAAAATGTTTACAAAAACCCAGTGGACAGTGATTGTGAATAATACTGAGTGCAGTTCAGTATGAGTTGTGATCGGTAGTGATAGTTCGCTTGTGATTCGACTTGATAGTGAAGTTGCCCTGAGTGCAGTAATGACTTAGGTGTAACAATGCTACACTAACAGATTAGATGGTAAATAATGTGTGATTAGCAGTAACCAGTATTCTCAACACTATAATCTATAAGTAGCATCTAACCTTTTTTAATGACAGATCATTGGTAATTACATTTGATGTCTACTCAAAAGCTGTTTAAATATATGTGTAGGTATTGAAGAACTGGCACTACATGCTATGTACTACAAATCAAATATAACAAAATTTTAAGTTTGGTGGGCCATAAAAGCCTACTGAAAATTTTAACAAAGCTCAAGTATTACAACATACATGCAGCCAAATTATATTTGTATATACATATTATGTTAGTCTTATAACTGCAGGAAGGTATTTGATTTTGTTTCACACACAATTACAAAGTTATCGCTGCTGTTTTCATATTGATGGTAGACAGTGTCTTTTTATGTTCAATATTAAATCTACTGTTTATGTATATATGTAACTAAACTGCACACTTCCTTTAAATGTTCAATCTTCACAGGCTTTTATGGCTACTAGTGAAGACACTGAACGCAATCCAATCCAACCTCTACTTGTCAGAACCTTAAACATTAATCTAGCACTGCAAATATGTTCTCATTAAAGTTTAGTTAAAAGAGGTAGATAATTTATCACTTCACATCTGAGAGCTAATAAATAGTAAATAAAAGGTGCACTCAAACAAGCATTCAGTGTCTATGTGGTGCAGTGGTTTTTATAAGTTCATTCATAATCTGTGTTCTTTTTTTTGCATTTGTTGAAGTGGTATAGTTCATACCTTTGGCGACACATTTAGATGACTTGCATCAGAACTGGTCTGAACAAGTTTCTTTTCTCCCACTCTCTCTTCAGCAGTATCTTATGAGCAAGTAGCTTCAACATGTGTCAATCTGGCCATAGTTTCCTGAAGAGGAACGCTGTAATGCCTTTGAAATGTTGGATTTCATTTTACTAATCTTAAGAATTGCTTAAGCCATAAAACACTTAAATTGTCATCTAAGTACTGATTAACTATGGTTTTATTTGAGTCTTAACTTCATTTCTTTTATTTGCAAATATTTCACATTTTGGAATCTTAAAGCAATGAATCTATGAAAATTAAAAAATCCACAGTTTACTTCTGATTGCTTTGAACTTTTTTTTACACACTCAGAACATAAAATATATAGTGTACACAAAATGTCAATGTCTTATGTCAAATAATTTTTAAATTATTCATATATTTATTGACAATAACCACATTTTGATATGCTATTATGAAATGACCTTTGGACCCTAAGGTTTATTGTATCTCTACTAAATTTTTAATTTGAGCTCAGTTTACAGATATAAAGAAATAGTCATACAGCCATTGCTTAGATTTCATTAGTTTAAGACAAAAAAAATGTTTTGTAAAGAATTTATTGATATTCTCAATTTCTTTCAGTATGAGTTATGAAAAATGTTTAATTTCAGCTCAATTATTTAATATCTTTGAGCTAGTGCACGACAAATTTTAACACCTTAATCTCGGAAGCTCTCCTGAAAATTTAAAGCTAATAAGTTATAAACTAGGGTCCAAGGAGCATTTTCAATATTGAAAAATGCTGAAAATAAAAAGGAATTGAGAAAAATAGATCTTAAAGTTTAACAATATATTTTTGTACTTTGGTTATACTCAACTTAAAATTCATCAGCACCATGTGTGGGACCCTCTGTTACTTTCTTCTTGGACTCAGTTGCAGTTTTTGAGAATTTTAAAATTGCTTGGTCATTTCTTAATATGAAAACTTTCCTTTTGCCTTCTCATTGTTCACAAAATTTAGGGATGTCTTGTTCTTAGTGAACCTCTACACTATGCACTTTTGCTAATTTGTACACCAAACTCATAAAATATTTGCTTGTTACTGATTTACTATAAATCAACAAATAACTTAAAACCTATTAAATACCTAAACTTTCTTCCTCTTTCCCTGATTACTCTCCCCTTACGTAGGACTTACACCCCCTAGGACTTACATGTAATATATAACTAGAACACTGAAATAACCTGGCCAGATTACAGAATTACAGAACACTGACTGCTTCTGTGTTTACAAGTAAAACGTGTCAGATTTGTGACATTTCAGCTTTACATATCAAATTCAGTTTAGCACAGTTGACTTAAAACCTCTCTGAAGCAAAATTACCTGAAAGAGATTAAAATCAAAGCCAGTTAAAAGGAAAATTGCATTTGGAAACAGTAGCACTAAAGTTTATCAGGGAACGCCCATCTGCACTGGCATATTTAAATACCCCCAGGAGCATTAAAATGACTGATATTGAGAATGAAAGTGTGCCATTAAACTACAAAGTATAAGCATAATACAAAATGCAAAAGGTAAAAATCAAAATTTTCAGTCATTTTCAACAAATTTCAATACATTACCGCCTTAAGCAGCAATACGTCCAGGAAGAATCTTTTAAAAATATTGTGTGTTACAGTAATTTGTGGCCAAAACATAGCTTAATGCATGTAATAGTAATACACAAAAAGGACAGAAATTATATTACACCCTGAAAAATGCCAGTTTACCTTGTATGTTTCAGGTTGCAAATGGACACTGAAGCAGCTACGCCACTACTTTTACCAAGCAAACATTCCCGATTGGTTACTATGGCAGCGTGTAGCATGCCTTATTGTGTTAACAGTAGCCAGTCAACTCAGTGGAATACCGCACTCATCCAACTGCTTTGAGTTTTATGGCTTTGATGTTCTGATAGATTCAACTATGAAACCATGGCTCTTGGAGGTACTCAATTCTTTGCTTTATATTGCTTGCTAAACAACTTTACCTGTCAAGTAATGCCAGCATTCCATAATACACTGGATGAAACATCATTTGAGTTATTATTACTCAGCCCAAAATAATGGTAACTATGATTTATCAAAATTCTTCCACCACAATTACCCTTTACATGGAATATATTTTATTTTTACTTTCTCTAGTATGTATAGTAAGTAGCGGAAGTTTTGTATTCCACCCAAAAATTGATAACGAGGTTTCACCTCGTTTGAGTCTCCCTGAACCCAAAAAAAGCATTTTTAGACAAACACCTGTGTGTGAGAGAGAGAGATAGTGTGTGCGTGTGTGCGTGTGTGTGAGTGTGTGTGTGCGTGTGTGTGCGTGTGCGTGTGCATGCGCGCATGCCTGTATATGTCTGTGAACACTATAACTCAAAAACAAAAAGTTGATTAAATATCGAACCTGGTATTTAAGTTCAGCATCTTCCAAAAATGCGAAAATCAAGAAAATCCCCCATCCCTGACTACCCTTTACATGAAGAATTTTCTGAATCTTCTAATTTCCTTAAAAATGATTTAAAATACCATATGTTTAAGATATTGTAACAAAACTGCAAAATCCAAAGTCCGATTACTTTTCTATCACTTTATTGTCCTAGATTTTAATACAAATGCACAATTTTCTTCTCATTGTTAACAGAGTTTATATCACAATTGCTCTTCTGATAATCTTTCTCAGTCTTTCAATGTCTTTCTCCAGTTTCTCTGTCCCTTATATCTTGACTATTACGATACAATCACTTGACGACACATACGTACTCACTGACACACTTACCGACTCACTCTCACAACTAAAAACTAACTTACACAACAACTCAACTCAAACTGACTAAAAAACTAAAAACTACTGCCTGACTGCTCGCACTGTCTATGGGCCTATTTATACTGAAATCGATGTCACGTGGCCTTTCGAGAACTTCCCATGCTCACGTGTACAATGACTCAGCAAGAATCAACGAGAACATTCTCTGCTCCTTCTGTTGTTACCACATATTATTATGGTTGCGTACACACACAATCGCTCCTGGCCACCCAGTCACCTCTCGTCTGTATATTGTTGTGAGACAGAATATATGGTTAGACCCCAAAAGGAAAGCATTTATGTAAATATTTGTTGCAAATGTAATTTATTTTTCATGTTGGTAAGGATTAGTTGAGTAATGAAAACAAATATCTATTTTTTCAATTGTTGCTAATAAGAGTTGTTTAAAAATGTCATAAATGTTAAGTTTCATGTTTAAATTTAATATGTATAAATATAAGAACCATATATGTATTTAATGATAAAAGTATAGGGAGGATAGATAAAGATCGCCTCCCTAACATTACAGGAACTATTTAGCGTAGAAGGATTTCAAAGTGTACTTCACAGTAAAATGAGCGAATACGCGCATGAATACTAAAGCATTATGCAAAGAGGTGCCAATTTTTTGTCATTAGCGTCTCTGAGCTTGGAAAGTGAAGACACGTTTTTGTAACGCGCGTAGATGTGGGTCTAAAATATTTAATAAAGTGAAAAGACTGTCAAGAAAGTATATACAGGTGCAACGAAAGATAATTCAATTGTAACAAGTGTAATGCTCGACGAAAAAAGTGTAAATAAAAGTGATATAGTGAAGTTACATCCTGTGTTTGTTCATTTCACCCTGTACCACAACCTGAGATAAAAAAAAGAATCTCATAGCTCAACTCAAAGTAAATTATTAAAAACTCAGCACCAGTTGTACGACCAATGTTACAATAATTTCATGCCAAATGAAATGTATATCTTGAATTTTCTGGGATTATCCTTAGAAGCCCTCTTTATTCTGAATGACTTTTGAACAACTGGTAAACCATAAGAGAGAGACAAAACCTTAGCACACAACAAAATGATCTCATTAAAGCACATCATTTATGTAATACATTTTTTATGAAGTGAACCATTTCAGAGACATTTCTTATATGTTCCAATTTTATGTTACTTATACTTTTCTCAAATGGGAAGTAATTGGTTCTTTATGCCCTGGACATGCAAAGAGAATAGAATTTCAAAGCTATCACACAACAACCAGTTCTTAAAAGATTTCATTATAGCTTGAGCCTACTGTATTCTTCTATTCCAATCATATCAATAAGGAACTATGTAATAAGACTATTTCTAGATATGTATTTTTTTGATTAAGAGTGTGAAGTACCTAGAAGAATAAGTGTTGTTTTTAGAATATATTATACTGGGAGAGCAAAAAAACTTTTGAATGGGCCTATGTGATGTTTGGCCTCTTGGTGTCCTTGACACTCGTTGCTATCATAAAAAAGCAGGGTGAAACCATATAACATTTTTAAAACTACTTTTAAAGGCTTTACTTGCCAACTTTATGAAAGGAGATACTGAAACTGGTCACCATCCTTGTCCATATATTTTTGACACTTCTTCAGGAAACTATCCATCACTCACCATAGTTCATGTTGAGACATTCTGGCAATTTCCTGGCAGATATTTTAATTCTTCTAGGGTGTGTGCATTTGTCTTGTACACCTTATGTTACCCTAGAGATAGAAATTGCAGGGGGTTAGATTGGGGGACCACAAATCTCTACTAATAACTCCGTCTTGAAACACACTTTCAATTGTTCTCATCGAAAGATCGGCCATGAACTGCTGAGTTGGGCTGAAAAAAGGCAATATCATGCTCCCTGTCTGTTAATTCTCTAAAATACAAAAGGGCAACATAGTATTCATGTATGTGTGGGCATCAACTGTTGACTCGAAAAAAATTGGTCCTATAACTCAGAACCTAACATTGTTCATGAAGTACTACCTCTTCATGACAAAAAATAACCAAGCATTGATTCCTTTAATTACACTCATTCACAAGCAAAAATATGCTGTGAATAATACAACATGGATAGAAGAATCAGTTTTTAAGCATATATGAATTTGTTATGCATATGTGGTCATGTGGGTGCATGAGTGTCAGCAGACTTTTTTTCAGGGGGGGGCCACATGTTGGAAATTTGCAATCATATAATATTAAACCATTATTTTACTGTCAAAATTTATAATATTTGTTGCAGATAACCGTATTAATTTGTGCTAAATAAAAATTGTTCTTTACATCAAAATTAAAATAATAGTTTAATAGTCAGTAACTGGCTCCACATTAAGTTCACCAACTTCCAAGGGGGAGCCACAGCTCCCCCTTGCCCCCGTTTCGCAACGCCCATGTGTGGGTGTTCATTTAACAGTTTTTAAAGATATGCTATGATTTTATCAGTGGAGGTAAACATTTTTTTGTAATAATCTTGTAATTCTTTCTATCTTATAATGGGAGAATAAAAAACTTACGAATCAGCTGCATCTGTCTGCATCCTCTGCGTTCGTTGCCATCTGCCATTATGGTAGAAAGGCACGGATGAAACCATACAACATTTTAAAACTACTTATAAAGACTTTACTTACCAAGTTCTCCATTAGCGCAGAAAGGTTTCTCAGAGCTCCAATAAACAATTTCTATCTCTGAGGTAACTTAAAACATAAAGTGTACAAGACAAACCTACACACCCTGGAAGAATTAAAACAAAATATCCAGTAGGAAATTGCCAGCATTTCTCAACATGAACTGTGGTGAATGATTGATAGTTTCCTAAAGAGGTGTCAAAAATGTATGGACTATGATAGTGGCCAGCTTCAGCATCTCCTTTCATAAAGTTGGTAAGTAAGGCCTTTAAAAGTATTTTTTTTTAAATGTTGTATGGTTTCATCTGCACCTTTCTATGATAGAGGTAAACGGCAGTGAGCACAGAGGATGCAGAAAGACAAATCACTGCACAGCCAGTTCAGAACTTTTCTGTTCTCTTGGAATCATGCAAGGAGGTACAGAATTATGAGTTAAAAGTGGGAGCTGTGAAATTAAATTTTGGGATTTGTTGTTATGAACTTTGATGACACTTTATAATTGTTGGTACATATTTACAACCCTATTAACTCTCTTCCCTTCACTTCAGCACACCGCACTATTAGTTACTGTGCCGTGATTAAACACTGAGGCCAAAGTGCACTCTGGTTATCTAGGCTTATCCTACTCTAAACAATAGCTCATGGATACTTATGTTTCTTAGTATTAATCTATCTGAACATTCTACAGGTGAATCTGAGCCCAGCACTTGGCAATGATTCAGATGTGGACCCAGTAGTGAAGAAGCCAATGCTGCATGATTTGTTTGATCTTCTTGGCCTTCCAGTGTGTAACACAGGACTCTCATTATTCACATTATGGTCAAGTTCAACTAGTCAGAGCAACTCTGATGACTTCAGTTCATCCGACGATGAAAATGAGAATCATAAAACTCTACCACCAGTGCCTGCTCCATTATATGTGGTCGAAGCTGCTACTAGATGGAAAAGATGGCAGCAACAGAAAGATCTAGAGCACACACCACACAGTGCTGAGACATCAAAATGGAGGAGAAATACACCAAACCCAGTACCCGCTAACAGGAAACTAAGAAGTCAGAGTATAGGAGTGAAAGTTGCTCCTGCTAAAGAGGGCTCCACTAATCACAGGAACGTTCGTGCTAAAAGCTCGCGGGTCTCTAGACCCATACCCGTTGTGTGTGTAGGAGAGGAAGAATTGTTTGTGGGACACAAAAACTCTGGTGTTGACAAACGTGATTCATGGCAGGAGTTTGAGCATGTAGGTCGCAACAAAACCCCAGTACGAGGACATGAAAATGTAATGCCAGCGCAGCTGTGGGGGAACGGACGAGACTGGCGATCTCCCCCAGCTGTGGAAGGCAATTGGGTGAGAGTTTACCCGTTTACGTCTACGTCGTACCTTAAAGATTATCATCCTCAAGAGCCTGTCTTTCCTGGAGATAGAGAGGTTAAGACTGTAGTTGCAGCTGTTCATAAATACTTAAAAACTGCTAGAGAAATTTTTCAGCGGAACCATACTTTAGCTGATGAAGATTATAATTCTTTAATGCAAAGGGTGTTAAATTTATCAACTGAAATCTGGCTGCCAAATAAATAAATGCTTGCACTAAAAATGCCTTCAAATGTATAAAATAGAAATTTCAACTCTGTTTATTCAAAATACTTAATATGCGGCTGCATATGTATATATCAAAAACACTAATTATTATTTTATTGAACTATAGCTTTACTGCACTGTTTTTAAGATCTGTATTAGTTGAGATTTTAGGGCAAATCAGAACAGATATTTTCTCTCATGAATTACGTTAGGGTGCATGCAGGCTAATGTGGTAATCTCCAAATAATCCTCATGGAATGGTATTCACTTGACATAATCTGCAACTCCCAAAATATGTGAGGAAAACCTAACTGCTGCAGCCAACATGCAAGGTATAATAGTTCACATTTTGAAAATTGTACAATAATTAAATTAATTAACAATTAATTAACAATTAAATGTACTTAAATCTTAAACTTAAACTGTACTTAACTGTACTGTACTTAAACCATTCAACTTAACCATTATATTTCTGTAGAGAACGTGTTTCAAAGGCACCTACATCCATTGAGAGAGGTACTTGACAGCAGAGTTAAGACAAATATCTAATGCGTCTAGATATGAGTTATTCTTTGATATTTTGAAACTGAATAATGTTTTTGTTTTTCTGTATTTGAATCCTCTCTATAAAATTCGAAAGTAAGAACAAAATTAGAAACTAAAACCTTCACTTATCTTAGTAATATTGCAAGTTCTTTGGTGCAAAGCTGACAATGTTTCGAGTTGACTCCAACTCATTCTCAAAGCTATACAAACAAATTTGTTACCAAAGCTGCTGATGTTCATTTTAATCATATCTCTGAAAACAAAAAACATAGATATTGTTCTAAAGTAAGAGCAAATTAGAAACTAAAAACTTCACTTATCTTAGTATTATTTTAGTTTCTAATTTGTTCTTACTTTAGAATCTTGTTGCTTCACTGTTAATAGCTTCAATTTTTCCTTATTTAAATTATAGATATTGTTGCTCATTTTAATTACTTCTCTATAAGTTTATAGGATTGTTCTTGCTTTTCCTTTATGGATTTGATGATTGTAGCTTAGTAAAGTATGTACTACTGATGATTCATCCATTTGCTTGTATTTAAGATTTCCTGTGCTCCTTTCAACTTGTACTAATGGCTTGTTTACCTTGATTTTCAAGGTTCTTATTGGCATGGGGAAAAAAAACACGAGAAATGATGTCTACAAACAAATGAATTTCACCTACTTTCTTTATTATTATTACTACTATTATTATTTATTATTAGAGCTCCTGCCTCTCACAGAGGACCCAGGTTCGATCCCATTACCTACCGGTGTAGGAATTTTTCTTCTGCTGGGAGGTTTGTCAAAGGGTGCATTTAGCCTTGTTAGATCCCGTAGGGGCAAATTGAGGAGCTACTTGAATAAAGAAGCAGCAACCCCAGGTCACGAAGGCCGCATAACCGGTCGATCATGGCACTGATCACATCCCACCCTCCAGTTCAACACTCCACTCCTGACACCTGTAGTGGGCAGAGGTGGGGGATGCAGCAGCCAGGCAGTGAGCCTTGGTCCACAGAGGGCTGTTGCGTTAGGTGTGGGTTATTATTATTGTTATTGTTTTTCTTCTTATTATTGTTGTTATTGTTATTATTACTATTATTATGATTATTATGATTATTATTATGATTATTATTATTATTATTATTATTATTATTATTATTATTATTATTATTATTATTATTATTATTATTATTATTATTATTATTATTATTATTATTATTATTATTATTATTATTATTATTATTATTATTATTATTATTATTATTATTATTATTATTATTATTATTATTATTATTATTATTATTATTATTATTATTATTATTATTATTATTATTATTATTATTATTATTATTATTATTATTATTATTATTATTATTATTATGATTATGATGATTATGATGATTATGATGATTATGATGATTATGATGATTATGATGATTATGATTATGATTATGATTATGATTATTATTATTATTATTATTATTATTATTATTATTATTATTATTATTATTATTATTATTATTATTATTATTATTATTGTTGTTGTTGTTGTTGTTGCCATCACCATCATTATTATTATTATTACGCAATGGTATTGTTATTCGCTGCTTGCAAACCCACAAACATCAGTCAAATGTATGTAATATACAAGAACACTGGGCAACATTCCTTTAATGATAAGTTTATACTTCATTAACTATACGGAGAAAGTCAGAGAAATACAGAATGACTATAGGGAGTGATTCAGGGTTTATAATTAAGTATTTTCTTATCAGGAGTATATGTCCGCAAACTTCTTGTTATTCAGCTAGAGGGCAATGACATTTTTGAAATATGTATCGGGTTAGATAAAATTCTGTCGAACCAGTTGCTATGTATTTTTATTTTCTCTACTGTGTGTAGTAAGTAGAGAAAGTATTGTATTCCACCCAAAAATTTGATGTTGAGATTTCAGAAATAAACCTTTTAGGGCTCCCTGAATCCAAATAAAGCACTTTTAGAAAAAGGTCTGTGTGTGTGTGTGTGTGTGTGTGCGTGTGTGCGTGCGTGCGTGCGTGTGTGTGTCAGACTGTAGACAGCATAACCCAATAACAAAAAGTCACTTAAAAACCAAAGTTGGTATTTAAGGATGTGACACAAAGAAAATACCTCCACCCTAAACTGCCCTTTACATGGAAAATTTTGATTTTCTTGAAAATGGCTCTTACGATTTTGATTACAATGTTGTATGTTTAAGAAATTTTTATGACAAATGAATTTTATATTTTGAATTTTCAGACTATAGCCCATGTAGTCCTGTTTACTGTGGATGACTTTTGGTTAACTCGTGAACTGTAAAAAATAGACTAAATCTTTAAGAGGTAGAACTGGAACTTAAAAATTCAATGCCAGTTCTACCTCTTAAACTTTGCCCACACACGGCTTGTGTGTTTAAAAACACCAACAGTAAGTTTGTTGGCATAAATAAAATAATAAGACTAAATCTTACTGTACAAAAAGATGTAGATCTCATTAAAACATACAATTTATGTCCAAATGAATTTTTTTGTGGAGTGAACCAATTAGCTGATATTCCTTGTTATTTGTGTCAGTTTTAGAATACCTTAACTGTCATAAAATGGAAGATCGTTATTCCTTTTTTTTTATCTTACCCATGCAAAGATAATGGAACCTCAAAGCTTTAAAAGATTTGCCTTGCTCAAAACCTATGGTATTTCCATATTCCCCTTGCACCTACAAGGAAATAAGCAATGAGATAATTTCTGCAAATGTTATCTCAACTAACATAAAGAGGATATAGGAACAAGAGTTTGTAAGAATGGTTAGTACAAGAGTAGAGATCATATGAGTGCAACTCATCAGATTTTTACTTTCTCTACTGGTAAGTAGGGAAAGTATTGTATTCCATCCAAAAATTCCATGTTCTGATTTCACCGGAAATACATGTTTTGAGGCCCCCTGAATCCAAAAAAAGTATTTTTAGAAAAAGGTCCGTGTGTCTGTCAGTCTGTGGACAGCATAACTCAAAAACGAAAAGTTGGTTAAAAACCAAAGTTGGTATTTAAGTTTAATGTCTTTCAAGGATGCGACACGAAGATTTTGAAGAAAATAGCCCCACCCTAAACTACCCTTTACATGGAAAATTTTTCAAAACTTTTGATTTTCTTGAAAATGGCTCTAACAATTTTGATTAAAATGTCATATGTTTGAGATATTTTTATGACAAATGAAATGTATATCTTGAATTTTCTGGCTATAGCCCCTGTAGTCATATTTAATCTGGACGACTTTTCCATAACTGGTAAACTGTTAAGAGATACACTAAATCATACTATACAAAAAATGTAGATCTTGCTAAAATACACAATTTATGTCTTAATAAATTTTCTTGTAGGGTTAACCATTTCGGAGATATTCCTTGTTATGTGTGTGAGTTTCGGAAAACTTAGAACTTTAGCGAACTGCAACGTTGTTCATTTTTTTATATGTTAATCGTGCAAAGAGAATGAAATCTCAAAGGTCAAAAGGATTTGACTGTCGCACAAAGCCTTCTGTATTCTAATATCTCCCTTGCACCTACAAGGACATAAGCAATAAGATAATTTGTACGAATGTTTATCTTAACTAACATGGAGATATAGGAATAAGAGTTTGTTAGAATGGTTAGTACAAGAGTAGAGAAAGTCATGTGAGTGTAACACATCAGATTTTTATTATAAGGTATTAGGAGAGTTTTGAAATAAGAGTAGTCAGGTATCCTTAATTTTAAAAAATACAATACAAAACTCTTCTTTAAATCCTGATTTAATTACAATGGCACTAAATCCACATCCTCTGAAGCAGGTCAAACCTTTTAACCAATCTACAATATATGTGTTGTTGTTGTTGTTTTCTAGTGCCTTGCATCTGGCAATGAAGCCGTTAGCATTCGTGCTTTCCAATACTTTTGAACTGTAGTTTCTTCTGATCTTAATGCTTCACAGGTCTTCAAGTGGTCTTCGTTCATTTCTGCTGGATTGTTACACAGGGCACATATTGGTGAAGCTGAGATACCTATTCTGTAGAGATGACTTGCTAAGCAGTCTGATTTGTCAATAGTCGGAAGGCTGCAACCGCTGTTTTCCTTGGTCTCTGGGGGATTATATCTGGGTTGGAAAGTAGTGTAATCCATTTTTTATCTTTGGCATTTGTTTCTATTTCTTGTAGGTATGAATGAGAAAATTTTTTAATGATCAAGCGTTTTATTGAGGAATATGAGAAATTGAATTTAGACTTCTGTTTTATTGTTGTGCCTTTCTTTGCAAGTGAGTCTGCAGCTTCATTCCCCATGACTCCACAGTGTGCTGGAATCCATTGGAGATGAACAGTCTTATTAACTTTTTGAAGTTGTGTTAACATTTTGTAGCATTCTCTAATTTTTGTTGACTTCTTTGTAGTATTTGAACATATTCCCTGAATTGCAGCTTTAGAATCCGAAAGAATTACTGCCTTGTTAAATTTATTTAAGGGAAGATTTAATAATTGTCGGAGAGCAATGTGTATAGCCTCTATTTCTCCATCATAATTTGTTGTGTCTCTGTCAACAGAATGATAAAAGGAAAAATGTGAACACATAACTCCAGCTCCAGTAAGGTTTTCTATGGAGGATCCATCAGTATATATCTGCAGCCATTCTTCTGTGGGATATCTAGTATTGATTGTTTCCAGAGCTAGAAGTTTTTGTATTTCTTTTGGTGTGTCTGATTTACTTATTTCCTCTATTAATTCCAAACTGAAGGTAAGTTGCAATAATTCCAATGCATTTTCTCCTATAAGCAGATTTTCTCTGGTGTTAGGAATGTTCAATTTGGATTTAATCTGTGTTACCTTTTCTAGGAAACTACTATGAGTTTTAAGGATTGAAGGGGGGAGGTTCTCTTCTGTCCATTTAGAGTTTGGCAGTCGTAACATTTTCTCGTGTTGGAGCAATGCTTGTTCTTCTATTTTTGTTGTTATTGATGGGGTCCGTGTTAAGGCAAGCATGGCATCAACAGGTGTGGATTTAACTGCTCCAGTGATTAGGCCAAGAGCCTGATTTTGTATTTGTTCAAGTTTATTGACGTTAGAATTTGCTGCTGTTATTAAAGCTTCAGAACAGTACAAGAGGTTTGGTTTAACATACATTTTGTATGTTGTGTTAAGGACTCTCCTTGAGCAGCCCCATTTAGCACCAGCTAACCTTTTCAGGATTTGCAGTTTCTTTTCAACCTTTTCTGAGATGTTTGTTATATGTTTTTTCCAACTTAGCTTTCTGTCGAAAGTGATGCCTAAGTATTTGGCATCATCAACTGCTTTGAGTGGTTTACCATTATAATTTATGTTAATATTAACTGGTTTGTATTTTAGTGTAAATAATTCATAATTTGTTTTTTTCACATTGATAGTCATGAGGTTTTTGGAGCTCCATTCATGTACTTTGTTTAGGACTGTTTCTATTCTGTCTTTAATTAATTCAGGTTTTTTGGACAGCCTGGAGTCCAAATGACTACATCGTCAGCAAATAAAGCAATTTTGGTTTCTGAAGTTTTTATTATTGATGGAAGGTCATTTATATATATGTTAAAGAGTGTTGTGCTCAGAACAGCACCTTGTGGAAGTCCTCGGTGTGTTTGTTTATATTTGGAAATGTATGTATTATATTTTGTGGCACAAAATCTTTGTGAAATAAACTGAGTTATCCATTTTAAGCATGTTACTTTTCACACCTTTTGATTGCAACTTCTCAATTAATTTGTTTCTCCAGACTGAGTCATATGCTGATTTAAAATCAATGAATACTGCTAAGGTATCCTCCTTTCTATTGAAAGCTTCCTTGATGTCTTGACTTAGTAGGAGTACATTTTCACTTGTACTATGATTCTGTCTGAAGCCGGTCTGTGAACTATTAATTAAGTTGTAATATTCTAGGAACCAGTTAAGGCTAGATGCTACCATTCTTTCCATCACTTTTGCAATAATACTGGTCAAAGATATTGGTCTGAAACTATTAATATTGTTTGAGGGTTTGTTTTTCTTTAAAATCGGGATGATAATGGCTTTTTTCCAGTCGGAAGGTACAGTCATTCTCCAACACGTGTTATACAGTTTAAGTAGGATTTCTTTTCCTTTCCTGCCAAGGTGTTTAATAAACTCTGGGTGGATCTTGTCAGGTCCTGGAGATTTTTTGTTCTGTAATTGTTCTATTGCTAAATCCAGTTCTGTTTCGTTAAAATCCTGAATAAAAATATAATTTCGTATATTTTTTTGGCTTATTAGTTTCTCTGATAGTTTTTTGGATAGCTTTATCTTGTTTTTTATACGCTTGGGGTATCCTTTGTGACTGAGCATAAAACTCGTTAAGGGATTCTGCTATTTCCCTATATATAGTTAAGCTTCTGTTATTATGTTTTAATGGTTCAGTTGTATTTTTTGATAATTTTGTATATTTTATTTCCATCTTTCGTATAGTTCATATGTTCTACAAAATTTGTGAATCTGGCCCTCTTTGCTGTAATTAATTCTTTCTTAAAAATGGCTGCTTTTCTTCTCCAGTTTTGTACATCTTCTGGACACTTGGTTCTTTCGGCTTTGACTCTTGCTATATTTATTTCGTGTTTTAACTTAGATAAAGATAGAGACCAAAAGTAGCTATATTTCTTTAACTTTCCTTTGGGGATATGTGTTTTGGCTGCTGTCAATAATATTTCACAAATTTTTTTATTCATTTCATTTGTTGACTTGAACTCTGATTCTAACAGTATATTACACTTCCCTTCTATCTCATTTTGGAAACTGGACCAATCTGCTTTTTTAAAATTCCAAGAAGTTTTAATTTTTGGTTTGTTACTTTTATTTATTAGACCTCTTATGGAGTTTGTGGTGATTCTGTGGCCTGAACCTGGGTCTTCTATTATTTCTCTTTTTGTATTGTCAATTATGTCAGATGACACCATCAGAAGATCAGGATTTGTACCTGAACCATTATAATGAAGGTAAGTGGGTGGATCATTTGGATTAAATATTAATTCCATTGTTGACGAGTTTAATAGGTCTTCTATGACTCTTCCTGCTGAATTTATATCTCTGTAGCCCCACCTAGGGGAGTGAGCATTAAAATCACCTATTAAAATACTTTTGGGTTCTATGGGAATAGAATTTAGATCTAGTGTATTGTCTGGAGGATTGTAGATACTGTAAATTCTATAGTGGTAGTTACTTTTCCATACTTAAATTTTAACTATTTCTGATTTATCTTGTTCTTCCATTGTTTTCTGGATTTGGATAGTAGCTTTCATATTTCTTTTAATTCCTGTAAGAATACCACTTGCTATTTGATGAGCCTTTGGAAGTATATGTGTAGTGTACTGATCCATTTCAAAGTATATTTCCTGTTCTTCTGATATATTGGCTTCTTGTACTGTGAAGACATCTATATCTTGGTCTTTTAATATTTTCATTAGCTCTTGTTTTTTAGGCTGGGACATGCCTCCTGCATTCCATTGTAGAATTCTTAAAGTAATGGAATTGTTGTGATGAAATTTGCCTAAAGATGTCCCCACCTGGAGATCCGATTGGGGGACAGTTTTAACTCCGGAATGTTTAACTATAGGCCTCATACTCATGTATGTGGCTTTCATGTAACTGTTTTCTTAACGGGCACCTGTTTTACAATGTGGCAGTTACATCACCTGACTTAAACCCCCATTTTGCAAGGGGGACCACACCTATCGTTGGTCAACGGGTCCATCGGACCTAGCAGGGAGGACTAAATAGGTGGTATTTAGATCCACCGACCTTCCCCTCATGTGCCTCTGAGGGACGCTGTTGTGCTGTGATAGGCCAGCACGTATGTAAATGACATTTCCTCCATTTTAGATGAAACAGTTATACTGCTGTGATTCAGTCCCCAGAGCCTCATCTATTAAAAGCAGGGTGCACCACGGGCAGGATGAGGATGGGAATTGGGTAGGAGAGGCTATAGGAGGCACATCACTACCCCTTACACCCCACAATATATGTTATTGTCAACAAAATACAACTACAGTATAACCTCATTAATATGAATCTGTAGTTACCAAAAAGCCAAGAGTTCCTGTTAAAAAAGTTTGTGTTAAGTAAAACCCAGATGCCATGCATTATGGGCAGTACATCTACAATGAAAAAAGAAATGTCTGTTTTGAGCAACCATTTGATTGTTGAAACCAAGAAGCCACTTGTAAAATGATGTGCTGTCGATCCAAGCTTTCTTATGGTGAGAGTAAATAAATTGTCCACATTTATGTTTTTAAAACAACGTGGTCTGTCACTTACTGATGGCCCAGGGACAAAACTTCTCACTGCTGTCTGCATTACAAGGGCAAACAGTTACACGTTGTGTGCTGCATGCTCCATTATAACATTTATCACCTTTTATCCCCAGGATGTGATCTGGAAAAAGATAGTAGAAAAGTCCAGTTCCAACTAAATTGAACACATTACACAAGGCATACTTGTCCCTCACTCAGTCGAATTAGTGCAATCAGCTGTAAGCACTTTCTTCATCAATTTTATTTGCTTCACCACAATTGATACAACCAGCCAGCAGAACTGAAGTCTTTAATGCCTATATTTTTGGCAGTCTCATTTGTTTTTGACTGAATCATAGGACCACTTAGAGGTATGTTAGATGCACACATACGATTGAACCATTCTAGCAGTGTCTTGAAGTCTTCATGCTTAGTGCTACAAAGTTATTTAGATTTCTTTCTGGAATGTGATGCAGCATTGACTCTTTCTTGATTTTTAATTATCATAAAGTAGATCTGGAAATTCAAAACTGCTCTGCAATCACCGTTTTCTTTGTACCACGGTCCACTTCATCTGAATCTTAAGCTTTACCTACACATTTAAAGCTGTCTGTTCACACTTTGCCATATTTTGCATGCTATCGTTTGTAGATTTTTATTCAGTATTCTAACTCAATTTGGCCACAACTAAAAGAACACCTGGAATTGAATGTTTCTAAATGTTAATGCACACATTATTGAAGTTATTTAAATGTGCCATACACACTGATTGTTGTGATAATCACGGCTGCCGACCTTCAATACATCACAAATGAGACAACAATGGGTAGTTAGCTTTGTAGTTACATTTCTTGCATTCATTTTGGAGAAAATTAGCACTTAAAATACTGTAACATCAGAAGTTTGTGTTACAATGAACTTAAATTATGCTAGGAACTGAAAATGAGTTCGTAATTTGCCTTAACCAAAATTTGTGCTCAGTGATAAAACTTCCCATAAGAACTATTGTATTCCTGCCCAGACCAATATTTTTTTGTATTAACTGCGAGTTCGTCTTAAGTGAGTTCATGCTTACAAGGTTGTACCATTGTGGGTTAAATTTTCTCTGACTGAATTGTACAAATGTATAAATGTTTATTAACAATGTTCAAAATGTCAACATTGAACTTCGGAGCATGGTTGATAGCAATGTAGTAATGATTGCAGAGTTCTTTCAAAAACACCTGGCATATCAGTAATGGCATAAAATGTTAAAAAGATCCTGGAGCCCATTCACAAAGAAACATTAACAAGGATATGAATGTATGACTTGAACATGAAATTTACTTTGCCATTCACAATGACATTAAGCACTCCTTTTCAAAACCTTTAGAAGAATTTAGTGCTTTCCCAACTACAATGACAATTGATACAAAAAAAATAATAGTAATATTAATAATACTTATAAATAATAATAATAATATATAATACAAATAATAATAACAATAATAACAATCTAATAATAATCATATGGTTTTTCCATATATTAAAAAAAAAAATATTTTGCAGCCTACTTAACCTTTAAAGTTTCTCCCAAAAGTCCACAGATACCATAGTAATAATATAACTGATACCTACCTTCACATTTTAGTTCATATGTAATTTGCTTCCAAATAGTTTGCTTCAGCAAATTATCTTTGTAGGATTTATGCTTTTTATCACAAAAACTATGATTTTTAAATACAATAGTGAATTTATCAAATGACTCTCTTCGTTTCTGTTCCTGTGCAGTGTGACAGTGTTTCCCCCTATCCCTCTATTTAATCATGCTAACGTGAACATGAAACCTTGGAGTTTATAAGGTTTGGTGTTAGTTTCTGGCAATAATGTTCATGAGAGGTAGAACTGGAACTTAAAAATTCAATGCCACAACTGGGATTTGAACCACAGACCTTCCGCTTACCGGGCGGATGCTCTAACCACTGAGCTATTGTGACAAACTGCCAGAATGGCATTAAATTCTCAAACCAGTTCGTATTTCTCCTGGTAAACCACAAAGGCAGTCTCACATCAGAGACAAATTACCCCAATGGTGACTTACTATTGTAAGTACTTTATGTCCCAGGATTAAATAACCTTCAGATGGTAATTATTATTATTTATTTATGCCAACAAACTTACTGTTGGTGTTTTTAAACACACAAGCCATGTGTGGGCAAAGTTTGAGCGGTAGAACTGGAACTTTGCCCACACACGGCTTGTGTGTTTAAAAACACCAACAGTAAGTTTGTTGGCATAAATAAATAATAATAATGTTCATCTTCAAATTAACAAAAATATTGTGAATGGCCTCATTTATTAACCTGGCAACAAGCTTTAGTGTTTGCATTGCGTTCTGAATAACTTTTCTATGTGAATAGCCCATTACAATTAGGAAATCCCTTACCTCACTGCAATAATGTGCAAGTGCACCCTTATCTTGAAACGTTCATTGGTGTATTCCTAAAGGAACACTCTTGCACATTATGTTGTGAAATCTGTAGGTAAATGTCTCCTGTCAAACATGGAGTTAGTTAGGAGTTAGAGTCAAACATGGAGGTAGTAAAAGTGTGTCATTTATGTCAGCCCCAATGCTCGCTTCAAACTAATGTTGGTAATTTGTAACTTGAATTGCTCTAGGGTTTTCCTGTGTCCAAATGTGACTGTTGCGTGTGTCAAATGTTCTCTTGTGTACAAACCTCGTCCATCCACAATATTGTTGTAGGAAATCTTAGTTTATCAATGCATATGAAGAAACCACTTGACAAACTGTGGTCGGAGGGAAAGTCATCTGGCACCGATGCTTGTACCCTGGTGAGATGACGCAGGTGTAATTGCTGCTCATGCAGAATTCTAGTAACTGAAGACTGACTTGTGTGCATAACATGCACTATTGCTCTTGTGCTTGTGGATGGAGAATTCTGGACCCCGTCGAGCCACTGATTCTCCCAGTCATTGATGTATGGCGGCAGAGGTGCTGGATGAGGCAAATGTCTCTTTGGGCAAAGCTCAGCTAAAGATCCTGTGCTCTTTTCGCAATTCCCCAAACAGCACCATAATGTTATGAATCTATGCTAGTTCTGCATAAGTATGGCGGAACATTCTTATAACAAGCTGTAAAACTAAGTCCTTCCAGTGTATGGAGCACTTTAGTATATACTAATAGACGAGATTGACAACTGGAACCACAAAGTGCTATATCATGGCTAACAAGATAGACAGGCTACGGCACAAACTGCAGTGATGTAATTCTCCTAGTCCAGTCACGGCCCAATGAAGTAAAACCACAATCGCCTAATACATGCATATTCTAAACAAACCAAAATATTGCATTCATTTAAAAGATACAGTTTTATCATGATGCTATACACTGTTAGCCATGTATCAGACTACCATTACTACATAACTCCGGTTCACCCCTTAGCTTGTCTTTCTCATTAGCCACAGTGCTGTATAATATGTTACAGAATCCTTTTCCATTTAAGTAAAAAAAAAAAAAAAAAAAAAAAATGTTTTAGATTAATGGTAATATAAACAATGTTAAAAACAGAATATAGGTGATATTCCAAAATGCAAAGAAAACAAAACAAGTGATATTGCAATGCTGAAGGGGCAATGCAATGTTTCAGACTTACATTTCCCATAAGAAAATACAGAACTATAACCCCTGAATCATGCATTAAATTATTCTGTGTTATTCTGACTCATGCTGTATGATTATTTTGCTTTTCTTCCTTTTTAAATATAAGTCTTCAAATATGGGAAGAAAATGGTAAAATAAATTCTGCTAAACAGAAGCATTTTTAAAATTAGTTTTATTCAAATCACTCAGATTAACAGACATATACTTGACTTTTTCTTAAGAAAACAGTAACAAAATATTTCTATAACATATAAAACAATTTTCTCAATATTTTCTTTTTCTTGCATAATCCTGCTTGTTCAATGAAGACTAGATTCAAATGGAAACATTCAATGTTCCAATTGATTTTACAAAGGCACATGAATAAGGCACATTGCATAAAAATGAATGGCTCACTATCAGTGGTTTAAAACATGAATGCTCTTTATGTATAAAAATATTGCTTTACAAATGATATGAAGAATTTATTTCAAAACAACGCTTTCTACCCATAAATACTAACAAGTATTGTATGACTTTGCAAAAATATGACTTATGTATTACTTCAAATTGCACTCAAGAAAAACTGCTGATGCTCTGGCATCACACTTTAACCATGAATAATAGGCATGCAAATCACAATGTTATAGATCTGTTTACCTACATTTGGATTAAGAAATAATGCATCCCTTGTCTTATGAAGCTATCAGTTTTAGCAACACCTTTGTTAAAAAAAAAATTAATTACACCTTGACAGTTTCACAGGTTCTCTACATATTAACATTTTTTATATTATTCTTTGGCACATATGTTTATAAATCTTTTTGTGAAAACACAGTGGATTTTAATTTTAAATTGAAAGAAGTTAGTAACAGTGACATTTTGCTTTTCTTACATTTACATGCACAAATTAATTTCTGATATATAAATGAAAGCTAGGGTGATAAACATCTAAATTTGTGCATATGAAAGTTACATATATATTTACATCATTTCTGATTTATTGAAGAAAGTTTTGTATTAACAGCAGTTCTCCTTTAATGATGTTCTTGATTATCTGTATTGCTTGATCTTCAGGCTATATAAGTCAATATCGCTTGAGCAAATGATATAAATACATCATGATGCTAATACTTTTCACTCATCAATAATGGCTGTCAAAAGTTCAATAATAGATAAAAAATCAATGCATTTCTCCCTTTCTGGAACTTATTTAAGATTTTTATATTTTTAAAACCTAAGTATATTCTTAACATAGTGTTGTAATGTCTTGATTTGTTTAGGACAGTCTAAGATTTGGATTTTCCTATATTCCATTATTTATTTATTTTGGGACAAATAGAATCTTACATTACTTACCAGATTAGTCCCAAATGAAATATTTTTCTATTCAAATAAAATCATATTAGTGTGTTATAAAATGAAAAATTACAAGGTACCTCACTTAACTCTCTTAAAACAAAATCTAAAACACTAGTGCACATGGATTTTGTAGAAATTGAAAGATGTATCACATCAACCTACCAATGGTTACACTCTTCAAAGTTTTAGTCCTATCACATGCTTAGTTCATACCATAGATGTGTTTGTTCCCTTTCCAACTTTTGAAATCACTTCAAGTAATGAATCAGAAACATAATAGGTGTGAGTTTTTTTTTTAAGATGCATTAAGAGATCCAGAATTATATGAATTGCAGAAATTAAAGGGGAGGATGGGAGCAGGATAAGATAAGTGAAAAGACAGGAACCAAACGTTCACAAAGTAAACATGTTTAATGTGTGTGTGAAATGTAATTATAGTGAGGAAGTATCCTAATAGCAAAAAGGCTAGGGCCCAATTCAGGGATAGCCCATGGTATGTGAGATTTAGTAATCAATAAATCATTCATTCACTCATTCACACAAATTGTAAAACTTTTTTTATACTGGTACAGTTTCTACACATATATTTTTTTGGCAGTCCCAGCAAAATCCTATAATATATTACAACAAATTATTTTGTATTTGCTATTTTTAAGCAAAGTTGTGAAATACCAAACTGTACTTGCGTCATTTGTGCTTCAGTTGTGATTAACCTTGTTAGCAACATTTCTGGGGAAATACTGGCTGAATTGTACTGGTTTGAAAATACTGTTCACATTGCAGACATGGCCAACAAAAAACAAGTCAAGATAATGGACTACTTCGTAAAGTGATAACTTTATTTGTACATATTTATTTTTATTTGGGTATATTTCTCTTGCGTCTGCAATTGTTTCATATTACTGACATCCTATTATTTCTTATTGTTCACTTCTTAACCATAACCCACATGCTGCATAAATTTTACAATTTTTATTTACTTTCATTTATGCATTTTTCACACTTATATGTCCCCCACCCCTGCCTGGAAAACGTATAAACAAAGTTTTACTGTAAGTTCTGCATAGGCATTGCCAGCCAAATCATTAAGTGCAAAATGAAATCTTGTATTTATATTTTCACTTTGTAAATACAACTTATTTGCTGCAGTAATATAAAATACGTTAAGTTGATTTGCTTATAAACCTTAACTAGGTCTGTTAAATTTCAAAACACTCAAAAGAAATGGTAATGGTTGGCAAAATTTGTTTACATACATATTGCAATAGGGACACTATTGCTGCTTTAATTAGGTGATTTTGTAAAACAGCCGGAACAGCAGTGTGATTACAGTGGGCCTATTGGCCAGCCATCATTGGGTTGCTATAGTAGAATAAATAATATTATTTCATGTGTATGTTATTACCACACTCATATTTTGTGAGGAGCAAATTCAGTTTTAAGGTGAAAATGGATCTTTCTCTGTGATGAATTACAGCTGCCATAGAAGAAAAGCTTTGAATTACCTTTCCAAACGGTTAAAAAAGGCAAGTTTTTTATTAATAAGCTGATGTCAGGTTCAACTGATATACTCTTCCTTATTACAGGTTTTTTTACAAATTGCAACAAGGTGTAAATACAGTGATTAATATCAATAAAGGTAGAGATCAGTATACTGTTTCATACTCTTATGTTGCAAAATCTTGCATTTTATTCAGATACCAAGATTACTTTCCAATTCTTACCTACTTAAGTATCCATGTATAAACTAGATTCCTTTTTAAATATAAAAGGTGTGTAAATATAGCACCCAAAGTTTTTAAAGATACACTGTGCCATTTACACGTAACTTTCTCCTAAAAAATGTAATTTATAATAAAAAATCAGTCAAAGATGTTCTTATTTGCAAAATAATTATGGCACACTCATTATTGGCAGCAGATTTCTTGACTTATGATGGCAGCTGTGAAAATACAGTGCATTTCTCACAGATTTTATGTAACATGCATTATATGCTGTATTCTATGTTTCTTACACCTGCAATATGTATTTGTGTATGTAGTTGTGAAGTTACCAGACATACTCAACAGTAACTCTGCTTTATCTTTCTTCATTGTTCATAGTTTGCATTACTCAAATACAATTTGAGATCTCTTTTCAACATATATTTTGGAGACAATTCACTGTTTTTACAGTTTATTTCTGTTTATACCCATTCCCATTGGATTGTCTTTGCAGCCTTGGACAGAAGTTTAATCCCTTTCTTGTCTATCACTCTGAAGGCTGGTTTTGAACGCTGACTGGGTCCAATTGCTTGGTTCTTATAAAAATAGTAGAACCACCCAAAGAGCACTTGTACACCATTGTGAACGGCATGAGCAGCGCTGAACTTCTATACTACAGCTCTACATCTCTAAATCTTTGTATTTGCTTTGTTGGGTTCTCAAGTATGTACTGCTCCTATCTAATGAACTTCTTTAATTAACCTGGGTGTGGTTGCATTAAACAAGCATGCCTAGTAACTTAATTAAACAAGCTTGCTGGATAGGAATGGTACATACTTCATGACCCAATAAAGCAGATACGAGGCTTTAGAGATTTAGCTATAATATAGATGTTCAGCGCAGCAGCATGCCGTTCCCAATGGTGGATAGGTCTTGTTGCTGGTTCTTCTGGACAATATAACTTTTTATAGGAATGGCAAATTTTTGGTTGATAGCACATAGAAATATTAAGTGATTTAGCATTCATTATGATAGCAACCAGTATAAACAAGATAATACAATAGAACTATTGCAAAGCTGCTTTTAATTTCAAGAACTTGCAGCAAATACAGGTGACTGAAATTTATAGTCTCTACGATATCTGTTATACTTGTAGAACTGTATTGCTTCACTTTTTCATAATATAACTTCCTTCACTTTTGTTATGACTGCCACAAAGCTCAAAGTTCATTCATACCAGACATTTTCTTAGAAGCATCATAAAGTAGAATATCCACAAAAGGTACACCTTATGACAAAGAGTAAGTTGAAGAAAGCCTGAGCACAACTATGATTCTACAAATGCTGCTGAAAATGAGCGACATCACCTGGAGATATAACTATCTATGCAATTGCAGCCTTTTTTCCCCAAAAATTGAATATTCCTAATAGCATCTATTATGAATATATTTCTTTTCCAGAAATAAATTCTACAATGAATTTTCTAAATGTCATATTCTGTTTGTCTGGATATGTATCTCACAATTTATAAATATATACAAGAATTATTATTTATTTATGCCAACAAAATGGTGTTTTTTTTTAAAACGCACAAGCCGTGTGAGCAATATTTAAGAGATAGAATTGGAACTGACAAACCCAATGCCACAGCTGGGATTTGAACTACAGAGCCTCCACTTATCAGGCATATGCTTTAACCACTAAGCTACTGTAACAGCCTGCCAGAATGACATTGAATTCTCCAACCAATTCATATTTTTATTCTGGTAAACCACAAAAACTATGCTATAGGGAGAGAGGTTTTTATTGAGCAATTCTTACATGGAGAGCAGAAACAACAAAAATCAGGCCATTATCTTTGCAACCAAAGAATTTAACATTACTGATGAGAAGTGATACCTGGTATATTGATGGAACCTTTAGGCCCCCTCCCCTGCCCATTTTCATGCAGTTATTTAATGTACTGGGGTTGTTGAGAAGGTCAGGGGACCAAGCAAGTCAAGATGAAATGATCCTGCATATCCTTGTGTAACTACCACACAAAGGTCAAATCTTTTACAGCTACATTCTAGAGATGAGAATTAATAAATCATGTTAATTATTTCTTCAGGTGACATTTCCCACTACAGTGATGTATGATTTTGATTAGTATAATATTAAAGTGCCACTGCAGGCCTACTAAGTGTGCCTGTGTCCTGCTGTCTCTTCCATCTTGGACAATCAGTTTGAAATGTATTCAGGCAGACGGATTACAATCCTGAAAACCACCGACTAAGGTATGTACATATACATTTCATTCTATCCCTGACCTTCATGCCATGTGAAGATGTCTCAGGAACCTTTGAAGAATTATGTAATGAAATGTTACCTATTCTGTCTTACTTTGACATCACTTACACGAAAGGTTTAACAGCTTATGGCAAATGTATAATAACACTATACTAACCACTGCACTTGTGGAATCAATATAAGGCCACTATTCAAAATCAGCATAGGACAAACAACCTCACTGAAAGTGTCCACGTGGATTTCAGTAAGTTGTTGGAAGACACTGTCCCTTCACCCTGCTCTTGTCAAAACTGCAAAAAGAACAGGGTGGTTCTGAAGTTGTGGTAAATAAATTCCAAATGAATTGAAGAGTCATAGCAATGCTGATAAGGAATTTGCTGACTCAAGTAAAGGATAAAAACAATAGTGATGGAGTACATGACTTAAAAGGAAGGACATAATTTGTATTATCTTCATTGTCTAGGAAACAACTTTACTTTATAAATGAACGAACTACATTGCTTTCAACTGTGAACGCATTTGCTTAGTTTTCCTTGCAATAAATTAGTAGCATACAAGATGTATTGCTTGGAGTTTTATAAAATTATTTTGAAATAATGTAATTAATGACATTCAGAAAAATAAACCTTCCTAAAATATATGTTAGGAAAATTTGACATAAGAGTTTTTGTCTTCAGATAAGATATGGTTTGGAAAAATGATCTGTAATCATCTAGGCTGATCATGGAAGAATGTTTGGATTCCATCATTATTCTGAATTTATTCTGAAGACAGATTTTTTGCAGGCGTACTGATCTTTTACCCACCTTCTAATTCAGATATTTAAGTGATGAAAATGATCTGTAAATGCTATCTACCATATACAACAGTAAAAGCCTGTAAATAGATATGCACCAAACCAAGCATCAAAGTTTCAAGTGTCAGGTGAGTTCTACTTGAACAAAAAGCTTAACCAGCGTGAGCAAGGCAACAATGTGTATGTTAACAATACTCTCATACAGTGTGCTTTGTTCTTTTCTTTTAATAGTGTATAATAACCACTCTTACAACATATGGCACCACAGACAATGTAAACAAAATTTGGGAAGGACAGAAACATATCTAAGTTTACCTACCTTCCAGTGTTTACCACTCCTGAAATTTTTAGTTAGGGAAGATGCTCCTGGCAGGATTCGAATTAAGGACCTAAAGGTTCAAGTAAGGAATTAACTATCTTGGCCATCTGCATTGGTGATGTGGCTTGGTGCTAATAATTTAATGTTTTTCCATCATGATAACACTTTGCTCATCAATCAGGATTTTTTGGGGGGTGGGGGTGGGGCAGGGGAGCATTCTCTTGGAGACACAATGTTGAACTGAAGGACACTATCCAGGGCTTCTCACTTTCTACTCAATGCTCTCCTCTAGAAAAGAACTTTCAGCAACCATACCACTGTGATGTGAGCATTGTGAAAAGAAATGAAGACGTCTATATAAGGAAGTGGTGGGATGTTCAGAATTTTGATGTAAATACCTTTTAAGATAAAGCAGAGGTTGTCAGAACTTAAGTGCACTGACTTACTGTTGATAGATGCTGGATTTGTGTGAATTAAGCATAATGCATGAATGAGATTCTGCTACCTTTACAATGACATTATTTTCTCTCCTGCCTGGAAATAATGTTAGTCCCTCTTCTTTTTGGTGCAGCATGTAGATGCAAACTGTAAAGCCAAAGCTCTCAGGGAATTAGCTGATCCTGAACAGCAGCTTTTTTCTAATACTTTTGTTAGTGCTTCTAAGGTTTTCAAACATATAACCACACAACAAGGTTCCTTCTTCAACCCTTCTCCTCCATGTGCCCTGTTACAACAGCTGCAGTTTGAAGATAAGTCAGTATCTTTTACATTAATAGTGGTGTCATGATCTAATGATATACTGGAACAATTTTGACATGGTTCAGCCTTTTGTATTTCATGGGTCTGTTCTATGGGTGGGGCTACATCAGCAGATGTTCCTGGTATGCAATGCTGTTCACCATTATCTTCACTACATGGAGAATTCAGTAATGATGGAATTTCAAGGCTTTCTGACTGCTGTTCTTCACGGCCCATTTGGTTGTCCTTTACCACTTCATTTTCAGCTACATCATTGCAGCTTCTGCAGCCTTGGTAACTTGGATTACAGAGACAAGGATTACACCTGCAAATACAAATACAGTTAAATCTAAGTAATTCTGTTTTACTTGCACCAAGTACCAAACACATCATGTTTATACACAATAATAATGTAATGATAATACTACTAATAAGAAAGAGATTAGATAATACAGTAGGATCCCGAAATAACGCAGTTGTTGGGGGACATGCTTTAGCCCCACGTTATAACAATTCCACAATGTGTCCAAATGTGAGCTTAGAAGTGACAAAAATTGATCCTGCTGATGTGGTGGGAAACATTATTACAATAATAAATTACAGTACATTATAAAGTATGTAATATACAGTGAAGTACACCACTTTTAAATACAATTACACACCAGTTATGCTAGGGATGTACTCCAGTCTTGCAACAGATCTTAATTTATACAGTACATAAAATCATACTGTACCCATTTTACACTAGCCTAATCTGTATTAAAGAAATCAATGGATTTTGTTTGGTGGCATAATTCACATTTTTTCTTACTGTTTGATTGTAGCAAGATACAATATGTTGTTGTTAGCTAATGCTGGATTTCTGACAATGAAGTCATTAATCCTCTTGCTCTCCAATAAGCAATAATACAATAATACAATATTGTTCTATTCATTTTGGTTCTCCATACACAGAATCATCTTGTTTATGATACTTATCACTTTACTAACTTGAAGATTATATTTTTCTGTGTACATATCTCTTTGGGAAATTCTTAGCAATTCAGTGGCCAAGGTCAATGCTTGGAATGCAGTGGCCAAGGTCCACGCTATGGGTAACAAAAAGTGTATTTCAGTACCACTCTTTGAAGAAAATTATACACTCAACTTTCAAAAATAAAAAGTAGAGAAATTAAAAGTGTAATATCTTCGGGGGACATACTTTCCCCTGTGTTAAATCCGAATCTGCTGTATCTATGGTAATCTACTGCACTAATAAGAAAAAACTGAAACATAGCATAACACTGAATTTCAGATGTGTTCATTTAATGACAGAAATAATGTGGTAGCATTGACAAAATGCATTACTATGGATATTTTGGGAAATAATCCTCAAAATAGAATTTTTTATTGAATTTCAGCATCCACATGCAAAACTCTGTACTAATTTCAAACTTTGAAACAGTGTATATTTGTCCCCAGAGGTAATTAAATTAATTATGAACTTGACTTTATTGATATATGTATTTGACTGTGACATAATCTTTCATTGCCAAGAAGATTGTGTATAAGGCTGATAAGTATTTGAGAGGTAGAACTGTTCTTACTTTAGAATTTGGAACTTAAAAATTCAATGATGTGAGACTGCCTTTGTGGTTTACTGGGAAAATATGGACTGGTTTGAGAATTCAATGTCATTCTGGCAAGTTGTCACAGTAGCTTAATGGTTAGAGCACCCGTCTAGTAAGCGGAGGGTCTGTGATTCAAATCCCAGCTGTGGCATTCCAGTTCTACCTCTCAAATATCACAAGTATTTTAACATCAATTAAAAAAAATTATTATTTTGTTGTTTAACGATGCTGTCAATTGCCAGGATCACATCAGCGTTGCCGGTGTGCTGGAATTTCGTCCCACAGGAGATCTTTTACATCCCAGTAAATGTACTAACATGTAGCTGTCATTTTTAAGTTCACTTAAAAACCATCGACATGGGCCGGGTTTGAACCCACAACCTGGGATCAGTAGGCCAGCATCTAACCAACTGAGCCACCCAGACCGACTTTTAACATCAGCTCCAACTGCATTGCTTATTGTTGAACATCATGATATATTTACATAATGAAAGTTTAAACACATAGTTCTTGAAAAATTGTTATTTACAAAATTTTGATATGCCTATGTAAGAGGTTTTGTTAACTTTTCGTTCTTTTTGGAATACATACACTAAATGCTTGATTAATTCTGTAAAAGCATACCTGTCTTGCCTATCATGTTGCTGGTCTTTAGGAGGGATGAAAGGGGAGAGTGATCCAGGGAGAAACAGAGAGAGAAGAATATTTAGTTAATGCAGTAATATAAGTAGTTACACACCACTATGTCAGAAGACTTTGCATTCAGTGATGTACGAGGGCCGTTCAGAAAGTAACCTCCGATCGGTCACAGTGCGGGTAGTGGGGGGAGTAGCGACGCCATCTGTGCATTCACGCACTCAGCAGGTCAGTCGGCATCAAGCCGTGGTCGAGTGAACGTCGTACCTGCGCTAGTTTAGTGTTTGTGGCCGTTTGAAATGTGTGCTGCAATAGAAAACCCCGCCAAATGTGAAGTGCGTGCTGTTATAAGGTTTTTTACAGCCAAAGGATATTCTGCAGCAGCTATTCATTGTGAGCTTTGTGCCGTGTACAGAACAAGAGTTATGAGTGAAGGAGTGGTCCGTGAATGGGTACGTTTATTTAAAAGTGGACGAGAAAACGTTCATGATGAAGAGAGGAGTGGTAGACCATCATTGGTGACGGACGAACTCGTTCAGACAGTTGATGCAAAAGTTCGTGAAAACCGAAGTTTCACAATGTCGGAGTTGTCTACTGATTTTCCACAGATTTTGAAGACTCTCTTGTACGAGATAGTGACAGCAAGATTGGGTTACCGTAAGTTCTGTGCACGATGGGTGCCCAAAATTCTTACTGACCACCACAAAACTCAAAGAATGGCCTCTGCATTAGACTTTGTCACGTTATGAGGACGAAGGTGAACCATTGTTAAACAGAATCGTGACCGAGGACGAAACCTGGAATAAGTACGTGAACCCTGAGACAAAAGAACAATCAAAGATGTTGTTGTTGTTGTTAGCTAATGCTGGATTTCTGACAATGAAGTCATTAATCCTCTTGCTCTCCAATATTTTTCACTGATGGATGGGGCACTAGAAGTGGCTGGGCATATTTGAAGGTGGTCTCAGTCCATTTCCTCTTGCAGATCACACAGAGGACAGAGTGGTGAAGAATATATCCCAATTCTGTTTAAATGTTTTGCCAGACAATCATGTCCTGTAATCAACCTGAAGGTTGCAACTGCTGTTTTTCGAGGATACTCAGGAATCACTGTTTGAATGTTTGGTAGTTCCCATCTTTTATTCTTTGATTTTTCATAGTAATATTTTGCAATAATTTTTTTGAATTCAGAGTTGACTAAACTTTTAGCTGCATAAAATGGTAGATTAACTATAGATTTTTGTACACTGCTGGTACCCTTTTTTGCAAGAAAATCAGCTTTCTCATTACCACTCAGTCCATAGTGAGCCGGTATCCATTGGAAGACTAGGTGCTTTTGAAGTGCTGTTAGATGGCTAAGCATCTTCCAACATTCTATAATAGTTTGGTTTTTTGGTGACAACTTGGAAGTAATTGCTATAATTGCTGCCCTGGAATCTGAGAGAATAACTGCTTGCTGAAAATGTGAAATTCTGTACAAAAGATTTTGTAGGGCCATTCGAATTGCTTCAATTTCTCCATCAAAGTTAGTAGTTCCATAACTTAAAGATTTGTAATAGGAAAAGAGGTGACATGTGACTCCAGCACCTGCTCCATCTTGGTTTGATATCAATGATCCATCAGTATAAATATGGAGCCATTCATGTTCTGGAAATCTAGTATGGATTGTCTCTAATGCCAATAATTTTAGAACACTAGTTGGAGTATCACTTTTTTTAACTTCTTCTGTCAGGTGTAAATAATATGTGATGTCTAATGTATGTGTCGGATTGACTTTAGATATGAAGTTTTCCTTTGAATTAGGAAGGTGTACATTTTTCTTGATGTCTTGAATTTTGGAAAGAAAGCTCTCCTGAGTCTTTAGTGTATGTGTAAAATTTCTCTTGTGCCATGTATTGAATGGGAGTCTGATCAACTTTTCGTGTTGAATAAGAGCCGCTTTTTCTATTTCATATTCAATGGGATATTGGTTGGTTAGTATTTCCATAGCTGCTATTGGTGTGGTTTTGATAGCACCTGTAATTAATCTCAGACTTTGGTTTTGAAAGATTTGAATTTTTTTTGTGTTTGCTGTTACAAGAACTTCGCTGCAGTAAGTAAACAATGGTTTTATATATATATTATATGTTGTGTTAAGCGTTGCTCTGGAACATCCCCACTTCATTCCTGTTAGACGTTTTAACAGTGAAAGGCGCCTCTCTGCTCTTTGTATTACATTTTCTATTTGTTTGGTCCATGTAAGTTTGGTATCAAATGTAACTCCTAAACACTTTGCTTCCTTTGTTTCTGGTAATTGTTGACCCTCAAAATTTAGTTTTATTTTTAGTGGTTTTTTTCTTAGTGAAAAGATTTGGTAGTTTGATTTTGTTGTATTAACAGTCATTAAATTCTCTTTGGTCCACCTCTGTAAGTTGGTTAAGGATTGTTGCATGGTTTTTTCCAGTTCTGTACTTTTGCTTTTTGGTTTTGAAGTCCACATTACCAAGTCATCAGCAAATAGTGCACACTTCACGCCTGATTCTTGTATTTGTTGTGGTAGATCATTAATAAATATATTAAAAAGTGTTGTGCTGAGCACTGCACCTTGTGGCAAGCCACGGTGTATTTGTTTATATTTAGATATATTTCTTCCATATCTGGTAGCAATAAAGCGTTGTGTTAGGAAATGATATAGCCATGAAAACATTGGACCTTGTATCCCTATTTTTTTTACTTTCTTTAGTAGTTTTGTTCTGCATATAGAATCATATGCACTTTGAAAATCAATAAAAACTGATAAATTATCTTCTTTTCTATTGAAGGAGTCTTTGATTTCTTGACTGAGAAGTAAGACTTGTTCATTTGTAGAGTGGAACTCTCTGAATCCAGCTTGATATGGGGATATTAAATTTTGTGATTCTAGGAACCAATTTAACCTGTTTGACACCATTCTTTCCATCACTTTTGCTATTATGCTGGTAAGAGCTATTGGTCTATAATTTTTTTATTTCTGATGCTGTTTTGTCTTTCTTCAAGAGTGGGACAATTATTGCTTTTCGCCATTCAGCAGGTACAGTGGTTTTCCAGGATAGATTGTAGAGTTTCAGTAGTTGTTGTTTTGCTGTTTTTCCAAGGTTTTTTATGAACTCTGTGTGTATGTGATTTGTTTTTTAGATTATTTATTGCAATGTTCAATTCTTGCATATTAAAATTTTGAAAAAAGATATTGCACTGAGTGTTAGGATTACATTCTCTTTCTTGTTTCGAATCTTTCTTAAATTCTTTATGTTCCTTTTTATTATTTCTTGTTACTTTGTGTGCATTAGCATAATATTTATTGAATGTTTTGGCTATGACTGCATCATTTACTAACATTTTATTGTTGTGTATGATAGGTGTGCTGTTGTTTTCTTTCCTGTCCTTGACATTTTTTATGAACTTATGAGCTTTGTTACCATCTGTCCTATAATCCATTTTTTGTAAGAAATTATTAAAGTGATTCCTTTTAGCAGTATTAATTTCTTTTTTTAGTGAGGCACATTTCTTCCGCCATATTTGTGTATCTGATATGTTTTTTGTTTGTTCAGCTGTATTTCTAGCTATATCCCTTTGCTTTTTCAGTTCTTCTAACTGGGGGTTCCAAAAGGGGTTGAAATTTTTAATTCTTCCACGAGGAATATGTTTTCTTGCAGTTTCTAGGATGACTTTACAGAATTCTTTGTTCATATGATCTGGTTGGTCATGCAGCTGTGAGTTTGTTTGTTCTTTAAATTTATGTTCTAATTCAGTTTTATATTTGTTCCAATCTGCTTTTTTGAAGTTCCAATACAGATTCGTAAGACCTTGACTGTTATTTGTATTCTCTAGTTTTATATCAGCAATTACCGCTCTGTGACCAGAACTTGGATCTTCTATAACTTGTTTTTTAATTTTTGAAACAATATCTGTTGTAGCAAACAAGAGGTCTGGGTTACTGCCCGCTCCAGAATAATGTATGAAGGTTGTGGGATCTTCTTTACTATAAATCAGTTCAAAAGTTGTGGTATTCAAAAATTCTTCCACTATCTTCCCTGTAGAATCCACTTTTTCATAACCCCATCTTTTGGAATGTGCATTGAAATCCCCAATTACGATTGTTTTATTTAATTGGTCAATAAGTGAGAGATCCGGTACATTCCTGGGAGGATTGTAAATACTGTATAAATGTAGATGTGTTTTGTTATCCCAAAAATTTAGCTTTATTAATTCACTTTTATCTGTGTTATCCATTTCTTTAACAATTTCAAAGGAGGTTTTAATATCCTTTTTGACTCCAACTAATATTCCACTACTTATCTGTCTATTTTTGGGTAGTAAGTGCAGTAAAAATCCAGTAAAACAACAAAGCAAAGCAAATCTAACAATCAAAGATGTGGGCACATTCAAATTCGCCTACCAAACCAATAAAAGCCCGGCAAGATTTTTCTGCCCGAAAATTGATGGCAACGGCGTTTTGGGATGCAAAAGGGGTGTTGTTGGTTGAATTCATGGAACGTGGGACGACCATTAATCAAGACGTGTACTGTGAAACACTAAAAAAATTATGACGGGCTATACAGAACAAACGCCGTGGTATGCTGACTTCCGGTATTGTTTTTTTGCACGATAACGCCCGTCCTCACTCTGCTCGCAGAATAACAGCCCTTCTTGAGTCCTTCAAGTGGGACGTTGTCAACCATCCACCTTACAGCCCAGATCTGGCGCCAAGCGATTATCACCTCTTCATGCATATGAAGAAATGGCTTGGGTCCCAGTGGTTTGATAACGACGAAGAGCTCAAAGATGCGGTCACAGGCTGGCTCCAGGCACAAGCGGGTGATTTTTATGCAGAAGGAATTTCAAAGCTTGTGAACAGATACGATAAGTGCCTCAATCGTTATGGAGACTATGTAGAAAAATAGTGCAAAGATGTAGTTGTAAGATGTATATATTAAAATATTTTTATTTAACTTGGTGAATTTTTTGCAATCAACCGAAGGTTACTTTCTGAACGGCCCTCGTATATCAATATCTAGATAGTAAAGTGAGTTGGATTTACTAACACTACACCACTTATTAAAAATGGGACATGTTTTGAAAGTTTATTTCCTCTGAATGAGTTAATAGGTGACAGATTATTCACCTATCATTCCTGGGCTTTTAGGAAGTTTGAACACATCTTCAAAAAATTAAACATAAGACTAGTACCTCAAAACAAATTCAGCCTGAAGAACCTGCTAAACAAGCCACCCAAAACTTCAATCCCAATAACTAGCATTGGAATTTACCAGATCAATTGTGAGAGCGTGAAAAAAGCTACATAGGAAACACTAAAAGAAATTTGGAAATCAGACTAAAGGAACACCAGGGGAACATAAAACTGAAACAAACGGAAAAGTCTGCTGTGCCACACCATTTTTACAAAGAAAACCACAACATTGACCATAACATAAAATTATTAAAACCACTTACTTTGTCAATAGGATTGAACATTTGGGATAAAAGTATACATCAAAAACAGTAATAGAGTAATAAATTTTAAAATCCTGGTATTGAATGAAGTGTCAAAACTTTGCAGCCCTAACACCAGATGGCAACAGGACCATAGCAGCGGAGAGGTGGAGGAGGAAGAAGTTTGCTTCAGTTACCCGACAGCTGAAAATGAGATCGAATGATCTTGACAACATTCCAGTTTTTCCAACATTTTTAAAGTGAAGGTGATTGTAGATAAAGTGACAAAAAATCACTCAAACATGATGAATACTTCACTATTAATAGTGCTTCTATTTTGAATATTTAATAAGTAGAGTTGTTGGTTCTTCCAGTTAATGTATGAGAAGGACAATTTTTATATCTGCCTTTAACTACAAAGGTAATATTGGCAGCCTCTCTTGTGGAACATATTGCCTATTGGCAATGGTGTTATTTGTTTAACAGTGGATTTTGGGTCTTTAAGGTTTTTAAACATTGAATTCACACACACATTCACTCCCATTCATACTACCAAACTCTGTGGAGGATAAGGATTAATCTTGGCTGGAGAAAAATTTCCACTACTGCCAGGAATTGAACATGGGATCCCTTGCACAGCAGGCAGGTGTTCTACTCACTGAGCTACAGTGTCAGCCAAAAAGGAAAATGATAAAGGAGAATCATGCCAACTTTACAGCGCCATGCACAGCTGTCATAAAAGAGCCAACATGCAAAATAGCGCTTTATTGTAATATATATTAATACCTGCATATATCTGCATCAGCTGTAATATCCTTCAGGATGTTTCTGCTATGCTGAGTGTCTTTTCCTGCTGTTTCTGGTTCCTTAGGTAGTGGTTCTGATTGAGGAGACAGAAATCTAGGCCTGAAGAACTGCTCATTTTCAGAGGAATAACTGGTAGTGCCAAAATTACTACTCTGGTCAATGTTTTGTAGAACTTGGCACTCCATTACATCGATCCATTGTGGAGGTGAACTCGGAGAAATCTCTGTGCTTCTTCCTTGTGGTTCAAAGCCACTATTTTCCTGTGTAGCATTCTGGACATCTAGTAATGGTGCTGCAGCATTTACACCTATTACTTGTATGCTACCCAACACTGCATCACTGTTTATTACATTTGTTGTTGATAACTGATTCACTGATGGAGAAGTAATATACAAGATGTGTGAGGAATTCTGAAGAACATCTGAACTACCTGCTGGAATTAGCTGAACGTTCTGAACATGGAAATGAGGATTTGGAATAAAATCAGATTTCTCAGCATTTTCATGTAAATTTGTTGAACAATTTTCTGTGACCACGGTATTTAAACTTTCTATGCTACTGCTAACCATTACAGACTGATTAGTACCTTCAGCATCGTGTTGAGAGCTTTTTGCTGATATATTCTGAGGCTCTGTGTTGTTAGTTAAAGCCACTTCTTCTAAAGAACATGTCAAAGAAAGTGGGTTAGTTCTATGTGTATTGTTCCATGTAGTTTTGCATTTTGCAGAAGAGGAACTAAATGATACTTTGCTTCCTGACACACATGCAGCAACAGATACTGGTTGATCATTGCCCTGAAGTGATTCCATGTTTGCATTAGTAGACATGAAGACATCTTGCTGTGAATTATCCTCCGTGAATGGATTGTACAATGCTGAAAAAAAAAAAATTAAACAATTATTGTAAAACGATCATTGTCATATGAGTAGGTTAAAGTCATAACTCATATGATCCAAAAACCTAAATATTGGTTAAGCTCAATTTCCATTTAGTAGTTTTGTTCTGCATATAGAATCATATGCACTTTGGAAATCAATAAAAACTGATAAATTATTTTCTTTTCTATTGAAGGAGTCTTTGATTTCTTGACTGAGAAGTAAGACTTGTTCATTTGTAGAGCGGAACTCTCTGAATCCAGCTTGACATGGGGATATTAAATTTTGTGATTCTAGAAACCAATTTAACCTGTTTGACACCATTCTTTCCATCACTTTTGCTATTATGCTAGTAAGAGCTATTGGTCTATAATATTTTATTTCTGATGCTGTTTTGTCTTTCTTCAAATGTGGGACAATTATTGCTTTTCGCCATTCAGCAGGTACAGTGGTTTTCCAGGATAGATTGTAGAGTTTCAGTAGTTGTTGTTTTGCTGTTTTTCCAAGGTTTTTTATGAACTCTGGATGTATGTGATCTGGTCCAGGAGACTTTTTGTTTTTTAGATTATATATTGCAATGTTCAGTTCAAAATTTAGCTTTATTAATTCACTTTTATCTGTGTTATCCATTTCTTTAACAATTTCAAAGGAGGATTTAATATCCTTTTTGACTCCAACTAATATTCCACTACTTATGTCTTTATTTAAACAGAATTGGGATATATTCTTCACCACTCTGTCCTCTATGTGATCTGCAAGAGGAAATGGATCGAGACCACCTTCAAATATGCCCGGCCACTTCTAGTACCCCATCCAATATTGGAGAGCAAGAGGATTAATGACTTCATTGTCAGAAATCCAGCATTAGCTAACAACAACAACATATTGGCATTTCTTTAAAGATTCCCATTATGTGTAGAGGTTTTCAGATCCTACAATGGTTCATTAGGTTTATTTGGGATCTATTGAGTTTAAGTCTTCAGTAGGTGAGGAGGATATCGTTATCATTCTCTAGCTGTGTTTGCAGCCTTCTGTTCGTTCCCATATCTTCTGATGGCAATGACTTATCCATTCATCAATGGTTTTTTGAACAGCATTTAAGGGGATGCCGAAGATTGGTTCGGGACCAGTAAATAGTAGTGCAGAGCCTTTTCTTGCTAAGGCATCTGCTTTTTCGTTGCCTAAAATACCTTTATGTCCTGGCACCCATCCAAGAGTTACCTTGTTGAGATTTGCCAGTTGCCAGGTTTTCTAAGCTGTTCCAGAGTAACTTTGACATCTGATAGCTTGCAATTACTTGTAAAGCTGCCTGACTGTCAGTGAATATCCAGATGTGGTTTCCACTGTATCCCCTTTTTAGATTCTCCCTGAAGCAGGTTTCGATTGCAAACACTTCTGCTTGGAATACCTTGGTATAGGCCCCTAAGGGTACATAAATGTCACACTTCAGTGCCTCCCCATGTATTCCAGCTCCTGATCCATTGTATGTTTAGGAGTCATCTGTATACCAGATCAGACTACCTGCTGGTCATTGGTTAGTGTTTTGATTCCATTCTAGTATAATATTGAATGGTTTTTAAAAACTTAGTGTTGGAATCATATAATCGCTGCCAATCTCCAGTTGGGGATTTTTTATTATATCATCTATTCTGTTATGTTGCTGATTGTTTGAGTTTTTCTAGTTAGCATTTAGGTTCAGCCAATATGCTCCAAGCCTTTATATCAATGAGTGGAAGGTTAAGGAGAACTTCCATAGTGGCTGATGGGGTACTTCCCATAGCCCCCGTTATACACTGACAGGCTAATCTTTGGATGCTGACAAGTTTTTAGCTGCCTGTTTTTGACTTACTTTGGGCCACCATATCAGTGACTCACAGGTGATTAGGGTCTCACAATTGCTTTAAATAGCCAAAGCATCCTCTTTGGTTTAAGCCCCCATGATTTTCCAAAGGTTCTTTTAGCTTAAAGCCATTTTCCCTTTGTTCCTTATATTTTGCAAATGTAGGTTCCATGTAAGCTTATTGTCTAAAGTTAAGCCCACATATTTAAAATTAGAGCCCACCTGCAATTCTTCACAAAAAGAACAGGAGTTTTAAGACTTTCCTTTTTTTTATGTGTGTGAAAGAGATAAGTGTTGTTTTTGCAGGGTTTACCCAAACGTTTACTCCTTTACACCACTTTTTCACATTTTTCAGAGTTTTACTCATGAGTTCTGAAACTATTCTGGCATGCTTGCCCTGGATAAGTATAACTATGTCATTGCATAACCCTGGGTATAGTAGCCTTGTTTGTTCAGGATATCCAGACATCCATAACCAAATTCTACAGAAGTGGGGACAAAACCCCATCCTGCAGGCACCCCCAGGCCGCCTACACCTCCAGGGTTTCTCCGAACACATCAACAATAATTTTCCTAGATTTTAGCATGGTTTTTAATGACCTACAAGTGTCGTTTACTCCGTGCTTCATCAACAGCTTTGCTTTCCTTAATAATTCTTCTTACCTTCTTTCAGAAATGCCTGTTGCCTCAGCCACACTCTTTCCAATGTTTTTCACACTGATTTTATCATGCCAGCCTATGAATGTTTCTTCATATATTTATAGATATTACTAATAACTTCCCTGGTTTGGGAGTGCAGTATTTGCCTTTAAGTTTGCTGTCCATGTTTTAAAAGTAATTAAAATACAAATCCTAGAACACACTCAACATAGGCATACACACATGCACGTGTACAGAATACAACTCAGAACAAAATAAAACTTTCATATATAGTAGATAAACGTATAACGCACATGTACATGAGCCTTAAAATTCCAGAAGATTAAATAACATACGTAGAATGTCAACAACTTCACACGCGTAACTGATCCCCACTCTCCTCTTGGAACAGGTAACAGACTGATTAGTTTACTGTGCATATTTTCTCAGCTGCCTTGGGCTGTACTGCGATATCTGGGTGAGGCCAGGAACTTATCAGAACACCCTCATACATCATTTCATATGCATTTTTTTTTTTTGGTGGGAATAATGCCTGTACGGTAGGTAAAATTTTATTTGTATGGATAATTTTAGAAAATCCTAAAATGCCCAATAACTTTTCAGGAACTCACAGTATAAATTTACCTGTAAGTTTTTACTGATCTAAACTAATTGTACTGACAAATTTTTTTGAAACTCATATTTAAATTTTCACTTCTGTACGTGTAGCATTTCCCACACACTTACTAACACATAGTAGCACTGACAGGTGCTTTGGAGGGGTGAATACAAATTGTGAAACCATGTAAGTCAGACCCTTGCCTCTACAATGCTTGTAACACTTATCTTTTCATACATTTATGTATTTATTTTTGTCAAGACATGTACTAACAAAACTGCCAGTAATATATTCCTACATTCACTAGGAGCAGAAAATTAGAGTATTCATATTTTCATAAGAACCCTGGCAACTAGTGTTCTACAGTGGACAAGCCTTTTTTCAAATGTCCCACTAGACTGCCATCCGTCTGCCAATCTCCTTCCCTGTCATCTGCATCAACCTGTAAGACTGTGTTTCCGCATCTAGACAAGTAAACTTGGTTAGCACGTGCTTTGTCCGGGAATACTAATTTTTAATACTTATTATTATTGTTCTGTGTGAGTTTTGCTGTGCATTAAAATAGGAGTATCATGCCACTCAATCGCTCTAAAGGACACGGTAGCAAATGTGTTGAAGTTTATGCACCTGGAAGTTGACGGAAAGAATTCTGTAATACCTGTGAATAAGGTTACTGAGCGTGTTGCAGCCGCAATGGGCATTTCCTTATCGACAGTTAAGAAAATAACAAAAGAAGTGATTGATGTACAGAGTGACTCAGTTTCCTTGTTCAGTTCTCCAAAATCAAACAAAAACAGGCGCAAACCTTTCCTGATCTGGACGATTTTGAGGTGTGTAGTTCATAGGACTATAAACATGAACGTCAGCAGACTTTTTTCCAGGGCGGGGGCCAAATGTTGGAATTTTGCAATCAGATAATATTAATTCATTATTTTGTTGTCAAAGTTATAGTATTTGTTGCATATAACCGAATTAATTTGTGCTAAATAAAAATGGTTCTTTACATTAAAATAAAAATTATAGTTTAAGAGTCAGCACATTAAGTTCACTAATTTCCAAGGGGGGGGGGCCGAGGCCCCTCCTTGCCCTCCCTTTACGACGCCCATGACTATAAATGAATTCTACTTCCATGAAATGAGTTCCCACAGCAAAAGCTGTGTTACATAAATTAAGAGAAACCATAGGTTATAAAGGCACACAATCAAGTTTGCTCAAAGTGCTTGGACAACATGCTAGATGGCATTGAGGAACCTGCCCAGTCACCTCACACCTGGGTCACACCCATCAGTAGTGAGAATTGCTAAGGTAAGCATTGAATTATGCCAGGGTTTTTATGGAGATAATCTAACTCTCCCTGTTTACACTCATGCAACAGAAGTGAATCTTACCAGCTCCATTTGAATCAGGAACAACATTGTTACTAAAATTTTTGATTGCTGCTGCAATGTTACTGCTGCCATCTGCAAGATTGTTGTTGTTATCAGCATTATCAATCTCAGTTTCACAGTCTGCATATTCAATACCACTTTCACCAGGCTCATGAATTATTTGTGCTTTAGTGTTCTCAGCAATGTACTGTTCTGGTATCCCTGGTGTTTGTTGAACTGGATACTACAACCAAAATAAAAATGTAACCTGTAATATTTACATGATTTTCTCTATTTGTATGCTTTATTTGGATATTTACTTTACCATATCTCCATATAAAGGTTAATTTTTCTCTCTCATGTTAAAAATGATAAGTATGTGTCACAATGTATGTTTTATGGATCTACAATTTCAATGAACAAGTTTTCGTTAAACATTTCAGTTATACATTAAAAATACTTATTATAAGAATTGACAAGAATTAAAAGGATTTCAAAGACTTTTTACAGGAAATTCAATATGTAAATGTCATTTGTAATTCCAATAACTCATATATTATTCCAATAACTATATATATATATATATATATTGTTTTAACAAAATGAGACTGTAAAAAATAAATCTTATCTCCATATAAATGATTGAGGTGCAGAAAAATGAAATATAACTTTCTAAATCAAAGATAATCAATAGCGATCTATAATTCAATTAAGAATAGCTGAAATCAGAGATCAATGAACTGTTTCTGAAACATGTCCCTATAATTAAGTAAAAATTGAAGCTATTAACAGTGAAGCAACAAGATTCTAAAATAAGAACAAATGTTGTTGTTGTTGTTGTTTTCTAGTGCCTTGCATCTGGCAATGAAGCCATTAGCATTCGTGCTTTCCAATACTTTTGAACTGTAGTTTCTTCTGATCTTAATGCTTCACAGGTCTTCAAGTGTTCTTCATTCATTTCTGCTGGATCGTTACACAGGACACATATCGGTGAGGCAAATAAGAACAAATTAGAAACTAAAAACTTCACTTACCTTAGTATGTTGATATTCTTTTTCTATTTTTCTGACCCAGGGGTTTCAAGCTATATCCAGCTCATTCTCAAAGTCATATATGACTTTGAAAAAGAATATCAACATACTAAGATAAGTGAAGTTTTTAGTTTCTAATTTGTTCTTATTTTAGAATGTCCCCATAAGTTTTGTGGTTAGCAGTTGGAAAGAGCAAAGTGAAATAATAACTTAGTTATCCAATAACATTTCTTAAACAAATTTTAATATTTATTCAACATTTAATGTATGAGTTACTAAATTCTCTTTCATGCAGACCTTTGTAGCAGATTTTGTCTGATCATGCCTTTTTATAAAAATACAAGGCATTACATTCACATAACTTTCTCAAAATACTACCATTTATTGTTCTCTCAGTTTTAACCATTAATAATAATAATAATAATAATAATAATAATAATAATAATAATAATAATAATAATAATAATAATAATAATTATAATAATGATAATGATAATAATGATAATTAATATTAATAGTAATAATAGTAAATAGTAAAAATAGTAATAATAATAATAATAATAATAATAATAATAATAATAATTATAATAATGATAATAATTAATAATAATAGTAATAATAGTAAATAGTAATAATAGTAAAAATAGTAATAATAATAATAATAAAAATAGTAATAATAATAATAATAGTAATAATAATAATAATAATAATAATAATAATAATAATAATAATAATAATAATAATAATAATAATAATAATAATAATAATAATAATAATAATAATAATAATAATAATAATAATAATAATAATAATAATAATAATAATAATAATAATAATAATAATAATAATAATAATAATAATAATAATAATAATAATAATAATAATAATAATAATAATAATAATAATAATAATAATAATAATAATAATAATAATAATAATAATAATAATAATAATAATAATAATAATAATAATAATAATAATAATAATCTTGTGGGCCAAGGCTTACAAGCCCAGCTGCTGCGTCCCCAATCTCTGCCCATTACAGGCATCATTAGTGCCCTCCCGGTTGGTTATGTGACCTATGCAACCTGCTACGGAGGCAGTCAGTTTTAACCATTATTCTCACAGAAGTTTATTTTTTTATCTATTTTATGAAATTAAGATAAATATTTGTAGAATTAGTTTCATTATGCATCCTGATGCAAGTAAAAAGGGAATAGAGGAGACAAACTATATTAAAGTTGTTATATGCTGGTTTTGAAACTGTATTCTCTTTTCATGACAGAAACAAGCGAATGATCACTTAAAAAATGAGATGTTTTGAAAAGTTCAAATAGGGAATATCTCAGAGATACTCATGCCACAGAAAAAATTATTTGAAATAAATTTTGCATTTTTTAGACATCTATATTTTTTTCCTTTAACAAATCTAACTACAAACTACAAACTTTGATGGAGAAATAAAAGCAATTTGGATGGCCCTACAAAATCTTTTGTATAGAATTTCACATTTTCACCAAGCAGTTATTCTCTCAGATTCCAGGGCAGCAACTATAGCAATCACTTCCAAGTTGTCACCAAAAAACCAAACAATTATAGAAGGTTGGAAAATCCTTACCCACCTAACAGCACTTCAAAAACACCTAGTCTTCCAAAGCATACCAGCTCACTGTGAACTGAGAGGTAATGACAAAGCTGATTTTCTTGAAAAAAGGATACCAGCAGTGTGCAGAAATCTATAGTTAATCTACCATTTTATGCAGCTAAAAGATTAGTCAACTCTGAATTCAAAAATATTATTGCAAAATATTACTATGAAAACGCAAAAAATAAAAGATGGGAATTACCAAACATTCAAACAGCAATTCCTGAGTATCCTCGAAAAACGGCAGTTGCAACCTTCAGGTTGATTACAGAACATGATTGTCTGGCAAAACATTTAAACAGAATTGCGATATATTCTTTACCACTCTATCCTCTCCTCTATGTGATCTGCAAGAAGAAATGGACCAAGACCACCTTCAAATATGCCCGGCCACTTCCAGTGCCCTATCCATTAGTGAAAAATGATGGAGAGCAAGAGGATTAATGACTTCATTGTCAGAAATCCAGCATTAGCTAACAACAAATTTTTTAACAGTCAATTTTTGCCTTTCTTATTCTTTATGCAAAATTGCACAAAATTCACTCCAAATAAGAGGACTTTACAGACTGTTCCTAGAAAACTCAAGATATACACATACTTCATTAGTCATGTAAATGTCTTAAACATTTGATTTTTTTTTAATCAAAATCATTAGAACATTTGAGAGGTAGAACTGGAACTTAAACATTCAGTTTGTCACAATAGCTCAGTGGTGGAGCAGCCGCCCGGTAAGCGGAAGGTCTGTGGTTCAAATCCCAGTTGTGGCATTGAATTTTTAGTTCCAGTTCTACCTCTCAAACTTTGCCCACACATGGCTTGTGTGTTTAAAAACACCAACAGTAAGTTTGTTGGCATAAATAAATAATAATCATTAGAACAATTTTTGAGAAAATCAGAAATAATGAAAAATGTTTCATGTAAAGGGCAGATTGTGATTATGCAAGATGCTTTAACTTCTATAGAGAGCTTGTTATTTATCCAACTGTTCATTTTCAAATCATGCTGTTCTTTCTCTCATACACATCTTTTTCCAAAAATGCTTTTGTTTGTTCACTTATTCAAGATACCTCAAAATGTGAAATTTTTATATGAAATTTCTGCATGGAATGCAATACCTCTGCATTTTTGGACTCAAGGGATCTAAAAAGAGTGTATTTTGATAAAATCTCAATATTAAATTTTAGATAAATGCCATACTTCCTGTATTTTAAATAAGCATTAAAACAAATACAGTGGAATCCCAAAAAAATGTGGTTGTTGGAGGACATGCTTTAGTCCCCGTTAAAATTATTCTGTGGTATATTGAATTGTGAGCTTTGAAGTCACAAAAGTAGATCCCACGGAGGTGGTGGGAAACATTTGTGCAATAATAAAATACAGTACATTGTGAAGTATGTAATTTACAGTAAATACACCACTTTTAAATGCAATTACACACAGCAGTTATGCTAGGGGTGTATTTCAGTCCTGCAATCAATCTTAATTTATACAGTACATACAATCATTACACTGTACCCATTTTACACTAACCTAAAGTGTGTTAAAGAAATCAGTAAGGTTTGTTTGGTGGCATAATTAACATTTTTTTCTCTGCGTATTGTTTAAATATAGCCAGATGGAGATGAATACTGTTTGATTAATTTTGCTCCTCCACAAAGAATCATCTTGTTTAAGGCAGTTATCACTTCACTAATACGAATGAATGATTTATTGAGTACCAAATCTTAAAAACCTTGGGCTACCCATGAGCTGGGCCCTGGCCCTTTTGCTATTAGGATAGCCCTTCAGCGTAATTACCCTTTAGATATATATTACACATATTTATTTTATCCTACCTTTTCACTAACCATATCCTGCTCCCACCCTTTAATTATTATTTCTGCTTTATTTCATCTCCCAACCCTATTCACTTTCCCTCTTTCTCAACTTTTCTTATGAGCTCCACTCTTTTAACTTTTATTAATCGGTTTACACTGCACACTTAACTAATCTTCATTACCTCAATTTTATTACTTCACTATAACCAAACTTTCACTGTGAGTAAAAACCCTCTACTTCCTCATTTACAGATTACTCAACCATTTTCTTAACCTTGTTATTCTCAGCGGAATATCACTTTCTTTCTTTCTTTCTCTCCTGCTTAGCTCTCCCTTTCCCCCTCACCCTCATTGATCCCTTAGCTATTTCATTTGTCATTTTATCTGTGGCTATCCTTGAATTCACGCTTCTCTTTGCTTACTGCTGACTATTCACTGTTATCATCCTCACCTTGACTCTTTACCATGTTTCTTTCATGCTCTACATCCCACCACATCTCCACCTTGCATTTTGCTTATACGCAACCTTGACACACTTGTTACTGGAACCACACATGTTGCAAAATGCTGATAGTCGTCTGTTCTGTGGTATTTCCTGCTGATGCTTTAACATTTCCATGTTTTTTGGTGCAGTAACTACTGATCCTGTCTCTGCCTGTCACTTGGTCCATTTTTCCTCTCTGCTGCCTAGTCAACTGCATACAGCTTTAAGTTTTAATGTATGCCCTCTTGCCTTCATTTCTTGATTGTCTTCACTGATTAATTCCTTCATTTGAGCCCTTTGTGCACAAAGATGTAAACAGTTTATGTAAATAGTTGATCCTCTCAATTTTTTTGACTGTTGTAGTACTTCTATAGGCATTTGCATGTTTGCAAACTTCACAAGGATATTTCTTTTCCCTGGAATTTTGCAGATTCTGAATGTGTCGCAAATCTCGTAGCCTCTCAGATGTTTTTCTTCAACTCCTGAAATCACTACATTGTATCTGCTGCTTTAGTCTTCCATTCTTACCATGTTATTTTTAAATTTAAATTTCCAGTTTTAATGTATCCATTTCTTTATGTCCCTATCGTGTTTCATGCACTCTTATCTGGATCTCTCTGCCAGTCCTTTATCTCTCACTAAAACTGCTTTATCTACTCTTTAGCTACCATGTCACTTAACTCCTTTTTCCCCTCAGCCGCAGGAGCATCCTTCACTTTAAGTCCAGTCATGTCTACTACTAGATTCATACTCTCTTCACTAACATGCAAGATACCTTCTTCTATGTGCATGTCTCATTACTTCGTGAAATTCTTAGCAATGTAGTGGCCAAGGTCAGCACTACAAATGCAGCGGCCGCAATGGCCAAGGTTCATGCTAGGGGTAGCAAGAAGTACCACTCTTTGAAGAAAATTTTAGACTCAACTTTCAAAAATAAATAAAAGGTACGATATATTTTTGGGGTGCATACTTTCCCCGTGTTAAATCCGAATTTGCAGTATTTTCGACAATGCTATTTCAGGCTTCTACTGTATTTGACATCTGTGTACTACATTATCCATGTCTGTTGAAATATAATGTTTATAGCAGAGACCCTACTGTGCATATAGATTTTACTAGAAAACTTTCACTAATCAAGAAAATATTAAATATGGCTCTTACCTCCTTGTCAGTTGTAGCTGTCTCCTGCTGATGTATTTTTGAATTATGTAACTTAAGGTTATAATGAGCAGAGAAGGTTCGTTCACAATCTGAATATGTGCAGGAATATGGACGCTCACCGGTGTGAGTACGCTGGTGAGTTTTCAGGTGATGACTTAAAGTAAATGCTTTACCACAGCCCTCAATATTGCATCTGTAACATAATAACAAGTCTACTTTCACATCCTTTCTAAACACTAACGCATTCATTACCAGCAATTTGTTGTAGCATGCCCTCCTGATTTTCTGTATTCACGTTCTTATATATGCAAGCTAGCACCGGAACTAAAGCCCTAAAAATATAAAATTCCTTGTCCAAAAGAAAACACTTTGGATTTGCGATCATGCCTTATGAGCACTATAACATGCAGATTAAAACAGAAGTTAATGCCATAGCCAGAATCTGAACCACAGATCTTTTGCTCTACGCTTCTCTAACCACTGAGCTACAATGGTAGCTTAACAGCAAGACATTCCTCAACTGATTCATATTTTCCCAGCAGACCAAAACGGAATCTCAATTCTGAGATACATACCACAAGGCAAATGACGACCACAAGCAGATGGCACTCTGATTTGTCATTAGCAGTGGAAGGGTTAAGAACATAAGAAAATCCAAAAGGAACTATGCAGTAATTTGGTAATTTCAATTTTTACTTTCTCTATCATGTGCATAGTAGGTGAGATATTGTATTACATCCGAAAATTCTACATCGAGATTTGAGTGGAAATGCATGTTTTGAGTTGCACTGAAACAAAATACAGTACTTACAGAAAAAGGTCAGCATGCATGCGTGTGTGCAAATGTGTGAACAGAATAATTGAAAAACGAAAAACTTGGTATTTAACTTCAGTATCTGCTAAGGATTGGCATAAGATTTTAAAAATAGGTTCTCCATCCCAAACTTTCCTTTGCATGGAAAAGATCTTAGAAATTATTTTCTTGGAAAGGGCTCTAATGATTTTGATTAAAATACTATATGTTTAAGATATTTTTGCAACAAATTAAATGTATATCTTAAAATTTCTGGGAATACCTGTGAAGTCCTCTTCATTCATTCTGAATGACTTTAGTACAACTGGTAAACTGTAAGAGATAGTCAAAATCTTACTATACAAAAAATGTAGATCTCAAAGTGCAATTTATATTGAATAAAATTTTTCAGAAGATAACTGTAATTGGTTTGAATTTTCAAATACTTATACTTTTCTAAAACAGGAAGTGATTATTAATTTTTCTTTAACTCCTGGCCATGCAAAGAGATTGGAAATTGAAAGCCATCACATAGCGACCAATATTTTACTATTCCTTACTGTATTCTATTTCCATTGTATCTATAAGGAAATATGTAATAAAAAGATTTTCACAAACACTTATTTTGATTTACATTAAGGAAGAAGAACAAGCATTTTTAAGATATCCTTTTGTAGCTTGATTACAACAACAGCCCATTTGGGCCAAGGCCTACCACCAACACTGCGTCTGCCACCACAGGCATCATGAGCGGGGTGCAGCATGAGAGGTGGACATGGTGAAAGTCCAAAGATTCATAAATCAACATGGACTTGAAGTTTTAAACAAAACTTTTGCTATAGATGAAGCATGGTTTCACTTATTTGGCTATATAAATTCCCAAACCTCATGAATTTAGACTTACGGCAATCCCAATGCAATAAGTCACACTGGTCCCTCCCAGTCAATTACGCAGTCTTCTTGACCAGGGGCCACTACTTTTCAATCAAGTAGCTCCTCAATTGATCCCTCAGGAACCCAACGACACTGAGTGCACCCAGGACCAGGTCTGCCAGTGGGAGAAAATCCCCACACTGGTACAAGGAATCGAACCAGGTCCCCCAACTGGTAAGCAGCAGCGCTACCACCATGCTAAGGAGACAACCAATTACAATTATTATGTTCTAATAATCCATGATGTCTTCATGTAATAGTAGTTCGTGAAGTTAATACTATTGTATCAATAAGAGGAACTTGAGCAATATGTCCTCATTTATGTTTTATTTAAATTAATTGTTATTGCATTTTATATGTTGTAATGGAATTAATTACTTTACTCACTATCCACACATGGACCCATTCTCAGTACAGCAGTCTCTATATAAAATTGATGAAAATGAAGAGTTTAAAGCAGAGACTGCTTTTTGTAATCACTCTGTTTTAGTTGATTAACCACAATAACTTTATAAGGGAACAAATGAAGTTTGTCTCTTACAATTTTACGTGCTGTCCACTCAGAGATTCAAATTTCTTGAGCTAATTTGCACACTGATTTTGTTGCACTATGCAGCATTACATCTGAAACGTAATCAAATTTTTCTTCTTTAAAAGCATAGGCTTGTCATTCTCAGTACATCGTAAACTGAGCTGGTTACATGAAATTTATATATCAAATTTCAAACAGTATCCCAATTTAGACATTTTGAATTACGAAAATGCACAAAAATTTTAGTTTTAGATTTTCTGTAAACCAATCGCCCTTGTAAAAAACATGTCTTCAATACCAAACATTACAACCACTGTACTCTTGCACTGTTCCAATATTCGGTCTAAATGCACGCACTATGAAAATACAACCACTGCACACTTTAGCCTTAAATTTATCCTTACCCATTGAAGAAAGTCTCAATAACCTGTGTACCTGCTACTGCTGCCAACTGAAACATGAATGTTAGGAATGTCAGCAGCAGGCACGGATTGACCAGTGGTGCGGAAAGCGTTTCCTAGCATCCATAATAATTATCAACTTAAAAAAATAGATATTCAAATTCAAAGCTAAGTCAATCAATAGTAGTGAACAACACTTACTTTATAATCTTCCAGAACATGTTTCAGAGGTCCATTTTCCACCATTATCAATCGGACATCGACTGGTTCTCTGTGGTGTGGTTGGCAATGTTTTTTCTGAGGCCTCCTCTGGTGGTGGTTCAAGGAGCTTGCTGAACATATGTTTCTGGGGATTGGACACACTGTTTCTATTTTTCAAAATGAAGGTTTGTTCCCAAGAGGACAGCTCCTGTTTTCCCATTGTGTGTTTCAGAAGTTTCGGTTTTGGATTTATGTTATTTTTTGCCTAAAAGTGGGTGGCAACCACTAATTTGTCTGTCTGTTTTTTATGTTTCTGAATTAATTAAATTAAATGCAGTGACTGTAATCAAGTTTATATACAAAAACCAAAAGAAATTTGGAAACAACATCCAAGGAACAATTCAGAAACATAAAAAACAAACAGCCAAATCAATAGTTACCACCCACTTTTGGAGAAAAAAATCATAAAATATATCCAGGACCAAAACTTCTCAAACACACAATGGGAAAACAAGAGCTGTCCACATGGGAACAAAATTTCATTTTAACATCCCCCAGAAAAATATGTTCAGTAAGTTTCTTGAACCAACACCAGAGGAAACCTCAGAAAAAAACATTGCCAGTCACATCACAGAGATGGAGGAAAATGGGCTTCGGAAACATGTTCCGGGAAATTCTAAAGTGTTGTTTAGTGTTATTAATCAACTTGCCTTTGAATTTAACTGATTACAACAACACTGTTTTCAACACTTCCAAGAAAGAAGATAATGAACAAATATTTATTTACCTAAATGGTCTTTCCTGTGTGTGTGTTCGCATGTGTTTTCTAAGGTCACTTAACGTTGTAAAAAACTTTGAACAATGTTCCGCTTCACAGTTAAATGTTTTGCCATTATGGAGACGCTCATGAGCTCTTAACCTGGAATATTTCAAAAGAAAATTTTAGTGATTAAATGCTTAATAACTTCAAAGAAATTTTCTTTTACAAACAAAACTGTACATAGAACTTACCTATATAAAGTGTTAAATGCTTTTGTACATCCTTCTTGAGTACATTCAAAGGGTTTTACTTTGGTGTGAACTCTCACGTGAATTTTTAAACTGTAAGAAGTTAAGAAAGCTTTTCCACATCCTGGTTCCTTACATTTGAATCGGAATTCACCTGTAACAAGAAAGTTCTGTAATGTCACATTGGCCTGTTTCTCTACTCACATATTTACTTTTACAGAAGTATACAAATTCTGGTGTTCTGAAGCATACAGACCACATTATTATGGAATAGTATTTTGAGATGGTGGAAGTGACAGTGAAAAGGTTTTCAGAATCAGAAAAAGGTTCTAAGAATGATGAATAGAATGCAAGCTCATGAATTATGCAGGAAAATCTTCAAAGGAGGCAAAATACCTTAAGATGCCTATACAAGGGCCATTACAAAAGTTTTGAGATGAAAGAAAATGAAAGTTGATCCATTCAAATTGGATGCAGGATGGGATAGCTCCATCCTTTGTGAGTAAACTGGTATCAGGTAGTGACTCTCCCACTCCAGGAATTCTAGCAGTGCATGGATGAACAAACTGTGGAGTGCATGTACTCAGTCCATGCAGTAGAGCTTGGAAGACATCAATTTCACTCAACAATTTTCTGCAATCTTAAAACTGGGTTAAACCAATATCAAAGTCTTGAATATTTGTCACAGGCTTTTGGGGACATTGCTCCTTCCCATGCCACAGTTTTGGGGTGGTTTCAGGAATTTAAAAGATGCCAAACATCTTTGAGAGATGAGGAGAGAAGCACAAGTCAGGCATCAGCAGTGACTGAGGAAAACATTGCAGCATTGAGAAAAATGCTTCACGAAAACAGTTGCATAATATTTAAAGAAATTGGGGCAGCATTGCAGACTGGATCGCCAGCAGTCCTCCATGAATTCCTTTGTGTGAGGAGGGTCACAGTCAATGGGTGCCTCACAATTTGATGGAAGAACAAAAACTTGCCCTTGTTGAATGGTGTGAGAAAATGCTGACAAGATCCAAGGAGGGGACTCCAGATCAGTTCTGACATTGTCACAGATGATGAAACCTGGATTTATTTGTCTGATCTGGAACCGTGCGGCAATCAGCAGTGCAAATCTTTTCTGATGACAATTCATTGACAAAAGTGAAGTACCACCAAAGTGGTGGCCTCATTTTTTCTAAAAGGTGGTCTTGTAGCAACCATTTCTCTGGAGGAGCAAAGCACAGTTACTGCTAGTTGGTATACCACAGTTTGCTTGCCAAAAATTTTTGCTAAGCTTCAAGAATGGTGGCCACACTCAGGACTGTGAGGGATCCTTCTCCATCATAACGCATCTGCAAACATGAGCAACATTACCGTTCAACTCCCAGAGTCTACAGAGGTCAAGCTTATGATTCATCCACCATGTGGTCCTGACCTGACACCACGTGACTTTTTTCTGTTCCTGATGATAAAATATTGCAAGCCTAGAAAGAGTGAAAATGTTCTCCGCCAAGCTCCTGGCTATCTGCACTATATGGTTTGTTCATCCTTGTGCTACTGGAATTCCTGAAGTAGGAGAGTCACTACCTGATACCAGTTTACTCACAAAGGATGGGGCTATCTCATCCTGCATCCAATTCAAAGTGGATCAACTTTCATTCTCTCACATCTCAAAACTTTTGCAGTGATCCTGGTATATATATCCTGGATGTGTTAAATATGATTTGAAGCTTTCCTGGCGACGAACATCTTGAGTATGGATGTGTTAAGTTTCATTAAATCTCACTTGGGGCAATTAGAGAGGAATAATAAATATCACAAGCAAACAGAAGGAATAGATTGGACATACACTTGCAGTATTTAGAACAGAAATCTTTATAAGTAATGTAATTAATATAGGCATTAAATTGTTCAATAAGTTACTCCTTGTAATTAGACAACATAATGAATATCTTCTTCTTATCTGGCTATAAAGGACTTACACTCTCTAGGGCTAACAAGCCTGTGCCTATTGTAGGGTCAGATGCCTATTGGGCAGCACACAAGTCTATGGACCTGCATAGAGTAAAGACCTGGAAGCGGATGGTCAGCCCAGCACCAGGTTTGAGAGTGAGGGAGAGGATGATATCAAATGCAGGCAAAATGAATGAATGGATGGATGGAAAGGTGGAGTAGTTGGTGGAATAAGTGCCGGGGGAAACTGGAGAAAACCTGCCCAGATGCTGCTTCATCCACCACGAATACCATAAATGGGTCCCTGGCCTTGGTGATAGGCAAATGGTCTAACCGGTTGGCCACGGCACTACCCAACAGACACAACTTTAGTTACTGCCAGAGTTTATTTATTAATTCGATTTAGTAAAGCTTTTCCAGATAGATTATTTACCAGGTTTAAAAATGAAGTTTGATCCTACCTGCTACAACATGCCTTTACTCAGTCAGTGAATATATGGCCTTTGGTAGGGTATAGGAATCTATTCACTATAGTACATAATACCATGATAGTGTCTAACGAATTGTTTGTTCTGTTTAGTTCTACTAAACAGTATGTACATATATAGTAAAAATAGATATTGTACTATTATGATCAGTGTATCATTGACTGCTGTTCTTGACAAAACCATGAAAATTTAAAAAAATGAACAGTGAATAAAAGTGCACACATACATAGCAGAAACACAAACTAAAGGACTTAAATTTTTGCAAAAGTTTTTAATTTTACACCAGGTCAGTTGGGCTGCTTGGAAAAGATGTACTTTCACTAAGATTCACCTTTATTGGTCTAACTCTACAGTCATACAGTTCTGAACTGGGTTTAAACCAGGGATTGAAACCGATGTTGAAGACACCTAAATTTATTTGAAATCAATTATGTACCTATTTCAATAAGCTTTACACCTTTTGTGTAGTAGTGTTCTATCTCGTGATTCAACAGTTATACAAATTCATTCCGAATTGTGGTAGTTCATTCTTCATGACGAGCTCTTGTATCTACAGGATTGTGTGGTTTTCAAAAGACAAGGTTTTCTATATACAATCAAAGTATCAATCAAATGCCAAATTTACTTCAATTAATTATTCAAGATAAATATAAAATAACTTGCCATCTACAATTGTAATTTTAAATTGTTTTATGTATCTACACTTATTTAATGGTTTATTTTACATAGAGAAGGTACTAATGTATTCTATCTGATTGAGGCCAAAACTACAACATTTTTCTTAACATATGTATGTAGTCACTGTCACTATGGTGATAGGTAACAAATGTGCTAAACTATGTTTCTCTTTGGCACTCAATGAAGAAAGTTTAATGATAGCTCCGTAAGTTATGTTTAAACTTCTGATATTCTGCTTAGATTTTAAATATTGTTCTGGACTTGAAGGTACAGTAGACCCCGCTAATCTGAATCCTGCAAATCCAAAATTCCACATAATCCAAATACAAAATCCATAATTTAAACAAACAATAAAATGCTTATTTGTCATGTAGACTAAGCATTTTTATTATAGAAGTGACAAACTCATTATTGAAACTGTTGTTGTCAGCTAATGCTGGATTTCTGACAATGAAGTCATTAATCCTCTTGCTCTCCAATATTTTTCACTGATGGTGGGGCACTAGAAGTGGCCAGGCATATTTGAATGTGGTCTCGATCCATCATTGTTGAAACTATACACATTGGAACTAAATGTTTATTGCACAAAAACATTTTGCTGAACTTTGCTATAGCCAATGACTATGCATTTAGTCACTGTTAAACATTTTCACATTTACTTAGGTACTGTACTACTATCACATATTTATGAACCAGTAATTTTCACTTAAGTTACAAAATTGGTGATCATCTGCTGTTAAGAACTAAAACTGCTTGAAGATGCAATGTTATGTCAGTGTCGAGTGAGCATCACACTTCAGTATGGCAGCACTTCCAGTTTTTATTTTAACATACAGGAACTATGCCTTTGTTTGGTTGATATCATAGTGCATGGTATAACACAAACAAGCCGTTTTGTATTAATTTATGGGTGAAAAGGATAAATTACTGCAGAATGATCACTAATAATAGCGAAACAAACTGAACTACCTACATACTGCCACTACCATATGCATATGTCCACAGGTCAGAAGACTACATTGTCATTATGTTGAATACATTGTCATTATGTTGTGTATGATAATCACAATGTTGTCACTTCCTCATATTGCTATGCTATGTTACCTTGTAGCTGCTAATCCTATAGCTGAATTTGTATACTTTTTTTTTTTTTCATTTTTCAGATAATCCAAACATGTCCAAATCTGAACAGACCACACCCCCAATTAGTTTAGATTAGCGGGGCTCTACTGTAAATACATATATTAATAAACAAGCAAATAAACCACATTATACATTAAATACATTATATACATTAAATTTATTAACCCCTAACATGCTGACCTGTCATGGCATGTAATACGTCCTCTGATTGGTAATCAGAGGATATGGTCGGTGAATTTATTTTGATAATTCTTCCGGTCAGGTCGGTGAGATCCGTAAACCAACGACAGGTGTGGTCCTCCAGACATTCTGGGGGTTGTGAGAGAGCGATGTGACCGCCAAAACATAAAAATATGGTGCTCTCTAAAAAGCGGTTACTATTACTGCTATTGCTCTCTTCAATATCATCAGTGAAAAATATTGGAGAGCAAGAGGATTAATGACTTCATTGTCAGAAATCGAGCATTAGCTAACAACAACAACATTAAATCAAAAATATTTAACAATTATTTAATGAATATAACAAATATAAAACTATTTTAGGCATAAGGTAACCTCAATACTCTGCTACAGAATGAACAGGACTGCAAAGGCTATACGTTTTACTAGTCATGGAAGCATTTTAACATATGGCATTTTAATCAAAATGTTTTAACTATTTTTAAGACAAAAAGAATTACAAAATATGTTCACATAAGGGGGTTTGAAGTAGAAGGTTTTCTTGAGAATTGTTATATTACATCCTTGGACAATGCTGTAACTTACACACCACATCTCATTTGGGATTTTCCTCTCTTACATGCACATGCATGTACTTTCCATTTTTTATTGTGTGCACCTCAAATGTCAACATACATCAAATTTAGGTGGAATGTAGATGAGTGAGGAGAAAGAAAATGAAAGAAATTCACATTCAAACCTGAGAAAAATTTCTACCCTTGGAACACTGCAAGGATAACTCACATAAACAATACTTTGATTACATACATATCCTACTTTTATTAAATTTGCAGTTAGACTTTGCCTTAGAATATAGGGAGGATTCCCCTTATAGCTATACAGAGGCAGATATTGTAAAGTGAAGTAAAATTTATTCTAAGAATTCTAATAGTTCAAATACACTCTTAGTCTAATACAATAATAAAATAAAACAATTATAATTATAACCATATTTCTCGCAATATACAATTTATTCCCCCTTTTTGGAGTTGCTTATTTCTATTACTTCCTCTTATATTTAACATTTTGTTTTATATATAATGAGGAAGTTTATTATGGCCACTAATTTAATCTTACCCCTCATTGCCCTTTTCCATTTTCTCTATTTACTCATACTTCTTTTAACCTCATTTTTCCTAAATATTTTCCTGCTTTCTCTATATATTCATTTTATCTTGAATTAAACATTTTCCAAACTTTCAACTCTAACGGAAAATCTTTCCATTTTTGGATACTAATTCTCTCCCTTTTTCTATACCATTACATTCCAAAATATAGTGTCAAATTTTACATAATTTACTGCATTTCGTGCATCTCTTTCCCCTTTTCATCCCTATCATGCTACTTAGGTTCATTACCCCCATCCTAGCCCATGCATAACCCATTCTGACCTTCTTATTGCATACTTTGATTTATTTCTCTCTCCCCCATTCCATTTTTAAGAATCTACAATCTATTAATGACCTTTTTCCATTAAAGTCACTTACAATTTCTTGCTTTTCAATAACCACTTTTGTTCTAATTTCCCTCCAGAAACCCTTATTATTGCTTCTTTCTGCCCAGGTTTCCTCCATTCCTATTTCTTCCAATATCTGTATTTTGTGCATCCAATTTTCTTTTTCCCCATTTTCTCCTGCACAACCATGCATTGTTTTAATAGATTATTTCCCTCCAATAAATTTATTCTAAACCAGTGTTTAACTGTTAAACATGACCATTTTACCTTTTACTCCTACTCTACCCAGTTCTGTCTGTCCTACTCCATTTGGTCAGCTCCTTGGTAACCCCAATATGTTGTTTTCTAGTGCCTTGCATCTGGCAATGAAGCCATTAGCATTCGTGCTTTCCAATACTTTTGAACGTGGCTTTCATGTAACTGTTTTCTTAACGGGCACCAAGGTAACCCCAATATTATTTTACAAAATTCTCTGTGTATTATGTTTACATTTTCCCAACCTTTCTCCAGACCCCATATTTTTGTTGCACATAGCATCCTTACCTCTACCACTGCGCTACAATGGTCACTTTTGAGATCTGAGAAAATGAAAGATGATCCACTCGAATTGGATGTAGGATGGGATAGGCCCATGCTTTGTGGGTAAACTAACATCACATAGTGACTCTCCCAATTCAGGAATTCCAACAGCGCAAGGATGAACAACCCACAGTGTGCAGGTAGCCGGGAGCTTGGAAGAGAGCATTTTCGCTCTTTCCATGCAAGCAATTTTTTTTATCATCGGGAACACATGGAGCCAGGTCAGGACCCTATGGTGGATGAATCTTAAGTATGACCTCTGTAAACTTCAGGAACTGAGCAGTAATGTTAGCCATGTGTGCAGATGCTTTGTCATGATGGAGATGATTCCCTGCAGTCCCATGCATGGCTGCCGTTCTTGAAGCTCAGCAAAAACTTTTGGCAAGCAAACTGTGGTGCACCAATTTTAGCAGTAACTTGCTTTGCTCCTGCAGAGAAATGGTTATCACAAAACCACCCTTTAGGAAAAACAAGGCCACCATTTTCTTGTGGACACTTTGCAACACCTCAATTTTATCGATGGACTGTCATCAGTAAAGATTTACACTGCCGACTGCCTCTTGGTCTCTGCATCAAAACTAATAAATACAGGTTTCATCACCTGAGGCAATGCCAGAAACCTGCCTGGAGTCCCCTCCTTTGAATCTTGGCAATTTCTCACACCATTCAGCATGGGCATGTTTTTGTTCCTCTGTCAAATTGTGAGGCATCCATTGGGATGTGGCCTTCCACACACAAAGGAATTCATGGAGGATTTTCAAAACTGCTTGCGATCCAATCTGCAATGCTGACTCTGTTGCTCTAAATGTTATATGATTATTTTCATGAAGCATTTTTCTCAACACTGATATTTTCCTCAGTACCGTGGTTGCCAGATGTGCGCTTCCCTCCTCATCTTTCAAAGATGTTCAGCTCCTTTTAAATTCCTGAAACCACCAGAAAACTGTGGTTCGGGAATTAGCATTGTTCCCAAAAGCCTGTGCCAATCATTCAAGACTTTGGCACTGGTTTAACCCACTTTTAAGATCATAGAAAATAATTTAGCAACAATGCTCTCTTCCAAGCTCCATTGTAGGGACTGACTACCTATGTGCTGCAGGTTTTTCATGCTTGCACTGCTGAAATTCCTAGAGTGGGAGAGTTACTACCTGATACCAATTTACTCACAAAGGATGGGGCTATCCCATTCTGCATCCAATTTGAGTAAATCAACTTTCATTTTCTCACACCTCAAAACTTTCATAGTGACCCTTGTATATATCCTTTCTAGTCACATAATTTTCATTTCTGGTATTTTTTGACACATATTCCAATTACCTGTGTCGTTTCCCTTTGTCAATACATTTTTCTTCTATTAACCCCAATCCCCTAAACTGTTGACACTAACCCATAGGTAGTCAATTTTCCTCACTATTTCCAATTCTGCCCCCTCCCAATACCATTTTTCAGTCTTGCTTAGTTCATATCCTTTCTTGAAAATCATAACTTTTGATTTCTGTTTATTTTCAACTCCCAATATTTACAGGATTAGCCAGCAGCTTCAATAGCTTTACTTAGCCCAACAACTGAAACAGAACCTGCCACTAGATCGCCTGCAAACAGTAGCCCTTATTAATAACCAGTACATGCTTATGAACTTTTATTTCTTCTATAATGTCATCTAAAAATAAGTTAAATAATACTGAACAAAGTTTACACCCTGTCTTACTCCTGAAATACTCTGTACACATTCTGTTACTTTATTGTCTGGCAATTTTACACAGAACTCATTCTCCTGATATATTTTACACAATAATTCAATAAATGTATTGCTTACCGCTTTTCTTAATTTTATCCACAACTCTCTTTTAATAGTATCAAACGCCTTCTCTAGGTGACTAAATACCATGTATAATCTTCCCCTTTTACTGCTCAAATATTGGTCTACAATTGTCTTAATTATGAAAATATTATCACATGCTCTCTTACCTGCTCTAACTCATGCCTGGAAGTCTGATATTTTTTTCTTCTGCTCTACCCAGTTCTGCAGCTTATTAGCTAAAATTCTGTAAAATTGTTTCTTAAAATTGAAAGTAAACTTATCCCCCTATAATTAGCCAGATCATTTGAGCCTATAACAAGATTTATCTAACTTAATTATGACAAAAATTTGCTACATTGGAACAATTTTCAATTCTCAAGTATTTATTTTCTTTACTTTCTTCTAACTATGGCCTCACTTACACAAACTTAACACAATTACACTCAGAAACTCTTCTTACACATAAACTTTTTCAAACTTGGCCTTTCCAACTCTATTACTGTTTCCCTGGCAACAATCACAGAACAAATAAGTAGAGCAATAATCACCATGCCAAGGATTATACTACTTTGGATGCTTTCTCCAAAGAGAACTGAAGCAATGTCACAATATATTCAAAACCACACTAGCAGAACTTACCTTTATGTGTTTTAAGATGAGTTCGTAAGTTTCCTACAGTGCTGTAAGTGCGATTGCAGCCTGCATATTCACATTTAAACCTCTTTACTTCCTTTTTATATGGAACTAGGTTTGTTTCATCAGTGCTGGACTTCATAAGAAGTGCATTTTCTGCTTCAGTCTTTGGTCTAACTGCGACGATAGGAACAGGTGCATTTTCAAGGCTGCTTGTGTGTTCTAGATATCTATGGAAAAAAAAAACACTTCTACTAAATACTCAGCTTTGTGAAACATTAATAAGCTTCAATGCAACATTTTCGCAGATTATGGAAGCACTTAAAAAAGATTTGAGACAAGGAGCTTGGGATCTCTGTATATTTTTGGAAATGTCTAATCCTGTGGTATTTAGTGAAAGTTAAAGTTTAACACTTAAACTGAAAAAGGAATAATTATTCCATAAATAACAACTGTTCTAAATACAGAATGTTGTATTAATTTTACACCTACTGGAGGTTCTTCCATCATAATTCACTTGCCCATAAAAATTGACTCTTTTTTCCTGCACCTATGTGTGTGCTTAATTTTATGGTTTTTTACAAATGTGCAATCTGTTACTTTATAATTTTGAAATAATTTAATGTTTATAGCCATGCACTTCAGAATGAAAGGTGCAATTTTACTAAACTTTTACTCCATAGAGCAGTGCTGTCCAACGCAAAGCCTGTGGGTGCCATGGCACCCATGATGTGTTTTTCTGGCACCCTTCGTAAGCAATTTTTTTTACTCCTAAGATTTCTAATATTAATTCAAATTTCAAGATAAAACTATTTCCTTGCAAACATCTTTCCAGTACACACTCGTGAATAGTTTTTGTGCACCAAAAGCTGTATTCATTACTTCCCTAACCAGTGCTTTCCCTTATTTCTCTCAAAAGAAGGGTGCTTGTCCTACCAGTGATTGTTCTTTGGGGTATGACTGGTAAATGATAAAGAGATAGACGAGGGCTTACTACCAGAACATGCAGATCTCTTTAAAACACAATTTATTTCAAGAAATTTTGTTTTGTCATCAGCGAGATATAGGTTATTATTAGTTTGAATTTGTCAATAATTTACAATTTTCTTAGAAACTGTTATTGTTCACTTGTTTCTCACAATGTCATGGAAAGGGCATGGAGTTTCAAGGCCAGCTTATGCTTTTAAGATCTGAATTCAATTTCCTCTATCTCTTGTACCTACGGTTGTTAACTATATTATTTATTTTCCTTTTTACAGCAGGATTGTAATGAAACTATTTCTGCAAAGATTTATTTTGATTAACATGAAGTAGGTAGAAAATAAACTTTCATACGAACACTTTGTAAAAGCTATATAATAGTACATAATAATGAATAGAGAAAGTCATTTGAATGTAACTCATAAGTTTTTTAAAATGTTATATTCATAGACCTTTTTTTTGTGCTAAGCCATTGGTTTTCAAATATCAATATACAAGAATCTTAATTTATTAACCCTACCCTCTCTGTATATTTATGAATGTTTCAAATATGTAGTTAGGGCCCATAAAGAGGAGAAAAATGCAAATATACACAATCATAACAAATGAACAAAGCAAAATTATTACAAAATTAAGCTAAGAGGCTCCCTTGGAAATAAGTGAATAGAGAGCAATGCAAAGGACCTGTACAGCCAATTGTCTTTCACAATTAAGGAAATACATGAAGATACAACAAAGCTGAAAGAAATTAAACACCACCTCATTAAAAATACTTTTTATAGTATAGAAGAATATAAAATAGCAGCAACAAACTAAACATATATCAGATTTATAACAAAATATATACTAACATTGTATATAGGTAGTAAAATATTCCAAATTTATGTAATGGAAATTGTATAGGTACATTCTTTTGTACTTGCTTGTATTTTTACTTTTGACCAACCTTGTGAAATTTGTATTATAACCAGTGAATAAAGCTGAATCTGAATGGTTATTTAAGGATAATGTCATTGCTGCACTGATAAGCTTTAAATATAATTTTGGACATGTTCATATCCGAGCAAACCATACCCCTAAACTTCTAAGGCTAGAAATTTGAAGCAATGTCTTTCTTTGCACTATCCCATTTAAAGTATATCATTATATGTTTTCAATCAGTCCATTTTAGCACTTACAGTTCAAAGGTAATCACTAGGGTCCGGATAATTATGTAATTGCATGTTTTTTCCTGTTAACATTAAGATAATAAATTTGCGATATGTTGGAAAATGTAAATTTGAATTTACGAATACTTACATATTTATTAGTATTTATTTGCTTAGTTGCAATTTTATTCACTTTAAAATATACTTGTATGTGCTAGAAGTGTGAGACAGTAAAAACACTTTATGTTGAATCACACTGCCAGTTTGCTTCCGTTTGCATGTTCCTCCATCACATGACGTGCACTTTGCCACTGCATGTCCAAGTCACCCATCTTAACAATGCGTTGATTAGTCAGCGTGTGTAGACTGAGCAGCAGGCTTACAACAGAGCAGATAAATTCAAAGAACTTTTTTTCCTGAGCTTCCACTCCCTCCTCAACCAATTTTAATGTCTGCCTCAGTAGCATGGTGATTAGCATGTCTGCCTCACATTCAAGAGGTCGCGAGTTCAAATCTCACTTAGGGTAAGGTTTTTTCCGAGGTTTTCCCTTATCCTGAGAAGACGAATGTCGGGTAACTTAAAGCTCTATGGACCTTGGGCTCATTTGACCATCATTTCACCCGTTTTATCCATTCACCGTCCAATATGACATTACGTTGAAGGATGTTAATTAAAAAAAAGAAAACCCAATTTTAATTAGATGGCCAGCTGGATTGATACTGTGAGCTATTATGCATAGAATTTTGACTCTGTGTAGCAAGTACTCCAGCATTTTGATTCCCAAGATGCAGTTTCTGTAGAAACAGCCAAGCAATCATTTAGTGAGACAAAGCTTAAAAGTGATATTGTCTACATCCAGAGTAATTTTCCACATTTATTTGTTGCCATTAAATCTTTGGAGACATATTCTATGAAACTCTCAGACAACAATGTTGTTCATTGTGTAGTCACTTCTCTGGAAACTGTCCAAGGGCCAATTCAGTGCTGTTAACAGAGTGCTAACCACCAAGCGCCAGCACAAGAATTTTGCTGTCTGCACCTGCTGTGCCTTTTTAGAGGCACACTGTTGTCATCTGTGGGGTACCCAGGGACCTTCCAACACAATATGTGCTGGCTGCAGCACAACAGCAATGAGGGCCACGAGGATCACCACATGCAGAGCCCTGTCAGCACTAGTAAGACTGGAGCTAGCAGACCTTCACGACCACGAAACTGCCCTAAATGCAGGTTTGCCCTTGTTAGGGCATTGCCTGTGCGTCGAGGCCAGCTGAGTCGATCGCAAGGTGCCATGTTGCTGTTGTTGTGGCTTTGGCCACAACGAAGATCACTGCGCAGCTACTCCTCAGTGTCACAATTGTGGGGCACTGAGCCTTACAAAAGACTGCCAGGCACATGACCTCGGGAGACACCACCACTATTGTGCCACCTGTGATGGCTTTGGCCATTACACGGGTCAGGCGCAATGCCCGCAGTATCCACGGTGACATTCCATACCACCAGTAGCTCCAGCCACCGCAGCTCCAGTCACACCAGCTCCAGCCACACCAGTTCCAGTCACACCAGCTCCAGCCGCAGCAGGTCCATCAGTACAACCAGCCACCACAGAGATACCACCAGCCGCAGCAATCAGCCAGGACTTACGGGATGCTGTACAGGACCTCCATTTGGAGGTACTGAAAATTTGCACTCGCCTGGCCGCCATTGAAGAGACACTAGCAATGATCTGAATGACATCAAAGCACATTTCCAGGAATTCCATGTCATCACTGCAGTCTCCACATCTTCACAGAAAGAATGGAAAGCATACAACAACCGCTGGATACCGCAGTCACTACCTTACTCAACCTCTCCGTGCGCTTCAGTGGACACCAAACACCACAACACACACTGACGCAGGACCCATTGGACACTCCATTGGGGCCGCTGCCAATAGAACATGCAACAGACTACATTCCACCTAGTCTTCCAATGGATACCAGCTCGCTGTGAACTGAGTGGTAATGACAAAGCTGATTTTCTTGCAAAAAAGGGTACCAGCAGTGTACAAAAATCTATAGTTAATCTACCACATTATGCAGCTAAAAGATTAGTCAACTCTGAATTCAAACAAATTATTGCAAAATATTACTATGAAAAATCAAAAAATAAAAGATGGGGACTACCAAACATTCAAGTAATTCCTGAGTATCCTTGAAAAATGGCAGTTGCAACCTTGAGGTTTATTACAGGGCATGATTGTCTGGCAAAACATTTGAACAAAATTGGGATATATTCTTCACCATTCTGTCCTCTATGTGATCTGCAAGAGGAAATGGATCGAGACCACCTTCAAATATGCCCGGCCACTTCTAATGCCCCATCCATCAGTGAAAAATATTGGAGAGCAAGAGGATTAATGACTTCATATCCAGAAATCCAGCATTAGCAAACAACAACAATATTTATACTTTCTCTACCGGTAATTAGAGGAAGTATTGTATTCCACCCAAAAATTTCATGTCGGGATTTCACCGGAAATATATGTTTTGAGACCTGCTGAATAAAAAAAAAAATTTTAGAAAAAGGTCTGTGTATGCATGTGTGTGTGCATGTGTGTGTCTGTCAGTTTGTGGACAGCATAAGTCAAAAACGAAAAGTTGGTTAAAAACCAAAGTTGGTATTTAAGTTTAATGTCTTTCAAGGATGGGACACAAAGATTTTGAAGAAAATTGCTCCACCCTAAGCTACCCTTTACATGGAAAAGTTTTATTTTCTTGAAAATGACTCTAACGATTTTGATTAAAATGCCATATGTTTAAGATATTTGTATGACAAATGAAATGTTGTAATGAAGCCATTAGCATTCGTGCTTTCCAATACTTTTGAACTGTAGTTTCTTCTGATCTTAATGCTTCACAGGTCTTCAAGTGGTCTTCATTCATTTCTGCTGGATCGTTACACAGGACACATATTGGTGAAGCTGAGATACCTATTCTGGAGAGATGACTTGCTAAGCAGTCGTGATTTGTCAATAGTCGGAAGGCTGCAACAGCTGTTTTCCTTGGTCTCTGGGGGATTATATCTGGGTTGGAAAGTAGTGTAATCCATTTTTTATCTTTGGCATTTGTTTCTATTTCTTGTAGGTATATGATCAAGCGTTTTATTGAGGAATATGAGAAATTGAATTTAGACTTTTGTTTTATTGTTGTGCCCTTCTTTGCAAGTGAGTCTGCAGTTTCATTCCCCATGACTCCACAGTGTGCTGGAATCCATTGGAGATGAACAGTCTTATTAACTTTTTGGAGTTGTGTTAACATTTTGTAGCATTCTCTAATTTTTGTTGACTTCTTTGTAGTATTTGAACATATTCCCTGAATTGCAGCTTTAGAATCTGAAAGAATTACCACCTTGTTAAATTTATTTAAGGGAAGATTTAATAATTGTCGGAGAGCAATGTATATAGCCTCTATTTCTCCATCATAATTTGTTGTGTCTCTGCCAACAGAATGATAAAAGGAAAAATGTGAACACGCAACTCCAGCTCCAGTAAGGTTTTCCGAGGAGGATCCATCAGTATATATGTGCAGCCATTCTTCTGTGGGATATCTAGTATTGATTGTTTCCAGTGCTAGAAGTTTTTGTATTTCTTTACTTATTTCCTCTATTAATTCCAAACTGAAGTTAGGTTGCAATAATTCCAATGGATTTTCTCTTATAAGTAGATTTTCTCTGGTGTTAGGAATGTTCAATTTGTATTTAATCTGTGTTACCTTTTCTAGGAAACTACTATGAGTTTTAAGGATTGAAGGGGGCAGGTTCTCTTCTGTCCATTTAGAGTTTGACAGTCGTAACATTTTCTCGTGTTGGAGCAATGCTTGTTCTTCTATTTTTGTTGTTATTGATGGGATCCGTGTTAAGGCAAGCATGGCATCAATAGGTGTGGATTTAACTGCTCCAGTGATTAGGCGAAGAGCCTGATTTTGTATTTGTTCAAATTTATTGATGTTAGCATTTGCTGCTGTTATTAAAGTTTCAGAACAGCACAAGAGGTTTGGTTTAACATACATTTTGTATGTTGTGTTAAGGACTCTCCTTGAGCAGCCCCATTTAGCACCAGCTAACCTTTTCAGAATTTGCAGTTTCTTTTCAACAACCTTTTCTGAGATGTTTGTTATATGTTTTTTCCAGTCACTGGTTTGTATTTTAGTGTAAATAATTCATAATTTGTTTTTTCCACATTGATAGTCATGAAGTTTTTGGAGCTCCATTCATGTACTTTGTTTAGGGCTGTTTCTATTCTGTCTTTGATTAATTCAGGTTTTTTTGGACAGCCTGTAGTCCAAATGACTACATCGTCAGCAAATAAAGCAATTTTGGTTTCTAAAGTTTTTATTATTGATGGAAGATCATTTATATATATGTTAAAGAGTGTTGTGCTCAGAACAGCACCTTGTGGAAGTCCTCGGTGTGTTTGTTTATATTTGGAAATGTATGTATTATATTTTGTGGCACTAAATCTTTGTGAAATAAACTGAGTTATCCATTTAAGCATGTTACTTTTCACACCTATTGATTGCAACTTCTCAATTAATTTGTTTCTCCAGACTGAGTCATATGCTGATTTAAAATCAATGAATACTGCTAAGGTATCCTCCTTTTCTATTGAAAGCTTCCTTGATGTCTTGGCTTAGTAGGAGTACATTTTCACTTGTACTATGATTCTGTCTGAAGCCGGTCTGTGAACTATTAATTAAGTTGTAATATTCTAGGAACCAGTTAAGTCTAGATGCCACCATTCTTTCCATCACTTTTGCAATAACACTGGTCAAAGATATTGGTCTAAAACTATTAATATTGTTTGAGGGTTTGTTTTTCTTTAAAATCGGGATGATAATGGCTTTTTTCCAGTCGGAAGGTACAGTCATTCTCCAACACGTGTTATAGAGTTTAAGTAGGATTTCTTTTCCTTTCCTGCCAAGGTGTTTAATAAACTCTGGGTGAATCTTGTCAGGTCCTGGAGATTTTTTGTTCTGTAATTGTTCTATTGCTAGATCCAGTTCTGTTTCGTTAAAATCCTGAATAAAAATATCATTTCGTATATCTTTTGGCCTATTAGTTTCTCTGATAGTTTTTTGGATAGCTTTATCTTGTTTTTTATATGCTTGGGGTATTCTTTGTGACTGAGCATAAAACTTAAGGGATTCTGCTATTTCCCTATCTGTAGTTAAACTTTTGTTATTATGTTTTAATGGTTCAGTTGTATTTTTTGATAATTTTGTTTTATTAAGGAATTTGTATATTTTATTTCCATCTTTCCTACAGTCCATATGTTCTACAAAATTTATGAAACTGGCCTTCTTTGCTGTAATTAATTCTTTCTTAAAAATGGCTGCTTTTCTTCTCCAGTTTTGTACATCTTCTGGACACTTGGTTCTTTCGGCTTTGACTCTTGCTATATTTATTTCGTGTTTTAACTTAGATAAAGATGGAGACCAAAAATGGCTATATTTCTTTAACTTTCCTTTGGGGATATGTGTTTTGGCTGCTAACAATAATATTTCACAAATCTTTTTATTCATGTCATCTGTTGACTTGAACTCTGATTCTAACAGTATATTAACTTCCCTTCTATCTTATTTTGGAAACTGGACCAATCTGCTTTTTTAAAATTCCAAGAAGTTTTAATTTTTGGTTTGTTACTTTTATTTATTACATCTCTTATGGAGTTTATGGTGATTCTGTGGCCTGAACCTGGGTCTTCTATTATTTCTCTTTTTGTATTGTCAATTATGTCAGATGACACCATCAGAAGATCACGATTTGTACCTGAACCATTATAATGAAGGTAAGTGGGTGGATCATTTGGATTAAATATTAATTCCATTGTTGATGAGTTTAATAGGTCTTCTATGACTCTTCCTGCTGAATTTATATCTCTGTAGCCCCACCTAGGGGAGTGTGCATTAAAATCACCTATTAAAATACTTTTGGGTTCTATGGGAATAGAATTTAGATCTAGTGTATTGTCTGGAGGATTGTAGATACTGTAAATTCTATAGTGGTAGTTACTTTTCCATACTTCAATTTTAACTATTTCTGATTTATCTTGTTCTTCTATTGTTTTTTGGATTTGGATAGGAGCTTTCATATTTCTTTTTAATTCCTGTAAGAATACCACTTGCTATTTGACAAGCCTTTGGAAGTATATGTGTAGTGTACTGATCCATTTCAAAGTATATTTCCTGTTCTTCTGATATATTGGCTTCTTGTACACAAATGAAATGTATACCTTGAATTTTCTGGCTATAACCTATGTAGTCCTGTTTACTCTGGATGACTATTGAATAACTCGTAAACTGTAAGAGGTAGACAAAATCTTATTGTACAGAAAATGCAGATCTCGCTAAAACACACAATTTATGTCTGAATAACTTTTTTTGTAAGGTGAACTATTTCAGAGATATTCCTTATTATTTGTGTCAGTCTTGAAAACTTATAACTTTCATGAAATGCAACATTGTTCATTTTTTTATATGAAAAGAGAATGGGATCTCAAAGCTTTAAAAGATTTAAATATCGCTCTAAGCCTACTGTATTCTAATATTCCCCTTGCACCTACAAGGAAATAAGCACTAAGATAATTTGAACAAATGTTTATTTCAACTAACACAAAGAAGATATAGGAATAAGAGTTTGTAAGAATGGTTAGTACAAGAGTAGAGAAAGTCATGTGAGTGCAACACATCAGATTTTTTAATGTTCCATTTATATGCCGTCTTTAACTTCTAAGGACCTATCGATCACTTTTTACCTTGGAACAATCGCTCAGGACTCACAGTATGTTAATCTTTGGATTTGTATTACTTTGAGTTATTACATTAAATTCATATAACCTACACACTCACAGGACCCTAACATGTTAATTTATTTTTATGGAATATGACAAGGAAAGGATAATTTGGACACAAAACAGCAGTACATTTTAGAACTTTTTATAAGGATTGGAATAAGGAAAGGAGTTTGTACAGGGAAGGAATACATTTTATTTCTTTAATTCAAACATGACTAATCTGTGCTTAAGAAGGATTTTCTGGCCTTAAAAAATGAGGATTGTGTGGGTAAGTGCTGCCACCTGCAGCAATAAGGTGATGGAAGAATTTGAATGCAAAATGTTGATGTTCTTGGACGTTCTCAAATCCTGAATACTGTATTTGAATCCTTCTCCCAGATGGTTCTTGTTTGAGTAAATCCTCTGTGTTTAAATACAGCATAGATCCTGGTGTGCTGACCTGAATCGAGATCTTGAGTTTCACTTGTACTCTAAATCTCATTGGTGCTCACCTTTTAAAAGGTCATGCCTTGGCATGCAGCATTTAAGACATAACTGACTGACACACATTATATAACATAATCATATGGCCCGGACAGAACATTAGCATATGGTATACAGATAAAATATCTGTGGATATAATATAAGCACTCTTTATGTGTCATGAACTTCTTTACATCCCAAAAGTAACAAGCCATTCCCATACAATATTTCATATACTACATGATCATAACATTTTAATCATTAAACCATGGGATCAGTTGACTACAACAAATTAACAACAAACAATGTTATAAATTTAAAACCAAATTCACATCTATAATGTTAACATAGGTACTACCTATTGAGCGCCTCCGTAGCCCCGGGTTCGATCCCCGGTACGAGCACAGGGATTTCATCCCCTCCGGGAGGTCCCAGAGGGACCAATTGAGGAGCTACTTGATGGAAAAGTAGTGGCCCCAGGTTGAGAAGGCCGTATAATTGGCCGGGAGGGCTCGGGGCGCTGACCACGTCCCACCCTCTAGTACTGCACCCCACTAATGACACCTGTAGTGGGATGCAGTGGCTGGGTGGCAAGCCTTGGCCCTACATGGGCTGTTGCGCTAGGGGTTAGTTAGATACTACTTATTTTCAAGTCAGCATATACAAAATGGAGTATAGGTAAAATATGATTTGAAGCTGGCGACGAACATATTCAAGATGTTCTCGGGCTTCTACCCTCCCAAAACATCGATGGCTCTTCATCACTACACCTGGCTCAAAGTCCGAGAACATCTTGAATATGGAGTATAGGTATATGTAAACTCCTGTTAATATGAGTTCAACAATGAAAATATATTATTGTGCTATATCATACTTCATTATAGCAATAGAATTAAAAGCATGCATAAGCAAGTGGTCAATAATGACTTATTTGTTTTAGTTTACAAATTTGTTTTAGTTTAACACATTTAGTACCTGCCATCTGTTACTGTAAGTAAACCTCTTCTTTGATACTGCCTTAAAGAAATAGGGTGGTCCCCCAATAGGACAAATATAATTATTAGATCAAATCCACTGGTCAAAAGTGATTATATGGGACATACCATGAGGTAGATACCTAAATTTACCTAATAATTATTCAGTGTCATCACCATAATAACAGCAGTAATTTTAAGAATGCTAATAATTACAGTGACATATATATACACACACCTTTCTTGAACAAAGTGTTTTTATTTCCAGGATGTTAAATTGTGTTTATGATCTCAAACATGGCAATAAAAAAATATATTAAATATATTCCATATTATATTCATATTTTGATCTTAACATTTGTAATTTTATCAACAAATAGAAGTCACTCATGGTGCATTCCATGTAAATATGGACATTGAGGGTGGCACATTTTTACTTTATTATGACATTAATTCTGGTTCAGATGTTTGCCACAGCATCTAATACTCATCATGTATGTCACTTGAATAGCTTTCCTGCCCTCTAGTGGTCGGTCTGTGTGGCTCAGTTGGTTAGACACTGGCCTACTAAGCCCAAGGTCATGGCTTCAAATCCTGCCCAGACCAATGGTTTTTAAGTGTGCTTACAAACGACAGCTCCATGTCAGTAGATTTACTGGCATGTAAAAGAGCAGGATGAAATTCCACCACACCAACGATGCTGATGTGATCTTGGCAATTGACAGCATCGTTAAACAACAACAAAAAATGCCCTCTAGTGGGAGAAACAAGGGCTTAATTTCTAAGATAGCTACTTGTTAAAAACATATGCTCAATGACATGGCGCTAATTTGTTTGTTTAAAGCCAGTAAGAACTGTACATTTGCTGCTATAATTTGAAGGAAGAAATACAGAGGTAATTGAATTTAATAGCTCATATAAAATTAAACATCAGCTATGGAGTACTAAATTCTTAAATATTGCATACCCAATGTGTTGCATCAGTTACCATTTTTGGTGAAAGGTTTATTCTGCACATAAATGAAAAACCATACAATATCTACTGGTTCAACATGTTATGTAATACATGTAATATCACACACCAGTACAATTGTAATCTCATATCTTAGTTTAATAGAAACTATGGTAACTGATGCAATTTACTTTTAGTAACTGATGCAACTTGGATCTCATTGCACCAGTTACTGATTGTAAAATAAGTCTACCTATATGCAAAATCAGTTTGTTAGAGAAAATTTAATGCATATGTTCTATTTCACATATTATATTAAAGTGTGGCACCTAAAACAGCAGCACAAAAAATGAGAATGCAGGAATCAGATGAGAGAAGAGAACAAATCTGAGATGAGGCAACAAAATGTTGATCAAGCAAAGGGGCATATTGGGAAAGGTGATCATCTGCTAAAAGAAAGTAGAAAAAGGAGGTAAAATAATAATGAGGAAAGTTCGAAAACAAAGGCAGAATAGTAATGAAAGTGTATCTTCACCATCAAAAGCATTCAAGACACCACAGTCATTAAGAAAAGCAATGCAATGTGCACAGAGAGCACTTCCTAACAGCCCTAATAAAAAGCAAGCTGTGGTTGTGAAAGTTACAAATAAGTTTGGTGAAAATACACAAGCTGTGCCAGCAACAGTGCACTAGTGAATGCTCTGAATCCTGCAACAGTACAGTCAGTAAAGAACTTTATTGAGTAATCTTGTTTCTCGATAGCTGCCAGGAAAAAGTGATTTCATAACAATTATAGATTCATTTGGTGAAAAAGAAAGGTACCAAAAAGAGATGCTTCTGATGATCATCTTGGAACTTATAAACAGTTAAAGACTGAACATCCGGAGCTGAAAATTGGAAAATCAAAATTTGCTGAAATGCGACTTAAGTATGTCTTACATCTAACAAACAAAGATCACACTGTTTGCTGTTGCATTTACCATGAAAATGGTGATACAATTTTAGAGGGAATAAGGATATTTTTAAGTTTTCCAAAAGACATAAATGCTTTAGTTTAGCATTCAGTGTGTAAATGGGGATTAGTGTAATTTTGCTTGTGAGCATTTTGCACAGCAGCATTTTGGTGGATGGCACTGGCCTACCCCTGAAGATAAGACCTGGCATTCTCCAGAAAATATAATTGCTTCCATTGATTGTCAATAATAAGGGTGTAGTGCAGATTTCATTTCTCCCATGTTTCAACAAATATAAATTGCAGATGTTGCATCAGTTATAATTTGTTTTCTTAATCTGTGGCTAATCAAATAATATTAAAATTAAATTATTTTATGTTCTCTATGTTAGTTATAATTTTGATTGTGTGAAAATGTATGATCATCAAAATATTGCATCTCAGTGAAAGTGTGTCTGTAAGTTTTATTTGTGAAAACAATGTAAGTTTTGTGTTGCGTTAGTTACCACACTATTATTATTTTTCTATTTAATTATAAGAAATTATTTTGATATCTTGATATCTGCATAATTTCAGTTAACACTGTGTTGTTATCAAGCAAAATTGCTGGGTTTCTAAATCCAACAGTAACACCACACAAATTGATTGAAATCTAATACAGACTTCCAATCACTGCATCAGTTACCATTGAATGCACCTTATTATGCTGTATTTCCACTTTAATAATCAACATTTTAATCCATTTTAATAGCATATTGGATTTGACTTAAAATCCAGCCATGAGCGTCAGCAGACATTTATCCGGCGGGGGGGGGGACACATATTTGAAATTTGCAATCAGGTAATATTAATTCATTATTTTATTGTCAAAATGTATATTTCTTGCATAAAACCATATTAATTGTGCTAAATAAAAACAATCTTTTAAAATAGTAGTTTAATAGTCAGTAATTGATTGCACATTAAGCCGACCAACTTCCGGGGGGTTGCGGCCCCCCTTGCTCCCCTCCCCCCCCCTTCGTGACGCCCATGAATCCAGCAACTTATACTGGTCAGCTAGCAAAGGCCCCCTTTTACTAGATGCGGTACCACAGGCGGTGAACTGATGATACAATGAATGTGGTGGAATGAGATGACGGGGAAAACCAGAGAACCCGGAGGAAATCCGTCCTGCGCCGTCTTGTTCACCACAAATCCCTCACGCGGTCGCCTGGGTTTCACCGATTTAAATGCATTACGCATAACTCTCGAAAGAATCGCAAATAAAAACCTCTGAGTGCATTCAACAATTTGAGAATAACCACTGTATTGTTATGAATCATTTGAACGTGTTATTCGACAACTACGGTGAATATTGCAGAGAATTACTCGAGTGAGGACATCGCAGTATCCGAGAACTTGCATTTGGTGTAAGTGATTTCCATTAGCGATTATTCAACGGCATTAGTGGCCATGGACGTCGCCAATAGGGGGAGGGGGGGGGGGAGGGACCGCGGTCCCCGCCCCCCTGGAGATTAATGCGTTTAATGTGCAGTCAATTACTATTAGATTATTGTTTAAATTTTGATGTAAAGAACAGTTTTTATTTAGCACAATTAACATACATATCCGCAATAAATACTATAACTCATCTTTTATAGTTTTTGGCAACAGAATAATGGATTAATATTGTTTGACTGCAAACTTCCAACATGCGATCCTCCCTGAAAAAAAAGTCTGCCATGTTAGCGTGTGATTATAACACTCGAGAACTTGCATTCAAAGGAAAGTTTATATTCTTAAAAATATTGAAATGTGTATTACATTCTGCTCGTCGCTAATAAACATTTCGGGAACGCTCATACCATAGAATCGCTGTCCTATTACTAACTTATGCCCATTGCTCTAATGTTCCAACTGGAGACAGTTCCAACAGTAAGCAATCATGAGGAAGATCACAAGCCGGATGTTCTTCTGCTCCAGGAAAGAACGGCTTCTGATAACCCTCTATGACCTTTATACGAACTCCCCCACACTACGCCGTCCGGTCCTAAATATTCCTTCGAAGAACCTCCGCAATAACTCTCCCACATCCCACGATATCAAAGTGGGGTGGTTTAGTGGCCAGTACTCACTAGTCCGAAAACACGTAATTGCCATTTTGATAGTATTGAACAGGACTCTCACCTGAAGATGTTCATGCCGTTAAAGTCCATTGCGCTATATTACTTGCTGTTACCAGAAACGAAAGCTCCAAGAGGGAACCATTCGCGCTTAATATTTAACTCCTGTCGTATGTGTAGTCACGTGGTATACGAGGATGCGCGAGCTTTTATTAGTAAGAGCAGTCACGTGGTCTGACAGGAAGTAAGTGGTGGGGGAACCGACACAATCGGGTACAATCTGTGATCGGGTAGTAGTGACAAGTGAGGTTAAGTGAGGACCAGAAAATTAACTATTATAACACCTCCAGCAACACACCTTCACATAAGTAGCCCTCATTCGTATTGCTTACAGCTTAACATTATTCTACATTATTTTAATGTACTGGTAAACTTATTCGATATGACAACACCAAATGTGATACGGCTAATTTTACGGAGTAGAAAACATACCTACCCTCTATCTTCATCTTGTTGCTGCACATTTGGACGGACCCAATGAGATTTATGCTCTGTTAACCCTTTGGACGTGTAAATAGGCAGCTCTTGGAAATCTTCGAATGTGGAAATATCAAAATTATTGTCAATACATTCACGTAGAATGCCATCAAGTGATGTGTCATTTTGATCTTCGCTTCCAATACCACACTTTACATTTGGCTCTGTTGCCATGAACGCTAACAACAATGATACTCGCCTGACATTATACAAAAATATTATCCTCTATAGTAGCAAGCACAGATTATAGGATTGGTTCCAGGTTCCAGTTTAGAAATATGTTATATTTCCCCCTTGAGAAATAATACATTTCCCGATACAACAAATTTACCTCAATTGAACAGTCATAGGACGTGTAGTATTTCGTACTGCACTTGGTATATAGCACACTACCCAGGAGAGGATATATTATGAAGAATCCTAAATTAAAAAGTAGTACCAGCTTTTCTCAACACTCGATACGGATACGTAATATTTTCCCCCACATACTCGATACAGTCATTTCTACTTCTAGTTTCCACACAAAATACAATGTTGGGAGAGCGATACAATGCCAATGACATTACTTAGGTGCACATATTTAACTAGTCAAAATTTAAAACCATCGATGTACTTATTTTTAAATTCTACATTAGACATTTAAAAGCAAAGTGTGGATTTGAAACAGTCCCCTTTTATAAGTTTATGTTAAAAAATACTAGCATTCTCACCCTTTCGGTACCAAGTCTACCTCTTTCTATCACGAGTTATGCTGTGACAAATAGTTTTCCAGAGAAACCTGTTAC